>OY978442.1:16818460-19218460 GCA_963854805.1 Plagodis dolabraria
TTTCAACACCCTCCCCCACGTATGTATAGAGGAAGCGCTCCGATATCACGGAGTGCCCCTATACTTGCGGCGGACAGTCATGACTTACCTAACGGATAGGTCTATAACCTACCCCACCCAAAATGGTTGGGGTAACTGGAAGGTAGAATGTGGCGTTCCACAGGGGTCGGTCCTTGGACCGCTCCTGTGGAACATAGGATACGACTGGGCCATTCGTGGCTGCACTCTTCGGGATGTTCGTGTCACGTGCTATGCCGATGACACTTTGGTCACTGCGCGTGGCCGAACTTACCGGGAGGCTAGCCTGCAGGCAACGGCTGGAGTCGCCCTCGTGGTGGGCAAAATCAGACGATTGGGTTTGAAGGTGGCCCTCAACAAGTCCGAGGCCTTGTGTTTTCACGGGCCTCGAAATGCGCCACCAATAGGAGCTCATCTGATTGTGGGTGGAGTTTCCATCGGCGTTGGGTCGACGATGAGGTACCTGGGCATCGTCCTCGATGGCAGATGGAAATTCAAGGAGCACTTTAAACTCCTTGCTCCAAAACTTTTGAGGGTGACGTCCGCCTTGACTAGGCTATTGCCGAATCTTGGTGGACCAAATGACAAGTGCCGCCGCCTCTTTACAGCGGTGGCACGATCGGTTGCACTGTATGGGGCACCCATTTGGGCATGCTCTTTGAGCGCCCCTAACAGGACGCTATTGCGTCGCCCGCAGAGGGTAATGGCTCTCAGGGTGACCCGATCATATCGCACGGTCTCTTTTGAGGCTGCGTGCGTTCTGGCCGGCTCTTTGCCCTGGGACCTTGAAGCAGAAATACTTGCGGAGGTATATGCGAGAACTGCCGTTGTGAAGAGTCGTGGATCTATGCCGCCGCCTGAAGAGGTCGAGCGCTGGCGACTTAACGCCCGACAAGTGGCCCTCCGCAAATGGGCACTGAGACTGGAGGAGCCGAGCGCCGGACACCGCACTATTGCGGCCATCCGTCCGGTGCTGAAGGAATGGTTGGACAGAGCGTGGGGGTCGCTCTCTTATCGCCTCGTGCAGGTGCTTACCGGGCATGGGTGTTTTGGTAAATACCTATGCAACGTGGCGAGGAGAGAGCGACTTCCACTGTGTCATGAGTGTGGTGCTGTCGAAGACTCGGCGGAGCACACTCTTGCAAACTGTCCAAAGTGGGCAACGGAGCGGTCTATGCTCGTATACGCGGTTGGTCCCGACCTATCGCTGCCGGCCGTCGTCAACGCGATGGTCGGTAGCGAGAGAGCTTGGGATGCGGTTCGAGCCTACTGCGAGACCGTTGTTGCCCAAAAAGAAGAGGGAGAGCGGCGTCGAGAGGTAGACCCATTAGCGGATCCTCTCCGCCGCAAGAGGACCGGGCGTAGACGCAGGGCCTACGCCAGGACTTTCGCTCCCTGATTGGGTTTGTGCAACATGTTGGGGAACGTGGTGCACGGGAAATGACCCTAGGAGGTGGTGGTGTGGTGTGTCAGTGTTCCGGCACACCACACAATAGAGATTAATGTGACCCAGCGTCATCAGAAGTTGAGTCTGAAAACGGACAGACGCTAAACAAGGGAACAGGATAAGGGCAACTGTGACCTTTCCCTTGTCCAAGCGCAAAGGTGGAACACCAGGGTGGTTTTAGTGGGTATTCCTGCCGAGGGGCAGCGAACTTAGCCACGCTGCCCGCCGGCAGGCGAGTCCCACATAACCCGTAAGTTTTTCCCCAAAGCAGCGGGTATGCGCAACGCATTTCCCCCTGTAAAAAAAAAAAAAAAAAAATAAAAAAAAAAATGGTGGTAGGGCATTTGCGAATGCCCGCCTGGCTAGCTACCACCCTCAAGTTGAAAATCTGTCGTCAAGCACCTAACGGTGTGTTCCGGCAGCTGTCCTTGAGAGCCAGTAATTCCAGGTTAGCCTGAACAACATCTTCGACCACGTCATCAATTACCATCAGGTGAGATGGTGGTCAAAGGCTAACCTAAATATAGGCATAAAAAAAAACAAAAAGGTAAATAAATAGAACTTAGTCATTTAAGAAAAGCCTAAAATTTGGAGTAAATGTCGCTTACAATGTCATTTTGGGTGCGTATATTATATTACTCACGATTGAAGGGCGTAACGTGATGATAATTAAATACCTACATAGTTCCTAAATAAACACTTTATTGACAAAATAATATCGAAAAATGTTGATATTTCACACACTCTTTTACGTTGAGTACAAGGACACTACATGTTTTGACGCTTCTTTACCAAACAGGCATACAAGGACCACAGCAACAGCCGCAACAAATAGGGACGCCAGGATAGCTGCAGCGCTTAGGACAGCAGACCGCAGGTTCTGTGCAGCAGTAACAAGGACACGGCTTGCAGCGATTTGGCCGGCAAACAGGAATGGCCACGCTTTCAATTAGAGACGCTTTACACGGCAAAGGTATGTACGGCTGGAAAGAGAATAAAGTATAATAAAGTATATAGTATGGTAATAAAGTAAGTGCTCTGTCTAAATCACCTGAATGTCATCGTTGCGGTGGAACACTGCCAAGTGCTCGCAATTACCATGACCGAGACCAATGAGTAAACGGTTATTTGCAAGTTTTATGTACCTTGTCACATGGTGGACAGGGGGGCAGGCAGGGCAAGCATGGCGGTGCTGGACAAGGTGATGGGCAGGGCCGGACCGGAGCTGGGCATGGTGAGCACCCTCCTCCAGGACACACCGAGCACGGCCCGAGGTTATTTCTGGATGCTACGCACGGCTTTGTCGAATACGGATAGCAAGCACCGCAAGGCAAGCCGGTGCATACACAGGGATCGAAACTGTAGAATGGAGCACTCATTTTTGGAGATTTACTGTTTTTTTGGGATATTTTAGTAATTATGTAAGTTTAAAAAAATATTCTTTTCCTGATTTCTACATAAATTTTTTGACAGTTATAAACTTCCGTAAAGTTCTTTCTAAAACGAGAATTTAACTGCTTCATTCAATACTAAGTTCATGCCAAGTAGGTATAATAGCAAAATAGCAAAAACTCTTCTGGCAGAATTTTGACATGATACTTAAATCCAGAGAAGTAAAAACAATGTGACAGAAAATTAGACAAATTTAAAATTCAATGTTAATGTTTTGTCAAAAATTTAAAAATTTCTTGTAAAAATTGTAAAGTAAAATTAATAAAAAATCTGAAATGTGTTCTTCGTGTTTTTGCCGTACATGCCCACCGATCTTGCCTTGTGGAATAGGGCCGTGCTGCTATTATTGTCCTCCTCCGCCACCGTGTTGCCAGCCTTGTTGCCCACCGCCATGTCCGTGTACACCGTGTCCTCCTTGTACATGTAGACCTACATTTAGACAATGTCCTGCACCAGTCTTACCAGACGTGGTCCCACCGATAGTGCCCATCCTGCCACTTTGTAAGCCACGCCGACCTCCGCCGTGTGAGCCGTGTCCACCTCCGCCACCACCGCTTGTTTGCTGTCCACCTGTCCTGCCGTGCTGTCCACCACCACCGCCATGCGACCCTCCTCCGGTAATTATCAAACCTTCAAACTTCTAAATTACTTTGACGTGCCCTACCACCTATCTGTCATAGATAGGTGGTAGGGTTTTTCGTAAAAAGTCTTGAGTTGGTGCTTCCATGACCCTCAAGTCCATCAATTCAGCTGTCTAATACATATGTTAATTTTGCTTATTTCCAAGTTAGATGGTCGGAGTAGTAAGTACAATTTGAGCTAGGTAAATGAGCTAGTCTAGCATCTTAGGTGGCGAACACGTGAGATGGGCGGGGATAAAAGTGGTTCGATATATATTCCAAAAATATTCTTGTGTTGAATAATATAAAAATATAGCTTATTATTTCCTGTGTTGAAATAGCAATGCATACAAAGTAAAATCATCCTTGAACAAAACTTTTGTTGCAGGTTTGTCCGTGCCCGGAGCCAACACCATGCTATCAGCCAGTTTTGCCTTGCTGCAATCCCCAGTGCCCACCACCCATTATTCCGAAGCAACGTCCAATTTGTCCCAGACCTCTTCCTTGCCCATATCCTTGCCTTGGGGTGTGTCGAAGCTGCTGCCCTCCTTGTGACCTGGACCCTGTAACTCGAAGAAGGCCGCTTATAGTACAAGACAGCATATTCCAAAACCGTCCCACGGCGTTACCTGCACAATGTTTCACGCGGAGTAACCCTAACGTCCGTTACAGCGTGAAAAATTATGTAAAACAGGTCAGCATAACTCCACGTTAAGGCATCTGTCACACGTACTTTGGTATTTGTTTCGTAGAGAACATACATAATAATATTAATTTAATATGCTTACAGGGTCCTCGAACTGGATACGTCTGCCATGTGAACGTTCCTTTAATATAAGGAGTGCCAAGCTGAATCGTCTGCGTCTCTTTTAGCCTGTCAAAAAGCTTTGTTGAAAACACTTGTTTTATGCACTGTGCTTAACAATCGTTTTGATGTAACATGTTATATTGTGAAAATAAAATCGTTTTGGATCAAGAATTTTTCAACTAACTTTATTTATTATATTATTCTATACTATATTTATTTACTATATTCCGATGGTAAGTGATGATGTGGTCGAAGATTTTTAAGCGAACCTACAATTGCTGGCTCTCAAGGATAACTGCGTGAACACTGTTAGGTGCTTGGCGACAGATTTTCTACTTGAGGGTTGTAGCTAGCCAGGCGGGCATTCGCAAAATGCCCTACCATCATGCTATAACGACTGTTATCGTAAGATAACAACTGGGACCGACGGCTTAGAGTGCCATCCGAAGCAAGAAAACGCTCAGTAGTATTGCCACTAGCAGTAATCCATCGAACTCATGACCGCAGTGAACGTTGCTTAACTTTGCTGAACGGCTAAGCAAACGCGATGAAGCGGGTTCGAATACCGCACATGAAAGTCGATTTTTTAAAGATAAAATTCATGGAAGTATTCCAATAATATATGAAAATCTTATGATGAATACACAGAATATAGTTCTTATAAGATACAAAAAACCGACACTATCTGGCAACACTTTTTAAGGGTTATTGAACAAAGCCAATCATGATAATCCATTTGATAGCAAAAATTATCTTCCCTTAATACTTGTATGGGTTAAAGTCGGTACCACGATAGTTCATAAGAACCTATTATGACAATATTGTGTGCATGGTACGGACCTCGACAAGTTATTTCACACACTTCCGAGTGTTGGAGTTTCACCCTTTTTCGTGTCCTGTGCTACATACGGGATTGATTGACATTTACTTGCAATGTATATCATCAAGATAGGAAAAAAAACAGTTATTGGAGTGTAACTCGAAAATGGCTTGACCGATTTTGATGAAATTTTAATGGGATCAAACAACAAGCACCAGGTTTCAAATAAAAAAAAATATCAAAATTGGTTCACCCAGTCAAAAGTCTTGAGCTAACGAAAAAAAATCGGCCATGTGCGAGTCGGACTCATGCACGAAGAGTTCCGTACCATTAGCTGTACATACAACATTAAACTTCATATTTAAACTTTTTTTTGTTTTAACGTGGGCGAGTCCGACTCGCACTAGGCCAAATCTTTGTATTTGTTGTTATAGCGGCAACAGAAATACATCATCTGTGAAAATTTCAACTGTCTAGCTATCACCGTTCTTGAGATACAGCCTGGTGACAGACGGACGGACGGACAGCGAAGTCTCAGTTATAGGGTCCCGTTTTACCCTTTGGGTACGGAATCCTAAAAAACTGACGATTAAGCACTTCCTCCTTTTTTGAAGTCGGTTAAAAACCAACACTATCTGGCAACACTTTTTAAGGCTTATTGAAAAAAACTCAATCATGATAATCATTTGATATAACAAAATTATCTTCTCCAAATACTTGTATGGTTGCAAACTAGAAAACGGGACCCTTAAGCAACCGCTTTCCGTCCGTCGCAACCCTATATAGAGATATAAAATACCATTATGTTCTGTGGTCGCAACCACAGAAAAGAGAAAGCAATATTATTTTATAAATAGTATTTCTATCTCTTTGTTCGCAACATCGCAACGGTCTACGTTATAATATGATAGCTATCTTATCTTTCAAACCGTATATAAAAATGGTAAGTAGCTGGTTGAAATTTTGGGTAAGCCCTCTGCTCCACTAAATGAAATTCTTGTACAGTCAGTGTGACTCTCCATGGAGTGCTGGGTTAGAATAACACCCCGCATTTATTCCCGTGGGTGTCGTAAGAGGCAACTAAAGGAAAACTTTGGAAGTTGCAGCGCCTTGTAAAGAGCTGACGTTTCTAGCGTTTCTTGATATTGCTATAACATAAAATCAGTAACAAATACCTACAAGCGACAAACTTAGTATTTTTTTAAATTTTCTTAGATTACACTATGATATTCAAAAATATAGAACCGCTTTGGCTGGACGACATTTTAATATACTTAGCTTACGTCTGTATAATGCTACCAATGAGTGCAATAATATACTCCCATTGGCCTTGAATGCCTGTAAGAAATCTGTAACGATTTGGCTGCAAAGTTTGTCATATCATGAAACTGAAAACCTTTTAAGGGTAACAAAATAAACTCTACTTAATTCATAATACATACACACGCACGCACACACACATACACCCTCACACACCCTCCCAAACACACACCGTCACAAATACATAGCACCTTTACATACGCAAATACATATTATTTTTCTCAATACACTAATCTCGGTTTATAAGCATAAATGAAAGGTCGTTAACTTAAAATAAGATGATAATATTTTAACAATATAGATTCAACATGTGATTAATTAATTTTTATAAATTGCTACATAAATTATTACATTAATATACTAGATGTTAGGATGACATAATAATATATCAAAACTGTAACACAAAATGTTTTTGTTTAAAATGTATATAAATTGAATATAAATGTATACTAAACTGACTAAAATAGGTATTCAAATAGATGGTTAATCTAATTGTATTCATAATTATTATAATATTTACTGGTAATACATATGCATCATATATAGATAGATACACAATATAAATTACTGTAAATTTGTAACTGGACAAAAGTAGTTGCAAATAGCAAAATATGTGTAATAGCTAATAATTTTATGAAGTGAAGATACATAATAATGTCTCCAATATATTATATTAAGATTACATTAAAATCATATATATAAAAAAAAAAGTTTGGTAGGTAGAGCCGCAAATTTGAAGCATGTACTTTAAATGAATAAATACAATTTTGAATAAAGAAATTTTTTAATTTTGAATTAGTAGTGTTGAAGCAATGATGGCTCAGTGGCATTGGATATGGACTGCCGCGCAGCAGGTCCATGGTTCGAATCCCGCCGCGGGCTTGAGCTTCACCGCATGGTGGAAGGGCATTTTGCGAATGCCCGCCTGGCTAGCTACCACCCTCAAGTAGAAAATCTGACGCCAAGCACCTAACGGTGTGTTCCGGCAGCAGTCCTCGAGAGCCAGTGAAATTACAGGCACATGAGACTTAACTACTATGTCTCAAGGTGACGGGCGCAGTGCAATTCTTGACTTGTGACGAAATGCATCTGTTATATGCAAAGGTTAACATCAGGTGGACCTCGAGCTTGTCCTGTCTCAATTAATATAAAAAAAATACGATATACTAATAAATTATAATCAATATCTGTCAATAATTAAGATTTTTATTTGTGACAGTACAACTTAGCGATAAAACTGATAAAACTAGTGCGCATGTCAAGGCTTCTTACCAACTAGTCAGTAAAATCAAACATTAACAGTATGAACTGGCTTTTGTTTTTTAATGTTATTGTGACGGAACAAGCTCGATGCCCACCCGATGTTAAGCGGACTGACCTCTGCCTATAACGGATGCATTTCGTCCGAAGTCACGAATTACAGTTAGGTGCTTGGCGACAGATTTTCTACTTGAGGGTGGTCGCTAGCCAGGCGGGCATTCGCAAAATACCCTTCCACCATGCGGTGAAGCTCAAGCTCGCGGCGGGATTTGAACCATGGATCTGCTGCGCGGCAGTCCATAGCCAATGCCACTGAGCCATCACTGCTTCAAAACAGGCTGAAGTTGAAATAATGGTTAGCTTTGATACACAGTCGTTATTCACATGCTTATATGTACGGATTACCTTGAAATTGCCAAGAAAAGTTTTAAAATGATGTATAGGGGAAAGTCCTACAGTACCTGCCGGCATCCAGTACCGGCCAGATGCAGTTTCCAAAAATATATAACAGATGGATACGATATAGTTATTGCCATTAAAGTAATACGTTCATACGAGTATAAGCCCCGCGCGGCAGCAACCTGTCGCGACACGGTTACTTTCAGTGTGCAAATTTGTATTGCGCGTGGTGAACGCAAGGTACATAGGGCTGCCATCACCTAAACCACCGATGCCGGACAAAATCTTTAAAAACCCGGACATTTGGGTGAAATAAAGTTTTTTCCCCGGACACCCATAAAATCAAAGTTCATATTTATTTTCATTTATACAGCTTCTTTGCGCAAAAACTACAGAGCTACAAACATAATTAGTCACTCTTCTCTTACTGAGACAATCTGGTGATAAAAATAATGAGACGCAGTGTTATTTGGCATCAAATTAGAAATAAATTATAAATTTTGGTTTTATTTTTAACCGTACAACGTTGTTTTAAATGTATTTTAAAAGTAAGGAACAAGTTTAAGTTTTGACGAGCTCAAGATCTTTTTACTTTACAAAATTACAAATATACGAAATGAAAAATTATAGTCATGTGCGGGATTCGAACCGGAAACACAATTAGCATCGTGACAATTTTCATTAACATTGTCATGTTAGCTCAGTCGGTCAGAGGATACCGGGATGGATTTCGCGGGTTCGAGTCTCACACATGACAATTATTTTTCCTCTCGTATATTTGTAATTTTGTAATGTAATCCGCAAAGCAAGCGTTATTGCAAACTTAACAATATTAAAATCGTTTTACTTATTTCGGTATTTTTCAAATATTCAAATTTTTGCCAAGTGATCTTTCTTTTCCAACAGGAATATGAAAAAGTCAATGCAACTCAGGTCCTAAAAATTATACTTTATTTAGAAGAAATTATGTGTTTGTTTAGTGAGGTTTTCTCCTTTGTCCATTGCCGCGAGACTAGCGAAGAAACTTAATATAACTTGAGTTGCCAACTAATATCAAAGTTATCATGTTTTCCGCCAGATTTCTCTAGGTTTTAGCGTAAGGTAATGAGAAAAAAGGGCAAAAAACCCTGGAAAAGCTCTAGATCTAGCGCCAAATGCCTCAAAACTGTGAGTGAAAGATCGGGGTCGGCGGCATTTCTTTATGGTGGGGGCAGGCGCGGGGGAAGTTCTGTTGTTGTAGATTTTGCAGCGCCATAGTTAACTTGTATGCAGCTTACGAATACATTAATTAGCCAGTAATTCTAGGTTAGCCTGTACAATATCTTCGACCACATCATCACTTACCATCAGGTGAGATAGTGATCAAAGGCTAACCTATCAGGCAATAAAAAAAAAATTTCAACTCAGATTTGATTCACTGAATTTCTTGTATTTCAATCAATCCGGAAACCCCGGACACTATTTGTATCCGGGTTTAACCCGGACACTATTTGAAAACCCCTACCGGACGCCCCCCGGACGCCCTCTAAACTAGGACAAATCCGGGGAAACCCGGACGGATGGCAGCCCTAGGTACACCAGTAAAGTTCTGTGGGTGATTTCAGAAGTTCATAGAAAGAGTTCGATAGAAGTTAAACCTGGTATGTATTGTTCATTTATTTAGCTATTATAAAATATGTTTTAATTCAACATTTATGCGTTAATTATTTTGTAGCATCAAACCTTATATTTTTTTCGTTCCCTACAGTACCGGCCATAAAAATGTCTTTTAGTACCGGCCACTGTTAAAGTTTATTTTTGAGTAATTTTATCTTCTTTTAGGTACTCAAAGATGCCAGGCAATGAAAATGATGGCGAGATGAAGAAAAAGAAGGGCGCTTGGGATCTCGCTAATATGCATAAGCCCGTGTAAAAGTTGCTGAACAGCTCGCTAACAATCCGCGCCTCAAACTACCAATAAAATCGACAAATCAGTTGACAACTTTAAACACACACACCACAGTTGCGCAGAATAATTATAACCGGTTTCTGAAGCATAGAAAAGATGAAATACTGCACGACGACGTCGTAAAACTGTGAAATCATAAAATTGACAAATAAAAAATAATACAAAAGTGAAATCTACTCAGTTCTGCTTACAAAAAGATGCTGTAAAAAAAGAGGATGAGACAATTTGTCTTTTGCGTCTTGAATCTCATGAAGAGGATTGGATTTAATGTGGATTCTGCAAGACTTGGGTCCATGAGGCTTGTGCAAACATATCAGAGCTGCCTAACTAATATATTTGTGATTATTGCTTGGTATATGGGCTCATATTTTTGCTGGCCGGTACTGGAGGCCAATTTTTTAAATGTTAAATTCTCATAGTCTGCCAATTTTATTAATAAAGTTGATTGTATCTAAATATATTAATAATTTATTGTTTTTATTTACAACACATGAGTTTCTTAACGCATTATAGCCTATATTTAACGTAAAACCCAAAGATTTTTATTTTATCCTACATAAACCTTAAGGTGACGGTACTGCCGGACTCTCCCCTACCTACCTACCCATTTTAACATTGCCTAACATACGGCTACCTATTCTGGGAGAAAGAATTCTATATTCAGATTGATTATATAAACTAAAATAACTCATAAGACAAATTGACACCTTAATCTACCCGTGACCACGATCATTACAAAGTGTTTGCGACGTCAGAACTAAAAGTAAACTAAACATTTGAATTATGTGCATTCCTTGCGAGTTTTCTTTTCACAACCAAATTATATTGTGTACTAGGCAATTCATGTAAAGAAAATATACAATAAAGATGAAAGATCACAAGACCGAATTGTGTGGTTGCAATAGCCCCGAGCCATCTTAAATCATTTAACGGAAGTGGAATTTGGGTGACTTTTCGATATTGTCACACCAGGCTTAGGTCGCTATTATAACTAAAAATATTCACATCAGTGTGACCAAATACTACTATAATTGAATACATGCATCTGACCATTGCTTCGCTTGTGGAGCCGCCAGTAGTTAATAAGTGCATACCTATGTTAAACCTGGCAAGTTGTACAAGAGGATACTGTACTAAGAAATTTTATAACACCAATATATTATCACAATATTCACAATTTCTTACTAAATAATTATTAGGTTGAACCATAATTATAGGTGAAGCTCGAGGTGGGATTCTCAACATCCTACCTACTTGTGGACTAGGGGATTTCTTAAATCAAGCGTAATGTTTTGAATAAAGATTTACAGAAACCAGATTAGAATAAATTTATTTAGTTCACGACATTTTACATTATTGTTTTTTTCTACTTAAAAAGTGACTCGACAACTTGAAATTGCTTGAAAACTTGCGTCACATAATCTGGGTGTTACAACTGTAGATATTGATGCACGGGTTACATGGGTAGATCCGCTGAGTCGGTGGACTGCTGCAGTTGAAGACGACAGGTTTTGCTGGACCGCAGGGGTCTCCCATCGGGCACATAGGCGGACAAGGATAACACGACGGGGGAACACAGGGCCCACACATTGACAAACAGGGTTGAGGACATCCGCCCATCTTGATTGTTTGATGATTATTTACTTGAAAATTTGAAATGTAGTCCTAAAGGTTTGGAGGTTAAATGAGCGTCGTTCTCCTAATCCAGGTCTATATATAATGGCGGCACCAACGCGATTTCGTATAAAAAATCTAAGGGGTTGAATTGCAATCTATGTGGCTGTGATCTTATTATTTTTTCACCACACTTTCAAAACAGTATCTAAACATACAGGTTAACGTGACCGTAATGCCCCATATAAAACCATAGAGAAAAGTAATACGTATAAAAACCTCGAACTTTCTTTTTGTCATGAAACCCAAGGTCTTTTATTAAATTTAGTTTTTTTTTTATAAATTTATAACACAGCCATGGAAGTAATAAGTACTACAACCGTAGTACTTATTACTTCCAAGAGCACAGCACACATGTCGTGCAAGTTCAAACAAGGAGTTTACACGCAATTCAAAAATTGTCGTAAAATGTTATCTCAACACTACGTATAATTACTTATTGGTAGTGTTAACAGGAATTTCATTGCAATCTCGCTACATGTTACTTAAATACTCAACTAATGTTCTTAATAATCGATTCTAATCGTTTTTTGTATAAAAACGTCGTTTTTTAGGGTTCCGTAGTCCTGACAAGGAACCCTTATAGCTTCGTCATGTCCGTCTGTCTGTCCATCTGTCCGAAGTTTTATTAAGAGACCGTTTGTACTAGGAAGCTGTAATTTCGTATGGATATGTAAATCAAATACACCGACAAAGTGGTAAAATAAAATTTTTAAAAATATTTTTTGCTTTGGTACCTCCCATAAGTAGGGGAGAATTGGGGGTTCTGCATCTGCATCGCTCTCGCTACGCTCGAGCTCGCGATGCATGACCCCCAATTCTCTCGATTATCTGCTATCCAATCCACATCAAACATACGATTAATAAGTAGTATTGTAATTACAAGGGAACCGACAACTTGTTTGCGCACGGATCATGTGTCAGATGTTTTTATTCTCTATAATCGTCTCGTTAGCGCATTTTACAACATGTATTATGTTCGCTCACTATATTCGTCGCACTGAATTAAAAAAAGCGAGGTTCCCTCTAGCTTATAAACCGCTATCGTTTTATCTGGTCAGTCTGTATTTGTTTATCTGAGCAGTTCATTTTATTTTAGACCGTTCAAGACAGATCAGTTCAGAACATAATACTTTGTCTGTCTAGTGAAACAGATGCGACCGACACATTTATAAGGCATAGGTATATAGTATCCCGATTTAAGTGTGGGTTATACAGCCGTGGTATGTTACCTAGAGTACGTACGAGTACGTATAAAGTGGGGACTTTTTATGATTATTACATTTTATTATTTTGTACTCATGTCAATGATATGTGCAGTCCTATGTACCTAGGCTATCAAGTCAGCCTATATTTGGATTTTCTAGCGTACGTGATTCAACGATATTTTTTTCGTCATATTTTTTTATCAAAGATACGATTAGTCAGACTGTCATGTTGACGTAGTTGGTAAGTTCTTGTCTTCTATGTTGCGGGTACTAGGTTTGATTCCCGACAGTAGCATAAATCTCCTCATCAAGGAAAATATGCACTTCTGGTTCTGGGTGTCATTGTGTGTGTGTGTGTGAAGAAGTGAATGTTTCTAGCACCTAAGATACAAGTCTATGAATTTAGTGTGGGCTATGAGTTTAAAAGTTTTTGTTTTTAGTATTTTCTAAGATATCTATACTTTTCACTATCTATACTATTAAATAGCTTCTTAGCAAACAACAATATTACTGTGATTATATCGATACAAATATTTCTGAAAAGAATTTCTCTTAGCGATAAGACTCCATTGTCACTATCCATAGGTTACTTTACGGGCTTTTGGTTCTTTTGATGTTTTGTAGTAATCATCTTGTATAGAAAATAAAAAAAGTTAAAAAAGAGATTGATTATAATGAATAAATAAATAAATGACGGCCTATGGTTCAAAGATACAACCTTCGTTTCATGATTTTACATAATTAAAATTATAATATACGTTTTGGTTAAAATTTAACGTAGGTACCTACATATTAATGTCTAATAAAAATACTAAATAGGTAACAGTAGTGATCAGAACATTATGTGATTTTTAAATATTTACTTAAGTAGCAATACATTTTTAGTATCGTCAAAAAATACAAATCGACTTATTGATGTTTGTTTCGCTACTAATATCTAAAAGATTTAGTTATAAGGATTTTCATAAAAAGCATTGTTTTATTCGAGAGGTTCTCTCATTACTGGTGATCAATTGAAATATGTTGTTTACCAGTTAAGTGAGATCTGTAATTTAAAAGACTCGTAATTGGTATAAGTACCTGCCACTTCCTTATAGGATTTTTGTCTCCAGTTGCTCGAGAATGTGCAGCAGTCATCGCTTTACATCCCTTGACGACAGCATAAAGTCTCATTCAGATTTGTTTATCGGTTGACAAGATGAAATGAACTTTGTTTACAAGATCGTTAAGGTATACAATCGTTAAAACTTTAACCTTTCTGTTTTTTTATTTTTGTACGTTTTAGTCAAGATTCGACTTGTGAATGCATCTTTATAAAATGAGATTATAAATAGGACTGATTTGGTGCATCTACATTTAAAAGCGGATATTCAGTGGTGGGCGACGACGCTCCAGCATCCAAAAAAAGTGCAGTTATTTACATATTCGGAACTTCAAGGAACCTAACTATGTAAGTAAGTGACCTTAAAGTATTTATTGTTAGTATGAATGAATTATTAGTGAGTGCAAATTGCCTTATAACTTCGGTGAAAAAAATTAGATGCCATGCTGGCGTAGTTGTTAAGTAATTGCCTTCTACACCGGGAGTTTCGGGTTCGATTCCTGACAGAAGCTCAATTTACTTCCCCAAGGGAAATTTGTATTTCTGGTTCAAGGTGAGATTATGAGTGAAGTGAATGTTTCTGGCACCCGCTATACAAGTCATTGAACTAAGTGTGGACTGTGAGTGTGAGGATGTAAACGTATAAAGTGTAATGTGACTTAGGTACCTGTGTTGATCGGCAAACTAACTTGTGTTAACTCATGGATTTTTTATTTATAAAGCATTTTGCTATGCTAGGCTAAAACAATGTTCAGAAACAATGTTGTGTTAACTCGTTGCGAAGTTATCTTCTATTATAATTATTTTAAATTATTGCTTTCAGGCCGGGCTGGTCGCAAAATCCTTTCTGGGCCGATGAGATTGATGTATCGGACGACGAAACACCGGCGGGGTCCGAGCCTGTAGCACCTCCACCTACACCACAACCTCCTGCAAAAAAGGTGGCTCAAGAAAAGAAGAAAGACGGAGGCGCATCAAAGAAACGGACGGCTAGCAGCGGCGCTGGGTCTTCATCGAGAAAGAAAAAACTGCCAGCGGCGGTGTCAACAGAACTGTTGACGACATCCCATTTCTTTGGCTCGGACACGGATGACGTAGAATTACCTCTGGCGCAGCCCTCGATTACACAGGTAATGAAAAAATATTATTCGCTCGTTTACTTATTTTTATGGGTGTGATACTCAGTGTGTGTGTGTGATGATTGTTTACGGCACCATGGCCCTCTTAGGCAGGGTATTTTTTTAGTTACGATGGTGGATAAGCGTTGTTTAATGCAGGCTAGATTATTTTTGTAAACATTTATGTAACTTACTTTTGTTACAGCAGTTATATCAATAAACTGTTACGTATGAAGGTCACTTATTATTTGTTTGATTTTTTTTCAGGAGATCGGAGAAAGCAGCAAGGTGAAACCAGCGCGTGCGGCTACATTGCGGAGCTTCTTTTCACAGCGCGGAACGAGCGGGTATACAACACAACGAGATCTCACACGTGGCGGGGAGTATTACGTCGAGTTAAGGGTCTATAATTCCCGAGAAGCTGAATGTCAGCCTAGCGAAGAACGTTGGAAAAGAGCCCTGGTTACTTTAAAATTGTGTACTGACACCCAAACACCTGTATGGCGCGCATTGTCAACACTTGTAGAAGCCGGGAAAAATGAATTCAAGGCTATACAGCCAATAATGTATCCCATGAAATTACATTGAACAGTATGTTTTAACAGATTGGTACAATCGCAATTGTTTCATTTTGTCTTTACTTTATTATATTACCTTGATATTTTTATTTCTACCTTATAATAGGTAATTACTTGCATATATACTACTTTTGAATTAGTTAATGTTAGTTTTAGATTTTATGAATAAAATTTGAAATGGTTATTCTTATTTTGTGTCTAATAATTGTTTTATTTACAGCAAAACTAAAAATGAGAAATATTGAAATATTGAAATATTGAAAATTGAAATATTGAAAAATTGAAATATAGAAACTGAAATACTAATTGCAAACATTATAATAATATCTACACAGTAAATTGCAAACTAGGATTACCAAACTATACATTTAAGTATCCCATGATACCGCAATGAACAATATGTTCTAACATACTGACGCAATAATATTCAATTATTTCACTTTTATCTAGCTATCTTTACTTAACTGTTATCTTTATTTTATTTATACCTTATAATAGGAAAGCATTTACAATACTTTTTAATCAACAAATGTAAGTTTTATTTTCATGAATAAAATTTTAACTGGTTATTATTATGTTATGTCTAATGATTGTTTTATTTACAGCAAAACTATAAATGAGAAATATTGGAATATTGAAATATTGGAATATTGAAAAATTTAAATATAGAAACTGAAATACTGAAATATACTACTGAAAACTAATTGCAAACAGTAAAATTAAATCTCAGATTACGAAACTATGCATTTATATTATTACCGACATCTAGGCAGGTTAATCGCTTCATATCAATTCATGCAACTATTATATTAAGTAAATACCTCAAATATTTACCTATATTTTTTAATATTTTTTATCAGTTCAAGTTTGTTATCAAGTATACCTACTAAGGAACAAGTGAGGCAAAATGGTATAT
The DNA here is from genome assembly GCA_963854805.1 of Plagodis dolabraria. Lineage (NCBI taxonomy): Eukaryota > Metazoa > Arthropoda > Insecta > Lepidoptera > Geometridae > Plagodis > Plagodis dolabraria. Next base: position 16,835,149 of record OY978442.1, read on the forward strand.
TGTAGAGAGTGTAATATTGAGGTGTCTCGTATCTCGTCGCATTATAAAAGTAGTATTCATAAATCAAACTGTTTGATCAACTCTGAGTTCCCAGATGTGCAGATTATAGCTAGTGCATTTAAATCTAGAATTGTAAGTTATAAAATAAACCCTATTTCGAATAATATGCTGCCTGAGGAATTTTTGAATAAAGCCTCTACTTCAGTTTTACAATTAATAAAAAAATCATTGATCCAACACAATGCATTAAAAGTCAACATGGAATTTTTTGTGTCATATTATTTACCTAAAAATGATGAAAAAGCCCTTAAGTCATTTAATGTGCCATTTGTAAAGATTTTTTACAACTCTGATTTGATATCGTTTTATAAAACATGTGTCCAAAAGCTGATAACGAAATGTTCAGAATTCGAAATGTCGGGGAGTGGTTGGACACTAAATTCTATCAGTCATTTAGAATTAAATATTAATCAATACAATCCATTACGGGCGGGCTCATACGTGAAATTGCCGCGAGAAATTCAAAACACCAAATCATGTTTAAACATTCAAAACAAAGATGATCGATGTTTCTTATGGAGCATAATTGCGCATATGTATCCAGCAAAAAATAATCCAAATAGAGTGTCGTCATATCCACATTATAAACATATTCTGAACACTTCAGGAATGACTTTTCCTTTGAGTTTAAATGATATTAAAATATTCGAAAAGATAAATCCTTTAATTTCGGTAAATGTGTACGGTTTGGATAAAAACAATATAGTATCTGGTCCCCTCTACAAAACAAAACATCGTAAGTTGACGCATATTAGCCTGCTCCTCATTGAGATAAACGGGAAAAACCATTTCTGTTTGATAAAAGATTTCGGAAAGCTTGTACATAGACAACTTACACAACATAAATGCAGATTTTTTTTGTGTGACGAATGTTTTATTTATTTTCCATCGCAAGAAAAACTGGTAAATCACGATTGCGCTAGAGTAAAAACAATTCTGCCTCAACCAGGTAGTAAGTTATTATTTTCGCATGTTGAACGAACTCGTAGAATTCCTTTCGTAATATATGGTGATTTTGAAAGTTTGCTTAAAGAATATTCGGATAAAAGCAAATCACAACATGTTGAGAACGTGCAAATACATCAAGCGACTTGCTTTGCTTATTACATATGCTGTGAGTCTAAACCGAGTCTAAACAAATTTGTGTCTTATCGGGGCCCAAATTGTGTAAAAAAATTTATTGAAGCTCTAACTAATGATGTAATGGAATTATATCAAATTATATCAATTAAACATGAAATGATGCCGCTAACTGAAAATGAGCTGGCATCGTTTAAACATGCTACCATCTGTCACTTGTGTAAAAAGGAATTTGTAGCTGATGACGTAAAATGCGCAGACCACGATCATTTTGATTCAGCTTATTTAGGTCCGAGTCACGTGGGATGTAATTTGAATGCTAGGACATGTAAATTTATTCCAATCATATTCCACAATCTTTCCGGATATGACTGTCATTTATTTATTACCGAGCTATCTGCGATCATAGGACGTATTAATCTTATTTCAAAAACAAAGGAAAAATACATATCAATCACAAAGTTTATACCAATTGATTCCAACAATGCCGCTCAGTTGAAATTTATTGATTCGTTCAATTTTCTTAGTTGCGGCTTGGATAAGTTAGTAAAAACACTGCAGAAAAGTGACTTTAAAAATTTAAAAAAATATTATCCTGATAGTAAATCGTTTGATTTATTGTGTCAAAAAGGAGTATATTGCTATGATTATTTGAATTCGATGGAACGCTATAATGAACCAAATCTTCCTGACAAGAGTAGTTTTTTTAATAGGCTTTCTTCTGAAGATATATCAGATAAAGATTACGAACATGCGCAAACTATTTGGAATGAATTTAACATAAAAGATTTAGGGGAGTACACCGATTTATATTTAAAATGCGATGTATTATTATTATGTGACGTTTTTGAAAAATTCAGAACAATGAGCTTGACTTACTACAACTTAGATCCTTGTCATTATGTATCATCACCTTCATTAAGTTGGGATGCCATGTTATTGTTTACAAAAGTTGAGCTTGATTTAATTTCCGATGTTGAAATGTATCAAATGCTTGAAAAAGGCATTAGAGGAGGTTTAGCACAATGTTCTCTCAGAAATGCTAAAGCAAATAATAAATATTTGTCTAATTACAATAAATACGAGCCCAATTCTTATCTAATGTACCTCGATTGTGTAAATCTTTATGGATATACGATGATGAAATGTCTTCCTACCAATAATTTTTCCTTTCTAAATGAAGACGAAATTAAAACCCTTAACAACATTGAATCGATACCAGATAGTAACAATCGCGGATACATACTTGAAGTGGACCTTGAATATCCTCCACAAATACATGATCATCATTCTGATTTACCATTCGCGCCAGAAAAATGTATTCCGCCTAATGGAAAATCTCAAAAGCTAATAGCAAACCTACATAATAAATATAAATATGTCATACATTATACTCATTTAAAAGAATGTTTGAGAAACGGACTTGTACTATTAAAAATACACAGAGTATTGGCTTTCGATCAGAAACAATTTCTAAAACCTTACATTGAATTAAACACATTGTTGCGACAAAATGCAACTTCCGAATTTGAAAGGGATTTTTTTAAAAAACAGAATAACTCTATATTTGGTAAAACGATAGAAAACAAAAGAAATCAAGTTGATGTAAAACTAGTTAATGTATGGAAAGATTGTTCTAACAGAACTAATAAAATTTGCGGCGCTGAAAAATATATAAGTGCGCCAAATTTTATGAATCTCTCGATTTTTACAGAAAATTTGGTAGCTATTCAAATGCAGCCAACACAAATCAATCTAGACCGACCAATATATATTGGCTTTACTGTTCTAGAACTCGCGAAGAGACATTTATATAGATTCCATTACGCGATTATGAAAAAAATGTATGGAGAAAATATATGCCTTTGCTACACAGATACTGATAGTCTTTTATATTTGATAAGGACTGATGATTTCTACAAGGATATGAAACTTAACCTACAATACTTTGACACTAGTAATTTTAAAGAAGATAATGTATATGGTATACCTCATGTTAATATTAAACAACCTGGATATTTTAAAGATGAAATGGCTGGTGAGTTAATTACAGAATTCACAGGACTTCGCGCAAAACTTTATTGCATAAATACTGAAACATCTTCACTTAAGAAAGCCAAAGGCACAAAAAAATGTGTAACGAGGAAACTTGACATGGCAAAATATAAACGATGTTTGTTTAGGAATATTGATTTTAGAGATAGTATGTACATTATTAAATCAATTAATCATAAAATATTTACTCAGAGGTTGAATAAATTGATTTTAAATAAATCAGATGATAAGAGACAGATCACGAAAGATATAGTAAAAACTGTACCTTGGGGACATTACAGCAATATATTATAATAATATTGTATTATATTAGAAATATATCATAATAATAAAAGTGACATTTAAAAGCAACATTGAACTGTAAATAATGACAAAATTATATATCTTGTCAACTGAAAACCGTTTTATTTTGGTAAATGTTTACTATAATTCCTAACATAATAACTATATATATATATATATTTATAAGTAATACATTTGTAAAGTTATATAGTCTGTAAGTCTTGATTTACTGGTAAAAGTTATAATTTGCTATATATAATATATGTGAAATATATATGAAATAAATTGAAATCGCATAAAATATCATTCCTTGCATTTTTCTTAACCTATCCTAATTCCTGTCTGATTTTATAAGATTATTGTTAGTGTTCGACCGAATCCAGATTTACATCGGTCACCGAAATAATGTGTAGGTAAACCCTGCGTAAGCAAGATAAATAAAACAAGTACGTGACTCGTAACTATGTTTATTAGGTTATATATTCAATAATATTACAATAAAATAAAATATCAATAAATACAATTAGATAGATTTATAAAGGTTCTGGGACACATAACTTTTTTGTCATCTTACTTATTAAATCTTGCGTTGCGTCTAAAATGTTATCATATTTATCCTCAACTACATACTGCACACTTACACAACAATCATCACTTGCTAGGGTGTTAATTTCACTGATTTCAATTTTTATTAAGTGATGTCCTTTTCCTGGTATTTTTCTGACAACGAATGATGAATCTGGTGATATTTTTTTCTTAAAACTTAACTTTCCTTTCTTATGAATTGTTTTGAATGATTTATTTTTTGTATTGGTTTCTTTATTTTCTCGAACAATATCTCTATCGTGTTCATGACTGTTCCAGATTAAATTCATGTCTTGAGCCTCTTGTAGATAGAAAGGATCAGCGTCAGCAAAAACTATGCTTGTCATTGTTTCTGTAACAAAATAAAATAATACTTATTAAATTAACCTTCATATGAACTACCAATTAGTTTTAACTGATATTATTAGTAAAAAGTTAAAATAAACACTTACCAAAATCAGGATATATGTAAACCAACAGTGCAATGCAAATTTGTCTGCTATACAGTGGAGCTGGTGCAACAATGAATTAATAAGTATTACAAAAATAATAACTAAAATATAACTAGGTACTTACCTTTTTTGGTAATAGATCACGTGGACAAAGGTTGTTTTTAAAAGCTAAATTTCTTGGAAAGCAAACATTAGAACCGCTAACATTCGATCAATAGAAATGGACATTGTAATGATTTATCTATTTAATATAAATACCCTATACAGTATTGTCAGATATCATTATGAGGTTGATAAAGCAACCCACAACTTTAGAAATTAACAACATAGAAGTAAAATCACATTCCGGAATTAACAGACATAGCGTATTACTTCCCAATACGATTCGCTGTCTAATTTGCGGTCCATCTAATTGTGGAAAGACCAATGTAATGATAGGCTTATTATTACATAAAAACGGCTTAAAATTTAAGAATGTTTATCTGTATTCAAAAACCACATTTCAACCAAAATACTGCTTTTTAAATGAAATCTTGAATCAAATTCCAGATATAAAATTTAACATATTTAATGATAACAAAGACGTTATTGACCCGGATATTGCTTTACCAAATTCTGTTTTTATTTTTGACGATGTGGCATGCGAGAATCAGACAAATATACGTAACTATTTTTCAATGGGACGGCATAAAAATATAGATTGCTTTTACTTGTCCCAAACTTATTCGAAAATACCAAAACAATTAATACGAGATAATGCAAACTTTTTAATAATTTTTAAACAGGATGATATAAATTTAAAACATATTTATAATGAACATGTTAATTCAGACATTGATTGGTCCAAATTTAAAAACATATGTTTAAAAACATGGACTTATCCGCACTCATTCTTAATTATAGATAAATATAGTGAATTAAATAATGGTAGATACAGAAGTGGATTTGATACATTTATTAAGTTCGATTGATTTCATTTAAATACAAGTCATAACTACTAAAGTCATCATTTCTTATAATTTAATGGATGTGGTAACATCGTTATAAAACATGGAAAAAAAATGGAAACACCAAATACTCGCCTCAGTTAAAACAATTAAAAACAAAATAAAACAAATAAAGGATGAAGAAGACAACACAAACTTAAATTTAAATAAAATATTTAAACCTCTCACTGATCCTCTTAATAAAATGGCTGAATCTAATTCATATAAAAGTGATATTAAATGCACTTTTGATACAAATGATTCATCACTGTGTAATTATTCCAACGGTTCACCCGACGACAAATTTCAAAGCTATAACTCTGCTAAAAGTGAAAATACATTAACCGATAGTGAATCAGAAAAACAAATACATTCAACGCCATTTAAAAATGAAAAAAAAGTAACCAATTTAGACACTCCCCTTCTATCAATATTAGAAAAACAAAATTTGCTTGATGAAAATAATACATTAAATGTACCATTTGGAGTACGGGATGAAAACAAGCAATTATTCATGGGAAACATACCAATCTCTTTTAAGGTTTTTGGTAAAACTTCTAGCGACAATGAAATTTCTTTAATGACCCTTGGAAATATAAACTACGAAATGACACCTGGTATTAAGGAACTTTTATTTAAAAAAAAGCCGGATTTAAATTTGGTAACAGAGAGAGATAAAATAGTTTATAAAGATATGTTACACAATACTAATGCTCACAAAAGAGATTTTAATCGTTTAGGCCAAATAAGAGGAGACAAAAGCATGAAGTACTGCCAAATTATAAAACCCTTATTTTTTGATCGAGATGAAGTGGAAAACAAAGCTATCAAGCGTGGAACTGGAGTTAAATCCCCAAGTTTTAAAAAAACCTATAAATCAAATACAGATTTTATTTATTGGGACGATCCTAATGAATTAATTGAAAGACTTATGCTTTTGGTGGCATCTAGAGATGCTGGTAACAGTAATCATGACAATGAAATTATTTCAATCATAGAAGAGTTAAAAGAAGCTGGTATAATTAAAGAATAAAATGACTAAGCGTTGCGAATATTTGTTTAGTCTTTAAGAATCATTCAAACATGAATGTCAACAAATTCGGCCATCACCTATATAAAAAACAGAAAAAAGATTATATAATCCAAAGCGAATGTTCTATAAAACAATCTAGTGATGGAAATTTAAACGCCCAAAATAAGATCCTTAAAAATTTGGAACATCCAATTGATCTGAATGACAGCGCAACCAAAGAATATGTTGATAAATCTCTCATTAATATTTTGAATAAAATTTCATCTAACACAAACTTGCTTATTGAATTAAATAATCGAGTTAATAAATTAGAAGTAATATTTAAACATTATAATAAACATGAGCAAAAAAAGTGTGGTAAATGAGATTCATAAATATGCAAGGGTAAATTTTCCTCGAAGACATGTTGTGATGAAAGATATTGATGACCTTTGGCAAGCTGATTTAATAGATATGCAAGCTGTTTCTAAATTTAACGGTGGTCATAATTTTATTTTAGCCGTTATCGATACTTTTTCAAAGTACGCATGGGCATATCCACTGAAAAGTAAAAAAAAAGAAGTTGTCACTCGAGCTTTTCAATCTTTATTACATAAAGGACGAGTGCCTAAACACCTACAAACGGACAGAGGCAATGAGTTCTATAATGACAAATTCAAAAAAATTGTGGATAGTTATAAAATAAATCACTACTCCACTTACTCTACTAAAAAAGCATCTATTGTAGAAAGATTAATCCGAACATTGAAAAATAAGCTCTACAAAGAATTCAGTTTCAGAGGAAACTATATATGGTATGACGAAGTTCTTAATAAAGTGATTGACATATACAACAATACCATTCATAGAACAATTGGTATGTCTCCAGCACAAGTAAAACAAAAAAATAAAGATATATTACTGGAGAGGTTCAAAAAGAATCTTACCTCTATCCCTAAAGAAAAATATAGAAAGAAATTGAATGCCAATGATTATGTGCGCATAAGTAAATATAAAGGCACATTTGAAAAAGGGTATACGCCGAATTGGTCAACAGAAATTTTCAAAATCATCAAAGTGCAAAACACTGACCCAATAACTTATTTATTAGCGGACATGAGGCATCGTCCAATACTAGGTGCATTTTATATACAAGAACTACAAAAAACTCAGCACCCTGATGTTTATCTTGTCGAAAAAGTTTTGAAAAAAAAAGCTAAAAGGTGTTACGTTAAATGGCTCGGGTTCCCTTCCAGTGAAAACAGTTGGATTAACAAAACGAATGTTTTATAAAGATTGATTATACATAATTGTAATTCAGTCTCCATCTGGTTATGACGGAAGATAGTCTTCTGAATAGATTAATCAACAAATTGCCATTTGAACTTCATCTACCAGGATATAATTTCTGTGGACCAGGAACTCGCTTAAAAGAAAGACTGGCTCGTGGGGATAAAGGCATCAATCAGCTGGACGAATATTGCAAACAACACGATATAGCCTACAATAATTCATCTAATTTACATAAACGGCGTAAGGCAGATATAATTTTACTAAAAATGGCGAAGACACGGACTACTTCTGCTAATGCTAGTCCCGGAGAAAAAATAGCAGCTTCATTGGTTAATAAAGCAATGTTGGCCAAAGTTGCTTCTGGTTCTGGAATGAAAAAGAATTTTAAAAGCATTGTATCTCACACTAAAAAGCAGATTCGTAAAATGAAACCAAAATGTAAAAAAATGGCAATAGAACTGGCATTTGCTGCAGCAAAAGATTTAACGAAAGATTTACCTATTAAACTACCACGAATTATTCCTTTACCAAAATCAGGAGGTGTTCTTCCTTTAATACCTATTTTTGCGGGATTATCAGCTGCTGGAAGTCTGGCTGGTGGAGTATCCGGAATCCTTAAAACGTACAACGAATACAAAGCTGCAAAAAAACGTCTTTCGGAGTTAAAGAGACATCATGATAAATTGGAAGGTTTAACTATAGGCAAAGGGCTATGCATTAAACCATATAAAAAAGGTTTTGGATTATACTTATCTAAAAAAAAAAAAAACTAAATCAACGGTTGCCTAGTCGGGCTCTTACAAATATAGATTTATTGAAATATTGTAATAATATTCCTTACTTTAGAGGTGTTTTTATGAGAGATAATTTACCTAAAAGACCATATCCTATTGAGTGTGGTGTCGTCAATTTAGATAGCTCAATAAATCCTGGAACTCATTGGGTAGCCTATGTGAAAATTGACGATTACATTGAATATTTTGATAGCTATGGGAACTTGAGGCCGCCTAAGGAATTTATAAAATATATGATGAAGGGAAACATTCTATATAACTATAATAATCATCAAAAAAATAATACGTATAACTGCGGTCATTTATGCCTTAAATTTTTAGAACAGTTTTGGTGTAATACAAACAAATAAATAGTGGATGTGTTTTATGTTTTCTCCAGTTTAGTATAAATTGTAGAACAGTCTACGACTATGTCTATCTCATTAAGTTTTTCTGGAAAGAAATCTATATTAGAAACCACTTTTCATCCACCTCTATCTTTAAATCATAGCTATGAGTGCGGATTATTATATTTCTCTGTTTTCAATGTTATACCAAATATATCAGATGTTAACAATATATTTAGTTACGGTGAAAAAAATAAAAGATTAAAAATTCCAAATGGAAATTATGATTTACAAGACATTGCCGACTATTTAAATAGCAAATTGGATGACTGTGAACTCAATATTGAATCCAATTCAAATACTGCAAAATGTTCTCTTTTTTGCACAAAACCTGTTAATTTCCAAGTAATAAATAGTATGGGAAACATGTTAGGTTTTCGAAAAGAAATACTAGAAGCTAATAAATGGCATGTATCAGAGAATCCAGTGAACATTCTTCCAACAACAGTCATAAGGATCGAATGTGATTTAATACACGGCTCGTACATTAATGGTTTATCTTCCCACATTATTTATGAATTTGTACCAAACGTTCCTCCAAGCTTTCGGTTTATTGAAAAACCTAAAAATATTATATATTTTCCCGTAAAAGACAACAACATATCATCAATTACAGTAAAAGTTGTTGATCAAGAAGGCAATCTCATTGATTTCGGTGCAGAAGAAATTCAGATGAGCCTTCATCTACGCAAGCAGAAATGATTGTATTTGGTCAAAACACAAAAAAATATAATATTATATCACCAAAACCAAAATTAAAAAACGGTATTATCAGCTATGCTTTCAAAAGGCATAGACGTATCAGAAATCCCAAAGTAAAAAAAATAACAAAAAAGAATAAAGATTTTTTACGAGCTCTGGGTTTCAAAATATGAATATTCTCGATATTGATAATTCACCACATTTCGACAACTCTATTGAGAGTTACGAAATACATACATATAATCCATACAATAACAGTTTTAAAGCCAATGATGAAATACGCATATCTATCCAACAACAAGACATATATGTACTACCATCTGCCAGCTCTATTTACATCGAAGGACGTGCTACGGTAACTGGAAAAGATGCTGCAGGCCATCCTACTAAAAAACCTGTCAATTTTACTAATAATCCAATATCATATCTGTTTCAAGACATTCGATATGAAATAAATGGCGTAGAAATAGATCGTATCAGGAACTCTGGAATTTCTTCTACTATAAAATCATATATTTCTATGAATTACGGTGAGAGCAAAGTTGCTGCTGTATGGGGTTGGAATATAAATGGTCAAAATTCCAAAGATGATTTCTTTAGTGTTGTTATACCACTTAATAAAATGTTAGGGTTTGCTGAAGATTATAATAGAATAATTTTAAACTGCAAACATGAACTGGTACTTAATAGAAGCAGCACTAACTATAACAGTGTTATTATTGATAAAGATGACAGTATTGAAATAGATATACTGAGAGTTCAATGGCGCGTACCACATGTGAAAGTTTCTGACCGAGAAAGGCTTTCATTACTTAAATTTCTAGAAAAAGATAAACCTATACAAATGGCTTTTAGAAATTGGGACTTATATGAATATCCTTTGTTGCCAAGAACCACAAAGCATTCATGGTCTGTAAAAACGGCTTCTCAATTAGAAAAGCCTCGATATGTTATATTTGGTTTACAAACTAATAGAAAAAATAACAAAACTAAAGATAGTTCTACATTTGATCACTGTAATTTGACTAACGTTACATTATTTTTAAATTCCCAATATTATCCTTATGATTCACTAAACATAAAGTTCGATGAAAATAAGTATAATATATTATACGAATTATATGCCAAATTCCGTCAGTCTTATTACAACCTCCCAGCTGATCCGTTGTTAAACATTAACGAATTTAAAGAGAAAGCTCCTTTGTTTATAATAGACTGTTCACGACAAAATGAAAATTTAAAATCAGGACCAGTGGATGTACGTTTAGAAATTGAAAGTGCCCAAGAAATTCCAAATAATACAGCAGCCTATTGCCTTATTGTGAACGACCGGCTTGTTGAATACAAACCACTAAGTAATATTGTACGTAAACTAACATGAATGCAATTGTAGACGTACAAGGTTTCAAAACTGATTCTAATGAATTCATTGTAAAAGAAATAGCACTACAATTTGATAAACAAATAATAAATCTTGTATTTAAGCCACCCTTCCCGTTTTATGACTTAACAAAAACAGAAAAAAGACAAGTATGCTGGATTGAAAGAAATAGACACATTTATTGGAAAGAAGGACTTATACCGTATAATTATCATAAGATTTATATTGCAGAAATTTTAAGGAACTGTAAAATATATGTCAAAGGTTCAGAAAAAGTTAGATGGCTAAGGAAAATATTAGAACAAGATAATATAATGTATGACGGAATTAGTAAGTGTATTTTCGATCTAGAGGATTATGGTTGCCCTAGTTTACTAAGTTTGTATAGAAAGTATATTTCATGTTCCGATGTTTATTGTTGTGTATATCATACTTCATACTGTGCTCTAAGAAATGTAATTTGTCTTCAGAAATGGAATGTAGAAAATAAATGTTTTTAAAATTACCTATCTTTTTAATAAAATCCTATCCTATTTAATTTTAAAAAATAACCGTTCGGATTAAAAATAACTAGGGGTGCCTAATGCATAAGCACTCTTAGAATCCTTAAATCTTGTAAAGTTACAATAAGGATGGACGATTGTGCAAACAGCTCGATCCGAACTTAGCCCATTGATATCAAGAAGAATGCCAGTTGTGATCTATATAACGGAGAGAATTGGGGGTCATGCATCGCGAGCTCGAGCGAAGCGAGAGCGATGCAGATGCAGAACCCCCAATTCTCCCCTACTCCCATACATGTGATGTGGGGATGAATGTTTTTTTCGTCGTCTATATCTTTGTGTTTGTTATGGTTGAATAGGTCTTTTAATATGACTTAGGGGTTACTAATACTGTTATTCGATTTAATGCTCCATTTACGAAATATTATACTTTAAAGTGCAAATTTTTGTTCCAGCAGGGCATCCCCCGGGGGGGGAGGGGGGGGGGGGCTTGAATTTTAAAAAATTCAAGCTGATAGTGCGTTTCATAAAATTTATATTAAAGTTGAGATAACTTTATTACTTTAGCAGTAATAGTCGTTGAACTTGGGTGTTGGATAATTTTGCACCAAATATAAAATCTATAGAATAAACCCCTTAAAGTGACTAAGATGAAGTAGTCGGCTGTTTATATAGGGTAAAGACTAAAATTGAAAACTAAATCTAAAATAAAAATCTTAAAACAATAACTATGCCCTATGTCCTACATAGACTAGCTTTCCAGCCGCGGCTCCACCCGCGCGTATATCGGTTATCGCGCAAAACCATTAACTTTGTTACTTATTCTTTTTGCGCAGTTGAATAAAAACTACGCTATGTGCTTTCCCGGATCTCAAACTATTTCCATGCTAAATTAAATCCAAAACGGTCCAGTAGATTTTAAGTTTATTCGTTGCATACAAAAATACAAATCTTTCCTCTTTAAAATATTAGTATAGATATAGATATGACAGTACAAAGATCCGACTTATATAATATAATATAGGTATAAAGTACTTTTTGGACCTCATCCTCGCCGTACACTAGAAGTGTTTGCTGTCTGTATCTGTGTCACCAAGGTCATCGCTCACTTCATTTCACAAATCATCAATTTGCTGATTGTAGCGCGTTTCAATCGTGTAATTTTTTTCATCTGCGCCCTTCACTTGCGTATCGCAACGGAAGGCACTCTATTTAATTTTAAAGATTGATTTAAGGCATGTACTGTATATCGACGATAAGCACCGAGCTTCAGGTCTTGTTTTGTAATACGCGACATTTTCCTAGCGGGAATCTTCATTTCTCGCAATAGCATTATTGTTGAGTTATTATAATATTTTACTTATTAATGGGATTTCGACCAATTCTGGCTTTAACAGCATTAATTTGTAGTTCTAAAACACGCGGCTGCCGAGATCTTTTATGGTCTTTGACAGAGGAAGTGTTGTTGTATCTGTTGATATTACGATATACGAACATACGGTTGATACCAAGCTTTCGAAGTGTCAGGAATATGACCGACCCGACGGCTCAATACCTACTTTGTACAAGGCGAATACTGCTTTCATATTGTTATTTGATAATGAACATGAAATAATATATTGAATGGCGCGAAAACGAAAGAAAATTTAAAAGTTATAAACGCGATCCAAATTTTAAATCATTCTAAAGCTGAAAAGTTTTTATGTTACTGTGTATGTATGTTTTTTATTTTTTTATTTATGGCCAGACTAGTTATTATATAGTATTATAGCCCATTTATAAGCTTACTTGCATATATCGGTGTATACTTTTTATTATTCTTTCATACTTATAAATATCTACTATTTTATAAAATAATAATTATTTATGCTACAGCAAATTAATTAAATGACATTCAAATTCTTACAATGTACCAACGGATTCTGAATCGACCTTTAGAATTCACAAACGAATTTTGTTTAATTTTCGAATTAAATTTGAAATAACTTGGTGGCAATCGTACTCTTATTTCTAAGATTTAGTAGGAAGAAAGTGGAGGAGAATAACGAACTACAGAATTGTTTTATATTATGATAACGGGCTTCTATGGAACCCTACATTGTGCGTGGCTCGACACGCATTTGACCGTTTATTTTACACTCCGCCTACGTATGTATTTGCCCTTAACCGTAGTATTATTATATGTTCTATGCCTTAACGTTTCTAAACGAAACATTTGTATAATCTGTGGTGTGGACAAAAAGCCCGCCATCCGCTTAGAAATAAGTTCACGTATTTCGTAATAATAGTTGTGCTGACTTGTGTATTAAAGTTATAACCCGAAACTTTATTAGGATATTCTAAAACGGGGCCTAACGCTAAGAAATTTTAACCTAACAGACCAACTAGGTGGAGTGTGGACACGGTAGGTGCCAATTATCACGCCCTCTATTATATTTATCTTGCACAACATAGTTGAACATAGGTGTCAGACACTACTTACCGTTTCAGGGAATACTTCCGAACTTTACAAGGACTTTGGATTTCTAACAGCTAGGCAGTTATTTTACTAAATCACTATAAACAATCAAATAATTTGAATAAAAAATTCAAACAATTTATGCAAGAGAAGAAAGAACAGAACTTTTTGCAGACGACACCTCATTTTTCTGCGACCATATCTACATTATAATGCTAATAAATTTGCAAAAATTTGATTTTTTCAATGACAAATAACGTGACACGTAATTTTTATATATAAGTATATTATATTAATTTAGTTAATTTAATTAAAATTTATGAATTTGATTAAAGGCGTTTTGCGAATTAAATCTGCTTTTCATAAAACATATAAAACGAGAATTTTCACTAGAAAGATAATAAAGGTATAGTAAAGTAAAAAAGTAGCAAGTTTTAGTAAGAGAATGTTAATATAATTTTCAGAAAGATAATTTATTACATTTTCTCAATACTGGTAAGTTACAGTAGGACGATAACCACACGCACAAAAATAATTTACCTTAATATCTATAACTGACATCACTGAAATTGGTAACAATAGGTTTTAATATTTCTTGCTGTTTTTAAATATTTTCAGCAAATGCCTTGCCAGCTAACTTCAATTATTGCCTTGTCAAAGGCTGCTACTGGACGTGGAGGGTGGCCCACAGCAAGTACAGCATCTGTTGAAAAGACAATTGACATGAACACAGATTAGCCGAGCCGGCACAATACCTTGTTCCAACTTTCAGTTCACGGGTTCGGTATACCTAAGTTTTCTCTAACTGCACCAAGGAAGGCACAAGAATGAAACCAAATATATAAACATACATCTTATAAATATAGCCAAGCTGCCAAGACGTCACAACTGGCACGCCTGGAAACATTTCCGTCGTGTTTCTTTCTTCACAAAGCATACTCGTAAACTATTAGGGTTTCGTAAACCATTAAACGATTCTTGATATCAATGGTGGCCCATCAATATTGAACATTCGAAAGGAGGTGTAAATGTAACAAACGTGTTATCAAAGCACAATTTCTATAACAAATATTATTTAATGTTTACTGAAATTTGCTTGGACTGACTGAAACTGACGGATCGGCCATTTAGAGTTCTGCCCTAAGTCAATGATTAATTAAATTCGACACTGAGCGTGGTAACTGCTCTGAAACATCTATTTAAAAGCTATTTTCAAATGCATCCGAATGCAACTCACTGAGTCTGGTGAAACACTCAATATTGTTAGGTTACTGTAAACTGTGAAGCCTGTCTGATAATTGTTGTTGTAGTCACAAAATCGTCTACAATGTAGCACTAAAATAAGCGTGGCAATAAGAACGGTAGAAAACTCTGATAAAAAATAAGTGACTTGAAATTCAGTCCAATCAGGGCGGCCGGGTATGGTACATATCACTGGACATGTGCTACTTGACTGTAAACTGTGACGAGGGGACCGCTGCTACCGCCCCGGCAACACGGTGAGCAACAAGGCAGCTGTACCCGCGCAGCACAGCACGGCACCGTGCAACCGCCGCAACCTCCTCCTCTGCGAACAATCAAATTATTTCACATATCGATTGTGAACTGGCAATAAGTCCTATATGATTTTTGCGTCACATTGTTTTTCTTAAGTTGCATGATAAAAGATATGACGATTTGCTAGTTTCCAGTCGATATTTCATATTTGTTACC
This sequence comes from Plagodis dolabraria, assembly GCA_963854805.1. Lineage (NCBI taxonomy): Eukaryota > Metazoa > Arthropoda > Insecta > Lepidoptera > Geometridae > Plagodis > Plagodis dolabraria. The sequence goes on from OY978442.1 coordinate 16,850,891, forward strand.
TCCTTTATGTAGGTGTGGCTTTAGAATCACAAAGTCTTCGGATCGATTCCAGGGTTTAGAAATACTTAATAATTGGGATTTTCTGACAAAAAAAACTAGCAAACAAATTTTTATTACCTAGGATTCGGGATTCTGAAGCCGTGCCCGGCAGATGCAAATAGGCTCACCACCTATATATTACCTACATGGGGATCGAAGTGTGTCTTTCGAACTGTGGGTGCCTAGATACTACGGTCACTTTTGTCCTTTGGGGAATACAAGCGTGATGATATGTATTTTCTTAGGTAAATATTATGCAACGTCCGAAAAGTAGGCTTTATGGCGCATATTGGGAAATAATCAACATATGACAGTGTTTAAGAAATCTCCACGAGGTAGTTTGTCCTCCTCTTGAGGACAAACTTAAATTAATTTTGAGTAGGAACACAGACTGCTGCAGCCATATATAGTTACGGCACACTGTAGGCTGAAAGTCATGTAGGTATATTAGCTTACTATGATACTTCTTAGTTAAGTACTACTATGTACTTAGTACCTACTTACCTTCATTTCAATAAACCCTTATAGTATGAGTTGCCCAGAGCTGACCGACCATATAATAATGTATGTATGTATTTAAAATCTTACCGAATTTGGGATATGATGGTTTGTAATTTACTGATGGCGTTCATTCTGTCACACATTTTTGAACCTAAAAGTAACGAATGCTTTAGGTATTCCTAGTGATTTTAGTATTCTAAAAATTACATAATTTTCAATTTAGAAAAAAAATATGAGTGAGTTGTCAAAGATTTAAGTTGATTGTGTCAATTTGACTTTGACACCTGAAAATGAATTTTTAATTATTTCTCTTTAAAAAAGGTTTCTCTATGTACGTGTTCGCCAAAAGGTTTTCATGATATTATCTATGCGTACGACACTATCATCACGTGAATAAAGAAAAGAATGAAAGTTTATATATTTGGCTTGTAATTAAATTAAAAACTGATAAGTACAGACAGTGATGTAACAACTGTTAAAGCGATACTTGACAACTGATTTCTCGATTATGAGTACATGCAAATAAACTAGGAAATAGGTCTTAGACGTGACTTATATCTATGTCCTTATGTCTGGGAACACTGGGGGGTAATTAAAACACTAATAGTTTCCCGGTGGTTGAAAGGTTAGTGTACCCGAACCATTTAAATTGCTACCTATGCCTCTCTGGCAGGGAGTATCTCGTAACCGTGAATCGTGATTCAGAAATCAGATGACTGTTGCGCCATCTGATAGCTCCGTGTTTGATTAGCGAATTACCAGGTTGCAATCAGCGCCATCTGGTGAACTATTGTTTAACTTTTATAGATGTTAATAGCTTTAGAATAGTGCTAGCTGTTACATTTTATGTTGTACACGCATCGCTATCAAACGCAAAGCGAGACTTTTGTCCTTACAAATATTTCCTCATTTAAAATAATTAAATAATCACAACTTACGCGTTATTGATCATCTGTTACTGGCAAAAAACACAAATTTAGATACTCGTATGTTAAGCGTGCCAGTTTTATTTTTCAAAAAGACAACTCTGTCATCTGCGCCTGGATGGCTCATCTATAGAGCCAACGACAGGGAGGCAAGTTATCCTACTTCACTACCACTACATCCCCAATGTTGGGCTGCGGAGTTTGAGATGATCAGTTGTACTTGTACCTATGCAAAATTCAGCCAAGTATTCCTGTGAACACTGACGCCAAAAGTTTTGCAACGTTCGTTGAGCATGTTGCTATCACCTCAAGGAGCTAACATTTCGTTAGCTCCTTGAGGTGTTCCGGCTGATACAGTACAGTACACTAGAGATGTTGCCTATGGCTCTCTTATTCGAAAATCAGTACAGACTCGACAGTAATGGTTGACATTAGTTGAGAGTTAGGACATGGTTCAACTTGGGCCAAAACAGTAGCCATCTCCTCATACCTATGTAAAAGTGGTGTTTGGCACAATCCATTTGATATGTAGACTGTATGTTAACAACTCAAATGAGACGGATATGTACTTAAATTTTTAAATAGTAATTTGTTGAAATTGGTACCAGGCAATGGAGCTTATATAGAAACGCTTATTAGTGTAGTTATTTGTATATATTATTTGAATACATTTTTTTTAATGATTCGGTCTTTTTCTGAAAGGCTGAATCAGCAGGACCGGCCACCACTTATAGCTTCGAGTGAACTCATCTTGACCATAACAAAAGTCATTGTTACATAAAATATAACAATACACTTACCGTATGACTTCTAACAGTTGTAGGAATGGGCACACTTTGGATAGTGCGATATAGCCTGAAAATAAATAAAAAATATTAAAATAAGGGCTTTCGACTATCCCGCAAATACGTCAGATAAATATTTTGTTTATAGACAATTCATTGAACTTGTTATATGGGTAACTACATTATTTCGGAATAAGTGAACTATACCATCATACAACCTTTTTTTGCCTATACCCCAGAAATCTTCTTTTTCGTCGGTTTTCCGTAGAATATTTTATATACACATACTCGTATCTATGATAAAAAACATTTTGAGCATCGTAAAATATTTGGGATGAAATTATACACTACACTTGATAAAAAGTCATTACAAAACAGAAACAATTATTAAAATCTATTAAAAAAATATATTAAAAAACGTAGTATATGAATAGTCGTAGTATCAAGGTGACTGAACATGGAGATGAGGTAACAAAATATGGAGATTACTAAATTTTAAGATGAGTTCGCCAAATATCTAGTCGAGTCGAGGTTACTAATTATGTTGGCGATAAAATAATGTAAAACATGTATTTTAAGTATCAATATTTATTAATAAGAAAGTAAATATTTGCATGACAGTGGTCAGACAAAAGTCACATGACATAGTTTAAATTAGAAGGAAGTATAACAAGTAAAAATTAATTAAAAAAAAAGGAAAAAGCGCGGCATCAAATTATAAATTTTCGTATAGCTATTTATCATTCCATTGACATTAAAACTGCAAGTGTTATATATTTATGGAATCCTTTTTTAAAGCTCTTTATTTTGATACCCCACTCGATGGGTTTTGAAGAAAAATATTGTTTTGACCTCCCAATATGGGGTTTAAAAAACCACCAGTTTGATTTTCTATTTTTTTTATGTACCCAGTGTCACTTGGGCTATCAAGACGAATCTAACGATATCTCTTACATCGAAATCGATTCAGCCGTTTAGAAGTTATGGTGGAATAAAGAAACTCACAAACATACATACATACATGAACTCTGAAAAAATAACTCTCCTTTTTTGTGCAGTCGTGTAAAAAGAGGTTGTAGTTATAGTTTGTAACAGTCGAGTTACTAAAAATATAGAGAGAGATTAACAAATATGGATGCAAGGTTCTAAATTCCATATTTTGATAAATATATGAATAGAGGTGAGGTTCTAAACATAGAGGTGAGGTTTTAAATATAGAGGTTAGGTTCTAAATTTAAATGGAGGCGAGGTACTCACGGGCCTTTGATAATTAATGAGTTGGTATCTAATTTTCTTGTCCTGGTTGTTGAGAAGCATACCAGGCCAGCTAGTAGGGCGATAGTCGAAGGTGCTGTCGTGGACGATCAGAGGCCGACGCAAAGTTATAGGATCCATGCCGCACGGGAGACATGTTGGACCCTGCGTATTCAAATCAAATCAATTGTTTATTTGCCAGAATACAATATCGATAAGTCAAATACAGCATTCAGCCTGCAAGCAGGCGTGCAAATATTAATATTATTTATCTATAAAAACTATATAATTATATAATTTAGGCAATCCGTAATAAATAATTATTAATCATTATATGTATAATTATAACTAAAATACTCCTTAATACTATAAAAACATTTGCACAACAGCCAGTCACTGAGTTGATTCTTAAAGCATTTATACCTTCTAAAATTTTAATATTAAGTATAAGGTAAATTGTTTTATATGGATATACACATATTACTTAAATTATTTTGTGGCAAGGAGGTTGGTACAACAGGTTATCATAATGTGATCTTTTTTGTCTAGAAAAACATCGTTACGCATTTTTTAAAAATCTGGATGTTCTGGATTCATTAATAGCAGTTAGGTTACCCAACATTTTTTGAGTCTAAAGAGATACGTAGAGGACTTTCGCTGAATATTGATTGGGTAGTCTTCAAGAAATTAATATCGATGTATATAGTACACACATGACCAGGCTGGTTTTTTCTGCGGTAGACGTCGCGTCGGTCGCTCATGTTCGTCGCGGATTGTTAGCGTTGGATCGTGTGTACCACCCCTTCCAGTGTGATATATTGTCGGTACGAACACGTCCAATTACATTCAGAAATAAAAAGTCTATTGAATTATTATTTGGTTGGCTATTATAATACGGCAACGTGCAAAACGAAGATATTTAATTGCTGCAAGATGGCTTAGGGCACATATGAATTGCACAGTGATGAACATCCCATTTCAAGCCTAGATGAGTTATAATGTGCGTCTTCGAAGACGAGAAGTAACAGTGTGATCCGGCAGCTGTCCTTGAGAGCCAGTAATTCTATATTTACAAATTATAAATTTACAAATTTTACAATTATTGGAGTACAAAATGTTTTAGCCCGGGCGGGAATTAAACCCGAGTCCTTCCGATTTCGCGTCGGATGCCTAAACCGCTCGGCTACCGGTGGGTCTATTAATTAATTGTAGGTTAGCCTAAACAATAATTTCGACTACATCATCGCTTACCATTAGGTGAGATAGTTGTCAAAGGCTAACTTATTAGGCATAAACAAAATGTATTATTTAATATTAACAAATATGTTAAAAGTATTGAATTAAAACAACAAAATAATATTGAAATAAGAGACTTAAAAAATAAAAATTTCTCGATCGTGCGCTTGTACAGACAAGACCTCCTGAGGGCGAATGGAACAATCCAGCTGATACAGTCAGAGCGTTGAAAAAATCTTAGGATACAGTATAGTAAATTATAATCTATTCATTAATATCCATACCTGAATTTGTAAAATTAATATAGTGCAACTGGTAGTGGGTTTTTTTATACATGATGGGCTAGCCTTTGACGAGTATCTCACTTGATGGTAAGTGACGATTTGGTTGAAGATGTTGTTCAGTCAAACCTATGTAGAAGGGCTGGAGCATTTGGACTGCCTGTGAGTTTGCAATGTCTAAATGCTTTCATTGTTGTATCTGTAGTGGTGTATATAATTCTTATTATTTTATTAATATACCATGGCACCATGTGGCATACCGCCGGTAATTAAAACTTTATAAATTTAGGTACAAACGAGTAAAAATTATTCTAGTACACATTTAAAATATCGATGCTTCCATAATAATAAAATTCTTACCCCAACTCCATAGCATGGAATACATTCAGGAAGTTCTTTGTAGCATAGCGTAGGTAAGATGGGGCTGCACATTTTTTGATTTTCCCTTAAATATATATTACTTTAAATTTTAAAATTTATAAAAAGTTGTGTGCTATTTTTAAGATTTTTGAACAACGGAGTGTCATGTTGACTTGCTTTTCATGGAGTACAAAAAACTATATCATAGAAGTAGGTGTTGAGTATATATGTACTTACATCAAGAAGTTTATATTGCGTAAAAACTTTTTTTTATTGCCGATAGGTCAACTTTATATATGACACTATGAAGCAGTGATGGTTCAGTGGCTATGGACTGCCGTGCAGCAGGTCCATTGTTCTTATCCCGCCTCGGGCTTGTGCTTCACCGCATGGCGGAAGGGCATTTGCGAATGCTCGCCTAGCTAGCGATCACCCTCAAGTAGAAAATCTGTCGCCAAAGACCTAACGGTGTTTCGACAGCATAGTCCTTGAGAGCTAGCAATTCTAGGTTAGCCTGAACGACACCTTCGACCACATTATCACTTACCATCAGGTGAGATAGTAGTGAAAGGCTAATCTACCAGGCATAAAAAAGTAACAATGAGAGTTGGAATGATAAGTTGGGCGATGCCCCGTCCACCCAGTAGATATCCATACGTGTACCTACTTTCAAAGCCGCACTGCTTAGAAATAATCATGAAAAGAAATGATCAAGCGAGCGAGCATCGCTGAAAAGCTCTTTAGTCCAGTCATTATAGTAAGTTCACCCCGGAATTCGAGATACCCAGCTGTAAGTCTGTAAATACTTGTGTATTGATACCCTAAAAGTTGTCTCAAAACCTACATATGGTAGGGTGTACGCAACTATTAAGTTTCAAGGTCAAAGGTCACAAAAATCGGTTTTTTGCGCTTATTTTGTAAATATCTCATTTCCTATGGGTTTTTTGCTATTTGTATTTTTATCAATATTGTAGAATACAAAATTCTCTACAAATTTTGCCTGTATATTTTTTTTATACGGTTAACCGATTTCAATATAGAGGGCGGAGAGCGCGCGGTCACAGGATCACTTCAGGTCAACCGGTGCCTCCGGTCGAAAACGCGCCATATTATTATATAGTTGATGAACTATCGATAAATCAATGATTATAAATATTTGTGAATTTATATTCACTATTATATTATATTTTATCATTTTTTCTTAATCTATCTACTTTTTATACAGTATTAATTTATTTCACAAGATTTACCTGCCCATGTAATTGCAGAATTGTTAATGAAAATATAGGAATTATATTTGAATTTTAACCTAATTAATATTAATAACTATTATATGATGAATAAAACATATAAATTATGAATTAATCTTTTTATTAAAAAATATCATTCAATACATTTATTTTTATTAAAGGAAAAAAAATGAATAAAGGGTACAAAAACTACAATTTATACCTTAATCATCTTCTTCCTTTTCATCGTCGTCTTCCGGCTGCTGGTAAATTTCAAATTGGTCTTCATTATCGTCTTCAACGTTTGTCAAACATTTGTCTCAAGTTCTTCCATGATTTCGGGGTCAAAGGTTCTATCTTCTTTAATGTCGCTCTGATATGAAAGAGCATTGAGACAAGCTTGCCCGTTACATTGGCCACAAGCTAAAAAGCATTGCAAGCCCGCTTTCCTGCATTTTTTCGTTTTTTAAAAAGCGCAGATGTTGTATACTAAATATGGCGCGTTTTCGACCGGAGGCACCGGTTGACCTGAAGTGATGCTCTGACCGCGCGCTCTCCACCCTCTATCTCGAAAACGGTTCACCATATAAAAATAATTTGAAACAAAATTTGTAGAGAATTTTGTATTCTACAATATTGATTAACATACAAATAGCAAAAAACCCATAGGAAATGAGATATTTACAAAAATAGCGCAAAAAAACTATTTTTATGACCTTTGACCTTGAAATTTAATAGTTGCGTACACCCTTTATAAAGTTTTAATTACCATATGTAGGTTTTGAGACAACTTTAAGGGTGTCAATATACAAGTATTTACAGACTTAGAGCTGGGTATCTCGAATTCCAATATTCTTACCTAATTTAAGCTTAAATGACTGGACTACTTGTCGCTCAGCGACAAGACTAGTAAAGCGAGTCGTCGCCGGCAGTGTGAACAGTCAGGCAGTTGCCTCACCGGCAACGATGAAGGAATAACGAGTAGGGCTAGAATCAGAAACGAGTCGAGTTGGCGAGCCGCGGGAAGCGAGTGCGATTACTCGCATCACTCGCTGTATTTTTTCTGAAATAATTAATATTTTCCATCTACATTCTTTTTTTTCTTCCTTTTTGTTTCCGTTTTTTCTGTTTTTTCACTGTCACTACATACCTAAATCCTATCATATAATTCATCATCATCATCGTCTGAACTAGATAACAATGATAATTCAAATAATTCTTCGATATTCACAGTAAATAAAAAACGTGTACTTTCGATCCGCACTGTAGAGAAATGACCGCTGGTTGCTCATTTGGCATGTTCTAATCGCTAAGCAAGTATCGCTGAGCGAGTGTTATCGTAGCTCTTGTCGCTCAGCGACAAACTATTAAAGCGAGTGCTCGCCGGCAGTGTGAACAGTCAGCGATCAACTGTTTGTATATGCATCTCTTTTATTTACACGGAATGTTTATGTATTGTACGTTTCTTGAGCGAAAAAATTGTCGATAGTTACTAGTTTTCTCGTCAGCCGCGGTGGTGGGACAAGTGCCTCATGCAGCTTAAAGTATCGTGCGGCCGCTTTTTAATGTTCATTCGAAATTGGTGTGGTAATCTACCAAAAATATTTCGAATGGTTTTTTTATCATTATTGTTTAAAGTAATAGATATACATAGATTGTAATTCTATTGGTCTTATTCGTTCTTCTTCGCCAATACTGTCCTGCCTGCCTAGCATGCACAAATAAGACGTATGTCACGAGAAGAGTATTTTTCTCGCGCGTAGAGAGAGTGGTGGACGATAGCAGCGGCCGCACCACGCTAAGATCCGTTAATTGAGATTATCTATGAACGATTCTCCATTGCGCTATTTGTTAGTTGAATTGCGAACAGTTTTAGTAAAGAAGCAGTGATGGACTTTGTACTAATAAAATACCATACTTTTGTAAACGATTAAACATTTTTAGTGTTCTCGACACTTCATTAGAAATTATGATAATTTTTATGATTAAAAACTGTTATCGTTGTTGTAATTGCAAAGGAATGATAAAGGTGTAAATAGGATGGCTCTTTTGACGATGCGATGGTTGCTTAAATGTTTTTTTTTGTTGATGAATGCTAAGTAGCGAAACAAAATTTTTATCACAGCTAGGTACTTAACTAGTTTTTAGTGTCACATCCATTTTTTTCTTTATTCAAATAAACAAAATATTTTTTTACATTCACAATATAATAATATTTTATAGCAATATATTATTGAGTACGAAACCCTAAAACGAAGTAATTCGTTTAGATTACTTTAAATGTTTACTGTTGCGAATTCCATAAAAAATTTAATACTTAAGTACTAAGTATATATTAAAATTTAAACTTTTAATGCCTACTCATTTATTTAAATATAATAGTTTTTTTGAGTAATCAGCTAAGTACCTGTAATGTAATTACCTACATTTGAAATAGCTGAAAAAAACTACCTACGCTACCTATAGCATTATTCAAAGATTTTTATTTAAACTCACGCACACAGAGTTCGCGAGTTGTGTTCAAATTACGTTATTCTTATTGTATAGATTACACACACATATATATAACGGGTCTGCTAACACTGGACGGAAAGTAAATTTGTACTAAATCGTCGATCGCCGGCATTATACTTAGACGCGCGAGAAACATTCGATTTATCTCGTCCTCAAAACTGAGGTAGAGAAAATACATGCAAATACTCGCAGATAAGTGTCAACAATCGATTAAACGAAGGGCGCGCATGTTAGTGTTGGTCGACAAGTTGCCACAGGCAACACAAAATGTACGTAAACACGGACGAATGCCATATTAGCATTCGTAGACATATGTCGATATGTCTATTTTACACGAGATAAATGGTAGACAATATTTACTCGCGGCGCGCATGCTAGCCGGGCTGGTATTGTGACATTAATATAGCGTCACTATTATACATCGTATAAAGCCCATCTATCTGTGGTTCAATCAACTTTTTTAATTGCGTTAATTGGTTTTCTGTTTTGTCCAGTTGAGATGGCCCTCCACCTAAATAAAATAATAAAATATAGAACTGTGAAAGCAGTTATGTAATTGTCTGAAACATAATATAGTTTTATATAGAACTACATATCTTCAATATTGTCATCAGATGAATTCTATCCTAACGGTACCATATGATCATGATAAAATGCAAATGTATGACACACGAAGTCCGTGAAAATCACATCCCAAAATCAGTTTTTTTCATTATACATTCTTTGAAACTACACTACTATGTTAATATAGTATAAATAGTTATACCTACTAATAAAACCACTTTAAACAGTTTAAATTGCATATAGTTCACATGCTGTCACCCAGTACCTATGATCACTGCAGTGTTTAAAAGGTCAGGATAAAAATAATGTTCAATATATGTGATTTAAGCAGCTTATAATACTACGTGTATGTGTTACACTCAAAAGAAAATATTGTTTAATACCTGTTTCCATAATTGATTTTTTAGTTTTGTTATCTTCTGTTTTTAGTTATTTTTTGAGTTTCTCAAAACCTTCTTGGCTTAATTGTGATACACTATGGCTTAATTGTGATACAATATCACTATGATATCTATAAAAGTTTGACAGATGTCATGAAATAGAAAAGTGATTGAGTACAAAAATATGATACCAACTGTCACTTTGACACCTGTCAAAAATCACACCTATCTATCTGTTATAAACTGTCGCTTTGACAACTGTCAGATCTTAAACCTTTGTTCTATTATTTTCAATCGAATGATACAATAATAATCGGGAAATATGATATCATTTGTCATTTAGGCAACTGTCACATTTGAAAGCTGTCACATACACATCTAACGTAATAAAAAATATTAACATAAAAATAGTTCTATAGTATGCTTTCTTCCTGTCCTCAAAAAAATACCTCAAAATGGTATAATTTTTTTTTATTTTCAAAAATATTTATTATTTGAAGGTAAAGTTATATTTTCCTAAATTATTTTAAACGATGTACAATATTTACAATAAAAAAATAGTGGTCATATATTGTCGAGTTACTTTTTTAAATGACAATTCCACTTTTGTACGGATCGTTCTCCAAACACTAAATGATATCATGATGATTTAAGAAGGATAGCTTGTAGTATCGTTCATCCGCTTTTTAATGTCCACTAGAATTTGGTCGGGTAATCTACCAAAAATATTTCGAATGGTTTTTTATCATTATTGTCTAAAGTAATGGATATACATACATGATTTATTGCAGACGTATTCTTAAAATAGGGCTCATATTATTTGTAGAAGCGTGTAATAAGCCAGCTCACAGAAAACTAGTGTTTTCGTATTCTAAAAATTTTCACTCATGATAACCTCAAAAAAAGGCAAAATCGTTAATAGCTCGCCAATGATATGTAGTAGGCCGGCGAAACTTTACAGGAACATGTGAATATATAACGGGTACCAGTCGGCACTAAGTCCTTGGAGAAGTTAGTTGGAGAGCCAGTACATTTTTCATTTTCTAGGAATAATAGCTCCTGAACCATGCTAGTCATGTTAGTGTGCATCTGAACTGAGGGATCAGTTCCTCAGATTCATGAGAGGTAAAAGATATAATTAGTAAAAAATTGTAAAAACAGTATGGTTTTGTCAAAAAATTTGTAAAACGCGAATTTGGTAAGTTACGGCCAAATAATATGAACCCTCAGTTCAGATCCCTGAAAAAAAATATCTCGAAACATTTTGTATTTTTGTACATATATAGTACATAGCATACTTTTTTTTTCACTATTTAATAAAGAATTTGTAAAAAGAGCTTGGCGTTACAAACTTACGACCCTTTAACAGGATACCTCAGTCTAGACTGAGGGATCTACATATAAAACATGTCCTTAGACTAAATAAATTCATGACGGGTAATCTATTATTTAAGTAATGAGTAAATTTGTAAAAATTAAATCTTGACTCAAAAGTTATCGATTAAGAGGTAAATAAAGAATGAATTTTGTGAAAATGTATGAACTGAGTGCTCCTTATTTTCAAATATATTTATGTAGCCTAGCATCATAGATAAAATTCCAGGTTAAGAAACTCGGCTACGAAAGTGGATAAAATATTATTAGTTAATAACCAGTTATGAACAGAGAAAAAAATTACCATTATCGTAGCTGGTTATGAAACATGGTTACGAAAACAAGTAGATTCCGTTTTCATAATTGGTTATCAACCAAGAAAAAAATTCCATGTTCGTATCTGGTTATCAAAAATCAGTTACGAATATGGACTAAAATCCCTTTAGTCCATATTCGTAACTGATTTTTTAATTAAATATTTTTACTAAATGAATATTGCAGCACAAATATACACAAATTTACTGTATCCTGTGTACAAAAAATCATGACTGTGCTCAACCGTTTCCGATAATATGCGTATGATATAGGAATATATAGGAATTGCCAAAACGTAAAAAACGAAATATCCTTGAAATCTTAATTTTTGGCTTTCACGGCACTTATGCTCATATTTAAGCTTTTTGCATATTTAATAGCAAGCTAGATCCACTAATTAATAAAAATGTTGGTGATATATATATTATAGGACATTATCGAGCCCACTGCTTCAGAAATAATAATCAATTTGAATGCTACGATGACATTTCCAATGAAACAAACAGTAGTAATACTGATAAAAAAATTGAGATACATTGTGTTCTCCACAGTGCATTAGAATAAGTTCCTTTTGATTAGAAATATTACATATACGTAATTATGTAGTTTTTCTTACTATAAATAAGCCTTATGACTTACAAACATTTATCAGTAAGCCCTTGATATGGCGTTTGATATAAAATATGTATAACCACTTCTATCCTCTTACTGCTTTCTGGCAGCATGGTAGTTGCAATTACATTTAATAAAAACTCAAAAGAGAAATGTTTAATCATCTCTTGTGGATTTCTGCTATCCGGGTACTTGGAAAGACTTTAGAACAACTCATTTATGTCACCGACTGTCCAAAATATAAATATTTTTGAGAGTAAACCATTGATAGCACATGTTGACTGAGTAAATAACGTGTGTGACTGTAAGTGACCATATGTATATATTTAGAAGGTACTAATATAATGCTAACTGTAAACATAAAATGTTGTCCGTAAATGGCAATATAGCCGAGGGTCCCGCTGGCTCACAGGTAGTTTTGTACCTAAAAAAACCAAGAATACTTTTAAGTTTTATTTTTAATAATGACTGTTTTGGTAGGTACTAATACAGTTCTATTTGAGAATATAGGTATCTGAACTGAAGGATTCATATTAACTTAGGGTCCCGCTGGAGAGCACGATTGATTTTTTGCATTTTATTCTATAACCTAATAGGTACTAGAAATAAACGTATTAAATTCGTAAGGTACTAATACACACCAATCATCACACAGAGTCTGAAACTGCTGCGATAAAGGGTCCTGCAGGGCATACGCATACATAGCAAGCTAGATCCACTAATTAATAAAAATGTTGGTGACCGAACGTTCATGCAGTAGAATCCGTTTTTCTTAAATAACTCTGAAGCCGTTGGACGCACAAATATAAAATTTCGGGCACATATTTACACGATATAAGGCACTTAATTATAGTCTGCATCATTCAATTCTTGAAAAGGCGATACTTTTTGCACAGGACTGAGCGACATGTGTGTGTGGACTGAGTGACCACATTTTTTTTTAGTTTATTTTTGTCTATTTAGTGACTTCAAGAGTTATAATATAGTATATATAGAGTAAAAGTTATAATATAATTTGTAAAATGTGTTTTGTAATTTGTAAAGAATTAATAATGAAGTTATGATTCCTAAACTGTGGTCACTCAGTTCTCACACTCAAAATTCTAAATCTGGGTAAATACATACCTTATAAGCAAATATTGTTTGCAGATATTTAGTAAAACATATTTTAAAGTGTTTAGAAGAAAAAAAACACAACATGGAAACTAAAATTAAAAATTATAAAATTCTTCCTGATGTCTCTGAGTGACCACTTATGAATAACCTATAATTTATTTATTATGCCACAAAACCTATATATTTTAACTGCTAACGTTAGTAAAAGTTACATGTAAGTTTGTAAAAGTAAAACAAGAGCAACGTTTTTGTTTACTGATGTTAAATTAATATTTAATTGTGGTCACTCAGTTCACACATGGTGAATATGTAAATTAATTCAAAGTTATTGAATTATAAGTATTACATAAAAACTGAATATTTCAGTATTTAGTAAATATTTTTTACTACAGGGATGTATGCTTTTATCTGGTATTGATTGCTTTTAAGACAAGATAATTGCTATTCAATATGTTCTATAAAATGTATGTAGTAGGGTGACCACACAACGTAAAGTAACATGAATTATTAGGCTTTTTTAGATATTTATTTTATATAAAGTTATGACATTACAGTAATGTTTACAGTGCTACAAGTATTGCAATGAACGCCAATGAATTTAAATTACTTAAAGCAACAACATAATCGAATTTAAAACTACCAGACATACAATTGGTAAAACAGTAGTATGAATAATAAATCCATTGCAGTACAAAGATTGTTCTTTGCAAAATAAAATAATATGTTAATATACCATGCAAGTACTTTGGTAACACAATCTGTGCTTTTTTTAACCCGTGATATTATTTTGACTTTCAACTTCTAAATATCTCTTGTATCATATTCGAACACTTTAATTTAAAATTTTTGAGCCTTTTTGCAAATCGCGCCAAATTAGAGTATTTTTTTCTGGCTGTTGTTTTCGTGAGCTTACTGCCGTCCGCGTCGTCCAATATTTGCCCATTTTCACCCTTTAAATTTTCAACACACTTGGAAAAGTAGTGTAATAGTTAGAGATTTATTTACGTAAAATAATAGAAACTCTACATATTCCCATAATTGTGGTGATATCTTAGCCTGAAACAAATATAAGTACCTACAAGAATATATAGGTGTAGAAATTATTACCATTGTGCGGATATGGTACAGACATTCACAATTAATTTCACGCTTTTTAGTATTAAAATCTGTTTTTTTAATATTGAGAACATTAGTTCGGTGTCATTCATTTGTAGGTATTGCTTTTAAGCTGGTGATAGACGGCGCGGGCTAACGCGAGCCGCGCCTCAGGCCGCGACGTCCGCGGATGTGGTTTTTGTGACCTGTATCTTTATGATTTCATATGAACGGTTCCTTTTCATAGAGTTGAATAAAGTCCATAATCATTTAATTCACGTATATGTGTTTCAAATAGAAAATTAAACTCCAAATGTGCACCATGGCTCTGCACCGTCTAGAGGCTCGGCTCGTCAGAGGTGATACACGGCGCGTGCTAGCGCGAGCCGCGCCGCAGGCCGCGCGCGCGCCTTTGGTTCGTGTCGAAAAACCGACAAGCGATGGATCGCGCGGACGCGGACGGCAGACGCGCGCCGCGAGCCGCGCCGGGGTGCTAGACGGCGCGTGATATGGCGGACGACGCGTCGTCCGTCGTCCGGCTCGCGCCAGCCCACGCCGTCTATCACCTGCTTTATACTTACCGACGCAGCGACAACGACAGTGCAGGGTTCGAAGTGGCCAGTAACTTTTTCATCCAATATTTTCGTATGATCTCGTAGAGTGCTAAAAGGAACATAACGTGTTTCATATTTCATTTCATCAGATCCAAAAGTACATAAAATTCAGTGAGTCTAATCAGGTTCTATTTACTTTGTCCTTATAGTTTTTCTTTTTGATCTTGAGAACGAAAGTTCCGTCATTCACATGTCGGCTACAAGTGAAAGACGTGTAATAATAAATATGTATTTCCGAAAAGTAACGCGTTTAAAGTTTTTTAATTAATAAACATTATTACAAGTAACAAATTCAAATCTCATTACTGCCCTCCAAAAAGTTTAATGGAAGTTTTACGCGGGAAAAAGTGAGAGAGGAAAAGCCAATGTTGTTTTTTTTTACCGGAACTAGTGTTCCTTTGAGTTTTTATGTGTAATTATGGTGTAGAATTATTCATTGAGTGTTCATTAACGTGCACAAGTGTACTTGCTTACATAGTAGTAAAACATGACTTTTCGTGATTTCTTTTGATCTCCATGAAAAAATTCAGTACGAAGGCATGATTGACTCAGCTTTAACTTGACCATGACATTTTACTTGGCTCTGATTTTTACTTCACCTACTATCTACTTGAAATATCTCTAAAACTGTTATTTCTAAAACTTGACACTAGCTAAATACACTCCTCTGTGTAGCCATATACCTATAAAAGAAAAGTCTCAAGAAGAAAATTTTTACTTACACTTATCTTCGAACGAAACATCATTAATCACCTAGGTGGGATAAAAACAGACACTAAATAATCAGTACATTTGTTATATCTTCACCTAGCAGTCAAATGCATTCTAACAGAGACTAATACATGTTTATGATTTCGAAGACAAAATTCTTCTAGAAAAACACCAAAATATTTATGACGCAATAGAACGATTTTGGTAGTAACTTTCATAAATTTCATTTAAATAACAACTAGTGTTGTTGTTTATTTTTATCAAAGGTATTAGAGTGTGTGATGTCACGTGATGAAATTTATTTTGCTATTGTTAAAAAACGTAATCGGCGGTTCTGTTAATCGTTAGCGTAAATAAGTTAATGACTCAAATGAATTTGCAGTGTGTGGTCACCCTACTACATAAATTGTATAGAAAATATTAAATAGCAATTATAATTTCTTAAAAGCAATCAAAATATGATAAAAACACACGTCCTTGTAGTAAAAAATATTTACTAAATACTGTAATATTCAGTTTTTATGTAATACTTATAATTCAATAACTTTGAATTAATTTACATATTCACCATGTGTGAACTTAGTGACCACAATTAAATATTAATTTAACATCAGTAAACAAAAACGTTGCTCTTGTTTTACTTTTACAAACTTACATGTAACTTTTACTAACGTTAGCAGTTAAAATATATAGGTTTTGTGGCATAATAAATAAATTATAGGTTTTTCATAAGTGGTCACTCAGAGACATCAGGAAGAATTATCTAATTTTTAATTTTAGTTTCCATGTTGTGGTTTTTTTCTTCTAAGCACTTTAAAATATGTTTTACTAAATATCTGCAAACAATATTTGCTTATAAGGTATGTATTTACCCAGATTTAGAATTTTGAGTGTGAGAACTGAGTGACCACAGTTTAGGAATCATAACTTCATTATTAATTCTTTACAAATTACAAAACACATTTTACAAATTATATTATAACTTTTACTAACTCTTGAAGTCACTAAATAGACAAAAATAAACTAAAAAAAAATGTGGTCACTCAGTCCACACACACATCTGAGCGACCGCGGGCGAGTGGGACGAGTTATCGCTCGTCGCATTTGCACAATCGCATATAGCCCCGCGGCCGCGACAAAACGATCGAAACTACATACTCGCTTATACGCTTCCCGCTCATCACCAACTTGTTTAGTAGGCGCCTTTGAACAGCGGTTTTACGGTGGCAGTCGTAATAGCATCTCGTGGTAGGACATTTTGCGCACCTTGCTAGCTATCACCCTCAAGTAGAAGATATGTCGCCAAGCACCTAACTGGTCCGGCAACTGTCCTTGCGAGTCAGTAATCCTAGGTTAGCCTGAACAACATCTTTGACCACATCATCACCTACCAGCTAGCCTACAACCTATAGAGATCCGTACCTTGACACTCTTATAGATCTAGATAAATAATAATTGTCGTTTACACTTATGAAATACTATTTATTTCAGCACATGACGGCACGGATATAAATAATTGCACTTGACACTGATAAATCTTGCCCGCTTGAGACTTAGCATATCTTCGTGCAGCAAGAGTAGATCGTTATGTTGGGGCAACAGCAGCTGGGGCCACTACTACAGCAAGGGTTGCAAGGGGGGCAGCATAGAGGAGGAGCTGGAGGAGGAGGACTGCAGCAGGGGCTGCAGCATGGACTGCAGCAGGGGCCACAGCCTCCGCATCCACCACAACCACCGCACCTGGAAAATAAACACGTTAACAAAACATATTTGAAACTTGGGAGAATTCCCCCTTCCATCAATGTACTTACATATTGGTTTGAGTAAAGTTTTGAAGAGTACAAGGGATTCCAAAGAGTGGTCTAAAGACCTGTAAAGTAGACAGAGGTGGAAAGACCGGTATATTTTTTGTAGAACCTTTACGAGCTTTTTATCTTTTTTTAAAGAATTTTTGTTGTATATTTCGCGAACAATTTGATTGTACTAACCTTTCTCTGCCACTAGCTTTTACAGAACACCTCGGTTGATGTTTAAATTAAGTTTATGATTTCCATAACTCTGTTTTGCTTTTTTATAGCTTGCCAGTAATTGACACATAGATACCTCTTTCATTGTCAAAGAGGATGACTAGGAGAAAATTTAAGGCTAGGAACATAATAATGGAAATTTATAGCAGTTATTATGTTCCTATTTATAATTATGTTCCTATTTATAAAATGATATTTGTTCTTTTATAGGTCTACTACGTGTTCTAAGAGAAATCTTAAAAAAGATAAGATACAAACATTAAAATATGATCATGTGTAAGGTAGGATGAAATGGTTATCTGCAATCGTGGCGCACGTCACCTATCAAGGTTTATATGTGCGCCCTAATTTCTTCCATATGAAAGCACTACATTTCGGTGATCACCGTTAATTATTGTCCGTTACAATTACATAAATTTAGGTAAATAAAAGGTTACTATTGAAGTGGGCTGAAGTACGGACGCTCGGTACAAACGTGAGGGGGCAACTGAGCGCATGAGGCTACTTTTGCATTATCATCAAATTGCGCTCACGTTGCATGTGTCCCTACATCATGTTTCATATACCATTGTATTATGTTGTTAAAGAAAACATTGTACCAACCCTGAGTACCTACGTGGAGTAAAAGAAATACATTCTTACGACACATTTTGTCATTACTTAAACTTCGCCTCTGCCGGGCTAGCGCCTGTCACCTTCGTAATGTAAATAAATACTGTAATAATTTTACTATATAGTATGTAACACATTGTTAAAAAAGTTTAAAAGAATGGCCCCGAGTTTCTTGCCCGTTCAATATTAAAATTTGTAATTGACCTACATAAGAGCGTCGTAGACGCCTAAAATGAATAAACGATTTTGACTTTGTCTTTGATATTGGCTCGGGGTAATAGAATCAATCAATATTAGGTATATGGGTTTGGTCATTAAATTGAGTAAAGATAGCCGAAC
The DNA here is from genome assembly GCA_963854805.1 of Plagodis dolabraria. NCBI lineage: Eukaryota > Metazoa > Arthropoda > Insecta > Lepidoptera > Geometridae > Plagodis > Plagodis dolabraria. The sequence continues at coordinate 16,869,775 of OY978442.1, forward strand.
ATTAATAGCTGCCATGCCGCAGGGTCAAGGGTGCAATCTCCTCCGACGGCTTGAACTTCACCGCTTCGAGGAAGGGCATTTGTGCGAATGCTCGCCTGGCTAGCTACCACCTTCAATTAGAAAGTCTCCAAGCACCAAACAGTGTGATCCGGCTGCAGTTCTTGATTGCCAGTAAAATTACAGGTACTTGAGGCTTAACAACTGTTTGTCTCAGGGTGACGGGCGCAGTACAATTAACAAGTGACGAGATGCATATGATATACCTTTGCATAGGTTATCGCTTTACATTTGGAGGGCCTCGTGACCAACCAATGTAATTATGACGGAACAAGCACGAGGCCCACCTGATGTTAACTGAGGCTGTGACTATAATTCATTATACAGTAATTCGTCAACAAGTGTATGTAAACCCACGATGCGAGCAGAGCAAGCTATCTAGCACACTTGTGTGAGTGTGGTTTAATTTATTAAAGTTCCTTATTAGCAAACTATTTGGTATTGAGCCTCCGCTGTCCAGTTGTATGTATCTTTGAAACCATCATAATTAAAATTTTAACATAACATACGTATGTAGGGAGCATGATACTCTAGAACTTGGTAACAACAAGTGGTAACAAGAAGTAAGTAGAGATCTTTCAGTATAAAAATGCACGCCCCCTACTAAACATGTTTATTTAAATATGTGTGCGTGCAGCGATTTTACCGTGAACTCAGACCACAGAATCCTACTACTCGGACACGTTTGCGCAGATCGCACACACACCACGATGACTGAACAACCTATGTTATTGGCGAGGATGCGTATATTGCGTATACATATACACTATTTTGCATGTAGTGGTAAAGACATTGGAGTGGCGTGCATTTTAAGACAAAAAGATCTCTACTTGACTAGGTATAAAGGCTGCTAGGCTGGTATTCTGACATAGATTTTCTGGAGCAGTTGGTAAGAAAGTACCTACCTACTTATATGTTTTGGTCATGTCTGTATGATAAGTTCACCGGAAACGACTGTATAGATTTATCAACACCTAAGAATGACATACATGACCATGTAGTGTTTTAGATATATAGTTGTTATAAATATATTCAAACATGTAATAAAAACATACAATTTTATAAAAAATCCCAATAATTTAAATTTTTGTGTACTATATCTCATCAAATATATCTCATAAAAAAAGATAAAAAGCTGCTCTAGTATTCGGAAGTACCTACCTACATTGTAAGTAAATTTATTAGTAGTATGTGGTACTTAATTGATAATTTGTAGATCATTGGTTGCAAGGAACTAAAAACTTAGGTTGCCTACTATAAACAGCGCACCGCTGAACAAAGACCTTCCCCATTAGGGGAGTTTGCCACGTCTTGGGGATCGCAGGTAGTGGTGGTGGTTGGCAGTTCCTCAAGAAGAAAGCGGTGCTTTCAGGCATTTTTCAATGAACAGTCCCACAGGAATAGTAGGCTGTGCGATAGCCCGGCACTCATCGGGGACTGTTACATTATTGGAACTACTTTGTACCTACTATGTACTTCTTTGAGAAGACTGTTAAACTTAACAAACTGTGTGGGTCAGAATAGGATCATATACATTATTTCTCAGATGTAAGTAAGTATATTATTTTTAATATTTTTATTTTTGCAATACTTCACGCATGTTTCGCGGGTCACATTACAAAATTACGAGAGAAAAATGTACACACTTTTTGATTGAGCACATGAATATATTTTTCCTTTCATAATTTTGTAATGTAAGTATATTACGTTAGCAACATTGTACGGTTTACTACACCCTCAGACGAACTTCGTCCAAGACTTACCCAATAGCTTATGTATATAATTGTTTTTAAAATAATTTGATCCACTGCAACGACCCGTCTTTTTTAGGGTTCCGTACCCAAAGGGTATAAACGGGACCCTATTACTGAGACTTCACTGTCCGTCCGTCTGTCCGTCTGTCACCAGGCTGTATCACAAGAACGGTGATAGCTAGACAGTTGAAATTTTCACAGATGATGAACTTCTGTTGCCGCTATAACAACAAATACAAAAAGCTGGCCAAGTGCGAGTCGGACTCGCGCACATTAAAACAAAAAAGGTTAAAATATGAAGTCTAATGTTGTATAGCTAATGGTACGGAAGCCTTCGTGCGTGAGTCTGACTCGCACTTGGCCGTTTTTTTCTTAAGCACGTGACTGTTTACGCTTTGTTAGATTAACCACCTTAAGAATTCCCAAATACCGGGCATACAAGACAAATAAATAGCTCTATATTGTGCGAGAACTTTGGACATAGGGAGTGTGATAGTTAGAGAAGCACTATACATCAAAACTCACCTGTTTTCTCAATGTTAACTAGCAGTCACCTATCCAAAAAAATGTATGACCTCAGTGACTACTGCTTATCCTAGTTGAGCGAATAAAAATGACTATGCAAGCTCCGCCAAGAGCTCTTCGAACCTAAAAGGAACTGGCTCTCAAAGACAGATGTTGGAACTCACTTATTTTTTAAATACCACTCCATGCTGTATAGATTAGGCCTGTGCCTGTGATGAACCACAGAGCTCGCGCACGACGCTCGACACACACTGTCGTAAAGCTACCATCATTGCTTTCTATTGATATTTGTGTTAAAATTAATACGTGTTTTATTTTACAGATAATTCCACAATGGTTAAAAGAAATTGCAAGACCGTCGATTGCACACCACTGCGAGCTTGCAAGAGCCGCGAACTCCGTGGCGGTATTTTGTATACAGATTGCTTCTGTCTCCGTCGAAATGGACTACAGTATGACTGCAGGAGAAGCGGATGTCAAAACTCTCCTTATTGTGAATGCCTGCCAGCACCTTTATGCCAGCCTTCTATGGTGGCATGTCAGACGCACTGCTCAAATCCACATGCTGAACCTCTAATGGCCATTTGCAGGATGAGACGGTTTTGATAACATTAGTCTCTAAAAGGCAATAATAAATGCGAATTGAGCTAGGTTTATCAAGCGAAGAAGTAATGTGGTTGTTTCTGTGATGTCGATGCTGTACAAGTGTTCCTTGAAGTTCTCGATAAGTGTATACATAGCATTATTAAAACAGCACTGGCTGCTGCTAAATATTTTCAAAAATGGAAGAAAAATAATTTGATGGTATGAAAATAAACAAAAAATGACAGAAGAATTTTCGACTTCACCACGTTCAGATGATTTTTGTATAAAATTTTAAAGTTTTAAATATAACATAAAATATAAAAATATTATTTAAATTTCCAAGTGTGTGATGTGATTTTTGGAGTTTCACAATATTAAATAATCAAAAAAGCCCTCTCCTCTGTTATTTCTTCAGTTTTCGTAGTGTAATCTCAAAATGTAAGTTTCTGTAAACATTGTTAGGTATAAGTAGTTTGTATGAACAAGACTAGCATTCTCGTATACTTACTGATATTGGTCCATTGATTTTTCAGGTGTTCACCTTGTGGTCCTATGGTGTGCTACAAATACGAAGATTGCGGTCCTGCGGTAAGTTAAATATCATGATCATAATGACCTATTTCGGTACACGATTCTCGTAGATACAAATAATTGAGTTTATACATACAGTCGTTCTACGCGGCGTGTTCATGGCGTAGTTTTGTCGTAGGTATTGTAGGTAATATTTACTACAGGCTCTGTTTTGCATGTTGCATGGCAAGATGTATCAACATGGTCACATATTAGTGTCGGCCGGACTACACCGTATCATCCGAGAGAACTATATGAGCTCGACAAATGGATGTGCGATTAACGGTTTAGCCAGAACAAAATCGTTAGTCGCACTACCGTACTGTCACAATATTATTTATCGCACTAGAGTGATATCGAGCGTTAATTTGTGGCCGTAGTGTACAAGTTACCTAAGGTGAGTCGCAGTACAGTTTAGTCGCACAAGCAATCGCACATCCATTTGTCGAGCTGATATAGTACTCTCTCTTCCATCAGTTGTAGATGTTCTTAGGAATAGTCGCACACTATAAAGCTAGTCGCACCGAGCCGCATGGCAACGTAATGTGGGCGCATCGCTTGCTAGACGAACCCATATTTTCGGTGATGTTATGCTTAGCAATTTGGCTCGCCTCGGTGCGTAGGAATATGAATACAGCTCTTCGTAAAAACTAAGCGTTGCTTTCAACGGCTGACTGATTCAATCATTGCCTTTAGGCGCGGCCCGACACGACTCCTTATATGCTTTGTCGCAATTTAGGAAATTTTGCAACGCTGTGCGGGGGCACGACATGCAGAAGAAAAAAGCAGTTGATTTATTCTCCTCGTTCCTTAAATCAGCATGTGGAAGGTGATCATCTTTGCAACAGCGATTGTAGCGCCAACGTTTGTCGGTCCAACGTTGTCGCACCATCGATCGTCGAATAAATGATCTGTCGCGCTGTCGTTTGTTGAGATGGTGTGCTGTTGAGCCACCGGTTGTCACGTATCTCTTTGTCGAAACCAAGATACGGACTCCGCTGTGCAGCCTGTGGCAGATGTAGCATGCGCGAGCCTCCAGCGAGGAGCAGAGTGAATGTGACCTTGTTATTGGTGTAGGCCCCTACCATTTGTACTCCATGAAGTCATGCGCAACATACAATATATTTTAGAAAAGATTCTATCATTCTCGACGTAATTATGCAGCTCCGGTGTCTTGTATAATTACGTCGAGAGTATTAGAACCTTTTCTTAATTAGGTTTATCGTATATTCTAGAAAAGGTTCTAATGCTCTCGACGTAATTATGCAGCTCCGGTGTCTCCCGCGGTCTGCATTCAAACGCAACGGACTTCAGGACTGCCAGTTCTTCCAGCAGGGCTCGATTCGGTACTTATGCCGGTCCGGGCCGTGCTGCGTGAGGCCCTGTCCCCCGTGCTGTCCGCCGTGCGTGCGCCGTCCTCCTCCCGGCAAGACCTACGTGACGCGCTTTAGCGACTTCGACTTGATATCGCAATGGTAGCGCGTTCAGCGTCGCCGCTCTCGAGCTCCGGGTAATTACTATTTCCATCATTCACGGCGGACATGCACGCTTTTTACTCGAGATTTTAAAGTTTTTTCTTACTTTGAACAGAAAAGAAAAGCTGTCGAAGGCATTCCTAGAGCAGAGCAGAGCGGCGGAGAAAAAAAGAAAGATAAAGAAAACCAGCTGAAGAGAACAAAGAGTCGGGAGCTAAGAGGAGGCATTATGTACTACAGCTGTCACTGCATCAAGCGGAACGGACTTCAGCACGACTGTCGCCGGACGGGATGTGGTGGAGAACCGGCGTGTCTTCACATGCCCGACCCACTGTGTGCACCTAGTCAGCTGGCTCGTGCGCGTGGTCTCGCTGATCCTGGCGTGCTGGCGGCGCACATGCAGGCCAAGGGGGGCGGTGGCGGTGGAAAAAGTGCTGCGGGGACGAGCGGCCGTTCCGGGAAGAGGTTCATTGTCTGCGAATTGAAAGGCATCTCACCCGACATTAACGCCACCTCGTCCGGAAAATGTTGTAAGTGTCCTGCTCCTAAATCAGCTCGTCCGCGGGGTTTCAGTGGTGCTGATTTTGGGACATGTATTTTAGCTGACACAACTCCACCAAAACCGCCCACGGTTTCAAATATAAATAAGACATGTGCATGTAAATGCGATCCAGCGTCATCCAAACCACAGGAAATGTTCGTTTTCGACGAGAAAACCATCAATAAAATTCTTTCTAGTTTTAATGAGAAAGAGTTGGCGATGGACGACGATGTAGTGGCAGGGCCAGGCGGTCGCGCTCGCATTATCAAAAAACCTATCGTTAAAGAGCCGTGTACGAGACCAGGGTGTGTACATTGGCAACCGCCGCCGCCTTGTTGTTGGGATGCACCTTGTAAAGCGGACTGTTTCGAGACTCCACCGGGAATTCAGCCAGGCCGCAACCCATTGACACGTCATGACGGCGTTGTAGGCACTGTTGTAACTGGAGGAGAGCTTGGTAAAAAAGGTTACGCTAAGCCTCAGCCACAGCAAAAGATTAAATTGCTGACGCCTAACTATTGTACAGGTTGCTCCGGATCGGGCGGCGGCGCTATAGGGGCAGCGGGTGGAGCCGGCGGACCAGCACCCGGGCTGCCGGTGCTCGTCATGAAGCTCTGCTGAAAAACTCTTCAGAAAGTTTAAGAAAAAGTGTAAAATAACATGACCAATTTTATTAAATTTGTTTTTTTTATTCACTTGTTTTATTTTTTCTGGTAAATTCCTGATATAGAGATAGCTTTGATTTTGCCTTTGATGTAGGTATTCAGTACTCACAGCTAGTCATTCATAACTCATCGATGGGCAGAACGTTTTCTATAATGCAGTGTAACTACGAGGAACGCTGTTTTTTTTGTTATTGTGACGGAACAAGCTTGAGGCCACCTGATAAGCGGACTCGCCTCTTACAACAGATGCACATCGTTAAGTCACGAATTGCACTGCGCCAGTTACCTTGAGACACAGTTGAGTCTCATGTGCCTGTACTTAATTTCACAGGCTATCAATGACTGCTGCCGGAAAACATTAACATTACTTGAGGGTGGTCGCTAGCTAGGCGGGCATTCGCAAAATGCCCTTCCACCATGCGGTGCACCTCAAGCCCGTGGCGGGATTCAAACCATGGTCCTGCTGCGCGGGCAGTCCATAGTCAAATGCCACTGAGCCATTACTGCTTCAAAATGAATTTGAATAGGATTTCAATATATCGAGCTCCTTAATGTTCATTGTCCTAAAATGTTCGGAAACAAAAGGTCCGTATGCGTATGCCCTGCAGGTCCTACATTGCCCAGACTACAATAAATGAATAGGTACAGTAAATGGCTCAACGAATGTAGGTATTGCAATTCAACGGGGCAATGCTGCCTGAATGCTCTGAACTGGAAGTGGGCTGGAGCATTTGGACTGCCTGTTAGTCTGCTATGAATTTTAGGTTGTCTAAATGCTTTTATTGTAGTAGCTGTAGTGTTGTATATAGTTCGTTAGTAGTATTTTGTTTAATAAAGGCATACCACGGTAAAAAAAAGTATTTTTATATATATTATACTATTCTGAAAATATTTTACCTAACTGAATCCCCTCTCACCCACGTGGCCTTAAAAAACATCTGACTATTCTATTGCCGTAGGTCTCGTTCATATACCTGTTTCTTTTAGCGCTAAAGATTCGGTTCAAGTGAATATACGTACTTATTACAAGCGTCTACCATTTAGGTTATTTGTGCTATTTTATAGCTCGAAAATTTTTAACTGAATAGGAAACGGTTTTGATCGTGGAATGCCAACTATAACCGAGGCTAGTGTCGCGAGAGGTAATGAGTTTATTCAGTATTTAAGAACTCAAAAATCTATTACAGTACACGTGAAATGCAGAAAATCATACATGAATGTGATTAAAATATCTAAAGAAATCAAAAAAATAGTTAAACCAATAATCAACAGCAATATCAGTAATAAGGTAATATCTAGAACTTGACGGGTATTGTTCCCTTAAATTATCCTTAATTTCTCATGACAGTTAGTGGAGTAGGCCTACAGAGGAGACCACGGTAAAAAAAACTCGCCGAGTACACTATACCTCACAGGTGGCGAAATGTGTGCATATCATGTATAATGTGACTCTTAGAATCGCGATATCTAAGAAATGGTAACTCTTAGGAAAAAAACTATGCAGTTTATTTTTGTAGATAATTTTAAGGTATACATCTAAAACCTCATACCAAGGTTTTGTTTGATAAAACGTACCGTTTTCGAAAAAAAACCAAAAAACCTCAAGTTTTGACTTTTAACCCTGAATAACTTTTGTAGCACACATAGGATCGTTGAGGATTTTTAAAACTTTATTTGCAGTGGTAAACCCCAGCTCTCCACCCATATTTGGCTCTCCGGGAATTGTTGTTATTTGACCACTATTTTTATGTCTTAATTGACCGGACTATAGGTACTTTTAAAGTAGCGTTTGTATTGTTTATAATTTAGCCTACTTAGTTCATGTGATTGCCAGTGACAGACTTGTTTACGTCCAAAGATATAGTATCTGAGATGTGACAACTGTCAAATTGATTGGTGAACATTATTTCTTGGTATGAGACGAATAAGCATAGCAATTCAACGGGGCAATGCTGCCAGCATGATGGGAACGCTGCATACCGTCCAGCCCACTACTAAGTTGGTAGCGCACTGCCAACTGGACGGTATATTACTTTTCTCTATGGGACTGCAGCATTTGGACTGCCTGTGAGTCTGCAATGACTTATAGGTTGCTTAAATGCTTTTATTGTAGTAGCTTTTAGACAAAATACTTCGAACTATATACAACAGTATATAGTTCGTAGTATTTTGTTAATAAAGGCATACCGCCGGTAAAAAAGGTATAAAACTACTTTCAACTACAAAATACACTCAGATTAGAATTGATATGAACAACTGTCATAGGACTGCTGTCAAAGTGACAGACGATGTATTTTTTGGTTTGGGTTTTTCAATTATAACTTGGATACGACAAATGGCAAAGTTAGTTATGACTATCAGTTATTTAGGAAAGCTGGAAAACTTACAAGGGCTATGTCTCGGTAGACTACTGAGGCTAGATTGTTGGTTTCTTTACAGAAGCTATAGCCATGGTTGAGATCTTTGTTTGATCAAGAGTTAGCTGTGTTGATATCTCTAAAATGATGATATCCCTGAAACTAATAATTATATTTCTAAACAGAAAAGATACATGTTACTGAGATATGTATATCTTTATTTAGATATATCTCTGAATGTATTGATTACAAACTACTAGTTTTTACAGCAATAGATAATTGAACCTTACTAAGAACTCCATTTCGAATGACAGCTGTTAAATTTGAAATAGCTTTATTTCTGAAAGTATTTATTACAGATTATTTGTGTCAACGTAAATTCATCAGTTAAAGTTAATTAATGTTTGACAATTTACATTTAATCCGAGCTTTTTATTTTTATTATTCACATCTATCTGAAACAAACGTGACGACTGGCACCGCGGCTTTTTCAGCGGAGCAACTCAAGCGGCGCAAGTATGCTAGGAAGTATGCAAACAATTCCGAGATTAGCATATTTGCGCCTTTTAGCAATTTGGTTTAGAGATCGGGTCTGTGGGCTCCGGGAGCTCATCTTATCTACCAAAATTTATACCAAGCGCTAGAGCACTTGGTGTACATTCATAACTAATATAAAACTTATTTGGCTCAACGAATAAGCATTGCAATCCAACGGGGCAGTGCTCCAAGCATTCTTGGCAAGCTTGCTTTCAACTGGTAAGAGCCTAGACCATTTGGGCTATCTGTAGACCTGCAATGGCCTTTAGGTTGCCTAAATGCTTTGATTGCTATAGCTGTAATATGTTTTGTAGTGGATTGTCAGCGCCATTTTTTATAAAATTTATATGTTTGTATATACTTACCTAATATATTTTGATAAATAGGTAAATTATTTCTATTTTTATATGTGGTCTGTTCAGATTAATCCAGGAAAAAGTGGTAAAAACACGTATTTCGCGAAATCTATAAAAAAAATGTCAGGCCATAATTTGCAGCAAATTATTTTGCCTACAAATATGTCTATATTTTTTTTTTTTTTTTTTTTTTTTTTATGCTTGATAGGTTAGCCTTTGACCACTATCTCACCTGATGGTAAGTGATGATGTGGTCGAGGATGTTGTTCAGACTAACCTAGAGTTACTGGCTCTCAAGGACAGCTGCCGGAACACACCGTTAGGTGCTTGGCGACAGATTTTCAACTTGAGGGTGGTAGCTAGCCAGGCGGGCATTTGCAAAGTGCCCTACCACCATGCTGTAACGACTGCTATCCTAAGACAACAACCGGGACCGACGGCTTAACGTGCCCTCCGAAGCACGGAAGCGCTCAGTAGTAATGTCACCAGCGGTCACCCATCCAAGTCATGACCGCGGCGGACGTTGCTTAACTTTGCTGATCGAATCAGAATGGCAAAGCAAACTTGGCTACGAGCGCTTCTAAAATTTATATGTTTGTATAGTAATATAACTTTTTGCCCTAAATTAAATATTAAAGAAGTTATAAGCAAACATTTCTTTTTTTGCTCTATAACTTATTTTTATTCATTTTTCAAAAAAAATACCCCAGAACAATCTCATAGATGATCTTTTGAGGATTGTTTTACCGAAACTCGCAGTTTAATTGATTGAACTGAAAATAATATCCACAATTTTCTATTCGTCTACACGTGGCAAAAAATGTAGCACAACTAAGAGAATAAAATGAGGTAGAAGAAACAGCTAAGCCTTCGTATAATAATAATAGTCGTAGCAGGCAGATGTTCCTTTGTCCCGAACGGTAACTCAGTACCTTTTCTACTTCTGCTTAACTTTCGGTAAGTTCTTTGGTAAGGAAAACAGTTAGGAATGAATAAAAAAAGTTGTACGGTAAAACATTTTTTTAAAGAATATGTTTACAATAAAAATCAAATAATAAGTTAAACATTTCTTTTTGACCGGATTCTCATGAGCATTGAAGAATCGGGTCAACTTTGAAGCGCTGCAACAGTGTTTTAAATGAATTAAAACAAAAATAAATAAAAAAATCCTCAAAAGATAATCAACAAGATTGGTCGGAGGTATTTTTTTGTGTAATATGAGAAAAAAAAGTTATATAGCAAAAAACAAGTTTATAAAATTGTTCTCACTTTTTTGCTTATAACTTCTTAAATTTATTATGTAGAGCAAAAAGTTATATAAACAAATTTTAGGCAAAATAATTTGCTACAAATTATGTTCTGTAGAATTTTTTGTAAGATGCATAGTTTCTCAGATATCGTGAATTAAGTGTTTTCACCCCTTTTTTCAAGATGGTGGCCTGGGGACAAGAGTGGTGAACCCACAAACGTGAGGTTAAGCTTTTATTGACCATCCACACATGTCTCAAAAATAAAATTGCGTCCCCTAAGAAATGCAATATTCGATCCTAAAATTGTAACATTTCAATGGACTAATAATGATGTAAAGTTTGAAACATCTTTTTATCCACAATTTACACGGACCGTAAAAGAACAATGATAGTATCTTCTACGAAAATTTATGGTTTTTAGCTCTTTCGATATACTCTTTGTACTTCTATTTGCAAAATATTAGGTAGGCTTAGGATGTAAGCGGAAGCGAACAAATTCTAAGTCTTTGAAGTGGTACTCTTTTTTAGATAAACTCCGAATATACAAAGGTAACAATCTAGTTTGTGGTTATGCTTAGGGCACGTTCCGTATTGCGCTTGATATGCTTTGAACAGCGTAAGTGTGCTCAAAATCGTTCTGAGATACACTGACAGCTAAATTTAATTCAATGTGACGTCATCTGTGATGTTATCGACGGTGCTTACAACGCCCACGACTCGACGATAAGGCTTGTAGCATTACATGACCAGCGTTGTGTCAAATATCTCTGAAAGAGTATTTAAGGTCGGTAAAAGACCAGCGGGGTGATCACGTATCTTCTGTAGCAATGAAATGCTGATTGCAACAATCAAAAATGTCAGTTTGGACAGATCTTGTATCAATGAAAAAGACAGATAGGTAACAAGACCTTCTTGTGCCCAAACGTTAGTCTCCGACCGTTTTTTTCTTTTATACCTGAGACGATAACTGGCATATACATTGATCGAATTAAAATTTCGTAATATCAATTCTAATAAAGAGTTGTACTAACATAGTATACGTATATAGAGGTTGTTCTCCCATGGTCAGTATTTCCTTTGATTTCATATTATTATTATTCTAAAATCTAATTTTATTTTTGAAATCTAAGTAGATCAAACTTTAAGTTAATATTGGAATTTATTTAAAAATACAAGTAGTAATTTCTTCTACCTCCCCTAACACAAATTAACCAAAAATATATCTTCCTCCACACCGCTTCAATTTTAGTGTGTAATGCCAATGAGTATCTACACTTTGGATTCATACGCTTGATATATCCTGTAAAATAAAACCAAATGTAATAAAGCGACTATGATATTTTTAGTCTTTTTATGTTTTGCAATAACGCATGCTCTGCGGATAACATAAAAAAAAATATATACGAGAGGCAAAATTTAAGTTATGAGCGGGAAAAGAAAAGGTTTCTCCTCTCTCCGAATAAGAAAAATAATAATAATAAGAAATGACTACTGTATTTTAAAATCTATGCCAATATAAACTTAAGTTTTATTTATTTCTTAGGAAGACCAACAGTATAACAAATATTAAGTTATTTGTTAAACTGTTGGACTTATATAACTAATAACAACAGATAACCAATTATAGGTCCTCACGGATAGCTATCTTATAAATGACATTCAAATAATGAACACTAGGTTACAACTTAGTCTTAATGTTTAGACTGCTGCTTATAATAAAATTCAAACATTTAGTCGAAGAACTCTCTGCTCAACAACCGCCTAGCCGATGCAATGCTTGTACAAAATAAGTCTAGGCCAACTCTCTTGTCTATCTCATTAAAATTTCTGCTCACACGTAACAGGTAAGAATTTTGCCTTTATTTAGATTTTAGAGTAATAATAATATGAAATAAAAGGAAATACTGACCATGGGAGTACAACCTGTATATATCCTATATATTTACAAACTCTTTAGTAGAATGGATAGTACGAAATGTTTAATTCGATCAATGTATATGCCAGTTATCGTCTCAGGTATAAAAGAAATAAAACGGTCGGCGACTAACGTTTGGACGCATGAAGGTCTGTCTTACAAAATTTGTCAAAACTGACGGTTTTATTGTTGCAATCAACAGTTGATTGCTACAGAAGATACGTGATAGCCCTGCAGAAGACAATTAGCAGCTTTGTGACCGGCCAGTACTATATAAAACGAACCAACGTTAAAATAAAGCTCATAACAGCGCAGGCTGAAACGTGACACTCCCGTCCCAGATGCAATAAAATTTAATAATAAAATACTTTTCACATGGATGCCGTTGCGCTCTGATAAGTTTTGGAAAAAACGATGAGCGCCCGATCCCCACGGACCCAACGTCTCTACACCACACGGCACGGCTCAAGAAGCCACTAGCGAGATTAACATATTTGCGCCGCTTGAGTTTTTTATGTTATGTTATGTTACGTTCGAACGTATGCATCACTTCTCTATGGTATGCATCATGCATTTTAAGCGCAAAACGGAATACACATAGAGAAAATCATAGAGAAAAGTAATATGGAGAAAAGGTATACGCCGTAATTTCATATACTTCAGATTGACTTCCGTAATAAAAACGGATAAAATAAAAATGTTATGTAAGTAGTAAATATATAAAAAAATAAGCAAACTTCGCAATGATTTAAAGTTAATAGATATAATAATAATCCTCAATTTCCCACTCGTTTTATATTTAAACAATAAAATTTAAATAATGGATTTGACCACCAAAGCTCTATGCACAGCAGTTACTCTTCCACATCGAAAGGCGCTCACAAATATCTTTCAAGTATATTATAAAAGATGTTTATCTAGCTCACGCGATAATGATGACTATGAAAAGGAGGACAACAGTGATCCATATGTGTGTCCCTGTTGCAAGCAACTCTGCTGTTGTGCTGCTACCACTGCGGTGAATAATATGTATAATGTGAGTATTCTTATCTTTCATTCGTTACACTTTTCTAATAATTATATGGAAAATCAGGAAGGTGGAAAGGTAGGAAAGTAATGATGTAGTCGTAAATGTTAAGTATGGCTTAGAATAGGAACAAACTCTTAAGGGCAGCTGCCTGGTGAAGCTTGATATACTTAGGCAACTAAAAGGTGTGACAATTTTCGCGTACTACCCTCTTTTTGGAACCCTTCTCCCAAAGGTGAAGCTCAGTTACTGAAATATAATAGGTATGTAGACTTTTCTCCTACAAAGTAACGGCTTTATCGGTTACTTTGTCGAAATAGTCTGGAGAAATCTTTGTAGTAGAGATTGGAGCACTTTTGTCACCTGTATAGTCTATCCACTATGTTTGGGTATGGATATATCCTACGGGCACCTATTGTTCTTCGTACTGAATTTGTGATTGTACCAGGTGAACAGTATTTTAGGGGAGTGGCATTTAAGCAGTATACATCAGTAAAATAGTGAAAATGTTATTAAAAAAAATACACCAGAACCTACTTTCAACACTGGAAAGTATGAAATGAATTGTGGACGTCAGACCATGATAGTATGAGGTCAGGGTTTTGAATCAGCACGGTACCGAGTGCAACAATTTCTTTCATACATTTTCGTGCTGGAAATTAGCTTCTTTTTTTAATATTCATACACCTGTCCACTCGAGCCCGTTTTTATCCTGGAGGAATCCAGCGGCATTAAAGTTTTCTAACTTAATTGTTTTTTAAAGATTATTACAAAAACAATTAAAATATTAATTTAAAACTCATACCAAACAGAATATCCTCGAATCTCATCAAAAGAAAGTTAATTTTCAGTTATTTTTTTTTAAATCTAGTAGATTATAATTTCTAAAATCAAGCAAAAAACAATACTTCATTTAACAATAGTATTTTTTTAGTGACATCTGCAGTAAAGGTACTGAAATTCCATATTACAATACCTATCTTTAAGAGCACAAGCCCATCTACTATTGCCTCTTGACAAAATAGTGAAATTGCGTTTTAGTAGATGGCGTTATTATCAATATTGTTCAAGAATGTAAAAAATTTGTACAACTTCCTCATAAGCGCTTACATTATAACGGAAAACGCTGACTTCTATGGCGAGAAATTTCAGTTTTTTTTGTTAGTGGGTTTTTGCAACATTTTACTCACTAGCGGTCACTCATCCATGTCATGACCACAGCGGACGTTGCTTTACTTAGCGAACGTTTAAGAAAACTTCGTTACGAGCACTTTAAGAAACTAAAATAATAAAAGTTCTTATAATATAATTACCAGACTTCTTAAAGGAAATAAAGGAATTAAACAACACTACCCAGTTTTGTTTAATTCCTAAAATGTTCATCCCAGTTGTAAGTTCAGTACTTGTTTAAGTTTTTAAAGTTTCATAAGTAGAATGTATGAACCCCGAAGGACTTCTTTCCTTCGTGGAGTGACTGCAAGCAAGTATCTAACGGTGTGTTCTGCTCAACATTAAGTGAAAATAAATTCGTTACTGCCAATAGATAATTCTAGGTTAGCCAAACGTCACGGCTAAAATGACGTACGTTCTAATAGGTATTATGAAAGCCATCACATGTTAGGTTTATGTCTAATTATTTAATGAAAGACATAATTTTAGATTATTTTTTATTCATGATATGAATATTCAAAGTCATCACAAACATACTTTCTACCAGAGCAGCATTAATTGTAAGTTCTGATACAACTAGAGAGGATGCATGTTGTTAGGGAATTTTACTAATAGATTGAGCGATAGAAATTCAAGTAGAACATATTTTGCACAGCACCAAACTGTGTTTACCGGCAGTTGTCCTTGAGAACCAGGAAATTCTACCACACTCAAGTAGAAAATCTGTCACCAAGCACCTAACGGTGTATTCCGGC
The DNA here is from genome assembly GCA_963854805.1 of Plagodis dolabraria. Classification (NCBI taxonomy): domain Eukaryota; kingdom Metazoa; phylum Arthropoda; class Insecta; order Lepidoptera; family Geometridae; genus Plagodis; species Plagodis dolabraria. Next base: position 16,885,314 of record OY978442.1, read on the forward strand.
AGCTGGACTTGATAGCCAGTAATTCTTGGTTAGCCTGAACAACACCTTCGACCACATCACTTACCATCAGGTGAGATAGTGGTCAATGGCTAACCTATCAGGCATAAAAAATAAAATAAAACATACACTATTGTATTATAGTTATATATGTATCAAACTTATCTACTTACTTTATATTAGCATCGAAAATATACTGTGTATCAAGGCCATATATTAAATTTATGACATGTTATTATGTACTTGTACATAAGTATTATCTTTTTTTTTCAGTCCCGGAAGTTCAGCTACAGTCTGCCAGCAAACAATATAGGTCTTCCCTTTCCAGCAGTGCCCAACATCGTAGCTGGCATCTTTAGACGAACGGATGCAGAGGTGACGGCTTATGGTCAATGCATACATATCGCCTCTGTAACATATCAACATCGCCTCACCTTATTCTCGTACTCGACTCGTTGTCCCGACTCCCGGGTAACGGTGTTGATTAGTGTGCGTCACAGCATTGAGCTCTGTACAAAGAATATCGAACGGCTTGAGTTGAAACGGTGGCGATGATATGGTGCTAGATGGATAAGTGTGCATCAACCATTAAGTGAATATTACAGTTCACAACAGAATGTCGTATAAATTGGCATATATTTAAAGACATAATTAAAACATATCCAATCTAGAAATAAATAGGTCATAAGATTAAATAAATAGAAATGTTAAATTATTACCATCAGGTGAGATAGTGGTCAAAGGCTAATCTATCAGGCATATAAAAATGTTCTCAAGGCTCTTAAGTCCAATATTCTATTTCCAGGTGTAAAAGCCCGTGGGGTGCCGGGCTAGATGATCATCATCCCCTGTCTCTACCCGTGGGTGTCGTAAGAGGCGAGTAAGGGTAACACACAAGAAGGTGGGCAGCAGCCCTTTCTGAGGAACTGATATCTCACACTGCGATCCCCAAGCCGCCTGCCATGCGTGGGGATTACGGCAAACCTCCCCGTATTTGGGGAGGCTGTGTTCAGCAGTGGTCTTTCCAGCTGATACAATAAGGTGTAAAAGCGTCTAAATCATTACGGTGACATTATTTTTATTTTTCAGAAACTTGGACCTAAAGGTTTGGCTTCAAAAAATGGCCCGTACCGTAATCCAGAATACTTTTCTTTCCATCACATGTCCTTTTATGACACGCACCTAGTACTGAGCACCTATAGGAATCCAACCCCGCAAACTGGAAGAAAATCACCATGAATTATGAAGGTGATGACAATTTTATCTTCATCTCAGAGATTATAATTTATTATTAATATTTAAAAAAATCATTTGTTATTATTTAATACAAGATATCCTTATAAAGTTTTGGATTTAATTATAAAACATTAATTTGAGTTGAAATGCTTCAAACACATTTCTATGCCCAAACTATTGAAATCTTTTAGAAGCTCTCTTTCAGTAGAAACATATGTTATATAGTAAGTGTCAAGACGGACAAGCTTGTGCCTGATGGTAAGCATCACGTCAATCCATTACAGTTAAAGTTTCACCATTGTCTGTAACAATGCGCAGCACTCGATAGTACCCTAGGACATTATTTTTTAAGTCTCGGTTGCCGGGTAGTTTCCTTGCTACATTGCCCTTCAAACCTAAACACAGCAAAGTTTGCAAACTGCTGCTTCGATGCTGAATATCTGACACTGCTGAGGTAACCACCAAGGCGGTCTCCTGCTTAAGTACCTATCGGATGCTATTTATCGACGACGTTACAACCAAAAAATAGTTTTTATTACCTACTTATTAAAATAAAATTTAGTAAAGTAGAAAGAAGTCATTTATATGATTATTAATGTTCAGTACTACCAGTCATGATTTTAGTTTTGACGTGACTAACTTACTAACAACGCCCTACCAACTTCCTCTAGACGTTGTATCTAAATATATCTACCTTGGACGTAATATAACGCTGGGTAGCCTGAATCAAACCGCAGAAGTCGAGAGACGCATAGCCCAGGCCTGGGCAGCTTTTGGTGCAAATGGTAACATTCTGCGTAGCAATCTCTCCATTGGTCTTAAAAGGAAAGTGTTCGAGCAGTGTGTGCTGCCTGTATATACCTATGGAGCAGAGACCATGACCCTGACTGCACACTCCGCGGAAAGATTCCGCGTTGCCCAGAGAGCAATGGAGAGAGCAATGCTCGGTATCTCTATACGCGACCGGAAAACTAATGATTGGATACGTTTGAAGACCAAAGTCAGGGACGTGGTGAAGGTCATAGCCGAGCACAAATGGCGATGGGCAGGACACATTGCGCGTATGGACCATGAACGATGGACTCGCAAGTTGCTGGAGTGGAGACCACGACCACACACAAGACTCCGAGGAAGACCACCTAAAAGATGGAAAGATGACATCAGACGTCACTCAGGTCATGATTGGATGACAAAAGCTCAAGACCGTAAAGATTGGAGGACATTGGAGGAGGCCTACGTCCAGGAATGGACATCCACAGGCTGCTATAGAGACTACCAGTACCTGAAAACCTGTACCTATTTGATACGGTGCCCTTATAGAACAACGGTAGAAAACAAGCTGGTACTTAATAATACTCCCACATCAAGTGAAGCTTCAGAATCAATTTTTAAAATGTTTACTCTGTAAACAGTTATGAGGTAACACACACATAAAAATAAATATACAGTCGAATTGAGAACATTCTCCTATTTTAAGTCTGTTAATTATCACAAAGGTTAGCATAGGCGTCAGATTTATCAGTAAAAGGAGTTAAGGACGGGATTTTGGTTGTACGGGACATCGCTCGTAATGTTAGGGTTGTAGGTAAGTATATGGGATTTCATTGTATCACAAAGTTACTAAGTACCGGCCAAAGCCACTCGTATAAGTACACGTTTCTCAGATCTGTTTTGTTTCTACGTTAAAGAGGCCAAACATATTTTCATCTACCGGGCACACTGCCTGACTCAGAACTGCTGCTGAAGGGATCTTTGTAAGACCCAATAACTGCTTGACCTGGGCATCAAATCTTGGACTCGAAGTTCTAATGCGAGGATTTATGGCACACTACAATCTAGGCAGGCAAAAAAAATATATTCTGTTTGATGAGTGTAATAACTCCTATATTTGGTACTTTGGTTTATAGTTGCATTTTATAGAAATAATGGTAGGACATTTTACGAATGCCCGCTTTGCTAGCTACTACCCCAATGTATTGTCAGAAGAAAATCTGTCGTGAATCTTTAAACGATGTGTCCCGGCAGCTGTCCTTGAGAACTAGTATTTCTAGGTTAGCCTCAATAACATCTTCGACCACATCATCACTTATATCAGGTGAGATAGCACTAAAAGGCAAGCATATAAGCAATAATATAAAAAGCTAGTATATATGACTTTGCACTGACTCAGCTCAGGTGAATCTTGATATTTTTAAAAAGAAATATTCTCTCTACTGCAAACTTTTCTTCAACGTTACGGTCTAGACGCCAACATCGACGGACCAGATAATAAATTAAAATCTATTGCTTTTCTCTCATGCATCAATGGTTTTAGAAGATTTAACACCTAACAGATTGGCTGTTGTCATAGGGTATTGTTGACTAGCAAACATCAATTCCAATTTATGCAAGTGCAAAAATAGAATACCAAACATGAAAATAAAATTTACACACAAATTATGTCGTTTTGATAGCGGTTCGCCAAATACGCAACCCTTCTAACTACTCTACTAAATATGCATATCGCCGACCATCCATTTCGCGATTCGTTCAATATACAAACAATAAAAAATAGTTCGTCTAAATCCATCTCATTGAAATCGCAGTCCATCCATTAAGTGATTCTTTAAGTGTCTATTTTGCAGTTTGTTTTTAACATATTCACTGATTTCTTAATCAGAAAATTCAATAACTGTTTGAGGCATCGAAGCCAGGTCCTGAGAATTCAAAAGCAGTGCATTTACGCACACACTCACACAACGAAGGACTCATGAGACTTGTTTAACGAATTGCATGCTGAACGAGACGTCTGACGCTCATCCATCAGGATGAGCGTTAGTGCGTGACAAAATGCGTACTGAACTTAATGAGTTCTAGACGAAATGCTTACTGGATGATATATGTGTATTGGACGAAATGAGTACATAAAGAAATTTGTATACTTTACGAAATGCATAAATCTTTACACCAGTATACAAAAATCCATTGTGTCGAGCATTTACTTGTAACAATGCTTAAATTGCCAATGGCGTTAATTATACGATGCAAAAAATAAATGATAAATTTATCTTTATTTCATATAACCTTTAAAATACAGAAAATAAAGGCTAAAGATAACACTTAAAATATTAAAAACACATACATATTTACACCTCTATATTTTTTTTCACTCGTTGGTACACACCACACTCAATTACTTACACTCCAAACACACACATCTCTATTTATTTATTTTTTCACTCATTGGTACACACCACACTCAATCAGTTACACTCCAAACACACCTACCAAATAGTCATCAGGTATTTTATTTTTACGGTACGTTTATTTTTCATAACACTATTACGAGAAACCATTTTTCATATTGTTAGATTGTCTGTATAAGACGTTTCTGTTTTATTTTATATTGTTAAGCTACATAACACAGCTCTTTTATATATCGGCAAACATCTGCCCGAGTAGGGTTATGCTGAAAAACAGCACAGCTTTTTTTTCCTGTGAAAAGGGACTAACGCTGCACAAGCTGAGCATTGCATGTTGCCCTTAAAATTTAATAGATCGTTTTTTAAGTATAATTCCTTGTACATTTTTAAAATGCAATAAATTGTTTTTTTTTATTATTTTTATTTTTTTCTCGAAAACTGGCCCCGGTGCGTACTGGTAGCACATGAATAAATAACCGTCTTTATTCATGTGCTGGTAGTACGGCACCTCTGACTCGACAAGGCCGTATTGAAGGGCAAGTTGCTGGTGGATGATCCTGGCTTTTGTTGCCTGAATTGGTTGCGCCTGTGCAAATACTCGTCTTTAGCAAGATAAGTACAACCGGAAATGGTATGCCTGAGTGACTGTCCGGCATGCTCGACAAATGTCGACCGTACGGTCCCTCAGGATATATATCCGATAGTTGTTCATCTAATGAAGTCTCCGTCTGCAATTGCACAGGCAAACCTCTCGGTTTCTCCAGAGAGGTCTCCAAAGCGTAGCCAGTTTACCGAAGTAGGTAAGTCCACATCAGGCAAATGGGTTAAATATTAATAATATAATAGTAAAGACACAGATAAAGCTGTTTTTAAGGTTTAATGAACCATGTTTCACTGTATGACTCAATAAGCATTAGAAGCAACTGGAAGAAAAAAATAATTAAAACCGACAACATTTACACCGATGTTCGATAAGAAAGCCACTTTTCTGCAGAAAAACATGTCATTAATCATCTCAGACTTGTTTTTGAGTTAATTTCATCGCGTCGAATCTGTTACGTGTAAGTAGGTAAACCTGTACCTGTGCTCGATGGAGTATCTCAAACTTTATAAACATATACTTACAATTACGCGGGTTATACAGTTATCGTGCGTAAACCACATAAATAACGCAATTTGTAACAGCTAGCATGACAAATAAGGCGTCGGAATGCAGGTGGTGTCATAAGACTGTATTATATCATGATGTCTACATTCAATTAAAGAAAGTTCATAATTATCTGGGCCATTTGAAACAATATTCTGTGCTTGTGTAAAATTTGATTTTAACTTATCTATGTGTATTTTAGTGTATTTCACATAAATCCAGCCAATTAATAGTAACTATAATTTAATCAGAAAGATGTTTAAGTATTTAATAAGTTATATTCCTTGATATCTTTTATCTGTTTAATTTATGTGGTGTGACAATAAAGTATTATCTATCTATTTCTTGATCCAATTAGGACCATGCCTGCTTGAGGCAGGTGCGTTCGTGAAAAAGAATAAGTGCCCGACTGTACTACCTACTGCAATTGACGGCAGAGACGAATATAATTGGGAAGCCGAGGCGATGCTGAGACCTTCGATTTGCTAGTCTAGTACTTTTTGAGTAAACGAGGCAAATAATTGGTATTTCAAACTTGTATATTACTTTTGTCTAATAATTTGTGAGAAAACAATATTCGCAATACAATATCTAAGTTATATATAACTTAACTTATCATCGGGTACTTAAAAACGTAGGTCATGTTAAAAAATCTGCTAGCACTTACAATGACTGTCGTGTTGAAAATTGCAGCCGTGTTGTTTCGTAGCGTACCGAAAAGTGCCGACTAACATAATTTTTTCCGAATTTAAAAAAAGGAGGAGGTTCTCAATTCACTGTTTCTTTTACGTTTGTTACCTCAGAACTTTTGACTGGGTGAACCGATTTTGTTTTTTTTTTATTTGAAAGCTGATGCTTGTCGTGTGATTCCATTTTAATTTTATCAAAATCGGTCAAGCCGTTTTTGAGTTACACTGCGATAACTGAAAAATATTTTCCTATCTTGATGATAAAGTCGTTGACAGTGAATGACAATCGATCCCGTAAGTAGCATAGCATGGGTCACTAAAAATACTGACAAAAATTTTTAACCATAAAATGGAACCAAAACACCCAAAACATTTTGAATGCGCACAATATTGTGATAATAGAATTGTGAACTATCATGGTACCAACTTCAATTAGTTATTTCACACTTTTGCGTTTTTTTCACATTGAAGTCGGTTCCAATTTTTGGTTAACATTTTTTTGTTAGAATAATGAAGAAGTTTCCGAGTAAGTGAGACAAAAATATATTATAATTCTTTGGTGTAAAAGTTAAGTAGTCTCTGACTTGTCGGCACAATAGCACTGGGTACTTAAGCACCGTCACGCACCTCAGCAGAATTTCTCACAGCCTCACTCTTGAAGATTATGAGAGTAACATGAAAAAACAGCTTTCTGCGCTTTGGTAGCGAGAATAGGTGTAAAATTTAAGTCATCGCATATCGTATTAGAGTGACTAATTAATAGCTCTACAGTATTCAACATAATTTAAACAGATATTTATGATATCGTTACGGCTGTATTTTTAAGCTATTGGATAGCTTCTATCGCGGGCCTTGAGCGTGGAGACCGAATCCAGAAATTCCGTAACGAAAATAACCTAACACCCTCCACTCCGACCGGCACAGCGGTGATATTATATTTGATCAGCGCCTCTACAGTGCGTAAAAGGAACTAAATTTTGGAAGAAAAGGTTTTGAAAATTACATAGCGTGTCGAGATTTATAATTGCATAAGTTGATAAAAAATGTTATGTAATAGCATTACCGCGGCAGTCTCCTAGTGCCACACGTCTTTTTTATTTTATTTATTTTTATGTGATTGTGACGGATCGAGCACGAGGCCCATCTGATGTGAAGCGGACTAACCTCTATCTATAACATATACATTTGATCCGAACGAATTGCACCGTTCCCACTGAGACATACAGTATTTAAGTACATACTGTAATTTTTTTGGCTCTCAAGGACTGCTGCCGGAACACATGTTAGGTGCTTGGCGACAGGTTTTATACTTGAGGATGGTGGTAGCTAGCCTGGCCAGCATTCGCAAATTGCGTTTTCACCATGCGATGATTGGTTTTTTCATATTTTCACAGCATACTGTCTTATGATGTATTTAAACATCAAACTTCATTTAAAATTTCAAATAACTCTATTCGTGAGGACCTGTAATTGGCTTTATATATCTACATACTTCTTGAGAAATAATGGCCGTTGGTCTTCCAAGTAAATAAATAAATAACAACGTTAAGCCTTTGGTCCCGTTTATTGTCTTATAATGGCAGTCATTATAGCGCGGTGGTAGCGCAAATTGCGAATATCTGCCTGGCCACTCTAAAGTAGAAAATCTGCCGACAGCGCCTAGCTGTGTGTTCTGGCAGCTGTTCTTAAGAACCACTTCCCAACGTTAAGCCTGTTGACCACCATCGACCACATCAGCACTTAGGTAGTACCTATACTCGTGCCTCAGATGTGGTCAAAGGCTATCCTATCAGCAGTAAAAAAACTATATATAGCTGCTGTTTCAAATGACTTCCAATGCAATGAAAACTGATGTCACGCACAAGGCTGATTTATGGTATCAGATTATTCGTATTGTCCATGCGCTTTTCATGTTTGTCTCGGAGAAACTCCTCACACCAATAAGCCGATGATAAATGATAGAGATTTGTTTCGCAGCCGTAAACAGAACCAGTAAAGTGCGGCTTACGTACTAATGACATGCTTGTTATTGTAAAATTACTCACAATGCTATATAACAAGAGCAACACTTTCAGAGAAAGTTCCTGATGGTAAGTGTGGTTACGAAAGTAATGATGATACAAGGCTTTAGTGATATTAAAATTAAATAAAGCATATCCAGTTTCTAGCAGCACTATTTGTTAGGACCTTGATTCCAAATCGGAATTTCTGCTGTGTCAAGTGTAGGATCTGATATGTATGCACATTGTATAAAACGTGTAGCAAAAGGTAAAAACATTTAATATATTACAATTATGTTCAGAGATCCTCACACAGAATTTACTTTTAATACTACACTTACAGAAAATTTTTGTATACAGTTTAAAAAAATCACAACCCTCTTCGCTGATTAATTAATAGTTAACTTTTTGTGGATAGTGGGGCTAGCTAACTACAGGCGTGTACGGGTTAGGGAAAAGGGCTGATTACGCTATCTCTCAAAGAGTTGCTGTGCGTACTCGCTAGATGGAGCTATAAGTGTGAATATATTCAAACAGAAACTTCGCAAAATTCACACCCCTAGCCTTAAATAGTTCTCTAAAAATATACTGCAATAAATTTCATTAAGCCTGACTTCACATCTCAAATTCTTCACTATTTCGTTAATAGATTGATAGTCTGTAGGTGAGGTTATAAAATATAGATTAAACTACATTGTTTGCCGCGAAAACATAGGCACTGATTCGCCAGCACTAGCATTGAAACCTCAGGGTTGTTTACGTTGTGGCCCAGTAAAATTTGGCCCGAGTGTTTGGTGTGACATAGTGCGTGACTCACTTGAAAACCTTGTGACAATGTGGTCTGAAATTAGTTTTTATTTTAAAGTTTAAAATACTGTTTTTAAAGCGAATGATTTTAGGGTTCAGAAAGTAGGTTAAACAATAAAATTCTGAGCGTAGCAAGGTTCATCCGCGTGGACGATATCGTCCATTTATGAATGAAATTCTATCGTTCTCGTTATCTCGGATGCCAAAGGGTTCAAGAGACCCAAAATAACTTTGCTGCTGAGCGAAGCATAGTTTATCACCTCATTTCAGCAAGAAAAATAAAATGTGAAAAAAGTGCAAAAAAAGGAACTTTGAAAATCAATAAATTAGTGTTTGATTGTATTTTTAAAAAAATTTAGGAAAATATAACAACTGGTATTAAGTTAAATAGGTTATTGGAACTGTCATGAAAGTAAAGTTTCAAAAACGTTTTCCACGATAGTGGAAAGCGCTTCAGCATACAGTTTTCAAATGAGTAAAACGCGGATTTAAATCACGGCTCGTCGAGAAGACGTTCTACAGTGTTGACGAATATGTGCAAAACATAAAATAATATTGCAGTTTTTTTTTAATTTTACTTAATTTTATTTAATCATTTTTATACACTTTATCATAATTAAAATTATAACTATATTGTTAATAATAATTTTCTGACTTATATATATATATAAGTCTAAGTCTTTCTAAGTCTTTCTCTTTTTTCTTTTCTGACTTATATATATATATAAGTCTAAGTCTATTTTAAATAATAAATAATCAATTTATTCTTACTAATAACGACCCCGTGGGGTGCCGGGTCAGAATATCACCTCCCCATATCATCCCGTGGGTATCGTAAGAGGCGATTAAGGGAAAAATCATGGAAGGTCAGCAGCAGCGCCTTCTAAAGAACTGCCAACTTACACTGCTATCTCCAAGACGCCTGCCAAGCGTGGGGATTATGGCAAATACGGCTGTGTTCAGCAGTGGACGATCCGGCTGTTACATTACAGTAATAAATTGATTATTCTGATTATTCTGATAAACAAATTTTACACCTATCCGAGCTTTTGAGGTAGGTAATATGTTGGTGTTATCACTATACTTAACTATTTATGTTTGTCGCTTAAGATCAAGGAACTATGCATTCGACTCGCATTAGACCAATTGTAGAATGACTTCATGGCAAGGATTTTTACACAATGGGTATAAAACACCAAAATTATATGTGAATCACTGTCAATCGTATTAAAAACAAAAAAATGGAACCGATTGCAACACTCAAAAGTGTGAAATAGCTTGTTGAAGTCGGTGCCATGATAGTTCACATTAGTACCTATTATCACAATGTTGTGCGCATGGTGTTGAATTTTTTTACATTATTGGTAAAAGAAATATTCCCTCTTTTTAATGACCCTTGCTACTTACGGGATCGATTGTCATTCATTGTCAACGTCTATATCATCAAGATAGGTAAACATTTTTAGTTATTGGAGTGTTACTCAAAAACGGCTTCACCGATTTTGATGAAATTTAAATGGGACCAAACGACAAGCACCAGCTTTCAAATAAAAACAGAATTTTCACAATCGGTTCACCGCAGTCAAAAGTTAACGTGGTGGTAACAAACATAGAGAAAAAATACAGACGAATTGAGAACCTCCTCCTTTGTTGGAAGTCGGTTAAATCGGAGGCGTTTAAATGTTTTGGACCTTTTTTAACCGTTCTTAACCTTGCTCCGCAGTTTCTTCACCATCGAAAATGAATTTTGCATGGTGGTAGGGCATTTTGCGAATGCCCGTCTGGCTAGCTACCACCCTCAAGTTAAAAAAAACTGTCGCCAAGCACCTAACGGTGTGTTCCGGCAGCTTTCCTTGAGAGCCAGTAATTCTAGACTAGCCAGAACAACATCTTCGACCACATCATCAATTACCATCAGGTGATATGGTGGTCAAAGGCTAGCCTACCTGCTACAAAAAAAAAGACGATATATCCAACGGGTATCAGCTACGTAAATAATGTGCTATAAAATTAATTATTAATTGTATATAGGTGTACATCAGTGTGTTCACCATTTGATGATCACGGCAGCTTGTAATTACGATGCACTTGCCTCATCTTCTGCCATTCTCACTTATATAGGTATTTCGAAGCGTTCGTAGCGAAGTTTGCTAAGCCGTTCTGAACCAACAAAGTTAAGCAACGTCCACCTCGGTCATCATTTGTATGGGTGACAGCTGGTGACATTACTACTGAGCGCTTCCGTGCTTCGGAGGGCATGTTAAGCCGTCGGTCCCGGTTGTTGTCTTAGGCAGTAGTTATGGCATGGTGGTAGGGCACTTTGCGAATGCCTGCCTGGTTAGCTACCAACCTCAAGTAGACAATCTGTCGCCAAGTAGCTAACGGTGTGTTCCGGCAGCTGTCCTTGAGAGACAGTAATTCTAGGTTAGCCTGAACAACATCTTTGACCATATCATCACTTACCATCGGGTGAGATAGTGTTCAAAGGCTAACCTATCAGGCATTAAAAAGAAAATATATATATATTACTTAATGATTTCAAAATTTGTTCCGCATTCACCCCGCGATGTCTCTTTCCGCATAAATAGTTCCTAGTTCGTCCAACGTCATATAAGTCACATACCTTATTCACCCCAAAAAAATTGCAATTTTAAATTTCATAAACTACATTACTGAAAACTCATATTAAAACGGTTTATTTACCGGTGGTATGCCGCTATTAAACTATAACACTACAACTGCTACACGAAATCATTTAAGCAACCTAAAGACCATTGCAAGCTCACTGACAGATCAAATGCTCCAAGCCACTACCAGTTGACAGCGTGCCCAGCATGCTGGCAGCATGGCCATAAGACTGCAATGCTTATTATTAATGAAGTTAAAATTATCTTTAGCCTGTATCCATCGATGTCTAAATATAGCTTCGTTCGTATCACGTAATTCGTCTTCCTAGCTTTAACAATATAGAGCATATTATTGTATACATTATTAATATAGGTAACTTAGTTCTAGTTATTATTACAAGCACTACCGCGTGCAAAGCGAAAATCATATTTTACAAATTATTGTAGTAACAGCTAGTTATACTAATATACATGTTGTACTCCAATAATTCGTAAAATAGGTCGTACCTTAGTTTTGGCATTGTAATTTATATGCATAAACGTTATTATTTAGAAAAAATATTTTGTATCGAATTGAAAAACAAAATTTCAATGAGTTTGACTCAACAACATTCGGTATTTAAAATATGACGAAACTGCATTTGTATAGAAATAACTATGAAGCCTTAAATATTTGCTATTAGCTCGCGTGTTTATTCATGTAATGAACATTAAAACACATTCACTGTCATAGAAAACCATAAATCATAATTCACTTTACCTAGCTTGTTATATTAACATCTTATTCTTCAATAAGTACGAGCAAATGAACCTAACCATAATGTACAATATAAAATAAGTTATAATAAGCAGTTCAAACTAAGGAGTTACCGTTTTCTTGCCAGTTTTCTAGTTCAGCGTTTCTACAAAATTATAGGCATATTCTTAACAGCGCTTTCGAGGCAAACTGTTATGATCCGCCCTAGAAAAGGAAAGAGTACTTAAATATCGTACGAAAAACTTGTGCCAATAGAATTTTAGTAGGTGCGTAGTACGAGTATATGTGGTTTAGCCTTTGCCGGCCTATAGCTAATAAAACTTGATAAGCATGTTATGTAAAAGCTGTACATTAATAAATTGCGCTGTTGACCTTAGTCAACAGCGCAATTTATTAATGTTTAATTTTATATCTTAATATAAAATTAAATATTTGGGAGGAAAGATGGCCTTATTTTTGTAAGTCTACATTTCATCTTGGGCAAAAATACTTTTGTATGTCTGCCCGGGGATTTTCCGTCTGATCTCCTCTGCAGGTCGCATTTCTCAACCTTGTGCAATTTTGTGAGCAGGTTGTATATATCGGTTTTTGATCACTTACCATCCACTGAGATAGAGGGCAAAGGCTGGTCTATCAGCTATAAATAAAAAAAGATATGTTGGTTGAAAACGTTAAAACACATATTTCAGTCGTTAGTTCTTCAGGTTACAAAGTCAGTAGTATATTTATTTTACTAGTGGGTGATAGGAAAATAAAGAAAAAAAAAACATAATTATACAAATTATTCAAACGAATGCTGTTATAATTGTCTTATAGACGTTGATATATTAGATAATTATACCTGAACGTAAGTGATGAGGCGGGTAAAGACGTTGTTCAGACTTATTTAAAATTACTTGCTCTCAAGGACAGTTGATGGAATACACCGTTAGGTGCTTGGCAACAGATTTTCTAATTGAGGGTGGCTAGCCAGGCGGGTATTCCCAAAATGCCCTACCGCCATACTATAACGACTACCATCCTGAGACAACAACTGGGACTGACGGCTTAATGTGTGTCTCCGAAGCACGCCAGAGCGCTCAGTATTAGTAAATGCCATTAGCGGCAAACCACCTAAGTAATGACCACCAGTGGATTTTCCTAACCTAGTTGATCAGTTAGGAACGACGAGGCAAGTTCCGATACTAGCGTTCCAAATGCGGGATTTATGTTTGAAGAAAACGTTAGTTAGACTCTGCTCAGACGTATGCGGTTTGAGCGCGGTTTGAGGGCGACGAGCGCGCTCATACCGCGTACGTCTGAACAGAGCCTTAGTAATTGTTTTATATAATATATCTAATCCGAAATAGACTAACAATTTACACTCATTTAAATATTATAAAATAGCTGGCAAAACACTCACGTTAGGGATCATATACGTTGACCCGAGTTTCGAGCATATCAGATACTCATCTGATATGCTCGAGATGTTTAGGCTCACATTTTAGTGCCATCTTTTGTTTGTATACATAATCGTTTAAAATATCCCGTACAAAATTTAATTATATCTGGCTCCTTCGGGAATTAATACAAATAAACATAAAAGTGTCCATTACATTATAAGGAATAAAACTTTGTACCAAATTTCCTTGCAATCTATAAAGCGTTTTGGAGGTGATAGGTTATATACATACATAACTACACACTCACACAAACACGCATTGATAATATTAATGTTGAGCCTGATAATACCTACGTAATTTAGTTTTTAACGTCTAGGTATCAACGTTTGCCAAATTCAAGGTGTTTCAGATCATTAAAGTACAGGCAGAGAGCCTATTGTGTGTCAGAGGAATTGAAAGTTCTGAGGTCAAGCTATACGTTTAACGTTTGCAGCTTCTATTAAAGATCAAGGTGATTGGTCAGATAATATCAGCCTTGGTAGACGCCGTAGGTCACCCGCATAGCACGAATCGTTGCAATGTTTATTTTGTACCGAATCATTCAAGGTAGAGAAGGGACGATGGTCACACATAGAGTAGAGACAGGCGCTTAGATTGGCCTGCCTGATCAGACTCCGGCATTTTAGAGCATGTTCGCAAAGGACTGCATGTGAACCCCATTTAAAATGCTCATAGTTTAAAACCTGCATTGCGTAGGTATGTGAAGATATATTGTTCGTATACTATACGTAAGTAAAGTACATAATATACGATATCATGCCTGTTAACCGGAAAGGTATACCTACGATATCACGGAGTTCTATTTGCCACGCTCTTGGCATCGCTCTTCCTTTTCAATTTATATTTCTGATAGGTTAGTCTTAGACCACAATTTCACCCGAAGGTAAGTGATGGTGGTCGAAGGTGTTAATAGGCTTAAACTAAACTTACTGGTCCTCAAGGACAGCTGCCAGAACACACCGTCAAATGCTTGGCGGGAGATAATCTACTTGTGGTCGGTAGGATAGCCAACATTTATGATATTCTTGGCATGAATATGTACTTATATAATTAATAGAATTACTGGTTATACTCCATTATAAAATGTAAACATTTCAGATATCTTTTACATTTTCATTTGTTATGAATGATTTTAATTTTTTCCTCACTAATATTGTAACCTAAGCGCCACCTTGTGACGAAGTAATCTTCTTTTACCACCTCTTTTCCTAATTCGCTACTGTCCACATACATTTTACGTACTCCAATTCTTAATTCAAATTCGAAACAATCGCCACAACTCGCACTTGCCTGATTTGACGCATTCCTACATGAGCTGTCATTTTGAGCTGAATTAATTAAACGTGTCTTAAAAAGGATATACCTACATATCTACTAATAATTCTAATATTAAAGAAAGTGAAACTTTTTCTAATTGTGTATTTGTCAACAAAAATAGTATATTAAAGTTCCCTTAATTGTATCATCCTGGTTTTCACTGTTACTGATTAACCTTATTCCTGATTTGTACTGTTCCTACAGATATGCGTGGCGTGGGGCACCGGGCTAGAATCACCCCCCCCCCCCCCTCCCCATCTCTACCCGTGGGTGTCGTAAGAGGCGACTAAGAATAACACACAAGAGTTGGGCAGCAGCGCTTTCTGAGGAACTGATATCTCACACTGCGATTCCCAAGTGTGGGGATTATGGCAAACCCCCCCATATCGGGGGAGGCTGTGTTCAGCAGTGGACTATCCTGCTGTTAGACTGTTTCTACATAATCCAACATCATCCCGTACCACCGTGACACCGTACAGTCTTTGGACCCGGCCGGTAGCCTACAGCGTTGCAATCTAAGTTCTCTATAAACATGGGTAAATTCCACATGATTAATTCAGTTCAACCAAATTTGATCATAAACCAATTACGGCATCATGAAATCATCGCAGATAGTGAATGCTACCGTCGCGGCGTCGGTAGTAATTTAATTTTGTTTTTGGTCATCGTTATTCTAAATTTATCGTAAACTTTCACTTCTTCCAAAATAATCGCATTAGCCATAAAACCAAATATACATACGTTACACAATTCTTAGTAAACTGGAAAGAACTGTTTCCTGTCTGCGTCTAACAGGTTTAAATTATAAAATAATATAATAACACATGTTATAACACAGGCTAATAAATAAATTTAAAAACTAATTTCACTCAATTAAATGTCGAATCAAGTAAGATACATTAGACAGCTACGAAATGAAATGAATATTTCCTATTATAATAATATTGCTTCCTCAATAGTAAAATATGATTTAATAAATATTTTCGTTGTGATTTTGAAAGTATAATCGCTTGTAACAGATTGAGTG
Source organism: Plagodis dolabraria (assembly GCA_963854805.1). Lineage (NCBI taxonomy): Eukaryota > Metazoa > Arthropoda > Insecta > Lepidoptera > Geometridae > Plagodis > Plagodis dolabraria. The sequence continues at coordinate 16,901,542 of OY978442.1, forward strand.
AATTATGAGTCATTTGCAAACAACGGTTATTGTAGATCTAAGCCCTATGCTAAAGTAAAAGTAGTTTGGTGACTCAAAACGGTAAACCCAAATAAAGTCATGGTCGTTATTAGAGCATGCGGAGTAATATGCAAATCATATCTCCCCGTGGTTTTACCTAACAGTGGAATGACGGCATGACCTGTGGACAGGTAGAAGGACATCAACGGATACATTTCTACTGAACGCCTTCTGGTTTATAATAATCCTTTTTAAAAATTATATAAAAGGATTCTTCCCGTAAATAAAATTTATTCGAAGTTAGTATTCAATTAATTTCTGCATATAGTTCTTAACTTATTTTAACTGTAGATTAACAAAATTTTTGATAAGTCAAGAACCGAAAATTAATGTTATTTACTTATTTAAAATGTAGTCATAAGTGTCAATTATATTACAAGAAGTATTAACGATGCGTTGCGAGTATTTTAGGAGAAAATATGATCTTATCTTGAAAGTTCTTAAGTCGTAACAGTTTGGGAATATTTTAGGTGGCAGCCGGTACCACATGGTGGCAGTGCAAATGACTTGAGATTCGCACGGTTGTAGCCTTCCAGAAGTCGACATGAAATCGGTGAAACGTAATGTTCTGCCGTAATGTCCGATAGTGACGTCATTAAATTGCATGTATTAAACCACACAGTTCCTTGGAAGGTTTCAATGTTGGTAACGGTGATAGATGAGGTAAGAGATCCAACATCTCTACGCAGTGCCAAATGGTCGAATCGATCGGAAGTTCTTTCGATCAGTTCGAGCATTTGGCACTACGAACCGATCGTCGACGATACGAGCCGCTCTGCGTTGAATGCTGTCAAATGGAAGGATCTGGCAAGTGGAAGTGCCGTATGGCCTTTTAGAGCACACCAAGCTTCTTAAGATTCAAGTGACAACAACAAGTCTGAGAAGGCTGAAGAAGGTAAAGATAGATGAACTGCTTGAAGAGTGATTATATTAATGAAAGGTGTTAATGGATACTGATGGGCCCTGTCAAAAGTGATCTGGAATAGTACATTTTGTTCCAATCCGAGCATCAAGTTCTGCGTGAGATAACGGCAGGCAAAATATATATTATTATAACAAATTCGGAAGTGCAGCATATAAAACATTTAACTAACTAGTTAATAGATATTATTTGGGTCAATGGTTATTTAGCAGAAATAGATGATTTTATGACGAGACATTCTCATGAATATTATGATGCTTTAATAGGAATGATGTAACACTTAATATAGGTATCATTAGAACTTTGATTCATACAAAAAATAATAATGAGTTCGTGTTATTACTTATTAGTATGTCAGTTAAATAGACTGAAGAAGTTAATGTAAAGATAAAATTCAAGGTAAGTCAGTTAAAATAAATTTACAATTTGCAAAAAATGTTGCGACTCTGAAATTACCGTCTTGTTCTCTAACAAAGTAAACCAGGAAATATTGTTTCATTAGTAGTTTAGGGAATATTCTGATTGGTTTCATTCTAATTTATTTAAATTAAACAAGTTTTTTGTAAGTCTTTGATTATTTTCAAGTTGCATAGATACGCTCAGTCATTTTCAAGTATAATGATACTAAGCAAAACAAGAATTCTTTCTCTTGTTAACTTATAGTTAGAATGAGTAATAAAGAACAGTAGAACACCGATTATCCGAATTAATTGGGACCGGTTAGATTCGGATAATCAAAAATTCGGATAATTGGACAAAGACTGGTAATAAATAAAAACGAACTCTCACACATACAATAAACTGTCTTAAGTATATCAAAAACAGTTCTATAATGAAACTTAATTGAACATCTCGATCAGAGTAAATTGCAACCCCATCAGGCCATAACAAAAATAAAAAGTATAAAAATTCACAACAATAATAGAGGTTATATAACGCTTAGGACCGATTCGGATAATTGGCGATTCGGTTAATCGGCGTTCTACGGTACCGTCATCCTAAGCCAGAGGGAACAAAAACATTTTAGCATACTACATGATTAATCATCATATTCCCTTATTCCACGTTCGTGGGGTTGCTACAATACAATATGTTATCTATCATGTATGATACCATGCAAAGGGTGATACAATAACTCATTGTAGAAACTTTTGACCACGTACTAGCTGCCGCCCGCTGCATCGCCTGCGTGAGTATGATATACCGTGCTCCCTCGAGTACCAAATGGTGAACGCGTCTAAAACGGGCAATCAAAAAACAAATATCTTATTCATTCATGAATAATAGTTATGAATGTATTGAATCCTGCGGAAGCGAAGGATTCTATGAATGCCCCATAAGCAAAGCAAGTGGTTTTAAAACAGAATCCTGAGTGTATCGACGACGTTTACAAAGGTAGGATACGTAAAATAACTTCGAGTAAAATGCTAGGAGGAAGCAAAAACGGCTTAAGTAAAATAGTGTATATATTTATTTGTATATATATTTGGCGCGAGTACTTTTATTGAAACCTTAGGAAGCGAAGGATGCTAGGATGAAACATGAGCGAAACGAGTGGGTTAAAATATATTATCCTGAGTGTACCGAAGGTTTCTAATGTACAAGATGCAAAATAACTTTGTTGCCGAGCGCAACACACAATGTTCACTGAGGTGAACTCAGCTAGAAAAATGCTAAGTGTAAGAAAAACAGCACTAATAATGTAGTAAAATTACCAAAATTAGTTATATTTCAAGTAAATTCATTTTTCTGGAAGTTTTACAGAGGTTCAAATTTCAAAATCCTTTTCCATACAGATTTCGAAAGAAAACATCTTTCCGAGCCAGTGAGGTGAAATAGTAGATTGTTATACAAGGGTCGAAAGGAATCAATTCCCATACGAGGTATTTAGATGCCCGAGCGTAGCGAGGGCAGCTATAGTCCGAGTAGGAATTGATGACTTTCACCCGTGTTAAGCACTCTACTTTTCATTTCGAATATAAGGAAAGTAAAAAATAGTAGTTGTTCTAAAATATCAATAAAAATAACAGGAGTAGCACCTATTTAAATTAATTGAGAGATTAGGACTATATGAAAATTTAAAATACTATGCACATGGTACCGACTTCGACAAGGTATTTCATACTTTTGAGTGTTAAAGTCAGTTCCATTCTAAGTTTTAAAAAAAATTCACTCGTTTTAGTGACCCACTCTACTTACGGGATCGATTGTCATTCATTGTCAACGACTATATCATCAAGATAGGTAAATATTTTTCAGTTATTGGAGTGTAACTCAAAAATGGCTTGACTGATTATGATAAAATTAAAATGGGACTAAACGACAAGCATCAGCTTTCAAACAAAAAAAGAATTTCCAAAATCGGTTCACCCAGTCAAAAGTTCTTAGGCACATAAAAAAACAGACGAATTGAGAACCTCTTCCTTTTTGGAAGTCAGTTAAAAGTATAATATAGTAATTTTTACACGCCTTCCCAAAAAAAGGAGAGTTATGTTTTCAGGGTTCATATATTTTCATCGTATGTTTGTGAGTTTCTTTATTCCACCATAACTTCTAAACGGCTTAACCGATTTTGATGAAAGAGATATCGTTAGATTCGTCTTGATAACCCAAGTAACACAAGGTACAAAAAAAAATAGAAAACAAACTGGTGGATTAGCCCATATTGTGAGGTAAAAAAAATATTTTTCTTCCAAACCCATCGAGTGGGGTATCAAAATGAAGAGCTTTAAAAAAAGGATTCCATAAATATATATAACTTGCAGTTTTAATTACAATGGAACGATAAATCGCTTAACGAAAATAAATAATTTGCAGTCGGGTTCTTTTACATATTTAATTAATTTATACTTGTTCTTAAATATTGACTAAAACACACAAAAAATAATTGAGCAGTGAGAACAATTTGTAAATTTTAAGTAAAATTATTGTCAGTTTTTGTTTTAGGTATAAGTAGGTACTTTACCTTATATTTAGTAATTACCCCGCCAATTTATATAGTCTTTATATGAAACCCAATGCGTCTCCCTGGGGGATACCGATTTATAATTCACACAGCTTGTTTTTTAATTCACACAGCCCCAAACTATAATTAGTGACTAAAATTTTTATTTACCATAGGTACTCTAACTTGAGAAAGTCACACCGTAAATAGTTATTACAATGATACTGGACGTTATTGTCCACTGCGGGTGCTAAGAGGTCAATTCTGTAATAAAATAGGTATTTTAGCCTTTACATAAACTCAAACGTAGTTTTTTTTTATTACTGCCGAGTATTTTACAGAGGAAAAACATAGACATCTTATTTGTTTACAACAATGGTTACCATGGTTACGAGACATCCCGACCCAAGAGAAGGAAGTAATTACTATGAGTTTTTCCCTCCATTAGGTGGGAAGCAGCGTCTCCCACCCGCTACTCAGATCAAACTAACACTACTTTCCGAGTATAAGAAATGAAAAGGGTATTTTCGATTTACGTTTGCAAAGTATTATTTACTTATTCCATTTCTTTGAAAAACGTATTAGCAATAAAACGATTCGTCACATCAAATATGGCGGTTGACCCCCAATTTGACGGACCACTACGTTTGATCGAAAATAAGGTACCGTGTCGACTTACCAGGTGGTTAAGAATCTTAAGCATGAGCCCATCTTGGTCGTTACCACCGCAGTCAGATATTCTGCCTCGAATCAGTAGTATGCAATACTACAGGTAAATATACGTAAATATTACAGGATTAGGCTTGAAGAACGCTGTAGCAAGTTTGATTACTGAGCATAAGAACGAACTTCTCCGAGTGACGAGAACAGTAATGTGTCATGCAGAACGAGACGGTGACACTGTGAATGTAATGAACGGGCGTAACTTTTACCTTCAGGCGACTTCTCTGTCTCGTCACACATAAAAACAACTTCCGCTTACAGAATCTCAATACAAAATGATGTTACCCAATAATCTTCGAAAAGCTAAACAACTTTTATTACAGCTGAAATTAAAAAATTGGCTAAACTATAGCGTTTATGTAAGTTTTAGATTTAGAGCTCACCGACGCGAGACTGTGAGCGCTAATAGCGGTGGTTCAGCGTACCTAAATCAATGAAAACATTCGAAAACAATGGTGCAATTCTGACTAATTGCTACGCATATGGATTTGGCCATTATTATTATATGTTGCGTGATCGTTTGCGTAAACACTCCCAAAGTTTAGTATACAATTAAATTATTCTTCGCAATTCGTACTTGTACAATCAACGCTCATCGCGGTGAGGCACTAAATCAGCTAAACTAAAATCAGCTTATTACATAAATAATTTGCTAAGCGTCCGTTTCAGTAATATGTCCTAATAAAGTTTCGGATTGCTAACCAACACATAAAATAACTAAATTATAAAAATGACACTTAACATGCAGCGCGTTTCAAGCTTTAACCAATGGATAGGCCAAATCGATGACTGTGAAACGCAAAGATAGTGTTTTGTTTAATAAATATGTTCTGGGTATAACCGGAACTTATACTCGAACATTCTGAAACAGACCCTAAGTGTTATGATATAAATATATAGGGTTCATATTAGCACGGTGATATTTGGATAATATTACCGTGATATTAGTACTAAACTGACCTCCAAATCTTTGCCAAATTCATTATATTATTCTTCGTCATCTCCTTATCCTGCGGTATAACGGGGTCAATGCTTATAAGTACTTTTTATGTACCTACAATTTTATTTCTTGGTCGTTTTGACGTCAAGATAATTTTTTCTGAAATCCATTTTTCTTGTACGCGGTATTTTCATGTTTTTTTGTTCGTTTTGTTATTCATTTAAATTAATATTTAACAACTTTCGCACGCATGTATTGGAAAAATGCCTTTCTTCTTTTCTAATAAGTTACAACGTGATATATTATGCTTCACTACCGTTATTGGAAGTGTCATGTTTTGGAAATAGGTTTTGCATGGTTTTGCTGTCTGTGGTTCTTGGTGCGAGTGGTAAAGAGTGCCACTCAAAAATCTAGCATATACTACTACACTTAAACACGGAACAAAACTGGATTTCGGTACGCTATGGATGACCCATGTGTCTCCTTAATAAAATTTGGAGTTCATATTGGATATTTCGAAAAACACATCGCATTGGATTCGACTTAAGTGTCATGTTATGCCTATAACCTATAGTCCGTAAATACTTTCCTATGTGGCTATTATCAATATTCATGACTAATGACGTCAATAAAATATGACGTCCCTCAACGTAACTAGGTACAGGGCTTGACGAAAATTGACTGACGGAATATTGTCAAGGAAGAATTATTGTATGTTTTCTCAAGCAGTTCAAAAGTATAATACCTCATCTTTATATTGACAAGATACTGTCCTATTTCTTCCTTTGCAATCACATCAAGAGAGTCGTTACGCAAAATAATGCGCAAGGATTAAAAATCAATAAGTTACATTCCTACAGCAATAGTTCAGTATACCCGTAAATAAACAATTGATAATCTTATCTGCGTTTTATCTGCTAAACGCTGCAAGTTTGCAGGCTGGGAGGCTAGGCGGGCGAGGAGGGGAGTGCCGTTACTTGCTTCGTCGACTCAGTCACTCCACAGCTGATTTCACATGTGCTTGAAACGAATGCCGCGCGCTCGTCTGCGCTTCGTATTTTCTAAAATGCCGGTAACTTAACTCGTTTATCGGAAGTTAAATTAATAGGGCAGTTTCAATTAAAAGTGATTGTGCAGTTGTTTCCTCATCGGACAATAAAGCGGCGAACGGATACTGAAAGGAGTTTCTTTGTGAATTGTTTTTGTTGGCGGGTAAGTGTTGACAATAATCAATTCGGTTTATAGTTTTTGTTGTAATGTTATCGATGTGAATATTTATTAGGCGCTTTCTTTCTGCTTTTCTGATTAGATACAAAAAATAGAGAGTTGGTTTAACTTACAAGTGTTAAACCGATATTTCAAGTAATCTAAAAATAGGAGTTTATTACCATGAATACTTTAAAATCATATGAGTAACCTCAATAAGATCCTGTTCTTTCCTCGCCTTTCTGTAACTACTTGCACTGTAAGTTAAGTTTATTTCAAAGGAATAAGCAATAATCTTCTTGTTTATCACCCACAGAAGCGGTTATTTTTAAGCCACAGATTTGACACAGTAGTTAAAGTACTAAATGAGATGCCCTTCTGGACTACAGTGCAGGTTAAAACAGTGGGTATATCACCCACTAATACTGTTATTATATGTGTATGATGTATGTTTACAATGTAACTAAGTGTTATGATGATAAAGAAGTTGTTCTGAAAAGTGCACCCTAAAAGCGTAATAGAAATAAATCTTATTAGAGGCACCATTAAGCTATTATTAACGTTAGGGCTGAAATAAAATTTAATGGAGCTGTAGGTGAGCAAAGTGTGTTTCTAAGGAATTTTGTATGAAATAGACACTCGTGTTAGCATTTATTAATAGGCTTCTGTAAGAAGTGTCGATGTAACTAATTAGTACTCTTATTTATTTTTCACTTGTGAAACTGTTGACCTTGAGTTACTTACTAATTAAGAGATAAATGTAACAACGTGTGCAGAGTGCACGCGGCGTATTGCATAAACAAACAATTACCGTTATGCGCTGCTTCAGTGTGCACCGTGCACTATAGGGTTGCCAACTGGTCGTGATAATAAATATACAAAGACGAGAAAGTACCGTTACAATATATATATATAACCTTTTTTGGCAAATTATCTGATGTTTACTTACATATACTGTACTGTATCAGCCTGATTGTCCACTGCTGAACACAGCCTCCCCAGTTAAGGGGGGTTTTGCCATTATTCCCACGCTTGGCAGACGGCTTGGGGATCGCAGTGTAAGATGACAGTTCTTTAGAAGGCGCTGCTGCCCACTTTCCAGTATTTTTCCCTTAGCCACCTCTCACGACACCCACAGGTAGATATGGGGGGTGCAAGTCTAACCCGGCACCCGACGGGGGGTGCTTACATATATATAGCTTCAGAGGCTTCGTCACAATTGCAATTGCCAATAATCAGGTTTCTAAATGCCTTTATTCCATGTAAAACGGGATAGCGCAGCATGAACTTTCCGCTCCACTGTATCTGGCTATGATTTGATCTCAAGAGGTACTATTCATGGCTTTTGTACCTACACATAATAAAATACGACGACCTATCACTTAATATAAGTAGTTTACACAGTCTATCTATCCTTACCTTTTCCGATCACTACTCCTCTATATTGGGACACATTTTTATCTACTTAACTAGCTAGTTATTACACTTTTTTATCACTCCGGACGATTTGTCACTCTAATCTCCATAGATTAAGATTGATACGTACATACGTAGGTACATAAATCCTGAATAGAAATCAATTAAGAACGGATATATTTACTCATTCCTAATATTTTTCCGTATCATATTCTTAATTGTACAATGTGAATCTCTGCCACATATTATATTTACTTGTCATCTGTCTTTTTTCATTAAAATCTAATATTTTCCTCATGTCTTTTAAATTAAATACTCTATATCTATAAATGTTCATGCATAGGAGAATAAGGTGGTGGGATTTTTCAGCAAGTCCGTTTAGGTATGTGCATACCGCCGCAATTTCAGATATTCTGCCACGAAGCATTAGTGTGACAACCTGACAACACTACTGTGTTTAGGTGTAAAGAGCACAAAGTTCTTATCTAATTTCACTTGCTACACAACAATTGCAATTTTATTCGGGTAAAGAGCGCAAACTGGAGGATACGGACACTGTAATGAACAGGTGTGACGATTACTATAAAGCGCGCGGCTGGTGCATCTCGGGTCTTCATATAACATTAAGAAACAAAGGTTATTCACGTTTTTCCAAACAAAGAATTACACCTAGAGCTTGTCTGTTGTTGTTATTTCAGCTGAATGAGTATTTTGCTTGCCATGTTCTTAATATATGTATAATGTAAGTATTCCAATTACATCTTTTATTTGATACACATTATTCTTCTTCACGCAGTCTAACCATACCTTCTTCGGCCTTCCAATAACCTTATTTTCGTCAACATTTAACTCTCTTTTAGTTATGTTTTTATCCTTTTCATATGACATGCCCATAATGCTAATCTATTACTCTTTATTTTTTCTGTCACTAGTGCTAACTTCAAACTTACTCATATACTAATTATGTATTCATTCCTCTTCCACGTTTCTGTTACTAGTGGTAACTTAAAGCTTGTCTACTTATACACTCATTATAATAAATCCTCTTTAACTTTCACATCAATAGCGCTAACATCAATCTAACTCGTATGCTCACTATGTCCTGATATTTCTCCAACGTTTGTAAAGGTGCAAAAAATGTGAGCTTACTTACTGCAAACTTACTTTAATTCTCATTATTCACTTATTCTCGTCAATTTTCACAACAAATTTTCGTAACCAGGGATGAAATTTAGTTGTAGTTGGTGATGAAAGAACGTCAAAACAATTATACTTTACATTAAATGGGATAATGATTGATAGCGCCTTGGTAAACTTACATTTTACAAACCGAGATGAGACTAACCCTACCAGAAAACTTGTAAAAGATGACTTCCTTATTTGTTTACACGCAAAAATAGCTTGTCTTAGATTGCAAGTTTTCTTGCTAGAACAAACTGCACCGACAGAGTTACTATTTTCTAATATACTTAACAAGACAGGAAAACTTTTCTATTACTAATTGATAATTATCTGCATGCCTACTATAACAACAATAAACATGTCACTTGTGAATTAAAAATTATATATGCCTTCCTATGTAAAGTATAGGCATAGAGTAACATAAAATACAGTTTTCCTTGTTTTGATAATTTTTGTTTGTTGAATGGCTTCTCTGCCTCAGAACTAATGAATAGATTGGATGCCTATGACTAATATACCTAACATAAACCCAACTAAGGAAAAGGTGGGCTCGCATCGCATACCAAGAGTTCAGAGTTCACAAAATTTACCCAATTACTTACCAAGGCGCATTAAAAAGTGGTTTTTAGATTAGTTTTTAAATCTTTATTACTTTTTTAACCGACTTCAAAAAGGAGGAGGTTCTCAATTCATCTGTATTTCTTTAATGTATGTTACCTCAGAACTTTTGACTGGGTGAACCGATTTTGATAATTATTTTTTATTTGAAAGCTGATGCTTGTCGTTTGGTTCCATTAAAATTTTACCCAAATCGGTGAAGCCGTTTTTGAGTTACATTCCAATAACTAAAAAATATTCTATCTTGATGATACTCATATAGTCGTTGACAGTGAATGACAATCGATAGCAACGGTCACTAAAAGGAGTGTAAATATTTTTTTTACCAAAAAATGACACCGACTTCAACACTCAAAACTGTGAAATAACTTGTCGAAGTCAGTATGCCATGCGCACAATATTGTGATAATAGGTACTTTGAACTATCATCGTACCGACTTCAACAAGTTATTTCACACTTTTGAATGTTGAAGTCGGTTTAATTTTTTGGTTAAAAATTTTTTTTAGCTATGAGAACAAAAAATTTTGTTTGTGCTACTGGGTCTATGGCCTAGGCTTATATTTGTTTACTTGACAAGATCTTTTAAAGTTGTTTACGAATACACGAACACTTTTATACATTATACCTTAATGGGATACGAATAAGACCTAGAGCTGATTTAGATGTTTGTTTTTAATTTGATTGTTTATTCTCTCGAGCAATCTAAGTTGCGTTGAAACCCAAGAAGAGGAGTGTAAGGTCTTTAGACGTTTGGAATATCATTTGATCCCCAGTGCTGTCTCTTCGCATGTGCTTTTGAAGTGGTCGTTCATCAGTAAAGATAACAAATTTGAAAAGGTTTTCTTAAAATCAACATCGTATCTTGCTCTGTATATTTAACTTTACGTAACTTTTACTTGTATTAGTCGCCATATACTAACACAATATTCTGTGAAAATATAAGTTTTCTATTTTTGAGAAACCTATTACAGTTCCAAAAGCCAAAAATTTTAAGGACGAACGGACGGACAGGTATGTGTTAGTAATAGGGTCGTATTTTCTAGGACGGAACACATTAAACGATGACACCGAATAATTTGTATAATGTTTTAGTTTCTAGGACTCGCGCATATTAAAGTATACAATATAGGAAAATACCACACAACGCCTGGCTTAAAACAGTAAACATCATAAAGACACTTACATCATCAATATCTAAAAGGATTAGGAATTAAAGTAGAACATAATAAAGATTTCCAGCAGTGGGACAAGGTTATATAGGATAACATTTTTAAACAACCTACAAAGTATTATAATAAAACACTTTTGAAGGATTAATTATCATCGCGCTAGTATTTATTTGGAGGGATAGACGGAGATATCGATTGACCCATGCTAGAGAAATGCCGCTATTTGAATGTCAATTTAAAATATATTCATTAATTTTATTCAGGAAAAGTAACTCGCGATTTTTTGGAATTCCAAAGCCAGGAAAGCCCTATTATTAGATTATTAATACCTGTCAAAAGCCGGAATTGTAAGTCGGCGAGAAATCAAAAAATATTTTTTGCTCTAAAGATTAAAATGCCATTGATAACCCTAGTAACAAAGACTACAATATGATCTCGTGTCTCAACCGCGTTCAGATCGCAGACTCGAACGAGCCGATACAATCGAATGATCATCTAATTTTTTACATTATTGAGAGCACGTTGCCATACATAGAGCTCGCGTTTTATTGTTCTGGTCTATTCACATGATTTCCTACAGCGCGCCCACGGTTTTGTTAAATACTGATGCAATTGTACCGGAAAACTGCAATGGGAAACGCTAAGTTTTATGTGGTCGTATATCAAGTTTATGGTTCGTTGTATATTTCAATTCTGTTGCTATTTGTGAAGTGTCTAATCAAAATAATCATTAAAACCGTTGAAGATGAAACAATATACCTAACTGCGTTGCAATTACTTACGTACTTAAATCACAATCTCACCTGGCGGTATGTAATGGTAAAGTTCAACTAAGACTGGACAATGGCTCCGAAGGGCAGCTGACTGAACACATTATCGGCTGTTTCTCTAAGGATTTTTTAATTGATCTTGGCAAGCAGCCAAGCCAATACTCAAAATCACCAATCATGTAGAATTCTTTCTTACTTAGTCACAAGTTACAATCAAAATTTAATCTACAACCGTGTCTCAGTCCGTTATAAAATTAGCTACGTAATAAATGCCAAAAAAGTTTAATATAAAAAGAGTAACTCATTAACCTCTAGCATTCGTGCATGATGTTATTTACTGATATTTTTATGACGCTATTAAAAACCAGCATCACTCGCATGACTTTCTTCAACTTTCATCACCGAAATAAAATAAAAGAGGCACGTAATTACAACGACAGCAAATAAATGCAGTACTTACGTGAGCCGCGTTTATTTACATAAAATTTTGTCAATTTGCTCGGCACAATCGCTGTGAAATACATTAGAGATGGTTCGTGGCTCTTAGCGGATGGTGAGACTCTTCCGGATCTAATTGTGAAATGGTGATGAGTGTTTCTCCGAAATTGCGTTCTTTGTCTGATTCATACGGCCTAATTTTTTTTTCACATTTAAGCTTATAAAATATATTTTTACGAAAGATGATAACCTAAGATACAATGTCTGAAAAAGGCACACTTTTTGATAAAATGGTTTCCGAGATAATTAACTTTAAATTTTTTGGGGCTATATGAATCAGAATCTGTGACATATGAATCAGAATTAGGGATAGAAATGAATTTATAGTTAGAAAAGTAAGTCAATTATTTATTAAAATCACAGTAAATGCACACGATGCTTATCATAACACCTAAATCTAGTCAATCACAGCATGATAATTATAATTATGATACTCGACAATATTAGTTATCATTACATTTTTTCTGTAAGTATCTGGTTTCATAAAATCTCAAAAAAAAACTATAAATCTACATAAATATTATCAAGTACGTTTAAACTTTTAACAATAACCAAAATCATGGCAAAAAATAAAATTAAATATATATAAAAAATAAATAAATATTATTCGGCAATGATATCAGGCTTTTAAACCTGTCTATCGAGGCTTACTAAAAAAATATTTCGTCAACGTCGAAGTTTTTTCATTGTTTACCTTTATTTTATTACCTAGATTAGTCTAGGAGTTTAATACTAATATATTAGTTGTAATTTCAGCTATAGTCTAATTATCGAAAATTTTGTTGTCGATAGATATGAAACCCCTTTGACGTCTTATTAGGACGGCTGCGAAATTTACAGCTAATGTTTTTAGACATGTAAATAACAATAGGTTCATACGAAATGACTTGTTACAGGCGTAACGTGCTGCCAATGTAACGTTTCATTAACAATATGTGTGACATTCTGATTAATATGATATTTTCACCGTATGAATCAGACACACATAAATCAGAATTTTGCCCATTAACACCGATAAATCATCACACGTGTTCAATTAAGGATTGTTATTTATACATAGGTTTCTGTTCCCCAATGTCATTATATTTTCCGCAGATTCAAGTTTGAATACCATTTACCATAATTATGAAAACGAACATACTAATCAGAAACACAGGTGTACCAAGGCTATATGAATCAGATATTTACCTTTATATCTCCGGGACGACACAAACCAGCCACACGTCACGTCGCGACCACGTCAGCCGAGCCACTGGCTACCGCCAGCGCGGGGAGGGGTCGCCTGATGTTTCGTATTTAGCTGGGTACGTTCGAGTGAAGCGCGTGAATATGAATCAGACTTTTTTGCCGGACACTCACTATTTTTTTATTTATAAATAAACCTTCGTAAATATTAGTACCATTTTTTTTGGTGTAAAGAAACAACTAATATTCTTTCGTAATAATTATAATTCACATCAATTTATGAATAAGAAATAATGTTATTGTTACTAACGTTCAAGAAACTGGGTTACGGACACACCATATTAGTCAGAAGAACTACTTTTAAATATTTTTTTGAAATATTTAAATAAATATTATTTAAAAAAATCTACTTGTGCGAGATAGGCAATAGTCTGAGGTATGTTTTAAAATTAATTGCAGACTGATTTGTCAGTTAGTTACAAAAATAAACCTCAAGACATCGAAAATTTAGGGTTCGGAGAATCACTCTGATGTCGTTTGACTATTCTTTCACTACTTATTCTATGGGGTAACTACTCACAATGCTTTGTTTTACGTTTTTACTAACTTAAAAGAGAGTTCATTGACACTTAAATGGCATAAGTCTTTAACATATTCAGCTTACCTGTGCCATTTGGTCGTCTCGCAATGTAAAGGTTACGGATGTATTGGCTTTTACGATTTCATGAAGCCTCGCTAAAAATAACTTCACGATCCTCTTTTATAGAGGCAAGCTTGAGTCGTTTTGTCGAAGTACTTTTTCCATGGATAAAAATAAGGCATAAAATAATACCATTATATACCTTTTAAACGAAGTAAATGTCCTGTAAGTTCAACTAGAGGCTCGATAATTTAATCTAAATAACTATTTTCATTTTAACAGTTATAACGTCCATTTTTGCACAAATACCTCCCCCATTGGGGGAGGAACGGTGGGGGGATTGCCTTAACACGCTTGGCAGGTACCATGGCAGTTTATGATGCTCCCCGGGACAAGGTGGTGTGCACTTCTATCCCAGCACCCCACGGAGATAAGTAATAAGTATTTTAAAGAACAAAAATTTCTTGTTACAAAATAAAATATATAACGAAAATAACAGGCTAGTCAATCAGTAATAAAAAAGGTTGTTTGCACCGCAATAACACTGAATCAATTAAATTACCCTACAAAATCGACTCTTGCGCAATACGCCATCATCTAGTAAACTGATAAAAACAAATTGCGTAACCGCCGTGCGTATTGATATCATTTTGGCTCTATACTAATTAATATTTATTTGATACAATAAAATTAGCATTCATTAATGACCGCTAGTTTGTTTCCGGCTACTGGAGTAGTTTCTAATCAAACTGATGTACCGAGACGAGTTGACTAGTTCAGTCGATTGGTTAATTAGGCTTGTCAACTGTTCGTAATTTGAAGACAGTACTAATGATAGTTTCTGTGTCCAAGTGCTCGGCTAGTGGCAGCTAATGGTTCCGATAGGTACATCACGGCAGTTGTCAATCAGAGCGGATGGATGCGACCATCGCACGATATCGACCTAGTTTGTGAGATTTCACTTCGACCCACAGATTAATGCAATTCGGCGTATCGAAATCATTCGCTCTTCGCGATTTGTGATTGTTGTACTCGATTAATTAGATGTACGTAACTGAGCACAGCTTAATAATAAACTACCCACGCATATAAAAGAACTAGGCAAGTACTTAATTATCACATTGTAAGTGAACAATCAGTTTCAAAAAATATATGTTAAATGAGTTTCAATTATTATAGTGTTGAGAATCTTATCCTCGTTTTAACTATTATTATAAGCTACATTATGAGACTTTTATGTAACATGTTGTCTCTTTTATTATTTATAATTTCATTTTATACTTATCTTATTGTGACGACGAGTGTGCTTATGTTTTTTTAAGTTAAACTATGTTCTCATATAAGTGGTACCTTTGACTTGCGAATAAAATATCATTAAACCTGAACCAATAATAATTTTTATTGTAGTCGAATGATTGTCATATGTTTCAAAACTTTCCAGTGTTAAGGTTATAGGGCACGTAGCTTTGCATACAATTGTAGTTTCGCCATATTTTTGCATGCATGTCCTTGAGCCTAATATCTTTGCTTGTAATTTGCCAGTGTTCCGATTTATAAGTATTTATTTTACGAGTGTCTCGAAATGAGGGTTTACGAGGTTTTCGTATGTTTGTATATTATGGTTTGTTTATCTTTTAAAGCGTATTCTGAAATGGGGCCTAAATGTAATAAAACTAGTGAATTCGATATAATAAATAAAAAATTGAGTAACCAATATTCTCAGAATTGTTACGAATTACGTAATCAAATACAATAGTTAGACGACCTAGAAAAAAAGTCAGCATTAACTCAAATATGTATTGCCAATATGACTATTTCCGGATGACAATTATTATAATGGCAACTAATACCGACGATGACCAGTATTGTGGACACAATCTATCCTATAAGCAGTACCTAAGCATCAATCAAAACAACGAGTTTTTTTATGAAATGTACCTGACTTTTTTGAATCGGAGCTAATATGGTATTGACTTCCACGAGTTAAAATTGAAACCGTTAAAACATTTCCAAGAAAAAAACAGTATAACTTTCATTTCTAGTAAATAATACGGGATAACTCACGTGAATCAGTAAGCGACGCGGGCGTCCCGAGCTCTCCTTGAAAAAGACCACCGAATGTGGTTGAAACTATAGTCGGAGCTATCTGACTGATTCACCTGAGTTATCCCGTATTATTTACTAAAATGAGTGAAAACCACGTTAGTAAGTTAAATATTAAATGAATAATTCTAAGTGATAACCGTAATAACTTTACATTACTTTTGTAACTAATAATATGTAACTAATATAAAATTTATTGTTTGTTTGCATTGAATAGGCTCTGAAACTACTGGACCGATTTGAAAAATTCTTTCACCGTAAGAATCTAACATTATTCCCTATGAACATAGGCTGCAGAAGATTTTCAATAAGTTAAGGATCCTTTGGGTTACTTACCGAGGTATAAATACTTCGGTAAAGTAATCCAAAGTGCGAAAAACAAATCATTTTATCGCGTACGTTGCGGAAATTATTGAAAATAGAGCAAAGTGATGTACTACAATTTATTAGAAGACATCGATATCTATAAAATAGTCCTCAATACTGTGAGGGCCCGTTTCAGAATGTCCTAAAAAAGTTTCGGGTTGCTATGCGACACATAAAATTAAACTGAATGATAAAAATGACAGTTGACATGCAGCGCGTTTCAAGCTTTAACCGATGGATAGGGTAAATCGATGACTGTGAAACGCAGAGATGTTTTGTTTGTGTTTGATTTATTAAATATGTTCTGGGTAGTAAAACCGGAACTTACTCGAACATTCTGAAATAGCCCCTAAGTCTAACTATTACAGTTATGTCGCTATAACTACTTTTTAAATTTAAATAATTAAATTTAAACACTTACTTTAAATTTAATTATTTTGAAATTTTTTTATCCGTGCGAAGCCGGGGACCGGCGGACCGCTAGTTTTGTATAAAATAACATTAATGTAATACTATATAACCTGTTTCTTCATCTATAGAATTTCCCAAGTTGTATTGAGGTATGAGGTTATAAATTGTGTTTCGTTCTGCAGAATAGTTATGTGGCGTCATTGACCAATATATACTAGACGCGACATCTCAAACGAGGATAGTCGACCAGTGCAAATATGCTGGCCGGCATACTCTCCCCCACACGCAGTAGGGCACTCGTAAAAATTACACGCGCTTTACGTTCGAAAATTGTGTATTCAAAATACACAATTGACAATAAACAATATTCGAACGTAAAGCGCGTGTAATTTTTACGATGGGCACTCGTAAAAATACGTGTACGTGTTAGGGAGAGTATTGCACCGGTCAGCATATTTGCACCGGTCGACTATCCATGTTTGAGATGTCTCGTCTAGTATATATAGGTCAATGTGTGGCGTCTTGTTTTTTTATTTATTTCGATTTAAAGTAGTCCTACCTAATCGCAACATGCAGTTTCAAGTTCAAATTCATTTATTGAATTAGAATGTAGGTTGTTCAAAGTTCTTAAAAATAACAATAAAAAGTGTGCCGTATACAATCTACCTCATTAAAAAGTGTGCAACATTGGTTAAATATTTACCTACATATTCTAAATTCTTCTTTTATTTGATTACATTATAATGTTTATTTATATTTCATTGAATTTAAAGATAATTCTGTAAAATTAGTGATCCCATACGCTAAACAAATATAAATTATATATTACAAAAGATTTAAATTGAAAAAATTAATAGATTATATATGATTAAATAATGTCAATTTACAATTTATAAATATGATAAAAGAATTAATAAATTGCATATAATGTCATAATTAACGATTTTTTTATTTATATTTAAAATATTCTTCCAAGCTGTATAAACAATTGCCAAGCAACCAAGATTTTATTTTTTGTCTACATATAGTCTTATTCAATAAATTTATTTCTTTAGGTAGTTTATTATGAATTTTTATTGCCATAACAAAGGCATTTTTCTTGGCCAACTGTAACCTATACCTTGGAAGATACAGTCTATTTAAGTGCTTTGTTTGTTTTTCTAAGACGTCCGAATGTTTTAAAAAATAATCTGGATGACCCTGTACAAATTTATAAATTTCCCTGATGTACATAATGGAAGGATATTGAATTCTTTAAATATAGGCCGACAGCTATCGGTAGACCAGGCTCCGAAAATTGCCCGGACACATTTTTTGTACGATAAATGTTCTATCAATGTCAACCGAGTTGCCCCACAACAGAAGTCCGTGTGATAAAACGGAGGAGGCGTAGCCGTGATACGAGCACAAAGCAGATTCTTTCGACACCGAGAGTCGCAGTTGTCTTATAGCATAAACGAATCTGTCAAGTCTGGAACAAACATTATCAATGTGAAATTTCCACGAACAGTTCTTGTCAATTGTTTACCTAAAAACTTACTTGTGTCAACTTGTTCTACTTGTGTTTTCTGGAATTTAATATTTAATTTATCTTCATTTGCCTGGTATGTTTGAAATTGTATTACGTTTCAACACTCGTTAAAACTCAAGATATTATTTTTAAATTATTTTTCAGTTCTGTAAAAATTAAAAATGTTAAATATCTTACATAATACATGCCAGTAGTATATATGCGTGCTATTATTTACATGTGCTATTAGCACCGCACTTGTATTAATATTAACTCTGAATAACTTTAGCGTTACAAAGTATAACCTTGTAGCTATACATATCGTGCAAATACTGGTGGCTTACATTAAGACATATAAAATAAGAAGACAATTTCTCCAAAATTGTCAATTTTGTAATTCCCTGATTTTGGTCACTTTGAAAGTGAACTATTATGCATTGCAGCGGCCAGATTCTCCACGACTGAACACAGCCGCCCTCTTTACGGGGGGTTTGCCATAGCCCCCTTGCTTGGCAGGCGTCTTCGGTGTCGCAGTGTGAGATATCAGTTCCACAGAACACAGTGACATTCTCGCCCTCGAACTCCTTTTCACATGATATATAATGGAATTCAGAAAAATACATTTTGGCAAATCCCTGATATTTCATAGCTGCTTGATTAATAGGTAAAAAATAATTGTAAACCAGCTGTATTGAATATTTTTTTGGAACTCCTCAACGCTAGTGAATTTCGCTAAAATGTGTCCAATCCTTAACATATCCGGATCGAACATTTGAAAATTGGTCTATTTCCATGTGAAAAGTATTATTTTTTCGATATATTAGCGCATTTCGGATTAACAAAAAGTAGTTATTTCAGCATTGAGATTGAACTATACATACTTAATTCATGTTTTGTTTTATTTTCCGTTACAAAGCCCTTGATTCATCTGAATCGCCCCCTGAATGTCTGCTAAGCGAATATGATAAGAAAACTATAATGAAAGTAAAAAATTGAACCACGAGCGGGATTTGAAACCTCGACCAGCCGTTCCTCGAGGCTTCGGGCCGGGATCGTGGTGAAACTTCACCATGGTAGCTCAAATTTGCAGAGAAATATCTCGGTCCGAGAGACGTCGTGATCGTGGGTTAGAATCCTATAAAAATTTTAAGTAATAGTTTTATTCGAATATATATATATTAATTAATTAATATTAATATATATTCGAATTCGATTAGGAGTAAATTTTTCTGTATGATTCTGTGCGGCACTGCCAATTAATATTCTGCCTGTATGAACTGATGTTCACACAGAAAACAAATCACAATCATAATTTCATACCATTGCCAAATCTATCACTACGAAATAGCTCGCCACCTACGGGCCGATTCAGATCAATGAAGGACTTGTAACGGAAAATAATACCAAACATGAATCACATAAACTTCAATTTCAACGCGCGCTGCATGTCAAATTATAGCTTTTATTTATCCAAATACGCGAAAATTTGAGAAAATAATACTATTCACATGGATGCAATAATCCAATTTTCTAATTATTAACATGGATTTATTAAGGATATATGTTAGTCATATTTTAGCATAAAGTATTTGTGAAAATTCATTTACGTAGAAGAAGTCCCAAAAATAATTTTAGAATAAACAATTACAATTATCCATACCTACTAATCAAGCAGTTGCCCCTGGAGTTAGGCAGCAGTTCCTAAATTGGCATCTTATTGCGATCCCCAACCTGTCTGGATTATGGCAAACCTTAATGGGGGGAGGCAGTAATGATCTGTGGACGATTCGGTGGTACAGTACAAACAGTTATGAAAAAACATTCACCACGGATTTGTTGCCAAAACTTTAAATTTTTTTTCTGAATTCAAATAATGAATAATGATCTCCTGAAATGTAGGTAGTTCATCTTACGATGAACAGCTCTTTAAATATCTAAAATAACATAAGAAAATAAACATATCGAAACGCCTGTTGCAGTGGTGTCTGTGTAACGTTTTCCCATATAATTCCTAAATAAAATAATTTGGTCTCAGGTAAAAAGGATAAATGCTCAAATACTCATTTATTGATAAAGCTTGTTTACACGTCAAGAAATATAATTAAACTCAATAATATTAATAATTTTAATTCTAGGTTAGCCTGAACTAGATCTTCGACCACATCATCACTTACCATCAGGTGAGATAGTGGTCAAAGGCTAACATACATAGCAGAAAAAAAAAAAAAAAAATTGTAACCCTTTAATTACCTACGTGGTATACCTACCATGCGATGTTATGCTGAGTAAAAGTAAATATAAATTATAAAAAAGTACTACTTTAACAAGTAAAGTCTACACAATAAATACAATAGTCAATTCCAAATGTCATAAAAATAATAATAAAATAATACAAAATTATGAATAATAATCCAGATGTATGTAATAATAAATTAATAATATTATACATTATATCAAATTTTAATAAAATCGTCAAAAGTTTAGAAGGTTTGGTTGATAAGCCAGCGTTTCAGTCTGATCTTAAAGGCAGCGACACTCGGAGCAGAGACAATATCAGCAGGAAGCTTGTTATACACAGTCGGCCCCATGTCATCTAGCGGGCAAAGTTTAATTTTTCCGAAAAATCCCAATCACTGAACCGAATGCGGCAGTCACAAAACACCTAAAACTAGATTGCACCAATTTTAACTGTGATTAAATATTGTTTTTTTATTCCTAATAGGTTAGCCTCTGATCACTATCTCACCTCTTGATAAATTATTATGTGGTCGGAGGTGTTGTTCAGGCTAACCTAGAATTACTGGCGCTCGAGGACAGCTGTCGGAACACGCCGTTAAATGCTTGGCGACAGATTTTCAACTAGAGGGTAGCTAAGCAGGCGGGCATTCGCTTAATGCCCTACCACCATCCTATAACGATTGCCATCATAACACAACAATCAGGTTCGACGGCTTAACCTGCTCTCCGAAGCACGGAAGTGCTCAGTGGTAATGTCACTAGCGGCCACCCATCCAACTCATGACCGCGGCGAACGTTGCTTAACTTTGCTGATCGGTTAAGAACAGCTAACCAAACTTCACTACGAGCGCTTCGAAATACGTGTAAAATGTACTAAATTGAACCTTATTGTAACTAAATAATTTACTTTCACTAAAATGTATTGACGTTAACAGGAGATGGTACAACTAAACCTTAATGTTACCATTGGCGTGTTAAAACCGCCTGCATTTGACATTATACCTATAGCGTGCAATCCACACAAGTAACAGTTACAAACACATCCAAACTTGATCAAAAAGTGCCGTTGTAACTGAAAAAGGCAAGAACACGCGATTGCAATTATTTCAATACCAATATCAGCAAACACTACTGTGTCCACAGATTATTATTAAGTTTTAATGTGAGCCGCGATGAGGAAATTGTAGATAATCAATAGAATTGACGACTAAAGTGATAAAATCTACTCACGAATGGTTGTACTGAAAGAGCTGTAGTATATGAAAGAACTGTCTTTGACACAATTACTGTGCTGTTTGTATACGCTAAATATATTCTATATCTTGCATGTTTGGGTACCTACATTGTGAATGCAAGCCTGGCTGGCTAGGTTCAAGTAGAAAATCTGTCGCCAAGCACTTATCGATATGTTCTGGCAGATGTATACCTACTTAAGCCAGTTCCTAATCCAAGTTATAACTGTGGTATCATCATTCCTCATCAGGTGATAATGGTCAAAGTCTAGCCCAACAGAAATAAAAAAAATATATTTTTATTACACGATTGCCCAAAAAAAGGAGTGTTATGTTTTCTGGGTTCATGTATGTATGTATGTTTGTGAGTTTCTTTATTCCACCATAACTTATAAACGGTTTAACTGATTTTAATGTATGAGATATCATTAGATTCGTCTTGATAGTGCAAGTGACAAAAAAAATAAGAATCTAGCGGGTTTTAGACGCTATATTGTGGGAAACAATGTTTTTTTTCTTCCAAACCATCGAGTGTGGTATCAAAATGAAGGGCTTTAAAAACGATTCTATATATATGACTTTCAGTTTTAGTTTCAATGAAACGATAAAACGCTTAACGAAATCCGTGGAAACGAAACGCGTCGAAAACTCTTCCGGTTTGGCTGCGAGGTGTCTGTGACGTCAGCTTAACAGGAAAATTTGGCGGAATTATCACTAGCAATATTTTTTATTGTTTTTAAGTGTATTATCAAAATATTAATTAATTTCTTTCTTAAAATATTTTAAAAATCTTTGTTATTATATTCATTTCAGGCGTTACTTTGCGGAAATCCATTCCGCATCTTTACATAATACTAATCATACATGCAATGTTTCTAGGAATTCAAACAATTATTAGTATCAGTACTAATATTATAAATGCGAAAGTAACTCGGTCTGTCTGTCTGTTACGCTTTCACGCCAAAACTACTAGACCGATTTGAATGAAATTTGGTATGGAAATAGTTTGAGACCCGGGAAAAAACATAGGATAGTTTTTATCCAACTGCGCAAAAGAGGTTATTGTTTTGCGCGATAACCGACATACGCGCGGGGAGCCGCGCCCGGAAAGCTAGTTCAAAATATTTTGATCATCTGATGTAACTTTTTTTGTACGGAGAGTTCTATGGAAACATTCACCTCAAGCTTATAAGTAATAAAAGAAGACAACAAAATGTAGCACCATTTTGGTACAAGAAGTATAAGTTCACCAATAGGGATCTGTAATTCCATGTCTTCGATCATCTTCTTGTACATATCTGTGCACATTCATGACGGATTATACAAAAAATACAGTTTACCAATACAGCCAACGCTCGACGGCGTGTCAATTACGGTGTAAATTACTAAACTGCAGTATTGGACGTTGCCGTCGGTCATGCAATTGAAAACGATCAATTTACAATTGGCTTCTAACTGCGCAGACTGTCGATTCAAAAGCAAGGACAGACATACGGACATTAACGCTGGATTATTGTGTTCAGAGTGCGTGGGTGGGTTTTAGTCTTTTAAAGCGAATGTTATATATTTGAAATTTAGTATGGAGGTTTATTTGTTTTACTAGTAAGGTTGTGAAGTATAAAAACATATGTGATCTCCTGGCAGAATTT
The DNA here is from genome assembly GCA_963854805.1 of Plagodis dolabraria. Taxonomy (NCBI): domain Eukaryota; kingdom Metazoa; phylum Arthropoda; class Insecta; order Lepidoptera; family Geometridae; genus Plagodis; species Plagodis dolabraria. The sequence continues at coordinate 16,925,325 of OY978442.1, forward strand.
TGAAAGGATATGGAACGTTCGAATAAATTGTGCTTGCATCTAAGATTTTTTTACCTGTAGATGTGTTGTATGCCCTCCATATTTACTAGGCGAATTCAGGGTAATTACCTGAGTCACTAGCAGTCTTACAGTTCCGAGCGTCCGGTGAATACATCGCCGCTAATCGTGTTTTTTAGGAATAATCTGTGGACAATATACCTTCCTTGTGCCTTTAGACTCTGCACCAATTATACAGACATTGTGAGAGATAAGAAAACTGTTTCATTTCACGCGTAATTATTGCTTTTATTGTTGAAATGGAAAATATCGTCATTTTGTTGTATCTAAGGAACTAATCTCAATGAAATGGATGACTTGCATGCATATATTTCAGTTCTAGAGGATTCGAAAATGCTTATAACAAAGTGGCTATAGATGTATGGACTAAAAATCCATATTATCGTTTGGTCAGAGCACACCACGGCTAAAGATGTGGATGACGCGGGTTTGAATCCCGCACATGACTATAATTTTTCCTTTCGTAAATTTTTAATTTTGTAACATAATTCGATCTCTGAAATCTCTTTATTGGCGAGAAATTGAAGGCACGTGGGAAATAATGAAAGGCGAATTAATGCTAGAGATAATCTGAATGGGACAATCCTTACTTTTATATGTTCACCAAAATCATCTGCAAAAAGGTCGACAGTAAATCATGTCAAAAGAGGAATATGATTAGTGTGATCTTGGAAAATCAGAGTCAGCAACTTGGAAATAAGAATAAAACATAAAGCAAATGAAAATATTATAAGTATTCGTATTTTGGATGGACATGTAGAAGGTAGAATGTAGAAGGGTGAACGAAAGGAAATTGATGAAATAAATACACACAGCGAGTGTGGATTTTAAGGAACTAATCTCCTTTCCGTACGTTGTGTAAAATAGGCCAAAAAACTCTCGGTTAGTGAAGGATCCTTATGATTTGACATTTTAAGAAGCAAAAAAATATGCCAAAGCAAGTAGAACCCTACCCAGGAGATAGCCATAGCGTTATAGTAACTTACATGTAATATTTAGCTAACCAAATAATGTGATTGCATCACGTAAAAAATCCATTAACATGTGATTGATACATAACTATACACGCTTGTATAACCTGGCTACCTTTGTCATGAATTGGATCGAGGTAATTCACATGTACATGTTATATGTGTTGTCAAAACACAGGTGCGATAGCATCTGGCGATCATTACACACAGTGGCAGTTTCGCGTTGAGATTGATATCAAAAATATCAAGATTGGATCTATGACAATAATTTGTAATACGAGTAGCTCCACTCGTTTTGATAAAATTTAAATATAGTATACTACATCGCACTCTAAGGGAACATCTTAATTAGGGATATAAAAGTCATATAGATCAAAGATACCGACATTAAAGTTTATTAACAAGTACATAAGACAGGAAATAAGGGCAGGACTAGGTAGACTGCCTCCTAGGTCGAGTGGCGTAATGCGTCGCATAGAGATCTCAATGTCCTGAATTTGATCCTTGGATTGAACCGGGTCAATTCTATCAGGCTTTTCTGACACAAGCGTTTTCAGTATTGGTCCGGATTCCGTATCAGTGCCATGTCACAGATGACAGAAGACAAGATGTACTGGCCCTGTTGATGATAATAGGCGTCCATCATACAGTTATTTTAACACGAAGATATATGATTATGCGCGTTCATGACACGTAATTAATGTGTATATAGTTAGCCAATAACAATTATAGAAAAAGTTATTGCAAAAACAGTTTTTATATCACTAATTAGTAGATTAGATTTTATTATCATTTTCCTGTTTTGGGTTTGAGTGTAAATGTGAAAGTAGTTTGGCTGTTGCTTGTTCACGCCAAAACTATTAAATTGACTTCCTTTCCAATATTACTGAAATACAAAAAAAAGACTTGAAACTTTCAACTTATAGATATCGATTTATCTAATCTATCATTTAACGTTTTCGTAACCACTAATACGACTAGTCTTTTTTAGTGCTGAGCCGTTGTACTTAGTTAGTATTTAGTTTAGTTAGTAAGTGACGAGCTTGGTGCAAAGCGTTAAATCCAGTAAACTAGAAATTAGTGATTCGTAAATAAAGCTGAAGGAATAGGAATGCTGTTATGTGCTTGGAATGCTACATTCCTTTTGTGCCCTTTTAACTTTCTACATATAACTATTCGTCATTTGTCGTTGCAAGCGTGAACTTTCAGTGCTGTTTCTAGTCCACAAGTACAATTAATATCTACTTTTTTGTGTTGCCTTGCACAGTTTCATCCTACTATAAGATTAAATGCATCTTAGAAGTATGTCATTAGAATGTTGTCACCTACGTAACACTTCAGTTATTCGTCTTCAAAGTAATTAGATACATTCCGAGGCAGCGATGGGAAGAAAATGATTTATGGCCTCACTCACCTCATAGTTCATTATTGCTAATATGTAAATAATAATACGTTCGCGAGCGAAGAACCTATACCTATCTACTTTAACTGCATGTGAGGATAATATAATCGACTAGGAAATATATTTTATGATTGGTAGAATACCATCTTAAGCTTGTGACTTACATTCCGGACTTAATATATTTTAATATTATAATGTCACATATTACCTTTCGTTGTTCAATGAAAATTTATATAATTCTTTTTTGTTATACTTACCGGTTTACTTAGGTTTATATTCGCATAAGGATTCATACATATAATATATAATTTGCATATAAAGCAGATCTTATTTTAATTTCTAATTTTTTTAATTATTTTACGTAATTTTTTTACATACTTGTCATATAATTTCAAGATAAATTATGTATAAAAGATATAAATGTAAAAATAATTGTTCTTCTCAATGAGTTCAAAAACTCTTATACTCAATGTAAGTTTAGTTCTCTATTTGCAAAGCTATGCGCTAAGGCGTATGAAGCGGTGAATCAATAGAGGATTCCAATTTAACGTGAAAGGTCCCAAGTCCACTCAAAACTAATTAATTCAAAAAAAACATAAGACTTTTACTAACACTGAAAGGTTTTGCTTAATTTGATACAAATACTCTAAACGTGCCGCAAACTCCACGTGACAAGGTGAGACGGGATTAGCCTTGCTCGTGACATTGCCAGCTTTCGAGGCCACCACGTGAAGATGAACCCGGATTATATGAGGAAGCCACTTCAATGCCATCGCGTCACCCAAACAGGTACAATTCAATGAAATTGATCGAGTTATAATTGTATTTGTAACATCAAGTTACTTTATTGACACTGAAGTATCTCACACATATGGTTAAAACTTTACTTAGATACCTTCCTATTGAAGTCATATCTTGAGTGCAGTGAAACTAGACTCGGGAAACAAACCGAAGGTTTGGGTGTTAATAAAAGGTAATTGTCAGCAAATAGTACAATAATTATGGGCCATAAAATGACACTCCTAATCATAAATCAGTTACTCAGATGAAATCGTGGTCAAAGGCCAGACTCTCAGTAATAAAATAAAAGTTGTTGCAAGACAAGGCGATCCTAGAAGAATTATGTAACAATTCGTAGATCATCTGTAAACAAAGGTGTATAAGACTGTCATCACACATCACTATAGAGGAAAAAGGTTCGTGTCACATATATGTTGTAGTACACACTATGTAGTATCAGGGGAAAGACAAGTGTTACCATATTTGTATTTCGCAACTTTGCGAAATATACAGAAGCCGTCACAAATCACTGCTCATTGAGTTGTTTGGCGTTGTGTAGTTCTTCTGTGAGCTGTGAATGAAAATACAGTTTATGAAAAGGACCTGTGGCTATATCCGCTACTGCCAATTAAATCTCATACAAAAACGTTTAAGTAGGTAATGACTCCCTAACCTACTCGATGGTAGCATTGGCAATGAAAGAGCTAACATTTGTTTTTGGTCTGTCCCATTGCTGCAAGTAGTGCAGCGCGTGGCTGCCAGTAAATCTGTTAACTTTCTTAGTACACAAATCTGGCATAGATCTAACGTGCCCATCCTGAAAAAGTTAAAACATTTTTATTTTTTTATTATAATTGTACCTGCTTTTTGAAATGCATTTACGATTTTCGGAACGATATCTCTTTTGGATGTAATTTGAGTTTGAACTCTTGTTTGAATTATTTCAAAGACCAGATTTGTACTTCTGAAGTTATGCTGAATAAAATACACATATTAATTAATATATTTGCCATGTTTCATCACCAACGTATTTCAATTATTTAGTTAAATTTTTGTTTTTATACTGGCTTGAAGTGAAGATAGCATCCAGATCCGATTACTAATAATGTAGCTGTAAGCCAAGCTAATTAATGGCTATCGCTGTGGTGACCAGAGAATAAGACCAAATGTATTGTAGGCCATGTATCAATTCACTTTCTTCAACAAAATAGCGTAAGCCAAAAAGGAAATACTAACATGGAAATGCGAGTGACGAGAATGTTTAAACTATGCTTTCAAAAGATAATAAATGCATCAATCGGTCCAAAAGTTTCACTATCACTAACTCTCTTATATGCAAATATTAAGTTGTTTACATTGATTTTATATTATTCAAGCATTAGAGATTTTCGATTCTTTATAAAATTATCGTAATGGATAGATTCCATAACCTTTACCATAATATTTTATTACATAACTTTGTCTTTCGAATTCTACACTGCACATATACATAACTTCCTTCAGTATCTGACATGTCCTCTAAAAAGTAATTTCTTCACAGTTTGTATTACTATATTATTTTTTTTTATTTTCCTTTATTAAACAAAATACTATGAACTATATACAACACTACAGCTACTACAATAAAAGCATTTAGACACCTACAAGTCATAGCAGACTCATAGGCAGTCCAAATGCTCCAGCCCACTCCCAGTTGGCAGCGTGCCCAGCATGCTGGCAGCATTGCCCCGTTGAATTGCAATGCTTATTCGTTGAGCCAAATATGTGCCAGCATTTTGATCACGCGTCGCATCGACCAAGCGCTCAATAGGTTTTGGAAAATACGATGAGCTCCCGGTCCCCACGGACCCAACGTCTCTACACCAAACGGCTCAAATATGTAACCCATACCGAGGTTAGCATATTTGCGCCGCTTGAGTTGCTCCGCCGAAGTAGCCGCAGCGCCAGCCCTCACGTTGGTTTCAGAAAGATGTGACGGCGCTAAAGTGTCCACGCACGTAGCGTCCCACACTAAGGGCCGTCTTAACTTCCACGGAACCAGAGTCATGCCGTCAGGTCTTTTACCATCGTCACGCATCAGACCATTCGGTTCGAGAATAGCTGGAACATTGGCGCTGGTAAAAGCCCGGCGAATGATATCGTTAAGGCTGGCGTGGCGGGAAATTCGACCAGCACTTCGAGAGCAGGAGAGGCCATGGTGACCGAGTTGATCAACTGCAGTACCACACTGGCAGTGATGTGCAACACAACACCTTGTACCCAAGCGTAAGCTAATAGCTAGACGAAAAGCGGATGGATCTATAAGGCTACCAGTTTTGTAAGAAGGAATGGCCTGTAACCAAAGACCGGATTCCCACACAGAAACAGCGAGAATACGAGCACGATCTGCGATGCTAGAACACGTATTTAAAAGATCTTTCCGTGTTAGCTCGCATAGAGGCCGATCCCACTGTTTCTGAGATGACAACATTTTTGGGAATTCAGTATTTGAACAAGCCAGTCTCCATGTGTTTTTGGCCTCAGCCAGATATACTACATCGAAAGAGCCTAAAGATATTATTATTATATGTGATCAAAAATATCTGGAGTAATGTTGGTTTTTCAAAATGCAGGCGTGACGATATATATATTTTTTTGTTATTTTTCAAGCTATTGGAAATTATGTAAGGAACATGAAAGTTTTACTTTGGTTTGAAGTAGTGTAGTCCAGTCTCCAGTTCGATAGTATACAACCCAGTTACCTAACTGACCTGTTTTCTGTGTAGCTGTTCCCTTGATTAGACAGTTGAATAATAATTGTGATAAGTATTCTCTTGGTTGTATAAGCCATCTGTGACCTAACAGGCTATCCAAGAACAACAATGCAAGTACTGTAAATATTTATGCGATGACGCTGTATTGTGAGACACAATATGTCATATACCTAGCGCCATATCGTTACTTTTTTAGCATAAGTACTTATTATTATACTATACGTAGGTTTATGGATTCACAATGAACAATCAAAACATGTTTTTTATAAATAATTATCTTAAATCCTGGTTCTAGCCCAAGACGCAACAAAGAAAAAGAGGCGGAGGGCAGCTAGTTCAAACGTAAAACCTTTGCGACAGGTGGCGTTACGGACTTTGTATAGGTACATGAATGACATTTGATTCTTTTTTTTATTTATAGTCAGACAGGTCTAGATGGAAAGTGGTCACCGGTTTGTAGCACCAGAGAGGTTACCAAGGCGCTGCTGACCTCAAAGGGATCTTATGACGCTCTTTTTAAACAACCCTATATCGTATCGCAGATGAAAGACCTCGGCTGGAAGTTCCCTCCAAATCTTTATAGTACGCGGTGGTGGTTCTGTTGCGTTGTCGAGCGAAGAAGCTCAAGGTACTGGGGGTGAAAATCCCGTCGAAGGCGAGCTGTGGAATTCAGAAGTTGGCATCATTTCAACTATAAAAAGCGGTTGCTTAAGAAGAAATCACTGATCTCCGCTATTGCTTTAGATTAGATACGGTGCAATACGGCACACAGCAATTTAAATGGAGTGTATTTGTGCGCACTTTGCATTGTGAGTTACATGCAATGAAATGTGAGAGTTAAAATGAAAGCATTTAGCTTTTGTTAGCTCTCAGGTATAAATCTTCGAATGTGCCTATATAGCTAGGTAACCTACTTAAAACTTGCCGTCCAGAACCCCCGAGAAAATATTTATGTTTTTTACTCAAAATTATTACTTTTCCCGCGAATATCTTATATTGTTCTCAGGTCTGTTTTCCATGGACTCAGTATCATAATGAATATATTTTAACCATTGCTTAGAATATTTTAAACAAAATTCACATAAAACTGCGCGTTATTGGTCTCTCATTCTTCACACAATATTCATATATATTAATAATTATAATGATTAATATTTTAACGATTACGTATATTTTTAACGAAGGCCACAAAATTATGCGCATCACAACAGCTTAACATGGTTTGTATTGGTTGTTCTATGATGCCAGAAAAGGGGACAAATGGAAGAAATCTAATCCACCGTATTAAAAATATAAAGCTTTTCATAAAAAATAGTAGGTTGCATAAAAAGGACGATACTTAGTAACCTAACTACCTTATGTGTGTTAGTTTTTGTATAAAACACGTCATGTAATTTTTGACTTCTTTGGAATAATATTGGCCATAATTATCATTATTTTTTCCAGGCCTCAACAGCAAGACAAAAATTGTCAGCACGTAGAAAACATGCCTTTAGATCTGTGGTCCTCCTGTTTTACAAAATGATTCGATCGCAGGAAAAATAAATTTAAATATAAAGGAAAGTATTTTCATAATTTTTATGTTTACACTAACGCATGACTTACATTTTTCCTCTCGCAAATTTGTAATTTTGTAGAGTATTTTGAAAAGCAATAAACATAATATGTTGTTTGTAAAATGTTGTTTTTTAAAGTTACGCAAAATTTATAGTTTGATCATGTATTATAGCCCTAATAATAGAAGACCTAGGTGATTCTTTATGATTTCTCTCATCCGAAAGAACATCAATAGCCAGAGGCAAGCTGCTATTTTTGAGGGAAGTGTCTTTCCCTTGAGGCCTAGTAAAGACGTTGATAATTATGGTCAATATTATCCAAAAGAAGTCTAAAATTACGTGACGTGTTTCATACTAAAACTAACAGACAAGGTACCTCTTAATGTAGGTAGGTTAATAATTATCGTTCTTTGTATGCAACCTACTTTCATGCAAGGCGAGCTTAAATGGAACAATAGAAAAAGGAAATCCGACGCAACATACCAAATTGGAAATGTTATGAATAAAAAGGCCAGCTCAAAGGTACTAAAGGATAGGACAAAATAAAATATAGGATGACATAGTAATTATTCTCTACAGTAATATTTATTTAATCATTTAAGGACACAACCATTATAATTCTCTAACTAATAAACTAGGCTGATTATTATAGTGTAGATATTAGTATTTAGTACTCTGTTGTTCTATCTTACATCTAGTTAAACGATAAATACTATATAATATATGAATTAATACTAACTTACGCATCTTACTAGGTTATTATTTTAATTCAATTAACATACAATATAGAATAATAATTCACTATAGAATAATTAAACAGTTATAATAGTAATAATTTGCTCGTTCTTTAAGAAATAATAATATATAATATTACAATTTTAAAGAAAAAAATAACTGTTTATATCTATACAATGTCATAATCTTTACAATTAAAGTGATTATTTCTCAATCAAAGACGTCACCCGTATTACGAACATAGCAATGTCAAATCAGGTGACAACTCCTGATTGAGTCTCAATAATTGACTCAGTAGACGCACATATATTATATACGCAGACAATTATTGTCTGCGTAAATATGTGCGTCTACTGCATGCTTCATGTCTTCCCGTCTTTGTCATACATATACAATGGAAGTGTAGCTGTGTGCATTATACGAGTATGCTTGTGTTAAATTTTCTCCACATATTGTCGTAATATTAGTGCGTACCCTATTTTCTTTTGTTTATTAATATTATACCTCCTGCATCGTATGGAATAATAATACGACATATAGGTACCTATCTAATATATAAAATACTCGTGTCATGGTGTTTGTAACAAAACTTCTCCGAAACGGCTTGACCGATTCCTATGAAATTTTGTGTGTATATTCTGTAGATCTGAGAATAGGATGTAAAATATTTTTCAAATAAGTATATTAATTTTATTTTTTCATTTTTATTTGCCTATATAGCAAAAACAACGTTTGCCGGGTCAGCTTGCTTAGATATACAAACGTCAATTTCATCAGCATCAATAGACGATCTTCTAGAAACATCTCGAGCAAGTGTGTCTAGCCGGTCGTCAATCCGTTATTGTTTGCTACGCTCGAATAGCACAGCTATTGAGATTTAATTAAACGGTCGACTGTGTAGTCGGGGAAGTGCGCTTCGATGCCCTGATACAGACAAAATGCGCTAAAATAACCTATTGATGGGATCAAAAGGACAATTGCACGGTCCATTTGGGACTAATACAGGCAACAGGTGCGGCCCATTGAACTTATTGTTTCGTTGTACTGTACATGGTACCTAATTCAAATTGGCTACGATGTCCAAAAAAAAGACAAGTTCATTTATATTAATATTTAAAAATAACAAATATTGTAAAATACTTTGAGAAATCATTTAATTATTTTTTAAATAAAACATTGAAATATGTAGGTAAAGTGTTCTAATTCTTCCCTACTATTACCGAACAAAATGCATTTGAAACCTGTCCAGCAAACTTCATAGTTCAAGATATATTTATTTCAAAGCTTATTTTACGCTATATTTTCGCCGGCAAACGTGCTTAAAACAGCTCGTTTGTGTGTTTTCCCCTTACCATTTGCCTTAAGTATCATATTCAATTCATGCAAAGTTAATGATTCTAAAGAACGATCAATCTCCATCTAATCGAAAACATAAAAAGTATTCATCTACATAAATCGCATGCTTTATGGTTAGTTCAGCATAGACCGTGACACTACAAACCGTTACTAATGATCGATTCACAACGGCACGCTTGCATATTAATGACTGGGTATATAGGCTTAATAACCTCTATAAGAAAGGTGCAATGGACGAAAAACTACCTATTGTTTTAATTCATTGTAGGCATATTTGTAAACTCCCTAAAGGTGGCCTAATCGTAGTACCTAGGTACATAACTTTCGTTTATGTTTGTTTTTCGCGGCTTTGACACATTGTTTTAACTTTTCTTAGTTGAAATGTCTAGTGTTCCTTTCTTCATTATTCTTCTGTTCTAACAAGCACGAGGCCCATCTGATGGTAAGCAGTAACCTCTGCCTAATTATAGCAGGTTAATTTTGGCACAAATGTTGAACTGCGCTGAGCCCGTCACTCTAAGACGTACAGTTGTTAAGTTTTATGTGCCTTTAATTTTATTGGCTTTTATGGATTGCTACCGAAACACACTTTTAGGTGTTTGGTGACAGATTTTCTACTTGAGGTAGCTAGCCGAGCATTCTCAAAATGTCCTTCTACCAAGCGGTGAAGCTCAAGCCGGCGACTTACAGAACGGCATTCTATGGCTCTCATTGAAATGAAATTTATTTATCGTTTTAACAAACATAATTTAACTTAAATTTATCAGAGTACAATGGTATAGCAGTATATTTTAACATTAACATTGGTAACACATTGGTACCCAAACTGGACAGACCTTTTTTTTTTGAAGTGGGGTAATTCCTTCGCTCTGCCCCTCCACCATGGGGATGGTGGAAGAGGATGTGTGGGACTTGAACTCACTAAAACCCCCCCGTGAGCTTTCACTATCTTGCCCCGGCGGCGGTAGGCTCGAACTCCGTCGGGCCTCTGCGCCTAAACTAGGACAGACCTGTGATATGGCATACCAATGCTCGCCCCCGGACATATTATAGCATAACCCGTATAAAATTAGCTCCATGTCTATTATTATCGCTGGGTTATCATTGCTTTAAAAAATCGGCTCTTCTAATGCCTAACCAGCCACTACGTATGTTCTGAACGGTACGTTGTTACCATGGGCAAGGGTTAGCTTAACAACAGAGGGGCCAATCGCCCATTTTCGTTTATACTTTACAAAAGCTTACACTATACATTCAGACGTACAATTTTAGTCTGGCCGTAATAACAGTGCATAATGTATTACATAAAAAAGACCAACGGCGATTCGGGTCTCGCTCTTTAAGGGTTCCGCAATGGCATAACCCGTATGTTAGTGACTCACTCATTGTTTTTATTTGAATACAAGTCAGGTAGTTAAGAATGTGTACCCGAATTTTTTCCAAAAAGTATCTGTCATACAGTCTTTTTATTCTGTGCTACCGTGGGCATTCCGTCCAAAAGAGTGAGAGTGTACCGCGCCAATTTTTTTAAAGTAACATTTCTAAATCTCTTACCCTTGTGATTATAAACATTGAAAAGTTCAAGTGAGGTTATTGTTTATTGGCTCACACCATCGGTTCATCTACACCGTAAAAGTAACTTTTAATTATTGTTGATTTGATAACAGCTTCAAAACTAAATTACTAGTCGACGTTTTCAGTTTTTGTTGGAAAGATAAATGTGGTAGGTACTCGAAGGTAATCAATACCAGTTTGTATTTCAGATTGACCCCAAACATGTTCTCAAACTGACAGCTCAGACAACACGTTTTATTTATATCTGAAGAAAAAAAATATTGTACGTGTATAGTGACAGGTGTGTCATATTGAAATCTTCTCAATGGGGTGTTCATATAAGGGTAAAAATACATGTTCGGATCTTCTTAAGCTTCCCTTAAAAATAAGTGCTCCGTATTTCCCGTTGGGTGCGGTACCCTAAAAACATCTACTCTTTGGTGCACTCATGGGTGACGTGACATTGTATTGGCTGAATGCTGTTTATGACCTTAGCCGTTTCCTTGAAGCGACTAAAAAGAAAAATATGTAAAAAACGCGAAAGTAAAAGTTTTTGAGGCCCTACAGGTCGTTACTTATGAACTCGTAACCAGTCCATACAAGAATAGAACTAAGCGGTGTTGTAATAAAGTTCATATCCGCGCGCACTGCAACGTGTCAGTTACAATAATCGCTGCGTCAATATTGCGGGAAAATTGGAGCAACAATGCTTTGGACGTGGAAGCCATTGTTTAATATAAGAATGCATTATATTAAGATAATCTATCAATTGAAATTGTTTAAAAAAACTAGATAATAAAATACGGAAAATACGAACTCTGCAAAGTATGAAATAAATAATTGAAGTTTGTACCATGCTGATTCACAATACTGACCTCACATTATCATGGTCCAACTTGCACAAGTTTCATACTTTTCAGTATTGGAAGTCGGTTCTGTTTTTGGTTATAATAATATTTTTCTCGCATTTTAGTAATACTACCTAAGTACTTACAAGATTATTCACTCGCCTAAAATACTGTACAACATCGACAAAAGTTGCAACTACCATTAAATCTTCCAGGTATGCAAATACCATTTCTAGTTTATTAGAACTATAACTTAAAAATACACAGCTGATTTTGATGAAATTTAAACGAGACTAACTTAGAAGTACATAATGTACCCCAAAAGTTGCAGTTACCATGAAATCATCTAGGTATGCGAATACTTTTAAAGTGATTTTGATGAAATTTAAATGGGACCAACTTAGAAATATACTGTACCCAAAAAAACATTAAATTCAGTTCATAATTGGCGGAGTTATCAAACATACAATAAAATATCATACAATCGAATCGCAAACAAACATCCTCTCCATTTTTGGAAGTCGATAAAAAAAATAACAATTCTGTTTAAGTTGGAATAGACGATGTTTCGATTACATTTTTTTTATTTTTATTTAATATTGTTAAGTTTGCAATGACGCCTGCTAGGCGAATTACATTACAAAATTACATATTTACGAGAGAAAAAATTATAGTCATGTGCGGGTTTCGAACCCGCACATGACTATAATTTTTTCCCTCGTAAATTTATAATTTTGTAACGTTTTTTTATGTTATTGTGACGGAACAAGCTCGAGGCCACCTGATTTTAAGCGGACTAACCTCTGCCCATGACGTGACTTGTGACGAAATGCATCTGTATGAATTTCGTCAGAAGTCTCATGTGCCTGTAATTTCACTGGCTCTCAAGAACTGCTACCGGAACACAACGTTAGGTGCTTGGCGACATATTGTCTACTAGAAGGTGGTCTCTAGCCAGGCGGGTATTCGCAAAATGTTCTTCCACCATGCGGTAAAGCTCAAGCTCGCGACGGATTCGAACCATGGACCTGCTGCACGGCAGTCCGTAGACAATGCTACTGAGCCATCATTCCTTCTTTACTTACCGAGAAATTTTATGCTACGTCCTAAATACAGGATCAACATGGATGAGGTTAGTCAAGGATTGTAAAATTTACTATTGTGGATGGATTTGTGTGAAAGTACACAGATTTTAAAATTGAATCGAATTCTTGTAGTACTTATATAACACATACCAAGAAATCTCTAGCAACCTCGTAAAGTTTACCTACTTATGTTTCCATATAGACTATTAATTAATTGTTATCTTAATGTAACCGCTTTCGTATACGATGGGAAAATACTTATATTTTAAAATATTTTTTGATATTGTTTTTAGTTTGTCTTACCATTGCATCAGATCACGTATTCCTGTATAGTTCTATTAAATTGATTACATTTGTGGAGCTCTGGAACAAAAACTGATACATGTTTTTTTTGTGTTTTAAAGAATACAAAAAATATTAATTAAACCGATGGTTAACATAATTTGACCGAATATATTATTTTGCATCATAGGAGTTACGTATCACGCGAAGCGGATTTCGTCCATTTATGTATGAACTTTAATTGATATGACTGGCGGTTTCTTGTCCCCCTATAATGTACTTATCGGTTTTTGTCCTGCCACCTGTGGTCTGAGGAGATCGTCATCCACAACTTAAAAATAGCGATAAAAACCGTAACGAAGAGGTCGTGGAGGTGATTCTAAAGGCAAAAAGGACCCCGGAGTCAGTGGCGGGTCCTTCCAGGACGTAGTGAAAATGAAATGACATTTAGCTTTAACTTTAAATTATTAGAATAACTTAGCATGTAACTTACTAACATTAGAATAATAACTTAAGAGAAGAATAGATCAAATCACTTGTAAAGAAAAAAAAATAAGAAAAAAAGAACGTAAAACCAAAAAGAGAAAAATATATGGACTCAATTAGTTTTTAAGATAGAACATAAGTTGACAACAATTGACATCTTAGTTGTAAATAAGTAAATGATGCATAGTGGTGATAATGAATAAAAAAAAAGAAAATTGAATGTTAAAATTTATACTAAGTAATCCAAAAAGAGTACGGGAAGTCTGTAGTGTGTATTTTAAAACAAAAATTAAAAATGTTTTTACGGCTTAAGGGGTAGTTCATTCAATTCATATGCATTGATTTCCAATAGCTTCTCAAGATGATACGAGTAATATTTTTTGAGCTGACGAATAGACCAATCATAGAATTAACACAAAATAATAAGCGTATATTGTATTTCCCGCCGCAGATGTAAAATTCCACCTGCTGATGCGTCATAAATATCAACATTTCTGGGATAATTGACCTCCTACTGCTTTTCAAATATGTAAGCTAGGATTCATATTCTTCAATCATCCCCATACTATGGTTGAAGAACGAGAGTAACAATTAAAGTTTTGAGTCATTGTCAGTGTCAGTCAGTGAGAGAGTGCATACTCCGACTATAAGGGTGGATAACGCGGGTCAAATCGCGGCATTATAATTTTTCCCATCGTAAATTTGTAATAGGATTTATGTATCGCAGACGATGAAATAAAAATCATTTGATTTTGTACAAAAGGGCCAAAACAGATTTTGTTAAATTTTATTCGATGAGTAAAAAATAAAAATATCTTTATTTTCACATAGTATATTTGCCTTATACTCTGAACCAATTTGACTTTTTGGCTTGTTACTTACCTACTTTATTTTATTTATTTAGTTATCCTTGTATTGAAACATATACATAACAAATGTAGTATACAGTTTCGCCAAGGCAGAAAAAGGTTTACTGGAACGATACTTTCTAAATAAAAAGATATAGTTTTGGTGCTTACGATATTTACATCCGAACAACAGCGAGGCCCTTTACTAGACAACGTTGAAAGTGTCATTGACGTGGCCCAAAGAAAATTTACAATATTCGTTAAACCAAGCGAACAAAATACCTAATGATGTTACTAGGTACTATTTTTGCTGTTAATACTGCCAGGAATCAGTACAGTACGCAGGTAAGTAATTAGTAATGCACATTAATATAAAAAAGTAAGTAATTAATAATTGGTGTAATAAATAATACCAGACGATGTAGCCAACGATTAGCTGAGTAAGTAAGATCAAGCTAATAATGATAGTATAAACACAGCATAGCCGGTAACTGTGATGAGTGATGACTTAATTTAACTTATGGCACTAATGCGTTAAAATTACAGACATCAATCAATCTTTTGATAACCAACCCCAGGCGAAGTCATGATAAACGTCTCCGCTGCCATTAGATTCCCTTGATTACAATAGAAAGCTGCTTTCTCACCGTGGCGGTAACAATCATTGCAACTTCACGATTATTTCGAAGGCTTCCACGGTCGGCTCTTCAAGCCGTTGTCACGGTATGGAAATCATGTTTTTGTATAATATTCCGATGAATCGATTGGTGTTACCGTTATTATTGAATTGGATCTTATTGTTATCTTATGCAATTCATTCGATGTCAAAATGATTCACTTCCAAACAATGATTCAGCACTATCTATCTATAAACAGTATAGACCGGGTATAAACCCGTTTCCCTGAAGTACTGTAACAGCCGGACTGTCCACTGCTGAACACAGCCTCCCCTATTAAGGGGGTGTTTGCCATAATCCCCACGCTTGGCAGGCGTCTTGGGGATCGCAGTGTAAGTTGGCAGTTCTTTAGGGCAAGACCGTAGTCAAAATAATTTCTAATTCGGGCGAGCTAATAGAAATGGGCGTTTACTTTTAACTCATAAAAATATTCAGTCGCACGGCGGCACTAGACGCCGTACCACGGATAGCGTCGCTAAAATTGTAGAGTTTCGTGCGCTGTTAGAAGCGGCAGAACAGAAGTGTAGATAACAACATTTTTATCTGTAGTTACTGCGAACCTCTAAGGTAAAAAAATATTATCACTTGTAGGTAATGATATATTTTTAATAGACTAAGCGAAGCGAGGTCTCGGTGGAGGTCTGAGCAGTGTATATTTCCCCGTCAATAAATCTCGATTTCCTGAATCGATCTTCATGAAATTTGGTAGTAAAGGTGTCTATTTTGCATATCAACAGAATTTGCAAGTAAGAACCTGTAAGAGCTTAATTGGTTTGTGGTTTGCTGAGATTATAGGGACCATAAAACGAGGTAGTAATTTAAAATTCAAAAGTATTATCTCAATATTATGCTCAAAAAAGTATTTTGACTTCATGAAGCGGTACGAAACCACGGTAATATTATCTATACAGTATTTTAACTCGGCCCTGTCCTCAAAATAACTACCTACAGCCGCGCGGTACGTAAACATGCGATAGGGCTGCCCGCCTTTAGCATTTGAATTACATTTGCCTACTTTGTGTTTCCATTTTGTTTTGTGATTGAAAATATAGGTACTTTTTTTATAAAAGCAAACTAGTGATTCGCCCCGGTTTCACACGGCTATTTAACAAAAAAATCATAACTTATAAATTAAACATATAAAAAAACAATTATTGTGACATAACTGTAATAGTTAGACTTATAGTATTGCGGACTTTTTTATAGATGTCTTCTATAAAATTGTAGTATATCACTTGGCTCTATTTTCAATAATTTCCGCAGCGTATGCGATATACCTAACGATTTATTTTGGTATTTTTTTCGCACTTTATGTTACGTTATCGAAGTTTACATACGACCTAACTTTTTTGAAAATCTTCTATAGCCTATGTTCATCAAGGATAATGTTGAATCCTCATGGTGAAAGAATTTTTCAAATCGGTCCATTAGTTTCAGCCTATTCAATGCAAACAAACAAATGCACAATCAAATCTTTCCGCTTTATTACCTATATTAGGTTAGATAAAATACTTTGTAAATTGAATAAAAAGTGTGTAAAAATGCGTGTTGTTTTGGATTGGTAGTAAAAAATATTTGCACCTCGACTGAAACGTACGAAATGCTTTATTATTGAATTTTAAAGTATAAAGCTTAATCAAAAATTGTTTTTTTTACTTTTAGCTTAATCAAAAATTGTTTTGGTTACTTGCAAACCGTCTCCAGTCCCATGCTAAGGAACACCACCTTATTCCAGATGAGCAGTTTGGCTTCAGACCCGGACACTCATGCGTCCAACAGGTGCACCGCCTCACGGAGCACATCATTGAGGGCTTTAACAAGTACCCCAAACCCCAGACAACGCTAGCAGTCTTCCTCGATGTAGCGAAAGCTTTTGACAAAGTCTGGCACAATGGCTTGATTTACAAGCTATACCAACTTGGCGTGCCAGAACGTCTTGTGCTCATCCTACAAGACTTTCTTAAAGCCAGAAGCTTTCGCTATCGCGTGGAAGGCACCCTCTCCTCCCCCCACCCAGTCAGAGCCGGAGTCCCTCAGGGCTCCGTGCTATCACCCATTCTCTTCGCGCTGTATACCAGCGACATCCCACGCTCTCAGCCAGACGTCCTATTAGCCCAATACGCGGATGATACCGCTATTTATACCACTGGGTGGCGTATCAGCAGAAAGTCCATTTTCGCCCTTCAACGGGCCATCACCGAGATCGGTGACTGGTTCCGTAAATGGCGCATCGCGGTCAACCCAGTTAAAAGTGCAGCTATGTACTTTACTGAGAAGACTCGCCCCCGTTACCCGCAACCTTTAACTTTGTTCGACCAACCCATCCCCTGGGTTAGTAAAACAAAATATCTCGGAGTCACCCTTGATCGGAATCTCACCTTTAACGATCATATAACAACCGTCCGTAACAGAGCGGCCTTTGTAATGGGTCGCCTTGGTCCCCTGATTCGCAAAGAGAGTAAAATGTCTCTTAGTAATAAGAAGACACTTTACACTGCCTGCATCCGCCCCATCATGACTTACGCATCAGTAGTGTTTAGTCATGCTAGTGAGGCCCATCTTCATAAGCTTCAAGTCATTCAAAACCGTTTTCTTCGTAGTGCAACCGGCGCTCCGTGGTATATCCGGAACACCGAGTTGCATTGCGACCTAAACCTTCCCTCTTTAGCGCAGTTCAATAAGGACTGCGCCCGCCGATACTTTGATCGAGCGCCCCACCACCCGAACCCATTGGTTGTCCAGGCATCGAACTACTCGACTGCCTCTTCTATTCCATTTTTCAAACCCCCCCGTCGCCGACCACGGCAGGTATTAGACGACCCGGATGACCCCATCGCAGCCATTACATTGGCAGCTTTAGCGTTATCCGCAAGTCGTCGAGGTAAAATCCCCAGGTGTGAGGTAATTAGAGGTCACACAATCAAACACCGAGCTCGCCGGCGAGCTCGAGGCAAAAACAAGGTCACGATAAATTGCTCTCCAAATAGTCAAAGAGTATTATTCAGTAGGGCCCAATTGTGCAACACTGCAGTTGCACAGAGGCATTTTGCTCCGATCCCCCCCATGTCTCTCGACAGCGAGACAAGCCGAGGTCCGAACCACAGTGGTGCCCTTGAGCTCGCTGTCAACCCCTCCTATAATAGCGGTACGTTTTCGGCGTCCGCAGGAGACGGAGGTAGAAAGCGCTTTTCGCCTTCTACGCCCGTCTCGGGAGAAGTGCCTTCGGCACTTCTCCCTCCCGGGCTATTGTAGGGCCAGGCCCTCGCCCAAAACCCGGTGGAGCTGGACAACCGCACAGGCGGTAGCCAGCATCTATGTCCTCCCTAAAAAAAAAAAAAAAAAATGTTTTTGCAAACATGGACAAGGTGTTTTACTTAGTTATAGATACCTGCAGCTATTTTACAATTAATATGTTTGGTTTGGACGAATACATGCAACCAAAAACAGCACAATATATCCTACTCGTCATATTAAATATGTACTTGAACTTATAGGACGTTATCCGCACCAACCACTGGGTTACTGTCATATACTTACCAACTCTAAAACAGAAACTTGCAATTTTACTCTTGATCATATTTCTATATATCTATAGATAAATAAATATTATGCATAGGTATAATTTCAGTTATAGAAAGTCATTTTGCAATTTTAGAGTTTATTTATGAGATAACATAATAAATACAAATAATAATAAAATAAAAGTTCAAAATTTTAATAAAAGTATAATTCCAATACAAAAGATAACTGTAATGGAACCGCCAATTCACCCTACCGCTACTAAAAGTGGTACAGGCAGAATCGTACCAAGTTTCTGAGTCACAATGGTTAAAGAACCCCACGTAGGTGCTTCGGTTATCGCGGCCATTCATCATGGAGACCAGTTGAAAATATGGAAAATACTCCCAAGTCAGACCTCAGCCTTCGGCCTCGCAAGTCACTCACACGAATCGGACTGCAGCCTCGCCTTGCACTCGCCCTTTGAACTCACGCACTATCCGTGCTCTAAATGTAGTATGATGAATAAGAAAAGTTCGTAGGGCAAATCCAGAATGTTGGAATTCAAGATAGCCCCCATACAAAGTACTCCGATCACACTGAAGCTCAGCTTTACTTCAGATTTCCCATTATTATCATATCACGAAAAGCACTTTGTTATTTTCAGTTTAGAATACTTTCTTTCCCCATGACTCCTTCCCATAGAACAATTTAAGTCAATGGTTTCAAAACATCTATGTATGGCGGCCTTATTAAAAAATGATGTCATGGAAAAATAAATTCTAAATTCGGAATAACGACGCCTAAAACCACCCAGATATTGATTTTCAGACGGATCGGAGCAACTTGAATTACCTGCCATCTTGAATATGTCATTTTGGTTTTTGTCAAGTCTAATTCGACTGCTGCCATTAAAAGTTGTACAAGAAGAATTGTACCGGGTCACTTTGCCTAAGGAACCCCACTTATTAAAATATATTAAATAAAATTATAATAATAGTACACATTATCACTTTTGCTATGAAAATGAAACTATCTACAGAAGTAACGGTTCAAACGTTACGGGTACATGCTTTTAGAGGTAGTACGAAAGAACAGCGGAGTCACTACTAAGTATTTAACTGTTAAAGTCAAAGAGATAAAAGAGATATAGGTAAGTTCCCTTTATTTGAATGATTGGATATATAAATACCTAGAAAGTAGTTGGTCGTCTCGAAAAGTGTGTTAAGGGCATTGGGAATAGGTTCTCATTTAATTGTACAGTAACCTAATAATAACAAAATGAAATATTTTACCAAGGGTTAAAAACCTACTAAAATAGGAATTAACAATGCCGTGTCTGAACTTTAATCAACTCGCCCAAAAAAGTTATTATAAAGATTTTATAAATCAATATAAACAAAAGTACTTCCCCAATAAATGTTTTACTTGCGTTTCAATAATTTATGAGTTCCAAATAAACGTATGGTAAAAAAATATTGTAATATTTCGTAAAATAAATGCACAAAAATGATGGCGTAACGAACGGCACAGATCCCACGTCCAAACGGCCCGAGCGCTGCGGGCAGACTGATTTTCGTTGCGATTTCTTCTCGCGATCAAAGAATTTTGTGGCAAAAATTCATAAAAATGTTTTCAACACAAGTAAGTAAGTAGTTCATTAGAGTATAGTATAAGCTATTTTTAAAAAAAAGAATCATTGCATTTAATTCAACTATGCCTCTTAAATTAATAAAAAACAATCTAAAAAGGGTCGTCGATTACAATTTATTACAGAAGAACTAATTGGTTTCAATAAAAACTAATCAAATAATTCACTCAATAAAGAATTAAAGAATATGATATATTTTTTTTGCACATTTTGAACTCATAGTTTCAGTACAAGAAGATTCCAAAAGTGCGCATTTCACTACGGTGATCCCCTTTAGAAGGCGCTATTTCCCCACGTATGTGATAATTTCGAAGCAATGACGGCCGAGCGGTAATAGCTATAGAATGCCGTGCCGCAGGTCGCAATGCTCGCATGGCTAGCTACCACCCTCTAGTTGAAAATCTGTCGCCAAACACATAACAGTGTATTCAGCCAGCTGTACTTGAGAGCCAGTTATTCTAGGTTAGCCAGAACAACATCTTTGAACACATCATTACTTACCTTTAGGTTAGATAGTAGTCAAAAGCTAGCCTATCAGAAATATTAAAAAAAACAATATAAAGTAATTTAAAAATAATATAATTTCGAAAAAAAATTTTAAAGATTGCCGTCATGGGTACCTTGAGTGGATACCCATAGCCACCTTTTAGTATTACTGCAAATAATATATGTCACAAAATGTTTTGAAATATATATATGTATCCGATAATTATATCGAATGATTTATTCACGTGCGAATTGTTTCCGATATGCGATACGTATCGAGTTTAGAGTTACCATCGGTATAACAACACACAAGGAAGTGGTCTCGAATGTGACTTGACCGCTTTTAGGTATCGATTCGTGCATTTGTATTGCAAAAGTAGGTTTCAATATTGCTATATGTGTATTTAGTTTTTGTTATGGTGAGTAATTTTTAACCCGGTTAAAGAACGTTTTATCGATTAATGTTAGGCGACTTGTACTTACTGGATAGTATTTCCTGACTAAAATATTCACAGAGACAGTAAAAAATATCACGACAGCATTTTTTTAATAAACAGCATAATTCCACTTGAGTCATAACAATTACTCTGCAATAATGCTCAATTTCAGATTACAGATTTACAGATGGATTTCACCTTCGACAATGATTATTATTAAATATAAGAAAACAACTTGCTATATTCTACCTTAATCTAAGAATAGTAACCTATTATTATTTTGTTATGTATATTTGCAAATAGATATTAAATATAAATAAATTAAAAGAAAATAATATTAAAATTATAGGGCTGTGTCATCGTTAACAAGTTTAAAACTAATTGCAAAAATTAGTCTCGTTTGTAGTACAACGAAGTTGAACTATAGGTGACGCTCCATCCCTAAACGATGGTTAAGAACGACAGGACATATTAGAGTTATGAGTCATAAGTCATGTTGGCTTCGCGTTCAGAGTAGACCCCGGCTATAGGAAAAATTTAAGTAGTAGGTATATAATAAATATAATATATAGGTAGGTATATAATATATATATATAATAAATATAGCAAATATAATAGAATGGAAACGGTTCAAATTCCGCACATGGCTATAGTTTTTTCTCTCTTTGTAATTTTGTAAAGAGTAGGCTTACGAACGATTTTACGTTAACCCTCAGACCAAAAAAAGGAGTATTGGTATTTTATTTATTCACATATATCCATACTTATTTATTGGTCTGATCGCTAAACAGAGATGCAACTATCCCGAATAAATTTAACGATTTTATGATTCTTTATTATAGGTATTGTTTCGCCTTTAGAGTCTTTTTTTATTAAGTCAGCACTTTAGTGGCTTGAATGCCTACACAGGGTGTAATGCCATCTGCCCGTCTGACCGTGATCGTGCATTACAGTTCACGCCGCAATGCCGTGAAAGGATTGCTGGCAGCTGCAAGGCTTCTGTGTACTACAATATTGAATCAAGCAAAGCCATGCTCGTTATTCGTGAACGAGATTTGTAAATAATCTCATTATAGTACTAAGAGTTTAGACTGGTTATTTTTGGTATTATGACAAAGTTAAACAACAGTTTCTTAAGTAGGTATACGTATTCAATATTATTACACATCACATTTTGAAGCAATGATAGCGGAGTGGTAATAACTATGGACTGCTGCATGAATTTTTTTTTTATGCCTGAGTTAGCCTTTGACCACTATCTCACCTGATGGTAAGTGATGATGTGGCAGAAGATGTTGTTCAGGCTAACCTAGTATTACTGGCTCTCAAGAACAGCTACCGGAACACACCGTTAGGTGCTTGGCGACCGATTTTCTACTTGAGGGTGGTAGCTAGACAGGCGGGCATTCGCAAAATGCCCTAGCACCATGCCATAACGACTGCCATCCTAATACAACAACCGGGACCGACGGCTTAACGTGCCCTCCGAAGCACGGAAGCGCTCAGTAGTAATTGCACCAGCGGTCACCCATCCAAGTCATGACCGAGGCGGACGTTGCTTAACTTTGCTGATCGGTTCAGAATGGCTAAGAAAACTTCGCTACGAGAGTGCGCGCAGCGAAACTTCAAAACATGCCGCGGGTCCATGGTTCCATCCCCACCGCCTACTTAAGCTTCGCTGTATGGTGGAAGTGCGTTTTGCCAATGCTCGTCTGGCTAGCTACTACCCTCAAGTAGAAAAATCTATCGCCAAGCACCTAACGGTGTGTTTCAGCAGCACTCCTTGAGAGCCAGTAAAAAAATTACAGGCAAATGAGAATTTACAATTGTATGTTGTGGCGAAATGCATCTGCAGAGGTTACCGCTTAACATCAGGTGGGCCTAATGCTTGTTCCGTCGATATCCTATAAGAAAACCGTGATCTCGTGGTGACGACCACTGCAATGTTTAGGACTACTATAGCACGGTAATGTTATCTATACAGTATTTCAACTTCATAGAAACGGACGAAACGCGAGTTATACCTACGCACCTCGATCTCGGCCTGCGCTCGTACCGCAGACAGTCTCGAGTGTCGTGACTACGCCGCAGTGACGAGCGAATGGTTTGTTGTTTTTTAACAATAACCGCGCGATTTTTTCACCAAAAATAAGTTCAAGTACATATTTACATATAAAATATGACGAGTAAGATATATTGTGCTGTTTTAAGTTACATGAATTCGTTAAAAACGCATCCAGAGATAACTTTTTTGATTACCTGGAAACTGAAAGGTAATACTATAAAATAATTTTACTTAATACTATAAAACAATTTTACTTACTAGTAAGTAATTTTTTTTTTATAGGCTACATGTAGTTGACGGTACATAATGTGTGTCTATTTAATGGACAAGTATTTCCTTTTATACCGCGAAAAAAATGTCTCAATTAATAAAAAAAAGTGAATAGAGTGAAGGAAAGTGATTGACACGAGTGAAATCGGTAGTAGTTATAAGCAAGTTATAATAATATTACAGGTAGTTATTAGAATGTGGATTTTTAATACCTTAAAATATAATAATAAAGCATTTCGTACGTCTCACAAATATTTTTCGGTCACCAATTTTTAAGAACGATTTTTTATTCAAACATAAACATGGTTTTTTGTTTAAATCTACCTACTGGTCAAGAAAACAACAAGCATTTTTAGTGAACACTTCCTGTTCAATTCACAGAGTATTTTATTTGTTTATATAAAAAAAAAGGAAACATGTAACACTCCAAGGGGGAACATCGTGCCAGCCATCGCCTTCCTCAACCATTATACTTAGGTATTTAGATAAGCGAGCACGTTGCAAGATTGAGGGCTAGCGGTATCAAGTAAATTATTGGTCCCGTTTCGGGGTCCAATCTTGTGCTTATAATTTACCTTTCATCCATGGAACATTAGCAAAATTTTCTTTACGCTTTCGCTACAATTACGAGTGTAAAATTGATTACCAGCACTATAAAAAGTCCGTTCACGGCAATGGACCACCATCTCGTTTATTGGAGGCAATGTTTCAAATCGGCTATTAGTAGCATACGCGGCGAGGTCCGGACAAAAGTAAAGCACAGCCCCGTGATAGAATAGCCGTCATTACTTGACACATCATTAGTTTAACGTCTCTTTTCACGCGAGTTACGTGTATATCTTACGTATATAGTTTATATACGATACATATAATGGCTATGGTGATTATATTTGAAAACTTTATCGACTTGGAATACTGCAAAACATACAGGCTCTATCAATATACAAAAACATATCACGCTGAAGGAAAACGTATCTTGCTCAGAGATTGCGTTGCATTTTAGATGGTTTTATACTAAGATTTTTTTACCTGTGTGCCCTCCATATTTACTAGACAAATTCAGGGTAATTACCAGAGTCACTACCAGTCTTGCACTTTCGAACGTCGACGGTGAATACATCGCCGCTAATCGTGTTTTTTAGGAATAATCTGTGGACAATATGCCTTCCTTGTGTCTTTAGACTCTGCACCAATTATACAAGCACTGTGAGAGATAAGAAAACTGTTTCATTTTACGCGTAATTATTGCTTTTATTGATGAAATAGAAAATATCGTCATTTTGTTTCATCTTAGGAACTAATCTCAATGAAATGGATGAGCGAGATATGTGTATCGTTTGGTGTGAGAGAGTGAAAAAGATCGCAGTTTAATGGTGATCGGAACGTCTCATGGCGGTTCGGTGGTTACACGCATTGCTTATTTCTCTTTCTTACAACAAATATGACGCATGATATTTGAACGTTCTTTCCTTATCATTAGAAACTGCATATACATGTGCTTAGGTATTTAGATAGGTAAATTCTAGTAAAATTTTAGTGCAGTGGTGTTCGGATATAACTATTCTAGTATTTCAACTCTCTGGTTTTATATTATTTGGCTTTACAGCGACTACTGAATACTGAATTCCGACACGTTATTTCACACTTTTGACTGTTGCCGTCGGTTCTATTTTTAACCGATTTCAAAAAAGGAGGTTCTCAATTTGTTTGTTTTTTTACCTTTGTTACCTCTGAACTTTTTACTGGTTGAACTAACTTTGATGTTTCTTTTTTTATTACAAAGCTGATTGCTTCCCGTGTTACCACATTTAAATTTCATCAAAATCGGTGTAGCCGTTTTTGAGTTACACTCCAATAATTGAAAAGTTTTTCCTATCTTGATGATATAGTCATTGACAGTGAATGACAATCGACCCCGTAATAAGTAGAAAGGGTCACTAAAAGTGATGAAAAAAAATTATCAAAATCAGTTCACTCAGTCAAAAGTTTTAATGTAACAAACAAAATAAAACAAACTATTTGAGATACACCTCCTTTTTTGAAGTCGGTTAAAATCTAACTTCTGTTTCATCTATACAGCCTGTAATATTATAAACATAGGAAATTGAAGCAGTGATAGCTCAGTGGCTTTGGCTATGGACTGCCACGCAGCAGGTACATGGTTCGAATCCCGCCGCGGGCTTGAGCTTCACCGCATGGTGGAAGGGCATTTTGTGAATGCCCGCCTGGCTAGCGACCACCCTCAAGTAGAAAATCTGTCGCCAAGCACCTAACGGTGTGTTCCGGCAGCTGTCCTTGAGAGCCAGAGTAATTCTAGGTTAAGCCTGTTAACACCTTCGACCACATCATCACTTACCATCACGTGAAATTGTGGTCAAAACTTACCTATAAGTAATAAACAAAAAAAAAAAATTAGTACTAATATTATAAATGCTAAGTAACTCTGTCTGTTACGCTTTCACGCCAAAACTACTGGACCGATTTGAATGAAATTTGGTATGGAAATAGTTTGAGACCCGGGAAAAAACATAGGATAGTTTTTATCCAACTGCGCAAAAAGAGGTTAATGTTTTGCGCAATAACCGAAATAAGCGCGGGCGGAGCCGCGCCCGGAAAGCTAGTAATGAATAATTGTAGCAGAACTGTTTACGCAAGTTCGCCCTTGAAAGTACTGCGTCCATATCTTTTTCTATACCGCCAAGCAGTAATGTTGTTTGCACGACTAATGTCAAAAAACATAATGTCACAATACTGTGTTCCGGTTAGAAGGGTATGTGCCGATGAAATTACAGGCTTGACATAATGAACATTACAAAAAGGAACTGGCCTGAAAATTACTTTAATAAAGCTATAGTATGGTATATGTACGTTACATAAATATCAAATCAAGCATTTATTTATCATTTTATATATCATCTTAAGAATACGGTCTCGGACCGTAAATAAGGACATGCATACATATAATCTCCGCAATAATTACAAATTATTTAGACAAAAAGCTAGACTTCTGAAAACTAAAAAACAGGGCATGTTTATAAAAATCACTATGTACAATAAACTGCCTCATCAAATTATGAACTTAAATTATGAGAATTTTAAGCAAACAATAAAAATATTTTTTCTTTATAATCCCCTATACAATATTAACGAATTTATGAATATGACGTTATCAGAATCTTCATTTTTTAATTATGAACAATAAATTCATTAATATAACAAATTTATACTGCCATAGTTTTTTTTAGTAATCTTGAATTCATCGCTTGTAATTTCACAAAATATTATTGACATCATCTTAATCTTTATTTTGTTTCACATAGATATATTTATTATGTACATTAATTTTAAATTGTTATTATATCATATTGCAATTATGAATTTCTTGTAACATGTTAGATTAATTACTTTGTTATCATAATTTTCGTATATATATTTTAGTATATTATCATGCTAACAACCTATTGTAAAATGACTTGCCTAGTATAACGTATATTGTTATAATGGTCAATAAAGATTTCTGATTCTGATTCTGATTCTTATATATAAATATGTATGATGTATGTATATATAAATATGGTATATATAATAAAGTACTATGGTAAATACTTCAACAACAACAATTTGTTGCACGACAAGAAAGATAATCAAACAAAATTTAACAATACAATGGGCGTTCTTATCGCTAAACAGCGATCTATGCCAGACAACCTTTGGATGGAGAGGATATGAATTTAATGTACTGCCTAAGTATATTGTGTTCTTTTCTACCCACAGTGCGTGGTGCGCTATTATGAACCTTATTTATATCGTAATTTGTTTCATTTACGTAAATTTATTTAGCAACACTTAAGCCCTTGTAGGAAGTTAATCTCGGCTTGAAATAACTTGAATGCTTCTAGGGAAGTATTATTCCAACGTTTTCTATGTTGGTTGTGCAGACATTTTTCTCATGTGAACGTAGAAATGGCCTGAATGTTTGCGGATTAATTATCACATGAACGGAATATGCATTTAATCTCATGTTCTAGATTTATAAAAGATTGAGAGCATAATGTTATTGTTTACATTCAGGAACATTGTAACAATAGCAACATTCGTGCTCAAGAACACGTAATGAACGAGACTTTTGAAACCTGATCTAACATCTATATTATATTGTTTGACTTATAGCCGTACAATCCTAGTACCTAATATATGGACTGCATCATATAGATATTCTGAGGTCTGCACCATACCATTCTCTAAATGTCGTAAAAGACAACTGAGAAAAAATCTGCCAGTACTCACATCAAACTGAGTAGGGTGTCAGGCGCATAACATGATTCTGTCACAGAATTTAATTTAAGTAATTTCTTTTTTACCGGCGGTATGCCTTTATTAAACAAAATACTATGAACTATATACAACACTACAGCTACTACAATAAAATCATTTAGACACCTATAAGTCATAGCAGACTCATAGGCAGTCCAAATGCTCCAGCCCACTCCCAGTTGGCAGCGTGCCCAGCATGCTGGCAGCATTGCCCCGTTGAATTGCAATGCTTATTCGTTGAGCCAAATATGTGCCAGCATTTTGATCACGCGTCGCATCGACCAAGCGCTCAGATAGGTTTTGGAAAATACGATGAGCTCCCGGTCCCCACGGACCCAACGTCTCCACACCAAACGGCTCAAATATGTAACCCATACCGAGGTTAGCATATTTGCGCCGCTTGAGTTGCTCCGCCGAAGTAGCCGCAGCGCCAGCCCTCACGTTGGTTTCAGAAAGATGTGACGGCGCTAAAGTGTCCACGCACGTAGCGTCCCACACTAAGGGCCGTCCTAACTTCCACGGAACCAGAGTCATGCCGTCAGGTCTTTTACCATCGTCACGCATCAGACCATTCGGTTCGAGAATAGCTGGAACATTGGCGCTGGTAAAAGCCCGGCGAATGATATCGTTAAGGCTGGCGTGGCGGGAAATTCGACCAGCACTTCGAGAGCAGGAGAGGCCATGGTGACCGAGTTGATCAACTGCAGTACCACACTGGCAGTGATGTGCAACACAACACCTTGCACCCAAGCGTAAGCTAATAGCTAGACGAAAAGCGGATGGATCTATAAGGCTACCAGTTTTGTAAGAAGGAATGGCCTGTAACCAAAGACCGGATTCCCACACAGAAACAGCGAGAATACGAGCACGATCTGCGATGCTAGAACACGTATTTAAAAGATCTTTCCGTGTTAGCTCGCATAGGGGCCGATCCCACCGTTTCTGAGATGACAACATTTTTGGGAATTCAGTATTTGGACAAGCCAGTCTCCATGTGTTTTTGGCCTCAGCCAGATATGCTACATTGAAAGAGCCTAAAGATCGTGCAAGAATTTTTTCTACTAATTTGTGTGTACTGTGTACAGAAGACAAAAAAGCTGGTAATGCCACACTAGAAATTTTGCGTATCCCTATGCCCCCCAACCTCACAGGGAGGGAAGCTTGCACCCAAGCCCTATCATCCATCTCAACATTCAAAACCGACACTAACGTATCTTTTACTAAGTTGTCTAAGCTTAACAAAAGCTCACTGTGTTGCCACAGCTGACAACATCTTAAATAGTATGTAAATTTAGGAACGAAAAGGCAAAATCTTATAATTGTAAAAGCCATATGGGCGTTAATTTTGGATAATCTGCTAGAAGCATTTCTAAACTTTTGAATTTGTTCTTCGACAAATGGTGATAAAGATTCGTTAAGAATCGGTGAACCCAAAAGACGAAGCGAACTTTTTTCTACTAAATTTATATTAGGCGCAAGTAAGTTGAATTTTTCAATAATCGAAACTTTATCCGGACAAGTATCACAAACAAAAAGTTCACATTTAGAAAAATTTAGTTCAAGGCCAATAACACGAAAATCGTCTATAAGTACTCGCAAGTCATCCAAAACCGTGTTCGCATCGCCTCCTAAGGTTCCGTCATCCAAATACCAAACGTTAAGTTTTGATTGGAGACGTTGAATTATTGAGTGGATCGCAAGGCTAAAAATGGCTGGTCCCAGAGGATCACCCTGTTGACATCCTACGGAAGATAAAATAACGTTATTTTGGTATGTTAATTTTTTTTTTTTAATTTTATTTTATATTTTTTGTTAATTTTTTTAAAGGCATACCGCCGGTAAAAAAGAAAAAAAAAAAAAAAAATTTAAGTAATTAAATTCTGCGACAGAATCATGTTCTTCATATCTAGTGCCAAATATCAGGGGTGCCAAAAACAATTCTGCGTGTAGTCGTGGAACATATCTATTCCCTAGTTTACTAAGTTGTTGTAATGAAGGAAAATGGATAAAACTTTTTAACTCTCGACATAAAAAAGATGTTTTAAGTTTGAATCCTTTGTATGTATGTTTCCCTTAGAGACCGGGCTAGAACTGCACCACTCATTCCAGCGTTCTCAGAAGAGACGAAGGCGAAAAAGTACCAGAAAGAGGGAGTAGCACTTTGTAAGGAACTGCCATCTACTACCCTCAGACCTAGACATTACCCTCTTTATAGCTTTGCTTAACGGTAGACATCTTTCGACTATTATCAATACTGCGTGAATAGGGAACGTTATGATTAATATAAAAATTTCTGACGGTAGACCAAATATTTTTTTTATAACTCATGTGACAAATAAAACTAATTAGTCACCCCGTGACCACGCGTCGGGACAAAAATAATGACAAATATACGCGATTTAAACCGTTTAAAGTTGTTTAATTACTATGTGTAACAACCGCGAAAACCTAAGACAACATTATCTTTCGACTACTTATGTGTTGTGTATGTGTGTTTTACTTTGTGTTTATATGGTGGTCACATGCTTTCGAAGCAAGCAATATTGCGATGTAAGATGAACATTTTATCAGCCGTTTCCATGGGTTAGCCCGCGCACGGTACTGCTTATCTTTCATCACCGGTTCTCGATTTACTTACAGTGTATGTCTACCTAATATGTATGTCATAGCCAGATGGCAGTGATGGCGCAGCGGCATTGGCTATGGACTGCCGCGCATCAGGTCAATGGTTTGAATCCCGCCGCGGGCTTGAGCTACACCGCATGGTGGAATGGCTTTTTGCGAATGCTCGCCTTTCTAGCGACCATCCTCAAGTAGAAAATCTGTCGCCAAGCACCTAACCGTGTGTTCCTGCAGCATTCCTTGAGAACCAGTGAAATTACAGGCACATGAGCCTTAACAACTAAAGTGTCAAGGTGACGGGCGCAGTGCAATTCGTGACTTGTGACGAAATGCGTCTGTTATAGGCAGAGGCTTGTCCGTTTAACATCAGGTGGGCCTCGAGTTTGTTCCGTCACCACAACATAAAACAAAAAAAGTGACAAACAAATTGCTTTGAAATTCAACCAAAATATTTGTTAGGTCGAGTCCCGACACAAGGTGTTATGTAGGGATTAAAAATTATATCAATATAATTTCTTGTGTGTGGGTACGTTATTTGTCAAGTTGTCCGCTCGGTGTTCGTGACAGAAACTAACAGTGAAAGTGTCTCTTCAGCCGCGTCCGTCTGACAAGTCATACCTAATACGCGAGACCTCTTTTTGCATGAAAACATTTTAATTATTATCTACGGTTTATTGTCGGCGGTAATTGATGGCTTTATAGCGTTATTATAGGCCAGTTCGATGTACTATTAGAAAATAACTAGTACCTCTTTTCCGAGTTCTGTCACATATAGTGTAGGTATACTTTATTTAGAAGTTTTAGAAGTACTGGGTGCTAAAAACCAAAATAACAACAAAAATATGAGCAAGGGTCTCAAGGGGCAAGCACAATTTTCCACTGAATAATCCAATCTTGAAGTGACCTACCTTTGGGAAACCTCAGCAAAGTAATACTAAATAGCTGCTCTTGAGTCGGTGGAACGCAGAGCCAGATACTTTTTGACGAAAAGAGATTGACTGAGAAGCTTAACAGCCCATTGTCATAATGTTGCTTGTCTTTCGGTGTTTTACAGAATGTAATATGGAGAGTGAGCCGATAACTTTCATGATCTTATCCGACCTTCACTTTTTTACCATCGGGAATCCAGACGCATAGGATGTTATAATCCTCACCTATTCGACAATCCAACTCTTCGCACAAAAGGCTTCGCAGCATCTCTAGGGAGTGGACTCGCTACCTGCGGCTATATTTCCGCAAACTTATAAACCTCTTCGAAGTACGAGTGGATAGGCTTCTTCTGGGCAAGCTCGTTCGACTCTAGACTACATATTTGCTTCCAAAGCAAGATTGTGGTCAAAAACTTGTCAATTAGTAATAAAAAAATCTTTTTATTAGATATAGATTTCAGAAAAGTAACTATTTAATCTTTTTTCAACACCCTTGCTCGTAAAGTGAGCTTTATTATATCGTTCTTAGGGTACTGTACCGAACTATAACACCCTCGTGCATAATAATATTATACACTAGTGCGTTATAGAACTATCCCTACAAAGTTAAGTTAGTACCTAACTGCAAATTATATGAGAGTAAACAGAGCATTTTCAATTTAACCGGCTAATACAGATTTGTAACAACAAAGAGGTTTAAGACTAAGTATTTTTAATCGAACAACATAAATTTGCCGCGCGCAACAAAAAACTGGCGTGCTATTTCCCATAATTTTCGTATGTTGTTTGTATCGCATTTGTGCAATATATTTTTTTCCTCGCAAGGGTGTTTATTTTTATAATTTGCTCAAATTGCTCATTATATACTCGGCTGATTTACGCCCTGTCCTCGGCTCGGGCTGCAACCCACAGCCTCGTGTATAATGAGCAACTTAGCTCACTTGTATCATAATATACTATTATGGTTCTAATCACAATTTTTTTTTTATGATAGAAATGAAATAAAATAAAAAATACTTTCAATAAAACTCTAAATTGTAATCGATAATAAGTATATTACTTCTTTTCAAAAAACATTGCATACTCTTATATGACATTGTAAGTTTATCCTCGTTATTCTCTGAGCATATTAAATATCTAACATGTTCATAATCATCGTCTTTGACATTAAATGACTCAAGATACCATAATAATCAACTCACAAAAGTTGAAAGTTGACACACATCATTTTTACTTACAATACAAACCTTTACCAAACCGGCACGACATAAGTAGGCGGACACTTGTACGCGCTCATTTAATGAATTAGCTCAATAGCAAATCTGTGTTTGTATAAACGCTATACAAATATTGACTACTCATGCCTCCGTTACGCCACACCTGACGGGTCACAAGGTTGACACCAATTTGACAGTTGTGTATATAAAAGTCAATAAATGGCAAATTACGAGAGCGACGTCGGTAACTTAATGTTATGTAGTTTTATGACATGCAATTATCGTTAAATCTGCCCGAGACTTCATAGAGTATAGTATATACTACAGAAACACTCGTATACCTTCCGCTTGAAAATCAAATTAACCTTTTACATGCTTCTGATATGTCTAATAGTGTTTTACTGGAAAACTTTAGTTAACAAAAACTGAACTGACCAAAATATGCCACTGCCAGTACTGCTTATTGCAATAGGATCTCACAAAGGTAAATTTTCAAGAAAGAAAAAAAAACACTTTTACCCTTTATAT
The DNA here is from genome assembly GCA_963854805.1 of Plagodis dolabraria. Classification (NCBI taxonomy): domain Eukaryota; kingdom Metazoa; phylum Arthropoda; class Insecta; order Lepidoptera; family Geometridae; genus Plagodis; species Plagodis dolabraria. The sequence continues at coordinate 16,958,732 of OY978442.1, forward strand.
GTTGGAAAGAAAATTTAAAGGGGTGTTGAGCTTTATATCCAATTGTTTTATACAGCATTGACCCATTGGCAACAACTACACTGCCGCAGAGAAGGACCAAGGTTTGAGTTTCAAAATAGCAGCACATTTTGCGAGTGCAGCCGTTTTGGCTAGCACCTTCATACTCTTCTTACATTACCTGATGGGCTGATATATACATTATGGTGTGTTCCAGCTGTTGACCTGCTTCATTTTCCATTATAAAATAAGCTGATTTACCATTTTCGACCATATCAGCACTTACAAAGAGATGCGATTTCGGCAAACCTATATGGCTTACCTACAGAAGGATAGAGGCCGTCGAGGCATATCATATCATTAACTATATCTACCTATTTTTAGTTTATGCTTAAGGACATATACCCGCCAGCCTAAGTGTAAACTTTTATATAAACTCAACTTGTTATTAAAAAAAACTCGCATGTTAATATAGTGTATTATTAGAGCTATCGTTTGTGGCTTAAATCCTTTTTCTTTTGGACTAATCAATATTTTTTTATTATATAGCGTTTAGTATATAGCACTCATTTTTAATAGTTTGAGCCAGTTATTCGTAGCTCAAGATTTATTTAAAAAGTATAGTACACATGTATAAATAACTTCCCATTATAGAAAAATCATTATATTCCCCATGTTTGTGGTGCAATAGAAATATTAAAAACATGCTTATTTTTCTTGAAAGAGATGCTTAAAGTTGGGTCATTTTTATCTAAAATTAGGAGTTTTTGAGCTAGTGTAATTTCAAAACTGTATAATTTAATGAAAATCTGATGCACCACAAACCTAGATATTAGGGTAGTGATACCGTAAGTAAAAAATCATTGAGTTTTATTCGCTATTATTAAAATGAGATTGGAGCTGCGCTTTGTATGGGGGCGTTTGTCAAAAATATACCCTTAAACAAGTATTAATGGTAGTTATATGTACCTTAACGGTAATAACGTATCAATGAATGGCCGTGCAGCAGGTCCGTGTTTCGATCCCTAACGCCGGCTTGAGCTTCACTGGAATGGTCATTTTGCGAATGTTCGCCTGGCTAACTGCCACCTTCAAGTAGACAATCTGTCACCAAGCACCTAACAGTGTGGTCCAGCAGCTTTCCTTAGCAACGTACAGTTGCTAAGGAAAGCTGCTGATGCTGCTGCTGCTTCAGAGTGAAAGGCGCAGTGCAGTTCGACGAAATTCGTATGTTATAGGCTTGCCGCTATACATCAGGTGGGCCTGGTGTTTGTTCCGAATCAAAAACATTTTGCTCTCAAAGCATGTTTGAAGTTATTTTGCCAGATCATAAATAATGAGAAGATGCGTTGACATCTAAATACAAAAGTTGGAGGTTTTTTCCTAAATTTATATTATTTAATTAATTGTTTCACAAATTTTTAACGTTATTTTAATCTATCAATAAATCACAGTTTTCAACAATGTATCTACTGCTATCATTTATAAAAAGGAAAGAAACGTCATCCGTACTTCGAACATGGCGATGTCAAATCAGGCGACGTCTCCTGATTGAGTCTCAGTAGTGTGCGTATGAGCGTTGTCTTCCTGTTCTTGTCATTAAAACGTATCATAAAAAAGTATATAGTGTAATTTAACACAAGCACATAATGCATTCAGCTATGCATTATATGCTTGTGTTCAATTTTCTCCACATTATATTGTCATGATAGCGTACCTACCCCATCTGCCTTTTTAACCGACTTACAAAAAAGGAGGAGGTTCTCAATTGGTCTGTATTTTTTATTTATTTTAAGTGATGACTACACACATACATAGGTACATAAAATTACGCCTCTTTCCCGTAGAGGCAGGAAGAGACCACAGATTTCCGCTTGATATAATCCTAACATATCTATTTTGATTCATAAACGCCGTTTAACGGTACTCCTGACCTGGCCTTTTTTCAGTACGTCTACAATCTGATTTCGGAACGTTCGCGTAAGTTTTCCTCTTCCAACACTTCGGTTCACTTGTCCCACGTATACTTGTTTAGTTATTCTCATTTCACTCATTCTCTCTACGTGTACAAATAATCTTCACATGCCTTTCTCGATTATTGACACTACCTCCTCATTCACACCAATCGATGACTGCTGATGTTATATTATGGCGGGCTTGCGCTGTGTTTATTCCCTTGTTATAAATCACACTAATAGCGCTATATTTTTAGTAAAATTATATTTTGATCTAAGACCTCAAATTGGACAAAAGCATCTATGGGAAAAAATATTCAAACTCTTAATTTTTATTAAACCAAGCGCAAAAACTGCTTAGGAAATAAAGTTGCGTTTACATTACTTTCGTGAAAACTTGTAAAGCGGTTTTTTATATCAGTCATTGAATATCATTAATGTGGATATGCAAATTTGAATCCAAGCAGCTAGTTTATTCAAATCAGATGAGAATAGTTTAGAAATGAAATTGCTTTTTATGATAGATAAGCAAGCATTTGACCGCAGTTGGAAAGTAACCTATTCATTTTGCATACCTACTTAAAGATTTCCATATTATATTTATCGGAAAACTGATAGGCTTTTAGGTTGAAAGAAAACCTTACTGCTGGCAACTTTGTCTCTGTGTTTGAAGAGGTGGAATCTAGCCTCCACCAACGCAACATCGGCAATGAACGCGTCTTACGGTTCTAGGGAGTTCAAGGCCTCGAATTAGGTTTTAATCTAGAGACGGCTGCAATGTTACAGTCAAGATCAGACTTGATGATGTGTTTCTTGATAATGAATATTAAAACACCGCCTACGTGCGAGTTGCATTCACTTACCGATGGTTCCGATACATCAAAATAATGTGCCATTTCTAGCTCTTATGAAACGGTCAGTAGAGTGCATCGTCAACACTCAACATAAATCATTATCTTTGTACTTACTAGAAAAACTGTTCTCTTATACATTGTTTTATACACTTGTCTCTAAAGGGTCGTCACAAACGATGGAACATAATTCATATCTTTTTGTTATCCTATTGGGTTTGTACATTTATCACAAAAATAGTATACGTATTTAATAACAAAAGGATTCTAAAATGGCGCCGAAAATCATCACCCTTGCATACTACAGACAGCTATAATGTGGCAAGTGAGAGATAATGATTTTCGGCGCTATTTTAGATTCATTTCCTTATATCTACTTGACCCGTTAGCATCACACGCGCCTGAATTCGGGCGGAATGAAACTCAATTGTTGTCAATGTGCTTATCGCTGTGATACGTATGGATTAATAAAACTGGAACTCTGCCTTCACCTACAATAACTATGGAAAATATAGCATAGTCTGATGTTTGGATTAAAAATTATTGTATTCCCAGTACTGACATTTCCACTCATGAAGGCACTCCCCTCCAATTTTTTTTCAGTGTAGTGGCAACTGCTACTCCCCAAGTAACACATTTAACATTTTATTGTTCTACAGTATGCACCATAAGCTTATACACTCACACTAAGACATAAACTGCAAATGAAACCTACGGGTAGGCTTTCATGCGTATCAATAATTAAATGTGGAGGGGCGTAACTTCGTCTGTAAGAGGATTCCTTTGTGAGGATTTTTGGATTACACCTTTCAAACATTTGGGTCAATCTTCGGTATCTAGTTTTAATATTCATTACATTATACGTTGATATGTGGTGCGTGGGTTTTGCTAGAATATTTTGGTTTTGACTGATAAAATTACTGTCGAACATAGCATGTTTGTAGGTTTTAATAAATGTTAATCTTTCAAACCTCAATTCGGCATATTCGGTATTTGTTGGTTTAAGAGTATATGTTAAGTAAAATACCGAAATATCAAATTCCTAACAGTTCAGTTTTTAGATAGACCCTGCAACTGAAATTGTCTAAAATTTACGTTATTGGCAATTTATTTATTTTTGTAGTATTTTTTAGTATATTTAATTAGCTTTGCTTATCAACCAGCCCGTCGGGAGCTGGGATAGAATGTCAACTACAAATTATATTTTGGGCTTATTATTTATTTCTTGTATTAGAGCCCCTCTGAAAATAATTAAATTGAATTTTTAGTCAAATATTAGTTTTTGGGTCAATATTCACAATCGATATTTCAGGATTGTAACTCATTACTTTTATGAGCTAGAGACCGTTACATACGGACTTTCAGGGATACAGAAAGACAGCGGAAACACATGAAAAGGGCTCCATTTTGCCTTTTGGACATGAACCCTAAAAAGGAAGCCTATTGAAGGCGTATTTATATTTATTGCTGTTTTAATAATTCAAAAAGGTGTCGGCGAACCAGCAATTACCACACCTCACCGTCTCGGTGTGCAAATGCATAAAATGCGCATGCGCATGCAACGGTAGATTTTCATTAATGTATGTATTCCATGCCTTTCCATTTATAAGTCTTAGGCTACCTTATTTAGAAACGTGTATGAATAAATTTACCTTACAAACTACATATTGGTACAGAAATTGCAAAAGGCAACATGATATTGGCCGGTTATTACGTTTAATATAGGTATGATCAAAGTATAATACTTACGTCAAGAGATTTTCTTTACTTTCCGTACCATATCTTGCATGTTGGTGTAGGACATTTTGCGAATGCTCTATGATGGCCTGGCTAGCCATGCTACCACCATTATAATAATAAATGCATAAACAACATGGTCACCATATACAAGATTTTTTGCAATCTTGTAGTTGATGTCTGACGCTTATGTACTGTAGCCAGCTATATTACCCATTTGTTAGATACCCTACTATCAATGAAAAAATAACGCTACTAGAATATATTGACATTTTACTCTATTGTACGAGTAAAAACGGCTATAGACACATACATCAAACTTGCTATGATTAAGTATATAAAAAACTTAAGGAGAAGTGAAAAAAATGCAAACTGGCTAATTGTGAGTCGGATTGCCGTTAAAGATCCGGAATTGTATGTTTTATTTGGTGCATTCTAAAGAGTACAGAGCTTTTGGTGTCCGATATGCACTTGACTGGTTTTTTATTGTTTTCTCCTAATTTTATATTTTATGAATATACAGTAAAGGCATACCGCCGGAAAAAAAAAATAAAAAAAATGATTAAAGCCAGAATTATATAATTCAGACAGGCTTCACCACAGTGCTTGCATTATAAACCAAAATACAACCCATACCAAAATACCACTACAAGGTAAAGCAATGCTGGCTTAGTGGTACTAATTATGACTGTCAGCAGGACATCTTATATGGGTACTATTACCTAACATATAAATCCTTATGGAATAGAGGCCTCGATTATTTTTTCTTTTGGAATAGATGCAATGCAAATATACATGATATTTTACTTAGACTTGGTGATTCTGAGGTTTGTAAAGCTCTGATGGTTTCATTAATATCACTCCAAAACTATTTTAATCTCATATAGAGCAGACGAATCTGATAAAACTACCAACCCAACCATGACTCCAATGTATCTTATGACGTTAACCTATATCTGTTCGGCTTTGTTGAAAGGTCAAAGTCAGTCTCAATAATTTATTCAATTTTGGCATCTACGACGCTCGTATGAACTTCAAACTACAAATTTTACTAATTAAATATTTTAGTGCCACGTTAACCAAAAGTTTTATGAAACCACTTCGAGAAGAACTGGCAAATGCCCGGGGCCATTTTTTTATGTCTTTATTCTTTTACAGTTTGTAGGTCTATTATAATATTATTACTATATTTATTAAATTGGTGACGGTAGTTTAGCACAGGTGGAATATCCCAAGCATTTTTGTGTTCTAAATAATCAAGAATTTTGTAATACGCCTTTTTAATTAAAATATTTTTCACATGCAGCTTGAATTTTCTTTCTGTGAGAACTGTAATACCTAAAAAAGACTTTTTATTTGTCCTTGTTAATCTAAACCCTGGCACCGCTAGTTTATTTTTATGCCTAATGTTGCAATTGTGGTGCTCGCCGTTTTATTTAAATAAAATATTTTTCGAGTATAAAATGTATTTTCAAGGACATAGAGTAGATTTCTTTAAAAAAATCCGTCAGTGGTTCGCTAGAATCCATTCCATATATAGGTTTCATTGAAGTCGTATACTTGAAAGGGCCAAGTCAGATTTGATTTTAAGTAGTTGTCGTATATAATAATGATTCCTATTGGCTTCTGCGTCTAGATATGGTGGTACGACTTTTGTAATCTATCTTTTTATCAAGAAATGTTAAAAGCACAGTTTCAGCATTTGTGGAAAACATCATCCTATCAAGAGTTTAGGACTGTAGGAGGTAAATTTGTAAATTTGTCTATCCAGACAAATACAATGACATCAACTTGGTTTTGTCTTCATCTTATCCATCAATCCATTCGCAGAACTTGGGTGAGTTCTTCTCGTAAAAACTCCTTACTTGTCTTTATTTTGTTTCGGACTACACACATTTGTAAAAGTAAGAATAGACTCCCCGAAGTCGTCAGTCATAACATAAATAAAGATTTAAATTAGGAAGATATGCATGAGATCAGTCTCGTATGTTTAATTGCGTGCATTCATTTTACGTAACTTGGCCATTTAAAAAGAATATAATTTCTAAACGTTTACATCTTTCTTCACGTCGTAAATAAACTTGAGATCGCAAGATAACTGCACCGGCTACGCAGCTTAACACCTGAGATAATATCGAATGTTGAAAAATATTTAACATTCCACCTACTTTTCACAATGTTTACTTACCTGTAATTTGTTACTGAGTATAATTACCTTACAAGATACTATCTGGTTGAGAAATGTGTGAAATTGAGAGAACATATTACTTACTGACTATTAACGATGAAATGGAGTTGTCGAAGTGGAGAAGTTGAATGGAGAGATCCAATGTCATTCCTTTTCTTTCTAGCATTTACATTTATTACCAATTTATACACTCGCTGCACATCGCGTAAAGTGATGATGATGATAAAACGTATATATTGTGTTGATCCAGACTGACATACAGTATTTTTATTCTAAGTTTTATCTAAATCGGTGAAGCCGTTAAGTGTGAACGAGTAACAAACATACACAATTGACTCCTTAAATCACAATCTTTGCATTCGTAATAGTATTTTGATATAGTGATAAATATCCATGAAGGGATAAAGAGGATGGAGATCATAAAGCGCGGTGCGCAGAAGATTTTTTCAACTTTAAAAAAGGAGGGAATCTCTGTTCGCCGTCGAGTATTTTTTTTGTTACCTCATAACTCTTTGCAGCGTGTACCGATTTTGATGTTTTTTTTTTGTTGCGTACAGTTTACCTCCAAGTTGATCCCAGTTAATTTTCATTAAAATAAGTAAAGTTGTTTTTAAGTTATAGTCAATTAACTGAAAAACGTATTTTATACTTAGATAAAGCTAATTGCAACTAATATCGGTGATAAACCGGATCTTAGGCGAATGAATGATCTTAAGCCCTAAGCACCATTAGACAGTGAAACATTATTAAAAACCACTTTATTTGAATTAAAAAATAATAGTCAATAAAATTGGCGGTGCGATAGGTACATTAAATTGTAGAACAACGTCTTTGGTTTTAGACTCAAAATCATCATCAGCCTATCCGAATCTCATGTATGGGACTCGATATACGTTTACTGAATATTCTTGTAAACAGTATTAACACATGCTAAGCGAAATGATGAGTAAGAAAAATATTACAAGCTGGATTTGAAACATGTTTTCTCCAACAACATTTGCATAGAAATGTTTTCTTTGGTTTTATGGCTAACCATTTCCCCGACACCAACTATCCATGGGAATCCTTTTGTTAGTAATACAGTTTAATCCTTTCGGTAAATGAGTTAGTTGATGCCTACAACATCCTTCTCAGGTCACCGTGTGTAGTAGCATGATGCTTAGTAGGCGCATATTTCCTTTAGTCGCCTTTTACGTCATCCATCAGGAGAATACGGTACACTTCTTATATCCTTACGCTAGGAACTGACACTGCACAAGTTCAACAATATTTTGAAGAGGTTGGGATAACTCGCAGCCTTGACCTTAATCTGATTGGCACTTTTGCCACAGTTCAATAAAAGTTGCGTATGCAAGAAATCCTGTGCCAGGAGTGGCAGCACCAAGTATACAAATTTCACAAGAATTAGACAAAATTGCGGAAGACACAGCCACTCATTATTTATAGGAAATGCTTGGCTTGTTCCAGATGTGGTCTCACAATACTTGAGCCATGCGTAGCGACATGGCTTACCGGGGGCTCTCGCAGCATGTGGAGCTGGATCGGGCCGCCGACCCCCGGGACCGGTTCACTCTGCAGGAGCTCATCGGCGAAGGCACCTACGGAGAAGTCTACTGCGCCAGGGATAAGAAGTCTGGCAGAAGAGTCGCTATCAAGGTCAGTAACATATGAACTATCTCTTTCAATTAAATCACGAGATCGCTTTTTATTGCAGCCATGTATCTTATGGGAAGTGACCTAATTACTGGCTCTGAAATACAGCTACTAGTATAATAATAAATGATAACTAAAGAGACATGAGTTGAGAGTTTCTCGCAGCATGTGCAGCAGGACCGGGCCGTCCACTCTCGGGTTCTCTTCCAACTACTCAAAAGAGATTATGAGCTCCAAGGATTAAGGCAGGTCTGACAGACGAGTAGTTGTTAATGACAGGAACATTGACTCTGTATGCTTCAACCAAAGTGTCACTCTGTAATCGTTGACATTAAAAATGTGTTAAACTAATCGTTGTTAAACAAAAATATGTGATGTTGTAATATTAATAAGTAATGGATATAAACTAGTCGTTGCGGATGAAATACCCACCTGGGTCAATTCCAGATTTACTGTCTTACCATTAACTACCAATTTGATCATTTTATTACTGGACATAAAATATTGTAAAAGCTTGGAGTTTTTTATGAAAAACCCAGACCTATTATTTTCTAGTAAAAAAACCTTCTATTTTTTCTGTCAGACCCTACGTGTATTTTTAACTTGAACAAATATGTATATCAAAGGTGTATAAATCAAATCCAATGTTGTAGAAGCAACAAATTTGTTTCAAAGAAACACTCCATTTGGTATTCAATTACAAACCGGTCATTCGCGCCGGCCGGATTAATTTGTTATCAGGCAAGCGCTAACTCTCGTGAAACAATTGCCCCCATTTTCGTGTTTAACTGAAATTGTGGAAATTAACAATGTCGCTTTGCGTGTCCGCGGAAATACCCACAAAACGTAGAAACACGCAATATGAATTTTTTATCATTAATTTATATTTGCGTGATTTTTGTGAGTACGGTACAGTTTATGTGTACCCGTAATATATACGTACGGCCAGAAAGTTTGTTTCGTTTGTAGTAGACACACATAAATGTCTGGCTGTACATATACACGTTATTCAACTTATTGTAAAGTTAACAGCATAGACTTATAAGTCATAGTTTTGTTTCAATACAATAACCGGCTATTCCCATCGCATGCTATTTTTGTACCAAGGTTCAAGAAACAAGGGCTTGAGCGAACCTATAGGCTGCACTGGAGTAAACGATAGAAACTACTCAAATTACAACGCCGCCTCGCGCCGGCGCGGCGGCTCTGCTTGCTACTACCTATTATGAATTCTCAGTTTTATGGCCCAAATGGTTATAGCACTTATAGCAGGCGAAATCGTATAGTTAAATGGTAAAATTTAAATAACGTTTATGGTAATGTACTGATAAGTAGTCGTCGAGAACCGCCTCTTTATATAAACTAAGTAATGGTAGTAATTAGAGTGTGTGATATGCAGTGCGTGTAACTCCAAATTAACATATCCGACGGCACATGCGAGTGCGCCAGAGTAAAGAATGGGTCAATAGATTTTTATGGTAGTATTGTTAGCATACGAGTTTTAATTAATCGCCTCGACGCTTATCTCTAAACACAGCATTCATGTCAAGGCCGTTAAACAATAGGTGGGTATGGACGGAGGCTACCCTCTCGTTTTACATTGCTAACGGCGTCGATAGTTACATTACAACTATTTTGTTAATCTATCCTCAGTTATTAGCATACCACATTTTTTTCTTGCAGATCTTAGAAAATATAGCTGAAAATATAGAAGAAATAGAAGAGGAATTTTTGGTATTCCGAGATTTATCCAGTCACCCGAATATCCCAGAGTTCTTTGGCTTATTCTTAAAGCGCGGTACGAGCTCAGATGACGACCAAATATGGTTTGTGATGGAGGTATGCAGTATATCATATTTAAGCGGCACTAAATTTGGAAGGCATTGTGTGACCTTTTTTATTTTGCAGCTCTGCACCGGCGGGTCTGTAACAGATTTATGTGCGGGAATGCGGGCTCGAGACAGCAGCCTTACAGAACCACAACTGGCTTACGTATTACGTGGGACCGTGCGGGCTCTGACACATCTCCATGCCCACCGATGCATGCACCGTGACGTCAAAGGCCATAATATTCTTCTCACTGAAGCCGCAGAGGTTAAACTAGTCGATTTTGGTGTGTCGTCACATCTAGCTGCGACTGCCGCTCGCAGAAACACCTCAGTTGGAACACCCTATTGGATGGCACCTGAAGTAAGACTAACGTAATTGTGAGAACACTACGTCTTTATTAAGCCTAGTGACACGGCGTTATTATATTATGACCTCAACCCAATGACGTTTTTGAAAGTAGCAACGCTTATCTCAGTTCGTTGTACTTAAGGTTAATGTGATTTGTAATTTCAGGTCATAGCGTGCGAACAGCAACTAGATGAGTCTTACGATTGCCGGTGTGATGTTTGGTCAGTTGGAATTACTGCAATAGAATTGGCCGAAGGTGAACCACCGCTATCTGGCTTGCACCCAATGAGGGCCTTATTCCAAATCCCACGGAATCCCCCTCCATCGCTCTCCCACCCGGAGTTGTTCTCACATCAGCTCTCAGACTTTATTGCCGACTGTCTAATTAAGGACATGAACCAGAGACCGTTCGCGAGAGAGCTATTGGAACATCCTCTGCTACTCGCTGTCAGTAGCTTTGAGGATAAGGTGTGTTACCTAAGTTTATTTATAAGTAAACCAATATATGTAAGTGCAGCAGAAAATTTACAATAAGTTGTAATTTTAGATCCGTAAAGAGCTCCAAGCCGAGATAAAACGACAGAGAGCCGAAGGTCGAAGCTGCCGAGCTCCTGAAGCTACGACCAAGCGCGGGAAATTGAAGTCCCACCGAAAAGCACGACCTGAAAAAATGTACACCGACGATTTGGCCACATTAGAAGTGCTCACAGAGGAGGCCATCGTAGAACAATTACAGAAGAGATACAATCAAAATCAGATATACACCTATATAGGAGACATTCTAGTCGCGGTCAATCCCTTCACTGATGTGGGAATTTACACAACAAAGGTGGGAACTTTACACTTTCCTTCCTCGGCATTTTAATTGCGGGTTGTTAACTTTTGTTTGTTTTTAGAGTCAGCAGATATACCAAGGTCGGTGTCGGTCGGATAACCCTCCACATATATTTGCGGTTGCGGATGCGGCGCACCAGGCGCTTATGCATCAAAAATTGCATCAAGCGATTGTGATTTCTGGCGAGAGTGGAGCTGGGAAAACTGAATCTGCTAATCTTTTGTTGAAGCACCTCGTGTTCTTATCGAAGGTAAAAAATATTCATATTTTTCTTATATTTTGTTATCCATTAATTGTGATTAAGATGGCAAATCTTTGGTTTTAGACTCAAAATCGGAACCTTGAAGAGAAGATACTTCAAGTGAATCCTATAATGGAATCGTTTGGTAACGCACGGACAGGGATAAACGCAAACAGTTCCCGTTTTGGCAAATATCTGGACATGTCCATGATGCGAATGGGGCGCATCTCTGGCGCGCGCATATCTGTGTATCTTCTAGAACAGTCAAGAGTTGTTCATCAAGCGCTGTAAGTGTGAAAATATTCCTGTTTCAGCATACAAAAGTAAGGGTAAAAACCACCCAAGTGCGAGTTTAACTCTTACACTAAGGGTTCCGTCAAAATATCGTTATTTTCACACGCAGTTCGAGAACCTTAGCCGGATAACGGCGTGCGCTTAACCGATTTTTATTAATTGTTGTTATACGTTAGATATTTAACTATAAACATACCTTGTTTGAAGCTTGTACGTAGTACCGTTTTACGACAGAGATAAACAAAACACTTTAAATAAAACACATTTCCTTTACATGTTTATTTAATTTTCTGTTTTTTGTTTTCCCCGTGTAAATTAATTACTTAAACATATAGGTAATGTGAAATGTTCAATCTGCTACCTTTTACGATTCCAAACATATGGTTTGCGGTTTTACACTTTAAAGTTCAGACAGACGCCCGGACAGTGATAATCGCTTTCTAGAACGGAACCCTAAAATGACTACTATTGTGAACTAGTCATTTTTCTTTTCGTAAAGTAGTTTTATAGTCAATGTAGTAAGTGCGAGGCAATACTGCTATATATTTTTTTTAAACTTAACATTCAGATTCTTTTTTACTCATTTTAAAAACCCCGAATATGCGCAATCTTCTGAATTGAATAAACTGTGGAAAGACCTAAACACCTAAGATATTAATGGATCGACTCTAGTTCTCATATCGATAATCTGGTTAACTAGTCTGGTTGGTCATGAATTATTAATTGCAGGGGTGAAAGCAACTTCCACGTGTTTTATTACCTTTACGACGGTTTGGAGAGCGAAGGTCGTTGGAGGAAGTTTTACCTGGACGAGCAATTAAAGTCGCGACATCGGTACCTACAACCGTTATCGGTCGTGCATCGAGAACACAACGTGCACAGATGGCGGCAGCTAAATCAAGCCTTCAAGGTAACAAGCATTTCATGATTAATTTGCATTTATGGATTTTATATTGGGTAATTTTATCCTTTGGAATAAAATCATAATACTACTATAGCTGTACATTTGTTTTATATGTATTATGTAATAGTAGATTTAGACAAGACATGTCTCCAAGATTATTATGAACGAGATGGTGTGGCGTACGAGCTTAGCAAGGCCCGGCCGTCGATAGTTCAAGTGCCTAAATAAATCTTTCACCCGAGCATAGAACATATAATAATATGACCCGAGGTAAACCCTCTGCTTTTCATTTCGATTAAATATGAAGAAAATAAATAAAAATCTGATGAGCTAAGCACAATATTTCATAAATAAATAATAATTAAGTCAAAAGTAAATGATGTGTATAAACTATAAAGTCATGTTCCAAACTATTGATCATATTTTATTATATAAAATTTTCCGCCGATAAATAGCAGTGTCTTATTAAAAATTGGAACATGACTTGCATAGTTTTGTTTTTTACAGCAAGAAAAATAGTTTTCTAGGGACCTAAGTCCCTAGGAAACTATTTTTCCTGCTAAAAGTACTGATATCATATTTCCCATCAGGTTACTTTCCAACTTTAAGCGTACTTTCCAAGTTCATTATGTTACTTTAACCCTACCTTCCAAGTATGAGAAATGAAATGTGTTTATTGCGCTTGGTAGGAAACCTTTGCCACGAAACGTACGAGTAGTTATCCATTAAATCCAATTTCGAAAAATCGAATTAAATAACATAAATGTTAGAGCTTCGCAGAAATTTGTTCAATCTTTCCCATACATATCGCCGTATGTTGTTTAAACTATAGTTGGATGGACCTTCTAAGTTTCAGATATTAGTTACCACCTTTGGGTATCTGTTCGAAAACGTGTCAAATTTTAGTTGATCATTTTCCTTTGTTGAAGTAAAGCTGTTCCTTATATTATCTAGTGGGTATTAGAAATCTAATCTACACTGATTATGCTCCAGATATTTTTTATAGTTAAGCAACGCTATTCATGCAAATATGTTCACTCTACGAATACATGCAAATGCATGATGCTTTATTATGCATATATACCAGCCTGTTTCAGTTTATGTTGCTAAATACAATTTTGCAATTTTACTTAGGTTGTTGGATTCTTAGAAGAGGAGGTACAAATAATATACAAAATGTTGGCTGCCATACTCCATCTTGGAGACATAGAGTTTGGGGAAGCTATTGATGATAATAATGGAGACAATAAGGCGACTATTATCGACACAGCGCCTTTACACCGAGGTAAATATCAACATTCATAACGTACTTCGATGAATAAACGTCTCACCCCATCAGGTAGGGTTTGCCATAATATGATCCCCACGCTTTGCAGGCATCTGTGGGATACCATTGTAAAAACTTATTTCTTCAGAAGACACTGCTGACTACCTTCTGGTATATCTTCCCTTCATTGTGGTTTTCGACTCCAACAGGAAGATATGGGGATGGGGGAATTCTAGTCCTCACCCCACGGGATAAATATAAATTAGCGCTTATTGATTATTTACACTTTTGAGGAAGACTTGTATCTTAACTATAATGGATCCAATTAAATATACTTATAGATCTTGAATAATATTTATGACACTTTTGTCGCGGCTTTCTAAATTTTTTCCTAAATAACGATATATACCTACCTAATCCAATTAAACAAATGCAGACTTGAGACAAGAGACAAGGTCGCGAGTAGAAGAATAATCACGTAAATACGGTAATTTAGGTATAAAAATTAAGCAACTAAGTATTTTTTTTGTGAATACGGGTTCGTTTACATTGGATGCATTTCACTTCTCCTCTTGTCCACAGCATCTTGTCTCCTTGGAGTAGAAACCAGTGACCTCCGCGAATGCCTCACGAGCAGTAGCGTGGTCGCTCGAGGCGAGACCATAGCGCGGCACAGTTCTCCCACCGAAGCAGGTGTGGCGAGGGATGCCACTGCAAGGGGTCTCTATGCGAGAGCCTTCGACAGAATAGTGGAGAGGATCAACGCTTTGCTCTGCCATAACAGACCTAATAAGTTAGTTCATACAATCTTCTATAGCGTGACACGTTCTCCAACTGAAGCTGCTTTAGTGAGCATATCCTTAGCCTTTAAAAAATTGCAGATAAATTTAATGCCTCAATAACAAAGCTGCTGCTTTTTCCTCCTATAACATGCATTGAGACATTCTGTTTGGATTGTTTTAAAGTAGTTTCATTACTTTGAAACAAACATGCTTATAAAACATATACTTAATACTAACGATTTTCCTAGAGTAACCGCTCTAAGATTTCTAGAACAATAACAAAACCTGTACTGATTCACACAATATGCATAACACGCTTCTAGCAACAAAGGTTGTATTTAGTCGTTAAATCCACAATGATTCTTGACATTACTTTGAAAGAGCAGCCCAGTCACAGAATAATGTATTTTACTAAGCCTGGGTGTAAAGGTGAAGGTTAAAATTTATAAGTACACTTAACGTCACCCATTACAAAAACATTATTTTGTTTACAGTAACGAGCAGCTATCCATTGGAATATTAGATATATTTGGGTTTGAGAACTTCAACAGAAATTCGTTTGAGCAGCTTTGTATTAACATTGCCAACGAGCAAATTCAGTATTACTTCAATCAGCATATATTTACGTGGGAACAACAAGAATATATGGCTGAAGGTGTCCCGGTAGATCTTGTTGAGTTTTCGGACAATAGGCCAGTCCTGGACATGCTCCTCTCAAGGCCTATGGGACTGCTAGCATTACTTGATGAAGAAAGCAGATTCCCACGCGCCACAGACCGGAGCCTCATTGGTAAATACTTACATAATAAAATTTGCATAAAACAATGCAACTCGTTGATTAGAACATGTAATTTAAACATGCAATTTTCATTGCAGAAAAATTTCATAACAACGTGAAGAGCAAATATTACGTGCGCCCGAAATCTGATGCAATATGCTTCGCAATTCATCACTTCGCGGGACGCGTGGTCTATCAAGCCGAGGGATTCTTGGAAAAGAATAGGAATTTCCTGCCACCGGAAGTGGTTCAGCTAATGCGGCAGAGTCAGTACGACATCATAAGGTTTCTGTTCCAGTGTCCGATAACAAAGACTGGCAATTTGTATTCTCCGTTGCAAGGCGACATGGATTCAAGGAGCTTAGAGAGCCCGACCGATACTAGGGTAATTGCTTCAATTAAATTTGCTCGTTATGACAAAGAGGGCTTTGTGCCTTTGCGGATTGTTCTCGTTAATATTCCTGTGTCAATTTAGTGAATAGTGTTGGTAATAATTGTGTTTAATTATCAGGATCGTTTCAACAGTCGGGGCTTGGCTTCGCAATCTCGGGCTCAACAGACGGTATCGACGTATTTCCGCTATTCTTTGATGGAATTACTTCAAAAAATGGTCAGCGGTACGCCTCAGTTCGTGCGGTGTCTAAAACCTAATGACTCGCGGTCACCGAAGCACTTCGATTCTGCGAAAATTTTGAAGCAGCTCCGATATACTGGAGTGCTTGAGACGATACGAATCAGGCAGAATGGATTTTCTCACCGACTCACCTTTGAAGAATTTTTGAAAAGGTGAGGAATTTATTCCCTTAGGATTTTATGATTTTATTTTCAAGAAATTCATTTGGTCTTTATATAACATATATTCATTTTAACGGTTTTAAAATATTTGCAAATATTATATAATCAAGGCTTTTGCACATTAGACTTAAAAGTTATATCAGATATTTGCTGTTCTCTCCCAACCTAACAATTTCGAGTAAAATGAAATTTCTTAAGAAATGGATTTTACTTACCATGCGTTAATCTTTGAAAATAGCGACTAATCTGTGGATATACCAATTTTTCACACCAGTGTAACTATGAGCTCTTTGGGTCCTGTACATCCGATAAATAATGTAATCCTTATATGATTTATTACCCGCGTTTTCATCTGTCTCTACAACTACATAAACATGTGCATCTTACAAGATGTCATCTACCCTTGAACATTTTAATATATTTATCTCGTGCGGAAGCTGAAGCAGTTACTTGGCCACACCAATATTAGCACCCACACTTAGAAGTCAAGAGTCTAACCAATAATTTAATTTCTACTTTAGACTGCAAATCTACAATTGCTCATATTTTATAAGTATCTATTACAAAATTTAACATTGTAAAGTCACATTTTAATGCCACGTTCAGCTAAAACGTGACTTGGACCTGGCTTTATTAAGGTTCCACATATAGTATAGTATATAGTATACAGGCAACAACCCGTGAAATTTTATTGGTTATGATTGCAGCTTAAAAACTAAATTTTGAATTGACATTTTCAGTATTTGTTCATTATATAAAGATTATGTCGCAAAAAATACCGAAGCTTAGGGTCCTGGGTAGTTTATTTATGTTACCCCTTAATAAAAATAGTAATAAGATGCTCATTTGGACAGCCTCCTATATCTTTATATGTTTAGATCAAATATGTATTTGTACACTAACAGAGTTCTTGACTATGACAACCCCAATGCTAGGCTCCAAAAAGGCATTTAGGAATACATAAGGCATTTCTTCAGTTTGTGAAAATAATATTAAACATTTCCTATTTTCACAGTAGGAACGTCAAATCTTACAAAAATAAAATAGTAATTACCAGCCGTTGTTGTGAGTACGTTTTTATTGTTTCCAGGTATAGCTTCCTAGCGTTCAGCTACATGGAAGAAGTAAAACCGAACCGTGATACGTGCCGTATGCTGCTCATGAGGCTGAAGATGGATGGATGGGCTCTAGGGAAGTCCAAAGTCTTCCTGAAATACTATCACGTGGAATTGTTGGCAAGAGTTTATGAAGAGCAGGTGAATACAAATGCACAGTTTATTTAAAAATAAAAAAAACGCAAATTAAGAGGGTGCTGTGATCAAAGTTATCACGGTTACTTTTTTTACGAATATAAATGCACTGCAACAGGGAAGTAGACAATATTTTAATATGTTTCCATTGTAGGGCAACTAAAATAGAACCATTTCGATCACTGAAGAATATTCTTTTTGTAATTATTAGAAAAAATATATTCTTCAACGATCGCGGTTTTTGTTTTTTGACCATAGGTGCGGCTTATTGCCTGAGAACCCCGATCTCGCAGGGCCGATTCCTAGAGGGACCCGATTTCTAATTATTTCGATAAAGCCGATTAAAAGTCAAGATCATCAACAATTAAACAATCGATATGTGCAGCATTTTGAAATGGCAAAGTCGTAATAGCTATGGACTGCCGTGCTGCAGGTTCATAGTTCGATCCCCAACACCGACCACCCTCAAATAGCTAACCAAGTAACTAACATTATGTTCCGGGAGCAGTCCTTGAGAGCCGTTAAAATTACAGGCACATTAGACTTAAAAACTGTATATCTCAGTGTGACGGGTGCAGTGAAATTCGTCACTTGTGATGAAATTCGTCTGTTATAGGCAATGGTTACAACTACATTAAGAAAAATAACACTTAAAAGCACAACTAATATTAAAATAAGAAAGACCACTTCTTTAAATCATAAATAAACATGTTTCAGATAAGAAAAGTGATTCTGGTACAAGCTTGCGCACGCGCATGGCTTGCTCGAAACTACTACGCACGGCTCAAGGCACAGATGGCGATATCAGTATTGACTCTCCAAAGGCACGTGAGAGGATGGCTGACGAGGAAACGACTGCAGGAAAGACAACGACAACTGGCGAGGGAATTCCAGAGAGAACAGGACAGCCAGAGGAAACAACACAAAGCAGGTAATTATGAACCTATACTAATGAAGGCAATCCTTGCAAAGTTAGTCCATTCCAAAGAGACATGCTATATACAAAAATACAAAATAACTTTATTGAATAAAAACATGAGAGGATAGTTAAAGAGACAACGACTACATGAGAGACTGAGACAACTGGCGTTTGAACTCCAGAGATAGAAAGACAGGGAAAGACAAGAATATAAGCTTAGCTTAAAAGTTTTGGCATAGTTGGTCGTAATGCTAACATTTTATGTCATTTGAAGATGCTTAAACAAGTAGTTACTTAGAAAGTAGTGCCTACTAAGCTAATCTCCGTTTTTGTTCAGTTCCAAAAGGAGTATCATAGTGAGGCAAATCAATAAAAAACTGTTGAACATACAGGTAGCAATACTAGTACTAACCTGCATATTTGAATCAGTGATGACCCAGTGGCAGGTACTATAAACTCCAGCGAAGGACGCCGATGTTACGGTTGTAGAGCGCTTTACGACTTACAGGTTACTAACATGTCCAGTAGAAAATATACTACCAACCACCATCTTCGACTATAATATCATCACTTAGCATCTGGTGAGAATGTGGTCAAAGCTTAGCTT
The DNA here is from genome assembly GCA_963854805.1 of Plagodis dolabraria. Taxonomy (NCBI): domain Eukaryota; kingdom Metazoa; phylum Arthropoda; class Insecta; order Lepidoptera; family Geometridae; genus Plagodis; species Plagodis dolabraria. Next base: position 16,977,963 of record OY978442.1, read on the forward strand.
ATCAGAGAAGATGTGTGGCTCATCCCTTAGTACGCCATTTAGGCACTAATCGAAATTGCCGTAGGTATTCCGCAGACCTTTAAAAATCATAGTATTGGCTTACGGGTAGGTTTGAATTAAATTGCGTGTCAGTAACAACAAATATTGAAGATACAAATTCTGACATAAGTGTTACAAACGTGGTTATTTTACTAAATCTGTAGTTGAAATAACAAAAGATCATATCAACAGATTGAACAGCTGGTAAGAAGAGAAAGGAAGACGAATAGATAACATTTTAATTAATTTTAACATTTCGCAATTCGCCCTGAATTCATTTCCCTTACTTCAGTAAAGTAACGTGTACAGTAGCATGGTTGGTTGTATACTTTGTTTATCTATTTTGCCTACGAATGTATTCACAAAGCTATTCTCGCTGAAGAAAATCCCGACATGACTATATTTTTTTCACCTCGTAAATTTGACGTTTTGTAATGTAATCCGCAGAGCATGCGTTATTGCAAAAATAAGAATATATAAAAAATATTGGGTTGCATCATTATTGATAAGTTTAAAGCTAATTGCTAAATAAGTCTTGTTTGTAGTACAAATTAAATTTAACTATAGGTATCGCTCCATCCCCATACGATAAGAACAAGAGGATACATTTTAATAAAAATATGTATACAAAAATAGGTATGTTCAAAAAACAACTGCAGAATTCAAAGAGTTCAGTGCTGAAATAATAAAAATTTACACTAAGTTGCAATTATTGTGTTTCCAGGTATTCCTAACAAGAACAAAGCCATGATGAAGGCCAAAATGTTGCGACGGATGACATCAGACGACAGCGACGATGCCAATGACGCTACATCTGGGAATAAGGAGAACATCGACACCAACAAAGCTGCTGTTGTTATCCAGAGCCGTGAGTTCATAGCACACCATCATATCTGTATAATCTCAAAGGGGCAGAAAGAGATATCACCTCCTTTTGTCAGATTTTAAAGGTTTCCTTCACTGCAAGCCTATTGGCACATATATAATTTCATTCTTGAGGCTTCAGGAAATTAAATGTATGATAAACTGAACTCAATAATGACCCAGTGGCAATACTATAGGGACTGCCGAACAGAACTGGTTTGGATCCCATCGCAGACTTGAGATTTACCGCATGTTGTTAAAGCATTTTGTGATTTCCCACCTCGGTAGATACCTCAAGTAGAAAATTTGAATCCAATAATCTGTTGACGTACAGCTGTTAATGAAAGCCATTTCCCATTCGGTCAACATCAGGTGAGATTGTAGTTACATGATAGAAGTTACGTGCTAAGGCCCGCGCTAGCCACTGTGCACAATCCCAGACGAAGAACTTCCAATAAGTAAGAACTGTTCGATGGGATTTCCGATCAATATTACGATTCCTATTCGGTTATATATAATAATTATGGACAAAATTTGTAATAGTTTTCTAACTCAAAAGATATCCTTCCTGCCTATCGGTAATAGAAACAACTTTATACGTTTATAATTCTCATTCCTTCCCTTATCCTATGCCAGCTGATATTTCACTGTGGGTAAGTGATGTCACTCAGACCATCCATATAGACCATCCGAAACATTTTTTTAGGCCTTTCTCGACCCTTGTATCCTTTGGTTAGTTCTATTTCATGCCATCCTAGTATTCAAGAATTAATGGACCTGGCTATAAACATTAAATTCTGTGTATATATTTTCAGATTTCCGTGGATACACGGCTCGCCGCAAGTGGGCTAAGGGCCGTGCACCCCCTCCCCCTTCACATCCTGCTCCAACTCCTCAGCTTATGCAGCACTACTCCGTGCAAGAACGAGCCGCGCAGCTGCAGACTTTCGCAGAACAAGTATGATCTTCAATCTTAAATTAAGGGCTTCTTACTTGTTAACAACCTGATTAGTTATTCTAATGAACTGTAAAACAAGTGCTTATATTTTAATATCAGTAAACATAGAAAAGCATGTCTTTTTTGTGGAAATACTAGCGGATAGCGCCGGCTTCGCATGAGTATTTGACAAAAATTTCAAAAAATAATTTAGTTTTTTTGGTAATATTCTATAGTCTATATTCATCAAGGATATTGTAGGACTTTTATGGTGAAAGAAGTTTTCAAATTGGTCCAGTAGTTTTTATTTTTATTCGTTACATACAAGAATACAAATCTTTCCTCTTTTATGATAACATTAGTGTAGTTTAAACTCCTTGAGAACCAGTAATTCTAGGTTAGCCTGAACAACATCTTCAGCCACACCATCACTTACCATCAGGTGAGATAGTGGTCAAAGGCTAACATATCAGGCATAAAAAAAAGTTTTTTTTATAGCTGATAGGTAAACCTTTGACCACAATCTTACATGATGGTAAGTGATGATGTGGTCGAAGGTGTTAACGGGCATTAGCTAGAATTACTGGCTCTCAAGGACAGCTGCCGGACACACGGTTAGGTGCTTGGCGAAAGAGTTTCTACTTGAGGGTGGCCGCTAGCCAGGTGGGCATTCGATAAATGCCCTCCCACAATACAGAGAAGCTCAAGCCTGCGGCGGGATACGAACCATGGACCTGCTGCGCGGCAGTCCATAGTCAATGCCACTGAGTCATTACTGCTTCAAAAACTCCCATACGAAGAACTGCCGTAGATGTAGATAAGTGCCAAGCCAGTGCCTGATGGTAAGCATCACGTCTGTCCTTATGGATGGTCTAATGGTGAGACTGTAACTGTAATCATTTGTGTAACCATTGTGTCTGACAATGCACTCCGCTCCACACTCAGAAACATCCGTTTTTGAATCTCGATTGCTCAGAGTAATTTTATTTAGTAGAGTGCCCTTCAAACGTAAACACGGCATTGTTTGCACACTGCTGCTTGGAGGCAGAATATCTGATGACACTGCGATGATACCACCAAGACAGCTTTTCTTAAGAGGCCTACCCGGTTAGCCACCTGATTGGTACCACCCAAGGACCGCGTGTGGGGAATCTAGATTAAGGGTAGCTTTCCACAGACGAAGGAGACTCCGCCTCCAAAATGTCATGTGACGAAGACCTCGTGGCAATCTAGTCTGCATCTTGCCTTCTTCCATGACCTGATCTTAGCGGACCATTCTTGGATCATTAACGTGAAGCTTCTAGATGATGTAGTAATCATCTCGGTTGTATGTTCCCAAACAGTTGCACAAGTGTGTACCTAAACATCCTCATTACATCAGATGTTGTTGATAACTGAATACCGTGTCAACCACTGCGTGGTGTTTGTTTGATGATGGAACATTTACTATCAACGGCAGGCTTTGATTTATTTTAATCTCAAATAAATAAATCTCATTTCCAGGTGCACAGCAAAAACCAAGAGTTGCACAAGAATCTCCGTCGCAACAAGCCCGGTATCCGTCTAGTCGAAGTCCAGAGACCACCCGAAGAGTACCGACCTCCGCCGGGCTTCACGCTCGTACCGGCCATTGTTAGGGGACAACCGTCACAGATAGAACGAGACGCCAGTCGGATGTCCAGGTGGGGAAAGCATATAAAAAAAAAACAAAAAAAATAATATTTTAAATCTACACTCCACACACTTACCCTACGGTTCAATTCACGCAAATATGCGCTATTTGCACTATATGCACGCAAACGGTCGGTTCATAACTTGCTAAACAGTCACCACGATAGCATAATGACGTCATCTTTGACGTCACCTCCGGCCGCAAACAACGCTCACAGAAAAGTGGTAGTGCAATGTATGCACAAACGTCAAACTCAAATCTTGACAGATAGATGAGGAGATTTTTATTTTTGTGGTTAGAATGTTGAACGTACAAACATCTGTTCACAAAAGAATGCCTTGAAATGAAATACTTCTATTATCAATAATTGATGTGAAGGTTATTTTGGGTCAATTGCGAAAAAGCAAATTGACAGTTAGCAGATGTTATAAGCACGGCTACATATCGGTTCACATCGTTTGCGCGCAAACAGTGCATATTCTCGTATTTCAGTTATGAACCAAGCTTTTGCAATGTATGCAGTGACAGCAGTGTTTGCGTGATTTAAACCGTAGTGTTAGTAAACAAGAAATATGAAATAGGAAACATGCAACATTACACGTTGCATGTTTCCTACAACATTATAAGGGGGAACAGTGTTAAAAGTTTTTTTTTTCCGTTAATGTCATTAGCACTAGCATCCAGAGCAGACCAGTATCCTCTAAACCGAAAAGATGAAACTTGAAAGTCAATAGGGCGCTGGGAGACGATGGATACAAATTGCTAATTCATTCATTGTGGCGTTCAATGAAATAGTTATAGGTTCAAAAGTGGATGTCTTTGGCAGATAATGACTACGATTGTTTATACTTTGTAACTACTTTAGCTTCTTTTATACGAAACGCCCTAGAGACCACGTTTATATGTAACATTATTTTATCTTAACGTTTCAAACACTTAACCGTGATTACTATCACTATATATATTGTATTATAATGATTGATAGGCTGTATTTTTATGTAGTGTATTCTAATATTAGGAGTGAAAACATCAAGAAAACAATGGCATTATGCCTTAAATCTTATTATGTAAAAGGTTGGTTTCCTGGTGAGAAAGACGACTAGATGCGTACCTCGTCCATTAATACAGATGGACGAGTTATATTTGGTCTGGTAGAAAAGACATTGCTATGCAAAAGCTTATGCGGTGCCATATATGTTTTCTAAACGGTCTGTACTTATTATTATAATGTACCTTATAACCTGGCATACCAGAATATTCCTTTCTCCGCAAGTATATTACATAAAAAAACAACTCTATCAATTTAACTTACGTTTGTATCTCATGATTGTGCACGCTTCATGGACCGTAACAGTCCTTCGCCAGAGTTTTTGGAAAGTGTAGCGAGGCCTTGGGATGAACCGATGCTGAACAAGAAAGACCACGTTGAAATCAGACCCAGCAGGTTGGCATAATGATTAAATCCGCAGTTTCTATGTTATAGAGCTAATATGTAAGCTTAATATCATATAAGGCTTCAACTACTCTTTAAAATTGGAAGCTTACTAATGTTCTGTCCATTAGTTAGCCACGTAGCTAGATCAACGAGGAGGTCATACTAGCTGTAGTAATGTGTCACTCTCAATACATGGGTTTTGGTTGCTAGAGATTTTCCGTCTATTCAAAGCATATATATGTATATATTTGGATAATTTCTGTAATTTTCACTGCTATTTGTCATTTACGTCTCAAAAATAAAGGAAAACAATTTAAATAAATCACCAGTTTTCTCACAATTTCATTTATGTCTGGCCTTATCTCTCTCAAATACTTACCTTGAACTGAAATCGTATGTACGCTAAAACTTTCGTTTCCGAATGACTGGAGCGAGTAGTACTAAACTATTTTGTACAATTGTTTCTCTCTATGAAGAATCTTGCGTCTCTTCATATTATTCGCAACGTAACTACATATAAACAATATTTGAAACTTCAGCCAAAAAGTGTTATCGTACACAATACAAACAACATATTTTATAGTCACGCTCTGTAGTTTAACGTTGCGCAGGTGTATTGTTACGTCGTGAGTATAACAGTGACACGCGCTTGGAGCACATCCCGTTGCAAAATTTTACTATTCAGTAATAGCCAACAAAAAACGGTTGCTACTGTTACAAAACATTCATTCAATGCTACTAGTTTTGGCTTTAGAACATTAGATAAACTATGTAATAATGATTCTCCTGTGATAGAGAGTGCCGACTGCCGATCGGGCAGTAGTAATTAAGATCCTCACTAGGGGACTGAGCTTTTCTTTATAATGCATTGGCATTTTGTATATACTAGGTTCCACCTGTATGTGAAGTAGAAAATCTGTCACCAAGTTCTATATAAGTGGCTTTAGTTCCCATTGTTGTACTGCCATGCTAATCTTGACCATATATCACTTACCGAATTGTTGAGATAGTGGTTAGTGAGAATGAGAGACCTACACGAAAAAAATATGAGTGGTGGCACATACATGAGTGTTTGTATCACATTATAATAAGTATATATATTTTTCATATGTACCACAAAATAAATATAATGTGTCTATTATATTATAGTATATATACGAAACATTGCTCGAACCAATAAATAAGTAAGTAAGAGTTTACCCTGACTTACTTTTTTAACAAAGTTGAGAAAATTTGCGATGGGAAAAAACTTTTGAATGTGATTTACTTACAAGTTAACATTTTTATTTTGTTTCTTGTTTCAAATGAAAATTTTATGCTACAAAAATTTGTAAATGTGAATTTAGCTTAGCATGCGAAGTGATTGAAATTATGTTTGAAAATATTTATCATTAGTATTTGAATTGATTTTAAATTAATACGTCTACAATAACTGGCAACCTAAGTTGAAAAAAAGTGGCAAAGCGCAACTCAGGCCCAATCTGATTTATTGTACAACATAAGAAAAAAAAATATGATTGGTTTGACCTAAGAATTTTTGTTTTCAGTGTTAATTATGATAAAAATTTTGTAAGATGGTTTAAATACTTGCACTGGGATTTGAACTAGGTCTCATTTTTCCCTTTGCTATTGCAGGTAGGTACTGTATAAGTAGCACTAGCCAACAACCTCACATTTTCTATTTGTTTATAGACGTATAAATCTAATTGCTGATGTGGGCGCCATCTACATAACATATAAAGTATTCGTTTATTGCTGTCGTAAATATATGATTCATATGAAAATTCCGATTACAACATACATTATAGGGTAAATAAATAAAATATTTTCGCTTCCTTTTTTTTATTTGATTTTGTAAGAGATAACGGGACCTTAGCCTAAACTCCCGTCCGTTCCTGCGTTCGACCATAAAATTATCACTTCATAACTTACTAAAAGAGTCAATTTGAATTTTAGAAGATCATGTATTAATATGTCACAAACAATAATAAAACAAACGTTAAAAAGGGATCCTCTTTTAATATTTAATAAACATACAATAAGTTTTTTTCAAAGTTTTTACTACATTGTCATAAAAACAACCATACATTAAGTTGTGTGAATATTCTTTAGTAAAATAATAAATAATAAATCCGGCCCAGTGCAAGTCAGTCTCCCTCTTCCAAGGATCTTGAACTGAATGAAAAAAATACGATTAAGGTTAATCGTGTTGGTGAGGAATTCCTCGATGTGCGAGTACGACACGCAATAGGCCAGCTTTTAGTTAAATTAAAACTGATCATGTGCCTTACGAAAATGTCTAATTGTAGATACCAACATCAACCCAGCAACGGTCATTACGAAGAAGATCGGCACCTGCAAGCGAACCAAAACTGGCAGAATTTGCCATGCAATCGGCAATGCGGCGGACTGGTCAGGTACGGAAACCATGTAGATATCTGGCGGCACTGGCCTTGATACTAACCTCGTTTACTACTATTGCATGCATCTTCCGGGCTTATAGAGATACTGGGTATGAATATATATATACATTACAACCTTACACCATAAGCTAGATCAGTATAGACATGTGTCCAGTATGCTGCTGTCTATTATTGTATGGGTCCCCACCATTGAACACATAATTTAATACACTTCTGAAACATTACATAAACACAGTTAGCTAATTAACTCTCATCTCGCACTACTGCCACAAAGAATCATGTCAACATTTGACCTGTCAAACATTTTGACAGTTAGTGTCGAGTATATTGATAATGGTTAAGTAAAAATAATGTTTATTTTTTGTCATTATTTATCACGAACTTAAATCAAAATCGGTAATTTGAATAAAAAGATATTGATATTTCAACTTTTTACATAAATCTGGCAGTTATATTACTCGGAACGCAGCCATTACAATACAAGTTACTAACGTTTTGTTATCTGCTGCAATTAATCGGTTATCCCATACCGAATTCATTAATTCTTTCGTTTTCGTTCATAGTTATTTTACAGACTGAAGAATTAAATATGTTTTAGTTTAAATCAAGTGTTAAATCCAAATTTTCACTTACAATTATCTCATTAGAACCTGTGTTCACGAATAATGTTTTTTTTTGTTGTATGTCAATGTCAGCCGCTGTAACTGTCAAACAAATGGCGTCCTATTTATTTTCGTTGACCCTGCCAGAACACACTTTTAGGTGTTTCACAGATTTTCTACTTGAAGGTGTTAACTAGCCAGGGCAGCATTCGCAAAATGCCCTTCCACCAGCGGCACAACAGTCCATAGCTATATTGCTTGGTCATCATTGCTTCGAATTTCGTACTTGCCTCTATTACCCATTTTATCGATTATCATTTAGTGGATACACTACCACGAAAGCATTCCCAACAAGGGAAGGGATTCATAGAATGTAAGACAAAACTTCATACAATTTATTTATTGTTAGTGAAAACATGTTATCTTCTGGTATTGTCAGTGAAGACATTATATTTACCTACCAACCCCACGTAAGTGGGATAAGATTATACAATTAGTGACGTAAAACTTGGTGCATGCACTGTTCTTTTGTAATCTGGTATTCTTAAATACTACTTGCTCAGTGATTCTAGGACCGTTTATATCATTTAGACAGTTACATAACCTCAAAACTTGTTGTCACTATAACATATTTTCCTTATTGACAAATTGAAAAATATCTACACAGGTGTCATAAAAATAACTGAAGTTTAATTTAGAACCATAAACATCATTATACAAAGCCAACATAAAAATCAGAATGACAGGTCGCGGGTTGTATGGGATGTGGGCATGATTCTTTGTGGCAGTAGTGCGAGAAATGACCCATCATTGAAGGCAGTCTTCAGTTGATTAAATTTAACAAGGAGTTTGTTTTCTCATATAATAAATAGCTCATACCATTAGACATAAATATTAGGTCAGTATCAAGGAGAAATATGACGCCATCTGTGACACTGTCTATATTACGGCTGGGTCATTATTTACCTATTAAAAATTTCATAACGACGTCTGTTTTACGACGTAGGTGGTTGGTACTTTACAGATATTAATTTATTTTTCTATAAATGACTCAGGACAGACGTTAATTAAATACGTTTGTACCTTATATAAAACACACACCAATGATGTCGTTCGCACTTTTATGACTTCTGGATTTTTAAGCTTGTAAGACGATATCAGATGCTCCGCAAACGTGTCAGTATCAACGCGGGTGCGGTGCACCGACAGCGCGGCTCATAAATGCAACTACGAGGTTTTTAAACGCAACAGTTTGAGTATACGCTATTGGAGATGGAATTACCGCGGCTGCTGCCAACAAAGTTGCCCTCCAATTGTTCTAACGAAGAGGAGCACTATTAAATTAGGAGAAATTTTACTTTCATGGTTATACAAACAATAAAAACTTACCATAAGGGCTTGTAACTTAAATAAAATAACTCCCAATAAAAATGTTTTACCGGCGAAATCTTTATAGGCATAAAATTTATAGAACTATGGGTATAGAAAAATATAGCCGTATAGCCCGTGGAGTGCCGGGCTAGAATGTCACTCCTACTCCTCCTATATCTGCCCCTCTTCCCGAGGGTATCGTAAGAGGTGATTAGGAGTAAAATATAGGAAGGTGGAGAGCAGCGCCTTCTTAGGAGCTGCTATCACACACTGTGATCCCCAAGACGCCTGTCAAGCATAGGGATTAAGGCAAACTGCCTCCTTTATAAAGTAGTGGACAATCGGGCTGATACAGCTTTACAGTTTGTTATATTGTAAACTTTCAAATTTATTATTTACGATTTTTGGTAAATAAGATAGATTTATAGTATAAGATCTACATAACTACAATTATACGTTACTACGTTAAAATAGCAAAACTTATATTCAAACAATGTTGTGTATATAAGTCCTATACTATTATCCTAAATAAAGATTTGTAGAATACAAAGCTTCCAAAGAATGTGTAGATTGCTAGTTAAAGTGAAATTAAATTGTACCCAATTGCTACACTTTAGTTGTAAGTAGTTGGTACATACATAGACTGTTGCGCAACATAATTATAATTTCTTGCCGATATATGTAGAATGGTCTTGTTGGGCTAAATAAGGATTTGTACCCTACACAATTGTTATATATATATATATATATATATATTGTTTAAAATGTGGATACGAGCTTCGAATGAGTGTGTAGATTGCTAATTGAAGTAAAATTAATTGTACCCATTTGCTACACTTAAGTTGTAAGTAGTTGGTACTTATATAGACTGTTGCGCAACATAATTATCATTTCTTGCCGATATCAAATGGTCTTGTTGGGCTAAATAAGGATTTGTACCCTACACAATTGTTATAATATATATATATATATATATTGTTTAATATGTGGATACAAAGCTTCGAATGAGTGTGTAGATTGCTAATTGAAGTAAAAAAAGCTATACTTTATTTGTAAGTAGTTGGTTCATAGTCTGTTGCTAAACATAATTATAATTTCTTGGCGGTATCTATTGGTCCTGTTGGCACAAACACTCGTTTACGTTTACGCTGGGTAGTAAATAGCACTTTATGTCAATTTTATAGGGATACTGGCAAACTCATACTCGTAAGTTTCGTCACTACCCGCAATGACGTCATAGTCTGTAATAGCTCGTCCATTTCACAATCACATTAAATCACACAAATGTAAGATTTTAACTTCCATTTCTTCTCATTAAAATGCCACATTTAAATATTTTGCGTATTTACAGTCACAGAAGGCTGATTTTAAACGACACTAAATTTTATGATCCGTTAAGTAACCTTATAAACCCCATATAAATCTCGTAATTATTTATCTTGCTCTTAAATTCTGTCAACATAAATGTCTTCTTACATTGTAATGTTTACATTAACGTCTGCTAATAGTATGCATACAAAACCGGAACGAGTGGAAATTTTTAACCAGGCTCTTCCAGTCTGACCAGCTGTGGTAATGACTCATACTTTAAAATTAGTAATTTCGTTAATATGATTTTAATCATCTAAAACGTAAGAAACGAAATATATAGTCAATGTGAACTAACCAAAAAACAAGACTTAACCCTCAATATTTCATTGATGTATTGGGCAAAATTAGTCACACTTATTAAATTGTACTCGTGTAATAAAGTAAACATTGCTAATTTAGAACTAATGGACACATATATATATTTATGCAACAACTCCTGTTGCTCAATACGTAACCATAAAAATATAAGCAACGATTTTAATTCTTATGATTGGGCAATAAAAGTAATTTTTAATTTCTTTTTAACTATTAAACCTACGCTGAAATATTCAGAGACCACCTGGAAACCTTTCTATATCAGATTTTTTTGCCGGAAAGGATTGTGAACTACCGCCTTTTAAGACGTAGGTTCAATACCTAATATGACGAGCCTTCGGTCCCTGTAATACTTTTTATGAAAAGGTGATCCATAAAAAGGTCACCCAATATCCCCCGCCTCCTATACAATAGGCAAGAAATATTGCAGGTTACTCTTCTTAAAATATTCCTTGAAAGCGACGCCAGGGTTGACAGAAAATATTCCAAAGTATCACTCTACCTATGTAGATATTTACTCCTGAAGGATGTTATAGAGATAATTAAATCGGAATATTTTTTCTCGAGTTCTTGAGCATTATATAGTCGACCCTTGTTATTGATATAAGAAGAAAATCTGTCGCCAAGCACCTAACGGTGTATTCCGCCCGCAGTCCTTGAGAGCCAGTGAAATTACAGGCATATGAGACTTAGCAACTATGTCTCAAGGTGATGGGCGCAGCGCAATTTGTGACTTGTGACGAAATCCATCTGTTATAGGCAGAGGTTAGTCCGCTTAACGACAGGTAGGACTCGAGCTTGTTCCGTCACAATAACTTAAAAAAAAAAACAATAAAAATTGAAATAGTACCAACAATATTTTTGAATTGTGGCAAATATTAACATGAAGCTGCTGTTTTACATTATACATATCTTGTAAACCGTCAATTTTATGGCTTGAATAAAGACATACAAAAAAAACATAAATTTTCACTTGCTCAAACTTGCTGCATTACATGCATTTTGGCCAGTCGTGTTAAAAATTAAATTACAACCATAAGTATCCTGCTGCTCCATAGTTATTAATGGAGCATCGACGCATGTCCATGACGTTAGTGTAGAAGAAATTACCACAAAACTTGAATGTGGACCTTATATTAAGCGAAATTAGTTTAATTTTAGTGGATGTAGTCATACATAGTTACATATTTGAGCAGTTTGGTGTAGAGACGTTGGGTCCTCGGGGACTGGGAGCTCATCGTATTTTCTAAAACTTATCTGAGCGCTTGGTCGATGCGACGCGTGATCAAAATGCTGGCACATATTTGGCTCAATGAATAAGCGTTGCAATATAACGGGGCAATGCTGTCAGCATGCTGGGCACGCTGCCAACTGGTACTGGGCTAGAGCATCTAGACTGTCTATGAGTCTGCTATGACTTGTAGGTTGTCTAAATGGTTTTATTGTAGTAGCTGTAGTGTTGTATATAGTTCGTAGTATTTTGTTTAATAAAAGTAAACTTACATTTTAGTGGTTTCTTTATGTAAGTACTCACAGAATTAAATATAAATAGAACAACACAAAAATAATTATCTAAATATATCTTGTATCTAAAATTATATATGTTGAGCTCTGTTTTCTAATAAGAACCAAACACAAGTAGAAAGCAGAGATCAGAATCATATCAGATCATTTAAACCAAATCTCCAACTGCCACTAACATAGAGTACAACATTATCCGTATACGTAGAGCGCAGTGAAGACAAAGCTTGAAGGTTGGATCCACAGTAGGTATATGAGGTGAAACTCAGTCGGCATATTTTTGTTAGGAAATGACATTATTTGTAGTATCAATATTTTGTAGTTCACCTTTCCTTTTCCTGGCGTTGCCTTTTCTACACAGGTATGTTGGTAAGTATACTAAAAAGTCTCGTAGTAGCTACTGATACATACCGATGAGCTCATCGACATGATATTGAATTTGCAAAATAGACTATCGAAGCACCATTTCTGCATCTAGGTAATAACCTGAAACGCAAGTACAAAACCGCATTTTATGCCCTTATAAAACAAAGATTTCGAATACTACAAAAAATACTTGGAATGTGTTTGATAGCTGGTAATATACTCGCCTTATGTTAAATGGAGCCAAAGAATTGTGGCAAAACTTTTTTTTTATTGCTCATAGGTAAATCTTTAACCACCATCTCATCTGATGGCAATTGATGACGTGGTCGAAGGTGATAACAGGCTTAACCTAGAATTAATGGCTCTCAAGGACAAATGCAGTTTATCAAGTAACATTTTTCATCGAGATGGTTATTCAGAAATAGCTTTCATGAATTTACGAAGAAATAATGGAATAGCCCAAAAAAAAATTGAACCTTACCGCTAATCCTCGATCGACTTTCCTTGCTGTTGTTGGAATAAAAGAAATGCTTCCGCCACGCTTAAAGTCATTTTTGTTGGACCCGTGTTTAAGAGCCCTTGGTTGATTTTTTGCAATAAGAATTCATAGGCTCGACAGTAAAATGGTCTACAATTATGAGACATAATTCCCATAATAAAGAAGAGTCAATGTAAAATCTTATAGTTGTCAAAAATAACGTTGACATTACCTTCCCGTGGGTGTCGCATGAGGCGACTTTAAGGGTAAAATACCGGAAATTGGGCAATAGCGCCTTCTAAGGAACTGCTATCACATACACTGCGATCCCCAAGACTTCTGCCAAGCGTAAGCAAATCCCCCGTAATGGCTGTGTTCAGCAGTGAATATTCGGGCTGATACAGTAACGGCAGTAACAGTAATACTTCCATAGTACTCGCATTAATGTTGAAAAATGTGAACTAACAAAAGTCGTTGTAAATTGTCAAAAGATATGGCAGCTGTCATTTATGATACTCATTTTAACCGTCTTTCATTACAGTAACAAAATCAACGAGCTAGTCCGGAAAGCAAACAAATCAGAGGCTCCACCACCACGCCCGGTGTACAACAAAACGCCAGACCCTGGATCCGATCTACGCAAGATCCTTCGCAACTCTCCAGAAATTCTCGCAACACCCATATTCAGCTCTGATGATGACTACAATGAGGGACCTTTCAGATTCAAACAGCTGTTAAGACCTACCTTAGGGCCTACAGAAAGTTTACGTAAGCGTAAAGTGAGAAATTCTCCTGGACAAAGTCCGTGGATGTCTGACAGTTCACAGGACAGTACTAGTTCCAAACAGCAGTTTTATAAAAGACGTCCACAGATCAGTATGGGAGTTTACTACAATTAGAATTTCAGGAGAATCTTACATTTTCAGCTGTAGATATAAGTAGGTACTACAAGTTCTTTGCCAATCGCCTACTAGGCATATATTATGAAAAGTATTTATTACTCTATATCCTTAAATATATTTCTTATTACTACTAAAAACGCCAAGTGCCTTTACCATTCATGGAATTTACTGTAAATTTTGAATAAATCTACGATATTAGAATAAAATCCATAATAATAATATTGGAAAAAAAATATTATTCTTGTTATCTATATAAGCACTTATTAAGTACGAGTATATAAATTAAGTTATCCTGCCGAATCTTCCATGATTTATAGATTAGTGCTAGCTAGTAAAGAGATAGATCTATTAATTATTTCAATGTAATAATTACCAAAGTTTTGTTGATAAAATAGCTATGAGTTTATTCGTAATAAAAGATATTGATTGTATGTCTATGTATAAGTGATGAAATCTAGATAGGTAGATTGTTATACCTCGAAGTGAAATTGTATGCGATGAAACAGTGAAATAAAATTTAAGAATTTAATCACGACAAAAAAGATTGATCTCACTGGTTCATATTATTATTTGACTTCAAACGTAACTTTAGCTCACATTAATAAACTACATGAGAACAAGTGAGAACAACCTAAATTATAATATCGTGAGGAACCAAATATGTTATAAGACATAAATCTGTATCATCTATCGATTAGGTAGAAGTGAATATTTCCAGAGAGTGAAATAATTTAGGCACTCCTTATGCTGTAGTTTAATTTCAGTTTTCTTGGGATCCTCATTATATTTTTATTTAACGTTCACCAGACTGAAAACCTGCAATTAAAGCAATCGGGTCATGTTGAGTAGGATCAAAAATTATACTGGTTCTGATATGGTCTATGTATGTGTGCTTACAAATGTACCTTTGAATTTAAATAATGATAGGAACCAGTCAGATTAATCTTAGTCTCTATTTCAACGTCATTAGGTTCTTTAAATTTTGTTTTACCGTTTCTCCGTATAATATTTCACTTCGAGGTATCAAAACATCTCTTTATCTAGGTTTCATCTCTGGAAATAAATTTGTTTATCGTCTATCCGGAGCACGGCTCAACCCACATGCACTTAGATTTAAATAAGAGAAACAGATACATACTTAGTGAATTATTTGTATGTTTGTTGTCATTATTAAAAGAATATATTAATACAATTCAAAAGTGAATTAAACAGTACTTCTTCAGTACTAAAAATACTGTAATTCAAATCCCCAACAGTAATCATGATTAAGTACGTAGGCTTAGTAGATCTCCTAAATTATCTTTATCCAATATTGCCATCACAATTATTTACATAATATTATCTTGTCTATGTGTAAATTACATAACTAGGAATCATTGACAATTTATGTGATAATGTGCCAATGATTATTGATAAGTGTAAGTCATTAAATTCAGATATATCGTCTGTAACGTGAAAATAAATGTTATGCGATCAGACTTTCGTTTTATTTCCTGCCCAAATTACAAAGTTTAACAAAAACCACATGGCGAGTCCAGTAACGTAAACACAAAACAAAAATTTGGATAACACGTAACATATAATTGGCGCTCGAAATCAAAACAAAGTACAACACGTAAAGCTGTAGTTTTTAAAGCCCGCAAGAGTATGTGTGAAAACTAAACACGCAATCTGGAGTTTACGGCAAAGGCGGGCGGAGCGGTGGGGTAGGGCGGGCGCCACGTGACGGTGCGCGATCCGCCAATCGCGAGCTTCCGCGGGGTGCGCGCGCACACGCGCAGTCGCGCTCGCGCCAGCCATGGCGGCCGCCGGCCTGCCCGAACTCGATCTCTCTACGATCAAAACGCGCTCCATCGAGAGGACCCTGCTCCCCCTCATCAAGCAGGTACGATCTGCTGCATGCCTCTCCCTCTGCAAACAATTCCAGACGGCTGCAACGCACTCCGACACTTTCTGTGACGTTTCACCGGTTGCGAGAGGATTGCGTCGTCTACAACTCTCTGACGTTGCTCGGGAAGTCCGACGATAATTCCCTATTTTACGCAAGCAGTCTAAAACCGTAGTTTTATTTTCGGTGTGGCAGTAATTTCGAGCGCGAGTAATTTTGACGTGAATAGTTAGAATTTCCCGCCAACGTCGACAATCTGTTGCATTTCAGCCCGCGCAGTCGCAGTTGACTCTTCATAATGGCGGTGTATTGAATGAATTTGCCAACTTTTAGTACCATAATATTGCGAGTTATAGCTTTAAAAATGCACTTTATTTTTTGAATAGCAAATTACATTGTAAGACTTTAAATTGTAAATAAACACGGAAAATGAAGTTTTGACGGAGTTAAGCAAAAAGTAGTAAGTATGAAGCGTAGGCGGGCGGCCACGTGTAGTGTGGGGTGTAGGGCGGGCGGGTAAAGGTAGGGGTGAGTCGGATCGATGGCTTGCGTGGAGGGTCGGGCGGCGAGTGCGGGTGGCAGCGGCAGTGCCGCGGCTGACGCGGGCGGAGCGGCGCGGAGCCGCACGACACAGCGGCACGGAGCACGTGCGCGCGGCCGCGGACTACGCGCCGCCGCCGCCGCCGCACACCGCGGCGCTCTCCGCCCGCCCCACGCTCCCGTCATGGACGTGCTATCCGATGACGACGACTTCGCGCGCCGCGAGCCGCAGGTAAGTTTTCGCGCGCGTTTCAAAACAAAAACATTTGTAAAAGTGGTTGCACGAGCAGCTCTTGTGACCGCAGTGCATCCGTGCTCGACGCAACAAGTAGGCCCCGGGCGCGAAGACGTAGCGTGCAAGGATGACCTTGAATGAGCTAGCGCCGCGCGGTCTCGCCCCGTGTCCCGGCCAAAGTCAACGTCGAAGTACCGATAAGCTTTATTTATCCAACAATTAATAACAACATAATAATAAGCGTGTCAATATATAACTAACTATTTGGTGCATAAGACTTTTACAATATGCTGAACGCTGTAATAAAAATAAAATATGAAAATAAAAATAAGTAGGTAACCAAATTTAAATTTTTTAAGTAAATTTAAGTAAAGTTTTAAAATAGTGATTGTAAAGCCCTTATTTAAACTCGGTTTTAATTTTCAATACAAGCATATTTTAGTGTACAAGCATAGATATACATTCTAAGGTATTGTTATAATGGAGGGATTGATCGGCGAGTTAAATATTCAATAGTATTTAGAAATTCCTTTCTGTATTCTATCCCAAAAAGGTTATAAATATCAAATTTTTTCATAATTATGACATGAAATACACCTTATTTAATGGAATGTAATAGATAGACATTATTTACAATATTAACGAGTCTTTTGTGTAGCATTTTCATACTACGACGTTTCGGTATAGTTGCACAAACCATCATAATACTTTCTACGTGATATCCCGTTGTTATTCATTTTAATTTTTTTCTAACATCCAGCTAGTACATGGAAGTATATTGATTATGATTTGATGGATAAACAATCACTGCACCATAATACTAACAGCTGTTTCTTGCATTGATGTAATGACTGTGTCGTTTAAGCACATTCGATGAGTAAAATATGTAATTTCATAACTTCACTATACCGAATTAATATGTTCTGATGGAAGAACGTATCCTATGCTCTTCTTATTATAGGCGATTATCATAGAAGCTAAATGACTCCATGGAAATTAGGTTTCAAAATTTATGTTTAATATGGAGCTTTATATAAAATCTGGTAATCTTAGGGACATCCTTCAACAATTAACAAATTCACTTTGTCATAATTTTAAACAAAAATTATAACTTACTAAACCGAACAAACTAGGTTATTTTGATTTCGTAATTTAATCGTTATTTAAATGACACAATACAAAATAGATGTATTTACATATACTTTATTAACAATTCATATTTAAATAACAAACTGGGAAGAGTTTGTAATTATTACAACTGTTTATATATTCTCATGGAGATTTTTGTTAAAAACAACAAATTAGGGTTTCCCGGAGCCTGCTACCGGCCCCTTCAGACCTATAGTCAACAAAATGTTATGTATATGTAGGTAATAAACATTAATTTGTACTAAAATTCAATATGAGAAATAAATATATACACATATATATATTAAAGACTCAGTTTATGTTAATAAAACAACTACCACTGAAATTAGAATAGAGTTAAACGTAGTATTGGCAGTCCTCCCACTAGGTGGACTGACGACATCGTAAGAGTCGTTAGTAGCCCATGATTACAAGTGACTAATAATCGTTCATTGTGGCGTCCAATAGGAGAGGCATTTAGTCAACAGGGGACGTATTCCGGCTGATGATGATGATGGTGATGACTAAACTTACTTTATAACAATTATTTGTCTAGGGACCGATGTTTTAAAAGTAAAAAATAATCTCTAATTATCAATTAATACGTACAAAGTGTCTGTAAAACAGTAGAATATATATAAAAAAGTAAATATCACGCTTTTTTCAATTTGTAGTTATTCTTACCGTTAATATCTACCAGGCGTTGATCTGAAACCAATCCCTCATAATCAATATTCTACCTTACAGATATAACTTGATTTATAATAATATATAATACATTAGTACAGTAGAATAAATCCCTAGTATAATAGGAGTAAATGGCAAAGTGAGTTGGTCCCTATAAAGATTGGTTTATCAGTACGTGCGAGTTACAAACTTACTTATAAATATTTTTTTTATTTTAATCAGTGTACGCATTATATTGATATTAGAAATGATATCTTATAGCACGACGATCTTGTTAACCCAATCGATTTTTTATCAGCGACACACCGTATAAAATTCTACGCCAATGTAATTCTTAAAAAATAGTTATAATGCTAAAAAAAGTAGAAAAGTAAGAGGTTTTAGTAACGCTACGAGCGTAGAAACGTAGCATCCTTCCTACGCGTAGTAGTATCCTTGCTACGGTTGCGTAAGTGTAGCGTTTACTTGTGCTAAGCAGACTGACGTAGTCTGCCTACGCATACTACAAATTTAGACCTATACTTGTTTCTCTATTAATATCGTTTTTGATATCGATACATAGGGGAATAATATATATTTTTATGATTGCAAAAAGCACATCAGGCAAGTGAGTTACATATTAATTCGAAGTAGTTATCCCACCGCAGGCATGAGCTTAACATCCTAGTGGTAGGGCACTTTGCAAATGCCCGTCTGGCTAGCAAAAATTTTCAAGTAGAAAATCTGTCTTTAAGCATCTAATGGTGTGCTCTTGTATTTGAACCTGTTGATAAGACACCATCGGGTGAGAATGTGGTCAAAGGTCTCTAACTCTTAATAAAACTATAGCCAAATGTCATATATAATATACGTATAATCGTGTTTAGATGTTTATTTTTTATTTTATGTTAGCGTGACTTGAACCCACCAATCCCAGTATACCGTCCTGTTAAGTGAAGTTAGACTGAAGGGGTTATTTTTTACTCGCCACATAAAGAAATTCATTTAACTTTCAAAGTAAAATTTAAAGTACACTTGTCAGGATTAAATATATGAGTAAATTCGTCACAGGTTAATTCGTCAAAAGTCTCCATTTAGCAGAGAGTAGTGTTAGCAAATATAGTCACGACGTTATTTCTTATTATATCCGAAAAACTTCCTTTACAAATTATTACAGCTCTTTTTTTTCGGAGCGGGAATCGTACTCGCTTACCCCGTATCCACACCGGGACCACTTGTCATATAAATCTTGTGCTCTAATAAATTGTAAATGTGATATTCACTTAGCACGCAATGGCGCTTGTAATCATATTTAGACATAAAAACCTCCGTTTTCGTTTGGCATGCGTCAATACTGTTAAAATTAAAACTAAACCGTAATACAAACTCTAGGCTACCATTAACGTGTTATACACAAGTAGAAGTCTAAGAATGAAGCCGAACATATCGTATAAGTCAACAAAAATATCGGTCAATCTTTAAACGAAAACTCATTGGCAAGGCAACCAGCATGCCCCAAGCCTAAAAGTTTGAGGCCTTCTTAATCCATTGCGTAACTCGGACGTTGTGCCAAGTTTCAGATCCTAAAGGTCTGTTCTATCTATCAGTCTTTCACATAAAACTGTATTTGTGGGTATCACATAATTCTCTTTTATTTGCAATGATATTGAATAGTATTGGAATATCTTTTTTATAACAGTATTTGATGGTCGAGAACATTTTCATATTTTACGTATATTAACATTGTAATTTTGCATTTACCCCTGCCAAGTGAATAAGCTTATAAAATTACAATGCAAGGATTTTTTTTAACTACGTGCTTCGAACTGAGCTATCGTGGTGATTGAGTTGAAAGCTCAAATTTATCTCTTCGTTTCAATCGTTTAACTGTTTTAATGGGACAGAGAATGACTCACTGCGTTGAGTAATTTTTGCAGAGAATTATGTATTTTTTGCAGATAATTATGTTAGAATTATTCAGTAAAGTCATCTTAAGCATGTTTAAAGCCAATTAAAAAGTTAGTGATGTTTGTAGTTCAATTCAGTTTGGCTGCAGATGTCGCTCTGTCCACTTATACAATAGGTGCGACTACGAGAATTATAATCCCTTACACATCATTATTAGTAGATCTCACCTATTAGTAAGTGATAATTTAGTCAAACGTCTTCAAGCTAAGCCTAGAATGTGAACTGGCTCTCGATAATAGCTGCTAGAAGCGTGTTGGATGCTTATTTGTTCTTCTCATTCTTAGCTCATTTGTAAGAGTATGCCCTAGCTACGAGTATAAGAACATGCGGTTGCGGGTTCCTATCCCGCACGTAGTTCAAATTGTTACTTTTGTAATTTTAAAATCTTAACCTAACCTAACCTAACCACGGAAGCGCTCAGTAGTAACGTCATTAGCGGTCACTCATCCAAGTCAAGACCGCGGCGGACTTTGCTTAACTGATGATGTGGTCTAGTGCATGTTCATCTTTGAATCAACGTTCTCAAAATAACTGAACTTCAGGTTTATATATAGACCAGTGACATACGGACGGATGGAAGGACGGAAAAACAGATTGGGGCTCCGTTTTGCCCTGGTGGGGAACCCTAAAAAGAATACATGAACTGAAATACTTTCAATACACGTATGCATATATCATGTTATATCTGGTTCATAACAGGTATGAAAGAACATTACATAATATTGATTTTTTAGCCGATACAGAGCATCCAATTAGTTTGACTCCATAGTCAAACCGTAGCAAAGAAAAACCTACCCCATGATAGGTTTTTTTTGCTTGGTACGGAGGCCCGGTAAGGGCAGTGGGCTTCATATAAGTGGTATAACATATTTACTATGACACCAAAGTTAGAACCATGATCCAGCCTTTATAAATAGGTCTAAATATGCAAAAGACCTACTTTTTCATAATTGTTGAGTGGATATTCTATTTTCTTCAGGCTGCATTAGCATAACATATATAAGCTCTGTGCGCTTATCAATTACACGGTTTACACGGTTTTCTAGGTATCTCCAAGCAATTTCCCTTGATAGGACGCCTTTAGAGACATGATTTTTATGTCCTATATATTAATATAATGAATTAAAATGTCCTGGTATACCTCTCTTAAAAGTATATTAATAGAATTATTTAACCGGTATGTTTTATTTAAAGCTGGTGTACGCTCTTATAATATAGCTACGAATGATATAAGTCAAAGTGTATATAGTTTTCCGTGAGGTGCTGGGTTAGAATTGCACCACCTCATATCTTTCCGTGGGTGTAGTAAGAGGCGACGCAGGAAAAATTACTGGAAGGTGGGTAGCAGCGCCTTATAAAGAATTGCCATCTTACCGCTGCGATCCCGAATGCAAACACCCTGTAAATAAGGGAGGCTGTGTTCAGCAATGGACAATCCGGCTGATACAGTATATAGTTTTACATCTGATTTTTTTACATCTCATTTTTCATTTCTTTTGATTTGTGTATGTAATGTGTTGGACTTCGTGTCTGTGAATTACATGTGAAAATGAATAAATAAATAAATAAATAAATCTGAATATTACCAGGCAAACATAAACACATAGGAAGTTGCAGCAAGAATGAAATAAAATCAAAAAAATCCTAAAAGGAACTGTAACAATCTTATCTATTTTTAAATAAATTTTTATACACTTTACATGTTTTCACTTTTGTTACATTATTGACAAAAGATCAGTTAGACTACGAATAGAGAATAATTGGATCATTGTCTCTACCAGAGATCCGTAGTTCAACTGGTTGGACAGAATGTTAGACCACAACCTCAACAGGTTTAACAATGCTTTCCTAATGGAAAGCTTGCTGAAACCGATATTTCCAAAGATGCCTCTCTGTATACCTCGATCTCTCACGTGGCAGAAGAAGGCGTGTTCTAATCTTCAAACAGATAATTACCTACATCAAGAGACATTACATCCATCATTGAACAAAACCCTCCGCTACTAGGAGTGGTTTGCCATAATCCCTAAATATGGCTAGTGTCTGGGAGAAAGCAGTTATACGAGTCAATTTCTCAGAAGGCGCTGCTGCCGACCTTCCGATATTAAACAGACAGATCCAAAGGAAGATATGGTGGGTGTATTTCTAGCCCGGAAGCCACAAAGGGTGCTCTAATAGCCCCCATCAATTCATATAATTTAGAAATATTACACTGTCATTAGTGAGGCAATGTCCGAAGTAACTATTTATTACTGCTACAAATACTCATAAAGAGAGAATTATTCTTCATATATCAAGCATTAATGGGTTTAGCTCTTAAAATACGCATATAACGTTCACAAACTTATACACTACACAATGTGGATTTCCTGAATAGTAAAAGCACAGGAACACACATAATGATACCCTCAAACACATTTTTTTTCATTTATTTATTATAATATGCAATTTTAAAAATTTTACAAAGGATTGATTAACAATTGCATAGAAAAAAAACACTAAGGTTTGAAGAGACAAAATAGCTTATCACTCAAGTATGTAGAGGTTCCTAAACTACCGAGGACTACTCGCTTCGCGGGCATATTTTTTTTATAGGATTGTGACGGATCACGCACGTGTCTCAGCTGATGGTAAGCGCTAATCTCTGCCTAATAACATATGTATTTCGTCACAAGTGACGAACAGTGCTCCACCCACAACCCTAAGACACCCATATATCACTTACAGACTCTTAAGGACTGCAAACGAAGCATACTGTGAGGTGCTTTGCGACAGATTTTCTACTTGAGGGTGGAGTTAGTCAGGCCAGTATTCACAAAATGCCCTTCCACCACGCGGTGAAAGCTGTGAAGTGAGCAGGCGATGAGAATCGAACTATGGATAGACCTGTGGCACAGCTGTCAGTAGGGGAGAATTGGGGGTTCTGCATCTGCATCGCTCTCGCTTCGCTCGAGCTCGCGATGCATGACCCCCAATTCTCTCCGTTATATAGATCACAACTGGCATTCTTCTTGATATCAATGGGCTAAGTTCGGATCGAGCTGTTTGCACAATCGTCCATCCTTATTGTAACTTTACAAGATTTAAGGATTCTAAGAGTGCTTATGCATTAGGCACCCCTAGTTATTTTTAATCCGAACGGTTATTTTTTAAAATTAAATAGGATAGGATTTTATTAAAAAGATAGGTAATTTTAAAAACATTTATTTTCTACATTCCATTTCTGAAGACAAATTACATTTCTTAGAGCACAGTATGAAGTATGATATACACAACAATAAACATCGGAACATGAAATATACTTTCTATACAAACTTAGTAAACTAGGGCAACCATAATCCTCTAGATCGAAAATACACTTACTAATTCCGTCATACATTATATTATCTTGTTCTAATATTTTCCTTAGCCATCTAACTTTTTCTGAACCTTTGACATATATTTTACAGTTCCTTAAAATTTCTGCAATATAAATCTTATGATAATTATACGGTATAAGTCCTTCTTTCCAATAAATGTGTCTATTTCTTTCAATCCAGCATACTTGTCTTTTTTCTGTTTTTGTTAAGTCATAAAACGGGAAGGGTGGCTTAAATACAAGATTTATTATTTGTTTATCAAATTGTAGTGCTATTTCTTTTACAATGAATTCATTAGAATCAGTTTTGAAACCTTGTACGTCTACAATTGCATTCATGTTAGTTTACGTACAATATTACTTAGTGGTTTGTATTCAACAAGCCGGTCGTTCACAATAAGGCAATAGGCTGCTGTATTATTTGGAATTTCTTGGGCACTTTCAATTTCTAAACGTACATCCACTGGTCCTGATTTTAAATTTTCATTTTGTCGTGAACAGTCTATTATAAACAAAGGAGCTTTCTCTTTAAATTCGTTAATGTTTAACAACGGATCAGCTGGGAGGTTGTAATAAGACTGACGGAATTTGGCATATAATTCGTATAATATATTATACTTATTTTCATCGAACTTAATGTTTAGTGAATCATAAGGATAATATTGGGAATTTAAAAATAATGTAACGTTAGTCAAATTACAGTGATCAAATGTAGAACTATCTTTAGTTTTGTTATTTTTTCTATTAGTTTGTAAACCAAATATAACATATCGAGGCTTTTCTAATTGAGAAGCCGTTTTTACAGACCATGAATGCTTTGTGGTTCTTGGCAACAAAGGATATTCATATAAGTCCCAATT
This sequence comes from Plagodis dolabraria, assembly GCA_963854805.1. NCBI lineage: Eukaryota > Metazoa > Arthropoda > Insecta > Lepidoptera > Geometridae > Plagodis > Plagodis dolabraria. Next base: position 17,002,902 of record OY978442.1, read on the forward strand.
TCTAAAAGCCATTTGTATAGGTTTATCTTTTTCTAGAAATTTAAGTAATGAAAGCCTTTCTCGGTCAGAAACTTTCACATGTGGTACGCGCCATTGAACTCTCAGTATATCTATTTCAATACTGTCATCTTTATCAATAATAACACTGTTATAGTTAGTGCTGCTTCTATTAAGTACCAGTTCATGTTTGCAGTTTAAAATTATTCTATTATAATCTTCAGCAAACCCTAACATTTTATTAAGTGGTATAACAACACTAAAGAAATCATCTTTGGAATTTTGACCATTTATATTCCAACCCCATACAGCAGCAACTTTGCTCTCACCGTAATTCATAGAAATATATGATTTTATAGTAGAAGAAATTCCAGAGTTCCTGATACGATCTATTTCTACGCCATTTATTTCATATCGAATGTCTTGAAACAGATATGATATTGGATTATTAGTAAAATTGACAGGTTTTTTAGTAGGATGGCCTGCAGCATCTTTTCCAGTTACCGTAGCACGTCCTTCGATGTAAATAGAGCTGGCAGATGGTAGTACATATATGTCTTGTTGTTGGATAGATATGCGTATTTCATCATTGGCTTTAAAACTGTTATTGTATGGATTATATGTATGTATTTCGTAACTCTCAATAGAGTTGTCGAAATGTGGTGAATTATCAATATCGAGAATATTCATATTTTGAAACCCAGAGCTCGTAAAAAATCTTTATTCTTTTTTGTTATTTTTTTTACTTTGGGATTTCTGATACGTCTATGCCTTTTGAAAGCATAGCTGATAATACCGTTTTTTAATTTTGGTTTTGGTGATATAATATTATATTTTTTTGTGTTTTGACCAAATACAATCATTTCTGCTTGCGTAGATGAAGGCTCATCTGAATTTCTTCTGCACCGAAATCAATGAGATTGCCTTCTTGATCAACAACTTTTACTGTAATTGATGATATGTTGTTGTCTTTTACGGGAAAATATATAATATTTTTAGGTTTTTCAATAAACCGAAAGCTTGGAGGAACGTTTGGTACAAATTCATAAATAATGTGGGAAGATAAACCATTAATGTACGAGCCGTGTATTAAATCACATTCGATCCTTATGACTGTTGTTGGAAGAATGTTCACTGGATTCTCTGATACATGCCATTTATTAGCTTCTAGTATTTCTTTTCGAAAACCTAACATGTTTCCCATACTATTTATTACTTGGAAATTAACAGGTTTTGTGCAAAAAAGAGAACATTTTGCAGTATTTGAATTGGATTCAATATTGAGTTCACAGTCATCCAATTTGCTATTTAAATAGTCGGCAATGTCTTGTAAATCATAATTTCCATTTGGAATTTTTAATCTTTTATTTTTTTCACCGTAACTAAATATATTGTTAACATCTGATATATTTGGTATAACATTGAAAACAGAGAAATATAATAATCCGCACTCATAGCTATGATTTAAAGATAGAGGTGGATGAAAAGTGGTTTCTAATATAGATTTCTTTCCAGAAAAACTTAATGAGATAGACATAGTCGTAGACTGTTCTACAATTTATACTAAACTGGAGAAAACATAAAACACATCCACTATTTATTTGTTTGTATTACACCAAAACTGTTCTAAAAATTTAAGGCATAAATGACCGCAGTTATACGTATTATTTTTTTGATGATTATTATAGTTATATAGAATGTTTCCCTTCATCATATATTTTATAAATTCCTTAGGCGGCCTCAAGTTCCCATAGCTATCAAAATATTCAATGTAATCGTCAATTTTCACATAGGCTACCCAATGAGTTCCAGGATTTATTGAGCTATCTAAATTGACGACACCACACTCAATAGGATATGGTCTTTTAGGTAAATTATCTCTCATAAAAACACCTCTAAAGTAAGGAATATTATTACAATATTTCAATAAATCTATATTTGTAAGAGCCCGACTAGGCAACCGTTGATTTAGTTTTTTTTTTTTTTAGATAAGTATAATCCAAAACCTTTTTTATATGGTTTAATGCATAGCCCTTTGCCTATAGTTAAACCTTCCAATTTATCATGATGTCTCTTTAACTCCGAAAGACGTTTTTTTGCAGCTTTGTATTCGTTGTACGTTTTAAGGATTCCGGATACTCCACCAGCCAGACTTCCAGCAGCTGATAATCCCGCAAAAATAGGTATTAAAGGAAGAACACCTCCTGATTTTGGTAAAGGAATAATTCGTGGTAGTTTAATAGGTAAATCTTTCGTTAAATCTTTTGCTGCAGCAAATGCCAGTTCTATTGCCATTTTTTTACATTTTGGTTTCATTTTACGAATCTGCTTTTTAGTGTGAGATACAATGCTTTTAAAATTCTTTTTCATTCCAGAACCAGAAGCAACTTTGGCCAACATTGCTTTATTAACCAATGAAGCTGCTATTTTTTCTCCGGGACTAGCATTAGCAGAAGTAGTCCGTGTCTTCGCCATTTTTAGTAAAATTATATCTGCCTTACGCCGTTTATGTAAATTAGATGAATTATTGTAGGCTATATCGTGTTGTTTGCAATATTCGTCCAGCTGATTGATGCCTTTATCCCCACGAGCCAGTCTTTCTTTTAAGCGAGTTCCTGGTCCACAGAAATTATATCCTGGTAGATGAAGTTCAAATGGCAATTTGTTGATTAATCTATTCAGAAGACTATCTTCCGTCATAACCAGATGGAGACTGAATTACAATTATGTATAATCAATCTTTATAAAACATTCGTTTTGTTAATCCAACTGTTTTCACTGGAAGGGAACCCGAGCCATTTAACGTAACACCTTTTAGCTTTTTTTTTCAAAACTTTTTCGACAAGATAAACATCAGGGTGCTGAGTTTTTTGTAGTTCTTGTATATAAAATGCACCTAGTATTGGACGATGCCTCATGTCCGCTAATAAATAAGTTATTGGGTCAGTGTTTTGCACTTTGATGATTTTGAAAATTTCTGTTGACCAATTCGGCGTATACCCTTTTTCAAATGTGCCTTTATATTTACTTATGCGCACATAATCATTGGCATTCAATTTCTTTCTATATTTTTCTTTAGGGATAGAGGTAAGATTCTTTTTGAACCTCTCCAGTAATATATCTTTATTTTTTTGTTTTACTTGTGCTGGAGACATACCAATTGTTCTATGAATGGTATTGTTGTATATGTCAATCACTTTATTAAGAACTTCGTCATACCATATATAGTTTCCTCTGAAACTGAATTCTTTGTAGAGCTTATTTTTCAATGTTCGGATTAATCTTTCTACAATAGATGCTTTTTTAGTAGAGTAAGTGGAGTAGTGATTTATTTTATAACTATCCACAATTTTTTTGAATTTGTCATTATAGAACTCATTGCCTCTGTCCGTTTGTAGGTGTTTAGGCACTCGTCCTTTATGTAATAAAGATTGAAAAGCTCGAGTGACAACTTCTTTTTTTTTACTTTTCAGTGGATATGCCCATGCGTACTTTGAAAAAGTATCGATAACGGCTAAAATAAAATTATGACCACCGTTAAATTTAGAAACAGCTTGCATATCTATTAAATCAGCTTGCCAAAGGTCATCAATATCTTTCATCACAACATGTCTTCGAGGAAAATTTACCCTTGCATATTTATGAATCTCATTTACCACACTTTTTTTGCTCATGTTTATTATAATGTTTAAATATTACTTCTAATTTATTAACTCGATTATTTAATTCAATAAGCAAGTTTGTGTTAGATGAAATTTTATTCAAAATATTAATGAGAGATTTATCAACATATTCTTTGGTTGCGCTGTCATTCAGATCAATTGGATGTTCCAAATTTTTAAGGATCTTATTTTGGGCGTTTAAATTTCCATCACTAGATTGTTTTATAGAACATTCGCTTTGGATTATATAATCTTTTTTCTGTTTTTTATATAGGTGATGGCCGAATTTGTTGACATTCATGTTTGAATGATTCTTAAAGACTAAACAAATATTCGCAACGCTTAGTCATTTTATTCTTTAATTATACCAGCTTCTTTTAACTCTTCTATGATTGAAATAATTTCATTGTCATGATTACTGTTACCAGCATCTCTAGATGCCACCAAAAGCATAAGTCTTTCAATTAATTCATTAGGATCGTCCCAATAAATAAAATCTGTATTTGATTTATAGGTTTTTTTAAAACTTGGGGATTTAACTCCAGTTCCACGCTTGATAGCTTTGTTTTCCACTTCATCTCGATCAAAAAATAAGGGTTTTATAATTTGGCAGTACTTCATGCTTTTGTCTCCTCTTATTTGGCCTAAACGATTAAAATCTCTTTTGTGAGCATTAGTATTGTGTAACATATCTTTATAAACTATTTTATCTCTCTCTGTTACCAAATTTAAATCCGGCTTTTTTTTAAATAAAAGTTCCTTAATACCAGGTGTCATTTCGTAGTTTATATTTCCAAGGGTCATTAAAGAAATTTCATTGTCGCTAGAAGTTTTACCAAAAACCTTAAAAGAGATTGGTATGTTTCCCATGAATAATTGCTTGTTTTCATCCCGTACTCCAAATGGTACATTTAATGTATTATTTTCATCAAGCAAATTTTGTTTTTCTAATATTGATAGAAGGGGAGTGTCTAAATTGGTTACTTTTTTTTCATTTTTAAATGGCGTTGAATGTATTTGTTTTTCTGATTCACTATCGGTTAATGTATTTTCACTTTTAGCAGAGTTATAGCTTTGAAATTTGTCGTCGGGTGAACCGTTGGAATAATTACACAGTGATGAATCATTTGTATCAAAAGTGCATTTAATATCACTTTTATATGAATTAGATTCAGCCATTTTATTAAGAGGATCAGTGAGAGGTTTAAATATTTTATTTAAATTTAAGTTTGTGTTGTCTTCTTCATCCTTTATTTGTTTTATTTTGTTTTTAATTGTTTTAACTGAGGCGAGTATTTGGTGTTTCCATTTTTTTTCCATGTTTTATAACGATGTTACCACATCCATTAAATTATAAGAAATGATGACTTTAGTAGTTATGACTTGTATTTAAATGAAATCAATCGAACTTAATAAATGTATCAAATCCACTTCTGTATCTACCATTATTTAATTCACTATATTTATCTATAATTAAGAATGAGTGCGGATAAGTCCATGTTTTTAAACATATGTTTTTAAATTTGGACCAATCAATGTCTGAATTAACATGTTCATTATAAATATGTTTTAAATTTATATCATCCTGTTTAAAAATTATTAAAAAGTTTGCATTATCTCGTATTAATTGTTTTGGTATTTTCGAATAAGTTTGGGACAAGTAAAAGCAATCTATATTTTTATGCCGTCCCATTGAAAAATAGTTACGTATATTTGTCTGATTCTCGCATGCCACATCGTCAAAAATAAAAACAGAATTTGGTAAAGCAATATCCGGGTCAATAACGTCTTTGTTATCATTAAATATGTTAAATTTTATATCTGGAATTTGATTCAAGATTTCATTTAAAAAGCAGTATTTTGGTTGAAATGTGGTTTTTGAATACAGATAAACATTCTTAAATTTTAAGCCGTTTTTATGTAATAATAAGCCTATCATTACATTGGTCTTTCCACAATTAGATGGACCGCAAATTAGACAGCGAATCGTATTGGGAAGTAATACGCTATGTCTGTTAATTCCGGAATGTGATTTTACTTCTATGTTGTTAATTTCTAAAGTTGTGGGTTGCTTTATCAACCTCATAATGATATCTGACAATACTGTATAGGGTATTTATATTAAATAGATAAATCATTACAATGTCCATTTCTATTGATCGAATGTTAGCGGTTCTAATGTTTGCTTTCCAAGAAATTTAGCTTTTAAAAACAACCTTTGTCCACGTGATCTATTACCAAAAAAGGTAAGTACCTAGTTATATTTTAGTTATTATTTTTGTAATACTTATTAATTCATTGTTGCACCAGCTCCACTGTATAGCAGACAAATTTGCATTGCACTGTTGGTTTACATATATCCTGATTTTGGTAAGTGTTTATTTTAACTTTTTACTAATAATATCAGTTAAAACTAATTGGTAGTTCATATGAAGGTTAATTTAATAAGTATTATTTTATTTTGTTACAGAAACAATGACAAGCATAGTTTTTGCTGACGCTGATCCTTTCTATCTACAAGAGGCTCAAGACATGAATTTAATCTGGAACAGTCATGAACACGATAGAGATATTGTTCGAGAAAATAAAGAAACCAATACAAAAAATAAATCATTCAAAACAATTCATAAGAAAGGAAAGTTAAGTTTTAAGAAAAAAATATCACCAGATTCATCATTCGTTGTCAGAAAAATACCAGGAAAAGGACATCACTTAATAAAAATTGAAATCAGTGAAATTAACACCCTAGCAAGTGATGATTGTTGTGTAAGTGTGCAGTATGTAGTTGAGGATAAATATGATAACATTTTAGACGCAACGCAAGATTTAATAAGTAAGATGACAAAAAAGTTATGTGTCCCAGAACCTTTATAAATCTATCTAATTGTATTTATTGATATTTTATTTTATTGTAATATTATTGAATATATAACCTAATAAACATAGTTACGAGTCACGTACTTGTTTTATTTATCTTGCTTACGCAGGGTTTACCTACACATTATTTCGGTGACCGATGTAAATCTGGATTCGGTCGAACACTAACAATAATCTTATAAAATCAGACAGGAATTAGGATAGGTTAAGAAAAATGCAAGGAATGATATTTTATGCGATTTCAATTTATTTCATATATATTTCACATATATTATATATAGCAAATTATAACTTTTACCAGTAAATCAAGACTTACAGACTATATAACTTTACAAATGTATTACTTATAAATATATATATAGTTATTATGTTAGGAATTATAGTAAACATTTACCAAAATAAAACGGTTTTCAGTTGACAAGATATATAATTTTGTCATTATTTACAGTTCAATGTTGCTTTTAAATGTCACTTTTATTATTATGATATATTTCTAATATAATACAATATTATTATAATATATTGCTGTAATGTCCCCAAGGTACAGTTTTTACTATATCTTTCGTGATCTGTCTCTTATCATCTGATTTATTTAAAATCAATTTATTCAACCTCTGAGTAAATATTTTATGATTAATTGATTTAATAATGTACATACTATCTCTAAAATCAATATTCCTAAACAAACATCGTTTATATTTTGCCATGTCAAGTTTCCTCGTTACACATTTTTTTGTGCCTTTGGCTTTCTTAAGTGAAGATGTTTCAGTATTTATGCAATAAAGTTTTGCGCGAAGTCCTGTGAATTCTGTAATTAACTCACCAGCCATTTCATCTTTAAAATATCCAGGTTGTTTAATATTAACATGAGGTATACCATATACATTATCTTCTTTAAAATTACTAGTGTCAAAGTATTGTAGGTTAAGTTTCATATCCTTGTAGAAATCATCAGTCCTTATCAAATATAAAAGACTATCAGTATCTGTGTAGCAAAGGCATATATTTTCTCCATACATTTTTTTCATAATCGCGTAATGGAATCTATATAAATGTCTCTTCGCGAGTTCTAGAACAGTAAAGCCAATATATATTGGTCGGTCTAGATTGATTTGTGTTGGCTGCATTTGAATAGCTACCAAATTTTCTGTAAAAATCGAGAGATTCATAAAATTTGGCGCACTTATATATTTTTCAGCGCCGCAAATTTTATTAGTTCTGTTAGAACAATCTTTCCATACATTAACTAGTTTTACATCAACTTGATTTCTTTTGTTTTCTATCGTTTTACCAAATATAGAGTTATTCTGTTTTTTAAAAAAATCCCTTTCAAATTCGGAAGTTGCATTTTGTCGCAACAATGTGTTTAATTCAATGTAAGGTTTTAGAAATTGTTTCTGATCGAAAGCCAATACTCTGTGTATTTTTAATAGTACAAGTCCGTTTCTCAAACATTCTTTTAAATGAGTATAATGTATGACATATTTATATTTATTATGTAGGTTTGCTATTAGCTTTTGAGATTTTCCATTAGGCGGAATACATTTTTCTGGCGCGAATGGTAAATCAGAATGATGATCATGTATTTGTGGAGGATATTCAAGGTCCACTTCAAGTATGTATCCGCGATTGTTACTATCTGGTATCGATTCAATGTTGTTAAGGGTTTTAATTTCGTCTTCATTTAGAAAGGAAAAATTATTGGTAGGAAGACATTTCATCATCGTATATCCATAAAGATTTACACAATCGAGGTACATTAGATAAGAATTGGGCTCGTATTTATTGTAATTAGACAAATATTTATTATTTGCTTTAGCATTTCTGAGAGAACATTGTGCTAAACCTCCTCTAATGCCTTTTTCAAGCATTTGATACATTTCAACATCGGAAATTAAATCAAGCTCAACTTTTGTAAACAATAACATGGCATCCCAACTTAATGAAGGTGATGATACATAATGACAAGGATCTAAGTTGTAGTAAGTCAAGCTCATTGTTCTGAATTTTTCAAAAACGTCACATAATAATAATACATCGCATTTTAAATATAAATCGGTGTACTCCCCTAAATCTTTTATGTTAAATTCATTCCAAATAGTTTGCGCATGTTCGTAATCTTTATCTGATATATCTTCAGAAGAAAGCCTATTAAAAAAACTACTCTTGTCAGGAAGATTTGGTTCATTATAGCGTTCCATCGAATTCAAATAATCATAGCAATATACTCCTTTTTGACACAATAAATCAAACGATTTACTATCAGGATAATATTTTTTTAAATTTTTAAAGTCACTTTTCTGCAGTGTTTTTACTAACTTATCCAAGCCGCAACTAAGAAAATTGAACGAATCAATAAATTTCAACTGAGCGGCATTGTTGGAATCAATTGGTATAAACTTTGTGATTGATATGTATTTTTCCTTTGTTTTTGAAATAAGATTAATACGTCCTATGATCGCAGATAGCTCGGTAATAAATAAATGACAGTCATATCCGGAAAGATTGTGGAATATGATTGGAATAAATTTACATGTCCTAGCATTCAAATTACATCCCACGTGACTCGGACCTAAATAAGCTGAATCAAAATGATCGTGGTCTGCGCATTTTACGTCATCAGCTACAAATTCCTTTTTACACAAGTGACAGATGGTAGCATGTTTAAACGATGCCAGCTCATTTTCAGTTAGCGGCATCATTTCATGTTTAATTGATATAATTTGATATAATTCCATTACATCATTAGTTAGAGCTTCAATAAATTTTTTTACACAATTTGGGCCCCGATAAGACACAAATTTGTTTAGACTCGGTTTAGACTCACAGCATATGTAATAAGCAAAGCAAGTCGCTTGATGTATTTGCACGTTCTCAACATGTTGTGATTTGCTTTTATCCGAATATTCTTTAAGCAAACTTTCAAAATCACCATATATTACGAAAGGAATTCTACGAGTTCGTTCAACATGCGAAAATAATAACTTACTACCTGGTTGAGGCAGAATTGTTTTTACTCTAGCGCAATCGTGATTTACCAGTTTTTCTTGCGATGGAAAATAAATAAAACATTCGTCACACAAAAAAATTCTGCATTTATGTTGTGTAAGTTGTCTATGTACAAGCTTTCCGAAATCTTTTATCAAACAGAAATGGTTTTTCCCGTTTATCTCAATGAGGAGCAGGCTAATATGCGTCAACTTACGATGTTTTGTTTTGTAGAGGGGACCAGATACTATATTGTTTTTATCCAAACCGTACACATTTACCGAAATTAAAGGATTTATCTTTTCGAATATTTTAATATCATTTAAACTCAAAGGAAAAGTCATTCCTGAAGTGTTCAGAATATGTTTATAATGTGGATATGACGACACTCTATTTGGATTATTTTTTGCTGGATACATATGCGCAATTATGCTCCATAAGAAACATCGATCATCTTTGTTTTGAATGTTTAAACATGATTTGGTGTTTTGAATTTCTCGCGGCAATTTCACGTATGAGCCCGCCCGTAATGGATTGTATTGATTAATATTTAATTCTAAATGACTGATAGAATTTAGTGTCCAACCACTCCCCGACATTTCGAATTCTGAACATTTCGTTATCAGCTTTTGGACACATGTTTTATAAAACGATATCAAATCAGAGTTGTAAAAAATCTTTACAAATGGCACATTAAATGACTTAAGGGCTTTTTCATCATTTTTAGGTAAATAATATGACACAAAAAATTCCATGTTGACTTTTAATGCATTGTGTTGGATCAATGATTTTTTTATTAATTGTAAAACTGAAGTAGAGGCTTTATTCAAAAATTCCTCAGGCAGCATATTATTCGAAATAGGGTTTATTTTATAACTTACAATTCTAGATTTAAATGCACTAGCTATAATCTGCACATCTGGGAACTCAGAGTTGATCAAACAGTTTGATTTATGAATACTACTTTTATAATGCGACGAGATACGAGACACCTCAATATTACACTCTCTACAATATACCATTTTGCCTCACTTGTTCCTTAGTAGGTATACTTGATAACAAACTTGAACTGATAAAAAATATTAAAAAATATAGGTAAATATTTGAGGTATTTACTTAATATAATAGTTGCATGAATTGATATGAAGCGATTAACCTGCCTAGATGTCGGTAATAATATAAATGCATAGTTTCGTAATCTGAGATTTAATTTTACTGTTTGCAATTAGTTTTCAGTAGTATATTTCAGTATTTCAGTTTCTATATTTAAATTTTTCAATATTCCAATATTTCAATATTCCAATATTTCTCATTTATAGTTTTGCTGTAAATAAAACAATCATTAGACATAACATAATAATAACCAGTTAAAATTTTATTCATGAAAATAAAACTTACATTTGTTGATTAAAAAGTATTGTAAATGCTTTCCTATTATAAGGTATAAATAAAATAAAGATAACAGTTAAGTAAAGATAGCTAGATAAAAGTGAAATAATTGAATATTATTGCGTCAGTATGTTAGAACATATTGTTCATTGCGGTATCATGGGATACTTAAATGTATAGTTTGGTAATCCTAGTTTGCAATTTACTGTGTAGATATTATTATAATGTTTGCAATTAGTATTTCAGTTTCTATATTTCAATTTTTCAATATTTCAATTTTCAATATTTCAATATTTCAATATTTCTCATTTTTAGTTTTGCTGTAAATAAAACAATTATTAGACACAAAATAAGAATAACCATTTCAAATTTTATTCATAAAATCTAAAACTAACATTAACTAATTCAAAAGTAGTATATATGCAAGTAATTACCTATTATAAGGTAGAAATAAAAATATCAAGGTAATATAATAAAGTAAAGACAAAATGAAACAATTGCGATTGTACCAATCTGTTAAAACATACTGTTCAATGTAATTTCATGGGATACATTATTGGCTGTATAGCCTTGAATTCATTTTTCCCGGCTTCTACAAGTGTTGACAATGCGCGCCATACAGGTGTTTGGGTGTCAGTACACAATTTTAAAGTAACCAGGGCTCTTTTCCAACGTTCTTCGCTAGGCTGACATTCAGCTTCTCGGGAATTATAGACCCTTAACTCGACGTAATACTCCCCGCCACGTGTGAGATCTCGTTGTGTTGTATACCCGCTCGTTCCGCGCTGTGAAAAGAAGCTCCGCAATGTAGCCGCACGCGCTGGTTTCACCTTGCTGCTTTCTCCGATCTCCTGAAAAAAAATCAAACAAATAATAAGTGACCTTCATACGTAACAGTTTATTGATATAACTGCTGTAACAAAAGTAAGTTACATAAATGTTTACAAAAATAATCTAGCCTGCATTAAACAACGCTTATCCACCATCGTAACTAAAAAAATACCCTGCCTAAGAGGGCCATGGTGCCGTAAACAATCATCACACACACACACTGAGTATCACACCCATAAAAATAAGTAAACGAGCGAATAATATTTTTTCATTACCTGTGTAATCGAGGGCTGCGCCAGAGGTAATTCTACGTCATCCGTGTCCGAGCCAAAGAAATGGGATGTCGTCAACAGTTCTGTTGACACCGCCGCTGGCAGTTTTTTCTTTCTCGATGAAGACCCAGCGCCGCTGCTAGCCGTCCGTTTCTTTGATGCGCCTCCGTCTTTCTTCTTTTCTTGAGCCACCTTTTTTGCAGGAGGTTGTGGTGTAGGTGGAGGTGCTACAGGCTCGGACCCCGCCGGTGTTTCGTCGTCCGATACATCAATCTCATCGGCCCAGAAAGGATTTTGCGACCAGCCCGGCCTGAAAGCAATAATTTAAAATAATTATAATAGAAGATAACTTCGCAACGAGTTAACACAACATTGTTTCTGAACATTGTTTTAGCCTAGCATAGCAAAATGCTTTATAAATAAAAAATCCATGAGTTAACACAAGTTAGTTTGCCGATCAACACAGGTACCTAAGTCACATTACACTTTATACGTTTACATCCTCACACTCACAGTCCACACTTAGTTCAATGACTTGTATAGCGGGTGCCAGAAACATTCACTTCACTCATAATCTCACCTTGAACCAGAAATACAAATTTCCCTTGGGGAAGTAAATTGAGCTTCTGTCAGGAATCGAACCCGAAACTCCCGGTGTAGAAGGCAATTACTTAACAACTACGCCAGCATGGCATCTAATTTTTTTCACCGAAGTTATAAGGCAATTTGCACTCACTAATAATTCATTCATACTAACAATAAATACTTTAAGGTCACTTACTTACATAGTTAGGTTCCTTGAAGTTCCGAATATGTAAATAACTGCACTTTTTTTTGGATGCTGGAGCGTCGTCGCCCACCACTGAATATCCGCTTTTAAATGTAGATGCACCAAATCAGTCCTATTTATAATCTCATTTTATAAAGATGCATTCACAAGTCGAATCTTGACTAAAACGTACAAAAATAAAAAAACAGAAAGGTTAAAGTTTTAACGATTGTATACCTTAACGATCTTGTAAACAAAGTTCATTTCATCTTGTCAACCGATAAACAAATCTGAATGAGACTTTATGCTGTCGTCAAGGGATGTAAAGCGATGACTGCTGCACATTCTCGAGCAACTGGAGACAAAAATCCTATAAGGAAGTGGCAGGTACTTATACCAATTACGAGTCTTTTAAATTACAGATCTCACTTAACTGGTAAACAACATATTTCAATTGATCACCAGTAATGAGAGAACCTCTCGAATAAAACAATGCTTTTTATGAAAATCCTTATAACTAAATCTTTTAGATATTAGTAGCGAAACAAACATCAATAAGTCGATTTGTATTTTTTGACGATACTAAAAATGTATTGCTACTTAAGTAAATATTTAAAAATCACATAATGTTCTGATCACTACTGTTACCTATTTAGTATTTTTATTAGACATTAATATGTAGGTACCTACGTTAAATTTTAACCAAAACGTATATTATAATTTTAATTATGTAAAATCATGAAACGAAGGTTGTATCTTTGAACCATAGGCCGTCATTTATTTATTTATTCATTATAATCAATCTCTTTTTTAACTTTTTTTATTTTCTATACAAGATGATTACTACAAAACATCAAAAGAACCAAAAGCCCGTAAAGTAACCTATGGATAGTGACAATGGAGTCTTATCGCTAAGAGAAATTCTTTTCAGAAATATTTGTATCGATATAATCACAGTAATATTGTTGTTTGCTAAGAAGCTATTTAATAGTATAGATAGTGAAAAGTATAGATATCTTAGAAAATACTAAAAACAAAAACTTTTAAACTCATAGCCCACACTAAATTCATAGACTTGTATCTTAGGTGCTAGAAACATTCACTTCTTCACACACACACACACAATGACACCCAGAACCAGAAGTGCATATTTTCCTTGATGAGGAGATTTATGCTACTGTCGGGAATCAAACCTAGTACCCGCAACATAGAAGACAAGAACTTACCAACTACGTCAACATGACAGTCTGACTAATCGTATCTTTGATAAAAAAATATGACGAAAAAAATATCGTTGAATCACGTACGCTAGAAAATCCAAATATAGGCTGACTTGATAGCCTAGGTACATAGGACTGCACATATCATTGACATGAGTACAAAATAATAAAATGTAATAATCATAAAAAGTCCCCACTTTATACGTACTCGTACGTACTCTAGGTAACATACCACGGCTGTATAACCCACACTTAAATCGGGATACTATATACCTATGCCTTATAAATGTGTCGGTCGCATCTGTTTCACTAGACAGACAAAGTATTATGTTCTGAACTGATCTGTCTTGAACGGTCTAAAATAAAATGAACTGCTCAGATAAACAAATGCAGACTGACCAGATAAAACGATAGCGGTTTATAAGCTAGAGGGAACCTCGCTTTTTTTAATTCAGTGCGACGAATATAGTGAGCGAACATAATACATGTTGTAAAATGCGCTAACGAGACGATTATAGAGAATAAAAACATCTGACACATGATCCGTGCGCAAACAAGTTGTCGGTTCCCTTGTAATTACAATACTACTTATTAATCGTATGTTTGATGTGGATTGGATAGCAGATAATCGAGAGAATTGGGGGTCATGCATCGCGAGCTCGAGCGTAGCGAGAGCGATGCAGATGCAGAACCCCCAATTCTCCCCTACTGCTGTCCATATTTTTATGGGATAGGAGGGCAAACGAGCAGGTGTCTCACCTGGTGGTAAGTGATTACCGTCGCTTACACACATCCGCAGCACCAGAGGTCTCGAGGATGCGTTACCGGCCTTTAAGGTGGGAATTTGCTGGTATACTTAGTTATTACCGCTCGACCATTATTGCTTTAAAATTAAATTGTATTGTGTACCAACTAAACTACTACTGGCATATAACGTTTTATTTTATGGTTATAACAGATCAGCAGCCTAGTGGCGACTCGAGGCGAAGCGGCCGTGAGTGGCGCAGCTGTATCACGAGTCGGCGCGGCCGTTTGCTGCGCAGTGGAGCGATTCGTTGCCGTCGGGGAAACCATTGCTGACGATAACCCTGACGTGCGCCATAGCATGGTCCTCGCGTGCAAGGAGGCCAGAGCTGCAGGTAACATCTCTATATTAATCGTTCTGGCAGCGTTTAGTTCTGTACTGAAATCCCACTTGGAGTATAGTGCGTTACCAGTATTACCAGGTGCATTAGGCAAAACACCGCAGTGATACAGTTTTCGGTTGTTGATGTACTGTAAATGAATTGCAGCTGATCGCGGAGGCACGGAGATTCATTTGATAGGGATTATTCATAACACTTAACACTATAAAAAAGCGATAAAGGAACACCTTTTTTGTTCCATTAGGGGTGTGCAATTTGCAACAAAAGGTGTACTTAACTACGTACAAGTGGTATAACTTTAATTATGTAGGTATTTAACTTTTTGTAACTCGTTGATAATATGCGATCTACCTCACCGCTCAGCTGGCATTAGCTGATAAACACAAAAAACTGACAGTGTGGTGTGTTTTTCAAATACCTTGAGGGCATATGTAAATTAGGAATTCAGTACTGAAACATTATTGATTTTAGCATAACTACTTTGTTAAATATATTATGCGCATCCGTATGAAGACAAATTATTAGCTTGTAATTTTTTGTAGGCAGGGAAGTTCTTCAGTAACAACCCAATACGAAGTATTTTAATATCGGTCGTAAAACCCGGGAAACAGATAAAATACAGGCCTGCGAGGGTAGGCGATTTGTATGATAAACAGTCGCGACATAGTATGACCGTTTTAATCAGCTTATTCAAATTTAGGCTAAATACGTTCCTTCGTTTTGTTTCTAACTTTAGGAAGAGAATAGATAGATATAAATTAACATAGAAATTGGACAACTTTCGGGATAGTTTGTATTCACGGTTCCGCCGCCGCCGCGCGCCGCTTAGACACATAGTTTCTTTAGCAGATATTTCATTAATGCCAAGTCCTTTAATAATGACGTCACCTTCGAACTCCAGTCGGCTTTTAATGTGTTGGAGTTGTTTAATGGGTTTTGTTTGTTGAAACAATTTCTCTCTTACAGCACATGTTATTTCCCTTGGCACGACTACTTGGATTAGTTACTTAGCATTGCCATAATACTTATTTATTGAATTCATTCAAGCGATAATAATTAAAAAGGTTTTGTTTAAATATTATAAAAGTTGGCTTGTTATATACTTATAACATATAAAATTGTAAAATTTTTAAAGTTATTTCTCCGAAGTGCAAAACAGAGCCTTTTAATAAGATTTTGCTGCCTGTATGTCTGTCTGTCCTTCCATATATATGTCATGGGTCTATAGCTCGTAAACAGAACAAGTTAAGAACCTAGTATTTTGATATTGTGTAGGACGTTGACCCAGAAGTGAATATTGCATTGAAAATGCATTGAATTTATATTTTTATTTAATATTTTTACCTAAATTAATTTTAGGAAGCCTACAATAAAAGAGAGGGTGGCCGATCAATATTTTTTGTTGCACTTTATCGTGTGAGTTATGGTTGTCTAGTCTTTAAGTAGAGTATAAATATATGTATAATATTATCTGTTGCTACAAAAAAAATATTATTGTGAGGTTATAAAAGTCATTATTGATCATTTTTATTAGATATATCTCAAAACCTAGTTTAGGGATCTAGATTAAGAAATATTTAAAAACTAGACAATATATATTATAAAAGGTTCATATAAAATGTTGGTTGTAAGCTGTAATCAAAACCACATATATTTGCGGGCTGTTGAATACGGAACCCTTAAAAGTGAAGACCTACTCAAACTTCATTAGCGTATATTTCAGCAGAAGTCTTAATTAAGGGTTTAACTACAAAATAAAGGCGTTTAAATAAGTTTTTGTATTAGCCAATTATAACGTTGAAGTTGGCAAATACAGAGTTGGCAAAAAAACTAATGAAATGTAGGTGTACAATTTCAGTAATAGTGGCTACTTTTGGCATCATGGAATACTAAACTAAAATAAGAAACGAAACTACGAATAAATCATATTAACCTTTTAACAATTACCAGATTGTTCTAAAGTTATTACTTCTTTACGCTTGCAATCATTGCGAATTTAACAGACTTATCGAACAGAATCTGAATCTATCTAAGTTAGTCTACATGGCTTCCAAGGACAGCTTCCGGAAATCACCGTTCGGTGCCTAGAGACAAATTTAAGTTTCGTAACAGTTTACATTTGTAAATTTCAAAGAGATACTTAAATCGTTACTGGATAACTTTTATAACAACGTTACAAATGTTATGATACCAAATTGTGATAAATAAATATAAAATAGGGGTAAAAAACATTGTGAAATAGCCAGTATGTAATACTTATTTATTATTTTTATTTATTTATTTATTGTTATAATAATTAAACGGCACAATACCAATTACATAATTATCGTTTACAAACATTCCAGTATTATTAAAAATTAAAAATAATACGAGTATAAACAAGAGAATCTTAATATAGTCAAATAATAATAATATAAAAAAATACATGTCATTTTAGGGCAGATATTAATAATAATATAAGTCAAATGGATAAAATCATAACATAACATTGAAATTTGAACTTATGTAATTGCTGTCGTAATGTTTATTTTTTGCAGTTTGAAATATATTTATTTTATCATAGTACTTATCTAGCCTCGTTTTCAATATATTTCTGCCGACTAATAAGAAGATTATTTACGATAAAACTCTATGGACCTGGAATCCATGAACTTGAAGGCATTTTGAACTGCTACCTAAATACAGCATTGACGAGCAGTTTCTGCTCGTCCCACGTCAAAACTAGTACTCGAAAATTATTCTGAATTTAGCTGTCTGATTTAGATCTGTCTTTACGTTAATGTCTGAACGTAAAACAATTGGAGAACGAACATCAAATAGCATTTTCTTTTAAATTAAAACGTTATAGTTTTTCTGTGAAAAAGGTTTTAGTCTAAAACCTAACTAAAATAGGTTTGATTTGTATTCAAAGTGGCCGGTGCGTTAAAACGGCAAATTCATATTTAAACCCCTATTATCTACATTTCAAGCCCTTCCACAATAAATCGTTTTAATATTAAATTGGATTAATGTTAAACGCGAAAATTGAAAACGAAGAGATTAAGCTCCAAGCCGCGCCGTATATAACCATTCAGGGTTTTTAATCAAAGCTTGCGTGACCTATAAATTTACCCTGATATCTCTATTGTGTAAAAGGATACATATACCTGCTAGCAAACAACTGCTAACTCAATAAGCAAGTTCTAATAGGAAAGTATACCTACTATTCATTTATATTTTTTTTATTTTTGTCTGTTTCTTTCTCAAGTCACGAATGCTGTTTGACGTACGCGTGGTAAGAATATGCACTCCACTAGTAAATTTACTCTACCAAGTGATAGTACAACTAATTCTAATTACAATTTCAATGAACCTCACAAAACTCTTGACTGAACGACTGCTCACGTGAATTTATGTTCGTTCTTGATTGGGGCCTTAATTTAAAGTTTTTATTGCTACAATTCGCTTGGGGTGGGAGCCTTCTATTGTCGAGCTCAGCTTACAATGGGACGATGTAATTATTCTTACATAATCCAGATATACCTACAGTCTAGCTCTACGAGGCTTAGATTTTGTCTGATTGTTAAAGGTCAAATATATTTTAAAGTAGCTGCTTTTGTGACCTTTAAATGTCGATATCAAACGTAGCATTAAAAATCAAAGCTACCCTTTTTAGGGCTCTCATAAATTTGTGTCAACAACCTGACCCGAATTTGAATGCTTGACGTTATTGCCGGTTCCAGCACGGGAGCAAACAAAAGAGGCAAACAATAGATCGCCCCCGGCGGCGCCCGCCTACGTTACTGAACACTAATCAATTTTAAATACCAATAATGTCCTTGTTAGAATTCATGCGCACTTAAACGATTATGCGAGTTAACAGATTATTTTGCTTTTTAGCTCTCGACGACAAAACGGAGGTGTAGTGAAAAAGTTATTTTTTGTGTGTCTATTTCTTGGCATCGTAACTTATTGGATCAAACCTTTGGAGCCGATTTCGATGCTGATTTTTATTTTAAAGAAGGCATTATAGCGATATCTTAAATCGACAGCTTTTGCAATCATATTTACAAAATTTAAAGACAATGTTTTCGTTTTCAATACAAAAAAATAAATGTGATTTTCACTTAGCATGGGATAGTGACTGAAACCGTAAGAATAGAAATATTATTTCTAAGCTGCTCATAAAACAGAGGTTTTAGTATGGTTAGCTCACCGTGTAGCGCTGGATCTTGATGATTATTTAAATAATTTGGAAAGGAACTGAAATGTTTGTTAGGATAAGACAATGTAGGGCTGAGGTATTTAAGTAGAAGGGTATTAAAAAAATCTATGTAATCATTCTAATAAAGAGAATATTAAAAAGTTCCCTCAATTTGGTCATTACCTACGAATTGTTAACAATTACTCCGTAGGTCACGACACTTATATCAATTAGTTAACTCGCTTAGGTTTCTTAAGACCAATGTTCGCATTATTTTATTACGAGTAATGCGAGCTAAACAGGTCACGAAAACAAAAAGCAATTTAATTTAAACTCACAGTACACATACTGCGATCTAAATGTGAAATAAATCTAGAGCTTTTTAATTTTATGTCACGAAGGTGTACATAATAGAGCTTGAGGCGTAAAAAGCCTCAAAATAAAATATCAAACGCATTAAATTAGAGCTGCTTAAATGAAATTCAGAAGGCCTCCCATGTTATTCTCGATAACATCACTTTGATATAAATCACCTTTCTTTTATTCCACAGTTTATGGGGTCACATTTACGGTTAATAAATTAGTGAGGTCACAATACGACGGCTTTTTGGGGTTCCATAGCCAAAAAGCAAAGTGGAGCCCTATTAAGGAGAATCTGCTGTCTGTCTGTCTATATCTCACGAGTGTCTAGCTATTAAACGGAATGAGAGGCAAACCTGGAGTTTTAAGATTTGGAGTTTACCCAAAGATGAATATTGAACTTAATATTCAATTAAAATACTTTTTAGGCTACGAATAAATGTATACAGAAATGTAATACAAGTTCAAAAACAGCAGAACGCAAACCTTACCGTGGTAAGCGTGGTTTTAAAAGTGTACCGCGCGGCGCAACAATGTTACCTTGACGTAACCAATCGGATGCTATCATTTCTAAACGCCAAATTACCTATCCAATTGGATTTGGAAGATTGTGCGTTTTGTCCAAAATCAAAGCGGTAACTGTATATAAGTTACACTTCTTTACATATTTATTCGTACTTTTTATAAGCTCATCCATAGTACAACAACTGGTAGTGAGCCGCAATTTGATACCTCACGCATTTTTTTATACCGTTTGACTTGACAAAAACTATGTGTTTATGCTATAAAACATAAATACTTTTTGACCACACAAGCTTGGAACGGGATTGTTTATCCTTCAAAATCTGCGTGGAGGAAGAAGTGTATTTTATCCGTTAGCGTGGGAAACGTTTTAAACTTCGAACCTTTATATAAGTTCCACATTTTTTTTTTATTTTACGAATTTTATCCATTTATTTAATTTTCTAAATATTATGATTACAAGCACTATCGCGTGCTAAGCTAATATCATAATTTACAAATTATTGGAGTACACCGTCCCCTATGACGGTTTAAGTAATACAATTGGAGCACAAAATTTCGGGTGGAAATGCCAAGTCCAAGTGGCCGAGTGGTATAGGCATCCGGCGCGAAAACGGAGGACGCGGATTCGATTCCCGCCTTGGGCATAAAATTATGTACTCCAATAATTCGTAATTTATGACAAGTTAACACTATTTTTCAATTTAAGTTGTTTTTTTGCACCTAGCTTTTTTCTCGCTGGAATGAGATAGGTGAATGTGTGTTGCTCTCGGCTGCAAAGATTTTTGCGACCCATACCTTTTAAACCTTCGATAAGCTGTGCTCATTATTATGATCCACTAGCTTTGGTCGTGGTTCAATCCAAGAATCCACCACTTCCTCAGCTTTCAATAAAAGTACTCGCGCCAATTCACATCTCAGCAGCTATTCATAACAAGTATCTAACTAATAGTACAAATAAACCCGATTGGTAATTTGGTCACTTTGAAAATTTTGTTACTTCTAACCTTATATATCAACAATAAGTTCATATCAAATCACATCAACAACCATATCGTCCACCGTTGAACAAATGCCTCCTCTATTATCTGGTTTGCCGTAATACCCGCGCTTGGCCGGCGTCTTGGTGATCGCAGTGTATGATGCTAGTTCTTCAGAAGGCGGTGTTGCCTAAGAGAAGGTAATATATGACACAATCAACAAGATCTGCCCAGTTTTATTTTGAAATCTAACGTGGTTTTTATTTATTTTAATAAAAAATTCGGGATAACTAGCGTGAGAAAGTCAGATAGCTGTTACACAGCGTGATGCGAGCGTCTTGAGCTCTCCTTGAAAAAGACCACTGGATGTGATGGAAACTATTATAGTCGGAGCTATCTGACTTATTCACGAGATTTGTCCCATGTTTGCTAAAATTAGATCTACCCATTTAATTGTGTCGATTTGTTGTTTGAAATTGATGTATTCTCGTATGGAGCGCTTAGAAACAAGAAATTCTAGTTTTCATTCCATTCGCATGTAGACCGTTATTTTAACTCCAATCAAGTTTGTTTAAAAAGCAATAAAAACATCCACAACTTCCAAACAACTATCGAACTGGCATTGACGAATCCAATCCAATATGCCCTCGAATTCAATATTGTTTCGGATTTGCATTCGCACCGCATAAGTCATCAATCATGGGACATAGGTACGCTCTCTATCTGCCGTTGTGTTTTGACAATAGCAGCTGTCTGATTTGGAGCGATTATTGTATTTTGAATATTACAACATATTCTCGATAAAGCAAAACTGTTCTTGGTGATACACGTTACTTTGTTATCGAGGTGTAATATAATCTATCGATTTTTTGTGATAGGACTACCCGTTGCACTTGAGCATCTTTTTTTTTATATAACCTGAACAATCACAGCTTACGAATATATTGATCTCCCATTCGACGATCCTAAAATGCAACTACGGAAATAATTAGCTGTTTCTAGGTTGGTTTGATGTAGTTAAACATTTGACCCAGGACAAGAAAGACAATTTGACACACTCACACACTATTCCGACCTGTGCCGCCACGCCGTGCACACCTGTCTACAGCTCCGCCAGTATCTCCCAGTGAGACCGCAATAGTCCCCGCACTATTGCCGTCTCACTCGGGTCATCGTTCCGACGCTAGTTGCAGACCAGTGCCTTGGAATACGCAGTCCTGACGAAGTTTTTGTTTTGTGTGCAGAAGCTGAGCAGCCGCCGAACGCCGAGCAACGCGAGCTACGAGCTCGCCGTGCCGTCGCGCAGAGGCGCTCTAAGACGTCAGGCATTACCACCTACCCAAGTCCCTTGTTTCGGACGAACAACATCATATCGGGCTGGTGGTCTTGTTTTGACCGCACTTTTCGGTGCGCATTTCACCACTTTACTACCCGACACAACATAGTAACAGTCGCGTAACAACACACTTTGTGCTGTTAAGCGACGTCGTTCAGGCGTGGGGTAGCGTCAGCCAAACCCGTCTGAACGATCAAATCCGCCATTTGCTGCGGTCGCAGTGTGACACCCTACGGTGACAACGGCCACTGTTGTTGTTTTGGTTTAACCTTGCACCGTGGCCTTTCCCGCTTCACGGGTCAGCCGAAGCAAGCTGGGCTCCGGGATTACTGGCCTTGGGGTCACCCCTAGTCAACCCCGGAGTAGCGCTTAGGAGCACCCCTCTCCGCCGAGAAAAAAGCTCGGAGAGGGTACACAACTAGGGCACACCTTAGGTACACACTCCCTCTCACACAGTGAGCTCACAAGGTGTGTGAGGGAATTCAAACCCTTGATAGGGCGTCCTGAGTATTCCCCTCAGGATGCAGTCCCGTCCCTCTAACGGTGAGGTGCAGGTCCTTCAGACCTTCGCCCTCCGCCACCCCGATCTGTATGTTGCTCATATGCAACTCCTCGAAGAGGAAGCGAGTGCCCGCCTCACGGACACTCTTATTGCTCCCTCCGGGACTTCAATCCCGGAGGCCAACGTCCCTCCTCTGACCCGGTCCTTCTCAGAGGACAGCCCGCTTTCGCCCGCTCCGGGCCCGGATAATAGACGCACGGTGGCAGCCCCTCCCCGTGAGAGGTCTCGCTCGCGCTCACCGATCGGGAGGCCAGCGAGCACCCGTCCCTCCATCGCCGTTGTCGAGCCCACTTCGGACTCCGAAACGGAGATGGAAGTAGATCCGAGTCGCGCCTTACGCACTGACTCGGACTCCGATAACGACGGCTATACCGTCGTTGACCGCAAACGCAAGCGTGCTCCTAAAGCCGCTAGTTGCGCAACTTCCGCCCCTCCCGCCAAGGCACCCGCTAAGGCCCCCGCCTCCGGCAAGAAGCCGACCCCCGCCCCGCGCCCCGCGTCTCCTCCCTCCGCTCCGGCCACCACTGCCGCGTCCCCTCAGGACGCGAGCGCGCGCCGCGAAAAACCGCCTCCGCCCCTGTTCATTCAGGACAAAACCAAATGGGACATGCTGTCCCGTTTAGTTTCGGATCGTGGGATCCACTATACTAATGCCCGCTCCACGCAGCAGGGCATTAAAGTCCAAGTTTCCACCATTAGCGACCACAGAGCGCTAACTAAACTCCTCCGCCACGAGAGCATAAGTTTTCACACTTATGCGCTCGAAGAGGAGAAAGTCCTCCGAGTGGTCATCCGCGGTGTGCCCAAGGAGGTACATACCGATTCGGTATGTGCCGACCTGAAGGCACAAGACTTCCCCGTACATGCAGTTCACCGCATGTACAGCGGGAAGGACCGCAGCCCCTACGATCTAGTACTCGTAGTACTAGATCGTACTCCTGAAGGCAAGGCCATTTTTAATTTAAAAAAGGTCTGTGGCCTCTCAGGACTCGATGTCCAAGCCCCATACAAGAATGGGAGTCCCTCGCAGTGCCATAACTGCCAACTATACGGGCACGCCTCCCGTTTCTGCTTCGCTCGCGCTAGGTGCGTTAAGTGCCTAGGCGATCACGCGACAGCAGCGTGCACTCGCACCCGGGATTCACCGGACCCACCCAGCTGTGTTTTATGCGGTGCTCAAGGGCATACCGCGAATTACCGTGGTTGCCCTAAAGCACCACGAGTGAACCACAGGGTGGCAAGGCATAGGCCGACCCGTCCCTCTTACGACCGTTACCAACGGGTAAGCCCTAAACTAACGGTTGTACCTGCCTCACAGGTAATACCCGCGCCGCTCCCAGCCCGTAACGCATGGTCTAAACCACCCAGTATGGTTAAGACCGTCGCTACCGCCCGCGCCCCGGCCCGCGCGCCCGCACCCGCGCCCGCACCCGCACCCGCCCGCGCCGGGGCCCCTGCCCGCGCACCGGCCCCGGCTCGCCCCGCGCTCCCGGCACCCGTCGCCAACACCATTCGCGCGCCTCCCCGCGCCGCTTCCCGGCCTCAAGCTCCACCTATGCCATTGATGGCTGCCCCTCTTCAAGAGGCAATCAACCTAGTCAGCGATCTGGCTATGTCGGTTGACATCAATGAGGTACAAGAGCTATTCCACAAGATGCAATACGCTCAATCCCCAGCGGACGTGATCCAATACACATTGGAACACGCGAATTTACTTAGCGCCCTTAAGCGCTTCGTTCCCCAGGCCCCTCCCCAGTACAACCACTATGGGTAGTACAACCGAACGCACGAAACCGTACTCAGTTTCGTTAGCGTCATTTAACGCTGACGGCCTCTTCAAACAACGTGACCTCGTCCACGACTTTTGTTGTACCCACCTTATCGATATCATATGCGTGCAGGAAACCTTTCTAAAACCGGGGAAGGCGAACCCTAGGTTTGCCAACTACAGAACGGTACGTGATGATAGAGTGAACTCCCGTGGGGGAGGCACTCTTATCTATTACAAAAGGTCCCTGCACTGCATTCCCCTACCTACCCCGACTCTTGTTAATATGGAAGCATCTTGTTGCCTCCTAGCTATGACTGGTCATCAACCTATAGTCATAGCATCCTGTTACCAAGCTTGCAAGAAGCCGATCGTCCGAGCTGACTTAGAAGCCCTATTCTCATTAGGAAGCGCCGTCATTCTGATTGGCGACTTCAACAGTAAGCACATCCTATGGAATTGTAACGTCAACAATCCCAGAGGTATTGCACTTGAAAATCTAATCGCAGAACTTAACTTTGACATAATTGCGCCCACTGAGCCCACTCACTACCCTTATATGGAAAACCACCGATCTGACTTGCTTGACATGGCACTATTCAGAGGCGTAACACTCCGGTTACGCTCCATAGAAGTGGTTCACGAGCTTCACTCTGACCACCGACCCATTATACTGCGACTAGGTCCCGACCCAACGACTGACCTCCCCCGCCCCACTAAGACGATAGTGAACTGGAAGCAAGTAGGCGATGCCCTAAAGGCTATCAGTTCACCGGACCTAGACAAGATCCCTGACGACATCCTGACAAAAGATGACGTAACCCTTGCGATCGATTCGTTCACCAATCACCTCTCCACCGTAGTAGGTGCATCCGCAAAGGAGGTCATAGTGCCGGACGACCGGCGCCTTGTCATTCCAGCGGATGTGAGACGATTGGTGACGGAGAGTAAAGCAGTGACCCGACATTACGACTCTTACCCCAGTAAAGAGAACAAAACTAAGAAACGCCACTTTGAACGCATGGTTCAAAGTCGCATGTCTGAGTTGCGTGATCAACAATGGGGCGAAAAACTTTCAAACCTCGTGCCAAGCCACCATGCTTACTGGGACTTGGCGCGAGGCTTGAAAGGAAGTAACCATAACGACATGCCTCCCTTATACAGACCAGTCCCACTAGTCCCAGCGTTCTTTGACGAAGACAAAGCTGAGTGCCTAGCTGATAGCCTAGAGGCTCAGTGTTCCCCTAACGTAGATCACGTTGACCAAGCTCACCTCGATTCGGTGGATGCTGAAGTCGAACGTAAAAGCTCTGTGGTCACCTCTGAACTCCCACCAATCACCTTAGCGACTTACGCTGAGGTGGAGAGACTGATCAAGGCCCTCCGACCACACAAATCCCCCGGTGCCGATGGCATCTCCAACAGGGTTCTTAAAACCCTCTCTCCTCCTCTCATCCATCTCTTAGTCAGCATCTTCAATGCTGCTATGAGCCACTGCTTATTCCCAGACACCTGGAAATGTGCAAATGTCATTGGCATTCACAAACCAGGCAAAAGCTCATCTGACCCCACCAGTTACCGCCCCATCAGCCTCCTCAGTGCCTTAGGCAAACTTTACGAGCGGTTACTTGCAAACCGTCTCCAGTCCCATGCTAAGGAACACCACCTTATCCCAGATGAGCAGTTTGGCTTCAGACCCGGACACTCATGCGTCCAACAGGTGCACCGCCTCACGGAGCACATCATTGAGGGCTTCAATAAGTACCCCAAACCCCAGACTACGCTAGCAGTCTTCCTCGACGTAGCGAAAGCTTTTGACAAAGTCTGGCACAACGGCTTGATCTACAAGCTATACCAATTTGGCGTGCCAGAACGTCTTGTGCTCATCCTACAAGACTTCCTTAAAGCCAGAAGCTTTCGCTATCGCGTGGAAGGCACCCTCTCCTCCCCCCACCCAGTCAGAGCCGGAGTCCCTCAGGGCTCCGTGCTATCACCTATTCTCTTTGCACTGTATACCAGTGACATCCCACGCTCTCAGCCCAAAGTATTCCTAGCCCAATATGCGGATGATACCGCCATTTACACCACTGGGTGGCATATCAACAGACAGTCCTATTTCGTCATGCAACGGGCCATCACCGAGATCGGTGACTGAATCCGAAAATGGCGCATCGCGGTCAACCCAGCTAAAAGCACAGCTATGTGCTTTACTGAGAAGACACGCTCCCCTTACCCGAAACCGCTTATTTTGTTCGACGAACCCATTCCCTGGGTTCCTAGAACAAAATACCTCGGAGTCACCCTTGATCGTCATCTCACCTTTAACGATCACATAACAACCGTCCGTAACAGAGCGGCCTTCATAATGGGTCGCCTTGGTCCCCTACTTCGCAAAGAGAGTAAAATGTCTCTTAGTAATAAGAAGACACTTTACACTGCCTGCATCCGCCCCATCATGACTTACGCATCAGTAGTGTTTAGTCATGCTAGTGAGGCCCACCTTCATAAACTTCAAGTCATCCAAAACCGTTTTCTTCGTAATGCAACCGGCGCCCCGTGGTATATCCGGAACACCGAGTTGCATTGCGACTTAAACCTTCCCTCTTTAGCGCAGTTCAATAAGGACTGCGCCCGCCGATACTTTGATCGAGCGCCCCACCACCCGAACCCATTGGTTGTCCAGGCATCGAACTACTCGACTGCCTCTTCTATCCCATTTTTCAAACCCCCCCGTCGCCGACCACGGCAGGTATTAGACGACCCGGATGACCCCATCGCAGCCATTACATTGGCAGCTTTAGCGTTATCCGCAAGTCGTCGAGGTAAAATCCCCAGGTGTGAGGTAATCAGAGGTCACACAATCAAACACCGAGCTCGCCGGCGAGCTCGAGGCAAAAACAAGGTCACGATAAATTGCTCTCCAAATAGTCAAAGAGTATTATTCAGTAGGGCCCAATTGTGCAACACTGCAGTTGCACAGAGGCATTTTGCTCCGATCCCCCCCATGTCTCTCGACAGCGAGACAAGCCGAGGTCCGAACCACAGTGGTGCCCTTGAGCTCGCTGTCAACCCCTCCTATAATAGCGGTACGTTTTCGGCGTCCGCAGGAGACGGAGGTAGAAAGCGCTTTTCGCCTTCTACGCCCGTCTCGGGAGAAGTGCCTTCGGCACTTCTCCCTCCCGGGCTATTGTAGGGCCAGGCCCTCGCCCAAAACCCGGTGGAGCTGGACGACCGCACAGGCGGTAGCCAGCATCTATGTCCTCCCTAAACTAAACTAAACTAAACAAGAAAGACGTCTCAACACCCTTTTTAATCAAAATAACGATATACTATCAACAAGAAAATTTCAAGGAGGATAGCATTTTTTTCATATCATTTAGCATCGGGCCAATTTCCAGCTATGACACTGAAACCCTTTACAATATGTGTATTTTCACTTACGGAAGAAAAACTTGTATCGACCATACTTCAGAGATGAAATAAGGGCAAGACATCATGGGATAGTGATAGGTTCATTCTAAAGAATAAAATATCTTGATGCTTAGAAAATCAATACTTACTTGTATCTAATTTTCGGGTAAATCAAATTGTATTTTACGTATTTGTATCGCTCGTTCAAAGTTGTACTTTATTTCCGACATAAATAGTTATAGGTCAATATAAGAGTCCTCGGAAACTGAATAACTAAGAGCAATAAAAACGAAATGTTTATACTGATATAGATGCTTAAATATATCTACTAATTTCTATAGCGTTAAATATTAGCTTAGAGGAGGGATTGAACCCGCGTTTATTGGCTATAAGTGCTGGAAGCATTTCTAGCTTGGTCACCGAAACCGGTAGCAGTAATATGAATTGTGGGCTATTTAGGACCATAAGATTTAGTTGAATGAATATTTTGTTGCAAATATTCAAACTTTCATATTGATGTTGCTACTTTGTGTTTCTAAATATTTAATCAAATATTGTAATACCTATATGTACCACATTGTTAAAAGTTGTTTAAAATAATGGCCCGAGTTCTTTTCGCAGTGGCTCTATACATTTTTTTGCTTAACGTGGCAGTTCAATTTAGAATATTAAAATTTGTAATTGACCTTCATAAGAGCGTCGTGGACGCCTAAATAAAATACATGATTATGAATTTGAATTTAAATATAAATGATTTTTTGACCTTATAAAGTTTAAGTAGAACATATCTAATCCCATAATACTGTATGAATGTTTCATATTACTAAACCCACAAAATATTGTTTAAACTCCCTTTGAATCCGAACCACACAACAAAACAACCAATAAATGCTGTTGGCAATATTTTTTTATGTTCAAGGTACTCGTGT
Organism: Plagodis dolabraria; assembly: GCA_963854805.1. Taxonomy (NCBI): domain Eukaryota; kingdom Metazoa; phylum Arthropoda; class Insecta; order Lepidoptera; family Geometridae; genus Plagodis; species Plagodis dolabraria. The sequence goes on from OY978442.1 coordinate 17,032,103, forward strand.
TACATTAACAAAAGAGTTAAGTAACTTAGATGTTTCTGATCTCCTAGTTGGCACTTACCTAAAATTGTATGTTTATTATCCGCTAATGACACGATACTAGCTCAATTTTTCACAATATTTAGAATTTTCTCGGGTGGCAATCGGACGCGTTTCGGCTATGTAGCCTATTATTATATTGGCTAAGTACTGTACTGTACTGTACTGTAACGTATCAGCCGGATCGTCCACTGCTGGACACAGCCTCCCCTATGTAGGGGATATTTGCCATAATACCCACGCTTGGCAGGCGGCTTGGGGATCGCAGTGCAAGATGGCCTAGTTCTTAAAAAGGCGCTGCTGCCCTTCTAGTATTTTTCCCTTAGTCGACTTTTACGACACCCACACAGGAAGAAATGGGGAGGTGCAATTCTAACCCGGCACCCCACGGGGGCTATATATTGGCTAAGTACATACTAGAAAATCATTCTTATTTATAAGTACACACTTGACTCACTTTGACTACTTAAACCTATCAATCTGCACCCTAGATATGCAAGTTCAGTGGAAGAACCAATCAATGTAGCTATGTTAATAATAATTTATGGTAATTATAATTAATAATAATACTTTTGCACGAGCTGTTTTTATCCTCTACTATTTTTAGTATGTACTCGTACTACTATCATAGCATAGATTATACACGTATAATACCTACAACTCTTATATACATCAGCGATTACGTCATAACTAAATATTCTGTTTGAGAAAAATACAAAAGGTAGGCAAGGTTAGGCTCGAATTCATGAGGTAGAACCAAAGACATTTAAAAGTAATCTCCTTGGATAGTATGCGCATAATGAAGTCTATGCTCAACTCAAATTTAAGGAAAAACTTTTTCAGCAGTTTGTTTTTCATTCTGTGTCAATTAAATGTTTTTTTTTTATTTATTTTAACAAACAACGCTCTACAGACTCGTGGTCCATACTCTTTTTAGATCCATTTTTATTTTATAACACGTTTAACACTTAGATGTAGGTCAGTGCTATGGTGTTATATCTTAAAAACTAAGTGATGTAACGATATTTTTTTTATAATCCATATGTAACGATATTTTTTTTTTGTTTTTTTTTTACAGTATTACAAAGTTTTTATAAAATAAATGGGTTTATATGTTTTTTTTCTAATTTTTGTTAGTATTTTTCTTATCTTAGTAGGTTCTATAGTTATCACATTACATTTTAATTACTAAAACTATATTATTCTATGATCTTGTCCCAAATGGACCCGCCACTGACACTGGGGTCATCTTTATATTTAAGATTTCCTCCACAACCTCTTCGTTTCGATCTTTTAATGCCATTTTTAAGTTGTTACTTGTTATCTCTTCGTTCAATTAAATGTTAGTTACTTTTACCTGAATTAAAATGCATAGTAGGTACATTTTGGTGCCTATAAATTTTTTTTTGTTTTTGTGACGGAACAAGCTATATGCCCACCTGATGTTAAGCGGACTAACCTCTGCCTATAACAAATGCCTTTCGTCACAAGTGACGAATTTCACTGCTCCCGTCACCTTGAGACATAGTTGTTAAGTCTCATGTGCCTGTAAGTTCTCTGGCTCTCAAAGACTGCTGCCAGAACACACCATTAGATGCTTGGCGACAGATTTTCGTTTTGAGGGTGGTCGCTAGCCAGGCGGGCATTCGCATATTGCCCTTTCACCATGCAAAATACTACTATACTCTTACAAAGCTGAAAATACGAGACAGTCCGGAATTCTCGATCTTTTCTTCCGAGGATATGCCATATGTGGAAAAACCTTCATCTGAAGATGGTTCCGTAGTGTATTAAAAAGGGTGTCCTACAAACTCCTCTCCGGCCGGCATAACACCAGCAACATCACTGATATTGGACTTATAGGTGGAGGTTTTAGCTTAACAACAGGCTAAACCACCAGCAATTTGGCTGCCTTTTTAAAAATCCTCATTTTGAAAGGCCATTGTCCTAAGAACTTGGGTTCCTATCCCGTTCTTTCTCTTTCTTTTATATGTAATTTTAAAGCTTGCTTGGCAAGCATAAATATAGAAAAATGTCAAATGAGGTAGATGGCTGATCCCAAGCAGTTTTGCATTAAGCTCTAAGAGAACACATATGACATTTGTAATCTACAATATAATGTACAATTCAATATACGCAAGGTTGGACGTTAACCACCAAAAAAGTCTTGTCTGCACTATAGCTGGGCGCGGCGAGTTGGGTCAGCGGTAACAAGATTATCTAGGATCGAAACAAATCTAATAAATAACAGGTGTCGACGGTGACCTTCGGCTGCCACTCCTACACTATGCAGCTACCTTCAGCTATATAGGTGTGCCGTAACCTGGTTCGACGTTACATGGCCATGATGTATAGTTTGTAGTACAGTTGATTCCGTATAGTTCGTGGATCCCTTATTCGCTAAGAATGCGAATATTAATAATTAAATACAATGTAACAAGGTCTTCAGGGTTATTTATGTGTTTTAGTTATATATTAAATTAATGTTTTAAAATCATATTCCAAAAAGGAGCAGCGTTAAAGAGGTCTAGAAAGAATAATAATGACTAAATTCTAAAACCAAAAAGGGTTATTTTTTAATATAGAAGTTATGAAATTTTTGTGCGAACCAAACTTAATTAGATTTCCTGAAAAACGAGAAAGGCAGAATGTAGGAAATGTTGATTAAAGGCAGAACAGCTTTAAATTGCACCGCTACCTATTCCAGCGTAAACCCTATTAACTCTTGTTTATGGACTTTGCTGTGAAAGGGTGGTATTTCGTACTGAAGGTAAAATAACGTGAGGCATGACGGTTTAGAGCTCGTGTGCGAGGTGATAAATTTCCATGGGTAATATATTTCTACATATTTTTTCCATGGTTTATTATTATTTCATATTTTCTTATTATTAAATGATATTCGATGGTATAAATATAGATAGTCTCGGAATTAAGATGTGGAAAAAAAAACAGGCAAGTTTATCACATTTCACACATGCTCTTTACTAACATGCCTCACGTTTCAATTTTAACTGATAATAATCATTAATGAATCAAAACATGCAATGCTGTATGGTTCAATTACACGTACAAAAATGTTTGCTGTTTAAAAAAATATTTTAAAACCGATTTTATGAAAGTTGCTGTAGGTATATGTAATTTTGATGAAGTGAAAATTAACGGCCCCATGGGGTGCCGGGTTAGAATTGCACCTCCCCATATCATCCCGTGGATATCGTAAGAGGCGACTATGGGAAAAATACTGCAAGGTGGGCAGCAGCGCCTTCTAATGAACTGCCAACTTACACTGCGATCCCCAAGACGGCAGGCGTCTGAGGCGATCGCAGTGTAAGAGTGGGGATTATGGCAAATACCCCCTTGATAGGGAAGGCTGTGTTCAGCAGTGGACGATCCGGCTGTTACAGCATAGTACAGTACAAAAACTTAATCAAACTTTCGTATATGCTTACTAATATTAAATTTAATTATATAGCCCAATTATTTAAATAGCTATAGATTAATTGCATTGCTCAAATTATGACAACAGCCTATTGAACATTCACGTTCAGTTTGTTTGTTTTAAATTTGCACCTAACTGACTTTGCTACTGAGGGCACGTTTCGTTTGACGCTTGCTCAAAGCGCTTAACTTTGAACAGCATAAACGTGCTCAAAGTCATTCCTAGGTGCACAGACACACAAAATCCATGTGACGTCATCAAACAGCACAACGCTCACGACTAAGCGGTAGAGTAATGTTAGCACTGTCAAACAGCTGTCATCGTATAATAAACAACAAAAAAATCCTGTTTATACTGGTTTGTACTTAAAAGTTTGTGCTAAAGAAAAAAGTAAGACTTACCGTTTAGTTGTTTTGGTTGAAAAATCTTACATATTGAAAACACACGAACTAATGTTTTGTTTGGGCGATTCAAAATATTAGTGGCATTCGTGTGAACTGCAGAACTACGTGGTAGCAGGTCTCTCTCAAACTAAATGGATACTAATGGACTCTCAAACACTGTCAAATTACAGTATACCATATAAACGGTTCCAATCTCATTTTAATAATAAGGAATAAAACTCAATGATTGTGATGTATATACATGTGTAGGTACTATATTGTTTTAATAAAACAAGAACTACGGAATACGCTCGCATAACGCCCTCCAAGCAAAACTCCTGAAAACGACTGCTATATACTACACTTTGTAATTATTAGTCCAAAAAAAAGGATTTAAACCGGAAACGATAGGTCTAATAATACGCTATATTTACATGCGAGTTTTTTTCATAACATGTTGATTTTAGAAATAGGTTTACGCTTTGGTTGGCGGGTCTATGCCCTTAATTTGACATAGTCCAGTTCCAGTTATGTGTTTTCAAATTAATGTAAACTAATATTAAACAATGTCTACCACATAACAATGGTAATAGGGGCACCTGTTGTAACAGCAAAATTAGCTCTGTAATATTGTTGACACGTAATATCATTATATCATCCTCCAGGGTGACAAGTAAGTTAATAAGCTTGTAACTATCTCAAAAGCTACATTGTGGTTAGGACACTCAGCAAATATTTACCCCACTATCCCTTACACATTACGTATAATGTGACATTTGATACTGTATTTACCCTTCGCTTGTGCAAATATTGTTGCTTAGATTTGATATTTTCTTAGAAAATGTGCTATGATAACATGTAGAGGATGGCAAACAGTTTAACAAGCAATTGCTTAAGTGTGTTTTATCGTGTTTCTTTGATCGTACATAGGGCATGTTCTATTTTACTGACCAAATCCCGAATGCCTCAGAAACCTATTGACGCGTTGTCAGCAGTATTTTTCTCTTTATAAACGGTGGCTTCCAAAATTAAGTGCTCAGAATTATTGTGATAACTCCAGGAGTCACCAGGCTCAGTACTAGTATACCCCACAGGTGGAACCTCTGTCCAAATTCGTAGCAAAAGTGAGTTGTGGGAGGGAACTTGCAAGTCATCGTGTAAATATATTAATTTTATTTTTCATATATAATAAATGTGTGGTGTCCATAAGTTGGTTTTATTAAGACAACTGAACAGGTCCACACAACAGTACGTAAGGATGTATCTGTTCTGAAATGAAAAGTGTACTGACGTTAGGTACGGACCCTCATAAGCAAATCAGAATGATTATGAAGTTAAGAACTTAGAAGGTACAAGTAAAATGCATTGATTCGTGCGTAATTTTAAAAATAGTTCGGGAAACCTGTACCTATGTTACACAAATTGTTGATGGTACCATATTCTTGTTACCTGTTTAATCTGTTGATTTTGTATCTTTGAGGCTGTTTCAGATTTTATTATATTTTATTTATTATTATATTTTATATCATATTGATTAGAGTATCTGCATGTTATTTGATTTAGCCCCTGGGCTCATTCTCGGATGAAAGTGAATACATCATCATTTTGAATTTAAATAGTTATCGTAAGTTTAATTAAATATCAATAGCTATTACGGCCTACGGGCTGTTGAAATCTGGAAAAAAATATTAGTTGGTTCAAGTCGGCGTTTTCAGTATTTTTTTATTACATAGAGGTACATAATATACCAAAATTCCAGATTCCTTGCTGGTTATTATTTTATATTTAGCACGTAATAAAAATGACGTACAATTGACTACTTTGATGGTCTCTACTTATGGTAAATATAACTGTACTCTTCTCAATGATCTCGAGACATCCTACACTCAAGCAATACAAAAAAGTGTTTTTATCCGGTGACCTTCTCATGTATTGGAGCCACCCCAAAAATAATTTAATTGAATTTATACTCAAATATTCATTTTTAGGTCAACATTATACACAAAATATCTACATTTTAGGTATGTAACTCATCCTGCTTACTAGCTAGAGAGTGAGGAACGGACGGATGGCTGGACAGATAGACAGGAAGCTAAGACTCATTAACAGGACTGATTTTGCTCTTTAGGTATATAATCTTAAAACAGATGTAGTGTACCTTATGAAACCGACGAAAATACTGATAAAACCTCATAATTTACAATATGGTAATCTAATCATAGATCTTAATCCTACAACGTGATGGATTAATTTTCATTTGGGGCTCTTAACTCAACTGTGTAAGCAATACGTTTTAGTAAAGCCACTGATAGTTTATCCTACTTGATAACGCTGCTCGGGATTATCCGCGCGGCTAACCCACTTATCTACGACAATTTACCATCGCACGTCCACTATAAATCCATATATTCGCACTACACGTACACGAAGCGATAGTAGCGATGCAATATTCATGTACAGTGCCACCGAAATCTACGGAATACGGCCGGAACGTAAATTGGCCGAAATTGCGGTTCAGGCGGTTACCCGAAGAAATTCTGAACCTTTACAGCTACCGCCGTGGTAACATAAAAATTATCTTGCATAAAATATTTCAATATCCTCAACTAAAGACAAGACAGTATCAACATGGCTTATCATACAAAATAGAGTAGGCTCGCTAAAATCCAACACTGACAACGCTAACAAGACGCTTAACCGCCTCCAGTAAGCTCGTAAATAAACTGTTATTTCAGAATACGTGTTCTAAAAAGATAATGTAGATTTGCTTATTGAATATAGCCCCTATGTTACGATACCGTATAAGCTTCTAATAAAATACACCAGGTCTCATACATATACACGATCTCCGCACCCGTTTAATCACTTCCATCAGCTGAAACGACATATCTACGTGAGGCCATTATAAAAATGATTTAAGTGCACCAGGAAAAAATACTGACGCGTGCTATGAAATATAATTTTACCTCACGGGCGTCGTTTATGACGTTTTTATTATGAGTGTGGTAGTAGCGATTAGAGCGTAATATTTATACGAATGTGCTCCCGGATGACTCGTAAAAACAAGTTGCAAAAGCTTTATTGGATAACCGCTGCTTACAACACTTTTAACTTCAACTATAGCCGACTTGGCGAGAGAACTTTTGTGTCGTGTTGAGAGTCTCTTTATTTCTCGTTCTATTTTTTGTTGTTTGGTCTTGTTTTTCACTTAAATTTAATTCTCTGCACATGGACACTTGTTACGTGATGGATTTGGACTAGACTATTTGTTTTTCAAGATTATTGACGCATGTTAGGCGAGAACATATCGTAGAACGTCAAAAAGACCTGCATTCAAACGGATGGAAAAATTAGAATGTTTAGCACCTGCTTCTAGTATAGTATATATAGTATATACTATATATATATATATAGTATCATTGAAAAAACACTAAGACGGTATTTTGGTGTTACGGGGTCAAGTCTCGCTGGATCTTTTTCCATTCGAAATAATTGCTGTGACTGTTTTTAAGAAAGTATACAAATACGTTATTAAGATTTAATATTGTCCATTGATCAACATGAACGTTGTTTTGTGTTATTTTACTCTAGACAAAGTATATTCCAAATGATACTCAAGATTCCAATATTTTTATCCAACTTTTACGGAGTGCTCATTATCAATCTCAATTATAGCTATATATAGATCTCCATCGTACAAGATTTTGGATAATTTTTTGCGCAGTCTAAAAGAACTTCTTGTATCTCTATCGTCTTATAGAACGGTTATGGTTGTTGGAGATATAAACATTAATATTATACCTGAAAATAATGACGAAGTTGCTGATGAATACTTAGCACTGGCTGCGTTTTATAATTTATTTCCCACACATACAAAACCTACCAGAGAAAACAACTGTTTAGATCATACATTACTTAAAATCTCTCCTAACAATGTGACCACTCTCGTACTTGATACGTATGTTTCGGATCACGCTCCAGTAGTTCTACATATAGAATACTCTTCCCACTCAAAGAAGCCCAAAAGCCTGAAAACTCACATAGACCTCAATTCTCTAACATTAGAATTATCAAAAATAGATTTTAAGGTGATATACGAATGTAGTGATGCTAACACCGCTGCTGACTACCTCATATCTATAGTGTCTTCCATTATTAAAAAACACACAGTGGTTATCAAGCTATCTCGAAAAAATAAAATATTAAAGCCTTGGATTACACTTGGTATTCTGAGATGCATCAGATTTAGAGATAAGTTACACAAAAAAGTAAAACGAAATCCGGATGATATGGTTCTGAATGTAATATTTTGTCGATATCGTAACTTTTGTACTAGATTGCTTAGAAAACTAAAAAGGGACTATGAACGACAGCAACTGGAGAAGGCAAAGGGCAGACCAAAAGCTACCTGGAATGCGGTTAAGGCCATTGCTGGTCTTAAATCAAAAGCTTCTTCTTCAACGGGACTGTTAACTGTGGGCGAAACCGGTGATGCGTCTGTAGAATGCGTAAATGACTTCTTTGTTGGCATTGGCGAGGAGCTTGCGAACAAAATAATTAAAAATAGAGTTACAACACACCCTACATTATGTCGCAAACCTTTCACTAATAAGATAGTCCTACGGGCCGACTGTGCGACGGGATGGGATGAAATTTCATCTAATGTTTTAAAAACTGCGCGAAAATATTTGATCCCTCCAATTGTCGCTGTGTACAATCTGTGTCTCTCTACGGGCGTTTTTCCAGATGCTTTCAAAAGAGCTATTGTCCACCCTATTTTTAAGAGTGGGGATCGAGAAAGTGTCAACAACTATCGCCCAATATCGGTTCTGACTACACTTTCCAAACTCTTGGAGAAAGTAATTAATAAGAGATTGGTTACCTATCTGGAAACTCATAACATAATAGCAGACAATCAATTTGGCTTTAGGAAGAACAAGTCTACAGAAGATGCAGTTCTGGGGTTGACTAACAACATCGTTCAGCATCTTGACATGAAAAACAAAGCTTTATGTATTTTTCTCGATCTGAGTAAGGCTTTTGACACTGTATCGATCCCCCTCTTACTTCAAAAAATGGAAGAAATTGGCATACGTGGTATAGTTATAGACGTTTTTAGAAGTTATCTGACAAATAGGAAGCAATCAGTAAAAATTGAACAATTTGTAAGTTCTGATAAGGTGGTTTCGTATGGTGTCCCTCAGGGAAGTGTTTTAGGGCCTACCCTTTTTCTTATTTATATTAATAGCCTCTGCAAACTTTCTTTACCAAATTGCCAAATATTTTCTTACGCAGATGACACAGCTCTCCTTGTCCATGGTGATAGTTGGGATTCAACCAAAGTACACGCTGAGATAGTCTTAAATACGGTAATGACATGGCTGAATGATAATATACTTACTGTAAATATTCATAAAACAAAATATATAACCTTCTCTCTAACACATAACTCACAACCTTCGCCACAATCATGCGTGATTAAGGCCCACACATGTAACACAGATACTGAAAGCTGTACTTGTCTTCAACTGGAGCGCTGCAATAGTATGAAATATCTGGGTGTAATTATCGACAATACATTGTCTTGGAGTATTCAGCTGCAAACGATAGCTTCACGCGTGAGAAAACTTTTGTTTGTATTCAAGAAACTTAGACCTGTGGCTTCTGCAGAACTTCTAAAAGCTGTATACTACGCCTTGGCACAGTCAGTATTGTCATATTGTATCTCGGCGTGGGGAGGGACCTACACTACCTCTATGCTGCGATTAGAAAGAGCGCAAAGAGCAATTCTAAAGGTAATGTATGGTAAACCATACAGATATCCAACAGTACAATTGTACAACGAGTGTGTTGTGCTTACAGTGAGACAGCTTTTTGTGCTTAATGTAGTATTGCGCAGGCACTCATTGGTACCATTTGAAACAGTTCAAAACAGTAATAAACGTAAAAGTAGGAAACTTCGAGTGTGTGATATTCAAAAATATAGAACCGCTTTGGCTGGACGACATTTTAATATACTTAGCTTACGTCTGTATAATGCTACCAATGAGTGCAATAATATACTCCCATTGGCCTTGAATGCCTGTAAGAAATCTGTAACGATTTGGCTGCAAAGTTTGTCATATCATGAAACTGAAAACCTTTTAAGGGTAACAAAATAAACTCTACTTAATTCATAATACATACACACGCACGCACACACACATACACCCTCCCACACACACCCTCCCACACACACACCGTCACAAATACATAGCACCTTTACATACGCAAATACATATTATTTTTCTCAATACACTAATCTCGGTTTATAAGCATAAATGAAAGGTCGTTAACTTAAAATAAGATGATAATATTTTAACAATATAGATTCAACATGTGATTAATTAATTTTTATAAATTGCTACATAAATTATTACATTAATATACTAGATGTTAGGATGACATAATAATATATCAAAACTGTAACACAAAATGTTTTTGTTTAAAATGTATATAAATTGAATATAAATGTATACTAAACTGACTAAAATAGGTATTCAAATAGATGGTTAATCTAATTGTATTCATAATTATTATAATATTTACTGGTAATACATATGCATCATATATAGATAGATACACAATATAAATTACTGTAAATTTGTAACTGGACAAAAGTAGTTGCAAATAGCAAAATATGTGTAATAGCTAATAATTTTATGAAGTGAAGATATATAATAATGTCTCCAATATATATTAAGATTAGATTAAAATCATATATAAAAAAAAAATTAAATGTTCATACGTACAAACCTGTAATATTATAGGGAAGGAACTACCAACCAAGATACGGGTGTTGTTATACCCAGTTTGGTAGGTAGAGCCGCAAATTTGAAGCATGTACTTAAAATGAATAAATACAATTTTGAATTGAATTTGAATTTTGAATTATTTATTCCTCAACCATTGAAGTAGAAGACTTAGTATGCCGTGAACTTTATGTTATTTTTAGCCCGCATTGGCTCAAATCTCTTCCAAGAGTTCCCAACTCTGGAAACAAGACCCAACGACCCGTGAGCCCTGATAGAGACACCAAAAGTAAAGAATGAAGTGGAAGATATTGATCTTTTTATAGTAAAGATTTATAAAAGAAACTTTAAGGCGTATTGAGATATAACAAATTAATTAGTTTACCTACGTGTATCTTTATATACTATAGCAACAACAGCTATTTAGGTAACCTCCTACCGAAAGTTTATCCAAACCAAACACACGACATCTATTTTAAGATGAGACGAAAGTACTATCTAGATATTTCAATTCCTGTGGAATGGTGAATGCCGCGCTTTAGAGTCTTTAGGTTCTGAGTTTGAACCCGGGTCAGACAGTTTATAGATTTCACTGAAATATCTCGACAAATAATCCGGACAAAACTCAAAAGATAACTTAGTTTGAATAAATATTAATTAATTTTCAGATGGAACTGAGGTGATGCTAGTAACGAAGCCTTTTTGAACAGTTTTGGTTTTACAGTCAAGATTATGATTGCAGAAATCAGCAAACTTTAATTTTAGCGCGTATATAGGCCTTTTAATTTAACTCTTATTATGTGATTTCCCAATACATATAATCTGGGGTGTTCAAGTATAGAGTGATAAGTCTAGCGCTGACCTAGTCATTACTTTTCACTAGGTGAAACTGCAGTCAAATGCTTGCTTAACCTGTGAATAAATATGTAAAGAGGTGTACCTCTCATACAGTTACCGCTTTGTTTTTGGACTCATCATATTCGCATAATCTTCCAAATTCAATTGTATTATTAAATTGATTTGACGCTTAGAAATGATCGCATCCGATTGATTGCGTCAACGTAATGTTGTTGCGACACACGGTGCACTTTTTAAACTACGCTCACCGCGGTTAGGTTCTGTTCTGTTGTTTTTGAGCTTGACTTACATTTCTTTTATTCTGAGCTTACTACATAATACCTATATATAAATAATGATATTTTAGATTGCTAAAAGACCAGATTTTTAGAGCACATATCTCAATTGTGATATGTAGTGTTCAACAAAAACAATAGAAAGTGAAAACCGTCTCCTTAAAATAAAAATATCCGTATCACACATCTCATAAGAAAATGACATTTCGCTCGCTCGAACAAATATCTCATTGACCTTCCCTCGCTGTTCATTCGTATTATTCGATAACTAAAAGCCGCTCAAGGGAGGCGACTGACGATGTTTATTGGCACAAAATCCGGCATATGCAGTACACAATACAAGTGGGACGACCCTGTTTTCTGAAGATTCTTGATATAACCAAATTCACGCTTGATTGGAGTACCTTTGGTAACTCTTTGATAAGCGTATAGTAATATCTACTAGTAATACATAATGTATCGTAACTGCTTCCCCCATTATGAGGGGTTTGCCATAATTCCCACGCTTGGCAGGCGTCTTGGGGATCGTAGGGTGAGATATGAGCTTCTCAGAAAGCGCTGCTGCCACCTTCTGGTACCCTTAGTCACCTCTTACCACACCCACGGATAGAGAGGGGGGGTGACATTCTAGCCCGGCACCCCACGGGGACGTAATACATGAATATGACAAAGTTTGAATTATACAAAGCACGCACATTTCTGTGTTATCCTGCAGCTGTCATTCAGAGCAACATTTCCTTCTAGGTTTACCCTATTAAGTTTCTTCAACTACATCATCAGTTACCTACTAAACGGTAAGATATTTGTCCAGACTTAGATATTATCTAATGGCCACTCTCGTTGAACGTCTCCAACATAGGTTATTCTTTTTACTAATAGGCTGTGTACGTACTCTTTCGAATACTAGTCTCTCTTTGTCATCATCTTTCAATGGAATGGTAGAGAGTACCGAATATGGAAACGAGACAGAATATCGCCGCAAGAAGCTGATGCTATCATTCATGTTTCGCATGGTGGTATAACATTTTGCGAATACCGTCCTGGCTAGCTACCCTCAAACACCTAATGGTGTAATTCATCAGCATTTCTTGCGAGCAACTAATTGTAGATTAAACCTAAAATCGTGTGATAAATGGTCAAAGGCTATCCTATTAGAAATTATGTATAGGTTCAACCAAAAACCTTCAAATACAGCCTAGGTATGCTGGCAAATTAACTTCCAAATCGTCACCGCACCGCAAGAAGACAAGGTAGTAGATCATTTGATAATGAACAAACTTGAAATGATATGCGTCTGTTTTCTCGTAGTCCTACTAATTTGTCCTACTAGAAGGACCACGAGGGACACATTTTTCTGTTTGTATTTTTTTTATATGATTGTAACGGAACACGCACGAAGCCTACCCGATGTTTAGCAGCAACCTCTGTCTATAACAGATGCATTTCGTCACAAGACGAACTGCACTGCGCCCATCTCCCTAAAACATACTGCTGCCAGAACACACTGTTAGGTGCTTGTTGGCAGATCTGCTACTTAAGCGATAAGCATTCGCCAAATGCCCTTCCATCATGCCGTGAATCACAAGCCAGCGTTGGGATCGAACCATGCGGCTCGGCGGCAATTCAAAGCTATTACCGCTCGCAGATTCTGTTTAAAAAGCCATGCTGCAATTTGCTATTAGTTTGCACAGGCTACACACATTCTTAACTGTAATGAATTGCGCAATATGTGACGTCACGAGTCTGAGATCGGGCACGCATCAGCATAATTCCGTGATAATGCGCTCCTTGAGTGCGGCCTAGATCCCGCGCCCTGTGGATTATAGCCATGACTCCCGCCCAAATAACCTCTTCATGCTCGCCTGGCCATCCTTTATAAGATAGATTGTAATTCTCGTAGCCCGCGGCTAAAGTGTGGAGCTGTGTGAAAATGCAAAGTAGATTTCTTGCCCAGCGCTTTGTACTCAAATAACGAGAACTTCTTTCGATCTCACTGGCCGTTTAGCTAGTTAAAGTTTCCATAGACTATTACAGTTTTCATAGCTTAGGTTATCTAGGCAAACTTTTGTAACTTTTATTTATTGCTGATGGGCTAGCCTTTGACCACTATCTCACTTATCTCACGATGGTAAGTGATGATGTGTTCGAAGATGTTATTCAGGATAGCCTAGAATTAATTTTTGCCAGCGGCTTCGCTCACATGGATATTGATTATAAAAAGCGCTCCCTGAGGAACTTATCAGTAAATCTTGATATATAGTTTATGGTGTATATGGTCCTGTATTATTTTATACAGGACCTATGTACAGATATTAATTACAAAAATCCATCGAAATCTCTTCAGCAGTTTTAGTGACGATTGACACACGCGCAGACATCCTATTTTTATTATCTATTACAACACTGCTAACTGAAGCGTCGCTCAGAATCGAACCATTCATAGAACTGTATATATAATTGTACGGAAATCGATGTAAGTCGATAATCGATATGTAATATCAAAAGTGGGCGATTCGTGCTATATATGAAATGGATTTTAGTGCATCACTGAGAGTACTTTAAAGAAATCGACATATTAACTTCATCAATTCTTTATATTCTTGAAAATATATCGTATACTCGAAAGAACTAAGGTAAATTTAAATTTAACGGCGAACACCACGATTACATTTACAGGAATAACTAATAAAAAATAAACTAGTGTTACCAGGTTTTAGATTAGCAAAGACAAATTAGAGTCTGTCTTAGGTTTTTGTGTGCGATTTTATAATGTTCCTAAAAGATATTACAAATCTCACAAAAGGAAAATTCAAGCTGCATGTAAAAAGATTTTTTCAACACACTTGCTCATAAAGTAGCTCTAATTTCACCGCGATTAGGCACATAATGACACCTGTAATCAAACTGTGGCTTTTTCATTGCTATTTCCAAGTGAGTTATGGAGTTAATTTTTATATTTTTGGCTGAGTTCCTTTGTTCTTAAAAAGTTTTGATAAAAAAATATCGTGTTCAATATTACAAATAAATAATTATACCTATTGTTTGGTTATTTCATATAACTTCGTATTTAAATAGATAATTTCAACTTGTACGTGTTTAATAAATAAAACTTTTACTTAAATATAACTTTTATTTTCTCCGCAATAAGGATATGATAATTGATTTTTTAGTATTATTTTCTTCAGAAGTGTGTTGAAAAACGTCGTATGATACACGTGTGTATTGATGATTACCACAGATAAGAATCATTTTATATCTCTGATGATTACTTTCCTCGGCTCTCTTAAGACCCTCACCTAACGGCTCGGGTCTCAATGGCGCCTCAGCGGTAATCTCCAACATTACGCACTTGTGCCATAATGTACTATAATTGCAAAAAAATATAAAATTTGTGATTATTTATAGGACAAAAATGCTTGGGATATTCCACCTCTCCCAAACCTCCGCCAGTTCCTATGTAATAAATATTGTAATAATATAATACACTCACAAATTGTAAAATAGTAAATGCATATAAAAAGAACGACCCCGAGTGTCTTGACCGTTCTTCTCAAAGTGGCTCTATATCATTTTTGCTGAACAGGGCAGTAGAATATTTTTAATAGAAAAATATGTAAAGAGAGACCTAGACGCCAAAATTGAACAAATGAAATGTAAATTAAAATGGATTAGGAGCAGAGTTTTTATCTCAATTTACTGAGTAGTTCCCGAGATAGCTCCATATAACCGATTTCCATGCATATGACGCATACCGAAGCTAGTCCTCAATTATTATAATTTTCATAAAAACTGGCACTGAAACACTGGAAAGTTTGAAATATGTATCTAGTACCATGCTGATTTAATTCACTCTGAGCTTCCATTATCATGATCCAACTTCCACAAGTCATTTCAATTTCTTACTTTCAGTGTTATAAGACGGTTCTGTTTCTATTTAAAGAACGTTCACCTTTTTCTTTTATTAACACATAGCTTCTGCTTACATAATGAGTATCACTCATATCACAATGCACAATACTGGTCCCAGTCGACATGTTTTACAATCACTGTCACCGAGGTGTATTGGCAATTATGTTCAGTTAATTCAGTGTGATTAAAAAACTTGCTGATGTTGATATAATTGGAATGGGACCAACTCAAATGTATACCAAGTAAAAAAAAGACTCGCTAAAACTAATTCATAATTAGCAGAGAAGACGTGGTAACTGCGTAAACTAAAAAAATAACACAGGGATGGATGGTTGCGCTTCATATCCCGCTCGTAGTCATTTTTTTCTTTCGTTGTAAATTTGTAAAAAAAGCACAGTTGAATAAAACTTCCGCCTACAAGGAGGTCAAAAAAACTATATAAAATATTTCTAAGTTCAAGAATAAAATATAAATAGGCACTTATCGTAACAAGACAACGCAACTTAAACTTCCTGAAACTGAATTGACATGACAGCTCAGGACAAAGCGCCATCATAATCGAAATTCGCTAAAGTTAAATTGACACTTCCCCTTCGAATGTCAATTCCCGTGAACATTAACTGGGAGATGTGCTATAAGTAGGTACTTAAGCATATTTATTTAGTAGCTATTGTGTTATGAAACGTTTTATTCGCTCTCAAGCAATGAACATCTTCGGTGACGGTTGATATCGGCTTTTAAAGCCCATAAAATACTGTTTATTTTTATTTGAAAAACATTACTGAAAATAAAAAAGCATTACAAAAGCTATTCGCGGAAAAACATCTATATTATTCAGATAACTCAGCATCAAATAGCCGGTAGGAATACTGTACTGTAACAGCCGGATCGTCCACTGCTAAACATGGCCTCCCCTATGTAGGGGGTATTTGCCATAATCCCCACGCTTGGCAGGTGGCTTGGGGATCGCAGTGTAAGATAGAAGTTCTTTAGAAGGCGCTGCTGCCCAACTTCTAGTATTTTTCCCTTAGTCGATTTTTACGAAGTCCACACGGGAAGAAATGGGGAGGTGCAATTCTAACCCGGCACCCCACGGGCTCGGGCACGGTAGGAATACATTATATGAATAATATAGATACGTATCTATATTGGTATTAACTTGTGGACAATGTAGAATATCTATCAATATAATTGCACTATCAGGTAAAACTGAAGCAAGTCTTTAAAATCGAAATCGGGTTTTTTTGCTCTAATATAGACAAATATAAAGCTTACATACCCATACTTACATACCAAAAACGTAGCAGTTCAGTGAAACACTCGTAGCTGAGCTTACTTAGTCGTTCTTAAACGATGCTAGTGGCATTTACTTCGGTATCGTCGGCTTCAGAGGACACGGTAAGACGTCGGTCCAGGTTGTTGCCTTAGATCGGCAGTCGTTAGGCTATGTAGAAGGTCTTTTTTAGGATCTCGTACCCAAAGGGTAAAAACGGGACCCTATTACTGAGACTTCGCTGTGCGTCCGTCCGTCCATCCGTCCGTCCGTCTGCCACCAGGCTGTATCTCAAGAACGGTGACAGCTAGAGAGTTGAAATTTTCACAGATGATGTGTTTCTGATGCCGCTATAACAACAAATACAAAAAGTTGGCCAAGTGCGAGTCGGACTCGCGCGCGTTAAAACAAAAAAAGGTTAAAATATGAAGTCTAATGTTGTATAGCTAATGGTACGGAACCCTTCGTGCGCGAGTCCGACTCGCACTTGGCCGATTTTTTATTGCTAATCCGCTAGCTAACCTAATTGTTCAAGCTAACCTAGAATTACTGACTCTTAAGGACAGCTGCCGGAATACATCGTTCGTGCTTGGCGACCTTACTACTTCAGGGTTATATTTATATCTTTTTCTGTTTATAGCTAATAGGTTAGCCTTTGACCACTACCTTACCAGATGGTAAGTGATGATGTGATCGAAGATGTTGTTCAGGCTAACCTAAAATTACTGGCTCTCAAGGACAGCTGCCAGAACATACCGTTAAGAGCTTGGCGACAGATTTTTCACTTGAGGGTGGTAGCTAGCCAGGCGGGCATTAAAGCGGGTGTTCAATAATAAATGCAACATGCGGTCACCCATCCAAGTAATGAACGCCAGATGTTGCTTAATCAAATTTATCGCTTAGGAACGAACGCAAGAAAGAGCTTTTAAAGGTTTTCGGGCGATGCCACTAGGGCTGGCCGCTAGTCTATCCGCCATGCTGCATGGAGACGATGTAATTGATGGCCCAAACATTTTTCTCCGTCTGAGAGAAAAGCCCTATCCCAGCAGTAGGACCAAGATGGGACAATACAGATATTTTCAGACGATACCTGGCTTATTACATGGCAAAAGCGAAAACGTACAAATTGTTGGATAAAATCAGAAATTGTTATTTATCAAGTTCGCGGGCCCGGAAAGAGCCGCTAACTCGTCCAGGGCACGCAATGCGGCATTTTGTCATTTTGAGCGAGTCTTAATAATACTTATTGGAGACCTTAATTTATCTATAGTAAAGCTGCAGTGTCTGTTACTTTTATGGTAATTTGCGTTTACAAAATACAAGCATCTCAGGTAAACTTATATCCTTAAAATTTACGTAGGTATTGGCTAAGAGAATGAGACACGAGATTTCTGGCGGGAAAATTGAAAGCTATATACTCGTATATGTAGATTTTTTGGATACTTACTTTCAATAATTTTCCTTTGTATGTATGTGATACAATTAATTCCGCATAAACCACGAGTGCTAACAAATATTAGCTACATCAAGATCATCGTACTCTTATTCCATTCTTAAGGGGTTGATACAATGTCTTCTCTAACAACATAAATGTAACATTATTTCAGTAAAACATATTAGTAATAGTGCATTACTGCAGCAGCCAGCAAAGGAGGCATTGATGGACGAACGTGTAAATGTGGGCGGAGGCGAAGCCGAGGCACACATACGTAAGTGTGGCCAAGGCTTGTATAGTGCTTTTCTCAAATAATGCGCGGAAATTAAAACAAAGTAGTACCTAGGCAGAATTTTTTATTTGAAGATACAGTTGTTAAATGTACAATTTTCAATAAACAACGTTCTATTTGCAAGCCAGATCGAAATTTAAATAAAACCTTTGATAAGTTACCTTCTTGGTTGCCATGCTTCGAAGTAAAAGATCGTTCTATTTTTAAATTACACGACAGATATGAGTTTACTATGCAATTTATTTGGCCGCTAGACACGACAGATATAGATTTTCATACATTTTTTGCCGGCCGCTGCGCGCAAGTATTTGGCCAGTACAGCAATTTCGATTTATCTCGAAGAAGGTTGTCAAAATAATGTTCATATTTCCAAGCATGTATGAGAAAAAATATATTTTGCTAAAATAACATACTGGACAAGATACATATAATTGTAATTAATTTTGGCGTCGATTTTATGGCCAGTCGCTTCTACCAATCCTCCTTGAGAAAGATCTCTGATAGTATACCTTATATTAAGATAACCTGTCGTAAATAAACATTGGCGTCTTCGCACCACTTACGGAAACTATAACAAAAAAAGATGTATAGGAGAAACCGTAAGTTTTTAAGGTTATGTTATCTTTGAATAGTCGTGTAGAAATATTTGATTTTATAGGTAACATATTCAAATCCCAAACTAGACTACAGCCGAATAACATCTTTTAAAATACCTAGGTAACTTCTAAAATGGGAATTGCTCCTGGTAGCTACCGAACAAGCAAGTTAGTTTAGTTCAAAAGCTCACCAGGGAATTACTTATGTCTGAGATAAGCTGATCTCAAGCAGCCTTCGGGTAATTTGCTTTTGCCTGCGTACTTAGCTTTAGGTAAGTTTCTTGTAATTTTAACGACTACAGTAACATTTTTTGTAAAAGATATCTTCCTCCTTTTTCAAGACCTTTTTTATTGACCGAGCGAGAATTTAGTTCGAGCAAAGCGTCTCTGCTTCAACTTAGACAAAAATGCTTTCGTATGTTCGGTTGTTCTCCTCTACAGGTCGCATTTCTTAACCGATTTTCACGAAATAGTGTGAGCAGGTTTGATCAGTCAATGTCTTTTTTTGTCGGTTCAGTTTTGGAAATCTTCAAAATGTGAAAAGCTATACATTATAAGGTGTTGAATGTATGGACGCCTACGCTTAATTATAATAATAATTATAATTTTTATTTCCAAAAAGATTATACAATTGCTTAACAATTTTCAAAAGTACCTTATCTATCTAATATAAAGAAACACTGGTAAACATTGATACCCAAACTAGGCGAGAGCCTGTATCTTGGGTACGATTTCTTAACTAACCAATTTTTACTAGACACTTGTCTTTGCTCTTAACTAATTCTTGTTTTTTTATTATTATTTTATTTTATTTTGTAAATTTAACGGCAATGTCCTGATACGCACGTCAATTGCCTAAAAGTTAGACAGGCTCTCTCTCTCTCTCTCTCGTATAATCAATTATTTATATTCCATATTTTTGTAGCCAGTATATTAATTCGAGATAAATACATTACCAAGTATGTAAAATTATTGTATATTTACTATTTACCTTCGTATTTCTGATATAACTAGCCTTTGCTGGGCCCGCATGCAATCATTAATTATTTACATTAAATACATAGCTAGCTAGATTTTTGGATTTCTTGACCCATTCTCCCATTAGCGTGCGCAGTGAACCTTTATTCAATTGTAAGTTATGGAAGGGCTGACTCACGAGGTTTGATAGCATAGATGTGTCAGTTTCATGGCTGAAAACACTTGAGGTATGTCTCAATCTCAGAAGAGCGTAAACTAGTTGGGTAAAAAAAATATTTCTCTGGTTTCCCAATAGATGGCCGTATTCGGAGATTGCGTTTGGAATACAACGTGATCCCAGACCCAACACATCCGCCGAATAAACTGTAACGGAAATAGGGAGCTTATCGTCACAGCGATCTCACGGCTAGTGTGCCCGCCTTGGGGAATTCACCATTGAAACCGGCGATTTGTACCGCCGCCGCCGCCCGGCGCTCTGGCCAATATACTTAGAACTAGTTTTTCATCTGTCAGAGAGTTACCTGAGAAATAAAATATAACCTGACTAAATTGAAAACAAAGCTTCCGATTTGACATTTCTATATTAAAGGTTTGTGAGCATAACTCAAAGAAATATTTTAGTATTCTTTGAGTATACTTTGAGTAAACTTCACATTGATTACAAACGCAAATTCTACGACTATGGAACTAAGTCATTAAATTTAAATTAAAATAATCTAGTTCGTAGATATGCCGGTTCTTAAACTGATAACGCCAATTTCAATATCCTTAATAATAGGAAAGTCTAAACAAGACATTGAGAACAGTTCTTGAGCTGGTATTAAAAAAATGCAGCCTTACTAATGTTGCCAACAGAAAAAGTGACACTCATATTCTAGCTGCTAAATTTTTCGTCACTAACAACTAAATACTTCACCAAATTGTTAGGACCATTAAATCAAAAATAACGTGTATCGAAACTTACCTAGACATATTTTGATCTAAAATTGACATACTTTTTGATTCACAGTTTTTTTTCTATTTATAATTCATAGATAGGCTAGCTTTTGACTACTATCTCATCTTATGGTAAGTAATGATGAGGTCGAAGATATTATTCAGGCTAACCTAGAATTACTGTCTCTCAAGTACAGCTGCCGGAACATATCATTAGGTGCTTGGCGGCTGATTTTCTACATGATAGTTGTAGCTAGCCAGGCGGGCATTCGCAAAATGCCCTACTACATGCTGTAACAACTGCCGGACAACAACCAACAACAACCGGGACGGACGGCATGCTCTATGGCTATGACATTGCACGCTACTACTCAAGAGCCAAATTTACTGTTGGTGCATGTATTTTTATTAGGAATTTTTTAACATACGAAATATTGATTGGATAAAAACGTCAACTGTTAACGTTTTTGAATGTTGGCCGATCTTGGGTATGGAAATGTAGATGGCATTACCTACTGAATATTAAAATGTACTTATTTTACATTTTACTTTTTAAATAATTTTATAATGACGTGGAAAACTCAAATGGTATTTTTACTGGTTCATTAGGTATACAAAAGTTGTAGGTACTAGATATACCCACATAATAAACATATGAATACCAACACGTGTAAGCAAATTTATAATAGCCCTCATTTTAAATTCTACCTGTTTCTCATTTTACCTAAATTATTTTGTTAACTCGGCGATACTCACAAACGCTTGTGGAGATGATTTTGTGTTAAATTGGGATAAATAATTGTACCTTTTTAAACTTGAAAGGTTTATGATTCACCTTGTCAAAGTAACGGATAAAAAGGAGGCCCGGTAATTGGATACTTATTTCGTTAAAATCAGGCCTGCCGGAGGAGATGAAAGTCCGGTATTGTATATATATTAGAGATCTTTCAGTCTAAAAATACACGCCCCTTCAATGTATTTACCCTTCATGCAAAATAATGGATAGACTCAATTAACTCCACCTCAACAATACGATTGGTTTTGGCCTGCGACATTATCTGTATCAGCCGGACTGTCCACTGCTGAACACAGCCACCCCCAGTACGGAGGGAATTGCTATAATCCCCACGCTTGGCAGGCGGCTTGGGATCGCAGTGTAAAATAGCAAGTCCTTAGAAGCCGCTGCTGCTGAACTTTCAGTAATTTACCTTTAATTGACTGTTACGACTCACACGGGAGAGTGAGGGGGTGTCATTCTAGACCAGCACCCCACGGGCGACATCGTCTATTCTATAGTGTGGTTATTATAATATGATGTTATGACTGCACAATAGGAGCGTAATGTTTTTGGGGTTTACGTATCTTTATATGTGATATTATAAGTTTTATATGCATGTGAGTACTGTATGTATGTATGGAGTATCGGTACAATCCTTACATCATCTCAAGTGGCACTGGGTATACATTTTTAGGCGGGGCAGTATTGTTTTCATGTATTTTCTGAAAAATTGAATGAACTAAGTTGTTTAGATAGATCGCGGCAAACTAGAAACTCTCGCTGTTCCAAATTTCAACTTTCTGATTTATAAACACACCTACAAATTATAGACTATAGACTTCGTTACTTTATAGACTATAGATATTATAGACTACGGGATAGTTTTTAATGACTTCGGGATCCTTAGTTACATTTCGAATTGCACGAAGCTCATTAGCGTAGTATTATTAAATGTTCTATGTCATTAGAATGTGCTGTCATTAGTATGTGTTAGGGCTTGTACTATAAAAATACCAAGTTTGACACCTGCATGTTAAAAAGAATGAGTTACTTTGTATATATTTACCATATGTGTTTAACTACTCAGCTACTCAGGTGAGGGCCGCTTTGCACAGAGCCTGTAAAGCACCGCAGTGCTCCTGTACATATTTTTGTCGACCCATTATAAAGTTGACTCCAGTATTCAGGACCCACTGTTCCCCGCTGCTACGGAGTCTTGGACTGACCTCAGCCTATAACAGAAGCATTTTTTTATTATTTTATTTTTATTTTTTATTTTATTTATCAATCAAAAGAAATTTACATATAATGGTTATTGTTGTCTTAAAAACCAATGTTAGGTTTATCTAGACATTCGTCACAAGTAACGAATTACACTGCGGCCGTCACCTTAAGGCATACAGTTGTTGAGTATCCTGTGCCTGTAATTAGAAAATACATGAAAACAATACTGCCCGGCCTAAAAATGTATAGCCAATGCCACTTGAGATGATGTAAGGATTGTACCGATATCCCGTACATCCATACAGTACTCACATGCACTTAAAACTTATAGGTAGATTAAAAAACTCACATTCAAAGATACGTAAACCCAAAAAACATTAGTGCAGTCATAACATGACATCATATTATAATAACCACATTATAGAATAGACGATATCGCCCGTGGGGTTCTGGTCTAGAATGTCACCCCCTCATCTCTCCCGTGTGAGTCGTAAATTACTGAAAGTTTACTGGCTCTCAAGTACTGCTGCCGGCACACACTGTTAGGTACATGGCGACAGATTTTCTACTTGAGCGTAGCTAGCCAGGCAAGCATTCACAAAATGCCCATCCACCGTGTGGTAACATCACGCATTATCATTATTTCGCGTACTTCCACAGTATTATGTCTTATGGTGTATTGCTGTGGGGAGCTGCTGCTGAGATAGAGACAATCTTTATCTTACAAAAGCGTGCAATTCGAGCCATATATGAAATGGATCCTAGGGAATCCCTGAGAGATGTTTTTAAAGAAATTGATATTTTAACTTTACCAAGTCTGTATATATTTGAAAATATTATGTATGTTCGTAAAAATCTGAGCAAATTTAAATCAAACAGTGACAATCACGATTATAACACTAGGAATAAAGATAAAATAGCGGTGCCAGGTTTTAGATTAGCAAAGACAAATAAAAGGTCCTTCTTAGGAAATTGTGTGCGGTTTTATAATAAATTGCCCAAACATATTACAATGCTCACAGAAACAAAATTCAAGTTGCATGTGAAGAATATTTTGATAAAGAAATCTTACTACACAGTTTGTGATTACTTAAACGACAAGAATGCTTGGACTGGTTCGCCTCTGCCAAGTTAGCGCCTGTCACCTAAGTAATGTAAATTAAGTATTGTAATAATTTTACTATATAGTATATGTACTTAAAACATTGTTAAAAAACGTTTAAAAGAATGGCCCCGAGTTTCTTGCCCGTTCTTCTCGCAGTGGCTCTATAATTTTTGTTTGCTGAACGTGGCAGTACAATGTAGTATATTTCAATATTAAAATTTGTAATTGACCTTCATAAGAGCGTCGTAGACGCCTAAATTGAATAAATGATTTTGACTTTGATTTTGAATCAAACCGGTGGCGGTTGTGATTCAACCATGAACCTGCAGCACGGCAGACCATGGCTCTTTTTTATGTTATTGTGACGGAACAAGCTCGAGGCCCACCTGATGTTAAGCGGTATCCTCTGCCTATAACAGGTGCATTTCGTCACAAGTCACGAATTGCACTGCGCTCGTCACCTTGAGATATAGTTGTTAAGTCTCATGTGCCTGTTATTTCACTGGCTCTCAAGGTCTGCTGCCGGAACACACCTTTAGCGACAGATTTACGGTCGCTAGCCAGGCGTGCATTCGCAAAAAGCTTTTCCACCATGCGGTGAAGCTCAAACCGGCGGGATTCGAACCAAGGACCTGCTGCGCGGCAGTCCATAGCTTATGCCACTGAGCCATCACTGCATCAAAATTATATATAAAAAACTATTACCGCTTGACAATCATTTATTCATACTTCAACTCACGGGGGATTGGGCGTCATGCCTTTCTTTTATCTGATGCTGTTACGTTAAGGAGCGCCAAAAAGGCCCCTTAGCGCAAAGACATCTCTAAAGTTAGCCTCCATGGATGAAGGTGAACATGCAGAGGTCCATTATCCTCTGAATAGAACAAGCGGTTAGTAAAATCAGTCACAAATTTCATCTCGTCGTTTGCGGTTGTCTCATTTCTTTCGCATAATGTCATTTATCTCTGTGGCATCATTTATTACCATCGACTTTTAAATTAATTCGTTCATCCAATCTTTGATACATTTTTTCAACTATTAATGTTCTGTTGAAACGTTTAAATATTCCTGCCATCAAAACTTATTATGGATGTTGTTAACTTATCAGATATCAGGCAGACATATGCTTTCTTAAACACTTTGCCCGCCACTATCTGTACTTTCATACTAATTTACAACCAACATGTATCTTGCAAGTAGATCAGATAAGCTTTTCAGTTTTATTCAAAGTTTTCTAATTCGGGTTAGTAAAGTTTTTTCGTGCAGTGTTGTTGAGGTTATTGTGATTGTTTAGATTCATAAGTTGCAATGCATCGTTCACAAGTCTTCCCTTTGTTTTACCCAATGGTAAAAAGAATATCGTTTGATAAAAACGTAGTCATGCAAAGGTGGATCAAATGTGGGCGCAACAGGCCTAAGCCCGGGATTACCGCCCTTAGGGGCTTCTCTGCAAATTGAATGAACGCAAACATCTCTCCTCACCTACATGCCTACTCTGCTAGACAGACAAAATAAATGCAATTACTACAAGACGAAGTTAAACGAAGCCTGCTTCGTTTCTCCGTGGTAGCTCCGCGGCGCCTCCTATTGTCGCATGTCTCCACTTTGCCTGCTATGCAAGAACATCTTTCGTAGGTATTCGTCGTTTAAATTTTGAGACCGGGTTTACGGATAGATTCACTGGCGCTCGACAAATTTAAAACCTTTCAGAGATAGGTAGAGTGCTTGTTTATTTGTGTTTGGAACATTATGATTTATTTATTTTGAGTTGGCGGTGGATACTGAGCTACTAATTTGTTAGCTTCAATGCGCAGTAATATACCAGTATAGACATTATATTTTTGGCTTATTTTGTTTATTAAAAAGAAGATTTATCGTATTGTTTACTTAAGAACTATTTTAACTTGAGACATGGTAAACTCATATACTCGTACTTTATATATTAGTCTAAGCAATCTCACGTTTTATAAAGGTATATTTGTGAGATTATTTAACTAACATCCTGAATGCTCTACAAAATTAAAAATTTACGAGAGGTAAAATTGTGGTCATTACAATTATGTTTAAGTTAATGTTAATTGTAGTTATTGATTTATTTTGTGTGGCTATAAAATTGTTCTCTTTCTTTACAACATAATAAGTGTGGGGTTTGAAAGGCCAAATTTAAAAAAAAATCCTATCAAAAGAGATTGAATGAAATGATTTCATACCTTGAATAATATATTTTTATAGGCGATTCCATACTTATTCAAACTCTTTGATGTAAATCCATTACACGTTAAAGAACCTGATTTAAAAAAAATTCAATGCTTTTATATTAGAAAAGTTAGTATATTTTTCTATGGTAACTCTACAAATTTAAAGATTCGAACATAAATATCACAAATGATTGTACAATCAGCTAATAAAAGTAAAAGAAGCAAATGCCGAAGGCCGTTGATAAAAACAAGGAAAAGATTTCTCCTATAGAATTATCCGTGAGTACGTCGTCAAAGGGTATTGTTGATCAAAGGCTACGTTTAGAAACATACCTTATTTGATCCGAAAATTGAGACCGGGCTCGAGGCTCAAAGCCGCTCGAATTCAACAATGTTGGTAATTAAACTATCCGCACCCAATTCCATGCTTTAAGGGTAGAATAGGGTGAGTTGCAGTTGTTAATTTTAGACCATTTTAGTTACGGTTATCTTCAAAATCTTACTAAGTAGTTAGTTAGAAATCTAAGATTTCTCTATGCTATGTACCATATCCTCTATTTAAAAAAGCAAACACCGAAAACACGGATTTATAATTTATTTTTAGAGGTGTGATGAAAACCAATCAAAAATTTCTCATGGATTGTTGTTATAGGAATTTTATAGAACGTGGCCAGACATGCGCCTATTCGGTTTATTAATGCGAAAAAATTTCTTGCTTTCTGTCTGATATTGATTAACTGTAACAAGCCAGTTTGATACGGAATAAAATTGATGGACGTAGGCAAAATTTTATTAAACACGTGGATAGTGGCGTGTCGAAATATTTACAACGTCATGTCTCGCCCCACGGAAACTCGCGGAATAAGATATTGCTACAACCGTCATAAAAGCGTCGAGACTGATTATAAAAAATGTGATAAACTAACCGTGTCTTCACTTTTAAACATCTGTATACGTCATATTTTTGATATACTGGTATTGTTTCTTGGACTCTGGAAAAGAATTGTAGTAAAAAATGATATTTTATTAACTAAAAGACATGTTTCTACTGAATAAAATATATTTTATGATAGTGGTTTCCTATCCTTTTTTTTTACAAAATAATTAGGGTGTTGACATTTTTCTTGTATCCCTGCCAAATTATATCAGTATTTCAGTATTAATATTAAAAATGCGCAAGTAACTCTGTCTGTCTGTTACGCTTTCACGCCAAAACTACTGGACCGATTTGAATGAAATTTGGTACGGAAATAGTTTGAGACCCGGAAAAAAACATAGGATAGTTTTATCCAACTGCGCAAAAAGAGATTAATGTTTTTGCGCGATAACCGACATACGCGCGGGCGGACCCGCGCCCGGAAAGCTAGTATTGTATAAATAGCACTAAGTAGCTATAAATTATAATTTTGCCACGATCATGGACCTGAACTTGAACCTTAATTATATATTAGGCTCAGTAGCCTATACAGTATTTGGGTACAAGTAAATAACTCTATAGTTATAAGAGTTGTTATTATTATGTACGTGTAAGACTTCACCAAATTTGACTTTATTTATACTTGTGAAAAACATTCCACATTACTAAATGAATAATTAATATTTAAGAACGGTTTGAAGGCTAAGCATCTAATATGGAAGACCGCCCAGGACGTATCGTTAAGATGTTCGTTGACGAGAAGATATGGGAGGTGGTGGTCTCATTCTGCGACACTATTATCTCACAGAGAAAAGAAGAGAGATCCTCTTTCTTCTGCTCCGTAGAGTGCGAGCACGATCAACCGGTAAAGCACTCCGTCGCCGCGTTAAGTGTAGGAACATCGGGCGGAAAACAATGGGGAATTGAGGTTTTAACCTGTGTGACTGCAAAAAAAAGCCTCAAAGTACATTTAGGTATTTATCCATTCAGTCAGCCATAAAGATGTCTATAATATTTTTTTCACTCCCGTATATTCTACAGCAAAACGTTATGACACTTTCAGAACCACGTATTCCTGTGTAAATTTATATTAATATAAAAATGTTTTGTTGGTTGATTTGAAGCAATACTTTCAGTACCAGTATCAGCGATTCCACTGGCCATAGTCCATTAAGCACGCTTTATCGAGTGTTAACTGTAAGCATGGGTATAAATTATATCGCGCATCATATTCATGACAATGTCATAATATATGCTTGTCCCTTACACAGTATATACAGTACTGGTGTATTAGTATATTCTCTTGGTAAAAAAACGGAGCCGACTTTTAACACTTAAAAGTATGAAATAACTCGTTGACGTCGTGACTATGCTCATTAAAATCACTCTGAGCTCTCATTTTTATGGTCTGACTCCAGAAGTTATATAAAATAGTATATAGAAAATAGTAATGAAATCGCTTCATCATTGGTGCAGTGCTCGCGTAGCAAACATAAAAAAACTACATACTGTCTACTTGAGACCTCCTGTTTTTAGAAGTCGGTGACTGACTGAACTGAACCATCTTTACTTACGGGGCTCATGGGCAAATTTGCACTCTATAAGTAGGTATACATACCTAAATATATAACTTATTTAGGTATGTATACCTACTCACTTATTATCAGAATAAGAAGAAATTAATTTGAAAAGAATAAACACACTGACGTAAGACTCCTATGCAATGTCCTGGCCGAACCAACATTTCAGTTCTTAATCTAAGTATCTAGCTATCATATTCACTAAAACCCGGTGCCACACGGCGCACGACATGGTGAGCGACCTGCATATCTTACAAAATGCTGATCAGATTTTTATCAAACAGGGTTGAAAAACTTTGCATCGATGATTGTTATCAAATTACAAAACGGCCAGTTACAAACCTGTAGTAATATATGTAAAAGTTATGGTATTTTTATTCCTGAATGAAATCCAGCTTAAATCATAGTTAGCTATAATTCATTTTAAAATGATTAAAAATATTTTATTATATGATGTAACTAACAATTTATGCTTTTCGCAATATTTTTTTTATTTGTGTTATAAGACGTTGCTTGTTACCAAATCTCAAGATTCTGAGTTCACGGTAAGTACCCTGTAGGTTTTGATTCTCTTGCGAGTGTCGAAAATTTGCGGTATAAATGGCTTTATCTTTTGATTGCGTTGGTTTATAAGTTTGATTTTATTACAGCTCCAAGGGACAGTAGACCTAAGTATTTGATATACCTAAATTTAAGCTTGACACCTCCACGCTTTCTTGAGAAAAAGGGCCTTGACAGACAGACGGACACCAAAGTGATCCTATAAAGGTTCCGTTTTTGCTTTTTGAGATACGGAACCTTAAAAAACAGCATTGAGATCGATCCAAACGTTTTGGCGTCGTGCACTTACACACACACAGAAAAGTTCAAAAATTCCTGATAGTACTACCCTATGTTACCATCGTTTGTAGATAATATTTGGTACGAGTACGTATCTTATTTTTCATAATATCAAATATGATTCCGAGCACTATAGAATGCAACTTGAATATCACACTTACAAATTTTTAGAGCACAAAATTTTAATCTCGAGCGTGAATTGAAATTCAAAATCTAATATCACAGCACGAAATGAACATTACATCCAGCAGTCTAGGTGGCCGAGAGATAAGTCACCCTATACGTACTGTACTGTAACCTGGGGTAGATTCCCGCTCAATTTTGTGCTCAAAATATTTGTAAATATTTTCTGGTTTAGGTTTAAAAAATGTTTTTGGCTACTTATTTCTTAATAGCTACAGGTTATATGGACTCCGATACCTTGGCCACATCAACGTTAGGAAATGATGCTGATGGTGGTAAATGATGACGCCGAAGATAGCAGGAACCTTGACTGAAAATAATTAGGTGATGGTACAAAATTACAATGAGAGGAAAATTTATAGTTAAGTGCGGGATTTGAACCCGCGCCATGCACGCCTTTGGCTAAGAGGAGGCTAAAATGCTCTGAGGAGGAGCCTTTCTAACAAAAAGAATGATCAAATTCGGACTACTCTGTATCAAATTATGCGTGGCCATACTTAAACGTGTCGACTTGAGATCCTCCTCTTTTTTTAGAAGTCTGTTAAAACTTATATCATGACTTTTAGCGACAGGAGCTGAAAACATGTTGAGCGCTGTCCATCTAAATGTTAGAAGCCTGCAACATCAAACCTTTGTTTATCTACCAAAATAGATTACACTGTTTTGATAACCTACCATTAACCTTTACAAAAGCTAACGGTCATCACTTTGCCCAAACTTTGCACCAGTGAATAGTAGACGTGTGAGCGCTTCGTCACGTTCAGGAAATGTGGAGTCAGCAAACGGAAATTCATTGGAGCTGGGCAAATTGCTCGGCCGTTTGAAAATTTCCAGGGACCAGCCGAAATACTCGTGTTGCGATATTTTAGGTAGCTATCCGAAATTCTGAAACGTCTACCTAATCGTCGCTTGTTTTTGACATCAACTAAAGAGTACCTTACAATTTCGTTGCCGATCAGACATTCAATGGTGGTTTCGAATATGTTAGCAGATTTGAAGCTGTACAGTATAATGCTTGGTCACCTAGGGATAACTATAACCATCATTAAAATTAAATGACTATTTAATAAAAACATCACCGTTAGTAAAAGTATGTTAACTTCTCCCCATGGAGAGCTTTTGTACAATTAAGAACTTTTTTATCCACTCATGTTCATGCAATAAATATATTTGAATTTGCATCCAAAGGTTGCCTGAGAGAGATCGCTTCTAAGCCATAAGACCGCCGATTGTACAACATTATATGTAAGCTCATTTTAAGCCCACGTTTTTCTTACATTTGGTGTACAATAAAGTGTTATCTATACATCTACTATATTTATATCGCTATGACCATTTGATATTTGACCGACAAGTATGTGGATAATTTTTTTTAAGTATTATTCAATAGTAACCCTTAGTCCATGTTTGTTTGTCCTGTGGGTTACCGGCATACTGCACATCTTCCTGTGGCAGTTGTAAGTAGCAACGAAGTGGAAAAACACCAGAAGGTTGGCAGTAGCACCTTCTGAAGAACTACTACCTTACACTGCGATCCCAAGACGCCTAACAAGCATGGGGATCATGACACACCTCCCTTGGGTAAGTGTTTGTAGAACTGTGGATGTAATTTTTTTGGGATTTTGGCGAAACAATCTAGTTTCGCAACTGATAATTTCGTATCCTGCACCAATCACCCTGAGAAATAAAGTTATTACGTCTCATGTACCTGTAATTTCACCACCACCCTTAAAGCTTGAACATACTATAAATCCATGCGCATCATGATAACAATTGAATTCCAAACACATATGGACTATATCAACTCCGCGTGATACGTAAAAATGTGAATATTAATAATAATAATATTATTCAGAATGATGTGAACATTTGTGTTTGGCGGTAGAATAAGTATGGATGGTGGCCGTACTTACCCGAACGTACTCATTCACAAAGATTTTTACTCCTTCTAAATATGGCTGCAATAGTATAGTAGTATTGAGTCCATGGTATAAGACAACTAATAAAGGGGATAATGTATAAACTTCTGTGAATAAAAACTAAGCGAACGAAAATAACAAACTACCTACTTATGTAATATTAGTAAGCCTTTAAAAGAGTTGTCGTAGACAAGCCCACCGATAAAGTCCAGGAACTTTCTCCATTACGTTAAAGACAGGTTAACTCAGTGGCATCGCGTCGCTAATGTAAAAATAATGCCCGAAAATGTCCACTAATCGATAACAAATGGGAATTGTGATTTATGTTTCGTAAGGGGAACTAAAACAGACAGTTCGCTTCCATATACCAACCACCTTTTATTCCAAATCGGAATAATTGCGAAAGTAACTGGCTCTCTGCGTATTTGTAGACTTTATATAGGTAAAGGACTAAACGGACCTTAATGGTTTGTTCAAATGATATTTTGCACCTCACACAGTTACAGTCATAAGCTATTATTTTGGTTTAAATAACTTCATTTGGTTATGTTTTGTAACAAAAAATCCAATCGAACAACCAACGAATTAAGACTGCGCTACAATTCTGTAGCGTTGGTTGTTCGATTAGATTTTTACTTAGCAATAGTTGACCAAGTTCTATACGCTGTGGTCACGTTGTTCAACGTGAGTGGGACGAGAGGGGACATCAACGATACAAGCGCTATACCTGTCCTACTCTAGAGCAGTTACAAAAGGCTCGATTAACTAAACTTACCCAAACTGTCAAAGTGCCAGTTGATGTGGTATATTTCAGTTTCATATTAATATTTAGGCTACAAATAAAAAAGGACGACCTAGATTTGTCTTGATTTACTATATTAAAGTCAAAGGGTGACAGCTGTCAATGTGACAGTTGATGTCGTATTTATCAGTGTCATAGTAACAACTGATGTCATATTTATCAGTCGTGATTTCGATGGACTTCAATTGACTTAAAATTATCTGGAAATGGGACTTAGATGTGACAGCAGCTGTCAAAATGACATAAAAGTTTGCTACAAATAATAAAAGGTGTGGCAACGGTCCAAGTGACAGTTGATGTTGTATTTTATAGTTATAGTTGATATTTCGGCGACAAACGACCTCAATTAAGTCTTAGATGTGCCAGCTATGAAAGTGACCGTTGATGGCGTAATTTACCATTTGGGTTTCATATTTAGGCAACAAATTACTTTAAAATTACCTCGCAATAGATATTAGGATAGATAGCTCTCTAAATTAGAGATTATCCGTATTTTTCAGTTCGGTTTCATATTTGGGCTTCAAAATGGTATAAAACGGGGTAAACTCGTATAAAGTACATTAGTGGTAGTTGAGTGAAAGTTTTAAAGTGTGTACGTTTGTTACTAGTTCACGTCACATCATCATCACCTTTTTTCATAATTATCTACGCAGTTGAAATCACGGGGCGCAGCTAGTTTCTAAATATATATAGGCATACTGAGAACTTGGCGTATAGCAGCACTCCCCGTATTATGCAGTGTGGCATTTAGTATTTATTTAACAAATTATAGAAATTTACTAAGTGCATGCACTATAAGATCTGCATAAATGTACCCATAGTTACGCATTTCTATACACTTTATACGTAGAAATTATCAAAATATTAAATAAAACAACAAGTTGTTTCTACGGCCAAACCGTGACGTGTTTTGGTTTTTAGGTCACGGTTATGTTTAAAACAACAGAACAATGAAATTTAACATCTAAGTATTATATTGGGATAAAAGATGACCTGATAAACGTGATATTTATATTTCAGCGTGACAATACAACGCACATTGTTGTCTTCCGTTCAAAAAAAAAATTCACTGTTATAAAAACATGTGTATTGTTCAAAGTACGTAGACAAAAAAAATAATTAAATTTATGTTTGTTACACAGTTTAATATTCTGTTGCAGTTTTTCCAAATCCAAGTTTCAAATATGGTTCTTAGGATAAAATTCAAACTTGCTATTTATTCATTCATCATCATTCTCAGAAAGTAACTATTTATAGTCACTGAACTGAGAGTTTAAGTGCTATGAAGGAGTCAGTACAATTTCATACATAAATCAATCGTTAAAAGCATTTCGCTATACACCTACCAAGGATAAAAAAGAGCTTGAGAGATCTAGGAAAGTATGCTTTAGTTATGTTTTCTTTTATTTTTATGTTAGGTAAACTTGATCCAAAATACCTACTGTTGAAATTACACTTTCGGGTGTATTCTCGCATGGATTAGGGTCAAAATAGCGAATCAGCTCATGGGCACGAGCCATGCAACTAGAACGTCGAGGTTAATCAAAATATTCTATTATTACCTAAATTTGTGCGCGAATATACCCAAAAGTGTAATTTAAACCTGAATAGAGTTCTTAATTAACTTTCATTGATACCACAAAAAGTGTATTTGTCTTGTATTGATCGGATTTAAATTTACTGGTTTAAACTTACTAAATGTCAGACATTCACTATCAAATTTACTAGTTCTATATCTAAAAAAAAGTAGGAATCAAAGATATTAAGTTGCCTTGGCAACTCAATTTCCAAACTTGTAGAGAGTAGATTGTCTAGGATTACGTGTGTAGCTTTAGTGTCAAGCTAATTAAGTTTACTCGTTACTGGATGCCTTTCCGTACATGCCAATTACGAGTCCCCTCTACGCCTTTAAAGTTAGCCTCAATGTATGAACCAAACATTTAAGCGTGAATATTTTACAAAAATATTTAACGATTCTTTTTTATCAATATAACTCATGAAACATGACTTTCATTTATGAATATAACTGAGAATGTATTAAAAATATCCACGCAAAATAGTTTAGAATTAAATGCCGTTAGAAAACTAATTCATTATTATTGGTAGCAGTCCAAAATCGTTGCAATATTTGCATACCAATTATTTCTAAATTCTGCAAATGGTTGAGGAGTATGTACTTATTTCTTTATTTGCTTTTTGGAATAACAAAAACTAAAAATAGCGGCATATATAACATGAGTATCCAATGCATTTGTAGCGAATACATCACTTTACTACATAGTATAGAACAAAGTCGCTTCCCGCTGTCCGAGCCTATGTATGCCTAGATCTTTAAAACCACGCAGTTAATGCGTTTTTTATTAATAGATAGAATGATTCAAGAGTAAGATTTATAAGTATAAAACATGCATAATATAATAGAGAAACACTGACCATTTTAGAGGTTTCTAATGCGATGTATATTAATTCAATATTTTGCGCTTTTATTGCTAAATTTCGCAGAACCCTACGAGATAGATTAAAATAATGTATTACAGTATTGTACACCTTAAAAAGGTCTACAAAAAAGTCCGCAATAGTATATGTCTATCTCTTAGGGATAACCAACAAAAATATTTTTTATCCCTTATTTTTTTACGAGAAATAATGACTTATTTACGAAGCGATTTTAAGCAATACATCATTAATCCTTGTCCCATTAACTACCTTAATACATTATGCATTTAATATAGATCAATATGGCCCTATTCAGCTCGTAATTTGAATTTTGTTTTTCGAAGATATTAAAGATTTTTTAGTAACAACATTGCACCCGTGCGAATTCGGGGCTGTTCGCTAGTACAAAATAAAAACAAACTGCATTAATTTAAATCAATTTTAATTCACTGTAGACTGTTTTGATCTGGCAATATCTCACTGTCCGTTTCATAGCTGGCTAATGAATATTCTTCGTTATAAAAATAGTTGGTTCCGTCTTTTGTTACGGAAGCTCCGTAACATTAATCTATGTCTGACAAAAGGCAACGAACGACAAAGGAGGCGAGCTATGTCACGCTGCCTCAACCGACCTGAAATACTGATGTAACATCATGATTCCAAGTTGTTACTTCTACACAGGGTGAAACATGAAACTTTTAATAGTAAACAGGACAATGCTACTACAACTTTTACTGATACTACTTTATTGAGGATAAGTTGCCGGAACCTATTATATAGTCCTATGAAACAGCCCTCCAAAGAATTTCTCAACTTTGTTATTTCGACGAGATCTAACCACGTAATGGATGCATACTACCTTTTTTATTTTGTTTCTCGCTTTCAATAGTTTTTAGGGTTCCGTATCTCAAAAGGAAAAAACGGGACCTTTATAGGATTCCATTGTAGTCCGTCTATCTGTAAAGACCCTCTTTCTCAGAAACGCGTGGAGGTATCAAGCTGAAATTCATAACAAATACTCAGGTCTACTGTCCCTCCTGTCCCTCGGAGCAGAGAAAAAATCAAACTTCGAAGCCAACGCAATCAAAAAATACAGCTCTTTATGCTACAACTTTTCAATACTCGCAAGGGAATCAAAACTTACAGGGTACTTCCCGTAAACTCAGAATCTTAAAATTTGCTAAATAGCAACATCTTATAGCACACATAAAGAAAAATTACTAAAGATACGCGAGTCCAACTCACACTTGGCCTTTAATCAAAAACTTCTGCAAGGTAAGTGGAATGAAGAAGAAATATTAAATAAGTTTACGCGATGGTTACACAACTTAGATATATAAAATACTAGTATTTTCTGTGGTTACATACACTAGTAATGAAAGTAGTGTTACCACGTGACCACGATCACTTCAAAGTGTTTGATACGTCGCGATAAAATAATGATAAACAAACGTGATTTAAACCGTTTAAAGTTGTTTAATTACGTAGCAGTATTACAATAAAAATAAATGAAACTACTTAAAATCCATATAAAATCCTCTGCTTTTAAAACATTGAAGATGTTGAATCTACCCATTGCTCGCCAAATTACGCTAGTGAATAAAAATTTACATCTTGAATTCCTCGTAGAACTTCTACCGCACATCAGCTCAAACTATAAACGTGCGCGGCTTTAAAATTCATTCTCTACGCTGAATAAATATAAAGCAAATATAAATAATTCATACCTACGTAAGAAAGCCAATCCGTGGCATGCAAATGAGATGCCTGCCTATGCATTTTATTAAACTGATCAGAGTTCCAAGAAAGAAAATGGAAAATATTTTCATACGCTACTTATCTCTGCTACGCCGCTTATGTTAATCAATATTCATAGGCTAATAACCGTTTAGAATAATCATGCTGCTGAAGAAAAACCTTTGGGAAATCTTTCGCGGGTTATTTTAAGGACCAAAAAATGCAGTAGATATTTCGGGTGGTGTTACTTGACTCGGTCAAAACTGGGATCTTTTTAAGGAGTAAATGTTTTTATTATATGAGGTAGCACTCACGAGACCAACCTGATGAATGTGGTAACCTCTGCTTATAACAGATTTCGACAATTCGTCACAAGTGACAAACTGCACTACGCTCGTCACTCTGAGACATACAGTTGTTGTCTCATGTGCCTGGAGTTTCATAATTAAGGGTGAGCATTCGCAAAATGAACTTGAAGCTCAAGCCGGTGGTGGATCAAATCATGGACCTGCTACACAGTGTTGAGCTATTACCGCTCGGCTATCACTGCTTCGTAATAAGTAACGCCGTGACATACAATTATATTACTATTATTCTGTCATCTGTGTATAAGTCTAGATGAAAAACCTAACGGAATGTCCCGATTCCGGACAGCCTTGTACAACCAGTACTGAACAATAATTATACTGAATGAAATAATCAATAAATAGTTAGCTCGACTGGGTGGCATCGGCGAATATATATGGTGCAGCTATATTTACGGTATTTGAAAAATAATCTTAATGATCATCGAAACAAGTCAGTAGTATAGTCTTTTATTCTATAACTATAGCCTAGCCTTTGACCACCAGCTCGTTTGATAGTAGATGATTAAGCCGAAGGTGTTGAAGCTCCCAATCGTAAGCAACGGGCGTCTTAAAATTTTAGTCATCGGGACGATGGAACCAAATGCGAATTTTGTGCTCCAACTTATTATTTTGACAGACAGCCATTATTAAGATACTCAAAACACATTTTTATTTATATGCTGGTGTAAAAATCTATTTAATTTAATTTAGTTTTCAATTAAATGACTCGTACTATGAGTTAATATAAAATTGCAGCAAGCGACAAGTCGCAGTCATCACTTAGCCCCGATATCGATCGGCTCATCCGGCGGGCCTCATTCATGCGAAGTCACACGATGCAGCTACACTTACTAGCTAAAGCACCATTTAAATATTTCTTATCAGACTTTTGAAATGATTTATGAACTTAAAACGTACCTCACGTGTCCATTAGGCATCGTCTGTTGTTCCAATTTCACGCTAATGTTAATTTCTATAACTTGTGATGATGCCTGCAAGAAGGGGATGGTCCTTACGTTTCCTGGTACTAAATGTACTAAAACTACAAAGTCTTAGTACGAGTATGTATAGTTCAGAATTTTAAACATGGCGTTAAGTCTTATTCTGTTATTTTTTTTTTTTGGTCTGATGACGCATTAGTTCCCACATTTCCGATTCTCATTGTTAGCGTAGATCTTTTACGCCGTCGCTTTAGCCCATCCACCCCCATCTTCCAACTTAGCTGTGTTTAGCCTTGTTTATCTGCCTCGTTCCTTGGACACGGTCCATGGTCTTTAGTCCATTATTTTTTTATTATAAGTTTGGCAAATGTGTTTCTAGACCTGACTAGATCTTATCAATGGTTTGTTTTTGATTCTGGTATTATTTTTGTTGCCCTGTCTAGTACTCTGTAGTATTTTTTTATACAAGCCCATCTGATGTTAAGTGGATTAATACCTCTGCCTATAACAGATTCATTTGGTTTGTTATGAGTTTGTTGTGAGTCTAGTACCTATCCAATAGTTTTGTTGCTTAGATTCGTAATGCATCTTCACTATATATATATACAGGGTATAAGTAAAATGCTAACAACCTCTTAGGGTTAACTTTTGCTAGTCCTAACAAACATTTTGAGATTTTGCTTTTTTTTATTTGAAAATATTATTTAATTTTTTTTTTTGTGTTTAAATGCCTACTACGAGCCAAGAACGTCCACCGTGGCAACACTGGACCGCGCCGTGCTCCCTTTGAATAGAGTTTTGAATATTTACATCGAGCAAAGTAATAAAAAATATGAAATTATACATTACAGGCACAAGAGACTTTTGACATCTGGTGGGTCTCGTACATATTCCGTCAAAATACATTTTTTTTTTTCTGGAAACAAGAACAACATCTTAAAATGCTTGTTAAGAATAGCAGAAGTCAACCCTAAGAGGTTGTTACCATTTTTGTTGTTACCATATATAAGATACACAGGTGTTAATCCCAGGATCATATGCAGGACAGCCGAAGGTATTGTCTTTTACAGCCGCTAATAAAATTAAATTAAAATTAAGTAAAATTTATATCTAAAATAAATTATGAATATAAATATAAAACTAAATTGTGGCTACCTATTAAAATTTTATTTTAAATCTTCCCAAACCAATGTGATCACCGGCTTCTTAGCAATTAACCAACAACCCTGTATAAATTGCATGGTGGTAGGGCTTTTTACGAATGCCTGCCTGGCTAGCTACCACCCTCAAGTAGAAAATCTGTCGCCAAGCACCTAACGGTGTGTTCCGGCAGCTGTCCTTGGGAACCAGTAATTCTAGGTAAGCCTGAACAACATCTTCGACCACATCATCACTTACCATCAGGTGAGATAGTGGTCAAAGGCTAACCTATAATGCATAAAAAAATCTTTTATATGGATGAGTTAAAGACCCTAATAATTTTATCTTTGCAATGACACATGCCACACGGATTTAATTACAAAATTACAACGAGAGGACAATTATAGTCATGTGCCAGATTCGAACACGCGCCATCCACCCCTATAGCCGGGGTATGTACTACAACCAACAAGGCATATGACTAATGACTCTAATTTTTGTGTTCTTAACCGTCGTATGGGGATGGAGCGACATCTATAGTTCAACTTACGTTGTACTACACACAGTATACCTACTATTTTTTGCAATTAGCTTTAAACTTGTTAAAGATGACGCAACCCTATAAATTGTATGTTATATTTTTGCAATAACCAGGCCTTAATCGAAAAACAAACACATCTTTACCAAGCCAATACATTTGGTTATAGGAACAGGTTGGCGTATAAACAAATTGTGCATTGGGTATGATAAAATATTCTTATTACTCCACGGAGGGCCCCGTAGCTCCTCATCACGAAAGGTATATTTTACTATTCTTTAGTTTTGTATAGGTACTTAAGTACTATTCTGACATGAAATGACACAAGATACCAATGACCTTCTGTGTATAGAAGGTCATTGCAAGATACACATATAACAAATTACCCCATATTACTTGTATTTACTTAAATCTTGTGTGTGCTCCTGTACATAGTATCCAAGTGTTAAATTTTATCGCTCAAAATATAAAGAAAATGGCGCTGTGTGAGTCGGGTCTCGGTCTTTTAGGGTTCCGCATGGCAACAGAATGTAAAAGAAAAAAAAATGTTTATTTTGATGTTAGCTTTAAAACAACATTATATAGAAATCGGCGTTTTCAAAATTTGTTGGAAAACAGAGAATATGGTACATAATATACCATAATTTAAGATTCCTGACTTCTGGTTTCTGGGATAGACCCAGTGACAAAAATTTACAACTTTAACGGCCCTTATGTTTTTTTTTATCATTATTAGGTATGTTTATACTCAGTGAGCTCTAGACGATATTTAACATCCCACTTACTAACGTGCAAACAAGTATTTTTTAGGATTTCTCCTCTTGTATTAAAGCACCCTTGGAAATTTTTGTTGTTCTACTAGTCCAATATACATCCGTTTACATTAAATATCTAAATTTCATGTTACTCATTCCGTTTTGAAGATAAGGACCCGGGACATATGATAAGACGGACAGACAGACTGCAATATGGCTCCGTTTTTCAGTTTTAGTTACGGAATCCTACAAGCACATCGCGTTAACCAAAGGGTGCTTTAGTCGTAATAAGGGGGAACCTATCGATATTCATCTGACAAAGTTAAACTATAAAAGCGCGCGTCTTTGCAGGATTGATTCCCTCGGCTAGTTTAAAATATACAAGTACCTAGTATATCTTACATAAATTAAATTACTGAAAATTAAAATTAATAAAAATGAGAAACAATATCAAAACGATATTCTGTTTCGCCGGCCAGGGAAGTTTACTGAACCATCTCATGCGTCCAACACATGAGACATGTGTTGAGAACAAATTGCAATCAACACGAGAATTGTCAATAGTTCGAGGCTTGATGCCCGGAGACACAGTCCCGGCGGCGAAACGTCAATTTATTGCCTTATTCTAGTTCAATTACTGTTTCTGTTCCACTCCACACCCTGCGGACGTTTTAATAACACACACCGACGCTTCTACTGCAGTTTTATTTTACTTATTTTGTTTGCAGATATTGCGATTCAAACGCACGGAGAATTCAAACGGAGATAAAGGATAAACATGCGATTAGTCTGTAGTTTATTAATTCACATTTAGGTAGCCCCCCTTCATTATGTATCTAGGTTATGTATTTTAGAACTTTATGCTTACAAACCATAAACAAATTACCCCATATTACTTGTATTTACTTAAATCTTGTGTGTGCTCCTGTACATAGTATCCAAGTGTTAAATTTTATCGCTCAAAATATAAAGAAAATGGCGCTGTGTGAGTCGGGTCTCGGTCTTTTAGGGTTCCGCATGGCAACAGAATGTAAAAGAAAAAAAAAATGTTTATTTTGATGTTAGCTTTAAAACAACATTATATAGAAATCGGCGTTTTCAAAATTTGTTGGAAAACAGAGAATATGGTACATAATATACCATAATTTAAGATTCCTGACTTCTGGTTTCTGGGATAGACCCAGTGACAAAAATTTACAACTTTAACGGCCCTTATGTTTTTTTTTATCATTATTAGGTATGTTTATACTCAGTGAGCTCTAGACGATATTTAACATCCCACTTACTAACGTGCAAACAAGTATTTTTTAGGATTTCTCCTCTTGTATTAAAGCACCCTTGGAAATTTTTGTTGTTCTACTAGTCCAATATACATCCGTTTACATTAAATATCTAAATTTCATGTTACTCATTCCGTTTTGAAGATAAGGACCCGGGACATATGATAAGACGGACAGACAGACTGCAATATGGCTCCGTTTTTCAGTTTTAGTTACGGAATCCTACAAGCACATCGCGTTAACCAAAGGGTGCTTTAGTCGTAATAAGGGGGAACCTATCGATATTCATCTGACAAAGTTAAACTATAAAAGCGCGCGTCTTTGCAGGATTGATTCCCTCGGCTAGTTTAAAATATACAAGTACCTAGTATATCTTACATAAATTAAATTACTGAAAATTAAAATTAATAAAAATGAGAAACAATATCAAAACGATATTCTGTTTCGCCGGCCAGGGAAGTTTACTGAACCATCTCATGCGTCCAACACATGAGACATGTGTTGAGAACAAATTGCAATCA
Source organism: Plagodis dolabraria (assembly GCA_963854805.1). Lineage (NCBI taxonomy): Eukaryota > Metazoa > Arthropoda > Insecta > Lepidoptera > Geometridae > Plagodis > Plagodis dolabraria. The sequence continues at coordinate 17,074,544 of OY978442.1, forward strand.
ACACGAGAATTGTCAATAGTTCGAGGCTTGATGCCCGGAGACACAGTCCCGGCGGCGAAACGTCAATTTATTGCCTTATTCTAGTTCAATTACTGTTTCTGTTCCACTCCACACCCTGCGGACGTTTTAATAACACACACCGACGCTTCTACTGCAGTTTTATTTTACTTATTTTTTTTGCAGATATTGCGATTCAAACGCATGGAGAATTCAAACGGAGATAAAAGATAAACGTGCGATTAGTCTGTAGTTTATTAATTCACATTTAGGTAGCCCCCCTTCATTATGTATCTAGGTTATGTATTTTAGAACTTTATGCTTACAAACCTTTAGCTACCTGAGCTAAATATCATCACAATACGTTGAATTGTTTAGAAATAAAGAAGTGACGTTATATTAGGGATATTGACGGAAAATTACTCATTAAAAGTTTGATGAGTACGATTACAAAACATCATATAGAAGCTTCCCTGGCATTGCCTATCAAAATTGTGGAATTGAATTCGATCGTTTCAAATTAATGTATGTATGTATGTATGTAAATTGTATGTACTCAGGGGTGCGTTCCTCCTACCCGTCAGCCAAGACAAATTATGGTCTAAACGCAGATATACGCCGTTCCAGCACTCTAATCGAACTTAATTTGATCCTGTCAAGATTTGATCATACCCGTTCCGGGCGACCTGTCAGAGCAAATTTTGATCTGCCTGGCCAAATTTTTACTACCTTTTGAATAGGCCAAATCTTGGCCAGCTGTCAAATGTGACAGATTCTACAATAAATAATAGATTTTGTACAAGCTAAGCCAAGGATTAGTGGCATACTATGTTAACATTGCTAAATTACGTATTAGGCCCCATTCATTAAAAATGTAGACTGTATTTTATCACCTAAAAACGTCGCTGTCAATTCCATATTTTGAAAGGAGCTTTATAGGTCGTTCCAGGTGCCTTAGAGCAAATATTGCTCGACCAACATTTACTGGAACGCGCCCCAGTCATTACTGTGTAATTTTCTGCATTTACCTATAGTAGGTACCAGATATAAAACTAATGTCGTCAGTATAATCAGTAGCTTGATTCGATATTCTACTTTATTCGAATTCTTATACTAAGTAGGTAGGTGCTAGGAGTGTTACTGTCCTGCCTGGAAGATGTTCTGCATGTTACGAACCATGTTTTGTATCATACAGATTACAGCTAGAAGATAAATTTTGGTCATTTATTTTATTATGTGGAGGAATGAATATGTAAGTATTAAAATGTCGACTGAGTGGTTGGCACTGAATTCTATCATTCTCAGCAATATACGTAATAGCGGAGAAACATAGAATTCAGAGCCACCTCATGAGTAAAATCACATTATTTGAACCAGGACAGGTACGAAACACGTTTTTTTTTAAAATTTGATGAAAATGCACTGGGCCCTCCGCGGTAACCTCTGCATATATGTAATGCTTGGCGACAGATTTTCTACTTGAGGGTAGTAGCTAGATAGCCGAGCATTCGGAAAATGCCCTTCCATGCTGTGAACTTCAAGTCAGTGTGAGCGGTAGGGATCGAACCTTAGACCCACGGCACGGCAGTCCATAGCTCGTAGCTCATTGCTATATTCACTTAAAGTACTACGAAGTCACGAGCTAACTTGACTGTATACAATTTAAAGGGATTCCCTAAGGCCAGCTATCTAATGCAAAGGCTAATCATTGGCCCTATAATATAATCATGTACAACCTGAAACGAATAGCAGTCGCACAAATTACCGGAAACACGCACGAATGTAGCAGATTGAGCGCAATCAGAGCTTGCCCTTTAAGCTCTCTATGAATAGCGCGAAATAGCAGGCAGTTCAATCAATAGTGTAATTAATCGCCGGTCATCTTGATACGACGTGTGCTCCTGATTTATCGAACTATTGAATTGAAACGTTCGTTAGCAGAAAAGTCAACGCTTTTCTTAACTGCCGCTTATAATATTATTGAGATTGAATAAGTGAACATAAGCTTACTCACTTACGTAAGATATAGATATGTATTTTCAGATTTACATTTTGTTTTGTCATCTACTGTATCGTAGTCATGACAGATTATCATAAAATGTATGTTAAACAGATATTGCATGACCCTACTCTAACATGGCACCGTGACAATTCAATAAGGTAAAAGCATTTGCATGCAACCCCGAGGCAGGCGAGAAGAGATGAGGAAATGGCTTTCGACACGATCGTGCCAGCTCGTCACGAACGCCACGTCTCAAGTCCCGCCCGCCCTGTCGACTCTCGTTAGTAACTCGTAGTAACTCTGCATTAGGTATTCTGGTCCATCCGGCGTTGTATAATATCCGCTTAGGTGACTACGGCAGGCAGGTACGAGTAATTTATGAACACGAACACGTCACAACACTATGTCATACTCCATATCCGAAACCCAACAGAAGCCCTCCTCGTCAACACATTAAAATACAGTAAAACTGCCATCAATGACACAAATTGCCACTTCGCTGAACTCATATCATTTGACTAATAAAAGATATCACATTTGATGCAAATAGTCAGAAGCCGTTATGTTGAAGCTCGTTTTATCACGCTGGAACCTAGAAACTTTTCGGTCGTTTGTTGACTAGTATTTGGGGCACGAACGAGAAGTTTCTGATAGCGGACATTAGCCATGAACTAACTTCAGATGTAGGAAAAACAAGTTTTGCGGAAATGGTACGTAGGAGGGGTTCGAGGCTGAGAGTGTGGTTTCTCTATATCAAGATGTTTATTTTGAAATTGGAACATTCAGATGCCAAATAATCGCGCAATACCTGGAATCTAGTTTATGCATTGAGTAGAATTTAAAACGTAGCGACTGCACTGAAATGGTTCGGAAACTTTAAATGGATAAGTTTGCTAACTCGAGGCAGGATTGAAGGTTGCTTCAGACATTGTCTTTTATAACATTCTACATTTAACTTTAAAATGAGACTAAACTTTTAGTATTTCGAAGCTGTCATAAGGGACATTTCGGAGCACGAGTCGTGGAAAAGCTAAATAATTGTACCAAATCTCTTCGTGAAGTAATCAGTCAGTATTTTTTTAGATTAGACCTAAGATTTTAACAAATGTTCTTGTGCTATAGATTCAACTGTATCAAGTTACTGAATAAATAAAGCGAGTATATAATACCTATGTCTAAAAAACCGCTAAAGAAGAAATCTTACTTTCCTACTGCTTACCTTCGCAACTGTGCTGATTTTGATGGTATATACAAAATATTTTCTGGGACTGTAATTATTGTATCCAGGATTTAGGTGTGGGCAGGATAATTGCCTGCAATAGTGCTTGAAAATCATACATAAAATATCAAAAAAATATATGAATACTTTTAGTGAATATATTAGATACACATTTAATAAATACAATATCATCAAAGTCCATTTAAGAGTGAAATTCAATTGTTATCTGATATGATGCGCATGGATTAAAAAATTTTTCAATTGTATGCTATTATATTTTTTCCTTGTTTATAATCATACATAAAAGAACATAACAATACAATAATTTGAAACAATGTCTTCGCTCAATACATATAAATATTCAATCAATACTTAGTCATTACGTCGATAGGCACAGGGACGTATCCGTGCGCGAAGCCTATGTCGAAGCGAAACAAACAAGCGAAGGAAGGAAAACGCACGACACTCCCCAGTCCCCTTGCGGAATGTAGGTGAGAGGAGGCTGGCGATGTGCCACCAACATGCAAATACGGCTCTCGATACTGCCTCACAGGTTAAATGCTTGTTTACTGACAAACAATAGAGGAAGTAAACTATATTCTACCATACCACATAAACTAGGTCAAAATTTGTATTATTATGGTTTCCAACTCAAATAAACCAAATGAAGGTGTATGTATTAGTCAGCAGATGAATATTGATGTTTCTGTGTTCGTTAATCAACTACGCGATGTACATGTCAAACACTTGTTTTAAAGCCGAAGCAGTGATAGCTCAGTGGCTTTGGCTATGGACTGCGGCGCAGCAGGTCCATGGTTCGAATCCCGCCGCGGGCTTGATCTTCACCGCATGGTGGAAGGGCATTTTTGCGAATGCCCGACTGGCTTGCTACCACCCTCAAGTAGAAAATCTGTCGCCAAACACCTAACGGTGAGAGAGGTTGAGAGCCAGTGATTCTATGTTAAGCCTGTTAACACCTTCGACCACATCATCACTTACCAATGTATTGTTACCAATAGCAATAAAAAAAAGCTATTGTGGTGGAACAAGTACAAGGCCCAACTAGTATTAAGCTGAGACATAAAGTTGTTACGTCTCATGTACCCGCAATTCTTGTGCTTAGGAATGTTATGAGTGATTCTCGCGCTGTTTGAACGAAAATATTAACGTAATTGCCACGTCGGGGTGCGCGCTGAAATGGTCCTTATTAAAACGGTAGTTTGTTTGAATTTCAAACCCGCTGACCACGAATTGCTAATTAACCATACCCTTCAAACCGGAACACAGTAATGTAAACATCACTGCTTGGCGGTCGAAATACTCGTAGGTATGGCTGCAGTTATACTTATCCAGGACGAAACACACAAAGTGTTCTACTGCTTGCAAGAATTTCATTTTATGCTCTACTCATGTATAATTTTGTAGTAGGATATGTTATTTGTGATTATAATATTTTGGTGACAATCTGGACAGGCTGATGGTCACTGGCAAAATAGAAGGAAAAAGATCTCGAGGTCGCAGTCCAATGCGTTGGTCCGACCAGATACGCTCCACACTTGAAATTCCAGTGCATGAGGCACTAAAAATTGCATCCAACAGATCGAGATGGCGCTCACTTATCAAGGAGCGAATACTTGATGGAGGGGGTCACGACCCTCAATAATGAGGATAACGAATAACGGAGGAGGATGTTATTTGTATTTTTTGGATGTACTCCTATCTTGTATACCTTATAATTACAAACTTACGAATTTACTACAGAAAAAAATATAGTCATGTGCGGGATTCGAACCCGCGTCCATCCACCCCTTTAGCCGGGGTATGCTCTAAACAATTGAGCTAACTTGACACAATGACTCAAAACTTGAATTCTTGCTCTCGTTCTTCAACCATCGTATCGGGGTGGATGGACGCGGGGTCAAATCCCGCACATGACTATAACTTTTTCTCCTGTAAATTTGTAATTTTGTAATGTGATTCGCCTAGCAGGCGTTATTGTAAACTTTAAAAAAATACCTTATAATTCTCGGAATATGTCACAGTTTCCAATTTAAGAATATAATGTCTGTTTCATAGTATATTGTACTGTTGGATTTCGTCGAGCGCTGAAGTGTATGGCGGGAAATTCAAAATTTTATATATTTTTGGTTCTGTTGCTAATGCGTCTGACCATTGTACTGTATTTTTTTTTATGAGATCGTGACTGAACAGTTACGAAACCCTCTTGATGTTAAGCGGACTAACCTCTGCCCATAACAAAATATACATTTCATGCATGTAGTGCGCCCGTCACCCTGAGACGCAGGTATTAAGACTTACTTACTTACTACGATGACACATCGACCCAAGCTTTCAGCTCAGGGTGACGGGCGCAATGCATGCATGATCCTGGCCTCCGACACTAAGAGACGCCATTCCTTGCGGTCTTGTGCTCTTTCTTGCCACTGGATTGTATTAAGTTCTCGCAGGTCCTCTTCAACCTGGTCCTTCCAGCAGTACTTGGGGCGCCCAACCGGCCGTCGGCCTTTTAGTTGTCCCTCGTATGCCCGTTCTATGGCTCACTGGTCTTCGTCTCATATCCTGGTATATGGGGAAAAGGGTTCAGGGCATTGTGTGCCCTCTGCCCTTGGCTCTTATCAGCTCATGACGATGAGCCGGTCTTTACTAAGGCACGTTTAGTGCTTGTCTTGGTGTCTGTGAGGGGTGTTCCTGCCGGGTTCACACTATGTGTCCCGGCGATCTCCACCACTAGGCCACGCCGGGTTGATCCCGCTGGTGGAAAGCCCAGCGGACCGATCAGCGACGCGGACAGTGCTAGCCAACAGGCCCACCCCCCTCACCTCTACATCTTCATCTCTGTCTTCTTTGGCATCTTCTATAATGGCATCTCTTGAATGCGGTTTCGCTTTCCAGCTTCTTCTACCCTTTTTGTCAGGGGGTCTCGCGTGTAGCGGCGCCAGGTTTCTTAGGTGCTCATGCTGCGATTTTTCCGCCCTTTCAAACATTCTCCTCGTCAGCCCACCGACGAACGTCTGGATTGTCTCTATTTTTAAGCCCTTGGCTACAGTACTGTTTCTCACGTACCGGGGTGCATTCACAATAGTTCGTAGCGTCATGTTTTCTTGTGATTGCAGACTGTTTCTGCTTGTGGTTGATATGAAAGCGTACCACGCCGGCGCCGCGTATGTGAGACGGGATCTTATGTAAGTCTTGTAGATCCCCGTCTTGGTCCGGCGTGGTAGATTTGACATTAGTACTGGTCTGAGCTTGCTCCTGGCGTGTCTGACCTTTCCAATGATGGTTGCAACGTGTTTCTTGAAGCTTAGTCTGCGGTCTATGATAACTCCGAGATAAGTGATGTCTGATTGCCATGGTATCTCTTGCCCCTTTAGTGTCAGTTTCTGGGGTAGCGGCGTGTTTCCTGTGATCATTGCTTGCGTTTTGCTAACTTTGACCGCGAGTCGCCACTTCTCCAACCATTCTGGTAGGGCGTCTAACTGCTTTTGAATTTTCTAAGCTGCCATTCCCGGATTGTTTGATGAAGCATAGAAAGCTGCGTCGTCCGCGTAAAGGGCTAGCTGCGCCTGCCCGACGACGGGGATGTCGTCGGTATACCAGGCGTAGCACGCGGGCAAGAGGCAGCTTCCCTGCGGCACTCCTGCCTCGTTCTATGGCGCGATCCTCTCCCATTCTTTCCACGTGGCCGAGCCAGCGAAGTCGGTGTGCTTTCAATTCGCCTATGATGTTGGGCTCGGCCAATAGTACTTCAATCTCGGCGTTCTTCCTGACTCTCCTACTTCCGTCCTCTCATCGGGCCGGCCCAAGAATTTTACGGAGTACCTTGCGCTCTGTTACAAGCAGCTTGTTTTCTTCCTTTTGAGTGAGTGTCCAAGCTTCGCATCCGTACATAAGTATTAAGACTCATATGCCTGTAATTTTACTGGCTTTAAACAACGTTTGAACTTCTTTATTCCACCGCTTACACAGAATGCACTTTGGCTACGCAACTCCTATTATCATACTACCAAGGAGAGTTTTCCCAAGGATGTTTAGCGCCAAGCAGGCGGCCAGCCCTAAAACCGAATAATACTTTTCCATGTCATACTGTCATATTATTATGTGTTGTTAGCGAAAAAATACTTTGACTTATTTAGAGTGCTTGCAATTATGATGCATGATGTTCCGACCTCACATAAGCGGGATAAGAGTAAGACAAACCTTTCACAAGATCTGTGATCAGAACTACAATATAGATCAATTGGGAATACAAGTGTAATTCTTCTGTGTCTGTCAAAAAGAAGAATTAGTACACCTTGAAGCACGTTTTATCTGGTAAATCAAACATTTTGTAATGACTCAAAAGGAATGAAGGATTTATTATGACCCAGTTGGTACTATGTACAGTAAAATGGCGTATTACTAAATCTTATGATAGCTATCATCAGATTTGCTAAATATATTTATTCAATGTCCAAAAACTCATATCCCAGAAAGATAAATTAATGGAGATTTATTCCCCGAGCGATATTTTCATATCCAAAATATACATGACATTTGCGGCTTATAATAACCACAATAAATAAATCACATGACATATCTGGTCGAGTGTGTCTCTTCAAAATTAATATTTATATCATTGACCATAAATAAAACATGTCGTTTCGAGGTTCGCTTATGTTATAGTAATAACTTTAATTTTACCGAACTACATATAACCCTCTAGTCTCGTAACACTTTTTTCACTTCTCTACCACGAAAGGGGCTGTTTTTCTGTTCAAAAACTCGCATTAAAACATCGACTTTTGCAGCAATTACTTTGTGATACATTAAAAAAACTGTTATTTTTATCCTGTGCAATCGCAGCAACATTACTTTTAACTTTTAATTAGTAGGTATTAGTAAGTATAATATTATACTTAATTCATTTTAGGGTTCCCTACCCAAGGGTAAAAACGGGATCCTATTACTGAGACTTCACTGTCCGTCCGTCCGTCTGTCACCAGGCTGTATCTCAAGAACGGTGACAGCTAGACAGTTGAAATTTTCACAGATGATATGTTTCTGTTGCCGCTATAACAAAAAAATACAAAAAGTTGGCCAAGTGCGTGTCGGACTCGCGCACGTTAAAGCATAAAAAGGTTAAATTAATATATAGTCTAATGTTGTAAAGCTAATGGAACGAAACCCTTCGTGCGTGAGTCCGACTCGCACTTGACCGATTTTTTATGTTTTTATATTACCTAAATATATAAAAAAACACAATTTTTACTATCCTATAATAATAAATGTTTAATAATAACTACTGCATAAGTATAGCTTTAATCATCGTGTATTTAAGTCCGTTCTATTAGGGGATCAAACTATATGACCAGCGCGTTCCTTCTTATAAAAATTACTTTATTAGAAAAATCCAAAAACCATCCGATCAAAAGATCGAACCCAGCAAGGCAGTTAGTGCCAAATATGTAACAGGTAATGCAGAAGTATACCAGCGTCAGCGACGCAGTTTCAAAACATTTTGATAACGGATTTAGATAAAATAATAACAAATATTTTTAAAAAAATCTTAAAAACATTAAATAATATTTAAATAAAACACTTAAAAATATAAAAATATATTCCGCCTAATTTTCCTGTTATCTACGTGACGTCACAAACAGCAAGCAGCCTAACCGGAAGAATATCCGACTAGTTTTGCTTCTAAACGAAGCATCTTCAGGAGGTCTTGACTCACCGAGCGCACATCGAGACTGATTTAGATAAATATTTTTACGGACTATGTTTTACTTCTACTTCAGCAAATTTCGTCTTTCGTATAATAAATGGCAAAAAAATATTCAGAACTTTGTTATGTATAGCCTTTAGCCTTTTAAAAAAACTATTTGAAATATTCCGATCAGGCACACCATTTACGATCAGATATAAATGTAACTTACTAATCACAAGCAAAAATGTTTTACTTTATGCATTTTTATTTATTCTGATAAAAAGGTTTTATAGTGAATGCCATATGAAAACAATTCATTATTTTAGAGTCTAGGTCTGGGTTCAGAATGGATTTGATAACACATAATAAGAAAACCTACTACATATAATCAATAGATTCAGGCGTTACTTTGCGGAAATCCATATATAACAAATATTTTAAAAATATTTTAAGAATACATTTAATCAATATTTTAATAAAGCACTTTAAAAAATTGCGAGCGTGCATCGAACTCGGTCGTGCGCTCGTAGAGTTAAGATCTCCTGAGGATGCTTCGTGTAAAAGCGGACCGCGTCGAAAACTCTTCCGGTTTGGCTGCGTGGTGTTTGTGACGTCACGTCGGCTTAACAGGAAAATTATGCGGAATTTTCACTAGATATAAGTTTATATTTGTTAAGTGTTTTATTAAAATATCTATTTAATGTTTTCTTAAAATATTTTAACTTACTACATAATAAAATCACTACCACCTTAAGTAACCTCATTTCATCTGTGCAAAATAATCTATATATAAGTCTTTCAGCTTTTGGATGTTTGGTTTACCTTGTAAAGCTTGACCAAGCAACTGTCGAAGAACAAGCAAAGGAAGATGGACGACTGTCGCGTCCTCCAGACGGAATGTAGGTGAGAGTCGATTGGCGACGTGCCACCGATTGCCTTATGAATACGACTCGACCATAGCAAACTTGGCTCATATGCTTTAAGATTGAGTTTATATGAGCTTCAGTGAGCAACTAACAACATCATTATTTCTACATGTGATTACGAGCAACAATCGCTTGCTAAGCGAAAATATCCAGTCGACGTGAGAAATATTTGCTCCAAAAATGTTTAAACGTCAATAAGGTATAATATGTAGGATATGATATAAGGTGTAATAGCCTGTCGGGTCACTATGAACACTCGTACGTCATATATTATGTTTTTCAATGTTTCTACTCGACATTTGATTAGTATTTGCTGCCTTAATTGCTATTAATCAATGAACTAACAAGCAGCAATTTCCATAAATTGTTTTTTGTACTAGAGATATATATAACTAAGTGAAATTAAAATCCAATATTATAGATCTCTTTTTCTGAACCGATATAGAAAAAAAATAAAAAAAATGGTAAACATATATCGGCTGTGTTCGCACTTTGCACATTGCTGTCATCGATTCCTATCAAAGATAATAGGAAAACGTTAAGCTCATAATCCAATTATATATGCTTTTCTTATAAAGTACTAAGGGACCACTCTTCGTATGTAATATTAAGAAGTAAATTTACCCAACAAAATAAGTAAATAAGCGGAGTTAAGGAGGGATATTCCGCATAATGAAACCTCTCCGTTGAAAGTATTTAAATCCGCATTTTCCAAGTTTTAAGAAGTGAGTGGATATTGAGATAGCGGCCACGCCAGCCGTGGTGGTATTATCATTCCTTTATCTTTTTCCTTAAACTTTTTACGAACAAAAAGTTGATAAGAAAATATGCTTCAAATACTTGAAAACCTTTTTTATTTATGTTTCGTTTGGTAATTAATTGTAGATATTTTTAATCACGTCGAAAGAATTTAGGTAGAACAGCTGTAAAATGAGATGATTAAAACATAATAGAGAGATTAATAAAAGTTCTTAACAATTTTAATTTTAAGTTCTTTCAGAACTAAGCTTGTTAAAGATGATATAATTATAAAAACCTTAAATAATATTAAATTATTATATAAGTAATAATTTTATAATTGATTATTTATGTTTATAGTATGAGCTGTAAGAAAATTAAAATGATTTTAAACTAAAGAGCGACTTTCACTTGTGATTCTATTGTTCATCTGCCGTCGAGAAAGTCTAATTTGTTATCATATACGTCTACCCTGTTGGTTATTCAGGTACTAAGCATTTACTTTTAAACTGGAAAACAATCTATTAAAAACAGAATTCACAATCATTCATCGTAGACCTCCAGCAGCAGGATCCCGAAGAGTCCTCAGATTCTTAAGACATAATCCACGAAATGAGTAGCATAACAGAGAAATCATGTACAAATCATAAAAACACGTAGAAATAAGAACATTTTCGGAAGTCGATTAAAATACAAATTAATGATGAAGCATAGGGCGTTCTAGCATTCTAATTGTGAGGACTGTCATCAAGTGACATTTATTACCGCAAGACCCGAAAGTATAATTTTGCAGCTGTTGCAGTTTGCCAGAACCAGATCGACTTCATTTCACAGTTGTAGGTTAGCATAGCAATACAGCCGGAGGCTGGAGGCCTCATTACCGGCGGCTGAATGCACCGGCTTGCAGCGCTCTCTGCTGCTTTACCGGATAATTACGTAAACAAAAGACTTTTAAGCAGTCTGAGGCAGTTGATTATCCAATAAAATTGTTACTGTAATTTACGATAAAATTATAAATATCATTGGTATGTTGCTATAAATAAATTGCCTTCGTAATATTACTAAGGTAATCTTTATGAAGTTGATCCTCTGGGATTAAAAAGTTAGTAAGTTTTTTTCAGTTAGTTTTTAAACAAAGATTTTATTTTACAAAATAAATATAAATGTTAGTTTAAAAACTACTTTCTGGATCTATCACTCAGACTGATACCACTATCGTGATGTCGTCAGTACTAAACATAACTGCAAAGTTTCAACTTAGTATAGACTGTTGTCCTTGACAACCAGTTTCTGTTCCATACTATGCGACTACATCATCTTACCATCAGCTGAGTATGAGGTCAAAGCCAGTAAAAAAATAATATTAATAAGTTACAGCAAAATTCGAATTACATTAAGAACGCGTTTTCCTAAAATATATTGTTTCGGTGTAGCAGAAGCTCTGTTCAGAGAACTTTTTCGTTCCAAAATACCGGGCTTTTCTTTCAGATACACAACAACCTCCAAAATTATAAAGACATTCAAAAAGTTGTACACCAAGACTACCAAAGACTTGTGGGGTATGTCATTAAGAGCGGCAGAGTCTGTTATTTCCATAATTACACCAAATTTAGTGACAAAATTCAATCTTTGTGTTTATAGGGAAGCTTCCCCGATTTAATGAAACATTAAATTTTTGTATAAACGGCGGTATGCCTTTATTAAACAAAATACTAAGAACTATATACAACACTACAGCTACTACAATAAAAGCACTTAGACAAACTACAAGTCATAGCAGACTCATAGGCAGTCCAAATGCTCCAGCCCACTCCCAGTTGGTAGCGTGCCCAGCATGCTGGCAGCATTGCCCCGTTAATGAAACATTACTCCAATTATTAAGCCGGGGGCTAAATTTGACCCCTTTCAAGTAAAGAGTGATTTATATCCATCCTGATCCCAGTAAAATATTTGAAAACATTGTTTAAACAACTTCTAACCCATTTCAATGAAAATAATGGTGCACGAGAATCCGTTCAGTTTCACGAAGAGTATTTCCTTAAAATATGCAAGTGTTGATTTGATGTCACATATACTTGAAGCCTGGGAGAACTCACATGATGCTATTGACGCATTTTGTGACCTTTCTTTTCTTTCGACCATATTGTTTTGTTCGCAGATGATACCTGACTGATTGTAAAAGTACATAGAACAAGTATATACATATATTTATATTATATTTATTCTAAATTTTCACCAGACATTACTTATGTTGTACCAATCATTAAGCTTGGTCTGGGTAAACTCTCTATTGACAATGCGACAGTGTTCCTGGCAATCAAAATGGATTTAACTTTACAGTGGGATCGACATACACATGATCTACCCGGGAGACTTCGTTCTGCTCCATATGCAGTTAGTAAGTTAAGTCGGATGTAGCTCCTACTAGGTCAATTTATTTCGCGTGTTCTGCAGTGGTATGACGTATGGTGTATTGAAATTAAAGAAATTAATATGTTTACTTTACCGAATATGTATATCTTTAAAAATATTATGTTTACTACGTAAAAACTTAGCGCGGACTATCCACAGAACATATTCATCTTAACTTTTAACTTTACATAATTAATATTTATTCTGTGACTCAAAGTGCTATTAGAAACATTGTAGATTAAACTAAGACTAAGCCTAGTTCTAACTGAAAATATATTTAAGTAAATTATTGACTACCTTAAAGTTTTCCAGCTTCTGAGAACAGTTTTTGAACTTTTTTCAGGAATCTAGAATCACTAAAAACGAAACCAGTATACGTATATAGTATTTAACACTCACCTAAAACTGTCTCTCGCCATCACCCCTTACGTTGAAGGTTTATTTATGGGCCGGGTCCTATTCAGCGTACATTTTTAATTTAGTCAAATTATGGACCCATATATTGCGGACTTAAAATATTTTTATTTGAACCCCGGCTTTTACCGCGAACGCAGGTGTCACACAATTTATAGCCACTACGTTTTGTAACAGTTTGCTCGAATTATTTTGGATAATGAACAGACTTTTCGTTTTATTAGGGTACAAACTTTATAATGCTTGCGAGTCTTATAATATTTTTTTATTCAGAAGGCAAAACGCCTTTTAATCTGACACACTCTCAAGTAGTTAAGTCACATAATAGGTTTCACAGTTGCTACAATCATCTGAAAATCCTTATCCTTCGATAAAGATAAACAGATGCTGATAATATTGCCAGGAGGCTTTTTCCTCCGAGAAAAAGTCACTTGCCATGTGCAACGGTATGGGATTTCGGCGCATAATTGCACCTTACATATTTTACTGAAGGTATTGTCAAAGGCGATGCAGGGAATCAGAAGGTCCAGGGTAGCAGTGCCTTTTGAAAGACGGCGTGGGGATTATGAGATATTTTCTCAACGGAAGATGTCATGGCTGTTGCAGATGATGACAAATGTAATATTATAATTGAATCCATTTGGAACACAATAAACACAAAGCCTAGTAAAAATAAACCTAAATATTTAAACTAAAGAGTGTGTCTCAGCAGTTGATAAGAATTACATATTTATTCCTAGATAGAAATATATATTTAGACCCATTATAAGCCGCCCGCCCCTGCTTACCTCGAGTATTATAACTATAATAAAAATAAAAACAAAAATATGTTTTAATTCTCTTTATCCTCTTTATAATCTTATTATTTTATAGATATAGTATAGACGAAAGTTATTGAAAGGTTTTCTAAAACTTGTCAAAGTCTTTAAGCTGTTGCACTAATGTTCTGTTAAAAGATTATTTATTTCTTTAATAATTTACTAACCATTGCTAAATCACAGTCATATACAACATGCTGAATCTAGCACATCGCTAAAAAATAGACGTTTCATCTACGTAAGTAAAGAACGACCTAAAGCTTGTGGGTGGAGGTTACAGAGTTCGTCACGAGCGTGCCCTCAGCGGAACAAAGCATTGAATACGTACACAGGTGCTTGCCAAGCGCTTTTTCCTTTCACGTCCCCGTCGAAAACGGCATTCACTCTCACTCAGACACATCTAGTGGATGAATGCAATTTCACGTAAAAGCTCCAAGGCATATGCCCGACACATGTCTAACGTACCTAAGTGAAAGACGGTATCAAGATTTAGTAAATTTGATATGCTGATTCAATTTTAATACGTAATACCTATTTCATATCACTCACGCTACCTCCCAAGAGATCGTGTCTTGATCTACTCTGAATATTATTTTGGTTATGAAAGATAATTGAAATATAGAATATCATTTGACAAAATGAGATTAAACTGACTAAAAATCTTCAAAAGAGAACCTTGTTGTTTCGGGTTTTCGCAGACGTTACTCAGCTTCAAAGAAAATACAAAAATTGTTATCATAAAAATAAACTCCATAGCACAAAAGCTGAACAGGAAGGTAATCAAAAGGGTAGGGCATTATTAATCTTAGAGCGAGAATAAAATGAGGGTGTCGTTGGAGGATGGACGCTTTTCATTAGTCGCCTCATCCATCACCTCCTTAATCTACTTTAACAACAACCTTCAAGATAATTATGTTGCATTTTAAAGTCTGTCAGACGCTCAACTATATCTATCATACACAATCTGGACTAAATACACAAAATAAATAAGAAATTCTTGGTTCACAAATCGATACAAATAGTATGCAGCCTTGGAACGTTGTTCAAGCTTTTCAAATGAGACAGGTAAAAAAAGCTTTTAGGTCAATGCCATAAAATTTATTCCATCCAGAATACTATCGCTACTGCTCTCCGAAAATTTCTGAATAACGGTTTATTTAACAAGCATTCATCTAAATGCGTCTGCAGCTTTCGTTGAATATATTCTGAAACTAAATTTGAAAGCTTATATATATTATTCATAGAGTTCGTTATTCATAGAAGTCACACCTGAAACGTCAAGCATAAGCGTTGCGGTTCATTCGAGCATGTTATCTACGTCTATTTGTTCAGCGTTCGAACTTAAGAATAGAGACAGTCCCTATTCTGTTTGAGATGAGTACGTCTAATCTGACAGTTGAGTGGAGTCGCACATATACGTAAGATTAATCACAAGGATGTTGGATAATCCGTACCTGGGTCGGGTTGGCGGGAGCACGGCCTTGTCCTAGTGCGAGGGTCGTCTATATTTAGCTGGTCCTGCGCCCCCCGCGCTGCACTGCCCCCGCGCGCCCGTCAATGGTGCTATTTAGAGCGAAAGTGAATCGTTACCTGGAATTCATAAAGTAAACAGTGATAGTGAAAGTTATAGTAATATTCGATTACCTATTGAAATGTTAATACTGTGTCATCTGTTGGTAAGTAATTTTGTGGTTGGAAGTAAGATGTTATCAACTACTACTAATGGAAATATATTGACATGATTGTATATGTATGTATATGAATTTTAAAAAACTACATGTTTAGGGTATTACTCGACGGTTTGGGATAAAGACGTACCTTTTCACTATTTTATTTTAACATATCCTCTAAGCTAAGGTAATGAAAGCGATTTTTGTGTATTTAATTTTTTGCTGATAGGTAATCCTTTGACCACAATCTCACCTGATGGTAAGTGATGATACAGTCGAAGGTGTTAACAGGCTGAACCTAAAATTACTGGTTCTATGGGCAGCTGCCGGAACACTTGGTTGTTTGCGCGGCTGTCCATAGCTGAGCCATCACTGCTTCAAAACTATATATTCATAAACACTCTCTCTTTTTTAGGTTCAGAACGGGACCTTATCACTAAATACATCGTCGTTTAGCTCTTTACAATTTTCAAAGATTATGTTTTACTAACCTGTAATCATCAAAATATTTAATAATTTTTATTGTAATTTTACTGTAAAAAGTATGGGTAATAGTAACTTACCTAAAATAAATTAATTTAGATTTTTTAAATAAAATAAACGTGTTTCCCCATTCTAGAAACCCAACTTTCAGAGTTTTTTGGTTCTGCCAAACTTTTAGGTTTCTTTCACCCTACCTTTCTCGCTGTGGCTCTATGACATTTTTTGTTGAACGTGTCAGTAGAATGTATAATATTTCGATATAACATTTTGTTATATACCTTTAGAAAAGTGTCGTAGATGCTTAAATAAAATAAAATATTTTGACTTGAATTTTGAATCATGGTTTGATTAATAATAACAGTACAAGCTCGTAAATAGCACAATAATAATATAAATAATTCAAATGCGAGTCAGGTACCCCAACCTGAACCTACAAATTAAAATATTTCGGTACATATACTAGCATACTTAGGTAAAACAAAATATATTGTGATTTCGTACGGGACCCTCGTTTTCTACCGGATATGTATCGGCTCGAACTTAGCCGGTTTTGGACGTTAATTATTCGTAGTAAAAATGTTATCCGTTAGAATAATACTCTCATTAAAAGACTTTACTGCCTCATTACTGTTTTCCCCAAGCGAAATCTTTATGGAGCCTACCGGGAAATACTAGAAGCCGCACTTCTAATTTATAAATAAATGAAACGCGTTATAGCTCTTATTCAACCGTTAAAATTAATCTACATCACATAAAGACGATAATAACTTTATTGTAAAAGCGAATTTGTAAAATTTATCTACAATTCACATTATTTGATATTGCAATTTAATTGACTACCCACTCTAAAAAGTATGATATAACATTTAAGAAGTACCAAGCAGATTCGATGTCCCTATAGGGGCACTGCATTTCGAAAAATATTGCCTGTTATTCTAACAGTTATGAAAAAAACTTCAGCACGGAGATGTTGTCAAAATGTTCCTACATAATATATATATTTTTTCTGAATTTCAAATAAAAGTACGAAATTACTAGTGGAAGTTGGACTATAAAAATATTTTTATAGTCCAACTTCCACTAGTAATTTCATACTTTTAGTGTTGCTAGTAAGTTCAATTTGAATTTTTGTAGATTTTAGATTTGTAGGTATACTTACAAAACATAGATATGGTTACAAAATGTTTGTTAGGACTAGCAGAAGTCAATCCTAACAGGAAAGGAGGGAGAAATTTGTGGCCAAAAGCTGGCGTGCCATTAAACGTTCTAAAGACGATATTAATAGGCAAATAGCTTTATTTGAAATTCAGAAAAAATATATATTATGTAGGAACATTTTGGCAACATTTCCGTGCTGAAGTTTTTTTCATAATTGTTTGAATAACAAGCAATATGTTTCGAAATGCAGCTGTTTTCAAATAGTTATATTTGTTTTGTTTTTTCACATCTAAGTGACGCTCATATGTGACCGTATACTTAACAAATACGTGTTAAAAAAATCTAATAACCGCTAAATAATCGAATAACCGCAAGCATACTTATTTGTTTTGTACTAATATTTATAGTATAAATTATTATCTCAAACATCGTGCTTTTATGAGATTGAACTTTGTTAATATTTTCCGCTCCTTATTGATTTTCTCCCAATGACAGCTACATAACGGAACACACTATTATTTGCATACCTACTGCGTCTAAACAGGTGTTTCGAATCAAATTTTGTTTTCGTACAATATCGTATTCAGGCTCTCATTAGATGACTATGCAGCTTGACTCACCCAGAACAACCTTACGCATTTACCATCTAATTACACAATGCCTTATTACACATATTATCTGGGAACTAAGTAATGTCATGGTTGTCATCCAAAATTGTCCAAAACTATTGCAACATTGAATGGAGCAAATTAATTATGGTGTCGATCGGTTCTGGAGATTAAAATTCTATTATGAAAAATATTTAACGACCTGCAGGATTCGAACCCGCGTCTACAGGTCTCTGGCTCCTTCGCTCAAGCTATAGAAGCACCCCGAGTAACCTAGCAGTTGCTACATATTTACTTCGAATAGCTAGTAGCCATTTTTTTCCATCTACATAACAGAGTTTTTATGCTATAGTTCAACATGATAAGATATAAAAATATTCTAATACGATTCTGTACATGTTATTATTTTTAATGTTTAGCTCAGCATCAAATAACCTTTTTATCTTCTTACCCTTATTACACGTATCTAAGGTCTACATAGAACTTGGCTAGGGTTTTATGCATTTAAGCTTTTATTTTCATCCTAAAATTTCTTATAATTATTATTACCAACGGGATATTTACCGTGTTTTTGGTTAGTTTTGAGCTCTCAATATTTCGGCACTATTGCAAGCGCCATGATCACGAGTAAAACTGCTCAAAACTAACCAAAAACACGGTAATTATCCCTTGGTAATAATAATCATAATGTTAATGACCGCGACAGTTTAAAAACTCACACTAAGATTTCTTTGTTATTGGTAGTTTACCCCTAAAATTGGCTACCAATTACGCAGAAACTCCCTACTGACATGTAGTGGCGTGCTGCTCATTCGGTACAATACTATGTCAGTTTTTAAGATCCAACGAGTGAATGGAATATTCCTGCCTTTATAGCTAAGAGCACGGAATTGTGAATATTTTAAAAGCACCTTGGAAACGTAAGTAGATATAAGATTTTACGATGGGAAGAAGTCCCCGGTGCAATGTTGCGGAAATACGTGCCTTTTATGGTTATGACCCAGAATGTTCGACTTTCAAACGGGAGGCTTTTTGTCTAATATCATCTGTCTCTTGCTAGGTGACAGCTCTTTAGGAGAATTGTTAGTCGATAGAACGTTTAAATTTATAACTTATGATAATATTGACAGAAACTGTGACAGCACCTTTTCGTTTTGGTCTGAGACTGTACATCAACCTTATTCTTTACAGTAACAGTTGATCCTACTATTGTTAAAGTTTATATAAGTTTCGGAGCCGATATAGACAACGATTTATAAACATAAAATGTTTTTACAATTTTTTATCCACTTCCACCGTATTGATTCCCTATAATTATGTCTATTAGAGCAGTAATTGCATCCTATATTGCACTTATAGAGCTAGACTTAGCGTCAAGTCCCTAAACCGCAGTGGCAGCGGCCGACACAGCAGCGGCCTGCAATTATACTGTCAAATAATTTTCGACTTTATCACTATCCGTAAATGCATAGCATATTGAAAAAGCATTAACGGTGGTGGGCCGCGGACAGCCGCGTGACTTATGCCAGTCTTTCAAGTGATACTATGCATTGTAAAGATAGATACAAAGTCGAAAATGGTTTGACAGTTAAACTGCAAGCCGCTTCCGCTTCGATGGGAATCGAGCCTGAGGCTGTGGGCGACGGTAAATAGAGGCCGGCGTCTATTATTTAAACCAGGCGCTTGATACACTTCCATAGTTAAGTTTACTTTATATGGTGG
This sequence comes from Plagodis dolabraria, assembly GCA_963854805.1. NCBI lineage: Eukaryota > Metazoa > Arthropoda > Insecta > Lepidoptera > Geometridae > Plagodis > Plagodis dolabraria. The sequence continues at coordinate 17,094,418 of OY978442.1, forward strand.
TTTGCGAAAGCGAAATCAGTCGTATGGCTACCACCATAGAGATGTTTAGTTTCTGTGATCTGTGGCTACCACACTCACGTACAAAATTGTATCACCAAGTATTGACGTTTCGGCAGCTGTTCTTAAGAGAAGTTTCTCATTGTTAGCTTACCCTGAACAATATCTTCCACTTATCACTTATCAAAAGGTAAGATCGGGGTCAAATGCAAGCATATCAGCAATAAAAAAGACACATGCTGAACTTAAGACGCAGCAACATCCTGAAAACATGCAGTACATTATATGACCGTAATCGGCTTTACGACTTCCAATTAGGAGGATAGGAAACGGTTGCTATTTCAACCGTTAACTGTATGCTCAAAGCAAACATACATACTTAGGCTAGCACGAGCAGAAATCTGTAAATGACGGTATTGTATAAACCTTGCAGACAATGCATTTCTAGCATGTTCTTCCAACCTCCATCCTATTGCATCTCAAGCGTTAGATGTCCAATAGGGGAGTAACTGAACTCTGTTATTTATTTTCGTAGAACAGCACTATGGACTCAGGGTGGGCGATGATAAATACAATTTATTACGACGTTTGTGTATTATAACTACCCTTCTTTTGTTTCATGAAATTCAATGGTTCTAACATACCAAATAGAGAGCTACAATCCCAAAAAAAATTCGATACCAAAAAAATATTATTTTTATGTTAAAGATAGGTATAATGTTCAGTTCGTTATTTAAAACCTAAAAACATAATTTTCAATAGGGACGCGCGTACTTTGACAGCGCATAGCGGCCATCTTGTTAAAGCGATAGCTGTCAAATTTGGCATGAACATATTTAGTCGTTCATGGAACGCTACACGCTTCAACAACCGCGTATAAATTGTTAAAATTTATTATCAAAATCAGTGCGACGTTCTGAGCCGCGCTCACTGTCAATGGCGACCGATATCGGACGATGATAACAAAATTTTTGTGGCCTAGGTTAGATAGTATGGATCTCACAAACATGTGGTTCCAACAGGACGGCACCACTTGCCATACAGCTCGGGAAACATAAAATTTATTGGATGAGAAATTCGAAGGCTTCATTATCTTGCGTGGTGGCGACATCAACTGGCCACCAAGATCGTGTGACTTAGCACCGCTCGACTACTTTCTGTGGGATTACATGAGTCGGAAGTCTCTAGTCTATGCAGACAAATCACAGCCAATTGCCGCCCTGAAGGCTGACATAACTCGCGCTCTTCTTGAAATTGAGCCCCATTTATGCGAAAATGTCATCCAAAATTAGTTCACACCACCTACAGCGGAGCCATTTGGCTGAAATTATATTCCATACATAAAATATCTCAACTGAAATAATTATATTCCATAAATATATGTCAGCAAACATCCTTTAAAATAAATGAAAAATTGTGGCAAAATCACTTACACAGGTTTTTTATTTTATTTTTAATTGCGAGCGCTCTTAATGAAAAACCCTTTACCTACATAGACCACTGGAATACGTCTAAAAGGTTTTACAACCAATAAATACGATATTACAATCTTTTGACTTCTTTTACATGTGACGCCGTCTGTAGTCGTTCTTTAACTAAATAAGTTTTTAAATTATAAAAGGATAAGTGCAGGTGATACATACAAAACTTTTACAACTCAAAATTTTCCATGAAATCGGGAGTTAGCTTGCATATCCAGATTTTTTGTAGGTTTCTTTATTATACTCCTATCAGTAGGTAGATAAATAAATATTTTAGCTTGTTAATACTTAACAGTTAAAAAAAAACTAATCCTCACCTAAATTGCCAATGGCGTAGACAAAGATGGCAAAACACAACAGACGTTCGCTACGATTTATTATAGCTCTCATGTAATAGATGGCGCGGCTATTGTCACCTTCTAGGCCCAGTTCCAGACTCCGGACTACATAAGAATTTTTTTTTGTCAAAAATTCAATTATTTCTGTGACACTGAAATCGAACCAAGTGCTTCATGACTACTAATCCGCACTTTCACACTCACCAACGAGGCTCTGATCTATAATATGTGTTTCTATTTATAGTCCCCGTTCAGTCTCTGCCAAGTCAGCACAATCGCACGCTATTTGAAATGAAATTGTATTTTTTACTTCCCAATTTCCCGGCTGTTGGCAATATCGTCGAATGCGGTCACTTGAATATTAGGAAAAGCCATGCAACTGTTGCCCTTTGGGACAGCTTGAATTCGTAACATTAAAATGTAAAGTTCATTTTATGTCACCCGGAGTTCTTACTTTCCAACGAAATGTATTTAAAACCTCGCTCTCAATTACGCTGTGTCGCTGAGGAAATATGCCGTAATTCACCCTCCACAATCATACCTACCTTCCCTGAGAGCGTACTCCTTTCTTCGCGTTCTTTTCACTTTTAATTTGTTCACTTCAACGCAATTAAAACGTTAATAAAATTCTCTCACTCAAATGAAGTAAAGAGAATTAAGAAAGTCCTGCAAAAAAATTTTGTCTTTATAATTTTTTTCTATTATTTTCATCATTTATATTCTGAAGGCGAAAGCTTAAGTTTATGGCGGGATATTCAAAATATTAAATACAACTTTTTTTAATACGTATTGATTGATGATTAGTGATTACACTTGTAACTGGTAAACGTAATTTTTAATATATTTGTCCCTATAAGGGACTATGTACATAAGCGAACAGTAATTTGTCTAGATAATAGAAGCATTAAGTATTACTTCAAAAACTATATTATTTCCCGCCACTATCTTTATTTTCTTTATCACCGTTATCACCTTAAGAAGGTAACGATGTTCAAATTGATATTCTTAGGTGATTTTGTTGACGGTAAAAATTTTACATTACGAAAATTATATTATTTATAATTCTCGGATAGTTATTTATTCCCATTTTTTTATACAAGAAACTTTATTAATTAAACGTTATTTTGAAGTTAATCAAAAATTTGCTTGAAAACTAATTATGCCCTTATTTAACAATTTTTATTGCTTACTTTATGTATATTTTCATCGCATCCATATAAAAAGCCTTATTCTAACTTCTACGGATTTTGTACGAGGAAATCGACGCTACTGCCAAGTTGCACCGCACCGTGATATGAACCTTATTTCATAAGTAGTTTGAATGATTTTCGTACTCACCCGAAACGAGCTTCTAATTTTGCCTCAAAGTAAATCTCGATCCCCCATAAAGCTGTTCTTTTATTCTGGAGATGAAGCTGTTTATATTGTAATTTGTCACGCAGTGAACGTTGTCAAATCTGTGCGGAAGTTAAGAGGGTTTCGTGTGTACATACAGCACGCCCTTCTCGCGTTTCGAATACAAATGAAATAAATCCAAAAAATCGGATATGCCATGCCAGCTTACCCATTATAAATAAAAGATATCTAAATTTCATCATCTAATTCCTTTTGGAATGAATCGGGATAGGAATTTAAAAACAACAGAAAATAAACGTTGGGTTATGTTTATTCTCTGTGAAAGAAAATTAGGAACGTTCAATAATTATTTGGTAAAATAAATAATATCAAATGTCATTTTATAGGCTGGCCAGATGATGTCAGATTTTCTAGACGTACTATTAATTTTCCAAGTTCTAATGTTGTCCACATTATTTTTCCAAAATCTAAATATTGCCTATTTCATATTCTGGAAAATACATGAGAGTATGAAACCATGGATATTTACATCATAGACTTGGCAACACTTTTTATTGCAATTATTATTGTATTCCAATTTATAACACTAATAGAGCCAAGAGTGTCGATTCTTTTTATGTCCCTTCACAAATTTAGGGATTTTATTGAATTTTGTACTTGCAGACATTCCTAGCCCAACACCTTAACACCTGATAATACGCATGAGTAAGCGGCTCGAACTGGTTAATTTTAGAATTAGGAAATGGAGAGCCACACCTTGCGGTTCATTCCGTGCAGAGTCATTTCAAAACGGCATCGATGTATAAATTATGCGACCCAGTTAAAATCGACAAGAATAGGCGAAAGGTTAGGACAGGGCCCATGTGATTGGTGGATAAAGTTAGTTTAATGATCTAATTCCCAAAAGAGGTTTGTGAAGAGAAATCGAGCTCTCAACTCTCGTAGTTTGAACAAGACTAGAGAGATAGTTAATAGAATAGTTTCAAAATTAGAATTGAATTTTACTTCTACAACTCATTTCTAATTATGATGTTAGTATACATATTCTACTTTTATAGAAATAAAATGTTTTAAATTATCTAATTAGCTATGCTTTTAAGGTAATCAAACAAAACTAAACTAAACGCGAATATAATCATTACAAAAATATTTAAAAAACGCACCAAAGATTATTGGGTAAAGTTTTAGGTAATATTTGGAATTATTTTTTATTAATTGTAAAGCTACTTCGAAAGTTATTTGCTCTAATATTCGCGCTTGTACTCGTCACATATGAAATTTGATTTTCATACTCGCCTGCAGCGATCACTATATATAAAATAGAATTTATACGTTTAACGAAACCATGTCGTGTGACTGCAATTGTACGAACATACCTACCTACGTTATGTTATTGATCGCACAATTTCCGCGCTTTTGACCTAACGTCATTACTGGAATACCGAATAATAGCTGCGCGGCATCAGGGCAATTTGCTGAGTGAACTGCCACCATGCTATCCGGTGTGCCGTGTGATGTATACACATTCAACAGTACCAAGTAACCAGTGGTATCATTCTGACTGTGGCCCCTAAAAATGGAAGGACAATTTTTATGATCCGTTTTTTGATGAATTTACAGAACAAAATTATTTTTTACTCTTCTGTGTTTCAATTTCGCAGTTGACTAACATTCGTAAACAACTTTGCACGGTATATTTCCCTACCGAGGAAGGCATGTCGCTATAAATTTGTGTACCTCGCTCAGATACCAGCCGTAAAATGTCAAATTTATCGACAGAACCACAATAACCACCTAGGCATCGTTATTTCTGAAATTGAAACAAAGGACGGAAACTGAATACAAATTCTGATTAACCCTCTTATAAACATACTCCAATTAGCGCCGATGTAGGTAGGTAATTAATAAACTCCACGCTTTATCCGGTAGGTTCCGCTGGTTCGCGCGATGTTCATAAATATTCTAACTGATGTAAGGAGTTTGACGTTCCGCAAAACCCTCACGGTTTTTGCCAATCCCCGTACAGGGTGGTAACATAAATAAAATATTTAAGGGAATTTGGTCGCAAGGTGAAGAGCGGGGCTCGCGCCACGCACCCAAGGATGTTAAGGATATTGATGTGTTATCGGAAGAGGCAGTAAAACCACTTGCCGTCTTCGAGCGATATGTTTCATGTTTTGACAGAAAATAAATCTTTCAGTGACGAGAGCAGAGCTTCGGAGGTTGTAGACATTATTTGACAAACTGCCATGACTTACCCATAGCAATTATGCATACTCGTAGCGCAAATTGTAGGGATGAAATGTTTGACTCATGTGTCGACCGTAAATAAATTAAAATCCTTATCATGCAATGGATATCAACCAATCTTCCCTTCTCAAAATGTTGCCTTTTCAATTTTTTTACCCTTTTATTTATTATCTACATAAAATGACAAGCATTACCAGATAGTAGTTTTTTCATGTATACCAAACCAAATATATATTATTGCCATGCCAGCATGAGTAACGCGCCGTGTAAGTACGAGTACGTGCAAAATATTCGATCTAGCGAGAAGGTATCGCGGCATACGTACTTTGAATAACGTAGAATAATAATAGTGCTCGGAGTGTAGACAAACTACATATAGTTATGTGTTGTATCGTGTATATAGCATCAATAAAGTACCTTTCAAGATATAAACTAAAGCCGACTTGCGTTTCGTGTAGGTAGAGAGATATTGGGTCTTCCGATAACGTATCATTGATAACTACTTACATAGCCGTAGTTCTTTGACCGTTCTTTGCCATGTCTTTAACCGCTTATGCACTTAATGGTGATCATCATTATGTTCGAAGACGATTTTAGCTCAAAAGGATAGCTGCAAGAAAACCGTTAAGTGTTCGGTGAAAGATTTTCTATTAAGGGCCCATTGTGTCCCCAAATTATAATTTGACTTTACTGCATGGCCATTCATGTCAAATCAATATAAAACATACCTATGTATCAGTACTTAGCTACATTTTTAACATATTATTATACTTCTGCAAGATCGTAACTTCTGGAAAATAAGTTAAGTAATGGAATGCAATTCGAATATATCATTGTAATTTTGATAGTTTGGAGATTTAAGGTTCTAATGGAATTGCTCCTTCAGATAAACATTTTTAAAATGCGCTACAACCATATGAACTATACGAATAAAAAGAATGCGAATATCTTACCGTGGTCTTTAAAACAATAATGAACATTAACACTTATTATTATAATATTTGAACAACTCTTTAAAAACAATCTCGCACGTTAAGCATGATTATTCAACGACTTCACAAGTTCTATAGATAATGATTTGTCAGAGTATGAGCACAGACTGCAGTTGATAGGGTTCTTCTCAGAGTATATCATGGAAGTAATAAGTACTACGTACACCTAGTACTTATTACTTCCATGGCGTATATCCATCAAGCCATCAAGCAAGTTACGTCTGATATATATCAAGCGGGTAGCTAGTGTGAGTTTGCTATGAAACCGACAACACTGATTACCTAGTCGAGGTTATTCTAGTCTGTAATCGCTGCTAGTCTATAGTTATTTGAGAGACTGTATTGCCATGGCGGTCTTGTAGCGGTCGCCGAACTGGCGACACCTAACGATGAAGTGAAACTTGTGACACTTAAAATTGAGAGTGAATACCATTATCAGTGATGGAAACTGACAGTATTTCTTGCAGCAACAGACTTTGAAGACGACATACATGAGACGTTATGGTCAGTGGGATTGTGAAGAGAGTGTTCTGCATGGTTCTGATTGGAATTGCCATCGGGGGAGGACGACGGCCATTTTAGGTGTAACCCCTCATAAACTGTGGTTTAAGGAATAAACCAAGAGTGTGCTAGTGATTTGTGTCATCTCATTTGCACGATACCCACCTGTACGCCCACGTTATGAGAATTTTATCTCTGTTGAAACCTGTCGTAGGAGGGTCAGTTCGTGAGCCAACACTCCCACGACTTTTTGACATTTGCGCAAACAATGATCGCGAAAACACTTAACATTTTTAGAATTACGACTGTTCCATCGTAAAAAACTCAATAGAACATCGTAAAAGCTTACTAAGGCAAAATAATCAACCAAATGTGGACTAGTTCGTTTACTTATCAGTAGAAGACTGAGGAAATTAGATATTATGTTGTAGTCATTTTAGATATTATTTTAACACCTGCTTAGCGAAAGATTAACAAAATCGAAACAAAAGGAAACAGTTACCACGAGCAGGATTTAGATTTGAGAAGAAACGAATAAGTTCGAACTTCCGCCACGGTAGCTCAAATTTGAAAGTCATGCCTCACAGGAATCCCGTTGCCAGTTCAAATCCCTCTTATGGTTGAAAAAAACCTTTTACTTTAATTTCTTAAACAATAAATCAGTTAAAACTAGATTCCATTATTGTGTAAGTATTTAATTATATTTTATTGTTTTTATCCCTTAGCTAAGCTTTTTTCTTCTGCGGGTAGGCTAGAGTAAAACACTTTACAAAAAATCTCTCATTTTAATTAATTTAAATAAAATAGTTAACATCATTTGAATAGCCTAAAACATATGTGTAATTAAAATATAATCTGCAATAACTGTCGGGGACTGTTATCCATACTGTGGCACTATCACAAAACACTTTTGTCACTATTGAAAAATACGGAGTTAACAACTCAAACAAAATGGATGCCTTACAGCAAAGTGTGGCCGAACTACAAAGTCTGTTTCTTCAGCGAATGGACTCATATCAAGGTGAGCTTCAAGCAGCATCTCCTTCACCAACTGTAGCAGTCTTGTCAGCAGACTTTACTGCATTCCGTACTTTCATCATGACTGCACTTCGCTGCCTCCAAGATCAAGTAGGCCTGGTTATGCAGCAACAGGATGCTATGGAGATGCGAGGGCGACGAAAGATTCTTCTCTTTCACGGTGTCCCAGAAGCCAGAGATGAAGATACTACCTCTGTAGTGGTCAAGCTGGTAGCAGGTCAAATGAAAATTACAGATTTTTCCATCAAAGACATCAGTCGCTCACATCGGATGGGCCGTGCCTCAGCACCTGACAAACCCAGACTTATTCTCTTCAAAATGCGTGACCTTGATGCCAAAAATAGAATTTGGAGCGGTAAGACTGGCTCGAAAGGGTCTAATATCTCGCTGTCGGAGTTCTTGACAAAACCGCGGCACGACACTTTCATGGCTGCCCGCCAGAAATTTGGCATTCAAAAGTGTTGGACAAGGGATGGCTTCGTTTTTGTACTTGGCACCGAGGGTGTGCGGCATCGGATCAGCAATCTCAAAGAGCTTGAAAAGATTGCCGCGTCGAGCGCGCCTAAGACTGCACCTGCAGTCTTAGGCGCGCTCGACACAGCTGCGGTCACCGCCAGAACCAAGGACACGGCACCGCCATCGAGAAGTCGATGAGCCCCTTCAGCCAGCAAGAAGTAGCTCCGTTCCGTTGTTTTATTTTTCACTTTTTATTTGTAGTATATTTTGCAGCCCGCCGTGGTACCGGTTCTTCGGTATGTACCCTTTTTTCTGTTTTTTAACTATGGCACTTATCCAACCTCGTATGTTGCTTCAATAATATATTTCACTCACAAAGAATTTGCTGTACGAATTATGTTGTATATGTATAATGATTGATGTAAATTCATTCATACGTATTAATCCTTGTCATTGTCACGTCAATGTCTTATGAAACTGACATTAGTTTTTTTTTTTAATTTCTTTGTTTTGGCATACTATACTTTGTACATATTCCCAAAATATGTTTAATACAGTTTCAAACGTATGGCAAGTCTTATAATGGTTGGGAACCACGGTGGTGAAGCATTTATATTTGTGTGATTGTGTTTTTATTTATTTACATACTCTTGTTACTTTTTTTTTATATTATTGTTTTTGTGTTGTTAAATTTATTACGATTCCCGGCAGGTGGAGTTTTGATTGTTTTTTGTATATTTTAATTGAACAGATATATATTTAACTTAATTAGTTAGTATTTCATATATCACTTATACATATTTGGAATATATATTATGCTTAATTTATTCAACGATAATGCAAGTGCAAGTAGTCATAACGACCAATCATTCTTATCTTTAATTTCCGATGGTAGCACAGACGATGACAGTTTCGTAAGCTATCCTTCTCTTGCCGATTCTCTTGAAGCTCAGTTTTCTGATGTACCTAAAAACTTTAACGTTGTTCACATTAACGCGCAAAGCATTCCGGCCCATTATCCTGATATGCAGGCATCCCTCCTTAGTAAAAATATTCAAGCTATAGTAGTCTCTGAGACGTGGCTCAAACCTTCCCTTCCTACTACTTTGTACTCACTACCCGGTTTTCACCTCATACGCAACGACCGCACCAGCAGTAGAGGTGGTGGTGTGGCTATTTACCTAAGGTCTAATATTCCTTTTTCTGTGATCAGTACATCGCCTCAACCACCACCCTCCAACGCAGGCGAGCATCTGTTTGTAGAGGTACTCTTATCTAATACTAAAATTCTGCTCGGTGCCTACTATAGCCACTCCTCAAGTGTCAACTACTTTTCTTCTTTTGAGAAAATCTTAGAAGATCTTATTCCATTATATAACCATCATATTATTTTAGAAGATTTCAATACCTGTCTCCTCAAGGAAGACCACCGCACTCATTCCCTTGAATCAATCATTAAATCTTGCAACATGCATATCCTCCCACTTAGTGCCGCTCATCATGCCCCCAATTATAGCCCCTCCCTCCTTGATTTGTGTATAGTGTCTTCTCTACAGCATGTTGCTAAGCATGGTCAATGTCCTGCTGACAAGTTCTCATATCATGACCTTATATTTCTCTCGTATAAAATTCGACCTCCAAAAATAAAACCCAAAGTAATTCTTCGGCGGAATTTTAGTGGTATGGATAGAGAAAAAATGTTAGAGGATGCTAGCAACATAGACTGGTCTCCGGTGACCAACGCTGTAACAGTCGATGACCAACTGGCGATTTTCAATTCAATGATTACGCAGTTGTACGATAAGCATGCTCCTTTACGTGCCATCAAGCTTAAGCATCGACCAGCTGCTTGGCTTACAGATGATGTTAAATTGTTAATGAATAAAAAATTTAGTGCTAGACACAAATATAAATGCCGCCCTAATGACTCTAACAAAGCAAAATATGTGAAGTCTAGAAATCGTTGCAATATGGTGTGTAGGGAAGAAGAGCTTATTATCGATCACTTCGAATGCTGTGGGAGGCGATGGAATTAGTCGCAATATGATAGTGCCCATCCTTGACATCATCCTTCCTGTTCTTTGTATTATCTTTAATAACTCCATAACAAACGGCATATATCCCACAATATGGAAAGATGCACAACTTATTCCCTTACCCAAAAAAGCCAATCCCAAATCTTTTTCTGAATACCGTCCTATATCCATTCTTCCATTTCTGTCAAAAGTTCTTGAGCGCCTTGTCCACAGCCAAATAAGCAAATATTTATCCTCTCATGACCTACTAAATCCTTTCCAATCCGGTTTTCGTCTTGGCCACAGCACAGTAAGCACTCTGGTGAAGATCACTGATGACATTCGCTTATCCATGGAAAACAGAAACTTAACTGTACTCACATTACTAGATTTTAGTAATGCTTTTAAAACAGTTGACTTTGACACACTTTTAGCCATACTACGCTCAATTAACATATCTCCAACGGTACTCGATTGGTTTCATAGTTATTTAGTTGGACGCAGGCAACGGATCCGTCTGGAAGAGAAGTTCTCTTCCTGGTGTGATGCGGTTGCAGGTGTTCCACAAGGCGGCGTTTTATGTCCTCTCCTTTTCGCAACCTATATGCAGACGATCTTCAAATCTACTCTCATGCCTCTCTTGATCAGCTTTCTGGAGCCATAGACCTAATAAACGCTGATTTAAATTGCATCACAACTTGGTGCAGACAATTTGTTCTGAAAATAAATCATAGCAAGACAGGTAATGATTGTGGGAAGCTCGCAGTTAATCTCAAAGGTGGACTGGTCAACGATTCCATCCATTAATTTTGATGGAGTCCCTATCCCCTACAGTAAATCTATAAAAAATTTAGGCTTGACCATCGATCATTGTTTAAGTTGGGCTCCTCAGATGCAAATTACTAGTCGCAAATTGTACGCTACCGCTGGCGCTTTAAAAAAGCTGCGCAACTTTCTTCCCATCACCACTAAAATTGCTCTAGTTCAATCACTTTTACTCCCAATTCTAGATTACGCTGATGTCTGCTATCCAGATCTCACTGAGGAACAGCTAGATAAGCTTGAGCGTCTTCAAAACTTCTGCATAAGATTTATATTTGGTTATGATCACATTTCTCAATATCGATCAAAGCTCAAGTGGCTCCCTATACGTCTTCGCCGGAATGCTCACATACTCTCTCTACTTAACAATATTTTGTTTAATCCTTTGACCCCGCGCTATCTCAAGGAACGTTTCAATTTCCTTCACAATGCCAATGTTTTTAATCTTAGTTCATCAGAAAATCTTGCCCTCGGTATGCCTCAACATGGCACAGTATTTTATGATCACTCATTTTCAGTGAAAGCTGTTCGCTTATGGAACTTATTACCAGTTACTATCAGGCGTGCACAATCCTTGTCAACTTTCAAAAGCCAAGTAAAGTGTTTCTATCTCGCCGATTAGTTTACCCCATGTGAACTTGGGCTTGATCATAATATAATAAAGAATTAATGTATAATATATACATCGTGTAAGTGTATCAATGTATTAATTATATAAATATCTATAATATTTCAATATGTATTAGTGTTTTTTTTATGTATTAGTAGTTATTTTTTTTTCTTGTTTGTGATTCATTACTAATTTTCTTTAGTCATGTATTTTTGTCTTTATTTGATTGTACCTTTATCTTTTATTACACCCGTCTTATTATTCCTGTATTTCCTCTCCATCCAAAGGTTGCCTGGAAGAGATCACTATTAGTGATAAGGCCGCCCATTGTGACACTTAATTGTAAGATTCCTTTTTGATGTTATTTTTGTATAATAAGTGGTGTAACAATAAAGAATTATCTATCTATCTAAGCTTAGTACTTAGTTTAGCAAGAAAGCTACATAGCTTGCTTACAGAAATGTAGCAAAGTTCTTGTAGTTACTTATCCATATACCATTACTCCCGGTCTATAATAAAGATCACGTCTCCCCCAAGCGTGCGTACTACTCGTATTTCTCCATTGAATCTGTCACTTACATTCGGTACCTCTTGGATCGAAACTTTGTAATCGTGTCGCTTGCGAAGCCAGTTTAAGCTAAACGATATAATTATTAATAATTACCTACGTTTATTTACCAGATTAAGTACGTTACAAGATTGAAAGTCATGAAGCAACGAAGTTACTTTCAATAAGTAACTTAATAATGTAATCATTACTTGTAAATTCAGTAAATGTACTATGGGCCCCAAATTATGCAACGCCTATATTGGCTCGCCTGACTGGATACGTAAGGCACCGAGAATGTTTTATAAAAATTTACAAGGTATGTACCTAGGTAAAGTTTTATTATAAAATGCCGTGAAGCGGTGATGGTCCAGTGGCGATAGCTATATGGATTTTACATGGCGATGACTGTAGCCCTTCGAATTGATTTTTTAATTTATACAATAAAAAGAAGTCACACAATGCCAAATCAGGGCTCTAAGGACGGTGACCCAAAAGTTTACCCGGTATACTGTCCAGGAAGTCCCTCATTTCGAACGTTGAATATTATGCGCGGGCACGTAGTCATGGTGAGGCAGTTAAGTAGCCCACGGTACCCCGTGTTTGGTCGCTTGTTGCTCACGCCAATGTATTCTTCTGACTAGCATTAGGTAAACTTAGATCGAGCTATTTGGCATTAACGCTGCTTTGATTTCATGCAGGTATTAGGACCAAATACTCCGTCACAATGAATAAAACTAGCTATCAATGTCTTCCCTTAAGTTTCTCGTGGACCTGATCTTCCACCACTTACACTACGTTACACTTTGGAAGGCGTTATTCCGTTTCAAAACAGCCCAATCGTCAAGTATGTTTATAAGGATATGGTTCTTCACCTATAGTACTGACTAAATACGGTGAGAAGAGCCTTCTTCAAATTTAGTAATCATATCACGGTGCAATTTCACGGGCCTGCTTCTGAGCATCGATCGAAGTTATGCCCAGCGCGAAACTACGGTACTCTGCTTACGCAAAGGTTCTTGTGTTTATTGTCCGTGGAAATTAAGAAATTACCTCTCTTCGCACGTGCGGCTTATAACTGCTTCTTATACACTCGCATAATTCAACCAAAAAGTATATCGTCTGCGCAGACCCTAATGCTATCTAATCTTCAGTATGTGCTGAATCTCTTCATACGTAATTCACCTATGCTCTTCAATTGATTATAACGATGCTAGTTAGTTACTTTATTTCCGTAACAGCCGTTGACAGGCGATGTTAGTCAACCACGCTTAAATTCGTTATAAATAAGCAATATAGGGTTGCATATGAAGGTCTTTTCCACAAATGCTACTTGAAGCCTACGCGACCGGTGCATTCGGTATTAGTAGGAATCATAAAAAATCAACACGTGAAAATGTTTCCGACGCAGATCCATTATGATAAGAGGAAATTTTAAATTGGAACGTTAGTATTGTTACTTGTAAATAATCGTATTTTCATAATAAATGTTAACTAAACAGTGTCTGATATATATAAAAACTTTGTTTCCCTTACTTTCTGCATGCCCTATATAGATATAAATAATTATCTTAAAGTCACATTCACCAGATTGTCCAAAAATCTTTGAAAGAGCAATATAAAAAAAATATTAATAAAAAAATATATAACATTGATTCTATAATTATGTCACTTAAAAATACTCAAACATGAACAATTTATATTTCGCCGATATAAGACTACATCGCTAGCCAGTTTTGATTTAATTAAAAAAAATCTGAACTACACCTGCCACTCTTCGTCACCAGTAAAGCTTTTAATTTGGTAGATCATAAATTACTAATTTATAAACTGGAAAGGTAAGATCAGAGAAAAAGCAAATGATTTTTTTTAAATCTATCTATAAGGACGAAATCAAAGTGATTTCAATAATTGAAAATGTTCATAAATTTTAAGATGATCATATACTAAAAGTTTATTTTGAAGTCCCTCAGGGAAGTGATTTGGAACCATTTTAATTTTTTATTTATAAAAATTATCTCCCAAAGACTATATACACAAAACCATCATGTTGACAAGTAACTATTATAATTAAATGCGATGATAACGTTAGATATGAAAATGAAATGGACTTTGCGCGACATAAAGTAACTAAATAGTCATGTAACAATAATTTAAAAATCAATATTGTTATGAAAACAAACATGATCCTATTCTAAAATTACAGAAAATCAGATATTGATTTTGAAGTATTTAATGATGGAATCCAAAAAGAAGAAATAATGATTACATAATTTTTAGAAATAATGCTCAACAAACATTGCGATCGGAAGACTCATGTAGAATATGTCTGCATTAAACTTGATAGGATAATACGTATTAGTCATCAAACGGTTACGCGTAAGAGTTTCCACCAAAGCAGCACTTAGTGCATACCACGATAACGTCTCGTACTTTTATACGGTCTTCTTTTGTGGGACCATCGAGGTTGAGATAAAAGGCTTTTTTGATGCAGATTGAATAAACTAGTTCAATTAAATACCATATACAACATTTCACTCACTTTACATACCTACACTCACTTAAATTATTTACACTTCATAGTAATGGTAGAATATTTGAAACTTATATTAATTATGTTTGCTTTGTACAAAATTCTTGTAAATAAATGATTTCAATACATATAATCCAGTTTTAAATTCATTCCCGTCCTAGATTGGGGAGCAATTACTACGAGTCTTTCCCGCCCTAAGATGGGGAGTAGAACTTCCACCCGAACTACTACTAGAATCAAAAAACATTAATTTTCGAATGCCCGCCTGTCTAGCTACCTTTAGTAGAAAAATCTGTCCCTGAGAGCCAGTAATTCTAGGTTAGCCTGAAAAACATCTTTGACCGAATCATCACTTTCCATCAGGTGAGATAGTGGTTATCGGCTAGACTATCAGCTATAAGAAAAAAAAACATCTTCCAGGCAGGGTCGGTACAAAAAGTCTTTCACTTAACAAACACCCACAAACTCTAATTGTAAATATTTTAGATTTGATTTATGCACAGACATAGATATTGGTATGTGGTATTATGATTGACTGAGTTACTGTTACCATCCTCTATTAAAGTTTTTATATATATTTTGGTGGGAAACCGATTGAAAAAATAAAATGTCAGTTTAATATGATTAATATCGGTAATGCCAGCATCGGTCTCCAGCACTCCCGGTAGATCGTATGTAATTAAGCGGAGTGGATTTAGTGGATTTATGCCAACGCCTGAGTAGTTATTGGATGGTACCATAAATGATGACACCACTTGCAGTATTATAAGAACGAGTTGTGTTTTCAAAAATAACATCAATAAATTATGAATATTAAAAAACACAACCCTCTCCCTAATTATCTTCTATTTCCAATGAGTTTTGTTTGGGGACCACTTCTTAATTTGTCTTTTTCTTGGCATGACTGGTTCTGGATTGTTATTCGTAGATATGTACCTTTTTTGAGTTATATTTAGATAATGACAAGGGCACACACAACTAAAGCTGACTAACGGCATGCGCTTATAATAATGTATAAGCCTATACACAGTGCAACACAATTTCATTCGTATTGTATTTGACTTTCGCATTGACAACGAATTCCTAGTACTTAATACGAAGTACCTATACTCCATAAAATATAGCTTGATCTCTGTGACAGCTATCAGAAAAATCACGCCTATGAAGTCCTAAATTTCTTAATAGTACAGTGCGTACCTGTCAATGTCATACTTTATGGGCATGCCGATTAGTGATGGGCGACAAATTATCGCGACCACAGAGTTTTATTTAAAACATCGATAGTTTATACTCACGATATTTTAAATAAAACTTAATTTATCATTAATTTTACTGTATATTTTAATATCATAATATTATTTACATTTGTATATTCTTGATCTCAAATAATAGCGAGTAAATTGAATCCAAATTCTCACTTACTCATGCAACATTTACATAAATTTACAAGATTGTTCTAGCGATTCATAAACTGATTCAGATGTGGATTTGGGGTGTATTCCTTTAAAAGAATAAATGATTAGTTTAATTAATTAAATTAAACCCAATTGTATGTTACATTAGCATCGATAATAGTGAAAAACGACGATAAATACTATCGTAATATTATTTATGTAATTAATATCATTTACATGTTTAAATTCTATATCTTAAATAGAAGTAGTTGTAGGTGAGAAATTTGATTTTATTTACTTACGTAAAATCTAATTTCTCACCTGCATCTACTCATTCGGTTTCATTACAACATTTTTTGACAACATAATCGCCCTTATTAAACTTTATGCCCTAATATTTTCATGACAAAAATAGCCTCTATTTTCTTTATAGCTAGTCGTTCTTATATATCAGATTATATGTCAGAAGCGCTCGTAGCCAAGTTTGCTTAGCCATTCTGAATCGATCAGCAAAGTTAAGCAACGTCCGCCGCGGTCATGACTTGGATGGGTGACCGTTGGTGACATTACTACTGAGCGCTTCCGTGCTTCGGAGGGCACGTTAAGCCGTCGGTCCCGGTTGTTGTCTTAGGATAGCAGTCGTTACAGCATGGTGGTAGGGCACTTTGCAAATGCCCGCCTGGCTAGCTACCACCCTCAAGTGGAAAATCTGTCGCCAAGCACCTAACGGTGTGTTCCGGCAGCAGTCCTTGAGAGCCAGTAACTATCAGGCATAAAAAAAAAAAAAAAAACATAGTTTAACCAGAATTCTAAACGCAACCACATTTACCAGCTTAGCTTATCCGCATTGGGCGCAGGTGCTGTACAAAACGAACAAGCCTTCGAATGCCGGCCACAAAGGCTATATAGTTAAACAAATACTATCAGAAAGGTTTTTTCCTTTGTTTTGTCATTTGATTTCCCAAATGTCAATTCAATTACAGCCTGAAAAGGTTTTGTTTGACCACCTTGTATTGGTTACCTCTTTTTCTAACATGATGATCGTTCTTGGCTTTTAATGTTTATGTATGTACTCTATTTTTCTGCGATAAGTAGCCTGAAGATTTTTATAAGAGTCGCACCCTATAAATCTGGAGTACCTAATGTTCTTGACCACTCATCTTTTTGTTATATTAATAATCAGCTCGAATGCAAACGATACACGCAAAAACTCACGACCAATTTGGATGAAAATGATCAAATACGGTTTTGTTTTGCTACAATTTCATGCACGTTGGTGTCAGAGCAAAATATATTTTTAGGGTTCCGTAGTCCTGACAAGGAACCCTTATAGTTTCATCATGTCCGTCTGTCTATCCGTCTGTCCGAGGTTTTGCTAAGAGACCGTTAGTACTAGGAAGCTGTAATTACGTATGGATATGTAAATCAATTACGCCGACAAAGTGGTGAAATAAAATTTTGGAATATATTTTTTAGGGTACCTCCCATACATGATGATATATGATACATGATGTGGGGATGACATTTTTTTTCGTCGTCTATCTCTTCGTATGTGGTATGGTTGAATAGGTCTTCTAAAATGGTTTAGGGATTGCTAATACTGTTTTTCGATTTAATGCTCCATTTAGGAAATATTAAACTTCAAGGTGCAAATTTTTGTTCCAGCAGGGCGTCTCCCCCTCCAAAAGCTAAACTGCAGGCAGATAATTTTGTACCAAATATAAAATCTATAGAATAAATCCTTTAAAGTGACTAAGATGAATTAGTTGCTTGTTTATAAGGGGTAAAGACTGCCATTGAAAATTTAATCTAAAATAAAAAATCTTAAAACTATAACTATGCCCTATGTCATGCGACTAAAAAGTCGCGGGTAGCCAATGGCTATAAGTGGCTAATAGCCGTTCTTTGTGGCGATCTATGGGGGGGCCTTTGTTCAGCAGTGGACGTCTTCCGGCTGATGATGATGATGATGTCATACATAATAGACTAGCTTTCCAGCCGCGGCTCCACCCGCGCGTATTGCGGTTATCGCGCAAAACTATTAACCTCTTTTTGCGCAATTCGATAAAAACTATCCTATGTCCTTTCCCTGGTCTCAAACTAATTCCATTATTATAGGTATTTTGACAGTACAAAGATTCGACTTATATAGGTGTAAAGTACTTTTTGGATTTCATCTTCGCCGTTCACAAGAAGTGTTTGCTTTCTGTACCTGTAATACCAAGGTCATCGATCACTTCATTTCACAAATCATGGATTTGCTGATTGTAGTGCTCTCCAATAGTGTAATTTTTTTCATCGGTAAAGAGAATATTTCTGTGCACTTGCGTATCGCAACGGAAGGCACTCTAATTAATTTTAAAGATTGATTTAGGGCATGTACTGTACTCGTTTATCGACGATAAGCCCGAGCTTCAGGTCTTGTTTCATTTATCGCAATAAGATTATTGTTGAGTTATCATTTTTTTTTTACTTCCTAATGGGATTTCGACCAATTCTGGCTTTAACAGCATTAATTTGTAGTTCTATGACACGCGGCTGCCCTGATCTTTTGTGGTCTTCGACAGAGGAAGTGTTGTTATATCTGTTGATATTACGATTTTTTTTTATGCTTGATAGGTTAGCCTTTGACCACTATCTCACCTGATGGTAAGTGATGATGTGGTCGAAGATGTTGTTCAGGCTAACCTAGAATTATATTATAGATATACGAACATACCTACGGCTGATACCAAGCTTTTGAAGTGTCTGGAATATGACCGATGTGACGGCTCAATACCTCCTTTACACAATAATAAATGCGTTCCAAATTCTAAATAATTTTAAAGCTGAAAAGTTTTTATGTTACAGTATTTATAGCCAGACTAGTTATATAGTATACTAGCCCATTTATAAGCTTACTCTCATAATATATCGGTGTATACTTTTTATTTTACTTTGAAATATATATCAACTACTTTATAATAGAATAATTATTTATGCTACAGCAAATAAATTAAATGACATTCAAATTCTTACAATGTATGGTACATTTCGGTCCGGTACACGGATTCTGAATCGCGCTATCGTTAGGTTTTCATTCGAGTATATCTACCTATAGAATTCACAAACGAATTTTGATTAATTTTCGAATTACAATTGAAATAATAACTTGGCGGCAATCGTACTCTTATTTCTTAGATTTAGCAGGAAGAAAGTGGAGGAGAATAAAGAACTACAGAATCGTTCTATATTACGGTAACAGGCTTCTACGGAACCCTACATTGTGCGTGGCTCGACACGCATTTGACCGTTTATTTTATTCAGACTTTACTTTTGACTGCATCTGGTGGGCGAGACGTTAACGCGATCCCGAACACTCCGAGAAAAAACAAAAGAATGAAACCATAACCAGACTTTTCTGACTTATCTACGTGAGTAATCTTGTATTTTTATTTAAAAATTACTGAAAACCGAGTTAGTTTTTATTTGTAACAAAAACTATTTTTATTATATTGTTGCATTGTTAATTGTGTTGTTTGAAAATACAGTCATATTTTACTGCCATTACTTGAGATGCAGGTATCATCATCATCAACCGGAAAGTCCACCGTTGAATAAGATCCCCCCCATCGGAGGGATTTACACTAAACCTCGGGCTTGGCAGGTGTCTTGGGGATCGCAGTAGAAGTTACCAGTTCTCCACAAGGCGCTGCTGCTCGCCTTCCGGTATTTACCCTTAGTCGCCTCTTACGACACTCACGGCAAGAAATGGGGAGGTGACATTCTGACCCGGCACCCAACGGTGTGATAAGGTATAGATAGGTAGAAGATGTAAGATAGTGTATGTAAGATGTAAGATAATTATGGTAATCCTTTAGATCAGTAGAGGATGCCAATCTTGCTTGTCCTTGTTTTAATCAACACTACCGCTACTATGGTTGCTCATTGCTGTCAATTTTGGTTGGGGCTGGTCGGAGCTAAGGGATAAGAGTGACATCAGAAGTGGTAAACGTGCTTTAATATATACAAACTTTTGGGATATGACGCATATCGCCATTCCTTTAGAGCAATGGCAGCATAACGATACGATCCCGGGAAGCTCATAAAACAAAATGAACCCTTTATCTAAATGTTTTGAGAAACAAGGGAGCATCGCCATGATTGAAGATTTTCTCAAAAGGTTTTCCCCATTTTTATGATCTTATTTTCATGCCTCACATGTTCCGAGTCAGCGATGTGAAGTAGGTTTTAGACCTCACGTATATTATTGTATTCTGGACTATGGTATAGATAAATTAGTTTAGCTATATCAAAGATAATCTAGCTTAGCTATCATTAATAATTTACATGAGTGAAATATAATCGATAGCTTAGCTTTTGAAATAATTTTGCAACAAAAACAGAAGTATCTAAGACATTTTATTCGTACAGATAAGAAGTGTGTTTGAGAAAATAGTGTGTGATCCATGCAAGCGTATTAAGCGTGCTAGAATACTTTTTACTATTTGAATTTTAAAATTAACTAGCACTTATTTTGTTTCACTTGTTATGGTTCGGTATAAATATTGGTAACGGTGGAGCAAAATACGAAAAACTTTTGAAATGATTCTAATGAGTAATAATTTATTTTATAGCGCTGTTCAAAACAAAAGATGAATATCGAATATGAAATATCAGGATTCTACAAACCACTTATGGCCACAATCGATGAAACTCGATCTTCAATGTTAGTCAAAACAATTTGATTTTAAATAGTGTGTGAATAGACCCGTTGTTAAGGTCAAACCTTATTATTATCATATATGTTCTATAGTTTATATAAGTGTATATATAACTTCGTCATTGAAAAGAGGGTTATTCTCATCTTGGACAGTCATAAACTGGGATACACAGTCAGAGTAGAGGAATAAAAAATAACAATATTTTTAGTTCTAACTCGAGCACTGTTTCAATGATCGGTATAGTGAAGGAAAATTTAAGTGTTATTAAAATAATAAGTTTCAATTTGCATAGCGACTTCTCCAAGCAAACGAACATAGGTAATGAACTATTACGTTTACATGATGAAAGGAGAACCGATACGCTTTTTATAAGGATACGCAAATATGGACGTTTTCCTTTGCAACAATGATGTCATATTTTTATTGTACGTTTTATATTGCAATAGCCTCGATTAAGAATTAGAAGAATGAAAGACTCGAATAATTATTTGCCCTTAATCAAACACGTTTCCTTTAGACAAAGCAAAACAAAATAACATATCCTCTCGCCCTTATTACCCAAGGCATTGGTGTTTAAGTACAGGCCTGTACTGTATCAGCCTGATTGTCCACTGCTGAACACAGCCTCCTCCATCAAGGGGGGATTTGCCATAATGCCCACGCTTGGCAGGCGTCTTGAGGATTGCAGTTTAAGATATCAGTTCTTCAGAAGGCACTGCTGCCAACCTTACGGTATTTTACCTTTACTCTTACGTTACGACACCCACTAAGTACCCAAATAAATATAAATCATAACTATTTCTGAATAAGTACATCGATATTCGAATTTGATAAATCCGGCCGAATCGCTCACGGCCGATTGGAGCCGCAATCGTGTTTAAATGAGATTAATAAACGGCTTCTAACCGTTTAAATGGAATTTGCCTATAACCCTATAATTTAGAATTTGTTGGCTTTGGCGCCCTCGGCTAGTGTTTTCCACCCGTGTTAGCATAACAGAGAGCCCATTCTAATATTTTGTTGGCCTAATTTACGACTGCAGACACTTTACTGGTTAAATTTTACTTTGGGAAACTTTTTATATATTTTTTATGCTAACGTTTGTATAATGATTTTATATAGCTAATAGGTCTTAGGTTAGTATTAACCATTAGGTGAGCACTATCTCACCTAATGGTGTGTGATGCTGTGGTCCAAGATGTTGTTCAGGCTAACCTATCATTACTGGCTCTCAAGGACAACCACCGGAACACACCGTTAGGTGCTTGGCGTTAGATTTTCTACTAGAGAGTGGCAGCTAGCCAGCGGACATTTGCAAAATACCCTACCACCATGCTATAACGACTGCAATCCTAGACAACAACCAAGGCCGACGCCTTAACATGCCCTCTGAAGAATGGAAACGCTCAGTAATGCCACTAGCGGTCACCCATCCAAGACATGACCACAGAGGACATTGCTTAACTTAGCTAATCAGTTAAGAACGGCCTAACAAACTACGCTACGAGCGTTTCATGTGTAGCTATGCCGTTTCATATAAGTTTCATAATATATAGTTCTACATTCATATTATGCATATGTTATATGACATATTATGTCTGTTTGTAACTTTTTCCTGACTTAACATTCCATTTACAACATAATTATAATAATAATAATAATAAGCATTTATTTTTTCTTCCACAAAGGTTATCTCACAGTTTTTACAAAAGGTATTTTAGCTAGCTTGTAATACTATAACTATTGCATAGTTAGAGAAGCAAAGATGATAAAACGTCTTCGATCATGATTTGTGAAAGACTGGTGCCTGAGGTAGGCTTTTAGATAAAACCTGTATTACAAGTCACCAGCGATCCGCTCCACGGACACGAAAAAGTTACGGCATAAATTAAAGTTAGTAATACCTAAGTAATTATAGAACAACGCAACATTTTCTAGCAAAAATATTGTGGTTAGGTTATGTATAATATGCAAAGGAAGTTATTACTAAAACATTTGTTGATATTATCTATTGCTAAATATAAAATAGACATGGTAATAATTAGGTATACTATTCTACTTGATTCTAACAGCTAATTACAAATCATGTACGAAAAAGTTCTTAGTAACATTTATTATAAAACATATCTATTCTTATTTTGTCTTATTTTTAATTTCTAAGTCAGTAGTGGAGTGGAAAACAATATGTTATCTTTTTTATATTTATTTTATATACGTATTAGGAAAACGAACGAAACTAACCATTTTACGACCAAAATTGATAACAGGCAAATATATATCAAAAAGTACTCGCATAAAATGTATAATAGTGGCTATAATATCGTGTAATTGGAAATTGGGATTCACGGTGGGCTCTAAAGCTTAGACGGGCTGAAACATTTTGGAGTACGTGACCAGAAATATGATTATGTCATTACCATCATTATCTCAGTTAGGGAGTTTATATTGATTAACTATGAATACAGACTATTGTCTAATAATATACCTATTATTAATATCTATATACCTGTTTTATATTAACACTGATCTCCGAATATTTATGATCACTCTGATAGACTATGTGTATTTCTCGAGTCTTATCACTTTCAGAAAACTCTCAGAACAGACACAGAACTCAGATTCTTTTTAAAACAAAAAATATATTTTTCTTTTACAATTGAAGATTGTCAAGATTATTTAATCACCAAAAAGTATCTTAATTACTAAAGTAAAAAGTATTTTAATTACTAAAGTAAAAAAGTATTTTAATTGCTTGAGTTTCTGAAAGCAATGTCCGTGCAGCAGATTTGCAGAATTAACTAGAAAGGCTAAACACTGAAGAAGCGGCCTGTATATAACCTGGGCGGCAGAATATCGCTTGGTGCTGATGAAAGTCTAGTTTTCTAAGTTTAAAGGTCTATCTGGATTTATTTATCTTTTTAAAAATCGTCTTGGAACTGTAAATTTTATAGGAATTGTTATAGCTCATTTGTAGAACACAATACACTTGTAAGCATTGCAATTCAAAGGGACGATGCTGCCAGCGTGCTGGTCATGATGCCAACTTATAGTGGCTGGAGCACTGGACTGCATGTGAGCCTGCAATAGCTTTTAGGTTGTCTAAATGCTTTCAATGGTAGCTGTATTGTTGTGTATAATTGGTAGTGTTTTGTTTGTAAAGGTATATACCATCGGTAAAAAAATATAGGTACTTGTTTACATAAAGATGTATTACTACTAATATTAATACTTTATATCCAAATACAAGTAGGCATACAAAGTAATTATGTAAATTAGCGCTATTTTGCTATATTAAGCTTAAGTTTTAGTGCTGAAGCATCGTGTTTATACGGCGAGTCGAAGGAGTTATAACCGTGAAGCTCGTAAACCATTAATCTCTGTAGAAGGGCACGTTCTGCTAGGCATGTTTGCGCGTTTTGTCGACGTCGGTAGTTCTATGAAGGGTATTGTGTGATTTTATGAACACTGATGTGTGGGCTAGAAGCGGTGGTAGTGCGATTTATTGAGAGCGTATTTTATGCCTTTTATATGTAAAACAAAACCATAAAGTAAAGACACTTTCATAGAGAAATAGCAATATCGATTTCTTTCGATACGGTGCGATTGCTTTCGCAAAATACTTTAGTATGGCGCAGCATCGCAAAAGTTCTTCTCGCAGCGGCTTTATAACGCTTTTTTTACTGAAAGTGGCTGTAGAATGTAGGTAAGTCCAATTTGCATATTAACTTGAAATTGACCTTCATATAAGCATCGTAGACGCATAAATTGAATACTTAGATGATTTTGACTTTGTTTAGTCCACTACAGACAAGCGAAAGGGTTGTGTTATTCGATTATTGTGTTGAAATATACATACTTTGATAACAAATTAGCATGCCATGTTTTTCCGTAAATTTGGATTTTACGTTCAATTTTGAACTCCCTCCACGAGTTTTAAGGCTCGGAAATTACGAAATAGTGCCAACATGATATGGAAAATCTCATAAACCAGGTACCGGATGGTACTGCAATTTAAATACACGATACTCAAGGATATAAGTAATACTTTCATCGATTTCAAAACATGTTTCCTAATAATTGGCTCGATAGAAAAAAATCTCAAAAACACCTCTGAAAATAGAGGATTCCTACTTTTTCCGCCAGATTTTAGTGTATTAAAATTTGTTTTTTTTTCTAAAATATTGATTTTTTAAGTACAATAAATTTCATTGATTATTTTAATCCAAAAAAAGCACAGTTAATGCGTACTGAGCCTGTTTACAAAATGTCACATACGCCCTTTCATTCCGAGAAGCGTTAACATCGTGTCGCACTATTTACTCCAGCGATCTACGTATATTGCTATCATCCTCGCTCATATCGCGGTCAGCCGCGTCATGCGTCGGACCTGTGTCACTTTTCTCGGCGATCTCAATTAAAATAAAACATGGGTAAAATTATAAATAAACGCTTTGGGAATGCAAAAAAGATGTATAAAAATCGTCAAAAACGCATGATGGACATAATAAGGTAAGCATCTATGGCTTCCTTTCTCCATGTATATATCTCTTATATTAATGAAATTATCATATGATTGTGAACCCTAACGCAATATAAAAAACACTTCAAACATTTTACAAGACGTAGGTACAACTTTAGCTACCTAAAATAATTATTATAAGCAATATTCAGAATTTTTCGTAATGAATGTGTTGTAATTATTTTAGATGGATCATGATTAATTTATACAGTTTCTGACAATAAGGCACAAAGGTTATGTACATAATTTTCGACTAAACAATCGTCGTTCAAATAGCGCATAGTAAGTGACATCGCTTCGCAATTGAGAGACACGTGGATCGAATCCCGCTGGATTCGAAATAAAGAGATTCTTTTTGGTCAAATTTTAATTTTACGACATAATTCTTAATAATACAATAATAATTTTACGTATGTACGTGGACCAATATAATGTGTCTGACAGTAAGGCATAAATGATATGTGTGTGATTTTCGACACCTTGGTCAATGATTGTATAGTGTGTAACTACTGAAGTCGAATCAGAAGATCGAGAACCGTGGATCGAATCTCACATACCTAGATTCTTTTTGGTGACTTTTTTATTTGTATTACTTTTTATTTGATACGTATTATATTTACGTATAATTAAGTTTTCTGATGCGTATTCAATTTACGATTACAATGCTTGCAAATTTATTAGGTATCTCGAGTTTCCATGTTTTCATATAATTAGAGAGTTTAGTATATCTAATGAACGTGAACATTAAATAGGTACTACCTAATCTAGCTACCTGAACACGTTTTTTCATAGATCTCGAAAAAGTATGTCTTGGATGGACACGAGTTGCCACAGCGTAATAGTTACAGTAGAACAACATTATCAATTTACTACAAAGCTATGTTGAGTAAACACCGTCCTTCTGTCCACTACTATAGAAAACACAAACTTTCATACATGGAAAGTTATTGAAATATTCATGGTATTATCGAGTACGTAATATATTAGTACATATAAATTAGTAGTAAAAAGATGGCCGTAAACGTTTGATGCGATAGAGATAATGAAATTCTGAAATGAAAACTTAATACAAAAAGAAGAAGCCTAAGCTTCTGCTTTAGAATGAGACTTTCCATGGTTTTCTTGAATAGCATAAGAATTAAGAACTGACTAAAAGAAAATGAAATAATTAGCACCATACCAATACTTACGTAAGAACATCGAGTAAGGTGCATTATAGGGGACTTAACTATAACGCCCTTAATAACCAAAGTGTAGCGGATATACTACCAAAGAGAGTATTCCTCAGGACGTTTTGGTGTTAAGGGGCGGCCGGTAATTCAACAAAAGTTAAAATTATATACATTATAGCCATTATGTTTTTAAATGTTACATCTTCTGTGTTGTATAAACAACATATGGTAGCCATATAAACAACCCCATATATTGTAGGATAGGAGGATGCTTCTTGGTTATTGATACTATCCCATAACTTACTTACCAATAAAATTCTTACCCCCGGTTTCTGAAACGCAAATCAGCAACAAATTATTTTAAATGCTTGTTAATCCATTGTCATACGCAGATTGGGTTGCTAAAAACTTCATGTGACTGTTTGTCAACACTAATGTCAAATCTCCAATTAATCGACAATTATTTCAATTTTGGGTTTCTGAAAAGCTTTTCGGTACGTTAACGGTTTGTTAAACTGACTAATTCTAATTGCCCAAAATCGACCAATTATTCTAAGATTAACGTCTTGATATCGTAAATATATATAAAAATAGTTTTAAGCATTCCTACCTACAACGTTTACTCTAATAACTGATAAGATAGAACAAGAACAGAATTATATCAAGTATGATTACTCTAAAAACACATATTGCTATTTTTCATACCGAAGGTACTGGGTAGCACTTCACCACTATCTCACCTGATGTTAAGTGACGATGCCATCGATGATGCAGCTCGCTTACCCTGAAGATACCTATTCACTCCTGTTTAGAAGACCCCCCCGTAATTAACCAGAAACACAGACTCAGGCAGAGTGTTCCATTCCCTAGCGGTGTGTATGATGAGCGAGTATAGAACAAGAGTCCGATTATAGAACTACGTAAATATATTACTAAAGACTACGTGATTATAGTGTTGCTGCTCATTTGTTACTCAATAGGGTGCTATAACATAACCATAGCAGCCATTAAACAAACCGCAGCTGGGTAGATTGTAATACCGCATTTCCAAGATAAGTAGGTTATGGACCTTCCAAACCCCAACCCTCTTTGAGAAAACACCTTTCGGCT
The DNA here is from genome assembly GCA_963854805.1 of Plagodis dolabraria. Taxonomy (NCBI): domain Eukaryota; kingdom Metazoa; phylum Arthropoda; class Insecta; order Lepidoptera; family Geometridae; genus Plagodis; species Plagodis dolabraria. Next base: position 17,122,252 of record OY978442.1, read on the forward strand.
AAGGGCGTTAAGATATGGTTTAAAGCTCTGTTTAGCGCCTGATGTGCGGCTACAACATATTCACGTTGATGTTAGAAGTGGTATTATTTTGTATTGATGCGCAGGAGGTCCATAGTTAGAATCTCACCGCGGTCTTCCACTTCACCGCATGATGCGAGGGCGGGAGTTTTTAGAATCATTGATAGGCTTGATAGTTGTTGGCCTTCAAGTAGAAAATATATTACCAAGCATCTAATGGTATGTTACGACGGCTGTTCTTGCCTATTCTTCTCTACTGACTTCATCATCATCAGACGTCAATCACTTACCATCAGGTGAGATTATAGTCAAAGCATAGCCTAGCAGCAATAAAAAATGCCACTAATAATTTTTTTATTTTAATCGATTTTTACGATATAAAGCAACAAGTAAGGGGAGACAAACACGCACATTTTCACGTACGCTAGTGACTTTCACTATCAATAAACTATTACTGACATAATAACTATAAAATTAAAGAGTATTTATAATCATCATGATGGTATTGAGGATAAAGGGTTTTTTTTTATTTTATTTTTTATAGCTGATAGGTAAGCCTTTGACCACAATCTCACGTGATGGTAAGTGATGATGTGGTCGAAGGTGTTAACAGACTTAACCTAGAATTACTCTGGCTATCAAGGACAGCTGCCGGAACACACCGTTAGGTGCTTGGCGACAGATTTTCTACTTGAGGGTGGTTGCTAGCCAGGCGGGCATTCACAAAATGCCCTTCCACCATGCGGTGAAGCTCAAGCCCGCGGCGGGATTCGAACCATGGACCTGCTGCGCGGCAGTCCATAGCCAAAGCCACTGAGCTATCACTGCTGGATTCATAAAAATTAATGAAATTTGATAATTCCACTAGCGATAACCCATCAATGTTGACATTTTAGGTATTAGAGCGTACACTCGCACGACTGGACTCTGTCAGTTAGAAATCCGAGCGCAAATAGTATTGTTGGATGTGAATGCCCAAATGGGCTTGTATTTTGACAAATAGGAACGCTTCGAACTCCTCTCTCTTGTTGTTTTACGTTTACGATCATCCGTCATATTTAATTGGTAACCATAGTAACGGTGGTGATGCCAAAAATGATTTGGGATTAATTTCATGTCAAAACAGAAGAGACAACGCTATGTGTTAAAAAAAGACAGAACACTAGAGAATGAATGAATTTGAACGACATTTTCAAATTTCATGTTATCATAGATAAACAAGCATTTTAATCAGGTGTTCTGTAATTTTTCATTAATATGCGTTCCAGAAACCCGTTGAAAGTTAGCGGATTGTTAATTGTGATGGCTTGTTAGATGAATTGAATTTTGACACGCGTACCGAAAACCGGCGATTAATATCGGACACCAAAAATATTATTTGAAAATCAATAAAAGTTTGTTATTTTTCTAGTATAGAAAATGGAGGAGAAGAACGACGCATTGTTGATATACACTATTACACAAAGAGTATATTAAGACAAATCTCGAAACATTCACCTTTCGATTATTTTTTTATTAATATGCAGGGTTATTGGTAAAATGCTAAATCCAGGGAAACCCGGACGGATGGCAGCCCTACTCTCATAGAATGTCCGATTTTATGTCGCACTCCGGTGCATCTTCGCAACATAATCTACCTATACAAGTACATACATCAAGTGACGGCACGGGTGTCGTTTACAAACATAAACGTTTCTTTCGTAATCTTTGACAAATACAGTTAATAACAGTAATACCACGGTTTTATAATCGATATGTAATATTGTGGTATTACGTATGAATAGTAATACAAAGTAATAAATTTTCAAACAAAATACTTATCTTTCTCATTGGGTGATTTCAATAATGGTATTATTTTGTTAGAAGTTTTGTTGTTCCAGCCATCTACACAATAGCATCCACGAGATGTATTTATTATTATTAACAAATTGAAACAATAACTGTACCTACCTACTACATTCTCCATGTGATTTTTTGTTAGTGAAATCTTAATATGACTTGTAGTAATGACACGAGCAGGTACCCTTGATTGTTAGCGGAAACAAAGCCAGGATATGAATGAACTACGCTACTTGATAAAAAAAAAACAAAAATTGGAACCGACTCCAACACCCAAAAGTGTGAAATAACTTGTTCAAGTCGGTACCAGTATAGTTCAAAAAAAAACACTTCTTTTTATGACCCTTGCTACTTACGGGATCGATTTTCATTCATTGTCAACGACTATATCATCAAGATAAGTAAATATTTTTCAGTTATTGGAGTGTATGTCAAAAACGGCTTGACCGATTTTGATGAAATTTAACTGGAACCAAACAACAAGTATCAGCTTTCAAACAATAAAAGATTTTTTTAAATCGATTCACCCAGTCAAATGTTCTGAGGTAACAAACATATAAGAAAAAACTGACGAATTAAGAACCTCCTCCTTTTTTTGAAGTCAGTTAAAAATACCCAATAGTATAACCCGCTATTTGTATTTTGATCAGGGGTAAAAAAGTTTTTTTATGATTTTCTGTGTAAATTTTACACAATATACTTGTTTTTGTAATAAATAAACCATCTTTTGTGTAACAGCTTACGCCTTGCATCAAAGTAGATACATAGTTCATGTTCATCAAAACCATAGTTCATGTTCATTAAAAATGAACATACACAAAAACTGCAAAAATCAAACAAGTTGGTAATAATCAAGACTAAACTTGTTCTACTGTAGGTATGGTAAATTTATTAACTGTGTCACACTATGATATTTACAGCATACAATCAACTAATGGTTGGTATCATGTATGCGTACTAGATGGCGCTTCAGCACACATCACATTCGTGTGTGACAAGATAGTTTCTACTAGTTCTGCTAGAGAGCGCTCTAAATTTTTAATCAAATAAAATATTACCGTTGACTTGCGGACGTGGCGCCATGTACACCGCGAAGTAAACACGCGAGGAGAAGTGGGGACAAAACCTAACATCTGGTTTTAGAATTCTGTCCCTTAACTTTTCTGTCAAATATTTAAAATTTTATGATTTTACACATTCACACGTTTTTAGATAGCTGACGTGGCTTTGAATGATAACTTCGTAATATTATAGATCGCTCACACATCAGACATCAGAAGATCACAAAACTCTCTGGTGTACTAGATACTACGACAGAGACCCACAGTAAAAATATACTAGTATACCGGGAAATATTATAGGTATCTATAGGTACTCTTTCCTAAGCTCATGACCTAGTTTCTCTGTTACACTTTAATTTTTAGTACTTCGATTACAAATAGAACATAACTATAGGTATTCATGTTACATTGCTAGCAGTTCTGACCTTTACTTTTCCGCCATTAACCAGGCAGTGTGCTATACAAACACTAAGACTGCAATTTGCTCCGGCTTCTTTCATGTGAGCCTCACAGCGGAATGAAACTCCCTTTAGAAAGCTGAAACAATGCGTAATTACTGGATACCTACCTACCGAGCCGCTTCTTCATTTTATATCTTATATTTATGTTACCTCGCTTTGCTTTGTTACTTTATATTTAGAACAATCATTACAGAATAAGAAATCTTTTACGGTTAATTAGATTCAATGTTTCTTGTGGTATCCTCGACGTTGTGCTTCAGCGCGTCGGCGTAGCTTTCAATTAATTAACAAACCTTACAAACTACTTTACAAATATTTAATTACTAGTAGAATTCTAGGTTCAATTATACCGGCGCGCGGCCTGTTGTGGCTACATCTTTTTGTTATTTGTTTTTGTTAATATTCATCTATCGTTGCGAAGAAGTCGCAATAAATTTGCAAAATTGTAAAACTTTGGTCAATTCGCAATCAATGAAAGATATATAAATATACTATAAAAAAATGTTTCTTTGTTTTTTTTTAGTTTTTTGAATACAATGTTTTTGTCTGAGGCGGGACTCGTACCCGAGATTTCTGAACTGAAGCGCGTTGACCGCTTGCCAACCGAGACAGGTGGAGTGAGATTAAAATTTTCTGCAGTGTTACTATTTTATGGCGGATAAAAATAATAAATTATGCCCTATCTAATATCACCTGTGGATTGACAACGATCTCCAGGGCACCTGATGCAACTTCAGTATAACTTTGCTTTTTGTCAATTGCATTAATAAATTAAATTAGATGTGTGGCCATTAACATTTGTTTTCTTTGTTGTCGATCAGGACGAGCGATTGAGCGCGTGTGTACGGGAACGGACGGCGCCGGCATGGTGTCAGCGGCGCGGGCCCTCCTTGCGGCCGTTACGCGGGTGTTGCTGCTGGCAGACATGGTGGTAGTTAGACAGCTGCTTCTCGCCAAAGATAAGGTAAAATTTACCTATAAATAGCTCCTTTCTTAAACGAAGGAACAGGGTGAAATAAGAAATACATAAATGTACCATAGAGTCAGATTGCTACACCTGTATCAAAGATTACCTATGAGGCTATACGTATGGTGTTAATGAATAGTTAAAGTTGTCACACACATTTTCTTACTTGCAATTCATTAACACGATAAGGTTCTTTCATTTGAACAGATTGAAAATTTTTTGTTATAAAATGCTGTTTCTGTACGTCCTAACAAAACGAATACCGCAACTATTCAAGCTCGTATTGCGCATATCTTAGTTGCAAGTCTTACCTGAATAGTTCAGTAGAGCGCACTAGTTTCGGCGGGCATTGTATAAATAAAACTATTTCAGAAGCTATCAAGGAAACTTGATGTCACAACTTTGTCTTGCCTGTAGTAAGTTAGTAGTGAATGCGTTTACTTGGTAATGGATGCCGCAGGTGGCGCGTTCGCTGGACCGGCTGGAGTCCGTGTCGAACTTCGCGGAGTTCGTGAGAGCGTTCACGGAATTTGGAGGAGGGATGGTGGAGCTGGCGCGGCTGACGGCGGAGCGGCGCGCTGACCTGCGTGACGAGCGACGGAGGGCACAGGTCGCCGCCGCAAGGAACGTCCTAGAGCGATCAACGCTCATGCTCCTCACATCCTCCAAGGTATTCAGCTTACTCATTTCAAGCGCATTAATTCAAAAGTTGTTTCCATCTCGAACGCCATGGCGACGTAGAGTTGAAAAAAGTAATCGTACAATTTTTCCATTGAGTTATATCTCAATGGTTTTTTTTAATTTCAAGTATTGTATGTTGGTACATATACCTAGGTAGCTAAACATAGATATATATATACTATTGTAAATATATTTGTATAGATTTTTATAATGCCATTTTTCTACAAATATAAGAAAAACATTACAATTAATTGATAATTACTCTCCAAAAAGTTTTTTTTCTTATATTCGTACGGAAAATGGCATTGAATTGAATCTCTTCATATATATTTGCAATAGTATCTACAATTCTACACACCTCTATCCAAGAGTAAGCACGTCAAAATTATACAATTTTATATATCTAAAAAAATGTACTTTACAAGTTGATAATTTGTTATTTGTACTTGATTAATTATGTAGGTATAGGAGTTTTTTTTTTTTTCATTTATTTATAATAACAAATGAAAGACGAAGTATACAATCTTAGCATCTTAAGGTTATAGCCATAAAAAGCACATTATTGTTTAACAAATATTGATGAACCTATTACTTCTCGTTTTGTAATTGAACATTTAACAACTTTTAAAGGCTTTACCTAAGATACAAAACGAAACACCATACCCAAGGGAGTATTATTAACACCGATGAATCGCAATAAATTTTCAATCCAAATGTCCGGCCTGGCCCTGTTCTCGTAAATTAGCGCTTTCGGTAGCGCGGCCCTACCTCCTATCAATTATGTAGGTACCGTGCCAATTCGGGACCACAATACGAGTACGTTGTTTGTGACATCACAGTTTATGGCCGACACTTGCTCGTTTAACTTTACAGGGGCGATAGAAGTTCACAAGAACTTTGCTTTCGGCAATCGCTTCAATATTGGTTTTCGATTATGATGACTAGGTAACTGTATGGCCCTGTTATGACAAAATGGTGCAGTTTCGTAATTGTCAAAATAAGAACAAAGTCCGTTTTAAAGAGTGCCTTGAAAAATTTCAAAATTTTAAATTATACATGAAGGGGAATATTTTACGAGTAAGCTCCTTTACAAAAAAGCTGTACCAAGGTTGCACGATATATCATTGCCGAGACAGGTGAACAATTGAAAAATGCCTCATATACTTTTAAAAATAGGTAAGACTATTTTTATGTTGTCTATGTACGGAAATGTGACATCGAAATCATGTTCCAAATCCATTTTTATCATCTTCTAAAACAACCACGGGCCGCCCGCATTATTTTCAAATACAAAACTTCACCATAAGCCCACCTAATGGCACTTTTACGACAAATTCAGTGGGATTTAAGAAATGAAACCATTAGAGTTCTCTGGCCCGTGGCGTAAACTTTTGGAGCCCTGTTTGCTCGCCGCGTTGCCAAAGTGAGCAAAAACTCTCATCGTAATCTACTTAATGGCCCCATTCATTGCGTCGAGTACTACAGTCTGTGTACATAGTAGGTTACTACTGCATATATTAAAGTTGTCTTTTACAGTCTACGTTGTCATGCCAACACTATTGTCGCGTGAACCGTTTGTATGTAATAAATTATGGGGCATTAGATTCGTGAAGTGCGCATATCTCAAAAGGCCCAAACTGTAACACGTGAAGAATTGGCTTCCTGGCGACGCCGACGCTAGCAATTTTTCAGTGCTTCCGGGCGAGCGTGCCGCGACCAATTCTTTCCGTTCTTTCGTATGAGCTTGCATGAGGCATGACATATTTCACGATATTGCGATCATTATATTTTGGTCTGGCGCTAAAATATACCAAAAATATTTTTACCTGATCTTATACCTCTGCGACTAGAAAAAGGTTGAAAAGATATTAATATATTTTCAAGCTTTTTCTAGGTTTTTCTAGTGAGAGTTAGTAGGTAATGTTTCAACGATCACAGTAACACACTCAACTTATTAAATTGCTTTTAACTGCAATATTTTTTTCTTTTGATGCCGCACAAGCTGCTCTTAAAGTGCTTTCAATGTGACAGGTGGCCAGTGTGTCAACACCTGTAGGGTTCCACGCTAGCGGCCTTCCACAATACGACCTGCACTAGAAACTATGAAAGCCCAATTCGTATATGTTCTACTTACCAAGACTTTTTGGTATCTTTTTGCGCCTAAAATATCAAATGTATCTACTGCAACATACATTCTTAATGAACAATTTCCGATTCCCTATGACAACATATAGCGCCTGGTCGCAATGCGTAGTTCCACTCACTTTGGAGGAACTAAATCTTATGCGCCATCAAAACAAGAACCTCACGATGACGCGAAAATGTTTAAAACATAAGAATCATAATTGGTGGTCCGATGACATCTTGAAGGTAGTTAGGAAGCCGCTGGATATAAACGGGTAATAACTTTCGAAGTGGGGTATCTTTTCAACGATGGAAGTCAAAAAAGTGGTAAAGAAGAAAGAAGATGATGATAATGATTCATAATCATGATGTATATAAATAATTAATAAAAATAAAATCGCAATCATGTTCCAAACCCAGGCATTTGGGAATTTCTATAACTGGAAGGCAAATCATAACAGAATGATTGTAACAGCAGAGCTCTTTGTGTACTTACGAGTTCATTCGAAGAAGTAATGCCACCGTACCTATTTCTAGCACCAATCAGTACCTAATGTGGGCTACTGTGTTCTGTAAAAACTCTAATTTTCAGGTCAAAGGTCGCAGTGTATTATAGGCCTGGCAGGCCTCGTGTATTCTCCATAACCCAATACAACAACCTAAAATATTACTAATAGCGCTTGACATTCTGACGTACAATAGTTCTGACTCAGCTTCAGCCAGTCCGTTGTGCCATCAAACCATGTACTATGCAGAATGTCGGATTGCGGTTGACGGGACGGCGAGCCGCGTGAACTCATGGCAACCGCAATTGCTTTTACCCTAAACCATTTGTAGCAGACAGTCGGGGAAACCTGACATAAGTTTGCACAATCTACTCTCTGCTCTGCTTGTATATTATTGTTTTAATATGATGAGCAGCTTACGAATGCTCTATGTAGGTAGGGAAGTGGAAGGAATTAAGTAATATAAGGATGTACGACTAGATTGTTTCGTAGTACCTTACTCTATAATTACCCTCTGAAAGTAAATATAAATATTTTATAATAAAACATATTAGTTCAGGTTTATGTGATCAATATACATAATAATATTTACAAATGTTTTATGTTTATGAGTATTAAATGCATGCACTTCGAATATTACTCTTACGACATTACACACCTTTAGCTCGGTTAAATATTTTCTATTTGAGGGCTTATTTCGTCAGGGTGACATTCACAAAATGGTACTTCGTCCATAGTCATTAACACTTAATCATCACTGTTTCAAAACTATGGTTGGTACTGTCGATGAATTGAGGAAGCAGTAACCTTCTTTGAGCTCTGAAATCTCTACATCAGAATTGCAGTTCCACGAGTAGCATATATAAGTGCATTCTACAGTTCATTTTATAAGCACCGAAAAGGTAGACCAGGATGTATAGCATCACTCTGGCTGTTAGATCTAGTTATTGGCAGTTGTATCAGATATTTGAAAGACGAATGATGGTTTAAAAAGTAACTAACACGTTCAATATCTTCTTTACGCCGACGATCAGAGAATACTAGTCTTGTCGTAGCATACATTACAGGATATAAAAACTATGCTACGACATAATACACGCTTACATAATAGCTATCATCTCTTATTTATGATTATGGAGAATTTTAGAGTAAAGGAATGAAAGTAATTAGTAGAACTGTACAATATATTTATATAGGAAATGGAGGTATGACAGCAGGTAATATTACGATGAATGGGCTAAAAGTTCAATAGTTGGTACGTATCTGGGAACCTCAGTTACGAGATAGGACGCTGGCTGGAAATCTTCCAGAAGAAGAACCACAGTGAAATAGGTTTATTTAAGACTAGCTGTACCCGCGACTTCGTTCGCGATTGCCGTACCTGCACACTAATTATTCACATTTGTGCACTGTTTATCTCATATTAAGCAACACTGTGGTCTGCGGTGAAGCACTCTTATAGTAAACCATGGCTCAGAATGGAGCTTTCTACTTTGGATTCCAAAACTCCCGGGTTGTATTTTCCAGAAGACAATAGTTAAGTAACTCAGAGAGTTCTTTCCCGGTTCGCACAATAAATGTTGAAGCAAAGTACCTTGTGCGTTTCTTTAGAATTTCGATTTTAAAACGGCGGTTTGTTTGACGGTAGATCGATTTTTTTTTTATTTCTCATTCTCGGAAAGTAGTGTTTGTTTGATCTGAGTAGCGGGTGGGAGACGCTCCTTCCCACCTAAGGCCGGGAAAAACATTGGTGTAAACAAAGTTATATGTGTAAGATTTTTCGTTGTAAAATATTCTGTTGTTGTAAAACAATTAATAACAACTATGTTTGGCAGGGTAGTAACTAAATATAGGGTAGAAAGTGTAGGTAAAAAAAATTAAAACTTTCCCTAAATTTCATTGTTCTAACTCCTAGTGTATCTTTGTATCTTCTACTCATGTTTATTATTTTTAGTAAATATTTAGAAAAACTACTATTTTTTTACCCTCCTCATATTTTAAATGAAAAGTAGAGTGTTCAACACGGATGTAAGTCATCGATTCCTACTTGGACTATAGCTGCATTAATTTTAAAAATATACTGCTCATGTTATTAAAATCAAAATAAATAATATAAAAAAACATACTATATTTATATCTTTATTCCTTATATTAGTAGTGAAAAGCAGAGAGATTCCTATTCGGGCTATAGCCGCCCGTAAATATTCCAAACAAAATTTTACGTAAAATTTCACAAATAGTTCAAACCTCTCAATAAATTTTTAGTAAGTATGTTATTTTATCAATGAATAATTTTTAGAAAAGCTACTTTATTTACTTTCTTTAAATTCGATATGAAAAGTAGAGAGCTGACCGCGGGTGAAAGTTACCAATTCCTTCCGACCCTTGTATAACAATCTACTAAAGTTGTGCACTTCCAACTTTAAACGGATTAAATCACGTAGGTATATTTATCATTATTTTTGTCCCGACAGTCATCCCGTGACCACGATCACTACAAAGTGTTTGAAACGTCGGGGAAAAATAATGCTAAATATACGCGATTTAAACCGTTTAAAGTTGTTTAATTACAAAGTGTAACAATCGCGAAAACCTAAGACTACATTGTGCACTTTCATTGCGCAGTCTCCGAAATGTATCCGTCAAAAGAAAGATAATTATGTATTTTAAAAAACTGATTGTGTTGAATGTTTTTTTTTTTTTTTATTGCTGATAGGTAAGCCTTTGACTACAATCTCACCTGATGGTAAGTGACGATGTGGTCGTAGGTCTTAACAGGCTTAACCTAGAATTACTGGCCTTCAAGGACAGCTGCCGGAACACACCGTTAGGTGCTTGGCGACAGATTTTCCACTGGAGGGTGGTCGCTAGCCAGGCGGGCCTTCGCAAAAATGCCCTTCCACCATGCGGTGAAGCTCAAGCCAGCGGCGGGATTCGAACCATGGACCTGCTGCGCGGCAGTCCATAGCCAAAGCCACTGAGCTATCACTGCTTCAAATGTACCACATTTTAGAGTTTTATCGTAGCAAGCTTGCAAAACTAAATAAGGGTGCCGTGCTGCCCGTGGGGCGCCGGGCTGCCCGTGGGATGCCGGTCTGTCCGTGGGGTGTCGGGCTTCCCGTGGGGTTCCGGGCTGCCTGTGGGCATAAGATGAGCCGTACGTTCAAGGGTTTCTCAACATTCCGCGGTCCAAGTTATTTAAAACGAAATATTTAGTTTGTGATATCTGTAATTTCTGAACTGCAAAACTGAGGACTGAAATATTTACGGGAAAATAATTAAATAACCACTATTGTAACAAAAATGAATGATTGAAATCGGACTACGCGTTAATAAAATACAACTAAATGTACATTTTGACTTTCATCCCCTTTCCTAAGAGAACCGTACTGAAATTCGGGATAAAAGTATCGTATGTCCTTCTTCGTAGTATGAACTCGAATCCTGCTAAGTTTCATTATATCCATTCAGTAGTTTTGGAGTGATGCGAGGCCGGGATACAGATAGACAGCAAGAAAAAAAAAACAGTTTTTGCTTCAGTATCAGCTACAGATTGCTCTCAAAACATATTTTCAAAATATCTGCAATGTACAGAATTGGACCTGTTACAGTTTTATTATAAGTATAAATAGATAAATATAAGCGTCTTACCCCTCGCGCTTCCCTACCCGCCTTCTGCAACCTGTTATAGGTATAGATTAGAGTATTGCATGTTATGAAAAATATACGTAGGGAAGTTGTGCTTATCGTAATAAAAAAAACTGTATTTTATTGTTTGAAAAATCAGTCTTTTGGAGAGGTCCGACTACAGACCTATATATTATACCTATACGATAAAGTGCAAACGCCAGCTTAAGATGAGCCGTATGTTGAAAGGTTCCTGTACGTACGGGGTGTCAAGTTATTTGGAACGTAATATTTAGGTTGTGATGTCTGTAAATTTCTGAACTGCAAATCCGATGACTTTGAAATATTTACGTGATAATTTTTAAAGCACCACTATTCTAATTAAAAAAATCGGCCAAGTGCGAGTTGGACTCGCGCAAGAAGGGTTCCGTACCATTAGCTATACAACATTAGACTTCATATTTTAACCTTTTTAGGGTTCCGTACCCAAAGGGTAATAACGGGACCCTATTACTAAGACTTCGCTGTCCGTCCGTCCGTCCATCCACCTGTCACCAGGCTGTATCTCAAGAACGGTGATAGCTAGACAGTTGATTTTCACAGATGATGTATTTTTATAGCTGTTATAACAACAAATACTAAAAATAAAATAAATATTTGAGGTAGGTACCCCCATACAACAACCTTGATTTTTTTACCGTTTCTTGCTCGATACTAATAACAGTGACTGGTAAACGCTTTAACTATTCACAGAATATTTAGTTTTATGTTTTCTTTAAATATAATTAATTAAATTAGAATAAATAATTAAGGGGGCACCCATGCAATAAAATTTCAGATAATGGTACGGAACCCTTCGTACGCGAGTCCCATTCGCATTTGGTCTGTTTTTTTGTTTTAACGTGCGCGAGTCCAACTCGCACTTGGCCAAATTTTTGTATTTTTTGTTATAGCGGCAACATAAATATATCATCTGTGAAAATTTCAACTGTCTAGCTATCACCGTTCTTGAGATACAGCCTGGTGATAGACGGACGGACGGACAGCGAAATCTCAGTAATAGGGTCGCGTTTTTACGCTTTGGGTACGGAACCCTAAAAAAAACGTATGAAATCGGACTACGCGTTAATAAATTACAACGAAGTGTATATTTTGACATTCATCCTCACTCCCAAGAGCACCATACTGAATTTCGGGATAAAAAGCATAAATTATCCTACCTTGTAGTATGAACTCCAATCATGCTAAGTTTCATTGAAATCCATTCAGTAGTTTTGGAGTGATACGCGGCCGGGATACAGACAGACAGACAGACAGACAAAAATAAAAAAAAATATAGTTTCGGCATTAGTATCAGCTACAGAGTACTGTAAATTTTTTTTTTCAAAATATCTGCCATGTACAGAATTGGACCTGTTACAGTTTTATTATAAGTATAGACTCGCACTTGGCCAACTTTTTGTATTTGTTGTTATAGCGGCAACAGAAATACATCATCTGTGAAAATTTCAACTGTCTAGCTATCACCGTTCTTGAGATACAGCCTGGTGACAGACGGACGGACGGATGGACGGACAGACGGACGGACGGACAGCGGGACAGACCGTTTTTACCCTTTGGGTACGGAACCCTAAAAAGAACGTCTGAAATCGGACTACGCGTTAATACATTACAACTAAGTGTATATTTTGACTTTCATCCCCTCTCCCGAGGGAACCATGCTGAATTTCGGGATAAAAAGCTAAATTGTCCTACCTTGTGGTATGAACTCCAATCATGCTAAGTTTCATTGAAATCCATTCAGTAGTTTTGGAGTGATACGCGGCCGGGATACAGACAGACAGACAGACAGACAGACAGACAAAAATAAAAAAATATATAGTTTCGGCATCAGTATCAGCTACAGAGTACTGTACATTTTTTTTTTTCAAAATATCTGCCATGTACAGAATTGGACCTGTTACAGTTTTATTATAAGTATAGATGAGAACTTTGAGCTAGGTGATAATAGGTCATAAAGATGATAGTTTGAAAGCCAGAAGTCTTTCAAACTATCATCTTTCAAAGTATTCTAGGAACAGCGTTATAAGAAAGCATTTTTTTTTCTTTTTATTTATGTTATTGTGACGGAACAAGTTCGAGGTCTACCAGATACTAAGCGGACTAACCTCTGCCTATAACAGACGCTTTTCGTCACAAGTCACGAATTGCACTGCGCTCTGACGAGCATATCTGCATCTTCAGACATAGTTGTTAAGTATCATGTGCCTGTAACTTTATACTGGCTCTCAAGGTCTGCTGCCATAACACACCGTTAGGTGCTTGGTGACAGATTTCCTACTTAAGCTACCAAGCTACCCAGGCGTGTAATCAATACCCTTCCACCATGCCGTGAACCTCAAGCCGGAGGTGAAGATCGAATCAGGGACCTGCGGCACGGCACTCCACAGCAATTACTGCTCGGCCATCATTGCTTCAAAAAAAATATGTAGTGAACTAGAATAAAGTACGAGTTGCCGAGATGAGGTTTAATAAAAAGTAGTTAGAAGAAAGGGTTTGACAAAATAAGTATACAAGGCATATATGTGAATAGAATATATAGAAGGGGAATACTTCAGCAAACGTTCTGATCACATTGAAAGTTTATGAAAAAAAGTCTGGTCATGAGAACCTACCCTTAACAGACAGGGCTATGAAGAAGAGATATGTGCCAACGTCTTAGAAAGCGGTAATCCGTGATTTCTTCCTTCCAGAAAACAGGCGTGACACTGTGTGTGTAATACATAGACCGGAATGTAAAACCATCACTGGCGAAATCGGAGTACTTAAGGTGAACAGGCACCTAGGGTCGCCGGAAGTGCTGCACGCGCCGGAGTCATCAAATTTGTGTGTGTGCACAAGTGGTGAACTACACTGCGCACATAAAACCTGAGACATAAAGTTGTTGAGTATCATGTGCCTATAATTTAATCGGCACAAATACTCTACAAACCGGAACTCAGCAATGATAACATTGCTGCTTGGCGGTAGAAATAGGTACAGAGCAGTAGCAGAGTACTTCTCTAGACGAACTCGCACAAAGAGTTCTACTGCTACTAATAACAAGTGTACATTAATTAAAAATTCAAAACCCCGACTGCAAATTATTTAATTTCGTTAAGCGTTTTATCGTTCCATTGAAATTAAAGCTGCAAGTTATACATATGTACCACACTTCATGGGATGGTGAGAAAAAAAAATTTTTGCTCACAATACGGCGTCAAAAACCCACCAGTTTATATTTTTTCCTTTTTGTATGTACCTAGTGTCACCTGCGCTATCAAGACGAATCTAATGATATATCAAACATTAAAATCGGTTAAGCCGTCAAGAAGTTATGGTGGAATAAAGAATCTCACAAACATACATACATACATGAACCCTGTAAACATAACACTTCTTTTTTTTGGACAGTCGTGTAATAAAAATCACCTGACTTATAAGAGTAGATTAAAAGGTAGCTGAAAGTTTGCAGTAGGTATACAAATTAACATGCTATAATTAAAAGCTATTCAAGAACATCTACTTAAAAATCCATTTCGTTTGACCCGCCTGAATTTAAGTGATACATAATTCCATAATATGTATGAAATTCGTTAAGGGTTTCATAATTAATTAAATTTTAACATCATATGAGGTTCTGGACGTTAACGACTCCCTGTGGGCAGAGTTTTTCTAGTGATACGCCGCGAGCGCGTAAACGCAATTTGGATCGGGTCAAATGCTTGATGTGAATCAATATCGGGCATTACACTTTTTTATAATATTATGTTGTTCAATCCAGTAAGGCCTAAATATTAGTATGTTTGGTAAAATAATGTTATAACCTGATGTTTATGAAATCTGATAAAAGGGTAGGTTAAATAAATAGAATTTGTAAGTATTTTTATGGGGTAAATGTTGAGGTACAAGAGAATTGAAATTTTAAAACCAACCAGAATTGTTAAGGTGACGAAAATTTTCAAAAAGTGGTTTGGTTTCTAAAGGGTTCAAAACAGAAGTATGTTTTGCATATCTATTCTCAGGGCATATATTCTCTTCTTAGGCATAAAGCTCATAGTCTTAAAAATTAATGACGTTCTTAGTTTGGTGTGGTCAAGTTAGGAGGAATCTAGAGTTTGTCCTCGTTTTAGTGAGCAGCAAGGCCCCCGGTGGGGGCTGCGGCTGAATATAATAGCGAGCGGTCCCGTGCCTCCCACCATCAGTCAACGTAGGCGAAATACCATGGAATTTTTAGTCGGTTGTGATATTATTGGCCCTTAGCTCGATATAACCCATCTGCTCCCCAGCGGGTATAAGTAAACGTATTTTACCCATGCCAAAAAACCGGCCCTCAGCCGCGGACATATGCTTGGCCGGCAGTCTTGCAGATACAGATTTTTACTAATTCTTGTTTTGGTTATGTTAAATTATGCCTACGGTCTAACAGGTAAAATGTTGCCCTGCAGTCTCGCAAATTATATTAGTATATACATACTATACTTTTGCTTATATTATTATATAATAATATAGGCAGAAGTATCAACAACTTGCTTCTTCGTCCATATGGAATATATTTTGGTAGGTCGCGACCCCTCGAAAATGGAATACCGGAATTCCTCAAATATCCCACAATCAAATTTCATTAGCTCATATTTACACAGTTAACAACCAATGGGTTACTATACCGGCGTTATAAACATTCATAGCCATGAGCTCTCGCAGTGACCTCCTGAAACAAATACATACGTTACCGTCTGAAAGTTACGCGCGAACAAAGTCGTCGGGTATCCTTAAATGTGTAATAATTTAATTCTAATAATTTTGTATGAACTGAGGTGTATGAACTGGTCCTGCTGTACCATCTTTATATATGAAAGAATAAGGCGTTCTCTCTTTTCTATCTACTACCTATAATCAACCATACGAAAATATATTTTATTTTTAAAATAGTTGAACGGTGGGAAGTCTACAAATTTCAAGTTTTTTGTCTTAAATGTTGTTAGTGTGCTTCTTCTGAAGCACTCACAGAACTCCCAATCTATCACATCGATAATCAAAGATTTCAACTTTACACGTTATGTACACATATATATTTTTATGATTGTCCTGCAGACGTGTATGAGGCACCCGGGGAGTGCGTCGGCAAGAGAGAACCGCGACACGGTTTTCTGCCAGATGCGACGTGCCATGGACCTCATACACTACGTGGTGCGCGACGGGCTGCCCGGCCACGAAGAACACGGACACGAGGTTTGAAACTTCACATATTAAAACTCATCAAGAAACGTATCACTTAGCATTCCGAGGTATCACAGAGCGTATGCCATGTCCATCGTTTTGCAAAGGAATAAGATTGGTTTTTGCAACCCAGGTGTAGGTTCAGGAAATCCCCTCAACGCTCATCTTCACATATTAAATTTCAAGTCTAATGTTTAAAAATTGTAAGGTGTTTCTCAATTGCGCTTAAAGAATGCTTTTTGTAGAATATGAAAGCGTTTAAAATTAATTCAGCTGAGCTTCATGGTGTTTCCGACGTCACGACGGCGTAGCAAAGAAATATGGCCGGAATTGTCACGTAACATACTCGTATACGTTTTCCAGAGGATGTTCAGCTGGCGAATGATATCTTTCATAGGTCATCTGGCCCCTGGTGATGACTCTCCAAAACCTTATGATTCATCCATAACTTTGTAGAGTTCCATTGGTATTATATTGAGAAATTGGTTTAAAATGAGAGATGTAAATACTCTTATTTTACCCAGTAAATAATATATTATTATAGTATTCATAACAAACCATATTCTGCAGCAACCATATTAATATAACCCTTGTACCTTGATATGTTCCTCGTTATAACAGAGCGGATATTAAGTCAATATTCATCTAATAGGATTTCATGTAACGTTACTTACAAGTTAACGTGAAGGAACACATAAGGAGGTTAAACCTGCTACTAACAACACTATTAATTAAGGAACTGTTATTTAGTCTTTGTTATTGTACGGGACTGTTTCAGAATGTTCGAGTAAGTTCCGGTTATACTACCCAGAACATATTTATTAAACAAAACACGATCTTTGCGTTTCACAGTCATCGTTTTAGCCTATCCATCGGTTAAAGCTTGAAACGCGCTGCATGTTAACTGTCATTTATATCATTCAATTATTTTATGTTTTGGTTAGCAACCCGAAACTTTATAAAGACATTCTGAAACGGACCTTAAGGGCCTGTTTAAGAATGTTCGAGTAAGTTCCGGTTTTACTACCCACATCATATTTAATAAATAAAACACTATCTTTGCGTTTCACAGTCATCGATTTAGCCTATCCATCGGTTAAAGCTTGAAACGCGCTGCATATTAACTGTCATATGTATGATTCAGTTATTTTATGTGTTGCATAGCAACCCGAAACTTTATTAGGACATTCTGAAACGGGCCCTAAGTCTATCATTTTTCTTCTAATCATTTCTACACATAGAGATAATAATACAATTATATTCTATTTCTACCGTTCAACAAGACGCTTTACACAATTGATATCATTGTAATATACTAGCTTGTTGTTACATGTCGTGTCAACCAACAGTAGGTTAGTAAATGGTATGCAAGACAAACAGAGACTTAATCAAATCAACGGAATATTTGAATATCCAATGTTACATAAACACAAGAATATGACAAATATGTAGATCCAAATTCACATGAACGGATAATTTTATTTTTGTAAGGTATAAGTATTCATAAACCTGCTTCTGCTCGCGGTTTCTCGTTTAACTTCGTTATATACTCGTATCACACCTTCGAGAACTACAGGGGAGTCAAAATCTCTTTCCCAGCCTGATGTGAAGTAGAAATAAAAAATAAAATATAATTATTAAATATAAGTAAGTATAAGATATCTCGTTAACACACTAACTACTTTCTATTCCCAACATCGTCCACAAATAGGCATAGTACGGGAATGTATTTAACAATATAAGGATTTGTTGTCATAATAATGATATAATAAATTACTTATGATCAATTTAAACTTAAAGCACCGACGTAATGTCTGAGTCAAATTTATACTTGGGCACTTGGCACCTGGTCCCAATGTACCCAGCACACTCGCCGCTTTACCCCGTTGTATCGCCAAGGAGATCTGTTGGGTAAAGAACCAACCAGATCGGGGGTCCCGCCCTCTCTCCCTTAAAAGGCGGCCGAGGTTTTGGACTAATTGTTTGGCTTCGGAGCCCCAGGTAGGGTTACCATATCTCAGGATTTGTCCTGAGATTACAGGAATTTTCGACTTTTCTCAGGATTGCGGCCGGATTTTGCAAATCTTGTGAAATCTCAGGATTTTCAATAAAACACAGGTTACATTTTAAAGATCTCTTTAATTAAAAGTTAAACCAACTAAAATTATCTTCTTTTGGTAACAATTAAACAGTTAAAATCAATACTTATTTATTTAAGTAAAACAAACTAAAAATAATCTTCATTTGGTAGATAACAATTGCAGTTAAAATCAATACTTATTTATCCAAGTAAAACAAACTAAAAATAATCTTCTTTTGCCAACAATTGAACAGTTAAAATCAATACTTATTTATCCAATTATAACAAACTAAAAATAATCTTCATTTGTTAGATAACAATTGCAGTTAAAATCTATACTTATTTATCCAAGTAAAACAAACTAAAAATAATCTTCTTTTGGCAACAATTGAACAGTTAAAATCAATACCTATTTATCCAATTAAAACAAACTAAAAATAATCTTCTTTTGGTAGATAACAATTGCAGTTAAAATCAATACTTATTTATCCAAGTAAAACTAACTAAAATAATCTTCGCCGCTGCCACCCCCCGCCCCACCGCGCGCCGCTTTGAGTGCGATGTGCAAGTTGCAACGCGTGAGCTAGATCCGCAGTGTATGAAACGATAATAATACGTTTTTGAGAGAAAATTCTCAAACTGTATAAAATCTCAGGACTTTTCCATGGTAATCAGGCCTTTTCTCCGGTCTTTTGATTTTTACATCTGGTAACCCTAGCCCCAGGGGCCCGACGTCTCCACGGCAAAAGGAACGAATTCATAAAGTGGAAGGATTTGTTTATCAAAAAATAGTAAACATTTTTTTTAATACATCTGCCAAAAGTACCATTAGAATCGTTTAACAAACTTTTTACAAATACCCTTTTTTATTGTTTTGGTAGCTAATTCAATTCAAGAATAGACTTCACTTTCGAAGTGTAAAATTAAAAAATTGTTGGTATAATAGCATGCACGCGTTGAACTCTTTTCTACGAGATATCATTCATCAAATTGCAAGTACATCATGTACTGTTTCCACCGAATTAAGTAATAGTACTTTATTTTCAATTTTCTATTTGTCATGGCTACAGCAATTTCTAAAATTATAGCATTGCGTAGGTGGAAGGTAAATACGTATTGTATGTAAATTTTCTGAGCCTGCAAATTAACCACCTACCTAAATTCCACGGCAAAGTAAACAATGTCAACTCTGTTTATTTTCTCTGTTGCTGTTGTTTTAAACAAAACCGTGTGTTTCCTTATATCTAATTATAATAAACTGTGGTGTACAGACACAGAATGCCGCTTAACCACTGTTTAAGTTTAATCCATTATGTTGAGGACGAATGCAAATTTATTTAGCTTATTGTAGCGTATGGCTTTGCTCTAACAATGTTGACAATGCAACATTCTCTCTTTTAAAGAGAGAATATAATACAAGGCATAAAATTTAACTGTTGGTTAGTTGGTTTATACGAGTTATCCTTAATTAAAATAATTGTCAGAACAATCTAAATACTCTAAAAAGTGTTTGTGGTGGCTTTAATTTGATATGAGTTGGTCTCACTGACTACAACCCGTGTTAGGAATTGCCGTTGGCAGTTTGTGACAAATAATCGTTACGATTAGAACAGATGCATTATACCAATAATAATAAGTCAACATTCTCGTAAGTAGCGATCTGCTACCAATTCGCAGATTATTTTCCCTTAATTAGTTTTTACGACGGTAAATACATTGGAAGGATTGGAACAGTCTCCCCTAGAATTTCAACCATCTATCACAAAAGTTTTAAACCACACAATTCCATTATAAAGTTCTAATAACAAGGCCACACCTTAAGAGGTAGATGTGATTAATGGTCCAGACCTGATCGCAGTGAGAGTGCCGATAAATCCATAACTAGCTGGCCACTGAGAAACTACATCCCAAGTCAGAGGACCTAACTTCGAACAGGTTGAGTGCAAACATTTACCCACGACTAAGTGGCTCTAACTACATGACTACTAAATAAGTAGAAGCGACATCTAGGTACTCGAATAGATAGACTGAAACTTCGACATGTGGGTAAGCCTAGTTACCGGGTTGGCACTATGCCATTGTCGATAGCAGTCAGGTTGGCGCCCTTCTGCCCTTGACTCGGCTATCTCAAATCAGCATCGGATGGTTAGGGTTCAGTTATATTTTTGTTTCTTTTTAAGTATCTCTTAATGAGAAGCTATTCACCTGCGAACCCTTCCGTGCTATTTTTTATTCTTTATTTATCCTTCATGGTAAAATTTTGCAGCTTATAAATTCAGAACTGTTCCTTAACTGCCCATTCGCATGAAGTAAATGCGACAAAGGGAATATATGCGCCGCCCATCGAGCATTTCTAAGAAGGGTTAGTGACGTTGTCTACACAGCCGGCCACAAAAAACATTATCGAAGCCAACAGTTTATGCAACACATATAATACTCTTGTGTTCTCTTTTGAGTCTTAAGACAAAACATATTATTATGTACCGGAATATGTTGGCCTTTACTTTGTTCCAAAAAACATATTGTATCGATTCTATTTAAGTAGAATAATGGTAGGAGATGATTATAACATTATTACTTCTTCCTCACTCTTATACTACTTTTCTAGGTTACTACTAGGTACTTTCATAGGTAAGACAATATTTGTTCTTAGATGTAATATTTTTATACCTAGAAACTTAACTGTAAGACTTATAAATGTAAGTGCTAGTACAAAAATGAAGAGTAGAGAAATATTTACAGCGGCGTACCTCCGGAAGTGTGGATAGTTGTGAAACCCTACACGGTTGGTAGTGTAGGTCACGAAGCATTCCTTCGTAGCGTAGGTGTAAGATAACAACAAGGCTTGGATACAATACGAATAAGAATACGATACCATACGGACCCTTGGAGAAATTATGCTTCATTAATTGTATGTATGTGGGAGGTGTTTAGTGGTAGTCTTCAATTGTTTATGTACGTATAACTGCAAATCCAGGATTTATTATTTTGCTCTTGGGTATGGGTAATTATTGTGTAAATTATTTAGATTACTCATAACACCACTCAAATCGTTATATTCCTTTATGATATCAATGGTAGGTATTATTTATTGTCGTAATAAGTTTTCTATTCCTCTCGAATGCTAAATTTTAAATATGTATTTTAATGAAGTACAAAATGTAGGATCGACAAATACTAAAACATAACTTGTGGTACAGTCACAGAAATAAATAAATAAGCTTTCTAATAATTTAATGTAAATATTATAATACAACCATATCCTATCTAAAACTATATTTTTTATAAAAAGTATAATAATACTAATCCAAAAGTGTGAAATAACTTGTCGAAGTCGGTATACCATGCGCACAATATTGTGATAAGAGGTACTTTTGAACTATCATGGTACTGACTTCAACGAGTTATTTCACATTTTAGGGTGTGAAGTCGGTTTCATTTTTTGCAAAAAAAAAATTTATTGTACATATAATAAAAATATTAGTACATAGTTACATCATATATTAAAAATATTTTTAATCATTTTAAAATGGACTATAGCTAAATATGATTTAAGCTGGATTTCATTCAGCAATAAAAATACCATAGCTTTTACTTATATACCTACAGGTTTGTAACTGGCCGGTTTTTTTATTTGATAACAATCATCGATGCAAAGGTTTTCAACCCTGTTTAATAAAAAAAATATCAGCATTTTGTAAGATATGCAGGTCGCTCACCATATCGTGCACCGTGTGGCACCGGTTTGTGTTGAATAGCTTAATTAGATACTTAGGTTTAGGATTGAAATGTTTGTTCGGCCAGGGTATTACAGGGTTGGAGTCTTGCGTCAGTGTGGTCAAAGTCAAAGTCAAAATTATTTATTCAATTTAGGCGTATACAACGCTCTTATAAAGGTCAATTACTTTTTAATATTGAAATATACTACATTGTACTGCCACGTTCAGCAAACAAAAAATATAGGACACTGCGTGAAGAACGGGCAAGAAACTCGGGGCCATTCTTTTAACGTTTTTTAACAATGTGTTAAGTAGTTAATATAGTAAAATTATTACAATATTTTTTTACATTACGTAGGTGACAGGCGCTAGCTTGGCAGAGGCGAACCATAGTCCAAGCATTTTTGTCGTTTAAGTAATCACAAAATGTTTAAACTACATATTCAAACTAATGTCTTGTTATTTGTATAATGTAATTAAAACCTGGACATAGTCAAGTATCACGCGGTTATATCATGTAACATTTTAAGGTGTTGTTACTTGAAGGGATTGCAGAATCTACAATACAAGAAATTGCTTTCTTAGTGTAGGTTATGCGCAAAAACATACCAAGTAATCTTATACAAGTATTGTATTTTTGTAGGAATTAATTAAAAGGTATAACGAAAAGTGGCCAATTTAGTTTGTTAACTAATTGTATATAATAATATAGGAGAAAAAAATAAAAACACTAATAGATCGTCAAACTTCAAAGCGTTTTCAAAGGCCACACATCATTTTCAGTACCCGATATGCAGAACTTGAACTACATGCTAATATTCACTAGGTTTTCATTGAGTTAGTAAACGATTTAAAAACTTATATAAACAGTATCAATCGCGAGTTATAAAATAGATGGCAGTGATTCAACAAGAAAATGATATTATCCCAACTTTTTATTCGCTTACCAGGAAATAGGACAGTCTTCGGGAAGATAATAGGAGATAGATACGAGTAGATAGATAGATATAAGCGCGCATCCACCGCAGGCATGATATAGATCATCTCATGTCGTTATCTAGATTGGCAGCTTCCACTGGAAACCGGATAACTAGTGGGTAATTCATCTTTGAAACTAGTTTATATTACATAGTTCGTATGTGTTTGTGTGAGTACATTAACACCTACGTAAGCACCTACAAACAAGAGTCATCAGTGAAATATTCATCAGCACTTATACAGACTCTTTGTTGCTATTTTGACTCAAAAGTCAAAATCATTTAGTCAATTTAGGCGTCTACGACGCTCTTATGAAGGTCAATTGCAAATTTTAATATTGAAATATTCTACAGATACTTAGGTACTATATAATAAAATTATTACAAATATTTGTTTAAATTACGTAGGTAACAGGCGATAGCTTGGCAGAGGCGGGATTGTCCAGGCATTTTTGCCGTTTAAGTAATCACAAACTGTGTAGTAGGTCTTCTTAATCAATATGTTTTTCACGTGCAACTTGAATTTCCTTTCTGTGAGCGTTGTAATATGTTTAGGAATTTTAGTATAAAACCGTACACAAATACCTAAGAAGGACCTTTCGTTCGTCTTTTTTTTTATTTGACTAACATGATTGCTAATTTCTAAATTGCAGTCATATATCTAAGGTTCTACCCGCAGCTTTGCCCGCCTGAAAAACGGATATATTGCGCTCACTCCAGGAACTATTCAGTTACATAAAAAGTCCTGACCTATGTCCCATTCCAGGACCTAAGAAATATTAGTACAAAGTTTCATCAAAATATGCTCGGTCTTTTAATTTAAGTTTACATTTAGAATATTATAGTGAGGTGTGATCCCTTGCCACTATAATATCATTAAAAAAATTCGCTATTATTATCTATATAATCGCAATTTTTTACTACCTTCTTACTTATGTATTTACTTCCCTACCTATATACCTTTCCTATTTTTATAATAAACCAGGTCATTTAATCTAATGAATTGTAATTACCGAAGCTTATAAAGGAATTCCATAGGTAAGTAAAATTGATGAAATAGATTTTAGATGCTTGTCGAACGTTCAGTTAGAATATTTTCCCTTTCACCTCTCTTCACCTTTACAAGTCGCCATCTTTCTATCGGAGTTACTGCATATCCTACTTGTTATTCCGTGCATAAACCGAGTTTTTCTTTTCTTGTAGTTGAAACCTTTCTCGGATAGTCATGAACAGGTATAAAATATAAAACGGCTGTTAGAAAAGTGCCTTATTTTTATCTACAAAATGTATTTTAAACACGCACTAGAGTTAAAAGTATGCTTTGTTTCAAGAATATTTTTATATACTTAAGTACTTTATATTCCGCCTTTGTAGAGAACGTTGCTTCCTCATGTAGTAAAACGGGAAATTTCAATTTCAATATGAATGCAAGAACAGCAAGTTACGCCGTGTCGCTTGTTGTCTTCGCTTCACTTTAGTTTGTTCAAATAAATCATGTCTTGAGTTTCTGAACAAAGTGAAACTTACATATTTTCTGACGACACTTTTGATGTGTACATCTTGAAGTTTTATTTGAGGAAGCATTTGTAATTAATCTAAGAACTTAGGTTTGTAGGGTAGCTATAGTAATGTAAACAAAATAGGTACCATTTTCATATGTCAACACCAGTTTTGCTATACAAAAGACACGCATTAAAGCTAAAATTAAGCATCGCTAAGCTTAAAGCTATGCTTTCAGAAACCGGTATTACCACTGACACTAAGCACAGACAAGCATAACATGTTGAAACGCATAATTAAACAACAATGTTCAAATCACGGCTTGCTGTATAAAATGTACAATTATTGACTAGCTTAGCCAGTAATTAGTTTTAAAATAAATGGGTAAGTACCTACGCTACGTAGATTGTAGGATATCAAACGCCTTATCTTATTTTTCTATAATTTTCTATCTTTGTCTTAATTTATTTCTTCTACCTTGCTTGAGATAAAAACGATGGTGCACAATTTATTAAAATTGTATAAATATATAACGGTAAAGTATACAAGTATTCACAACACAAGACATAGGGTACATAGATCATGCAGGTACCATTCAGAACGTTACTGATCAGGATGATGATACGTTATTTAGAAGTCTAATTCTGCAAGTCGAAACTCATAAATATTGCCAGTAGTGCAGCTTAACTATGGAGAAGGATAGAAGTGTTTTCATAGCAACAAACACGTGAGATCATGTGGTTTCCATGTATAACAACAGGCAGCGCAATGGGAAGCTGGGACAGCGTTGGGAGCGCTCCGCGGACTGACGTCGCAAGTGCGGACGGCGCGCGCACGGTGCGGCGCGGACGCAGCCAGACGAAGGGCGTTAGCATCCACACTAAGGGCGCTGGTCGAGAGGACGCACGACTTTACCGACTCTGCGTACACATCGCACGAGCATCGGCAGCGTATCTTATCGCTGGCCGAACGGATAGCGTACGAGCTGGAGCGGTTAGTCGCTGTCGCTGTGTCTTTAGTAAGTACAAAATTTATCTTATTTTTACTACAACTCCATATGACACGATGAAATTTTGAAATCCTATGGTTTATTTATCAACGTAGGCGCTAAAAACCTTATGCATTTTCACGTAGGGTATTTGCTGCATTTCTTCTCATTGACGGGAGTAGACAGGGCTTTTGGTCGCTGGCATTGCTGTTTCTATTTCAACAAAGGTAGCTCGAATTAGCAGATTATGTCCCGGCACCAGAGAAGATCGGGTCAAGGTGGAATGCCGCTCGTGCGAATGTGCCTTTCGTAGTAATTTTGTATGCTTACTCACTTAGCAGGCGGTAGTGAATATAATAAAATATTAGAAAGTGATGTATTGTATACGTGTCAGGAGGAGCAGGCAGGATCGAGCGGCAGCGGTAGCGGCACGGCGCTGGAGAGCGCTTGCATGGGCGCGACGAGCGCGGCCAGCGAACTGGAGCGTGCGCTGGTAGTGGCAGCGCGTGACCAGGCGCGTGACCTGGCGCCGCTCGCCGACGAGGCTAAGCGCCTCGCCGCCGAGCTCGCGCACATAGGTAACCCCCCAAGGATCGTAGGTACACACCACATCAAGAGGAGCCGCGCCATGTGCTGAACTCTCTCCATCTTTAGTCGGACCGCTTATCTTAGAATTCGTCTGCGACGCAACAGGGCAATAGTGTACTGTATCAGCCGGATTGTCCACTGCTGAACACAGCTTCCTCGATTAAAGGACGGTTTGCCATAATCCCCACGCTTGGCAGGCATCTTGGGGATCGCAGTGTAGCAGTTCCTCAGAAGAAGCTTTTTTTTTTTATACTGAACTGGGTAGCACTTGACCACTATCTCACCTGATGTTAAGTGATGATGCGGTCGATGATGGAGCGCGCTTACCCAGAAGATACCTGTTCACTCGCGTTTTGAAGACCCCCATATTGTACTTAACCGGAAACACAGACTCAGGCAGGGTATTCCATTCCCTAGCGGTTCGTATAATGAACGAAGAAGCAAATCGCTTTGTTCGGGTAAATGGAATATGTACCATATAGCGGTGGCGCTTTGGAGTATCCCTGGATGTCCGGTTAAAGAATGGGGATGGCGGAATCAAATCATGTAGTTCTGTGGCACACTCCCCGAAATGTATGTATGTAATATTATTATATTTATTAATTATTTTTTTTATTTATTTTTGTTTTGCTACTGCCCACCTTCTGCTGTTGTAACCTTAGTCGCCTCTTACCACGGGCAGAGATGGTAGGTTGACAATCTAGCCCGGAACCCCACGGGCTAAAGGCACAAGCCCTACGCCATTTTGCCGCGCGCCCTTGTAGCGTCTCAGATAAGCGGTCTGACTATGGTTTGATTTACACGAAGCCAGACGCTGGTACACCAGCACTGGCGAAGTACTGTTTCCGTATACAAAAAGAAGAAGCCCCGGCAATATTTTTAGGTGTAGCCTGCGATTGGCGTCAGCGACTGCCTTTGTGTTGATCAGCCTTCTGTCTGGAGGACAGTGCACGACGCAAGCGCTCCTTCCTACTTCCTTGATTATATGCATCCGCCTCCAAGACATACCTTTTTATATTTTACAATCACAAACTTTTAGAAAAAGTTTATGATTGACTCAACCCAGTGTATTTATTCCATAATTTTTATAACTGATCTTAGATGGGTGGTTTAGAGGTGTCGGAATTGAAACGGATTTGTGTAATCCAGGATGTAGTAGTATTGTGTGTTATTTGTTGATGGCATTGTATTCAAGTTGGATTTTCTACAGCTAGTTCCTGCGGTGAGAGAGAATCAGAGAGACTGCACCAAATAGCCAGCCGGCTCCATGAACAGTTAGATCATATAATAGAGGTACGTAAGAAGATTAAAGAATTAGTTTTAAGTTCTGAAAAGGAAAGAATGTTCTTACACTATTCCAACGCTCTTATTATAAATTACTAAATAATATTTTTTTTCTAACAAATTATTAATCTATTCTATTAATTAATAGATCCTTTTCTAATAGTACCGAAACCAATAATTCTTTACCCATGTTTTAACTTTAGAATATTTAAAGACACTTTAGTAGCCGTTCTTTATCGGTTCCAGGTATGCAAATTGCTTAGGCATATAGCCATGTCGGAGACATTACAAGTGAGCGCCAAATTCGCTGAGATCAACCTGAGGATATACGGGCCACAAGTGGTGACGGCGGCGCGGACGCTGGCGGCACACCCGGGCTCCGCGGCCGCGCGGGAAAACCTTGACGTCTTCGTCGATATGTGGGCGTGGCTGCTCGCAGACGCGGCACGACTGTCTAGAGAACTGCTGGACTTGACGGACGACAGACCTGACAAACAGCAGTATAGCAGCTTGCCGCGACCGGGAGTAAGTTTCATGTATTGTTTTATCCGATACTAATGATACTCGTATTTAGGGCATGGTATGTAGAGGCGGCGAGACTGTTATATAAATTGTGACTGTGACTTGTGACTTGACTGACGGTAGAACTGACAAGTAGTAGTAGCTTGCCTAGACCTTGGAAATGAACAAATATCTTTTTGTATATATTAGTCTTGTATATGATTCACTCCACTTGACCTGTTTTAGTCACTGAGATTCTTATATTTCACGAAGATCAGATCAAAGCTACGAAAGATACCGTCAAACAGACTTAAAAAAATTTAGCTTACTTCTTGCCACAGAGACCAATTCTTAAAGTAGGTCATCTTCTTACTACATATGAAATCCCAGTGACCATAAGTTCTATTTAGCATTAAGTTGCAGCCTATAGCCGCCATGCTGGCGAAATTTGATCAACAGCAAAGTGGCTCAAAAAATCCTATATACGTAATCTCTAGTTGAAAAGCCATGTATCAATTTACAGAAACATGGTACAACGAGTAAACCGCTGAAAGCGGTTCGACTGGACTCCGACGAGCAAGCGAAGATTGCCAAGTCGGGTCTGGAGATGAAAATGATGTCCTCTGAGATGGACGCAGAGACTGACAAATGGCAGGGTGCAGCTGCCGACGAGAACAACGATATTGTGAAGAGGTAAGCTCTGCTGACTATAGCCATACCTAAGATTTTCTATATATAGGTTCTTTGAAATTTTTCGTATATTTTTTTATATGCCGCGTCTTAATCATGTCCACATCACAGTTTTTCCCATTCCAGTCTTCTGCTGTTCCAAAATTTATTATTTTACTAACACCGAGAGAGATCTTTCTCAAAGGCTGACATAGGCCAGTACTTTATAAAATAACATGGACAGGTACGCCTAGTATGAGCAATTCAGGAATGTACTCTTGCTACGATCCTGTTCCTTCTTTATCGTCCTCTTCATCTACTTACTTATTTCGCTCATCAAATTCTTTGCACTCGCATTAGGATAATAATACGCACGAATTAACACGTATTAGGATAATACTTTTTGCATGTTGAAAGGGCACTTTGCGAATGCTCGCCTGGCTAGCTACCACCATCAGGTAGAAAATCTGTCACCAAGCATGTAAAAGTGTGTTCCGGCAGCAGTCCTTGAGAGCCAGTCAAATTACAGGCACATGAGATCTAACAACTGTATGTCTCCTCGGAGGGACGGGTGCGGTCCAGTTCACTTGTGACGAAATGCGTCTGTTATAGGCAGAGTTTAGTCCGCTTGACTTCAGGTAGGCCTCGTGCAATATCCGTCAGAATCAAAAAAAAAATACTGCCCTCACTAAATTCTTCAAAATGTCTTTACTTGGCTAAGTAATATTGTACCTACGTACGTTATCAACGAAGGTTTAGCAGTTAGCTGGTCCGACGATAGCCTTAGTGCATCTTTTAGATCTATGTTTTCGATTACCCTTTTTTAGAAGTAGACAAGTTATGAAGCGACAAGGAAAATAATTACCGTAGGCACCTTGCCAAAAGTAGGCTACAGTTTTACTAACTTACTCTTTATTAAATTGAGTAACTTTTTCAATTTCAGGGCAAAAAATATGTCTTCCATGGCCTTCGCTATGTATCAGTTCACGAAAGGTGAAGGCCGATTAAACACTACGCAAGACCTCTTCACACAAGCGGAATATTTCGCGGAAGAAGCGAATAGACTTTATAAAATCGTAAGACAGTTTTCATATCAGGTAAGAGACGTACTTTTAAAGTCACCTTGAACAAATTTTATACATGTTAGTCTAACCAGCAACTTTTATTTTAGGTTCCCGCGGGGACGACGAAAAAAGAACTTTTAGAACATTTAGATAAGGTTCCAACTTACGTACAGCAGTTGCAATTCACTGTGAAAGAGCCTACTGTAGGACGTGCCGCTACTTTCAGCAAAGTGGATAACGTTATTCAGGAAACAAAGCACCTTATGAACGTCATAAGCAAAGTCGTGACTACGTGCTTCGACTGCGCAAACAAGGTGACCATTCCACTTCTACTAACTTATCTCATTAAATATTTACATAACTTTTCGAACAACACATCGCACATTTTTCATAGTAAATTTTCTAGGTAATATAAAGATTTTAGTGCATTGGAACGTAATGTTCCTTAGGTACCTTTGCCGTGGGAGGCGAGTGTGGGAGTGGTTAAAAGGCACCAGAGTGTTGCACCCGTTAAGTACTTTACAGATTATATTTCATTCGTGGTTGTTAGACTTTCGGGAGAGGGTGGAACGTGTGATCACAGATAAGGCTTATTCTTGGTTCAGATATTTAATAAAATAAACATTAAAAATAACTCCAGGCCGCTACAATTTCAACGGCGGCGATGAATACCAACCAAGCAAGGATAAGTCTTCTTAGTTGATTAGAATCTAGTTTGAAATAGTCATAGAAAAATTGGAAATGTGTATTAACTCCCGTTTTGGTTTTCAGTACCTACTTACTTACATTTTATTTGTTTATTTCTGTTTTCCTTCCGCCTGACGCCGGCTCTCTTCCAGGGTCTTATACCGCTGGAGAAAGCGATAAACAAATCATCAGTGAATACAAGGGACGACTCGGTCTGTCTCTATGCACTACCATAAGATACTTCCTGATATCCATGTATTTATGTGTTACCTGTGTATGTAGTCGATCTCAGCATGTGCCGTACACTACCTTATATTATATCATCTACTCAATATCTTTATGTATGTCATATTAATATTCATTACCTACATCTATATGTTGGCTAATATATATTATTATTAAAAATAGATTCTTAAAGCTCTGTGCTATTTTATCTATGTCGTCGCAGGCTACTCTTTGAAATATTTGAACCATATAAACATACTAAATAATATTTACAAATATATTGTTTCCCTGCCTCTTTACATGTTAATTTACTGCATAGAATTATATGTGCTTTATTTTATGGTCCTTTTTAAGTTTATTTATTTGATATTTTCAGTATTCCCTGTGTATGCCTGAGAGAGTCCCTATGCATTGGAAGCCTAATTTACACAAAGCATCCACATATAAAAGTGAAAATAGTGTATTGAATGGTTGAAGTAGGTATTATGTGGATTCAATCTTGTGACAGACTCTCTTCACTCAGTTTGTTCTGTATCCTAATATATAACTCACAAACTGACAAATTACTTACTACAGTGTTTATTGGTTTAGTGTAGAATTGTTTGATGGTGTAACATACTAGCTAATATTTGAATGTTGTTAATGTGTTGTTGCAATGATAATTTTTGATTAGATTAGTATATGTGTGGTTTTTTATCATTCATCTTAAAGTTTATAAAATGTATTAATTATAAACTTTAAGAGCTGCGGTCCTTCATTTCTGAGAGTACAATTTGATAAATTTCTGTCAATTTACTATAACATTCTAACACAATTAAAAAATCAAATGTAACTTGTGTTTCATATCCACATCATGCTTTACGTGAAAAATAATTGCATGGTGTTTCGCCTTCGATTGCAAATAATGATCCTCAGCGCAGACCCAAAAAGAATATGTCATAGCAGAGTCTAATTGTCTCAATGACTGTTCGAATAAAACTCAAAATACTTCTAAAACTGTAACCAGTTTCAAGGAATCTATTCCAAATTAGCTGTTGAGACAATTAGGCCGGAAATAGCAGCCAAGTAGTGTTCCATGTGTGTTTGGATACTGTGGGAGCAGGTTATCTGACTTGTTTGTTATGTATGATGCAGTACAAATTGGACTTCACGGGTCTGTCAGCGGGCGTGGGCGGGGCGGGCGGCGGGCGTGCGGGCGCGCGGGACGAAGACGCGGGCGGCGGCGGCGGGATGGACGCAAAGCCGGGGGGGTCAAGCTCCGACACGGCCATGTGACAGTACGGCATGGGCCGGCGCGGCAAGGGCGACGCGCGCCGGACCAGGGTCAGCTTCCTCTTGTTTTAAAGACTTAAACGTCTTCGAAACGATCGTCGCCTGATATCGGGACGCGAGGATCGAACTGTAGTACACATAAAGCTGGTGAGAGCTTTACTCCCAGAATATAATCCCAAAACATCAGAAGTACAGTCTTTTCTGGAAAAACAGTCTGTTTCCGTTGTTCCCGACATTGTTCCACCACTGATGTACATCGGGAAAACAGTTCAGTAGGATTCAGTGCAACAAACAAATCTCGCATTGATCTCTACCAACTGGAAATCGAGCATTAATTTTGATTGAGATGCTTTACCTGTTTGTAAGGGACGTTGAAACTATGCTCGTGTCTTAGTCCCCCACTGTCAAAACCTTAACAAAAACGCAAGCAAATACCTAATTTGTGATGCTTCTGATAAAAGACAATAACATTTTAATATAATTGAAAGGAAAATTCAAAAATATAACAAACTGACTGAAGGCAACGAATTCACTCGGCAACTTTACGTGTACCCAGTTCGATGCTCACGCGGTATCAGATGCATATGTGACTACTCTGCCGATTTGCAAACCAGTAGGCGCTCATGCATATGATACTGTAAAACCGATAAAAATTGCTGTTAATCCCTTAATAATACGCTATATTTGAGCGATTATTCAAAGGATGGCAGCTCGTATAGTTTAATATAAGATGGACAGTACGATATACAAAGTAAGTTTCGCCAGAGCACTTGCGACACACAAATCGTCTTAGCTCTAACAATTTTTAATACTAGAAGGCAATCGGCATACGCGACGCATTTGGCTGTGGACATAGAAAAATAATTGTAATAATATTATGTACTTAATTAAAGAAACTTGTTACTATTACGCCTTATATGAACACCACGAAGCCATACTTCTTGCTCATAGATAACTTCTAAATTATAGTGTAGACTCATACAAAGCAGTTGTTCAATCTTAATCGTTACGTATATTGCCTCGAATAGAATTTGTGATCAATAAATTAAGAAGAGTGAAAATCGTACAATAATAAATAAATACTTGTTACACTTTCATAATGTTACACATTGTTACATATTTATCTACTTTATACGTAAACAACAACACAGAGAAGCCTATTTTTTTAAGTTTCCCTTTCTTAAGCCTGCTTATAGTTATAAGTGCCTTTTAACCCTGTTCTTGTCTATCTACTGTTTTTAATAAATCCTGTTCTATAGTTTACACCTAAGCATTTGTTTCTAATGCGCACTCTATCGCACTTTCCGTGGTCCTTGTTGCACTTTATTTTAATGCACGTTCGCTTTACACTTTTAATTTGGCATCGATTATTGTAATCCTGCTAAATCAACATTAAGAACGACACACTATCGCAATCGATGTTACCGCTATACTAGAAGTTTCTATTCAACAATTTTCTGTACATACATTAGACAACTCATACACTGACAGAAACGCGCGACGAGTGCATTGCATGATTGTGAAAAGGAAAAAAAAATTAGATGTGTGTTGCATGTGTGTAAACGTGGTTAAATGAATTTCGTACGTCATCTTTACGACGGGGAGATGTTTAACGTTAAGATAAGGGAAATTGACCTTGGTGGATGCAACTGCAACTCCCAGTCGCCCCCAGCGCAGTGTTATATAGACCAAGGACATGTCGCGACGTCGACGCCGATCAGCTTTAAAAATATATTCATAGGTGTAACCACAGCCCAAAGGAAATAGTTGAATAACATTTAACCAAAACTACGATATAGTAAGAAAAAAACTCAAATGATGTGTCAAAAATGGTTTAAAACGTGACTTTTATAACATAAAATAAATTAAGCGCGATTAATTGGTATTAAAATACATTAGTACCAACATTTGTAGCTTGTAAGGTTTAAAGAATAATTTTGGAACTGTAGGTGGGTGAAAAATTTCTCAATACTTGGTTACACCTATAGAGCACATGCATGCATATCTGTGAGTGGCTGCTGGCTGAATGTGAGCAATCATCGTCCAGCATGTCTGTGTATCACTGATAGACTCGCGCGGCAATAAACAACATATCATAAAGGTAGGTCATCGACTGCCACACGACCAAGTCGTTAGTATTAAGAATAGATCCATCAAACGTGCCTAAACGTGGTTTGATGTTCAATCCTGTAAAAACAATTTGTATCAACAATCTGTATCCGCAATAAAATCCAAGGAATCTGTGAATCAAAGTACCTTTATTACAAACTAGCCGTATATAATGCTAACAGTAAAAGCTAGAGTGGCTCTCGGTAATTATGCGCTAGATTCTTCATACCAGCACATTGTCTTGTTTTATAGGTTCTTACCATATACCGACAAATTTAAGTATTTTTATCAACAGCAATTTAACTAGCGTTAAGTTATCATTATCATGTACAAATGCATCTACATGAATGCCATGAACGTTACTTCTTAGAAGCACCTAGTCAATTAACTGGATGAAGTGCGATGTATGATAGTATGTTCACTTCTGCTTCCGCCACACGCTATCTCTCGCCAGTGGAACGACTTAGCCTGCGGTCTGCGCTCGATCTCTATGACATTGGTCTACATAACACTTCGCTTGTCTAACATACTCTAGCATTTTACTCTTTGACTAACATTGTTGTTCTATAATGTAGATATAATAAAATTGTTACTATTTGTCTACTCTTTAATCTTAACGCCTTCATAATTAATTTTAATGTACTTCCTCGGACTATATCTTAAGTATGTTTCAATTGTAATAAGATATTTAGAATAGCTACGATAAATGTAATTATAATTAATTTAAAGAGCTTTGTAAAGCTTTATAATGAAGAGTTGTGAATCGAACATGTGGCCACGTAAAATTTAGATTCAATGATTAGAATAAAACTGCTTTGACTGTTATTGATATCAAATAATTCTTATAAGGCGTTTCATTCATTGAAATAAATACGAAATGTTTTCTTATTACTACGGGTATGACCAGCTAGCTAATGTAGTTCATTACGGCCTCAATTTATGAAGTCATCTTTCATAATCAGTTAACTGAAATTTCATTAAATCATTTCAAAATATACGTAGATATTGAAATCTTATACTTGACTTAAAGCTTGAAGTACTTCTCTTTTTATATATTTCTTAAAGCAATATATCTAAAACAACAAACCTCTTAAAAATAAAATGAATAGATTTCATATAGTAATAGAATATTAAGTATCTACAATATTAAAACTCAAGGGAATAATTAACAAATAAAGGTATCTTCTTGTTTAAAAGTGCCAAACAAGTTGGTACATTATTTTATACATATATTTGTGAAAGTGCAATAGGCGAGAACATATTATGCAATCGTTTAGTATATTGAAATAAATATTTTTTCAGGTGATTC
Source organism: Plagodis dolabraria (assembly GCA_963854805.1). Classification (NCBI taxonomy): domain Eukaryota; kingdom Metazoa; phylum Arthropoda; class Insecta; order Lepidoptera; family Geometridae; genus Plagodis; species Plagodis dolabraria. The sequence continues at coordinate 17,157,767 of OY978442.1, forward strand.
ACGCTCACATTATTCAGTACAAAGAGAGAAGCGAAACAAGCAAATTTATAAAAAAATCAAAACTCGACAGCCCTACCAAAAAGATATGTCTCTCGGGATGATGTAAGGACTTCATCTATACTGATGAAATCCAAATATGTTCAGTCCATTAAAAGTTATGATGGAATAAAGTCACATACATGTATCTTATTCTCCCATCAGACAATTTTGTAAAAGGGATCAATCAACTTTTATTACCTACTTAAGTTAAACCTTTGGGCTCGTCAATTGATTGTACATTTGTACCACCACGATATATATGTTTATAATCTATCGTGGTGGTACAATAAAGGGCACCAACCATTGATTACACTAAAAAGTAATTTACTTAAAGATCTATAAGTTTAAAAACAAGGCTTACACCCATTATCTTCTTGCCCCGAGACCAAGTAAGAAGGGCCTTTACGATATGTTTTCCAAAACAATAATATATTTTGAAAATGTTGTTTAGGTTTTATGGCCAACCGATACCTGACGCCACCTTTCGTTTGGTGTATAAGAATTTTAATGCGGTACAGAACTCTGTTATGAGCTTAATTTAGAGCACCACATCGACATAAGTAGCGGGATACTACTCATTCGCCGCATTCTTGGCCCGAGTCGCAACTGTCGTCATCCAAAGAATCTAATTTTTTGCAGATCTAATGGCCATAAAGCAATGTTAAGTATATAAGATTGGAGTATGCCATTGTCTTGTACTGAATAATGTGAACGTAAGTGTACAACAGCGAATATAGAGTAGCAACATAGATTAAAATATAAATACCTAATAGCTGAGCCATTGTGCCTACCGCGTAGCATGTATCAAACTGCCTAAAATATTCGCTAATACAGAAGCATTAAGCATCAAAATCGCGAAACAAACAATAAATCTCCTAACAAAACCGTAATAGTCGTTAGTATAAATGTAGTTTTTAGACATACAGTGATTTGTGATATTACAACTTATTGAGAGTTAATCATCGTCCTTTGATTTCAAATTTAGCGTAATTATTAACTTTAGATTGACACAAGAGAACACCAATAATAGTTACATTAATATATGGCTAGATTTAGAGTCATAGTTTGGGAATGGTATGTAGGAAAGTATCGATTGCAAGGGGTAGTTATCTTCTATATTTCTTAATTATTTAAAAGGTATGATTTAATAATAAACCTTACATACACACAGAAAGCACAATAATGAATTATATTCAATTAAATTTCAATTGAAATTCGCATATAAAATATCAAATTCGTAATCAGAGATAGCGGGGCCGTACCTAGTACCTAGTGCTTTTTTAGTATTTGAAAATTCAGAACTCAGAAGACAAGACACAAGACTAGAACAGGCCATGTATCCACTAAAACATATCAATATGAACTAAAAAATATCAATCTCTGTAATAAAACAACCTGTTTTCTTTTTGAAATGCAAAAATATATATAAACCTGAACTTCAGAAATACAGTTTTCTCTCTTTCAAGTGGAAAATGTACTAAGGTGTGTTAACTATCAGGCATAGGTATCCACGAAGATGTAATTTTTTATCTCATTTATAATTCTTATTTATCGGGAAAGAAGTAGTGAGTCAGCCAGACACTAATCAAGGTTCAGCACTAAGTATATGCTACTAAAATAACAATCGCTAACTAAAATAATATAATCCGTATACTATTTACAATTTCTTTTCACTTTAAAAACATTACATAAATATATTTTTCTCTTTTTAGGTTACACCGAATTGAATATTGTTATATAAGCCATTCTCAAATCTTAACAAATTAGGACTTATAGTCTTTTGAACTATATAAGGGTAAAATCTCTGCCTTGATTAGTGTCTGCGATGCTCCAACGTTGATAGAAATAGTCGGAAATGAACAAAGTTATTTGGATAAATGCTAAAATAGTTAGTAGCCTAATTACAAAATCCTAAGTGAGGTGCAAAGTACCATTATGTAACTAAATATTTCATGGTTCTTTAGATATAATTAAAATGATCAACCCTGAAGGAGTAAAACCCCGATATGATAGGTAATGTAAATAAATAATTTTAATAGAATTTATTCCGATGTTTTAGTATTGTATTGTCATATTTTAAAATCGAATATGTATGTTAATTTGTGTAAAGTTTGTATCGTCGAGAAATGTTGTGATTGTTATCATATTATATTTAAAGTTGCATTTTCATTATAATATATAGGTAGAAGTATATTTTCCATAGTGCTGCCAAAGATATTAATATTATCTAGATGTAGTAATGTTGTTTACATGCAGTATATTTTGAGGTTGTTCGTGAATTTATGGAATGTATTTTCATGTGGTCTGCAAATGTAATAACACGGTGTACGTGATCTTATGCATCACTCAATAAAAACAAAAAACATAATAATGTCTTTCATTTTTTGACGTGCTCCCGTCTCGTATTTACTTTTACAAAACGGCCACATTAACTCTGCACTTCGCGTCAATGGCGTCACATCAGCGCTCCAACTTGTAATAAAATTAAAATAAAATCTGGCTGGCGGTGTGCGAGGTAAAATATACCACCAATAAGAGCGCTGCTATCCGCGAGGCTACGATCACGAAGCGATCTTAATGGTGGGTTTTTTCCTTGCACACCAATCTTCTTCCTCGCACATATCCGGTTGATTCACTGCTCATAGGTACTCTGGTATTGTTTAATATGCATCGGCGAGCGCAGGGAGGTAAATCGTATTCACGCCAAGCACCGAAATTTTGTTACTGGGTTGCATATCACATCCGAATATATGATGACTAATAATTAATGTTTTGAAATGAAACAAATAGTTCCTATATATTACGTATTTATTTATATTCAAAGGTACAATATATTACATCGCCTCAACTCCATTCCTCTCCCAACATACATCACATGTCCATAGAAATGACTAAGCAAAAGATCGGTATGGTAAACTGGGCCGAGACCCTACATAAAATACAAAAATTAAGCATTACCTTAACACCTAAATACCTAAATATAACGCGGAAGTCAATACTGTAGTTTATGAAATAATACATTTACCCATGGCGTGCTGGTTATACAATAAATTATGTATATCATAATTTTCTTGCCGCTATTTTCAATATATATTTTGTTGATACAAACGTAATACTAACAACTAAATATTTACATAAATTAATGTGAATAGTCAAGTAAATATCACTATGAATAAACTATAAAAAAATGTCACTTTCATCCCAAAGTGACAAGTATAATTAATACACACCTACGTGTAAAACAACGGCTTCATTTATAAACGTTATATACATTCAAATACGACATAATTTAGTACAGCATTTTGTAGTACGCAGTACTAAATTATGTCTAATGTGTAGCGATTATGAATAAAGCCGTAAAAACCTAGCGATTAATATATTTTCAAACGTTTCTTTGCAAGTTGAGAGATCCCGTACTTATCCATTTATATAGGAAAACTTTATCAACTAGCTAGAGCTAGACTTCTATTTCACAACTGAACTATGAGCAGTTTAATATCTCTAAGCGATATACCGACGACTTATGCAGTTAGTTTCTGACACCGCAAATACTACATCGAAACAGTCTCAGCAAACATAAACATAGGTAAACCTTGTTTAAATGAATTGAGAAGCAACAAAATGAATTGTATCTACAAAAATCTGTGTTTATTAAGAATTTATTCCCATAAACACAAAACGTTTTCTATTTCCAATATCTAGCAATAATACCTGGTTTTAATTATTGGTTAGGGGATATACCCAGCTATCAATGACTCTACTGGGCGTACGCGCTCTTACAAGCCGACCCTTGCGACATTTCGCACCAAAAATGCTTGGTGGCCGAAAGTCAACCGGTAATCTATATTTATAATAAAACTGTAACAGGTCCAATACTGTACATGGAAAATATTTTGAATAAAAACTTTTGAGTGCACTCTGTAGCTGATACTCATACTAAAACTGTATTTTTTATTTTCGTCTGTCTGTCTGTATCCCGACCGCGCATCACTACAAAACTACTGAATGGATTTCAATGAAACTTAGCATGATTTGAGTTCATACTACGAGGTAAGATACTTTTTATCCAGAAATTCAGCATGAGAGACGGGATGAAATTCAAAATGTACACTTGTATAAAATATATATTGTTGAAGAACGCAATACCAATAAGTACTGCGGTTACAGAAACATACCATACTATAATCTCCTTGCTAATCCAAACCACAAAGTATTCGGATGCACCGAATCAAGCTAAAATTTTATTCATATGATATAAATTTAAAAAATATCTCTTACCTAGTTAAATTTAAAATTTAGAATCGTGTTTTTACTAATGCGATTTTATTACTGGTTCACTACAGTTTTCTCTCTCACTCTCTACTTATATGATATAATATAAAATCAAAAGTATCATTATCGATAGTTCGAATCAGCAAATAACTTCGTACCATTGGTATTAATATTATATCAGAATTGAGCGGAACAAGTAACGTCTCTATTCCTAGCTATTACGTCTAATGTATAGATTTCTGCTCAAGAATATATTCTAATTACGATCGAGTCGATATTGATCGATATCAATGTATCGATAACAGATCAATTATTTAAAAGCTATTTGGCAACTTTACGGACGTAATCGTCTAATCATAAGCTGTAATATTGTTTGTGCTATGTAACTAGAGGTCACATCTGAGGGAACTTCCGCGCCCTCACCAAGACAAGCGATTCATATTTTATCAAGTATATGCAAATTTAATATCATAAAAAAGTACAAAATGTTCGTTAAACAAAAATGTATACAAAAATTAGGCCCCACTATAAAATATAAATGCTTTGTCATGGAAAAAACTTAAACATAAATAAATACATAAATAAACTTGTATACAGTTAGAGGTTAAATTTTGATTGGATAACATTATTGAACCATATTTTCGAGTAGTCTTTAAATAATCGTTGTTCCATTACGCTATATCATTAAAATTATCTATTTATCATTAAAAATACGTGCGTCGATAACGGACGAATGTCCTTATATTACTATCCCGGTTGCAACACTCTTAAAAGACCAATCTGTAAATTACAGAAAATCATAAAAAAATTACAATATTTGATTGAGGTGCTCGAAAGAGACAACAGAAGGAATGGAAAACTTAGGACTAAACATAAATAGAATATTAATATACAAACCAAAGACTTCTATACAACTGAGGTGGACATGGTCGACTCAACAAACGTCAAACTGACATTCAAACTTTGTGTAAGTTGCATCACAATATGCAACGGTGCTAATTAGCTCCGTTTGAACGATTCAAGTTATAGCATAGAACACGTCTACTTCAGATATATAGAAATCTTTGCCACAACCCCTCACAGACTAAGGCGATTATGCAATGACTCCTGTTAGTCAACAATAGACTAACGTGTAGGCCTATCACAAACTTTTTAGCATATTCAAAACAGTCAACAGTGACAGAAAAATTTATTATTATGCTCAAAAAAGCATCGAAATTGATGCGTTAAAATGTATAGGCCAATGTTAATCTAGTTGAAAGTATTTACAGAAAACTTGAGACCGTCCGCCACGAAACGGGGGATGTTATTACACAAATCCAAAGAGATAAACATATAAGTAAGTGACACAAACACAATTATGAACACACACATGCCGAATAAAAGACACGAAAGCTTATACGAGTATAAGTTATCAAACAAATCTACTCGCCTTCGATTGTGCAGTTACAATCGATACTAAAACAATGGCACTTCGATCCCAAATAAGGTAAAGAATTGGATAGTCTATCCAAAGAAATTTTGCCAAATCAAACTATAGCAGTTTGTTCTACATTTGCGACTCTGAAACTGTTATACCTCATCACAATATGTACAGACCTACAATTCACAAAGTTACTTGCATTTTTAAACGATTTTATAAGAAGGAGAATTGTGAATAAACATTAGCATACAGATACTTATTGTTATTCTTTAGACCACAATGTTAGAGTACCGTTAAGAAAGTACTACGGTAAGAATAAGAACTGTCATTAAGAATGCAAATCATCGACCGAAGCTATTTAATATTCACATTGATTCGTTAGCCAAGTATGCCAAGGCTGATTATATATCTAGATTGTGTTTAAAATTGAATGCAACTACGGAAGTGTAGAGGAATCGAACCTATTTTGTACTCGTTTAGTTTAAATTCGGCCGTTTGGCCGATTAGCGATCGTCGATCGATGATCTGTGACGGTGACTGTTAGTCACGCCAACGACGGTGGGTGCGAGGCCGACGGGTGCGTCCAATACATTAGAACAAACCTTTCTTTTTCTTGTCCTTTTTGTCCTTGCCGTCGACAGTCCTGGAACGAGAACAGGTCAAATTTAGTTCACGTAAGGTCGTCTCAAGCTAATCATACACTGAATACTCCACTGGCTAGCTACCACCCTCAACTATACCAATCCAGCTATGGCGTGTGTGAGTGCCAGTAATTCTAGGTTAAGCTTGGTTATCATCCATGACCACATCAGCAATTGACAACAGGTCAAATTCTAGCATATCAGAAAAAGAAATGTTCGTGTTAGCTAGCGAGCAGTCGGTGATTCGTTATTGGAGATAGCTAGCCAGGCGTGATTAGAGCATTTCGCGAGATGCTCTAACAAGTCGACGTGCTGTCGACGTCTTTCGCTTCAACGCAAAGCATCTACAAAAGGTCTTGTCTGTTTGAGCGCAAGATCGAGAAAAGACCTTAAAAATTATAATTATTTCAGGTTTTAAAGTAGATCGCCGCATAGGTGGTCTATGATTCGAATCCCGCACATGCAGTGAAGTTCAATCCCTCAGCCGCATTGAACTTCGCCGCATGGTGGTACAGCATCTTGCGAATGCTTGCCTGGCTAGCTATTACCAATAACAAACCACATTGACTGTTTGGGTGTACTGTACATTAGGCGCACAACGGGTTTATAGGTTAGCCCTTTGAACCATTTCGCCTGTTGGAGAGTAATGATATTGTTTTAAAAGAAACAGAATTGATGAGAACAAGCAAGAACGCAGTGACAGTTGTGAAAAAATTTCTTAAAAAAATTAACATGGCTTAACGAAATGGCAAGAAGCGTTTTAGCGTCAAACTAAAACCGCAATTATTTTATGTTTACTGTAACAGCCGGATCGTAAACTGCTGAACACAGCCTCCCCTATTAAGGGGGTATTTGCCATAATCCCCATGCTTGGCAGGCTGCCCAAGATCGCAGTGTCAGTTGGCAGTTCAGAAGGCAGTGCCTTCTAAAGAATGCACTGCTGCCCACCTTCTAGTATTTTTCCCTTAGTCGCCTCTTAAGACACCCACGGGATGTATGGGGAGGTGAAATTCTAACCCGGCACCCCACAGGGCATTTTATGTTTTCATTTAAAATATTACATGGTAGAAAGTTCGATGGCATCAATATTTAAAGATGCCTGGTAGCCAAGCACCTTACGGTGTTTTCCGGCAGCTATCCTTGAGAGCCAGTAACTCTAGGTTAACCTGAACAACATTTTCGACACCAACATCACTTAGCAACAGGTAAACTAACCTATCAGCTACAATAAAAGTATGTTAAAAAAATACATTTTAAAGTCTCAATTACCTTGCCTTGTTATTCTAATATATCACTAGAAAAATAAACCATTTTAATTCCCCGTGGGGTGCCGGGCTAGAATAGCACCGTCGAATTTCTGCCTGTGGAGTCCAAAGAGACGACGAAGGGTACAATACCAGAAGGTGAACAGCAGTGTCTTCTGAAAAACTGAATATGATACTATAGCATATTACACTGCGATCCTCAAGCCGCCTGCCAAGCGTGGCGATTTTGGAACCCCGCCCCACCTTCATGTGGGAAACTGTGTTAAGCAGTGGACGATCCAGCTGAAATAGTACAGCACAGGAAAAAACCAAGGTATAGAGACTCACTCCTTGCTGTTGGCCTCAAGCGAGCGGCGACGCAGATCGTCGAGCGACAGTCCGGTCTCCCGCTCCCAGGCGGCGCGCTCCGCTTGCAGCGCACGTTGCCTTTCCTCCAGCTCGCGCGCCTGAACCTCGAGCGCACGCCGCGTGGCCTCGTGCCGCCGCGCCAGTTCCGCCTCGGACTCCTTCAGCTTCGCACGCTTCTCGCGCACCTTCATCTCGAACACCTGCACATATATACACATTATGGGGCTGATGATATCTAAATAACTTCATCTAAACAGGTTCTCAGTAAACATATTAAGTATTTCAATATAAACTCGTTTTGAAAGTAGGATAAATGCAGTGGAGATGAGAGCATTGCGAAGCATGATTGGAGTCAAACGGAGTGACAGGATAAGGAATAGTGTGATAAGGGATTGATGTGGTGTGAATGAGGATGCAGAGACAAAAATTGAGAAAGGTATGTTAAAAATGGTTTGGACATATAGAGAGAATGAATGAAGATTGACTAAGCAGGTATATGTGGGACAAGTGAATGGAAGTGTTGGAAGGGGAAGACGTTCCGAAATCGAATTGAAGATGTTCTGAAAAATGGCCAAAGGTTTTGAAGCGCTCGTAGCGAAGTTTGCAGTGAAGAAAGTGGACAATAGATTGTTTGTTATGCAAGCTACGGATAAATATGCAAAGAAATGTAACTCAAGCTTAAAAACAGCAAGAGGCAAACCTTACCGCGGCGGGCGTGGTTAAACAGTGTACCGTTAGGCGCAACAACATGACCCTGACGCGACCAATCAGATGCGATCATTTCTAAGTGCCAAATCAATGAAGTCCGAAAGTCTTATCTGTATGAGAGTTACACTTCTTATTATATTTTTTCCGTAATCCCACAAGGCTGCAAAGTTATTATTTGTCGCGAATACATTTATTGAAAATTGAAGAAGCGAAGCATTCTCGTATTAAAGCATGAGCGAAGCGAGTGATTCAAATATATAATCCTGAGCGCAGTGAAGTTTTCAAAGGTAGGAGATGCAAAATAACTTTGAAGCCGAGCACACCCACCATTTTCACCTCACTTCATCGTGGAAAATTCTAGGTGCTATATAAAAAATTAGTGTTATTTCTAATAAAATTTTGTTGGTAATGCCGAAGGTATTTTTTTTATGTTTCAAAAATATATTTTTATTTATTATATTGTTAGGTCGTGTCATATTTAGTACTGAATTTCGAAGATTATACTATATACTAGCTTTCCGGGCGCGGCTCCGCCCGCGCATATGTCGGTTATCGCGCAATAACATTAACCTCTTTTTGCGCAGTTGGATAAAAACTATCCTATGTTTTTTCCCGGGTCTCAAACTATTTCCATACCAAATTTCATTCAAATCGGTCCCGTAGTTTTGGCGTGAAAGCGTAACAGACAGACAGAGTTACTTTCGCATTTATAATAATAGTACTGATTATCACAACTATTAAGGATTTTAATTATTAAAATAATAAGCTATCCATTATTTTTTACGGTCAAAATGTAACATTACTTTTCAATAACATTTGAAAATACTACTCGGAATGTTATTTTAATGCCGCGAGCAATCTCAGAGACAAAAATTAGCACACATTTCAGATACCACGAGTATATGATTTTGATACCCCGCTTTATGCAATAACATAAAATTAATAAACTACTATTAACCTTTTTTTGTTCTTTTAAACAAGATAAAGATTTTGCAATCACTTTCTCACCAGATTTAGTCAAGATTTGACGTTGATAAGAGAATTTCACGAATCAAAATTACCTATAACATAAGAACACATAAAGTCCGACATATTTACCTGTTCCATTTCACTTTCCATTTTCTTCATTTTAAGATCGTGTTCTCGTTTCTCTTCCTCCATCTGAGCCAAAGGATTCCTGTGAACAATATTCTCATTAGAAAACTGCCACATTGCGATTAATTCCTAGTTTAAGTAGCTACCCCGAAACCCGGCCAACATCATGCAAATATAGTCCTTTTATTTACCATCTTATGACAACAGCTAAAAATATTTACGTACACAACAATTATTAAATAAAACAAATAGATCTAAATCACATGCATTACTACAGAAACAAACTATGTACGATAAAAATAATTTAGTTATTGAAATTTGAAGCGTAAGCCAATTACATAAAATACAATTTGGAATACGATACATTATAAATCACAAGCAAGGCTGTCAAAGCCCAGAAGCAACATTATATATAGTTTCAATACATTCAAAATCGTTAACGAATTAAAAAATAGTGATTAAAGATCGTGATGGTGAAAATGATACCTAAAGTTTAAGTCTTGTGGTACATAATTACTGAGAAATCATACACAATAACTATTTTATGACCTGAGTATAAGATTTTTTGTAGTGAGTAATAATGAGATTAAGGTATCCATTGTGTTTTTACCCATAATAAAATAATTGACTCCATAAAACCACATTCTAAAGTACAAAATGAAAATAGAGAATAATCAATACAATATTGGGAAGCAGTAACTCTCCATACTTTTGTACTCTGCGATTTTCTATTGTATATGATCAAACTGAATATAATTAGAGAGAGTTCAAGTAGAGCAACTTAGCTTTTCGTAAATAAACTAGGGTTGATTACGTAAATTATACTAGAAGAAGTCGAAATTACTCAGCCGCTCGGCACAATGGAATATGTACATTTTGTAGTTTCTTGAATCGTACAAAAGAGGAATCTTTGACATAGACTAACACAGCTAAATTTGGATGAAGGCAAAGATTACATAGAGAGAACAGATAACAGTGAATATAGAACGTGTCATACTTCGTGAGGGGCAACTTGTGATATTGTCAACTAAAGTAGGATGAATGTGAAAGATACGTGTAGAGTAAAACGTGAATCCCGACGGGACTTACCACACGGTCATGAAACTGTTCATCAGTCCTTGCGGGCACAAACTGAACACCAACACAACCAGTTAGCGTCACGGTGCTCGCGCTAACACACCACAGCGGCAATAGTAACATTTTCTCACATCTAACTGACACCCATGTTTAATAAGATACCATGGTACTCTTGCTATTTTATTTTAATTGAATTATCTTACTTATACCCAATCAAAATAATTGATATTTTTTTACGTGTTTTAGCATGTATTAAGTTCTTTTAACTATATGGACGGCTATAGCAAAGTCTTGTTATTTCCATCACATGATAAATAAATTTTGTCTCATTATATTCCTAAATGAATATAAGGACTTGTTGCAATCGCCTCATATATCTGAATGTACAAATATTATAGCTTTTAGCGGTCACGCCTATCTATTAAACATGCAGTGTCACTATCCTGGCTCTGCTTGACACTCCACTGCTCTCATTCCCCGACATATTAGTTCTGATGTCTAGTTTGTGAAGTAATTTCACTTGCTAAAGTGCCCTTCACATCTAAACACAGTAGTATTTTAACACTACTGCTTCAAAGGCAAATAGCTAACACAGCAGTGGTACCCACTTAGACGGACATATGCTGAAGAGACCTACCACTTGGTAACATTAAATATAAATATCCTCAAACTACACCAAGTATATGTAATATATTTCAATCTCGTCCTTTTAATAACAACTTCCAACGACTGAAATTACCCGTATTAACATTGCCAGGTCATTAATCAGTTAGATGTTTCTAGAACGAGAACATTGCATTCCATCCGTTTAAACCTCAATAAATCAAAACAAAAGAGCGATTGTTATTCCGCAAGTGCTGTGGCACTCGCAACGAGCTGCAAATATGTGCACTCATAAATAAACAGCTGTCGTCCCATCAATAGCTAATGGATATTAAACTGTTACTAATGCCGCTGTTAAAGCGCGTGAACTGCAAGTTATTATGATATATGACGCCGTGAACAATTCAAAAACGACACCAATTATCTCATATATAGTTACATATAAAAGAGGCGTTACATTTACGATTAGTAAATATTGGACTCAGCAAGGAGTTTGCAACTCTCTTGCTTACTTATAATCATCCTAGTCATTTTTAAATTGACCCACGGCAACAAATGACGATGTTATCAATGATTTCATTTCTGCATGCCCAAGCACATAACATTCTAAATAGAAGAAGAATGTCGTATGCAAATAACATGTAACATACAAAAATAAACGATATTTAGCTCGCAACTGCGACGTATAAGAGTTGATATTGAATTGAAGGTGACCAGACATGCAGCAATGAAAGAACAATGGGAGAAACATTTGGAAGATATGATTATAGTTAGACACAATGTTAATATATTTGAATATAACAAACATGAGTCTGGTCACCTTTGAAGCGGTGACAACAGTAACAAACTAAAGTTATATTAGTAAAATATTAATTTCCAAACCAGTCTGTTTAGGTTGTTATTTTTTTTTTACCATGCCTGTTTTTTTTATTCATGTGTTCATTTTATTCGCTCCTTTTGATACGATCCAACAAGTGCAACACACATCGCTACTTGTACCAAATGTTACATAGAGCAATATCCTCAATACAATGTGAAACTAGCCTTGGAGCAGATAAAATGCACAAAACTCCCTATTTGTTTATTAGATTTCAAAGGCTACTCAAAAACTGTTAGGCATTTAGTAAATGATTATGATGATGAAAATTAGTACCAGGATGACATAAATGGCAGACTGTATGAGACACACAGAAAACAATATTGAACGTGTTCTTCACAACACACGTGCATCGGTGCTATCAAACAAAATATAACCAGATTTATGATGTGTGTGTATACGGCAAAATTCACATTAGTACGACATTGTTTCCCTCATCAGGGCGGGTTTGCCATAATCCCCACGCTTTTTCGGAAGCTGTTTATGTTTGCTGTCCCAGCCCGGCACTCCACGGTTTTAGTATATGGCAACTAAGATCGTCTACCAATTGTGTGGTTTCAGAATTGTTGTGTTCCAAAATACAATCATTTACTTTGTATTGGATTGATCTGAACGCATTTGTATTGATAGTTTTTAATTATAGTTATTATAATGGCATTTATGTATTCAAATTCAAACTAGCATAAATACCGCATTGTCACTTTTCATGTTACTCCAATGTCGTGACAATGATGCATCTATCAACACATTTACTATAAATATGCCATTCACATAAATATATCATTAATATAAATTTAAACTGATATTTAAACTATGTTATATTATGAATGTCATTATTTCTTTAATAATCCCTTGATCTTTGGGTATCATTAATGACCCAGACCATTATCTTCTTCTGTGAATTACACTAAAAAGTAAACCTCTTTGAACAATTTAAAAACAAACCATTGTTATGCAATTGTGTTTAATAAAAGGTTTTTATGCACTAGAGTCTAAAATTACGTTTTGGTCCTTACACCGGGCATAAAACAAGATCTTTTTTACGAGCATGAGAAATGAAAATAGATATTTAATTATACACCCGTCGTCGACTTGAGACCTTTCTCCATTTTCAAGTAGACATTTAAAAATAAGTATCCCAAGTAAAAAAAAAATTGGTTTGCATTTCTATACTTTAAAGTTTAAACGAAGAGTGTAGTTTCCTATAAAATTATGTACATTGCCGTACTAATCTGAATCAGATCTAATTATAACTCGCATCTCAGAGTCAAGAATATTTGTCTCAGGCGACATAAAACTTGATTGATTTTGCTTCGAGTGTGCGCAATGTCTGCTCATTTTGTCAACCCAATGACACATTTCAGTAGGGAAAAGGTCAGTATATAAAAGGAAGAGTCGTACTTGTTAGAATTGATCCTGTGTGGTTTCCCATCGTCGGACAAGCCGGCGAGCTTACGGCATCGGTAGTTCTCGTAGTGAACTGAGCTGGTGACATCTTTGAGATCTTGCAGGTGCGTTCGGATGACCATGTTACGAAGCGCCAGGAAGTCGCAGTGCTCCAGGTTTTCCACTGGAAATAGACACCAATAAGGTTAAACATCCTCTTATGTTAATCCCTTCCTTATTTACGCGAAACCTGAGTGCGTGCCACGTGTGCTGTCGTGACGTCAGTAATGATCAACATAATAGGCTGAGTTGGAAATCTTTCTTGATATCCGACAACTTTTGGTTGTGGTCAAGTTATACCTACATCCTAAAGAGTACCGGCGATATTCCTTTTATTAACAAAACACTACCTATAAACAACACTAAAGCTACAACAAAGAAAGCACGAAAGCATTTAGACAGCCTAAAGGCCATTGAAGGCCCACAAGCAGTCCAAATGTTCCAGCCCACTACCAGTTGGCAGCGTGCCTAGTATGCTGGCATCATTGCCCAATGAGGCAATTAGGATTGCAATGCTTATTCGTTGCGCCAAATAAGTGTCAGCATTTTGATCACGCGTCCAATCAACCACAGGCTCTAAATAAGTATTAAAAATTTGAAAACTTCAGCATATATGTATATTACTTTTCTTTAAACTTTCGTGAAATAAACTCATGTTTCTAAATCTATCTATCCACGCACGAATTAACGTCCAAATAATATTTTGACTAACCTACGTTTCGATCAAGTTGCATTATCCGTGGTCACGGGTAGTAATATGTATATTGCCGTTTGTGTATTGACAAGTATTATTTCAAATTAGTTTTTTGTTATTTTCATGCATTTACAACGATTTCGATGAGAGATAATGCTCCAATGCTAGGCCGTGAAGACCACTACTCCTAAAAAATATGTGTTAAAAGGTACAGCAAAAACTTGACATATATATTATTTGAATATACTCAATAGACAGATATGAGCAATGTTTTGAAGTTATGTCTTATAATCACGCTAGCACCTTTTTTTTGTATAGGGTGATTTGTATTCAAAATTAATTTATTAGATAATAATTGTAATAAAAATAATGATAAATTAGTATTACAAAATTTCTAGTACCATTCAATTTATAATTGATTTATTTATAACTATCTCCTCAACCAGTATCATCAGTGGTCGAGTCTTGGAACTAACTCCATTATTTCCCCTTATTTATTTTTGTTCGACAAGTTTGTCAATTCACTCAGAACAATTTCCCAAGAGAATGAGCTATATGCATCGACGGTTTCAAATATCGGTAATGGAATATCGTCCCAGAGGAATCACGGACATATATTGATTTCTCTTGAGAAGATAGTAATGATGGGGATGGTTACTCATTTTGGTATTTAGTATATATTTATTATTATTTATACATAGTAATTGTCAACTTTTGTGTTTTATCTAAAAAATTACGCTGTATTTGTGAGCCAATGATAATGTATTATACAAGATTTTTAAACCTATTGCCGCTTATTTTTCATGTAACAATAATCTTAATAATGTAAAACAATAATCATCTGATTTCCATGGACTTTAATTAAATAAATTAGGCTGGGAAATAAAGAAGGATACTTGTTTATCAGATCAAAAGAGCGAAAATCCAATCGAAGTGTGTAGCAGCAGTTAGTATATTACATTAAATGACCGTCGTCAATCCAAAATACTTACAGCCCTGGAGACACCGTCTGTACGGCTCTGTGACAGTGCTGGCTTTAACAAGGGCGAAGGAAACACGCTCAGAGCATGAGCAACAAATTCCCCGAGATTCCTGTCGGGGAATTTGTTGACGTGACGCGAACGCTCCGAGCGAGTTTCCTTCGCACAAGTAAGTAGTAAAGCGGTTACCGTCTTCTTCACCCATGCTCTCGGGGAATCCATAAATATTGATCGTCCTACTGCTCTATAATTATTCATTAATTACCTTCAGCAATGCCCCCACGGATACTTTCGTCCCTTAGGACGAAATGCGTACCGCGTATCTTAATACGCAGTCCGTCAGCCTTGGCTCCAACTAAAACGAAGGGAACTCTCGATCAGAGCGCTTGCGTCACGTCAGTGCCCTCGCCTTCTTCACCTTGTAGGTAACGCTCTATATTTATATAATTACCTTCAGCTATGCCCAATGGATACTTCCAGCCTCGACATCGACCTTCTTGCTCTATGACAGTGTTGGCTCCGACAACAACAAAGGGAACTCTCGATCAGAGCGCTTGCGTCACGTCAGTGCCCTCGCTTTCTTCGCCGGTACTCTCCGGAAGTCATAGATCTTGAACTTGTAGGTAACGCTTTATATTTATATAATTACCTTCAGCTATGCCCCATGGATACTTGTAGCCTCGGATACATCGTCCATCTTGCTCTTTGACAGTGTTGGCTCCGACACCAGCAAAGGGAACTCTCGATCAGAGCGCTTGCGTCACGTCAGTGCCGTCGCCTTCCTCGCTGGTATTCTCGGGAAGTCATAGATCTTGAGTTTGTAGATAATGCTCTATATTTATATACTTTACGTACCTTCAGCTATGCCCCACGGATATTTGCGGCCTCGGATACGCCGTCCGTCTTGTTCTATGACAGTGTTGGCTCCGACGACGGCGAAGGGAACTCTCGCTCGGAGCGCTCGCGTCACGTCAGCGCCCTCGCCTTCTTCGCCCGTGCTCTCGGGGAAGTCGTAGATCTTTATCTTATGCTGTGCGATTTCTTTCATTATCTGAAATGACATTCAGTGATGTGTGAATGAGACTGATGTTATAAAAAGTAATACACCTTCCTTTAATTTTAATTCTTGCATGCCATAATATCTACCTTTTTTTAGTATTTGACCACTATCTCACGTGATAGAAAATTATGATGCGGTCGAATATGTTGTTCAGGCTAAGCCAAAACACACAGTGAGGTGCGTGGCGACAGATTTTCTACTTGAGCGTGGTAGCTCGCAAGGCGTGCATTCGCAAAACAAAAAAGCCCTACCACCAAGCCATAACGGCTACAATTCTAAGACAACAACCGGGACCGACGGCTTCACGTGTTTCCCGAACCACGGAAGCGCTCAGTAGTAATGCTACTAGCGGTCACCCATCAAAGTCATGACCACAGCGGTCGTTGCTTAACCTGTTTAGTTAGATTGATTAGGAAAGATTAGGTAAAGTCAGGTACGATCGCTTCGAACCTTCATTTAATTAGAAATGACGAGATAGGTTCCCTTAATAGGCTATCTTATCCAAAAACACACCGCCGAGGTGATTCAGTCTATGGCCGCTGCGCGTAACAAATATAGATTTGTTAGGATGAGATGCTTCATCTTATATGATGTTTCAAGTTTCAATAGTCAAAAAAGCTACTCGTTCTATAATTATTGCATTTTTTCCTGTCATAGTAAATGCCCTCGCAATACAATGAATATATGGCCAACTCACAGCACACGTTCTACAACGAACGCTTTGTAGCCACGGCCACAGGGTAATATGAAATAAAAACTGCTATGTGCACGGATGTTAAACGGAGAAACCATTACCTCACATGATCTTTATAGAATTCAGTCTTGCAACAAACCTACCTGTTCTTTGAAGTCTTTGCATTCTTCTGGTGTCATAGTATCAGCCTTCGCAATTACGGGAATGATGTTGACTTTATCGCCGAGTCGCTGCATGAACTCTACATCGAGGGGTTTGAGGCCGTGACCGCTGGGCGCTATGAAGTAAAGGCAGCAATGGACACGCGTGTCGGGAGGCGCGGCTTTGCGCGTTACTCGCGATTCTGCGTTCAGGAACTCTTCGTACTTCGACTCAACGAAGTCGATGATCGGCTGCCAACTGAAAATCCAGATTGTCCTCATTATATCCAATATCTAATGGTTTCTACCATTATTTCATACAAAACATTAATACTTATTGCTGTTGTAAATAAACTGCATGGTCTTCCTTTTATTTCTGACATTATGTTACTTAGCAAAAAATAATCCTTATGATGAAACCTTTCGGTCGGTATGATAAAGCTACAGGGTGATTATTTTTCTCGTGTAACTGGGTTCGATTCCCGGTTCAACCACGTAATTATTGAAATAACTATAAATGAAGCATACATTTTTTTTTTTGAATTCAAATAATCTCTTCTTTCAGTAAAATGTTCCACCTACAATATACAAGGTACTTTCCCTCCATGTGGCATATCCGTGGGACGCCCTGTATATACGAGTAACTACGTTAGTTATGTTTGGCTCCCGTTATCGCCTCTGCATTTTAATTAATACCCCATTTAATTTTATCTTATCGGGTTAATTTCCTAATGAAAATGGCTATAAACTTTAACATCGTATCATTTTTCGATCGGATGAAATGTAATAAATAGTATTCCCAGTTTCACGGTCGAAACCCGAGCTGCAACAGTCTGAATTTTATAATAAATTTGAGTCGCTATCGACAATACGATTCCAAATAAATCTTTATATATAAAAATTACGTGTCACGTCGTTTGTCCGCGATGTACTCCTAAACTACTGAACCAATTTTAAATTTGCATACCGTGTGCAATTTTATCCAGATTGAAAGATAGGATAGCTTACATCTCAATTTATACTCGTAATTAACCGTGCAAAGCAAAAAAAAATTAAAAATAAATATTATGACAAAATGGTTACCAATTGCTGTTATCGACTGCATCTCCGAAGCCCGGAGTGTCGACGATGGTCAACGTGAGATTGACGCCATTCTCCTTGAGTAGAACCACGCTGGTCTCCACGCCCACCGTCTTCTTGACCCGAAGTGAAGGCCCCGGATGTTTGTCTTTGTCGTACACTTCAGTCAGGAACAACGAGTTTATTAACGTAGACTTGCCCAGCCCGGTTTCACCTAGAAGAGACGAAAAGAACATAAGTAACGACAAATGGACGTATAGTTTGTTTTATACGTAATTATTTTATTAAACAGTTTTTTTTCGCTTGAACTAGGCAGCGCTCACATATAACCAAATAATAATATGTTCAGAGCCTATATTATGTGATAGAGGATAAGCCTGTGGACGTATAGTGTGTTTTATACGTAATTATTTTATTAAACAGTTTTTTTTCGCTTGAACTAGGCAGCACCCACATATCACCAAATATGTTCAGAGCATATATTTGATAGAGGATAAGCCTGTCTCCAACAACTGGACACAGATTTTATGTTTTAGATGACGTAATACTAGGGGAAGAGATCTAAATGTAAACGTCCCACACTCTCCTCAAGAAATACCACTGTATACGATAGAAACTATGTATATGAATTGATCATCCAGTTTTACATTATTTTAAAGTAATAGTATCGCGCTGTGTAATTTTCAGACGCCGAACAATTGACAATAGAGCAAGATTGGAACGCCTTAAACAAAATGTATTTACAAAACATTGTACTACACGCTAACATAACAGTAAATACGATGTAAGTACAATTCGGTCAGCCAAATTTGACTCATACACTCCAGTAGCATCCAACGTCACATAAGCAGTACGTATACACTGATAAGTGATTGATAATGCAATATGCGTCAACGACTGCTAACTTCACAGTTGGAGTTCAACGCTACACACTTCTATGTACCTACGTTATATATATCACTACATTAGTATTCTTCACACCGGCGTTGTGTGCTATCTTATTTGATCAAATTATTCTACCCACATAAATGTATGTCTGTAAAGATATACGAGTAAGTATGAATAACGAATAGTTTACTACAATTTAAAGTCATATGTGCTCTTTGGGATACAAATATCTAAGCAAAGAAAAGGTATCTAGCAACAGAGAAACAACATAATATTATTGCAGAGTAAATCATGTATAGAGGCTTTCATGAATACACGAGCAAATTACACTATATTTTTCTCCAAAAATTCAGATAAATTGAGAAGACGAATACTGGCCTCAGAAGAATGCAATGAACGGCTATTAGCCATTTGTAACCATTGGCTACCCCCGAATCTTACGATGTCGTCAGTCCACCCAATATAACGGACTAGTTGGACTGACGACATCGTAAGATTCTTCGTACTTATTCACATACTACAAATAAAGTATTTTAACTTTTTGGGACACTACGGGAAATTATATAACATGCATAAAAATAATATTTTGTTACAGAAAACAATAATATCATGTGATAAGAAGTTTTCAACTGATGACATTCAAATCATAGCAGTGTATTATACGGTTTGACGCAAACAACTGTCCCACTCATTTAATGAGTTAAAAAGGTCAACCGCTAATCTCCAATTATCCTAATTTCCTCTGACAAGTGGGACTAACGCCAAAGCGGGTTCGTGCGATAAAGCTATCGTTAAAGAGTGCCTTGTTATGTTCTACAAATGGATTCCATTGTAGCACAACACAGCTCACGAACAGTTGCATGATTGTTCATAAATCACTTAGTGCTGGCTAAGGTTGTGCACATTTTCTTGATATTTTTCTGTGTGGATGTGGTACAAAATGTGACCGAGAGAACAAAGTACTACTAACTAGGAGGTAATTCATACCATTCTAATGATTATTAATCAGCCTCAAACGTCTTTCCTACTTACCACCTTTAAAGACGTCCGAACTTTAAAGGGCTGTTTATTTCGATGGGTAATAGGTCACCGGTTAAATCTTTTAGAAAGTGTTAGTATAACGAATTTCCAAACAAATATAAATTAATAGACGAGGTTACCCATATGTGAAACGTGTTTATTTTAAAGTTTTTTTTCCTACGAAGTACGAATTTATTCGTAGGTTTTTCTTTTTGCTTTATTTATTTATTTATTTTACTCGTACTTATCCTAAAAACGTAATACACAAGCGTCAAATTTGGTAGGATTATGGTCCAATATCTAACTTATAACAATATAAAATACAAACCGATCAAGTGCGGGTCGATTCCCGCTAAAGATATTTTTAGACACATTAAAGTGTATCCGAAACAACATACTATTTTGAATGTAGCATCTGTGTTAGTGCGGAACCCTCGGTCTGTGAGTCCAATTCGCACTTTTTTATGGTATTGTGACGGAACACGCACGAGACTGATGATAAGCGGTAACATAACAGATGCATTTCGTCAAATAAGAAAAACGGGAGTCTATTACTGAGACTCCACTGTCCGTCTGTCTGTCACGAGACTGTAACTAATGAACCGTAAGCTATACAGTTGAAATTTTCACAGATGATGTATTTCTGTTGCCGCTAAATCGGCCAAGTGCGAGCGGAGTAGCGTAAAAAGGATTCCGTATCTTCATGAAAACTAAAAGAAAAAGGTTATGTCTGATGTTGTATAGATAATGGTACGGTACCCTTCGCGAACGAGTCGCAACTCACAAATGGCCTATTTGCGGGATTTTTTAAAAATAATATTTATTTTCGACCACATTGTCAGTGTCAATCAATCGTGCTCTTAATCAAGTCGATATTGAATAAAGAGAACTATAATTTTCTCATGAAGTATTTAACATGTTTCGAGTCACATTTTGACTAAGTCCATAACCGACTTATCATTATCTACTTACGAATGATAAATATTATCAACACTACATGGTATTAAACTATACCAACGAATTGTTTACATACCTACAACCATTAACGTGAACTCGAATCCTTTCTTGACTGCCTTCCTGTACACTTGGTTCGGTAAATTCGCGAATCCGACGTATCCATCTAATTCTTTGGTTTTTGGCTTCTCTATCTTAGGTAATTCTGGTTTTGGAGCAACAGGCGGGTGGTCAGGTTTCTGGAAAAGCACAGTTTTAATAATAAAAATACTAATACTATCGTCACGCAACTAAGTTATAACTATTATCAGTTGGTACCTAAGTAGTTCAATGGAATTTGCGTGTTTGTACAGTATGACAGCAGCAGAGTGGAAGTAATTTATACATAGGACACCAAGAGACGCGTTATAATTTTTTTTTTTTAATGGGATTGTTACGGTACATGCACGAGGCTTTCCTCGCGCTAAGAGGTAACCTCTGCCACAGCAGATGTATTTTGTCAGAAGTAACGAACTCCACTGCGCCCATCACCCCGAGACATAGTTGTTAAGTCACATGTGCCCATAATTTCACCAGCACACATACCATCCAAATCGGAGCACAATAACGAACATTTCTGCTTGGCGGTAGACATAGTTATGGTCGATTACGGTACTTTCCCTGAAAGACGCGATCATGAAGAGTTCTACTGCTATTAGGTCACAATAAAAAATTAAGACGTGGATCCTCAAACTAAGTCAGTACTTCTTTTTAATGCCTTTTAGGTTAGCCTTTGACCACTATCTCACCTGATGGTAAGTGATGATGTGGTCGAAGATGTTGTTCAGGCTAACCTAGAATTACTGGCTCTCAGGGACAGCTGCCGGAACACACCGCTAGGTACTTAGCGACAGATATTCTACTTGAGAGTAGCTAGCCAGGCGGGAATTCGCAAAATGCCCTACCACCATGCTGTAACGACTGCTATCGTAAGACAACAACCGGGACCTACGGCTTATAACGTGCCCTCCGTAGCACGGAAGCGCTCAGTAGTAATGTCACCAGCGTCATCCAACTCATGACCGAGGCGGACGTTGCTTAGCTTTGCTGATCGGTTCAAAAGAAGTGAAGCAAACTCCGCTACGAACTTTCTTTTTATCATACAATTACTATACATAAATTACACATACAATATGCATAAATGGCTATTGTGTTCAGAGTTAAACAATGTCTTATTATGAGATAGTAAATTATTGATAACTTTATCATACAAGCCGTCGTTTAACAAGTATTTAGAACGTATTTGTACATCGAATAGCTCAACGGCTATTGCCCAGAACGAGGATAATACACGCCAGTGTTCTAGTTGAATAATCATTTGTACCGTCATTTACATAAATAGTTTGATGAGCGAATGTTACATAGTAAATTAATCCATGTGAATAAATTAAGAAGTTAGTTTAGTCTACTTACAAATTATTGGAGCACAAAATGTTTTGTCCCGGGCTGGAATCGAACCCGCGTCTTCCGATTTCGCGGCGGTTGCCTAAATTTGGCTAAAATTAGCTTAGCACGCGATAGATATTTAGAAATAGTTTAGTCTAATTGGTGAGTACATACGTTCTTAGTACGAGTCAAGAGGACGTCTAAGTATAGTAGAGAATATGTAGAGAATATTACGAGTATATAGACCGCAGTCTCATTGGTGTAAAGGGATTCGTCCCTTTCGGTCGATGATGGAAATACCTACTTGAAAGATACTATTTCACTTCAAGAGTTCTAGAATTTCTAGATATATACAGTATCCGGTAATATATAATAAACTTTTAGATGCTTGTTCCACTTCTTTACTTCTTCTTCCTGATTAATGAATAGATAAACTTGTAGATGCTTGTTCCATTTCTTTACCTCTTCTTTCTGATAGGTTGGCGTCTTCCTTCCATTCGCTTTTATAGTTTTACTTTTTACTTTCGAGCCTTGCACTGCTTTTCTAACTTCTTGCACACCAACAATACTATTAAAGAATGGTGTATACCAATTTTTTTGCCCTCACTTTAACAATAGAAAAGTATATATTCCAGCCAGATTTCTGTTGCTAGCGTCGTCCCCTTCAACATAGTCTCGAACAAGCAGCGTACTTTTATCGTGTCTTTTCTAAAACATCCGCTACGTGTCGTTCTAGTCATTGTCCAAAAGTTGTAGTTTGCAAACCTCAGTCTTACTTCCCGAACTTCATCTACGTTGCACGAATTCTTGGTGTTATGTTGATATATAAGTAAATAGAATGAATATGTTTTTAAGTTTATATTATCATCGCAACAGCAATATATAGGACGTAAAAAGTTAGCTAGTTTAATTTTCAAAGAAACAAATCAATATAACAATACCTTGATAATATTTTCTGTACTCCTGAGCGGTGCTGGCGCAGGCGGTGCTGACTGTGGCACGGGTGGAGCCGCGTTATGTGGCGGCTGAGAGTTGGGCAGCTTCGGATTGTCCACCGAGACGCTGTTACTGAGTTTGGCCGGGGGGACCGTTCCGTTCTCGTGGTGATTGTTCTCGAGCGCATCGGGCAGCGTGGCGGCGCGTTTTGCAAGCGCGTCTTTGAGCGCGGACGGCGGCGCGGGCGGCGGAGCGCTCGGCGGACCCGTCGCGCTCACGCCGCCGCTCACCGTTTCCGACTTGAAGAACAGCTCGCGTTTACTTTGTAACTGGAATCAACAGACAATATCATATTAGACACAATACAATACAATACAAATACTCTTTATTGGACACCAATTTTAACAAAATACACTCGAGAGCAATGAATCCGGGTCACTTAAAGAATCCTAAAAATCTCGGAAACTAAAAATGCTAGGTTAATGCAATAAATTGTATTTAATAGACAATGTAATACTCCTTAAATGAAGGTATTAAAACTTCTTAGTTATTGTAAAGTTATATCATAAAAAAATCAAATTTGAAAAAGGGCCACTTTCGAAGATGGAACTACGAAATTACAGCATTTGGTTTTGCTTTTGTTTGTAATCTGTCATTTATGTGGGTACATAAACCATGTTGATAGTGCTCTATATTCATTATTCAAGCTGAAATTATGTCGCTTACGCCTGAAGAATGCACCAGAATACTTACAATGCTGGAAACCGGCCGGAGTCAGCGCGATACAGCCAGGACTGTCGGTGTGTCGCTGTCAACAGTACAAAGAGTTCTCCGACGTTACGAAGAAACTGGTTCTAACCTACGCAGACCAGGAACGGGCAGAACCAGGTGTACCACAGCACGAGAAGACCGATACTTGGTGAACACCATGCTTCGAAATCGCTTTCTCACAAGAACTGAACTCACCAATCAGTTTCGACGCCTCGGAGGAAGTAACCCAAGTGCATGGACAGTAAGACGTCGGCTTGCTGAATCTAACTTAAAACCCCTTAGACCTGCAAACGGCCCTAAACTGGAGCGTGGGCATCGTATTTCGAGACTAAGATATGCCCAGAGCCACGTAAATTGGAGTATTGAAGATTGGTCAAAAGTTATGTTCTCCGACGAATCAAAATTTATGCTCTACAAGCACGATGGAAGACACAGAGTGTATCGAAGACCAGGGGAAAGATTCAAGCAAGCATGCATCGAAGAAAAAGTAGCCTACGGTGGTGGGTCTGTACTTGTGTGGGCCGGAATTTCTTCTGAAAGTCGCACAGAGCTGGTGATCATAGAAAACGGCTCTTTAACTAGCGTAAGATATGTGGAAGAAATCCTCAATGATCACGTTGGTCCATTTATGGTCAATTTAGGTGAGGATGCTATATTTATGCATGACAATGCCCGACCTCATACAGGTAGGATTGTGAATGACTACCTTCAAGAGATGAACATTACTCGTATGGAGTGGCCAGCGCGCAGCCCGGATATCAAACCGATCGAGCATGCTTGGGACGAGCTAGGTAGATGCGTAAAACAACGAAACCCTCCCCCAATCACGCTTCGTGAGCTCAAAATTGCTCTCACAGAGGAATGGGAGAATATTCCCCAAAATCGTATAAGGAACTTGGTGTACAGCATGCCAAACCGCGTAAACGCAGTAATGGAAGCACGAGGAGGCAATACGAAGTATTAAAATTCAAGAAAATCGTAATAAAGTTCAAAAATTTCATGTTTCCTATTTTTGTTTTAAGGAGAGATCAGCAGTTTTTTTCTTTATGTAATTTTGTGTTAATAAAATGTATGGTGTTTCATATTTTATTTACTTTCATTTAAGGAGTATTACATTGTCTATTAAATACAATTTATTGCATTAACCTATCATTTTTAGTTTCCGAGATTTTTAACATTCTTTAAGTGACCCGGATTCATTGCTCTCGAGTGTAATTATGTAACAGTGAGATATTAGCAAAAGGATGTACAATGGGCGGCCTTATCGCTAGGTGCAATTTCTTACAGGCAACCGTGAATGGACATGTAAGTGACTGCATATTGAGAACGGTGGTGTACAAGATTACAAAGAAAATTATCGAACTTTATTTAAAAAACAGATACATAATGTTATTCTTCACAATCAACGAAATATATAGTATAACCGATACATCTTCCTTTCCATTACGCAGTGGGTTCGGTACAATACGTCTTTCGCCTAACCTAAACATGCACACATAGGTATTGCACATGGATTCGGCTTCGGTTCTATGACCTGCAACATTGATAATTGGTAGTATAACCAGTGTCAATGTTTAATCTAATAAAGGCGAAAGTATTGTAAAGAGACTTAATATGCACTTGAGTGTGCAGAAAGTACACGATAAAATTAATCTAGCTATAACCTGCCGACCACAGAGATCTAACCCAATATAATAAAGAAGGAACGCTATATAATGAACTCTGTGCCACCGTTTGTGATGGCACAGTATGGACCTAGTTACGATGAATCGAACTCTATTATATCAAGGAAGAAGAGATAGCTCGTAGTTTAAAAGATAGACCAAACTTCTGGGATTATGTTTCGACTGCAAATTTTACACAAGCATTATTGCTGGTGTAAAATTAGACAATATAATATAATCTATACCACTCTAGTTAAAAGTAGATTCAATGGATTGTCGACATGACCGGGTGAGGAGTCAGAGGCTGAATTCATGATAAATACTAAAATACTAATAATGCATCCATCTTTTCATAGCTTTGTGTAGGGAAATTATGACCGTAAGACGCAACTAATGTTTAAATTTTTTTTTAATAATTTTCATTCAGCTTTTTCTAACATTTTCGTCTTTAAAGGTAACTCGTATATAGGTGAAAGTAGTGTGCGTAAACTGAAAGTAATGATTTTTGAAAACGATAAACGTATTACAGCATGTAATAATAAGATTGATGGAGTAAAATTGGGAGTCGTTATGAATTAATACTGGAAATCAAGTGAATGGGGCAGTGCACATTCTCATGACCAGCTGAAACGTGTCCGAAACGACACGACTTTTGACACGACATTTTATACTAGTGCCAAAATGTATGTACATTATTGAAAGTTTTGTGTGGTAGGAAAAAAAACAAATTGAGAGCTCTGAGAAGTACTTATCTGGGATGTGTCTTTAAATATAGTGTGAGTAATAGCGTGACTGGAAAGCAATGCATGAGAAAAAATACTCCATCCAAATCCATAGACGCTAGTCGATCAACAGGTATAATGAGACAAAGCAACCTTTTTTTTCTGGGCAAATAAGAGATATGTCAAGATAGTGCAAGTGAAAATGCATGGTCTACCCTGAAAACAAGCGTTAAGTGATGTATGTTAAATTATAAAGAAACATTTCCAAGTATATAACGCTAAGATTTTTTTTGATAAGTATATATAGGTATTAACATATTGCAACAATTTTATATGCGGCTTAATATACTTGGACTGATATAAGCAAAAAAACTATACGCGTGTGTCCCAGTAATGGGACGCACTAACGAGACTCCCGCAGTCGCGGGAAACATATAAATCCGCCTCTCGAATGACGAGAGCTGTAAGTGGATATCCACAAAGGTACCTATGTGTTTTATAGAAGGTCGTATTGTACAAGTAGCGGTATACGTCTAGCCGGCTCCAAGCATCGGCGTCAGATGACTCACCGATACCAAGGTAACGTTTCCGAGCTTTGTAACAATAGCTGCAATAATTCATACGACAAGTCCGTACCTAATTAAAAATAAGTTTATTAACAGACCACCCAGAAACCCGCGCCTTGAAGATCATTACCAAATATGATCGAGAATAAACTTGCAAGCAATTCATTATTTATAAAACGAAACGATGTAATGTGAAGACAGACCAGTCAAGTTTCACTGCATATAACGAGCACATGTGCTAAATACACTGTTGTCAGAGCGCATAAAGTAAAGCGTAAAGTAAGTAAAGTAAACCTGCCAATAGCCAACAATTATGTGGGTGTGAAGAACGAAAGCGGTGAATCACACGGAACTGTGTGTAGCCGGTACACGGAACGTCATTACTGTAATACACGTGAATTCAATGCACATTCCCTATTAACGAGTCCCAAAGTAAACGTCACGCGCTAACGAACCCAGGTGCCGTTATTTGCTTTAGCATCGCAAATAGAAAACACAAGAAATAATGATGAACTTGCTCAAAAGCGTAAGGGCTCAGGCCACGCCCGAGTACACCTACATTACGAAATTGTTTATAGATTAATGAAAAACACATATAGCCACTTTCGATCAATACTTCTCATTGAGATTTCTCCTATAAAGAAGTATTTATAACCATAAACAAACGCATAAAGACAATTGAAATGAAACTGCAGTGACAATAAAAAACGCATAATAAAAATAAATACAGAGCATTTGCATATAAGAGCCGTCTTCGCGCGCAACGAATGTGCTCATACTGGATCATAAATAACATGACTTTCAAAAGTAAGCATCATTGGATAAAAGACTAGAAAGTGAGTATGCAAAATGGCAAATATAGGTACATGTACGTATGTAACAGTCGCAGTCTATGAAGTGCGACGACCGTATGTAACTGCGACGAGAACGTTTGCTTCTAATAATAACATCAACGATACAAGTTCCAACTTATGCTGCGTATCCACATGAGCGAGGAAAATGAACCGTGTGCGAGGAAAAAAGACCAATAGGATCGTTGCGCTGAGAGAGACTAGGAAAACGAAGCGCTCCTATTGGTGGATTTTTCCCTCGCACACCGGTCAACTTCCTCGCACATATCTGGTGAATACGCAGCCTTTCTATTACCATCCACCTCAGACTTCGACCATAACCTGGACAACGTTATTAACAGCTTGCATCCATCTATTCACATCAATATCACGGGGAAAACATGTCAAAATTATTCAAATACATTATACTAGTAAGGTAACCTTATCTAGATATACCAAAGCATGAGTGTAAGTAGCAAGGAACGTAAGTCACTGTATATTGTAGATTTGTAGCAGCACTATAACAA
Source organism: Plagodis dolabraria (assembly GCA_963854805.1). Classification (NCBI taxonomy): domain Eukaryota; kingdom Metazoa; phylum Arthropoda; class Insecta; order Lepidoptera; family Geometridae; genus Plagodis; species Plagodis dolabraria. Next base: position 17,186,512 of record OY978442.1, read on the forward strand.
ATTATACAGAAATATAAAGGTATTAACCATATTTTTAGAGGCACAACACCAAGCTGAAGGATTGTAGGACTGTTCGGATAGATGGTTCTTACATGCACGCAGCTGTATTAACGGGTATCCCCGCATCACGGCAGAACACATGTCACAGATCACATAACTTTAACTACCTGACCTAATCGGTGGCCTGACCTAAGTGATACACTTACGAACGTCATAATATGTCACGTGAGATCACTTCTCGAGGAGGTAAATGGGGTTACGTGACGAGTACCAATTGGTAAGTGAATGAGTACGTACGACGCTAGGCCTCGTCATCCGGCAAGTGTTTACCAGAGCACGGACGCTCTACTGGTACATAAATAATCAAAACAAATCGAAGGAATTCGTTTGTTTCCAGTGGAAGCCCACAACTATAAACAAATCGTTCGTAACTTGAGAAAATATCATATTAGATTTTCATTGTGGCAATCGATTTTTTAATCCAGCTGAAAGTTTGTTTGTTGCACTTAAAAAGTAGAATTACTTACGTAGGCGTCTTCTTTTACTTCGGTTACTTTTTTCTTGGTTTTACGTTTTTTCAAACTGATTTTCTTTTTGAATGATGCAAACATATTTTCACATTCCATGTTATATATATATACGTATGCTATGACACAAGCACGGCACTTTTATACGAGGTTCACATTGAATCTGAATAAAACACGGACTCTATAATCATTTTAATGGATTTTTAAATCTCATGACGATAACATTGCTTTACAGGAAAATCGATGAAATATTTACATAAACTGAAAATAGACCTTCCTCCATGACCAACGGTATCCATACTGAGAAATTTTACAATAAGTAGGTATAATTGTCATTTATTGTTTGCAAAACATGAAGTCATCTCCGCCAGCCTATTGTAGCCCATAATGACGCTGACTAATATGCAACTAAGTATATAATGATAGTCACTACTGCCTAATACGCATAACTTCATTCAAAAGTTTAAGTAAGAAGTCATATTAGAAATTGTAACCTCACCCTTCTATTGCCCTGATTAAACGAAATTAATAGAGCTATGTAATATAGGCGATCATTACACGAATGATTGATTATTAACAATACTGCATTGTACGCAATCCCCGAACCGACGACGGCGTCAACGACCAAAAGCTCAACTGTAGGTTTGGTTCAATTTCTCTATTGTGCATTCGTGTTTAACGACCATACCAAACGTCGGAACAATAGTAATAAATAGTCATTTACCAGAATCAAATGCAATAATGAACAATTCGAAAATTGAAATTACCCTTTAATCCAACTACATAATAACGTAGGAGGTTTTGAATTAATTAGAATCCTGCGCGGAATAAAAACTATGTTGGCAGCCCAACAATGTGCATCGTCCTCGGAGGAAAAACAACTACCGTTCCGAGGCTCGCGGTATAATTGCAATTCTTCGCTCGTGGCGCCAACTGTAGTACATGATTCGCCGAGAAACCGCGATAACTCTTCCTGTCACTGGTCTGTGACTCATTAAACTCATTATAGTCGCCACTAATTCACCACGAGCTAATGATGTTCTTGATAACGAGATAGCTATATGTCACTTACTCATAAGATAACACGTTTAATACGACTGTAATTTGTTTTTCTTTATGAATTGGGATTGAGTTCTAGTGCGTGTCTACGAATTTACTAAACAGATTATGGTACGGCAAAAAAGAATTTTTAACACTGTGTTAGTTTTATCTGTTACCGTTATAATCCATATCATTAATATAATGTATTATTTAAATAGCAGTTTTCTCTGTAATTTGAGTTGGCAGCGTTGCTGGTTCATTTAGACCACTTTCTCCATTGCGTTTACGCTATGGACGATAAGAAAACGTGGATCCGTTCTCTTGTAATTTGCTGTCATTGTTCATTATCTTTTAGTTGAATTTGTACTTTTAATCCCTTCTTATCATAGAGAGATCTCCTTCCATTAATAGGATTAAACTATAATGAGTATCATAATATAGCCTAGCGAGACAAATAAAATGGAAAAGATTACGATAAGAACAATCTTTATTAAGTTAAAAATTTCTTGAAACCTGTAAATCAGACGTTTCCTCTAGGCAAATCAAACCAGTTGCAAAGTCTCGATATGTACGCTACATAAGATTAGCTATGATATGGTAATAAACAGTTTCTAATCAAAAACTAACTACACTAAGAATCATTGCACATGTTAAACCCGCAATTGATGATATCAAATAATAAAGTTTAAGTCAACGACCGCAACATAACAGATTGAATGAAAAATCGAAGAAAAGACAAATGAACTAACATCTATACTAACAGCGAGTGTCATGAACACATCACGTGGATTTATTGTGAAATAAAATAGATCGCACGTAAGCCTACGCTCCGTAGGAATCACGGTTTTATTAATCTTCAGATGAACTAGTACAGCGTTATGACGAGTGGGCGTCGAATCTTTAAGCGTAGGCAAACCGGAGTCAAAGAGAAGTTAACGTTAAAAATAACAAGAAGCATCAACAACTAAGATATCAAACAATTCATATAATAGAACATGAGACACATAGTATCGTACATAAATTACGATTGATAGGTGCATCCATTTAAAATTCGCATATTGATGAATGGAAAGCACGAGAATTGGATTAATAGGTAGCTTGATAACAATGAGCTGTACTTATAATACCAGCACAATCCCTGTCTACAGTCTCACTCATTCCCAGATGTGAAATTACTATTCGCAAGAACAATAGCTACTGGGTTTTTGCTCCCGCCACTCCAATCATTTGCCGTGATGCTGGTTGCAAAACAAACTCCAAATTACGCAATGATGGTACACTAGATGTACATTTTTTGTTATTATGTTTGGTAGTTCGCACTTACAGCAAAGTACTTCTGCTTATTCAGGGGCCGATTCAGATTAATTAAGAGCTTGTAACGAAGAATAAAACAATGCATAAATTAAATTGAATCTCAATGCACAGTGACGGCTACGTTCTTTTGTTGGTCCGAAATGCACGAAAATTAGAGAAAAGAATACTTTTTACATGTAGGCGATTGTATGCTTTTAAAATCTTCGAAACGGATTTGTTATTTGATTAAGCACGTTTTAGCGAAAGTTACAATGTGAAAATTCGTTTTGGGGAGGAATATTAAATAAATAATTTTAAGATGCACTTAGTTATGTTTACATATTAATCAAGCACTTTTGGAACAACCTTCAGCATGGATTTGTTGCGAAAACATCGGAACATAACATATGTTTCTTTCTCAATCCAAATAATGATCATCTATAGAGGATTTCACCTTCGAACTAACCTTAATAAGGAAATCGCCCCCTTAATAAAAATGTACATATAGGTATATAAAGAATAGGGGCCGAATTTCACGGGTTTGACGACTTCTACATATATGAAATTAAGGATGTAGATGATAAAGAAACGTTTCAAGAAGCTCATTATTTATCGAATACGAATATTGTATAAATTTTTAGGTCTTCTTTTACTACATAAGTAAGTATATGAATTAGAGTTTGAATCTACGAATTCCAGTTTCGAGGAATCGAACAAAACGCATTGGGGGCCACTACTTACTGCATAATTCATTCTCCGACGTGATGCGAAGACAAGTCTAGCGAGTTTAGAAATTAAATTCAGTATAATATTAAATCATGTATTATAGATATCTCTGTTACATAACAAGAAAACTCTCAAAATTGAAGACATATGATAATATGACTATCAAACAAAATATAATTTTCCGTTTCTAGCAGATGTTTATATATGGATTTTATTACAGAGACCAGGTAAGGAAAATATGATAGCATCCGAAAAATGTGTTTTACGTTTTTGGGATGCTTACAAATTATGACAACAGTGTGACTAAAAGGAATAATATTATGAGTATGTCCTCCGAGCAACCATGAACTACATGTAATTGGGGTTAAATTAATTGTCACGAGTACTCGTAGTATCAGTAGTTTTGCATAATGAACCAATTAACGTAAGGGCAAGAAATTAATCTAGTTACGTGACTAAACTGATGAAAGAAGTCCACACTTAAGAAGTAACGATTCTTAACGATGATATTAATGGATCCTTGAATATAAATTGGGAGATTTAAGGACGCGAACGTAAAGTTAAAACGGTCGTACATAAATAGAAAATAAATCAATCTCAGAGCAGTGCGAGTATCTCTTAATGAAAATTTAGACGACAAAAGTGTCATCTTACAAGTCAACAGGGAGATATTTTGGGATAAAACTATTTAAAAATCCGTAAATTGTGCTAGTCACACACGTGCTATAGGTTCCGCGTCGTGTAGGAAATCACCCCTCGCAACATATGGCTGACGACTTAGACGAATAAGGATACATAATTTAAAGGTAATTGTGAAACCAGAATACTCAAAAACCAGACCTCAAAAAAGTAGAGCATTACTTCCGGTGGGAAATGTTCAACAATTTTCTAGTAAGGCTCAGAGTATGTAATAATGCTTTCTAAGCCGTATACATAGTAGATTTTTCGAGTAGGTAGGTACTCTAGCAAGCAATGAAGAAAGACTAACTAAAAAACGTTTACCCGACGCGACGTGTTGAAATCTTCGAACAAAAACATTTAAACCACAAAATGGAACCGACTTCAACACTCAAAAGTGAGAAATATCTTGTTGAAGTCGGTAGCATGATAGTTGAAAAGTACATAATTTTATCATATTGTGCACATGTTCGACTTCGTTGAAGTTATTTTTCACTTTTGAATGTTGAAGTTGGTTCTATTCTTAGATAAAAAATATTTTTTCACTCTTTTTGGTGACCCTTGCTACTTAAGGGATCGATTGTGATTCAATATCAACGACTATATCTTCAAGATAAGAAAATTATTTTTCAGTTATTGGAGTGTAACTCAAAAACTACTAGACCGATTTTGATGAAATTTAAATGGGACCAAACGACAAGCATCAGCTTCCAAATAAAAAAAGAATTATCGAAATCGTTTCACCCAGTCAAAAGTTCTGAGGTAAGAAACATAAAAAACTAAATAAAAACAGACGTATTGGGAACCTCCTCCTTTTATTGAAGTTGGTTAAAAAAGACCGTAGTCTCAAATTTTAAATTCAAATTGTATTCGCAACGTCACATGGAAATTAATTTACAGATAGCTGAATTGATCTCTCAATGCTATTTTTATTGTATTTCACATATACAAACTTTAAAGATATTATATATATATAGATATTATATAAGAAGATATTTTGATAGTTCGCATCCTTAGTGCAGCTAATATTGTAGGTAGCGTCCAAAGATCAAAACATTGATAAGTTACATACAATAGAAACTCGAGGGTACTGTATATGTATGGCGTGAGCTGTGAGACACATTTATTTTATAGATAGTGCATCAAGGCGCCGAGTGCGATTGTGACTTATGTCGCCGGGTGAGTCAACGACCCAGCAGCGTCGAGGATTAGGAAATAGCTACTTTGATTTGTTCTGCATATGATTGAAGGAAGTCGATCGCAGAGCGTAGTCTACGAACGAGTGATAACAGTTTATAAAGCAACTGGTAGGGGAGAAAATTAGTTTTTATCTTTGATGCTCAATAGCCAAAGGACATAAGAGACTACGTTACAAATTACATGCATTTCAAAAAGTACCTAGGTATAACAAGTTAAGCTAATTCATTAACGCTCATTTGAAATGATACATTAGCAACTGTAAACATTTCTTTTTAAAAACATGCTCATATCGTAATCTACCTACGCTTCATTTGTTAAGTATCATAATTAGCATGTACCTAATCCATAACTATTTTAATCACCTCAGCTTTCCTGCGAAGCGACAAGTTCCTCCAGATATCTCGTGGACTCGTCCATCCAACTTTAGATTTATCAGCAATACTGTCAGCAACATTACTGGAGCATCTATTTAACTTAGTCTGATTGCCATTGCCGTTAACTGTACCTCGATTTGCCATTCTCAACACATCCGACACTCTCACGAAGTACACACAGATGAACTCCAAACTGTAGATGTAGGTAATACAAACTTTGCACTCAGATTGGCACGTTTCTCACACACATACACAAAGCAACATGTTGACCATTTTGAATTACAAAAAAATTACAAAACTATCGTTCACATGCATACCGCGTAAGTTTAGTATTCGAGTTCACGTCCTTTTACTTTTGTTGCCGCGGTAACACGAAGCGTTTCGGCACCATTGTTGGTATTCACGACAAACTTTTCACAGAATTTGAACGCGGAGACGTTATTTTACAAAGTAATACGTTTGTGAAGTAAATTGTGTTGCTGGTGATATTTTAAAACAGATAAAACTGTCGCAATATGAAGCACTATTCACGACTGTTGTCAGTTTGAGGTTAAGTTACACCGATACCGGCAGCCGGTTGGCGGGGCAACACAAGCGCAGTTTGGATCGACACACACAGGGAGAATTTTTAACACCTGCGCTAACATTTGCACCTTAAAATGTTAAAAATAAACAATATTCGAGAAGATGTAAACTATGTATAACACAAGTTTCAATCGTGAGCCTAATATTATTGAAACGTTGATTAAATCCGTAATTTGTTGGTAGCAATTGGATATTTTATCAGATAAAAAAAAAACATTGATAGTGACACAAATTATGCCTATATTATGAAAAGAGTGATCAGAAAAACCTTTGAATAATAAAACAAAAAACACTGCGAACGAAGATTTCAAGTTTTAGCTCAGAATAAAAAAAACATGTGCTAAATGTAACAAAAAAATGTTTTGAGAGTTTTGATATTCACCGCAACTTGACCGATTCAAGTGACTTCGAAAATGCCAATCCTTTTATATCTCAAGAGCACCACGATATATGAACATATTAAGTATGTAATAAATAATATACTACCTACATTCATAACAATTTTCATAAAAATCAGATCAAGCTAGTAAGTTACTACCGTCGGACAAACATACAAATGATCAGGCTCTCAACTGAAATAGAGACCACGAATCCCTTGGACAAAAAAAAACAAGATTTTTTTTAATTCATAGGTACATGGCATAGAAAACTGATTCAACACCCACAATTTATGAATACTAATAAATAATATAATTGGAGTTTTCGCGATTACTGCATATGTAAATAAACATCTTTAGATCTTTAACATTTTATTATTTCTCAGTCGACCACGTTTCTCAAAACTGTGCAGTATGGGTACCCGTGGAAACGTAGGAACAAAAATATAAACCGGCCAAGTGCGAGTGGGACACGCACACGAAGGGCTCCGCACCATTATCTGTAACCTAATCTTGCAAGTTTTATTGTATGGGAGCCCCATTATTTATTTTATTTTATTTCAAATAATTATATTTATAGAGAACATGAAACTAAATATTCTGTGACTATATAAAGTGTCTACCTGTCACCGTATCGAGCAAGAAACGGTAAAAATATCAAGTTTGTTGTATGGAAGCCCCTTAAATATTTATTTTATTTTATTTTTAATATTTGTCGTTATAGCGGCAATAGAAATACATCATCTGTGAAAATTTCAACTGTCTAGCTATCACCGTTCTTGAGATACAGCCTGGTGATGGACGGACGGACAGCGAAGTCTCAGTAATAGGGTCCCGTTTTTACCATTTGGGTACGGAACCCTAATAAAAACTAATAATAATGTAACAAATTTGTAATATTATAATGTAATCCGCAGTTCATGCGTTATTGCCAAAATAATAATATTGAAAATAATAATGTAACGTTAAAGTTGTTTCATTAATAGTACATACTTATAAACATATTCCAGAGAAATATAAATACCTTTAGGAAACAAATAACTATAAAGTGCAAACAAATATAGACATTTCAATTTTCAACATATGATAAAATCATCTTATGCGTTATTGATAAAGAGGGATAACATAATACGTAAACATCTGAAGACTCCACAACAATGTTAAAGAAATAGAAAAGCAACCCGTGTGAAAAGGCCCGCGCCAGCTCAGGTACAACGGAGTTAATTATGTCTATATCTATATAGAGGCAAAAGGATCCAGCCGTCACACTCATGCCCACCACAACCAGACACACAAAAGCAAGGGCCAATCGTGCCTGAAGAAAACAAACTTAACACTCGATAAAGCAAAAATGAATCTTAATACAATCATTGAAAAGCTGAGAATACATCTGCCTTTTTATGGCGGTTAGCTTTTTTGTCCTCCAAGCGCGACAATGCAAGAGGAGAACGTGCCCCAACCGCTTTTGCCCGTTGGTGAAAAACTTCGGACCAAAACCTTATGGTAAGAAACGATTTCATACCAAAAGTAGAACAATACGCAGTTTAAAATGAAACAAAATGACTTTAGAATGTATGAGTTGCTACGAAGTTTTTAGTCTTATCTGCAGCTTTCTTGACACGACTGTTGAGATAACGCAGCTGATAACAGCAACTCCTAGAATACGAAGATCTTTAAATGGAATGAGACATGGACAATAACGTGAAATAACATGTAGAATATGACCAATAGGGTTTTAATGTAAAGATATGTAAGTAAAGGAATAACATTTGAAAACCATTAACTGAACTGAGTAATAATTGATGTATTTTATGTGTATCGTAAAAGAGAGATACAGTCAACGAGATCGATGAATCTTTTATAATGTTTTAATGTTCCGGGAATTTCAGGTCAGGGTGCGACCGTGAAACAGTTAATGTCTGTTTTGTGAATTCGACACATGCGAGCAGAATGGCCGCGGCGGCATCATGAGGTTATTTTTAACCCTGAGGCATGGGGTCAGTCACCCGCTCACCCCTCCCGCAGTACGAACCAGTCCTATCATATGAGGAACTGCGTGGGAACATGGTGGGATGCCATGCCCTTACTCCTCAGTAAAGAAATATGAAAGGCTAAGAGAAAAAACTGATCCAGGTACTTAGGTAGATATCGGGACGTCTGGTCACGACACGAACAGGTTTATGGTGAATCACGACTAAGTTACTCCTACTTGCAAAAATTTAAGTGGAATATACTTTTTATATTGTATTGGTAATTAGGATGCTGAGCATACAACTTTAAACATTATAAAGGTAATTGAAATTAACTTTCTGCAATATCATCCAACTGTGATATCTATAGTAAAAAGGCAAATAAAAAACTGCGCAACAGTTAGGTAGGTGCTGTTACAGCAATGGAATTTATAAAAAAGATAAATCTCTTTCGTACTCAGTTCAGTAGAGCAATTTATCTGAATAACTTCCGTGAATCTGTTCCTCAACCTATCATTATTAGTGCATTAGCAATAATAGGTGGCAATGCTTTCAAGGTTTAGTTTAGACGAAGTTGCAAAAAATTAAATCTGGACAATTTGTATCAGTAACAACTAAGCACAACCAATTTATTATAGAAATCTTATTAGGAACCAATGTGACTTATTAAATAGTACTTAATCATTATCAAAGCAGATCGAATAATTATTTGAAGGTACTTACCTATACTTTCAATAAATAAGGAAAAGGGATGATCGAATATATATAACTCAGGTTGTTGAAAGTGGCCTCAAATTGTGTACATAACGGTTTCAATATAGTTACTATATGGTTTCTACAGCATGTTTAACGTAAGTAATACAACACCTGACTCAATGTGGTTATTGCATCGATGTAGTTGAATGTAAACAAACCGTACTGAGCATAGCTGCGTTCATGTTACACCTTAATCGTGTTATATGTCTTTGTTATGTTATATGCCTATTAAAATTATCAACTGAATAAATATTAGTTGACAAAGGGCGCATAAACACGAATCACGAAATAACGATAAAGATTGCTTAATAACGTTATATTTACAGACATAAAACTCAAGTAGCTACTTCCTAAAATAAGTAAAACTAAAAAAGTTATATAGTGATTGAGGGCTGCAGTCGAGCGCACTAAAATAACACGGTTATCCCTTTTCGGGGTGCGTTAACTACGATTAGGGGATCGGTATCGGTGAGAGGGTGCATAAGACGTATGACGGGGGGCTCACCGTGGCCGTGTCTGTGAGGGTAACAGTAGCGGAGGTAGGTCCGCCATTAGCAGCCGTTGTAATAGCTATTGCACTGGCCACCTGGTTATTGGAACTCTGTTCAATAATACGCTGGCGAAGAGCTAATCTTTCAAGGCTGGCAAGCCGGTGTGAACCACCCGCACCTTCCCTTTCACGTTCACGAAGACCGGTGGCAGTGCTACCGGCGCTAAACGACCCGCTGTATTTAGGCAGGGTCGGAGGAGGAACAGGTCTCGCTGTCCCCCCGCGACCCAGCAAGGAACCACTCGAGGTATACGCGTAACTGCTGGGGGTTCCGAGTGTTGCAGTCCTCGGAGCGGCACCGATTCCATTCAGGGCACCGTTGGTCCCATTGACGGCGCCACCATTCACCGTGGTAGTGCTGCCGTTCATCTCCTCAAGTTTACCGTCATGCGAATGTTACAAAATCACACACTGAGTCACAGACTGCACTACGATACGATCGCGATTCCAAGCGATTGAGGTAGGAGCGTTCAAGCCGGGTGCCTGTCGGAGGCGGTTTGACAGCTCACGCGGCAGACAGAGGCGCGCGGGCGGAGTCGCTCGCCGCCCCGCACTCGACGTAGTCACCACACCACTGTGAGCGACCCTTCTAGCTTTCTGGATTATTGCCACACGACTGCCCGAACAGAGGGTTGAAAATGCACTGTTGCTTTTCCTTTTCAAGGTCAATGAATAAATTGCATTGCTCTATTCTATTTCGGCAAGTGAAATTCGCGGACTTTATTGATCTTCGAATTATTTTATTCATGTTACAGTATATTCATAGTTTAAAAATATATGTTTTTACAAGCAATTAAATAATTTATGAGCAATGAATGATAGAGGTAAGCTTTAAATGTTAACTAGGTTCTGCCCACGACTTTTCCCGTGTGAATTTAATTATAATGCTCTTTCTCTCGAGAATATATTTTTTTAGCCGATGTTCAAAAGTTAGCACTTTTGAACCCAATATCTCAATTGATAAGTGATGATGCAAACATGTTGTTCGGGCTAACCTATAATTATTGGCTCTCAAAAACAGCTGCCGGAACACACCGTTAAGGTGCTTCGCGACAGATTTTCTTTTTGAGGGTGGTAGCTAGCCAGCCGGGAATTCGCCATATGCCTTCCCTTCACGCAAAACTTAGTAGGAGAGACGGGACAAAAATTAAAAGTATATTATAAGCTATTACACTCTCGGGTCCTTTTAAAATTTTACAACAATCGTATGTTGCTCTATGAAACAAATGTAATTACAAATCAACCGACAAGCACCATAACTTATTTGAAGATGAGTTGCAATAAATATAAAACAAACCCTTATAATTTACATTTATGGAATCTTGCTTTCCACAAAAGAAAACTTGAACTTTGTTGTGTACGCACTCACTATCTACGAACGGAGTATATGTATATACACTAAGTCAGTCCACAACTCTACATTTAACGTTATGTAAACATTGGAGTATGTATTCGGTTACTTGTAGAGTCAATAATACCAGCGAGCCAAGGAAAGGAAGTGACGATGACGGTGCCTAGTTGGTTCATCGGCCTGAATCCAGTGCCTAGCACGACTATAGGATGTTTTTAGCGGATGTGCTTATATGGCAAGTAAGAGTGTACTTTATGTGTCTGGCCTGTCGCAAGGCACGACAAGGCTATCCTGTCCACGCCATGATATGACTACAGCTGTCGGTTCGATATCAGCCGGATTGTACAATGTAGATGCCCTAGCGTTTAATGCGAGTGTGACCTTCGTATATAGTGCGTATCCAGTTTGTTTTGTCGGGGAGCACGTGTTATGGGTCGCATGTGGCTATGTCCGGCATCGACCGCGGCGGAGGCACCGCGCAGGCGCGCCTGCACCCTCGCTCCTGCGATCGTCTGCACAACCCCTCTGGTGCACTGTACGCACGCTGCCATCATTCATGAGCGACTCGACGCGACGTGACCGCTTGTTGCTTTAATGAGGTTTCCTTGCCTTATCGTCTTGTTAAAAAACATCTTTAATTTGATTCTCTGATCCGAGTACACGTTGTAATGGTGTTATTTGCAATAGACAACACTAACTCCCGGCTTTAGAATATAATGATTGTACCATATCTTCGTTATATATATCGTAAAAGAAAACTAAGGGCAAGAATGCGCTTGGTGAAGTGAGTCTCAAAAAGGTAAATATTGAGTATGTAATTTAGAAAGAGTGTACGCGTTACAGATGTTAATAAAATATATAGTATTCTGGAGGATATCACAAATACTATGCCTGATCCAAATATGATTCCATACACAGGGCGTCCCACGGATATGCCACATGGAAGGAAAGTACCTTGAATATTGTTGAAGGAACATTTTACTGAAAGAAGACATTATTTGAATTTAAACTGCATTCATAGATATTTAAATGTTTACATGGTTGAGCCGGGAATCGAACCCGTTACACGAGAAATATAATCAAACTTAAGCTTTATCATACCGATCGAAAGGCTTCATCATAAAGATTATTTGTTGCTAAATAAATAACAGTGTCAGAAAAAAGGAAGACCATGAATTTTAACATTTGATGTGAAATTTTGAATTATTTCTTTATAATCAGCTAGCCGCATTGATGGACGATGAGGCATATCCGTGGGACGCCCTGTATACGGAATCATGTTTCGGATCAGGCATAGTATTTGTCATATCCTCTAGATACATTCCATAAGAAAATGGTGTACGTCTTCAGCTATACCACACGTCTCGCAATTAGGCGTTGAATCTTTAATTATTAGATAGCCTAATTCTCTCATTATTAAAATATTACTTAAACTTATCGTGACTTTTATTTTTAAATATATGAAGTAATTCTGTGTAATTAGGATCAATAGAAAATTAAGTTTGACTGCTAGTTTAGCGAATTGATCAGCCTCTTCGTGGCCTCGAGATTGTTCTTTAAACGCTGATTCTTGAGAGCGGTAATGCCGCTGAATGTTCTCAAGAATCAGTATTTTTACTTAATTTCGCTGAGGAAACATGCTCTTTTGTAGTCGTTGGATTTCCTTGATGCAATTAGGAGTATAATGCAATTATTATTTTTGGGTTTAACTCTTGTTCTTCAATCATCAATGTCTCCTCGTTATCAAAATAGCCTTGGCAATACTAAGGGTAAATAAATACAAATCTTCTCATATTTCACATCTTAGGTTACGTTAAAGCGTTTTCTATTGATTTTTGCAAAATAGTGTCGTACTATTTTCCAATCAGTGTGCTCACACACATTTTTTTCAGCAACCGAGTAGTCTATGCATGGAATAAACTTCCGGAAGACGTAGTATCAGCTCAAACTGTAAAGCAGTTCAAGAATCGACTCGACAAATATCTTATTCTAACAAGAAGAACTACTAGAGAGTAGCAAGCAGGATACAGTCAACTATCAGTTGTTACAACTGTCTGCCTGATAATAAATAATAATAATAGTATTACCAAAGCATAATAATGGCATTACAAATTAAAGGCCATGGCAGAATAAGGGCCCTCTCATGTACTGTAGTAAATACTCGTAATACTGTATCGGACGCCACCGGGTGCGCTAAAAACTTTTCCATCCTTTAAAACATATTTGCAAAATCTGGTAATGCAGGTCAAAACATCTCCAAAAGCCTAGGATAGTCTCTTAAGAACGTTGAACAAGGCTAAAGTACCCTTTACCGACCCATCTCCAAACTGTAGGTGTTTATTAACCTATTTACCACGCTTACTTCTTCAAGTTATAAAGAAACGTGACGGTGGGTCTTCTTTTGGGTATTTTCCTAATTGCATTGTTAAAAGGAAGCGAAAATCTGTCCGTATCATAATATTACGTGAATATTAAACTGCAGTCCGTATATTGGGTCAACCACATCATGCTCAGTAGAAAGTGAGCAAACTTGATTATCAGACACACCTGTTCAACTTGCCATTTACGTATTTCGCGAATTGTTATTGTAAAACCAATAACCACCAGATTTTGGCAAAAACTCACAAATTCGATCATGTTGTAAACTTTTATCTTTTATTTCAAATTTAATCCAATATTCGAATGTTCAATAAAATATATACGGAAATGCTGCAGTTGCAATGAAGGCTACGATTCGCTCGGTTAAAAATAGTAGTTCAGCGTGAACTCAAACTTCGTGCTGTATTAAATTTAATACATTTCAACTTACAACCAAACCCTTGCATGGTGGTAGGGCATTTTGCTAATACCCGACTGGCTAGCTACCTCCCTCAAGTAGAAAATCTGACGCCAAGCACCTAACGGTGTGTTCCGGCAGCTGTGCTTGAGAGCAAGTAATTCTAGGTAAGCCTGAGCAACATCTTCGACCACATCATCACTTACCATCTGGCTAGATAGTGGTCAAAGGTTAACCTATCTTTATGTAAAACCTAAATGATCTCAAATTAAAAAATAACTTTTTAATATGTACTAAAAAGATAATTCTAGATAAAAGTAGGTTGTATTTAAATTATACTTCAACCGACTTTTGTGGCTTTATCCCTTTTAGGACATCTTTTCCTACCGCTCATGAGGAAGTAATAAATTTTTAAAAATCTGATCTGGCTTTCTAAAGTTAGGTCAGGTTTTACGACAAATGCTCAGGCTCCCTACATTCTACAAAAACCTCACTTCGTTGCTCAAATATGTACATTTCTAAATAGTCCGTTAAAACATTGAACTAACGCCATCTAGCGATACAGCATGAAATGAAGACACGCTATTGTGTAGGCTGGCTAGTGGCTATCCTGATACACAATAATAAAGATCAGAGAATCGTGTACTCGTAGGCCTCAAATGGAAATGCACGTAGAATTTGCTTACATGCGGCGCTCAATAGGTGGCGTTAAATTGAACAAAACACCGAAAAACAAATCAAAACAATGAAATTGGTGACTCAGTCCTTTTCGAAGAAGACTAATAAGAAAACGGAAGTAGGTAACATTCACTTCTATGATTTCATATATGCGTCTTTATACAGTTCCGAAGACTTAATTGCTCTATTAGTCAGGCAGGTTGTTCCACTAATCTACGAATATCCATCAGATAAAGTTTGTTGAACCGTAAACACGTTGAAAGATATTGTAAAGGTGGACCTACACAAGATGTGAAGCAAACGTAAACATTAGTTTCAGTCATGTAATCAAACCTATGTTTAGAAACAGTACACCTCTCTAATAAGGGCTAACGGTAAACCGTATGAGCAATTTACTCGCCACGAAGAGAAGAAATGAGAACATTTTTACGTCATTGTGGGTTGTCCGTAACATACCAAACATGGAATTTAAATTGTATGTTATTGCATGCAACGTGCGTACAGCTTCATGAAACTGGCAAGCTAAATCGAAACATATGACGACGGAGTCGGCTTCCAATTGCCATGATTCATTAGATAATTTATGTGTATTGCATTGATGTCTTCGCTTCGACGATAAAGTCGTAGTTTCATATGGACAAAATAGAGACGGGTATGTATCAACGTATATAGACATTATGAGAAATCATTACGTACAAAACAATTCCTTAAGTGCTCACAGCGGCCAGGCGGAACAGTTATCTACGAGCACCACATACTTTGGAAGATAAGACTGCTACAAGTCAATAATATGTGTGGACATTAACCAAGATAAAACTATTTAGGTTACTTATTATTAGTAATTACTTTACCAAAAGGTAAGGAAGGTATCTTTATAGGTATGTATAATGATATGTTATGGTATTTCGCTAAACACGGTGGTAGAGACGTCGTACACCTTTTAATCGAAGGAATGAATTTGTCTTTGTATTGATAAGAATGATAACTAGAGTGACAAGTTAATAAATAATTGTAAACATAGATAAAAAGAAGGTTCCAAACAATGGATGCACACTTACCCGTGCGCCGATAAAGAGACGAAGATAACGCACGTTACTCTAAATTATTGAGAATTACGCGGAAACCACGCCATCCAAATTTTGTAAAACCTTAGAAATGTTTATTAAACTGCGCAGTGGCTTTATTTTCACTTCAGACGTTTTTTTTTTAACTTATTTCATCTGCTCATATAGGCCTATATAGGTTAAATTTTCTTTTGTTTTATCTTTGACTCCAACATGCAGCACAACCAATTTATGTACAAAAACTAAAAAAAAAATTCTCAAGGTATTACAAGAATGTTTTAATTAGGCGGAATTGTCACTAGATATATAATTTTATACTTTTTATAAGTGTTTTATTTAAATATTATTTAATGTTTTTTTAAGATACTTTTAAAAATATTTGTTATTATTAAGAATGTTTTTATAATATAGAAAAAAAATTTGACACTATGCGATTTTTTTCCGCTATCGACTATAATATTATACAGAGATATCGGGGATTTATCAAATAATGTGTGTAAAACGATCTTTTACGGTTTTACATTTACTTTAAATTATTTTGTACTAGTATAGAAAAAAATCGGCGTTTTAACGTGCGCGAGTTCGACTCGCACTTGGCCAACTTTTTGTATTTGTGGTTATAGCGGCAACAGAAATACATTATCTGTGAAAATTTCAACTGTGTAGCTATCACCGTTCTTGAGATACAGCCTGGTGACAGACGGACGGACAGCAAAGTCTCAATAATAGGGTCCCGTTTTTACCCTTTGGGTACGGAACCCTAAAAAAACAAAGTGGGCGCTATGCGATTTTCTCACTCCCTAGTGTCTCATACTATAGATAGGGTTTCGGGGATTAATAACAAAAAGTGTGTAAAACGAAATTATAATCATGTTTTCGTCCTAAACAGGAACCTAGTCGATAGGCAAAAAACTTATATAATATCTAAAACTAAGAATGATTATATTATTAATCGTATATCTAAAAACTTAATTCCTAACCCGCATACATATACTTAATAGTGAACAAAATTATACGAGAATAAAATACCTTGTCTTAAATGTAAAAAAACTTACTACTTATATATTTTAAAAATATATCCTATACGCGTAATATACTCGTAAAAAACAAATCAGGACTAGGCACTTGGATATTGATTGATTTACTTCTAGCCGTGACCGTGAGATTGGACGTATTCCAACTTTCCAACTCAGTTCAGGTCAAGTGAATACTTTTAACGTCTTGTTTGAGACAGTTTTGAGAAGTAATAAAAACAATAAATTCGTGATTTATCACCGCACAAATGTTCAGCTGGAGAACGTGCCGCGAAGCAAAACAGGCACGTGCGGTACCACTAACAACCGCTGTTTCTAAAACAACACGCATTACCTAAACATCTGCACCGAATCCATACTCGACCTGGCGGCTAAATTCGGAAGTAGATTAATAACAGGCAGTACATTCGTAAAATATACATGGTAATACAACATTTACCAGACGGAAGCGCTTTTCTGCCATATACGTTAACTGATACCAAACATTTATGACTGAGGATGATTGTGCAGTGTGCAACAATTTAAAAAGATTTTATTTGAAATTCTATCATAATATCTCACAAGATTGAAATTATTCCATAGCTCGTATTTGAACTCGTTTAACACATGATGGAACTTTACTATTCGTATTTATTATCCAGTTTTATCCGTCGGGCCGTCAGCGGTTTTAGCCGTGACGAGTTATAATGTCACCCCTCTATTTCTTCCCGTGGGTGTGGTAACGGCGACTATGGGAAAATATCAGAGGGTGGGAAGCAGCGCCTTCTAAAGACCTGACATCTTCTAACGCGATCCTCAAGACGCCTGCCAAGCGTGAGGATCATGGCAAATTCCCCTAAATGAGGGAGACCTTGTTCAACGGTGGACATTCCAGTTAATGTGATGATGTTGATGATTATCCGGAATTGAAAATAGCGGGTATCCGGATAATTCAGATATCCCGTTGCAAGCCTTACTCCAATCACCTGCACATAATTGCATGTGCTGAGCTTTTTGATCAAGGAAAATAAAGAGCCCCCTATATTGCAGGATGTTTCTAAAAATTAAATAAGGTAGGTACAGCTAGCATCCTTGCATTTGAGAAGTGTACTCAAACGCAAGGATGCTAATGCTACAATATGCGCTGCACAACTACAAGCTTACCCAAAATAAAATTATTTACAGTTATTTTGAAGATATTGTACCCGAAGAAACAAAACGCAACAGTTCCATTCTCTTGCTGTGCGCATAATAAGTGATGGCAAAACTCACATCTTTCGTTTAGTTTCTTAGCTAAGCATATTCTCCGAAGAATTGCAGTTCAACAAAAGTCGATTACAAATGTGTTCAAAGAATTTTTTTATTGTTATCATGCCTAAAGGTGACTGAATACCCCACTTTTCACCAGATATGTTTTGGTGCATTAAAACGGGTGATGGATGTACGAGCCGTTTTACCGCGGTTTTAGAATGACGATTTTCCTAACGGCTGGTGGTATTGATAGACTAACGAGCAAAACAGTAGTGTGAGAATTGAGCGATAATAATCCTGTTCGGAGTCCTAAGATTTATACCTCTATTATACTTATACCTCGCTTTAGCATTCAACGAAATTAGAAAAAAAATCGAAAATCTCTTAGAATTTGGGTTAAACGTCAGATCGAAGAAAGCCAAAAGTTGTCGCACACCCGTGAATTATCAGAAAAGTGAAAAAATAAGCTTAGAATATCTGCAGAGTTGTATGACAAATTGTTGACTTTAGTGACACTTATAATACAAACACAATAATGAGAGAAGCTATTTCACCTCATGACCAACTGAAGGCTACACTGAGGTCCCTAGTATAAAGTAAAAGTACGTAGTAAGTATCCTAGGTAAAACCTTAATCAGATTAATATCTAAGAAACTTCAGGAAGAATAATTCCAGACAACTGTGGAGCTTACTACTTTTATAATAACAATTAACGTTGCACAATTGCACATGCATATTCATGACTCAGATATTTACTATAACTTGAATTTTTTCCTAAAGACGCCTGCCAAGCGTAGGGATTATGGCTAACTTCCCCCCTCCCTCTCATTTCTGATGAGCAAAACAAAAATTATAAGGCCCCCAGTCACAGACTCTCCAGTTAAATAAGTCTAACTTCCACAAAGAAGTCGCCCGAAGAACCCAACTCGGAAGGGAAGCATTCGGGAAATTACGCGACTCAATCATGTCGTTGAACATCCCGCCTAAAGACTAAATTCTTCAAGCAGTATGTGTTGTCAGTGAAGACATACGGCATTGAGACGTGGTCCTGAATTCTAGCCGTTTTAAACAAACTCAAAGTCGCGCAATGACGTGGAGAGAGCTATGCTTGGAATTTCTTTGTGCGACAAAATCCGAAGTTCGCCGAAGAACAAAAGTCCGACATAGCTCTTCAATATTAGCAAGTTAAAGTGGCAATGGGCTGCCCAGCGATGGCTCGACGAACCGATAATGAATGAGAAAGGTTCTGGAGTAATTACCACACTACACCAGAAGACGGAGAGTTTGTAGGCCCTCTACTTGGCGGAGTGACGACATAGAGAAAGTCGCGGAGTACCCATAGATCCAAATGGCCAAAGTTCTTTGTAGCGTTCAATGGGGGAGGGCTTTATTCAAAGTCAAAGTCAAAGTCAAAATCATTTATTCAATTTAGGCGTCTACGACGCTCTTATGAAGGTCAATTACAAATTTTAATATTGAAATATACTACATTGTACTGCCACGTTCAGCAAACAAAAATTATAGAGCCACTGCGAGAAGAACGGGCAAGAAACTCGGGGCCATTCTTTTAAACGTTTTTTAACAATGTGTTAAGTACATACTATATAGTAAAATTATTACAATACTTAATTTACATTACGTAGGTGACAGGCGCTAACTTGGCAGAGGCGAACCAGTCCAAGCATTTTTGTCGTTTAAGTAATCACTAACTGTGTAGTAAGATTTCTTTATCAAAATATTCTTCACATGCAACTTGAATTTTCTTTCTGTGAGCATTGTAATATGTTTGGGCAATTTATTATAAAACCGCACACAATTGCCTAAGAAGGACCTTTTATTTGTCTTTGCTAATCTAAAACCTGACACCGCTATTTTATCTTTATTCCTAGTGTTATAATCGTGATTGTCACTGTTTGATTTAAATTTGCTCAGATTTTTACGAACATACATAATATTTTCAAATATATGCAGACTTGGTAAAGTTAAAATATCAATTTCTTTAAAAAGATCTCTCAGGGATTCCCTAGGACCCATTTCATATATGGCTCGAATTGCACGCTTTTGTAAGATAAAGATTGTCTCTATCTCAGCAGCAGCTCCCCACAGCAATACACCATAAGACATAATACTGTGGAAGTACGCGAAATAAACGAGCCTAGCAGTAGCTACGTCTGTTAGCTGTCTTATCTTACGAACTGCATATGCAGCACAACTAAGTCTTCCGGATAGATCATGTATATGTGGATTCCACTGTAAAGTTGAATCCATTTTAATTCCCAGGAAGACTGTCGCATTGTCAAAAGAGAGTTTTTCTAGGCCAAGCTTAATGTTTGGTTCAACATAAGTAACATTTGGTAAAGAAAAATTTAAACATTTGGTCTTTTTTGAATTTAAGAGAAGATTATTAGCCGCGAACCACTTAGAGATCATAGATAACACATTATTTACTTGAATAAGTTCACTATCCCTCCTATCTACTTTAAAAATCAGGGAGGTATCAACTGCGAATAAAACTATATCGCAGAAATTTTTAACCATGCAAGGCAGATCATTTATATATACTAGAAACAGAAAAGGTCCTAAAATTTATCCTTGCGGTACTCCTATTCTTATCAAAGACCCGGAAGGATTCAACGGTGGATGTCTTCCAAATTTTGATGATGATAAAGTACTTCAGCACAATAAAACAATATTTCGAAAGGATTAGGACAAGTATTGATAATGAACAAAATATTAATAAAATTTGTGAACAAAATATAGCTATGAATTTATTATTTCTGGGGCAGACTATTAGACATCAGATATTGATAACAGTTAGAGGTTGCACTGCACGTGAATTCGAAATAGGATTCAACATCCGAGGATTTGAGGTAGCCTAATTGGCGAAAGCTCGTCGGTCTTTAAAACCACGGTAAGTGTAATGCTACACCAGCGAACTTGGCCGACTATTATAAAAAACGGCCAATTGCGAGTCGGGCTCACGCACGAAGGGTTCCGTACCATTAGTTATACAACATTAGACTTCATATTTTTACCTTTTTTTGTTTTAAAGTGCGCGAGTCCGACTTGCACTTGGCCAAATTTTTGTATTTGTTGTTATAGCGGCAACAGAAATACATCATCTGTGAAAATTTCAACTGTCTAGCTATCACCGTTCTTGAAATACAGCCTGGTGACCGACGGACGGACGGACGGACAGCGAAGTCACAGTAATAGGGTCTCGTTTTTACCCTTTGTGTACGGAACCCTAAAAACGCAGTCATACTCGAATCGATCACCCACTTCAGATAGCTACTGGAAATTTCTTTGTAAATCCGTAATCAACAACTATCAAAATTACTTACGTCAACTAGGAACTAGGAGTGTTGTCAGTAGGTTTAATTTGGGTCTACAATATTACGAAATGATTAAACGATGTTGTACATCCCACAGGTGAACGGCAATACAATACATCCACTAATGATGCAAATACCCTTATAAAACCTACGCTTTGTGATAAATGATTTGAAATCATATTTGAAGATGCTCAGCCCACGACACATTAAATCAAGTACGAATATAGTAAGTTAGGCACTAAATAAAGCTGTATCGAGGTGTTACATTAGAGACGCTGAGAGGATTAGGGTTTCAAGAAAAAGGTATACTGTATATAAGTAGACACATAGTAAATGAATTGCTCCTAAACCTGTTATATGTCACTACAAACAATATAATGAACAATCGCTCACTCGAATAGGCGTGGTCAAATGACACTTACTTAGGTAGATAGTTAAGTCATATGTACATAATTTACGAACAATGTCGGCAATGATAAAAATCACCGACCAACCCAACCTAGCTAAGGAGCATGATTCATAGACCTTGAATATTACGATGTTAATATGACCGAAATAGAAAACCGTATATATACAAAAATCAGAAGAAAAAAAAGACGTGACGTGGTTTACCCGCCCGGCTTTGACTGCGTTGGAGTCTAGTTGATTACAAAGCCTCTCCGTCAACTAATCTACGAGTTGCATAGAAATATAATATATATTAATTCATATCTTCCTTTGAGGACTATGTCTGTGCCAAATTTCAGAAACTTCGGGCGCGAAAAAGGTTTAAGCCAGACAGGCATGTTCAAGCAGTAATTTTCACATTACTGTGTTCCGGTTTGAAGGGTATGGGTGTCGGTGTAATTACAGGCACATGTGACTTAACATATTTATCTCTCAGGGTGATGAGCGCAGTGCAGTTTGTCACTTGTGACGAATTGCTTCTTTTATAAGCAGAGGTTACAGCTTATCACCAGATGGGCCTCGTACTTATTCCATCAGGATTGCATAAAAAGGCATAAAATAAAATATATATGTCGATGAATACTATTCTTTAGACGCAGAATACAGGATATTGAACAATACAAATAAAATCATTATTAGACAGACGAAGAGGAAAAATCAATGAAAATACAAACATGGGTGATATCAACTGTACAAACCCGGGTTAAATATAAGTCATGACTCATGAAAATGTACTTAAGTGTTGATTAAATCAATAGAAAATTTTACTGTAAAACAAACAATCGATAAGATTTTGACAAGTATAAATTTATATATGACCTCTTTATTTCTTGACTTCGGAAGTACGCACTGATAAAGATGTGCTTCGGACATGTTTATTCTACAATATAATACACATATATTTAATTATTATTTTAAGGATTGAATGAAGATATACTAGAGATAGATATGTTAACAAAGATATCATCTCTGCCTTTGTCTTCTTGTAGGTAATGGGTATTCTTACCTCGTCAGTCGAGTTGTTGTTGGCATTAGGTTTGTAACGAGACAACACTGGTCTATTCCTAGATCTATTCAGCGGTGATTCCGATACTGACGTCATTTCCAATCACTTGTTGTGTTTAAAATCACAAGATTCACTTTCACAAGAGTTCTTATAGGAGCACGATACGATGCAAGAGGTTAAGCGTATGGAAGTCTGTAAACTGTGCACCCATTGAACGTTCAGGAGGAAAACATACTGTTACAATTACTGCAATATGTGGCACTCACTGGACGCTAGCAAACACGATACCACATTTTTCCGTCGACAAATCACATCCGGAGGAGAGTCGAGTGAAGCCCGCGCGGAACGGGTGAATCAACCGATTACGAAAACCACCACTTAAAGTACAACTGATAAAAGTTAATGACTTTTGGAACACACTTATATTTGAGCCACAAAATTTGAACCGAATCTCTTTCAAGAAATAAATATAATACGGTTATTTTAGTTAGTAACTAACCAAGCGCCTTATAAGCTTTCTGAACTCCTCACCATAGAACTAAATCTTGGTAATCAATATCAGGCACATTCCTACACGGTAAGGAATGCAAGTCCGCGAAACAGTGGTTAAAAATAGGCAAGCAATTAAGTGTTTGGAAATTAAATCGATTGTTTAGTTATTTACGCTCTTATTCGCATTGCAGCGACCGTTCCACGATTACGAATTCTCAAACTGAAACAATAAAACAAACCGCGCGTCGCGGATACTATACGCGTTCGTCACTGCATTGGTTGCCGATATGCAAGTGTCACCGACGTCGACGACGGTCACCATAGGGAGTCCGATATCGGTGTCATGGTGTTCGCTGGACTTCATACAATCACCCGAGGGCCGAATAGCGGTCGCAAATTCCTACTCGTAATTCAAACGACGCACGCAACTCATACGTGCCCAGTTGACAAACGGTCCTGGTGACCTAAATATAAGCAATGCTAGATATAATTTTATTGCATGTGATACCAATGCATAAATAAATGATATCGGCTACTGTGCTAACAGTACTCACCCGGTCAATATAAAAACGTGAAAGTGGAACTGTTCTATGAAGACCATACATTTAACTTAATGTTCCGAAATGGAAATAGTAAAATCGTGCTGCTCAAATAGGGTACTTACCGCTAATTTAGAAGATGAGGCAGCACATGAAACAGAGGAAAAAATCACACTTTAAAACATTTATTCGCACACAAAATATTAAAGGAATCTTATTTACAAACACGCGCAGGAATTTTGTTTACAAAATTCAACGTACCTAGACAAGGGAGACAACATGTACCAACGTCTTCGAGGCTATCTGTGCTTAAGTAATCTACGTCCATTAACAATTTTTTAACACCTTTATTTTCTATTATCTACTCATTGATATAAAAATAATTTTATAATGTCAAACGCCACGCTACCGCGCGTATGTATGCCAAGCCGAGACTATGTATTGAAAAAATCAACACACGCATGATCCAGTGATTCATGAGATCTGTATGCTAGTATTGTTTTAGCACGATTGTTTTTCAATCAATATTGATCACACCAATATTGATGCGTAAATAAGTTAAACAAAGACGAGGTAATCGATCAATATTCATATATTCAGCCACCTGCCATTACTTTTTCTTATGTTTATTCATTCAAAGATGAGCATTCCTGACGTAAAGTCGATGTTTCAGGAGTCATCATAGCATTTCGAATATAAAATAAGATGTCAATCTTTATATATTGCTGACAACAAAATTGTATCAAATCTATTATTATATATTATATTCATACTACATTCATCACTTAAATAAAAAAAGTTAAAAATATAATTTGACACAAAATGCTACGTTAGTTTAACATAAAAGCTAGATTGGATTTATTAAAATAATTATAATGTCTACAGAACTACAAATTTGAAATGAATAAAATTCTTACATGATGCACCAGAGTTCTCCGTCTCCATGGTCGTAAACTAAACTCCGTATATTTTCAATGCCACATTTATTTACGATTACGGTGAAACGAGTGTCTCGTGAAATAATGATTGCATGTTAGGGACAGTCACTACACTTTTGAAGCTAATTGGTAAACTGTCAAAGTTCATCGGACTGTAGGACGGCCCGAATCGCTGTTAACGAGCAAATATTGATATGTGACAAAGTTTATTAGAAGAAACGACGTAAACGTGTGACTCGATGTTTACGTGTGAGAGATGTGTTTTAGCGGAGAGCAAGCGGTATGCGCGGACGCCGAGGACTGAGCAAGCAGACACGGTAAAGCGCGTGCAATTGCACTAGAAGCTATTTCAATACATGCAGAGAATTCGCAAGTCGGCGGATTCCGCGGGGTCGGGGTGGCCTATGCCCGTACGCCTGTTCCTAGCATCTAAAGGCTACGAGTATACATATCCTTATATACCCCACAGTTAAGCTGTTGAAATAAATAAAAGCCTTAAAATATTTTAAATAATAATGATATATTTTACTTGATTTAGAGTAAGTAACAGGTGCAGAATGCAGATATAGGTACTAAAAGAGGCATTTTAAATGTGGCGCGAATGATCGGCACTTTTTTTCGGTATCTAATAGTACAATGGGATGAAAAAAATCTGTAGTTCGGTAGGGAAGTCGAATTTATCCAAAAGCGATGTATGATATATAGGACCGGTCCTCGACAGCGTTGACAACCTAAATACGCTAAATTCTATCATAGTAGAATCATAATGCTACTATGATAGAATTTAGCGTAATTATGATATGTTGTCTCTAGAAGGAATTAGAACACATAACAGTACTGCGCGTAGATGTAAAACAATTCCGGATGATGAGACTTCTTTTATAATTTTTTGCTTATAATAATTTAAACATTATAGTGTTATAAAGAACATGAAACCAGCCTTAACTTAAAAATTTCTGAACTTATGATTGGAGAAAATGTGCGCCTGTACAATTCAGCTTTGACGCATTTTGCATTGTAAATATAGTGTTCTAGATTAATTGAATGAAGACGATCATAAGAATGGTGTCGTAAAGAAATATTTATGAAGCCGAATTGCATTTGCAAATACTCCTGAATGATTAAAGGTCAGATTAATTAATGATGACATAGCATCGTGCGCAGCTGAAAGTTATCGTCAATTAGTTTTATGAGGCCTTTGATCTGTTTGTACAGCTATAGGAGACTTCAATAGATTTCACATTAGCATCTATTAAGCAAGTGCATATTCACGTGAATATATATACAACTATAAGCAAAATTATAACTGAGCCTTATAACTTACTACCTTTCCGGGCGCGGCTCCGCCCGCGCGTATGTCGATTATCGCGCAAAAACATTAACCTCTTTTGGTGCTGTTGGTTAAAAAGTACCCTGTTTTTTCCCGGGTCTTAAACTATTTCCATACCAAATTTCATTCAAATCGGTCCAGTAGTTTTGGCGTGAAAGCGTAACAGACAGACAGACAGAGTTACTTTCGCATTTATAATATAAGTACTGATATTTAACGGTGCCGGGTACAAAATAAAAACTATTTACAACCCTGAATGTATGAAATTAAATTATTGTGGAAATTGGTACAACGCTGATTCATTTGCATGGACTTCCACAAGTTCTTTCATATTTTTCAGTGTTAGAAGTTCGCACCTTTTTTTCACTAATTCCTGTTATGCATACTGCTATAAGATCGATTGTCACTAGCTCACAATACCATAGGCGAGGTATCAGGCCTCAAAGTTGTATCCATTTAAATATCATCAACACTAGTGGAATAGTTTTTAAAAGTAAAAAAAAGGTATTTTCCACTTGGCTGATTTTATAATAATTGCAGTTCTTGTCGATGGTGACCAGTACCCTGTACCAGTAAGCAGTATATACATCTAAGAATTATTTTATTTAAATGAATCGGAACTACAAAAAAATATATCATTTCAGATTGGTATCAGTAAAAAGTTATACGGGTCATAAATAAAAATTTTATATACGTATTCGCTTGGACTTGAGAAAAATTTTCTTTATTTAAGTAGGGTTACTAAAAAGGTTCAGCAGGCGCAAATCACTAAGTTCACACATTTTCTGACAGGCTATGGAAAACCTCTTAGATAATTAATTGATCTTTACTTTTTTCTCTATCTACTGATGATTGATAATCATACTGATATCAATCATCATATACATACTGATGATTGATAATCATCAGTTCTAAGGTCTCACAAACCAGAATTTCGATAGATTTTTTTTTATGCCTGAAAGGTTAGCCTTTGACCACTATCTCACCGGATGGTAAGTGATGATGTGGTCGAAGATGTTGTTCAGGCTAACCTAGAATTACTGGCTCTCAAGGACAGCTGTCGGAACACACCGTAAGGTGCTTGGCGACAGATTTTCTACTTGAGGGTGGTAGCTAGCCAGGCGGGCGTTCGTAAAATGCCCTACCACCATGCTATAACGACTGCCATCCAAAGACAACAATCGGGACCGACGGCTTAACGTGCCCTCCGAAGCACGGAAGCGCTCAGTAGTAATGTCACCAGCGGTCACCCATCCAACTCATGACCTTAACTTTGCTGATCGTTTCAGAATGGCTAAGCAAACTTCGCTACGAGCGCTTCAAAATTGATAGTGTGGCTTCCGTGTAATAAGCATGTAATGAATTTGTTTACTAAAGCGCAATATTCATCTCTCTTCATTTGCACGCAGAAGGCTAACCTTGGCTGTCCCTTAAATCGTTGAACTGTATGGTTATTTCTCCACACAAATGTAGAAGGACGAACCCTCGCTACTTTGAGATTTTAGGTTCAGTACAAATAATGATATCGGTTTATCTCTTCAATATCCAACCTTGTACAAATTTAAAAAAAAAAATAACTTGAAAGAGTTGAGCCTCGAAACATTTTCATGAAAATTTTCCATACTAATAACTTTCAAGAGAATTATTTTTTTTACAACTTTGTGACAATCCAAGCTTAGATAATAAAGAAATGAATAAATATCATGCAGAGAGCTCACCCGTCAACGTTTGTATGTAGAAGTCGCCCTAGTCAATTTTAATTAACGTTTAATGCATAATCACTATGTATATTTAGCACTTGAAAAATCTAACTTTGAAAAATATAGGTGAACGAAATTTTCATATCTGTTTAAAAAACGGCCTAGTTATGTATGATAACGACTTTTTATAGCCTCTTAGTTCTTACGACACCTGCTCGATTACCTTGAACTGTAACAATTTGCAATCGGATTATCATGATCGCAACTCGCGAGACTTCCATCGGGCGAACCGAGAAAATGTCAAATTGTAGTCAGCTCAGTTTAAAAATATCACTTTGGGTGACCTATGTAACACGGGGTCCAGCGGTATTTAGAGCAAGATTTCTATTACTACAGGTGATCTCCTTGTGCACTTGTATTATGGTTTAAAATAGTTTGAATAGTAGTTGAAATTAAGTTTGCAAGAATCGGTGTGGATTACTCGAGGACGGACGTCGCCGCTGGACAGTTTCCGCGTGAGG
Organism: Plagodis dolabraria; assembly: GCA_963854805.1. Taxonomy (NCBI): domain Eukaryota; kingdom Metazoa; phylum Arthropoda; class Insecta; order Lepidoptera; family Geometridae; genus Plagodis; species Plagodis dolabraria. Next base: position 17,215,030 of record OY978442.1, read on the forward strand.
GCCCGCGGCCCGGGATGAGGTCGCACGCTCGCTGAGCACGACGTGCGACACAATACCCGCCGCGTCTAGAATCCGTGAGATATCAAATCCACTCATAATAATGTACCCTAACACCCACTTAATATATCTATTCTTCTACTACCTACCCTTTTCCGACTTGTGTGGGGTCGGAAGATACACTATGACTTCTGTAACAACGCACGGGATATCAAATAAGCACGTTATTGTAAAAAACGTGAAGGCTTCATCGCCAGCCGCCTAGTTGAAGTTGAAAATCATTGGGAGTGATTTTGATGGCAGACCAGGGAACTTAAAAACGCAGCATCGTGGTATTCGTGGTGCGATTTTAAGTTCGCGGGGTGTGAGTGAACTTATTTTGGGCGTAACTTGTCAAGTGGCTCATAAATAAACTCGTATATTAAGTTTTGTCGTATTAAACACCGCGCTTACTGGCGAGCTCGAGGCAAATATAAAACCACGATTATTGTCTCTCCAAAAACTCTGCAATTATCCGTAGGGCCCACTCGGAACGGTATAACTCTGTTGTACCGCTGCAGCGGTTACGACTTACTTACGACAGCTTACGACGCTTGCAGCGGTTACGACTTACTTACGACAGCTTACGACGGCTCGCAGCGCGCTGCGAGCCGTCGTAAGTTAAATATAGGACCTGCTTAACTCCATGTTAGTTAATAAAACAAAATAGACCTACTTAAATAGATTTTATGTACAACATTTTCTAAAAGGGGTCTTACTTTATCTTATTAGGTATAATTAAATTTTACAGAGGGAGACGAATTACTTAGCATAATAGCATTCCATGGATTCAATGTGCGGCTGCCGGGTCAATTGCGTTGCAGAAGAAGAGGCTCAAGTAAGAGGTGCCTGGGACTTGCAACCGAGGGAGTAGGATAGAGGCCCTTTTCCGATCAATTCTCATCTCAACCACTCAAGCTTCCTCCCCTGCTAAATTAGGTAAGATCATAGTAATGCCTCCTTAGATACACGTTCTAGGATGAAAGTTACGAGCGTGCTTGACAGGCGAAGGTCTTTTAGTTATAAAGGGAAATCATTGATATACCCTTGGCTCTGACTTTTATAACATATAAATAACTACCACCATTTTTGGTTAAGTCACTTGTTAACTCGTAATATTTATTTGATTTCATTCTGTGGTCTTTACCTACGTTTGTTTCCCACGGCACAGTAAGCTCTTTAAGTACTATGCGTTTTAGTTTCTTTGAGCACAGAAATATATCTACCTAGATAGGTCTGAATGACGAAACACCTCATCCTACTAATTTTATAGTGTTTTTCACACGTGTGAAAATGGAGTAAGGCTTGAATTTAGATAATGTTGATGACCCTTCTTATACAAAATAAATCGATGTGTCTTTTTGGGGGTCTTGACGGCACCTACCCATATCATCCCGTGGGTGTCGTAAGAGGCGACGAAGTCAATAATCATGGAAGGTGGGCAGCAGCGCCTTCTAAAGAACTGCCAACTTACACTGCGATCCCCAAGACACCTGCCAAGCGTGAGGATTATGGCAAATACCCCCTTAATAGGGGAGGCTGTGTTCAGCAGTGGACGATCCGGCTGTTACAGTACAGTACAGTACAGTACAGATGACCCTTCTTATACAAAACAAATCGGCGTGTCATTTGTTCGTGTCCAAACATTTTTCCACTACAGCAAACCGAGAGCCTCGGCGCTCGTATGATTTCGAGAACTCAAGGAGCACCTTGTATCGTAAGTAAGTGCTTTGCTGTACCTATCGCCTCCGACAAATACAGCAAGACTTTTCGGTAGCTTTGTCGTAAATTAACGATTGAAACTCACTGACTACGCCACATAATACATAGTAGTAGTCTCTTCATGTGTCGTCGTGCCGTTCAAAATGCATTCAGATGGGGCGAAATGGCACGCTCAGTAATGTTATCAGCAATTTTCCTATCCTACTCTAGTGAATTTTGCAAAAGGCAGACATGTTAAGGCTTCTTTATCTATATGGGATAGAAAGCAAGGGGTATACCATCTAAATCTCTCTATAACAAACTAAACGACCTTCGCCTATCAACTAGTACCTAGAGTGGCCTCAGTAGGACCTTATCAACTTTGCTGTCACATAGCCAAATTACAGGAAGCTCACAGAGTCAATATGTTATTCCTTTATTCAACTAATAAAATAATTTATTTAGTTTCGAGCTGGGCTTGGTAAATGGGTAATAGGCTCGGCCCTCATTATATGGAAGAATCAAAACAGTCTGGCAAAATAAGCATAAAATACAAAGGAAGAACAAAGGTTGTCATATTATTTATTCTGGCAGGTCTCCTTAACCCTACACTCTAGTTAGTTAGTCCCAGGCATGACTAGCTTCATTCCTTTTACTGTAATGAACCTGGCAAGCGCAAAGGGAATCCATGGAAAATATTGAGTCAAGTAATTTGTATCAAGCAACTTTTCTTGCCATATTACTCGATTAAAAAATTTATAATACTATTTGGATTAAACAACAGATTCATTAAGATAGTTGGACTAACAATACAAAGATTGATACACATATTGTTTCTCATTTGGTATAATGACTTAAGAATGTAAAATCTTAAAACATTCAACTCACATATTTTTGCCAGTTGGGAAGGCAGTCTCGATCAAACTAATATGTGAGAATTTTATCAGAAAGGATTTCTGGAATCTGTGTAAGTCCACTATGTGTACCTTAACTTATTTTATAGATAAATATACTTATCTTGATTTTACAAATGAAATGTTATCCTGTAGAACCCAACAGTTTTTGAGAAATAAATTACTAAAGTTTCACAATACTTTAATTTAGTTCTTCTGTATTTTTTACTCCATTACATGTTAATTGAATGGTGGGAATTACATTAAAAAAAAACAAATATTGTATGTTTCCACAAGTAATGGAACAAAACTTTAGACAAAAAAACAATGCTGAATAGAGATAAGATTGCTTGCAGACAAGAATGCATTAAGTTATCAAAACAGACACTATCATGGTGTTCTCTGATATAGATCATGATCTCCATAGGAAGATCATTCTACCATTTGAGTTTCAGTTAACTTAATCAGAATGTATAACCAATTATACACATCCAATGAGAACATAAGAACAGTAAACAATACAGGATGAACAAGTTTAAGATTTGTTCCTATCCACAAATACCTTTTTAGAGGAATTTATTCTATGACAGCACCAGACCTGCATTTACGCGAGCTTTAGTGCTCTCGATATCTAGTTGTAGCATACACATTACGCCTCCTCAGCTCAAAAAACAATTTAGGGGTAGGGGAGACAAAACTGCTTGCATGGTGGGAGCCCCAATTCAGTTCTCTCATTGTGACTTAAGCCAAACCACCTAATTATTGTAGTAGGTAGTAAGTAAATATCCACAGTCAGGAATAGATGGATAAGTATTTTGAATTCAGTAGACCATTCCATGCATATGAATTGTACGTAAGTGACGGTACAATATAAGCTGTCCATTTTTAAGCGAACAATGTTAGTTGTACATTATTTGGTTTTTCATGTATTTTACACTACTAATAATATGTAGGAATGTAGTGCAAAAACGAGAGTAAGGGACAATTAAGAACTTCAATTATTTATGTCACAAACAGTGTTCAGACCAGCACATTAAAATTTTGTATGTTTATTCAAGATAATTATATCTGTAAAAATATATTAAAGTACATAGTGGCATACATCGATTCTTAAGATGATTCATTTACCATAAATTATATGTACAATTCATTACACAAATTTACACAGCTTATGATTTATAAAAACATAACTATAGATTTAGCCTATACCTATGTGTATGAATAAATGCTATTATACTTTTGACTTTTTGTATATTTTTCTGTGCGAAGCGGACTCTGTTATATGCATCTTTATCAACAAATCTCTAAAAAAATGCATGAACAAGTATTGATCACCGATCTCACATTTTTGACAAGTAATGTTTTCGCCAATACATATTCGCACTAGAAGATAATAAGTGGTAAAATTTATATGAACGTTATCGAAAAATTTGAACACTGCAGAATGCAAGCCCTGGGCGCGAATTTACGGTTAATGTTGATTATTTAATAGGGTTAGAAAAGCTTAAACCCAGACTGCAAATTACCTGATCTCTGCATACTGATAACACAAGACAAACTATAGTTTAAACTAAAAACATAATCTAAACACAAATTCTACGACACTTCACAAGTGAACGAAACTGTCAACAGCAAAACGCGAAACCCGCCCTTGGTTGGACGGAGTTGGACAAGACAAGTTCAGAATTGATTTTTGAAAATTGTTGCCATGGACAAAAAACTATGAACAAAAGCTTTGCCAGTGCAATGACTACGACAACACTTACTTAATTTGGACATTCAATGTTCGAAGCGACAACACAATAAAATCTTTTTTAATTCCAAGGTAAAACCAGAAAAGTAGTTTGACTCGAGACCCGTAGGAGATTTAAATGCCTACTCTAGCCAGACTGCATACGCAGAGATGTACATATAACCCGCAATTAGCTCGCGTACTAATCCGCTGGATTTGTAATATATTAATGTTATAGGATTTGTATAAAACAAATCCGCAAGTGAATGTTAAGGTTTGCGGCTCACCGCCATGCAGCTCGCGGACAAATCCGTGGCACGCGAGAGCGCCGCGCCGCCGCCGGTGCCGCCGCGCCTTTGAGGGCGCCTTGAGACTTAACGTAAACAAAAAATTTTGGTAACTTAGAAGTATTTTTTTCCTAGAAATTACGTTAAACATTTGGTCTTTTACGGATCCGTACCCAAAGGGCAAAAATGGGACCCTATTACTAAGAGTCCGCTGACCGTCCGACTGTCTGTCACCAGGCTATTTCTCATGAACGGTGACAGTCGAAAAATTCCCAGATGATGTACCTGTTTCTGTTGCCGCTCTTAACAACCAATACTAAAAATTGGCCAAGTGCGAGTCGGACTCGCACTCGTGGAAACTAAAAAAGTTTTGATGAAGTGTCTAATTGTTGTTATAATGGTACGGAACCTTTCATGCGCGATTCCGACTCGGACTTGGCTGTTTTATTTTTTGTTTAAATTTAAGATAATATTTTATTACAAAATTACAAATTTACGAGTGAAAAAATTATAGTCATGTGCGGGATTCGCCTAGCAGGCGTTATTGCAAACTTAACATTATTAGAATTATAAGGTTGCGTCATCATTTACAATTTGAAACCAATTGCCAAATTGGTCTTGTTTGTAGTACAACGCATGGTGAACTATACGCTATAGGCACGGTAATGTTATCGATATAACAATACCGTGCTATAGGTGTCGCTTCATTCCGATTCGATGGTTGAAGAACGAGAGCAAGAATTAAAGTTATGAGTCATTGTATCATGTTAGCTCAATTGATTAGAGCATACCCCAGCTAAAGGGGTGGATGGACGCGGGTTCGAATCCCACACATGACTATATTTTTTTCTGTTATAAATTTGTAATGTAATTCGCCTAGCAGGCGTTATTGCAAACTTAACAATATTAAAATAATATTATTAGTAGTGAAATGAAACATTTAGAGATCATAGAAAACACAATATTTAATTACTTACTTCAATTAGTTAAACAGATTTTCTTAAACGTCAGAAAGGTATAATCTGTGAATAAAATAATATCGTATAAATTTTGAACCATGTATGTAAGGCAGACTCAGACTAAGTATAGTCTGAGAAGGCAGATAATTTTATACGCTAGAAACAGAAAAGGTCCTAATTTTTTTTTTCCTTGCAGTTCTTCTATTTTACCAAAGACCCTGAAGTAGTATTGCCATTTATTCCAACCTTCTTTAGCCTGTCTGTTCTTATCTTACCATAGAGAAAAGTAATACACCGGAAACACCTTACATTATCTTGGATGTATTGAGTACTATAGTCTATTTTTTTTAACAAACGAGTACTGAGTATGTCTCTCGCACATTTCCGATATTGACAGAGTAAGATGGGTCATTGCCGTCATTGGTCAATGTCTTTATTCTTGTTTTGAAATTGTTAAGGGCCGTTCATATTGAATACTTCTGCTATACCGTTCATATTAAATATTTACTGTAGAAAAAATTACGTAATTATTTTATGATTTAAATTTGCATATTAGTATATTCGTAACAACATTTTCTGTTCGTGTTTATGATATAAAACAATCTTGTAATAGTTATATATATTATGCACTAGAGCATATAAATCAAATAATTCTACTTCAATTCTTGTAATCTTATAAATTATCGTCATTCTTCTGCTGTACTTTCTGCAGATACGTCAATTATAAATTGCTTAACATATTTTATACACCATTGTCAACTCCGTAAATTTTTGTTTCTATCTTGGTTACCACATGATTGAGACATGATCACCATTTTTATCTATCCACTTTAGCTACTCTTCGTAACAAAAGAGTTCAGACTTCATACATTTTATAAATTTTGTTATTTTCTCCCTTCACTTGAGACCAAACGAGTTTAATTGGGTTAAGCTCACGGTGATACTTCCGCAAACTTTTGACGAGACGATTTGTTGACTTAGCTACAACTTTTTTTTCCAAACGATCTTTGTTTTGCTTACCCTAATTCAAAAGTTGCAACTTTAGTATTGATTCGTTACAAGCAATATTTTTCGACGCGCATGTAGTCGAAGACTCAACCGAATGTCACTACATCTATCTACAAAGTTGTACTGTCTACATGTGGAACGGACTTTATGTTGTTTACGTGGGCCAATAGCAACGCAGTAAAATTTTCAGTACTCGTTTGTTAAAAAAACAGACTATAGCTGCGCCCGTGGTTATGGATGATGATGAAATAAAATGTATAGTATGTGTTAATCCAAGGCCAACTACTTCCATACCATACATTTTTTATAAGCCTTATATAAGTATGGTTCCTCTGGCTCCGATTTTCGTAATAAGCTATTTTAGGTTCACTAATTTGGTGAGAATGGCTTACACGTAAACGATAGATATATGTTGCCGCGATATTTTTTTGTAGGTAAATTTAAGATAAACATTTCCGTTATTTGCGTGTGACACTTAAGATTCTTGCCGCGTACGCCAGAGTAGGTCGCATATGGCTGAATTTTTTTACTTACTTGACACTTATATAACTTGACGTTATATTTTCGACAATTCACATAATATCTTTTTCTTAAACATGCTTGGAAATGTGAGCATGATTTTGACAACCTTCTTCGAGATATATCAAAATTGCTGTACTGGCCAAATACATGAGCGCAGCGGCCGGCAAAAACTGTATGAAAATCTATATCTGTCGTGTCGTGTCGGCCAAATAAATTGCATAGTAAACTCATATCTATCGTGTCATTTAAAAACGGAATCTTTTACTTCGAAGCAAGGCAACCAAGGAGGTAACTTATCAAAGGTTTTATTTAAATTTCGATCTGGCTTGCAAATAGAACGCTATTTATTGAAAATTGTACATTTAACAACTGTATCTTCAAATAAAAAAATCTGCCTAGGTACTACTTTGATTTAATTTCCGCGCATTATTTGAGAAAAGCACTATACAAGCCTTGGCCACAACTAGGCATTGATGGACTTACGTATGTGTGCCTCGGCTTCGCCTCAGCCCACATTTACGCGTTCGTCCATCAATGCCTCCTTTACTAGCCGCTGCGGTTATGTACTATAAATTATAGCCTATGTGTTATTCTGATTCTATCTTATCTATGCTTGGGACTTGGAGGTAAACCGTAGAGAATATAGGTTATTCTGTGGTATAGAGAAAGGTCTTTATACTCTGTTTACGACGTAAACAAACAAACAAACCTTGGAGTAACTTAGTTTGTATTTTGAATGAAAAGCACAACTGAACACAATCACTCACATACTTGATTGGTTTTTCGTTGTGAGGTTTATTTTACTTGCACGCGTAGAGCAAAGCAAAGTCATAATATTTCTGCTTGCACCTATTGTTCCGAGTGTTCTGACACTAACCAAACCGGGTCTGGTAAAGAGAGGGAAAATGAGTTACGTGCAAAAGTTACTTCCTGTGGCTTTTAGATTATTATACCAAACTGTGAATAAAACCTTCGGGAAAAAGCCAGTAGCTAAGGTATACATCAATTTATAATTTGTTGTAATTTTGTAAGGTAGTTTTTCGGTTTAGTTGGTTTGGCAATCCCAGAGTCCCCAGAGATTGTCATATAGGACTAATTATAGAACCAACTGGAGATTGTCAAAGTTGTGTCAAAGAGTTCGGGCGCTTTGGCAAATATTAAATTAGAAAAATATCTTATTTGTTGTCTTTAGTGTAAAATATTAGATTTTATTTATGTAGATAGATTATTCCATTAGTGGTCACGTGTATTTTACATCGTTGGTAAGTTTTGTAAATTCTGTAAAAATTTGTTAGTAGATTTCATTTGTTTCCTTCAATTGTTTTCCGTCCAATTTGATGGAAATATTTGATGGGGGCGGTAGGCCCCCGGAAATTCCTACCGAATACACCGCGGATAGATGTGATTCTATTCCTTCACCAGCCGAATTTGTATCCGTAGTATCTGATTCTTCAGATATTGTGGAACAAACCTTCCAGCAGAGCAATGGATCTTTTTCTACTGTTAAGAGGAAAAAACATTGCAAAAAACACAGAAGTAGTAAGGAAAAGAGACAATCCCAGGACTCAGTTCTCCAGCTAGGTCAGACATGTGTATCATCAAACATGATCATTGATGACAAAATTACTGAATCTCAAATGACTGATTCTCTTGCAGCGCCTTCAGCAACCATATCTCAAACCCCATCAATTCCATCATATACTCCCTCCGGTAGGCAAATATATAAGTCCTCTGATAGGGGACCTTTTGTAGTCCATGTTCAAAAAGTTGAATCTTCCCCCACCTCAGGGACTTTCTTGCACCCTGTGAACTTTGGACGCTTCCTCAGCAAAAACAACATCCAAAACATTGTTGAAGGAAGTGTTAATAGAATTGGGCGTAATAGAGTAACATTGTCATTCTCTGATGCAAACTCTGCAAACACGTTTATTGGAAATGACCTCTTAAAAAACAATGATTACAAGGCATTCATCCCATCGTTTAACACAATACGCTTGGGTCTTGTCAAGGGCATACCTGTTGAATGGTCTGAGGAGGAAGTACTCGAGAATATTCGTGTCCCTCTTGATGGTTGTCCCATAATTAAAATTAGACGCTTAAATTACAAAGTTGTTATTGATGGTGCTCCTGTATTTAAGCCATCTCAATCTTGTGTTTTATCTTTTGATGGACAAGTTTTGCCTCCAAGAGTATTTATGTGTTTCAATTCACTTGTTGTTGAACGCTATTATTATCCTACAGTTCAATGTTTCCAATGTTGTCGATTTGGTCACACTAAAATTAGCTGTAGGTCTAAGCCACGTTGCTATAAGTGTGGAGAAGGTCACACTGGTGACTCATGCAATATGGAAGAGGGCACTTCACCCTGTTTATCTTGTGCCGGTTCACATTATTCAACAAATAAGTGCTGTCCAGAATTTACTAGGCAAAAGGAAATAAAAATCACTATGGCTGATAAAAATATTTCTTATATAGAAGCTTCCAAATTACATTCCCCCATTAGAGGTAAATCCTACAGTGATATAACAAAAACATCGTATGCAAATATTTCCCCTGCCCCTCATTCATCTTCTGTAAAAACTAATAATGTCTCAAATAGAAAAACTATCTTTATAAAACCCAGACCTCCTCCTTCACAGCGACATGGCTATGACAGATCTGCCCATCAGGCGATAATTGCCAATCCGGCTATGCCCAACAATAATGGTGTTGCCTTTAATAATCTCAGTACCGACCCTATTTCTTCCTCTGGTAGCATTATGGAGCTTATACAGGCTCTCATGAGGTTACTTAATACCTCCACTTTTGTACCGTCCAACGCTGCCCAAGATTCTTTCATTCCAATGACACAACCTTTCCATTATGGCTCCCTCTCTAGGGCTGCAATGGAATTGCCAAAGTCTTAATAATAAAAAAACAGATTTATTATATATTATTAATAAATATGACCCAATAGTTATTGCCATCTCTGAGACTTGGCTTAAGTCTGGTTCCTTTTTTAAGGTTCCTCACTACCTCTGTTTCAGAGATGACAAAGCTGACGGGTATGGTGGCTCTGCCATACTTGTCAGAAATTCTGTAAATTCTCATCTTGTACATATACCACCATATATTGCATCTGAGAACTTCTCTTTTGTTGCTGTTAGGTTAAAAAACTTAACATTTATATCACTATATATACCTAGACCATCTTTTGACATATTGACTAAATTCCTTGACATCTTAACAAACATCCAAGGTCCTTTTATCATAATGGGGGATTTTAATATCCATCACCCAGTCTGGGGTTGCCAGGCCTCAGATTCTCTTGCTAATTATATTTTCAATATAATGGATAAAGTAGGGTTGTGTTTACTGAATACTGGTAGCCCTACCCGTCGTACAAAGCCAAATGAGCGAGTTAGTGCTGTCGACTTGACATTGGTATCTGCTAGTTTAGCTCCTTCAATGTCATGGAAAACTTTATCATCTTGTTTTGGCAGTGATCACTTTCCTATAATATTTGATCTCCCATTTTCCAAAATTGAATCAATTCCATTTAAGCCATTACTACTATACAAACTTAACAATAAAACCCAGTCTGATGAATGGTCAAAATATAAATCATTCTTAGATCAAATTGCTTTTGATCTTCCTCTCATACTACCCCATTCTTTAAACAATTGTATTAGCTCATTTATAAATTACATTCATTCTGCTGCTAAACATTCATTTCCTTTAAAAGAACATAATACTAAACATAGATCTCCTCCATGGTGGGATCAAGAATGTATGGATGCTGTGTCACAGAGAAAGATCGCTGAGGAAGAGTATTGCGGAGACATGACAAATAAAAACTACGATAAATTAACTGCTATAATGTCTCAATCAAAAGAAATTCTTCATGCAAAAAAATCACAGGGATGGAAAACCTTTTGCTCAAATATTTCTCCTAGTGTTCATTCCTCTTTTGTATGGAAATCAATTCAAAAGTTTTGTGGTTCATATAGAGAACCAGCACCACCATACCCTAACTGTGACAGTTGGTTTGAACAATTTATGGACAGATTGGCTCCACCCTTTGTTCCTAGTTTTTTCAATACCTGCACTTCAAGTGCCGCTAATGATTCAACTTTTATTCCTTTCTCCATGCAAGAATTACACCTTGTTCTCACTTCTGTTAAAGATTCTTCACCCGGTCCAGATGGAATCCCATATTCCTTTTTAGTTAATGCTGGTGAAAAAATTTTAATTTATTATTTGGAAATGATAAATTTGATGATAGATTTAGGGTTTGTCCCAGATGTGATGAAAACCCAAATTATAATTCCTATTTTAAAGCCCGGTAAAGATCCTAATATGTCTGATAGTTACCGTCCAATAGCAATGTCGTCTGTTTTGACAAAGATTGCAGAACATCTTATAAAAAATCGCCTGGAGTGGTTAATCGAAAGCAGAAATCTTTTGCCTGAATGCCAATATGGTTTTAGAAAAGGAAGAGGGACATTAGATAGTTTATCAATTTTTGTTACAGATATTAGACTCTCATTCTCTAGAAACGAGTCTATAGTTGCTGCATTCATTGACATATGTTCAGCATATGACAATGTTATCCTTTCTATTCTTAAAAGTAAAATGGAAAGTCTATCTATTCCAAGTAAAATTACTAACTTTATACTTAATCTTTTTCAAGATCGTACAGCTCAACTTAGAGTTAACGGAGAAATTAAATGTTCCAGATCTATCTTCAAAGGTCTGCCTCAGGGCTCTGTCTTAAGTCCTCTTCTTTTTAATGTTTATACATATGATTTAAATAGATTTGTAATCCCTTATTGTAGAATACTACAATATGCCGATGATCTTGTATTATATATTTCAGATAGTAATATTTTAAATTCTGCCCATAAATTATCTCAAGCTCTTGAGTCATTAAATATTTGGCTAGGTAACAATGGTCTGGACATAGCTCCTCAAAAAAGTACTGTTGTTATCTTCACTAGAAAACGGTTAAAACCAAGACTCAACATAATGGTCAACAATATTAGGATACATGTAGAAAATGAAAAAAAATTTTTAGGTCTCATTATAGACAGTAAATTGAACTTTTCATCTCATATTAACTATATTAAAGTGAAATGTGAAAAGAATCTGAATATTTTACGGTGTTTGGCTGGAATTTGGTGGGGTGCTCATCCCTATTATTTAAAACTTTTATATAATGCTATTATTCGCAGTGTTATTGACTATGCTTCATTTTTGTATGAGCCAGCTTGTAAGAGCGCGCTGAATTCATTGGACTTGATACAAGCAAGAGCGCTACGTATTGTGATTGGAGCAATGAGGTCTACTCCTAAAAATGCTATGCAAGTGGAATGTGACGAACCACCTTTAGACTTGAGACGTCAATATCTTTCAGATATGTTTTTATTCCGTTTGTTTCAGTTTTCCTCCCATCCCCTTTTCCCAAAATTACAATTATTGTTAAGTTATATTTCCCAGCCTTATTGGAATCATAAAAAAACTCCTTGCTTAGTTCTGAGTTATACAAAAATTATAGCCTTGAAATACCCTACTCATAGAACCCCTAAAATATCTTTGTTTGAATTTAACTATGAGTGCATATTATTTGAACCCACTCTACACCTTAATTTAGATTTAAGAAAAGGAGATCCTTTTGTTAATAGACACTTCCTTAGAATTAAGGATAACCTTTGGAATGGATGGCATAGCATTTTTACAGATGCTTCAAAATTGGATGAAAATGGGTGTGTTGGTGTTGGACTATTTCACCAAAATTATAATATAGTACAAAAAATTAAATGTCCACCTGAAACTTCAGTTTTTGTAGGTGAATGTAGGGGTATATTGGAAGCTATTAATTACATATTACTATTTAAATTGAAGAGAACAGTTATTTTTTCAGATTCATTAAGTGCTCTTCAAGCTTTTAAGACCAATCCATTTAAAATAGGTTCCAAAAACTGGATTATATTCAAATGCAAAGAGATGTTGATTAGGTGTATTTCTTTTGGTTATTCCGTCCACTTAGCTTGGATTCCAAGTCATAATAATATACAAGGCAATGAAAAAGCTGATGAGATAGCAAAGCAAGCTGTAATATGTGGTGATAAGGTTCCCTTTAAAAATTATCCACAAGACCTTTTACTTATCCCTAGTCGTGACATAAAGTCTAGGTGGTCAAAGAGATGGTCAGTGTCTAGTAGACGGACAGGATGTAATTATGTTAAATTCCAACCTGACATTCAAAATAAACCCTGGTTTTTTAAATTTAAGTGCAACAGGAAAATTTGTAGTATAATATCTAGATTGAGATTCGGCCATTGCTCTTCTGCTGTCCATCTAAAGAAATTGAGGATTAAAGATTCATCAATCTGCGAGTGTGGCATGGATGAAGCTGATTTAAACCATATTTTCTTTTCTTGCCCCTTATATGATCATAATTCATTATTCAAGTCATTAGTACATTATAAATTCCCATTTCCCATCCATATAGATAACATTTTGAGTAATATTAACAAAAATACCATTGAAATATTAACATCTTTTATAAACTTAAATAATATAAAACTGTAAGTAGTTCTGTATAAATTGAATTAAATAGGTAGGTATGTAACATTCAGTTCACCTTGTGTTCATAATGTAAATATTGTATGTTTTGAATTCTGTAGATAGTATGTAGATAAAGATATTTTTCCTTTTGTTTCAGATGCAAAATTCAAAATTTCTCCGATTAAATTTATTTGTATTGAATCTCTTTTGACATGATGCTGGCAAAAATGTTCTAAACAATTGCCATAAAAAAAAAAAAAAAAAAAAAAAAAATAGAACCAACTGAAATGATAAACAAGCTAATAAATATTTATCTGTGGTAAACAGAAATAATTATGGATTATTAATTCTGATTTAATATTGGAATATAGAATATGGAAGATATCAGCAATACTGATATCTTGCTAAATATTGATATTTTGTCACAAAAAATATAGGTAGGTAGATCAGGAGAGTTATTCCCAGAGTTGGGATATTTATCAGCAACTGTTAAAATGGTAATACACATGTTTATATTAACTTCAATATGTAATTATAAAACTAAATGACTTAGCATTATTTTGAAAATTATAAAGTGTATACATCTTATTGTAGGCAACTGTTTTTTTTTATGTCTGATAAGTTAGCCTTTGACTACTATCTCACCTGATGGTAAGTGATGATGTGGTTGAATATGTTGTTCAGGCTAACCTAGAATTACTGGCTCTCAAGGACAGCTTGCCGGAACACACCGTTAGGTGCTTGGCGACAGATTTCAACTTGAGGGTGGTTGCTAGTTAGGCGGGCATCTACAAAGTGCCCTACCACCATGCAGTAATGACTGCCATCCTAAGACAACTACCGGGACCGACTGCTTAACGTGCCCTCCGAAGCACGGAAGCGCTCAGTAGTAATGTCCAACCAGCTGTCACCCATCCAAGTTATGACCGAGGCGGACGTTGCTTAACTTTGCTGATCGAATCAGAATGGCTAAGCAAACTTCGCTACGAGTGCTTCAAAAATAACATTGGTTTTTAGAATGAATCATTTATGTGTGGTATAATTCAGCTCATCTTATTTTGGTCTTCATTTACACAGCCTACTTACATCTACACTCATAATACATATAACATTTTTCTCTATACACTTGCCAAGCCAATCTATAGATTTATATAGGGAAAACTATTTACATCCGTTTTTTGTTCTAGGCTCCTTTGATACAACAATACACCTTTATGACATTCACAAGTTTGGCTTTCTTATGGCCGCTGAAGAAAACAAGTGAAACTAGTCGAGAAAAGCAGGTGGATAAAATTCCATCGATACTGGAAAATGCTGATAGATTATTCGAAAATGGTCATTATGAAGAAAGCTATCAAGCGCTCCTAGAAGCTGAAGTAAGCTATTGTTGCCTAAATACTATATTATTATTATTATATTGATACTAGCGGCCCCCTCCGGTTCGCACGGGTAATTATGACTATAAATTGAGATGTAAGCTATCCTATCTTTCAATTCGGATCAATCGCATGGCATCGCGGGTGTCAAATCAAATTTAGAATTGGTTCAGTAGTTTAGGAGTCTATTGTGGACAAACAACGTGACACGTAATTTTTATACATAAAGACTTGCAGCCCGCCCGGCTTTGCACGGGTAATTACGACTATAAATTGAGATGTTAGCTATCCTATCTTTCAATTTGGATCAAATTGCGGTGACAAATTTAAAATAAAATTGGTTCAGTAGTTTAGGAGTCCATCGTGGTCAAACAACGTGACACGTAATTTTTATATATAAAGATATTAGTTGCAGTAGAATTATTTGTGCAAGGCGACTAAAAAAGTAACCTTTACTATTTATACCACCCGGAAGTTATGTTCACATTACTATGTGCCGGTGAAATTACAGGTACTTGAGACTATGTCTCAGTACAATTCACCACTTGTGACGAAACACATCTGTTATAGGGAAAGGTTAATAAAATAAAAAACATATTTTTTCTTAGGATTGAGCTATGTGGGGCTTTTTACGGAATCTCTTTACCTGAAACCTCGAAATGATAGTTTGATTTGATTTAAGGGACATCAGGAAAAATACCTAAAATCTCCCAGATAGGGCATGGCTATGAAAGTATTCCGGAACCAACCATATAATATGGCGATATGTTTGTAGACTGGCACAGCAGCAACATAGATTTTATAAGAATAATATATTAATTTCTCATACTAGTAGGAACACGATAGAGATCTTGTCCTGCATAAACCCGCGCCAATGAAAATACACTTTAAAATGATTAGTATCCTGTTCAATGATTTTACATTGTTGCATTATAAATCCAGATTTTTGCAACTAAAAAGTACCAGGCAAACATAAGACAATAGGATGTTTACATATTTAAATGAAAGGCACTTTACATATTATAAGTATGAATCTTAATACTTAATGTTTTCATCTAAAAAGTACCAGGCAAACAATTTTTCATAAATATAGAAGGATTACTTAGCGTTTCATAGATAATTTATAGTACATATTACATACTAGGTACTGATGCCGGTGCCAGGTCCATTGCATTGCAGGATGAGAATCTAGATGCTGCTTATGAATCAATACATAAACTAACATAACACTGTGCTTACATTTTCAGGAAAAAAATAATGTTGAAATACAATGGAGAATAGTAAGAGTGCTCTATAACATGTCAAAAGAATCAAAGTATGAACAAACATATAAAAAAGATCTTGTCTTTCTGGCCTATGAAATAATATCAAATTTAGTTGCTAAATATGATGAACATTACGCAGTACACAAGTATTATGCATTATTACTTGATGCTAAAAGCACTCACGAAGGGATCAAAGAGAGGATAAGGCAACTTGAAAATGTTAAAAAACACATGGATGTAAGTAAATTCCAAATTATGTACCTAATAATAAATTTTTGATTATATTCTTTCCTCTGTGGCCTACTAGATGTGTGGAGCCACACTACATCTTCCGGTTCATTAGCCACTTCATGTCTTCGCTATCGTTATTGGTTCGTCGTGGGATGTTCACTGATGAATGTTTTGGACCCTAATTCCTATCGCGTAGTATAAAGTGGTAATACCGTTCCTCTTCCCTGTGCTGCAGTCTTTTCACTTGTAATACAGGTTACCTGTTGGTTACTAATAACTCAAAGTCAAAATCATTTATTCAGTCAGTCAGTTACAAAATTTCTATTAAATCATTCCACTGCCACATTCAGCAAAAAGGGTATAGAGCCTGCGAGAAGAGTTCAGAATGATGATGGATGACCCTATATTGGACCTAATGTGCTGCAAGGCTTTAGTAACACGACATTAGTAGTAGCATATTATTCATTTGTCATGCACATTCTTAAACTCCTAGAAGTCTTTCATTATCATCCATATGGGAGGATATAGAGACTTGATTCTTGAGATCAGGATTGCACAGCAAGGGGCTTAAATTATATCGTTTTTGAAGCAGTGATGGCCCCGTGGCTAAAGACTGCCACACAGAAGGTCCTTGGTTAGAATCCCGTCGCGATGGGCTAGAGTTTCGGACCATTTTGCAAATGCCTGCCTAGCAAGCTTTATAGGTAGATGACACACATGCATCTACCACATGACATCTTCACTTACCGTCTACCGTGGGAGAGTCCAAAGGCTAGTAAATTAATTGATACTTGAGGATGCAATGATGAAAAATTTCTTTTGTTTAATTCCAGCTTGCGGTGACACTCAACCCAGAAGATGCAACTTGCTTACACATGTTGGGAGAATGGTGCTACCAAATAGCAGAGATGCCATGGCATCAAAGAAAAATAGCTGAAGTTCTATTCGCGTCTCCTCCTCATTCCACACACGAAGACGCAGTCGAATATTTTCTGAGAGCAGAGACGGCACAACCTAGATTTTATAGTTTGAATTTACTGAGGCTCGGTAACTGTTATTTGAAGTTGGGGAAAGAGGACCAAGCTAAGTATTATCTTAAATTGGCTGCTAGTTATCCCGCGAAGTCTAATGATGACCATCGCGCTAATAAAGAAGCAGCTGAATTGTTGAAGAAATTGAGATAGTTAATAATGCTTTTTAAATTTTTTAACGTTTCCATAAACCACAGCATTTCTCCTGTATATGTTCGCACGCTGGCGCTTTTTGCGCTGGGAGCTTTTTTATCGTACCATGCGCTATTTAAAACTCGCGCGCTAAGCGCTCAATTAACACTGCAGTTCAAATCATGAAAACAGTACTATACTGTATCAGCCGGATCGTCCACTGCTGGACACAGCCTCCCCTATGTAGGGGGTAATTGCCATAATCCCCACGCTTGGCAGGCGGCTTGGGGATCGCAGTTCAAGATGGCATAGTTCTTAAGAAGGCGCTGCTGCCCACCTTCTAGTATTTTTCCCTTAGTCGGCTTTTACGACACCCACACGGGAAGAAATGGGGAGGTGCAATTCTAACCCGGCACCCCACGGGGGAAACACATGAAAACAGTGCTTTCGTTGAATACGTCGCAAACGCTCGGTTCATAAAGATATACGGAAATGTGAACTTAGATCAGAGAGATGTGCACTGTTTGCATGCAATCATTTGAAGTATATTAATACCTATAAACTAATCAAAATTCACTTATCGACAAAGTATTCTTTTTCAAGGCGTTCCTTTATAAATATTTTACATTTAATCGTTCTAAATATATTGTATACAAATTTATCTGTCTAACTTTTCGTTTGACATTTGACGCTGCTCTACCTCTTTTCTGTGAGCGTTATAAGCAGACGGAGGTGACAAAAAAACATTTCTTCACATTGATCAATGAATTATTTTAGTTTACTTGAACAATTAATAATTTAGTTTCACTATATTACTAACTAGCGGCCCGGCCCGGCTTTGTACGGGTATTTAATAATTATTAGAAATTGAAACACATAAAAAGTAGTTATTGTGACACAACTGTAATAGTATTGCATATGGACTTTTTTGTAGTTGTAATTGATCACTTTGCCTATTGTCAACTTTGTAATATTAGCTTAGATTAATTAATTTAATTATACTGAGTACTATCGCTATCTTATCATTTAATATTATTAGCTTGTGATTGTGAGAACTAGCCCTCATAAGACAGGGAATCCTAGTATAAGGGCTAGTAATCAATATACTTTCTGTGTACTAAATATCGGGAATTTGTCAATAAAACAAAAAATACAAATTATTCATCTAAATTTATTTTATTGCCTTCAAAGTAGGCCCCATCGCTTGCTATACAACATCTCCAACGCTTCACCCAGTCTTCCATACATTTTTCATAGGCTATTTGCGGTTATGGCCTTTAGCTCATTTAGCGAATTTTCTTTTATGGCTTCTATTGACTCAAAACGTTTTCCTCGAAGTGGTAATTTTAACTTGGGAAATAAAAAAAAGTCAGACAGAGCCATATCAGGTGAATATGGTGCTTGGTCGAGAACTTTTGTTGAATTTTTCGCTAAAAACTCTTTCACTATAATGGCTGTGTGTGATGGTGCATTATCATGGTGCAGCATCCATGAGTTGTGTTGCCACAAATCTGGACGTTTTCGGCGGATACTCTCACGCAAACACTTCATGACGCCTAAATAATATTCTTTATTCACTGTTTCTCCCTCTGGAAGGAATTCGGAGTGAACCACACCACGGTAGTCAAAAAAAAACTGTCAGCATCACCTTGATTTTGGAGCGACTTTGCCGCGGTTTTTTCGGCTCGTTTTCGAGACGCCATTCTGAAGACTGTTGGCTTGTTTGCATGTCGTACTCATAAACCCATGTCTCGTCGCCAGTTATTATACGTTTCATAAAGGTCGGATCCGTAGAAGCTCGGGAAACCATGTCTTCAGCGACATGCTTTCGCTGCGCTTTTTGAACAAAATTGAGCTCTTTTGGAACTAGCCGAGCGGCGACGCGTTTCATGCCTAAAATGTCAATGATAATGTTGTGGACGGACTTAAAAGATATGTTCACCTCACTAGCCAACTCTCTCAGAGTCATACGTCGATTTTCGAGCACTAGCTTCTTGATTCTGTCGATGTTTTCTTTGGTCGTAGCGGTTGAAGGTCTACCAGAACGAGGCAAGTCTACTACTACTTCTCGGCCTTCTTTAAAAACCTTATACCATTCATAAGCCCTTATTTTCGGTATACACGATTCGCCGTAGGTATTTCGCAACATTTTTAGTGATTCACCACATGAAATATCATTCGAAACACAAAATTTAAGGCACACTCTTTGTTCAACAATATTTTCCATTGTAAAAATCGCCGAGAACTCAAAACTGACCAACAAAAAGTGTAGTTTAAAACAAATTAAATGACAGATCCCGCTCAAACTTTGCGCGCTAAATCAGTACAGTGCTACCAACATGCAGTAAAAAAATTAGAACGACTTCTTTTACACGGGTCTTTTTATTGACATATTCCCGATACATTTTACACAGAGTAGTATAATCTATCTTTCAATAATATTTTATTTTGTTTGCAACAATCTAAATATACTTTCTGTTCAGTTATATTGCTTACTTATATAATATTTTTAAGTACCTAAGCCAAGATGAAATGTTTTGTTAGGTTTGTATTTTTTTTTGTGAAATTAACTTATTATTATTATTACATGTAATTTATGGCGTCATATTGCTATCGTGGTGTTCTTATAGCATACTGTGAACTAATCAATTATTTTTATATTACAGTACAAATAGCGCACATTTGCATGATTTGAACCGCGGTGTAAAAGTGCTAGTGTTAACGTAACCTAAATATTTAAATTGTATTAAATTCAAACATTCAGTCCTTTAAGAGGATTATATAACGCGTACTTCTCCATACAAAAAGAAAAAGCTCTTTTCTACCTCTTAATATTGCCCGATTTCGGTGATTTTTGTGTTCATATATTGAACATATCATTGACTAGGCTTGTACGTTTTATAAATAACTTTTAAAACTTAAAGTTAGGAGAAACTTTAAAGTTTAAAAAAAAGCAGAATATGCTTCTACCGAAATCGGGCAATATGAGCTAGGAAAGAGCTTTTTCTTTTTGTATGGAGAAGTACGCGCTATATAATCCTCTTAAATGTGTATGCCTTGTACTCACTATGAGAGTAGGAGACAAAGTCAAGAGATGCGATCAGTGGTGGCACTTTAACGTGCGATATTCCGGATATTTCGCTCGTCCACAAACCAAATTGTTACTAAAATGTCGCCCGATCACGTCATATTCACATATACTGGGTTATTGGTAATAGGCTAACAACCTCTTAGGGTTGATATCTGCTTGTCTTAACAAACATTTTGAGATAATATTTTTTTTGTTTTGAAAAAAAAATTGTTTTTGTATATTTTTTTTCGTAGTTTTTATGTGTTTTTGACGGAATAAGTACAAGGCACATCTAATGTCTTGTGCCTGTAATGTATTATTTAATTGTTTTATAACTTTGCTCGACGTGAATATTCAAATCTCTATTCAAAGGGAGCATGGCGCGGTCCAGTGTTGCCGCGGTGAACGCTCTTGGTTCGGAGTAGGGATTAAAACACAAAAAATATATAAATTATTTTGATTTTTTTTCAAAACGTTTTTTTTATCTCAAAATGTTTGTTAGGACTAGCAGAAGTCTCAACCCTAAGAGGTAATTAGCATAGTAGGAAATCGATACAAACTGTTGTGCAGGTATCATTTTACCGACTTTCAAAAAAGGAGGTTATTATTTGTCAACAATATTGAATGTTGTGGTGCTATGACTACTAAGGCTGAAATGTATATATTTTTCTATGTCTATTTTTATTATTGGATCTGAGTTATTTATAAGGAAGGGATTTATTTAAATTATGTTAGATAATTATATTTTGTGTAGTGAAGTATTTTTCTTATATTGTATTTTGTCCTACTTCAATAAATGCACTTGGATATGCAAAGTGAGCTTCTATTTTTGTTTTGGTACTTTCCAAGCAAAGGCTGTATTACAGAAAAGAAAAAATAAACTGCGCGCTGTTTGTTTTAGTTCTGAGAAGAACAAGGACTCGACTCATTTATTACCATGTTAGGTAATATACGTATATGATTAGGATTATTAAAAGTTATAAAATAGATGGTGTTAGTCAGAAGAGATCAAAGCTATGCGTGGTTATGAGATAGAAAGAGACGCCTTGTAGGTGAATATAAATTTTAGGTACACTCGGTACTTTGCAAGCTAAAGTGCACTTTATTGCTCCGTAGCTAGTTATTTATTGGCATGGCTTTGCGGAGTGATCCTTCTGTTTTTTATTCTGTGGTACAGATTCTGCTTAGAATAGAAGAGTTATAAAATACTCAGTCATATGTTCCCGTGTGACATATCCATCTGGATATGGCAAACGGGAACATATGACTGAGTCTTTTATAACTCTTCTAAGTGTTACTAAATATTGTCATAAGTGTAACGCCGAAGTACCGCCCTCTGTGCCGCCAGCGGAAGCCAGCCAGCCAAGCCACGTCACTTCCCCCAGCCGCCTGCCGCGCCACCTAGCCGAGCCTGCCTTGTGGTGGGGATGTGACAAGCCAGCCATATATAAGGGAGCGCGCGCCATTTTTGAACCCTCTTTCCTACTTAACTCTTTGTACGAGGAAACTCTGCCCAATTATACTACTAATTGAATAAATTGATTTATTTGTGCTGCATCCTTCTGTTAACCTCACATAAGTGTAAAAAATACATTATTATTTGCTCTCTTCACGTTTTAAGTTACCGTATAGTATACCTATTGTGTCACACAACTAAATTTAAACTACTAGTACTTAAGTGACTGTATTCATAAAATGTCGAAGCAGAATAATTAAATATGATCTTAGATTAATTTCTCATATAAGTGACATGTAAATTTCTTGTTGAGAAAAATGAATTCTATAAACCGAAATATTAGAAAAAAAAATAACTCGTCTTATGACTTGTCAATAACTATACTGGTATTATATCTGATAATTATGGCGTACAGTGACCGACTGCAACCATTCACTTCGATCCGAGTTTGTTGCACCTTGAGTGCACAACATTACCATCTCAACTCACTGATTATCTTAAAAGTAGCGGTCATACCTACCATCAACGAGTGTTCCCCAAGGAGAGTTGGAGTCAGGCTGGCTTTAAAATCGAAGCCAAACCTTTTATGTCGTTGTGTTTTCTCTTGCTAGATAGTATATACCTTACTACTACTTACCTATACTTACCTTTTCGTACCTAGGTGACGATTAAGCAATACATTACCACAACCCATTGGAAGATCGTTAAAGTCGACTTAAGGAAATGTCTTGCGCCAAATGAGCCTCCACAAGGACGGGTGTCATGCAGCACATCGACATGATTAGTAGTTTGTTAATTTTTTTAGACGAGCATTTTATCTCTCACCTGATAGAAAGTGACGAAAATGACGTCCTCATTTGTACACCTGGTGATTTTCTCGTATTTCTTCCAAATAATTTATTGGAATCGCATTAACCAAGTCTTTCATGTGACCCACACATACAAATCTAATGGAGGCAGACGTGCAGGCCAGGCATTTGGCCCTCCTTTTCATATCCACTTATTGGGGTAAGTCATTATCTAATGACGATTGGTGATGAGCTGGGCACCGACCCGTCGCTCGTGTTGGAACACGATTTTATTCCTATCTTCGTCAGGTGGGACATACTTTCTCAAAACTTGTTTTGTGGAAAGAAATATTTTTTTTAAAATTTCCTTTCGCTCTCGGTGCCCAGTTATGCAAAGTACGATCCGATAACTCTTTATCGACACTAAAACACAGGAAATTACAAAGAAACTATAACATAAATATTTTTATCACTTACGGGATTTGTCCAGGCACCACGCGATCATGATGCATGTAACAGCGTCGAAATATAGGGAGCTCAAAAATAAAAATCGCCACGGTACAAATCCCGTAAGTAATAAAAATATTTATGTTCAAAACCGTCATAGTCTAAAAAAGAAACTAACAATAGTTAACAAAGGGCGGTCTTATCATTAAAAGCGATCTCTTCCAGACAACCTTTAGATGGGGAGAGAATATTTTTTTTAGCAAGGAGTGTGGTGCAAGTCTCATATACATACTCATATAAATTGCTGTATTAGTCTAAATATACTACTCATTTAGATCATATAGATAGAGTTATTGGAAGAATGCTAACAACCTCTTAGAAGTGACTTCTATTAGTCCTAACAAAAATTTTTAGACGAATGTTATTTTTGAGTAGAATCATTTTATTCTGGTAGAATTGAGTTGGAATATTTACATCGAGAATAGTACTAAAAAATACGAAATAATAAAATACAGGCATAAGAGACTTAACATCAGGTGGGCCTTGTGATTGTTCCGTCACAAAAACATTTTAAAAAAACTGCTATTTTTTGCTAGTACATTCTAAGAGGTTGATAGCATTTTACCCATAACCCTGTACAGTAAAGCTGCTTCTAGCACTTCTGCTGATTCTTCTGATAGCCGTCATTAAAATTTTGAGATGAATACTTTTTTTTTTGTTTATTTATGTGTACCTATTTGATGTAATCAGCACGAGGACCACCTGATCTTTAAAATCTCTTGTGCCTGTAATTTATTATTTCATATTTTTTATTTCTTCCGAGCAAAGAGCGCCCGCCGCGGCTACACTGGACAGCACCGGGCTCCCTTTGAATACTGGTAGTTTTGAATATTTGCATCGAGCAAATATAAAGCACATAAAAAACACACAAAAAATATGTTTGTTAGAACTAGCAGAAGTCAACCCTAAGAGGTTGTTAGCATATTACCAATAACCCTGTACCTATATTTATTATTTTTACTAACCGGACGAGAAAGAAGTTCGAGCGAAGCTTTAGCTTACACAAAAAAAAATATGTCCTGATTCTCGTGAAATTTAGTGAGCAGGTATGATACCATAAAAAAATTTAGTCGAATCAGTTTTTGGAAATTTTTCAAAACGACGTAGATATGGGGTTTATAAACTTTAAAAGAAATGTATTAGTTATATATAGTTACCATATCGATAAATTTACAAAAAAACATCTCCGATTCGTAAGCATTCCAACCGACCCACGCGCTGCCCCTTAACGCCCATATAGAAAATTACAATACCGCTTATATATATATACCTACCAAGATACGTATTTATACTGCACAGCACAGGTGATAGCGCGCGAGCGATAGGTCCACGTCCAACGGCGCACAGCGCGGCACTGAAGGACAGCTCTTACGCATTGATTTTATTTCGTAATCCTAAGCTAATAAGGTTGAATATCGAATCTTCCGATTGACCGTAATCCTGCACAGAACTAAAGGTCGTAAGTCTAAAACACTATTTAATTTATTATGACAATACTAATTACTCTAGGTAAATTTTACTTATACAGCGGATAATAAACTACATTTCCTTTCTATGTGTGTTTATTATTAATATGTAACTGATGTAGTTTCCAAGAAAACTCCAATAATTTATATAAAAGGCTTCATTTTGAAAAATTAAAACTATCGAGTAAATTTCTTTCAAATGTGTTTCTGACTGTACAACTGATAGAAAAAGGTTTGAAATATCAAATATTTAAGTTTTCGTGTTGATTGCATATTTCAGTTGCTTAAAAAAACTAGTCGAATGAGAGTATTTTTTCCGCAGCCTCGTCTTAACGATGAATTGAAGGTGATGGTGGAAGCTGATTCGTGTCGTGTCTAACTGCCCAAGCATTAGCGCCATGGTATGACGTTAGCATTACCGCAATAATTACTCATTTGCAGCAAGTCGTCAAATTATAAAACTTAAACAGTTGGCGCCTCATCCGTCAGTCATCCATTACTTATAACTGTTAGGCAGAGAGCAACTCGCGTTCCCTCGTTAAACTGGTGCACAAATTAGGGAATTTGAACCGAAGACTACCAGGTTCTTCGTGATTTAATGAATTTTTAACGGTAAAAAATGTCTATCGAAGATCTCAAATACTGAAGCAGTCAGAAGCACAAAGTTCTTGAGCATCCAAAGACTAAAATAGAATGTATGCATGGAGTGAATGCTTGCGATTTATTACTTACTATGCTGCAATAATTTTGCGTCACGAACTTTTCATTAAGCACTTCACTGCTTTAAAAGAAACAAAATATTAAATATTTATTAAACTTTTATTCATATACTTTAAAGCACTACAGTACAATAATCGAAAAAATGTAGGACATACAACGCCAATAAAAAAACTTACAAGCACACTTTTTATACCTATAAAACCTTAGTTTAGAAGTACAACATTTATAGTGTAGTACTTTTTTCATTATCCTTGTTTTCCAATCTAAGCATATCAACGCAGAAAATAGTACTAAATTTTATTTTCTGAACTGTATTTGCCTGTAATTGGTAAATCGAAACAGAGCGTTTGTAAGGCCTATTTAATAAGGCCTTAAGAGTTGCCAAATCAGTGTATTCAGCTCAAATTACGGAAAAGTTTTTTACTTGATTACTACTTGAGTACACTCATATTTTAAAGTTGAATTGTTGAACTATTTAGAATAGGTATTCTATCTATATTATTATAATAATATGCATAAGAATAATCCACTCTATAATTGCAATTGAACTGAGTTTAATTATAATAGCGACATGACAAATGAAAAAAAATCTTTAACGTCATTTTTTTCTCTATAGCCGTCAATATCATGATAACAATTGCTTTATAACCGCATTACATCAACATATTATATTAAAATATCAAACTAAAAAATATAATTACTGATTTGATAATTTTAATTGAATTAGTCTTTGGCGTTTTGTGTGATTATCGCACAAAAATTTAACGTAAGTAATTGTCACGTCGTCGCTGGGGCTATTTTGTGCTCGCTGGGAAATAGCTCCCTAATTTAGCAACTATTAAGCCCTTAAATTAGGCCTATCTGTTGTCTCATAAGTCATAATAAATCATAAACACTAAATAATAAACAATAAAATATAGCACCTGAAAATTTCTTAAGTATCGAGTAAGGAAGTCTGAAAAGGTTTTTTATTCTAAGTAAGGCTACTAGTAAAGTCACATAGTTATTGGTAATAAGATAGTTAACAATAGTTACATAAATAAAATATTTAACTCCTGTGCATTTATAGGTAACAATGGATTTATAAGTGAGACAGCCGTTCTTTTTCTATCTATTATTGACCTCATAGGATTCAAAGAGTTAATTTTTTTGTCTCAGAGTCAAAAAATTATGATAATGAAAGATGATAGAACAGGGTGTCTAAATAATAGATACTGTGCCGATTCCACCATAGTGTATACGACAATGGCAAGACAAAGAATAAGAAACTGGTATTAAAGAGATACCAGTCTAAAGCGGTCATTTACCACAGCTTACCCATGGCCCCACCGCCATATTCCACTAGTGGGTCCACAAGTAGTCCCATTAACATTTAGTTCATTAACGAGTGGGTCCACGGGTAATTTTGCTCAAACATGAAATTTAGGGCGCGTGTAAGGTACTTTATACAAATAAGGCCTACTTGGACCAATTATATCTTATTAAATATTTACGTGTAAAAAGATTAACACGATGAGTTGTGTTCTATTCTTTATTGTCTAAAAGCAATTAGGAGAAAGGAAAAAGTATGAATACCTAGTCAAATTGTAAATTTCTATAAAAACTTATATACGTGTATATAAAAATTTCCATATTTAATAAAGCCTACGAACTTGAATGCGGT
This sequence comes from Plagodis dolabraria, assembly GCA_963854805.1. NCBI lineage: Eukaryota > Metazoa > Arthropoda > Insecta > Lepidoptera > Geometridae > Plagodis > Plagodis dolabraria. Next base: position 17,242,422 of record OY978442.1, read on the forward strand.
ATGTCACAAATTAACATTATTCATTAAATAAATGGAAATATTGTTCATTGCCATTTTTTATGTTATCCTTTATTACAAAAATTAGGCCTAGGCTTTATTGGTCGTCCCATAACTTTCAAGCTTCATCAACAATTTAAATATTTTAAATTCATGTATTCAAAGCCACGATAATCTGAATAAAATTGTGTTATTAAATGTGTGTCATTTAAAATTACGAAAAATTTAACCCTCATCACGAAACGCCCACTTTCCTACAAAAAACGTATCAAAACTGGCACAACCAGTTTATCTATTTATCCGGGTTTTAGGCATGTTAGCCTCTTTAGAGCCTTATTTGTATGAAGTACTCTATATCATACCTACCAATCTTTAAATACAAATCATTGGTCTCCATGAGAAAAAAGTTGCAAGACTGGCTTTATTTGGCACTCTTTGAGTGACAAAATGGAATTAAAAAATAAGTGAGTTTTTGACACAGACACCTGCAGCACGTTAAGACAGTACACGTTGACGCGTTCAAGCGTTCGCTGTTCGTAGAAGTTCGCATTGGTTCATAGTTCAGAAGCCCTGTCAGTGCAATGCAAAAAACGCAGAACGCGTGACCACTCTCTATCTTAGAATTTGTTCAGCCAGAGAAGGGTCAGGAGTTCACGCGTTTTTTGCATTGCCACATAATAAACTGATATTGCACGGCGTCTTTTATGGAACGCAGAAAGCGTGAACGTCTCACGGCTCTTTGTCTGAAGGAATCCCTCGAAAGGGATTTTCCCTAGAGAATCAAAACACGTTAATTTGTATAGCGCTTTCGAATCTCATAGAGTTTCAGATCATTGCTAAAAGACGAAGCATTTTATATGAACCTTTCGCCATTCTACAAACTAGCAATTTGAAAAAAAAATATCTTTATTAGTCGTTTTTAAATGCATAAATGCCATTTTCATTAGACAAAATATATTCTTAGTTGACTAGATAAAGGAGGAACCGGTTGAAACTTATTTTCATAACTCAAGGTCTACTCGTTTATAGAGAAAAATGAAAATTTTATTATTATTACATCGATAGCAAATTTCAGATAATTGAGGCTATCACCGCAAGAGTGGCGTATATATCAGACTGATTTAAAATCGATTGTATCTAAAAAGCATAGGCCACTCTTGCGTTGACCTCTTCAATACATTTTTTGTATTGCATCAGCTGAAATAAACTTTGTGTAACTTAAACAATTGTAGTTAAGTATCAGTTTCTGCCAGACATAAGAAATTACTGGCTTTCACACATATTACATATAAAGATATTAATGGTATATAAAAAAAAATATAATAAACCAACATCATTAATAAAAATATAAAAAAAATGTTACTTCTACAATCATTAAATTAAAAATACTTCACGATAATTTTGATATTTCTAATTCACAATCATTCTCATTTGACTTAAAAATTCCTGGAGATTTTTCAAGGGTTTTTTTAAAATTTCTAAACATTTGAGATTTCTGACATAAATACAATACTTACATGTAATGTTCCAAGTACGAAAGAGTACACGCGTTTATATACGAAGAGATTACATTTTTTCGTGCATCATTTAAACCTAGGTATAAGTATTCTTAAAACTAATAAAAATTGAAAAAAAAATGCGCACACTCACTTCAAAAGGAGCGACTAAATAATTAATACAAAATACTGTGCGCCATAAGAGATTCAAATTATAAGTAATAGTATATTTAACAAAAAAATTATAAATTAAGTGTTAATAAACAATATGTATAAAAATATAAAATGTATAACAGTTAAAAATGTATAAAGTTTGTGTGACATAAGATCAGCGACATTTAAGTTACAAATACAATGGTGCCGATTCGATAACAATTTTCTAAACTTAAAATTCTCTAAACTGGTGGTTCTTATTCTGTTTACAATAAAACCCACATTCGTATACAATTTTGAATGAAAATTCTAAAAATAGATAATCTTTCTCGATCGTGCGCTCGAAGAGTCAAGACCTTCTGGCGTTTGTGACGACAAGTCATTTTAACTGGAAAATTAGGCGGGATTGTCACTACATATATTTTTAAAGGTTTTTCTTAAATATAAATCTAATATTTTCTCAACATATTTTTGAAGTAATTGTTATTATTTAATATGGATCTCCGCAAAGTAACGTCCGTACCTATTAATTATCTAAAAATAGGGTTAATCAATTCAATGAGGGTATTTTTACATCAATTTAGAGATGTCAAATTTGACTGTCTTTCGTAGGTATTATACGAATTTGAGTTTTAGCCTGAACAGAATAAGAAGTAGAATAGAGAATTTTTATTTTAGATAATTCGTATAGAATCCGCACTAATGTTAGCTTTGGCTGTATATATTACTAACACAATCAACAAAGAAATTTGTAATCATTGAAGTCAAATATAATTTAATTCGAGTAATAGGGTATATGTTTGTTGCTCAAATATAACTGTAGTATTTTTAATTTTCTGACGGGTCTATCCACGCACGAATTAACATCAAAATATAATATTTTGACTAACCTCGACGTTTCGTAGTAGACTCTATAGTCTACTCGTGACCACGGTCAATGCAACTTGATCGTAACGTCGAGGTTAGTCAAAATATTATATTTTGATGTTAATTCGTGCGTGGATAGACCCGTCAGAAAATTAAAAACATGAGTATAGTTCACGAAAGTTTAAAGAAAAGTATAACTGTAGTATTTAACGAATTTAATTACCGTTTTATGAATTTGAATTATTGTAATGAAATTGAACTACAACGTGATGTTTTGCTTGTGCTTGTCGACCACGTGAGCACAGACACGAGTGCACGCCTGCTTCTCGGTTTGCCCGGAACTCAATTTGTCTGTTTTCTACAATTCGAAATTCTTGTTTCGCAATGCGTCCGATTTGCGAACCTTTAATTTAAGACGAATTGAGAACTAAAGACTAACTACGAATATTTTGTACATTATTCTTAATTCGTTTGCTAGACTAACTGCAAGTTATTTTTCGCAATTAGTCTGACAAACATAAAATAAAAACAAATAACAGAAGGTGGGGGCAGCAGCTTTCTTAAGAACTAGCTTCTTACACTATGATATTGGGGGAAGTTTTATACAACGCTGGACATTATGGCTATGGATATAGCTGATTAAGTCTTAAGGCTATCTAAAGAGGTTTACCTCGATTTGTTCAGGCAGACAAACTATTAACTTTTACTTTGCAGTTGGCCTGCCAGACAAACTGATAATACGCCAGACGAATTAAGAAAATTATTCTCAGTTTACACAACAGTCAAATTGAAAACCAGACAAGGCAAGAAGCACCCAGTGCAATAACATCGTCTTTCCTATTTTTTGGAGCTACGACTGCAACAAGCGTCGGTGTCTTTTTTTTTTTTTTTATGCTTTTTAGCCTTTGACCACTATCTCACCTGATGGTAAGTGATGATGTGATCGAGGATGTTGTTCAGACTAACCTAGAGTTACTCAAGGCTCTCAAGGACAGCTGCCGGAACACACCGTTAGGTGCTTGGCGACAGATTTTCAACTTGAGGGTGGTAGCTAGCCAGGCGGGCATTTGCAAAGTGCCCTACCACCATGCAACGTGTCTACTTTAATAAGTGGTAATGAGGATGAAAAATTAGGTAGTCCAATTTAATATGAGCCGATAAAATCAACTATGCAGACAGTCACTATGTTAAACCGCTCTGAAGGTCACATCAAGACTATGAACATGTATCGCCCATATTATATATATATCCTTTCTCAAAATATCATAGCTATTTCAATAATTATTTTTGGCATTAATATTTTTTACGGTAACGCTAACTAAATTGAAATAATACTAAGAAAACATACATATACCCTATTACCGTTTGCATTGCTAAATAAAGAATATAAATGCTTTGTGAAGACAAAAGTTGTTTCATTTACAACATACCGAGACCGTCCCTTTCTTTCTGTCCTTGTTTTTCAAAGAACATGAAATCCTGAAACAAAAATAATTAGCTCAGTAATTACTCGTATACAAAAACAATTAAAAGGTTAGTAAGAAGCTTCAAACACGTTTCCAAAAACACGTTTTTTTTTTATTGCTGATAGGTAACACTTTGACCACAGCCAAACCTGATGGTAAATGATTATGTGGTCGAAGGTGTTTACGGGCTCAACCTAAAATTGCTGGCTCTGAAGGACAGTAGCCGGAACACACCGTAAGGTGCTCAAAGGTGGTCAAAGGCATAGCAACAAGCAATAAAAAATCTGTTAATGTTTATTATTTAAAATAAACTTTTATTTTCCTCGTGGGTAAGGTATAAAGCACTATGAACAGAGCGACTCTCAACTCGAGAAATCAGTCTCTTTCTTCCCTCAGTGAACAATGAACTTTACTCCACAACGGCGTGTCTCTTAGTTAAACGTAAAAAATCCATAGGAAATAAAACTTACAATGAGGAAACAAGCCCCAAGAAGGACGGCCTTTATTTTAACGTCCAAGTCCATCGGGAAAGTGATGCCGAAGTAATCCGAGTCGGTGAAAACCTCGCGCGCCAACCCTGACCACTGTTTGGTTATTTTACCCACTTTGCGATCGCCATCTCTCGAATACACCTGAAATGTACAAGAAACGAATTCAATATGACACTAAAGTTAAATATAGTAGAAACAACCAACTCGCTCTAGAAGTAAAGAAATAGTTTTGAGGCAGCAATGGAACAATGGCAATGGCTTTAGCTCGTACCCCACCGCGGACTTGAATTTCACAAGTTGGTGGTAGGACATTGCTCACCCGGCTAGCTACCACGCTCAAGTATGTTTTTGTCAGTATTTTTTATAACCAGTACCATCCAGGTTCAGCCGGTTTACCATCCTCGACCGCACCATCATTTACCAACAGCTGATATGATGGTCAAGTCCATCATTAAATCCAGTCATGGTGGCCAGGGTTCAGATTCGCGTCTAGCGGATGACTGAACGACCAATGACGAAGGCAAATTTGTACTTATTGCGCTAACCAACACCAACATTGCATGTGAGCATTATTACATTGTCACTTGATAAAATAGGAGATAAGACCTCTTCTGATTCTAGGGTTATATTAAGATGCTGACAAGTGCTCAACAGCTTTTCTTGAATAGATTATTTGCAAAATGTGTTTAGTTTGTCGCAGTAAGAAAATTATATGTTAATCTTGATCACATTATCTAAGGCCAAGAAAAGTCTGAAACACGTTTCTTTAAAATTTTCTCTATAGAATAAAATTGCAAAGTGGACTCCAAATTAAGCTTGTAACGTAAATATCTTAATTATTTAAGTATGAATATAAATAAATAAAATAGCAAAACCTTATGAAGAGGCTCTCTTTCACTCTTACGCAGTCTGATAGTGACAAAATATCAGCATTTGACACATCTTAAAGATTTGCCTTACATGATCAAAGATCTCTGCGATATAATTTTATTCGCCCTCTGATTTTTTAAGCTGATAGAAAAGCTAGCGAATTAATTGAACAATGTGTTATCTACTATCTTCAAATAATTCGTAAAATTCAAATTAGACGAAATGTTTAAAGTTTTCTTCTATCTAATGTAACTTTACTACGAGTATAATGATATTTTGTGTTGGGAAATACAATTGTAAATTACTATGAGTCAGCTATGGCTTATAGGTTGTCTAAATGCTTTTATTGAAGTAGCTGTAGTGTTTTTTTTTTTATGCTCGATATATTAGCCTTTGACCACTATCTCACCTGATGGTAAGTGATGATGTGGTCGAGATGTTGTTCAGGCTAACCTAGAATTACTGGCTCTCAAGGACAGCTGCCGGAACACACCGTTAGATGCTTGGCGACAGATTTTCTACTTGAGGGTGGTAGCTAGCCAGGCGGGCATTCGCAAAATGCCCTACCACCATGCTGTATATAGTTCGTAGTATTTTGTTACATAAAGGCATAACGCACTGACTCAACATGCACTGACGTGGAACTCAACGTGTACTTACTTGAAACTTGACATGCACTTACGTGAAACTCGACATTTACTGACGTTGAACTCGACATGTACTTACGTGGAACTCGACGTCACCGCAGATGGACCACGTGCAGAACGGACCCTGGATCCTCAGCACGGTCTCTCCGTGCGCATTCTTGATGACGTAGCACGGCTTGCAGATTGACCACTCTTGCTCTATGGAGCCAATGACGGTGCCAGGCGGCGCGGAAACCTCCATGCTTTGCAGCCAGCATGGACACCAGCAAGAGTCGCACGCCAGTGGCCGGTTTAGATGGATCACCTAGAAAAAAGATGTCGTATAAATTGAGTAAAATTTTCAAGGTCGATTTATGTTGTACCCAATATACTGAATACTATGTTTGTCCACTGCTGAACACAGTCTTCCTCGTCATGCGGGGGGTTTGCCATAACCATCACACTTGGCAGGCGTCTTGGGCAATGCTGTCTGAGATATCAATGCCTCAGAAAGCGCTGGTGCCCACCTTCTAGCGTGTTACCCTTAGTCGCCTCTTACGACACCCACGGGTAAAGATGGGGACCCCACGGGCGTCAGAAGAGAAATACTAATAATTAAACAATTTGAAACATAGTATTATGTTTAAAATTGTTTAATAATTAGTATCTCTACCCATGTCTGTAAGATCAGTGCAATAACTTTAATATCTTATTCCATTAAGTTTAATAAAAAACAACGTAATTTTAGCTTTTAAATATATCTTCATATCTAGATTTCAACATGAAGAAATTTATGAAAAATCTATCACATTCAAACATAAATTTTAGTGACTTTTGGAAAGTAGACTTAAATGTCATAGCTCCGGACAAACAATATTTTTTTTTTTTATTGATGGTTCACAGAACTGGATATACACAAAAATAAACACAAGTGATAATTACATTACAAAACATAGGTAAGGGAGCACATCCTTCTTGCCGTGAACACAGCATGCTTAAAAGTATTGTGTACTAATAATTTATTGACTAAGGTTTTTAAATGGATAATAGCAGTCTCTTAAAAGTAGAGACTGAGGGGTTAAAAATGTCAACATCATGACAAATATTATTATAAGAACAACAGATACGATATAAACATGAATGATGACCGTAGTTTGTACGTGAGAGTGGAAGGCTGAATGTTTTTCGATTAGTGAGACGGCTAGAGGGGCGAGGGATATCAAATTCAATTTTCTTAAGCAACGAGGGACTATCTATGTAACCATGTATAAGCTTGTGAAGAAATACAAGGTCAGCGCTGTTCCTTCTTTTTTGGAGTGAGGACATCTCAAAGTGATACAGTCTAGAGTCATACGAGTCCAACCGACTGCAAAGATTATTCGAGTAGGAAAGATGGTATAAAAATCTTTGTTGCAGTTTTTCCAATCGTTCAGTGTGTACCTTGTACGTCGGGCTCCAGACGGGGCTGCAGTACTCTAGAATACTACGTACATAACAGTTAAAAATTATAATAGAAATATCAGGATCCTTAAAGAATTTAGCCTGCCTAGACACGAAACCTGCAAGGCGAGAACATTTTTTAGCAATGCAGTCAATGTGTTCTCTAAAGTCTAGTTTCGTGTCAACAGTAACACCTAGATCACGCATGCTCAAGACCTCTGTTAGGGGAATGTTATTTATAAAGTAAGATGCTTTCGTTGGTTTTCTTTTTCTGGAGAAATTAAGATAGAAACATTTAGAGGAATTTAACACCATCTTGTTGTTTGAACACCAGTCATTTATAGTGTTTATGTCACATTGTAAATTTTCTATATCTTTGTCAGAGCGAATCTCTCTATAGATTTTTAAATCGTCTGCAAACATTTGGAATTTGGACGTAATTGTAGAAGACAAATCATTTACAAAAATAAGGTAAAACAGAGGACCGAGATGCGAGCCTTGCGGTACTCCTGATGGAACCGACCTTGGTGGAGACATGAACCCACGGATCTTGACGATTTGTGAACGGTTTTTCAGATATGACTCACACCATCGTAACAGAGAACCACAAATTCCAGCATGTGCAAGCTTCTGAATCAATAACCTATGATTGACCACATCGAATGCCTTAGAAAAATCAGTGTAGATTGCGTGAATTTCGTGTGAGTTCGTGAAAGATTCTGTGATGTCACTCACGAAATCAACGAGATTCGACGCTGTTGACCTACCCGGTAAAAATCCGTGTTGTTGAGGTATGATTAAAGGCTTGAGGTGGAAGAACAGTATTCTTTGTACTAACGATTCAAATAACTTACCCATGGCGGATAAGATTGAGATTGGTCGGTAGTTAGAAACATCCCCAAGATCTCCTTTTTTATGAATGGGAGTAATATTTGCAACTTTCCATTTAATTGGAAAAATTCCACACGACAATGACTTATTAAATATAATGTGTAATGGTTTTGCCAGTTGTGAGGAGCAACATTTCAAGAATGAAGGAGGTATGGAATCCGGTCCAGGGCTCTTATTAGCGTCGAGCAATTTAAGGGAGGTCAAAACGTCTGATTCAGAGAGGTAACATGAGCTAAGTGTTGTATGATGGCCACAGGATTCATCGTAGTAACTACCTAAGGAGTTTTGGCTGTAATCACATCGGTAAATAGAGTGAAAATATTCAGAGAATAAATTAACAACATGCTGCCCACCCTGAGCGCTCTGGCTCTCGAGAAATATTTCATCCGGTATATCGTTACTGTTTGAACGCAAAGAGTTTATGAACGACCAAAAGTATTTAGGGTTCTTTTTAATTTTCGTCTTTGCTTCTGACTTCATTACAGTTATATTACTAGCTAACATTTTATCACAACGTTCACGCAGGATTTGATATGTAAGGTGATCTCTAGGATTTTCATATAATTTAAACTTACGATGATACTTGGCCTTTTCTTTTAATGCTTTAATCAAGGGTCGACTAAACCAGAACGGATACTCAATGTGACCTTTCTTACGAAGTGGGATGTACTTAGTTATTACAGACGTTAGGACATTATAGAAGACGTCTACAGTCTCATCAACAGTTAAGTTTGGATTGAGGAGATAATTCCAATCAATTTCATTTAACTCTTTTCTGATGCTTTCTTAGTTACCTTGAGGATAGTTAAAAACGGATGATTGTTTGACTTTCGAAGGCTTTGGCGTATCAATCTTAATTTTAACAGAAATAATCAATACGGGATGATGGACATCAAGTTTAACTAACGGTTCAGGACCATTAGATACTGATACTGATTTTGGTGAATTAGTGATAATAAGATCCAATATTCTGCCACGTGAGTTGGGAATAGAACACATTTGATGAAGCGCGTTAAAAGATAATGTATCAATGAGAAGGCTGTCTATATTGTCACTTGGAGAGCCAGGGATCAAAAAGTCTGAATTTTCATCTTCACCACGTGCCCACTGAAGGTATGGTCGATTAAAATCACCAGCCAATTAGAAGTATTGAATTACTGGGCATCTTATTCTGTAGAACGTTTGTAATGTTAGATAAAAAATTGTCCAAATGATCATACCTGGCTGGTGGGGGAAGATATAATGCACAAATGCACAAGTTAACTACTGAATTTCCCTGTCCGAATCTAATTGTCACCCACAGGTTCTCCCGAGTAGACTCCCATTTAATTTTTCGAATGGGACCATATTTTTTAAGTACTGCTATTAAATATTTATTAATTGTTGATTGGCGGTCGCGTCTAAAGATCGAATACCTGCTATCAATTACTTCATGGTCATATACAGAGTCATTTAGCCAAGTCTCAGTTAATAGAATAACATCCATGTCTAACTTTAGTACATTCATAAGTATTTCTGTGGTTTTGGTCCTAAGACCTCTAACATTTTGATATAGAATTTTTAGATTACATAATGGATTTATTTTACCTAATGACAACATAACTTTTAAATAAATTTAAAACCTTAAAGAGAACTTAAAAAGTCTAAGTTTTTGACTATAAAACTCTTGGAGTTAATGTCCTTTCTCAGGAACACTTTGCCACCTCGCACCCACACAAATTCAAACTTTTTGTCTTTCGCAACTTTACGAGCAGCTCCGTGTAGTATTTTATTTTCTGGAGACAAGTGTTCACAGACATAAACTGGTTTTTTATCACCCGCAATGCCCAGATGAGACGAGTTTAGTTTGTCTTTCTGGTGGGTTCGATTATATGTTTTAACCGCAGCTATGACCCTGTCACGTACTAAAGGACTCGCAAGCTTCACCACAATAGACCGTGGACGGTTCGACTCTCGGGTTTTTTTAGCTACTCGATGGTAATTTACCAAATCCTGATTCGGGAGATCACATCCAACAGTAGTGAATAGCTGCTGGACTAAGGTTTTCAAGTTCTCCGACTTATGCTCAGGTACACACTGTAGTTCTATGTTACAGTCACGAGACTGCTGCTCAAATTGGTTTAAGCGAAGTCAGTGACTTCTGCTCGCAGAGAGCTTATCTCAATGCCCTGCTTGTCAATCTGTTTCGTCTTAGAGTCTAGCGCTTCTTGGAGTTTTTCGTAATTCACTGACATAAAGTTTACACTCTCAGTCAATTCTTGTATACTGGTACGGGTGTTAGAATTTTCAGTCGCGAAATCACTCCTTATTTCACGTAGTAAGCGAGATAATGACTCTTCAAGCTTTTTGTCTATATATTGTTTTAGCTCTTCGGTGTTACTCAATGTTTGAGAGATAGCACTCGGGCTGTTAGTCTTGGGTTGCGATAATGTATTCGAGCTATCACCTCGTTTGTCTGGCTTGCACTCAGAGCGCTTCCAGGATGCTTTGTATGCTTTCGACTCTTTGCTAAATGTTTCTTGAGGTACTCCCAGACACTGGTAATGATAGCCGTTTGTGCACTTGCAGCACTGTTTAAGTTCAGTAAGTTTTATCTGCTTACTACATATAACCTACCTTATATAATGAATCAATATTATAATATACTAGCGACCCGCCCTGGCTTCGCACAGGTGCAGGTAATTTTTTTTAGTAATCTTGAATTCATCGCTTGTAATTTCACAAAATATTATTGACATCATCTTAATATTTTATTTTGTTTCACATATGTAGATATATTTATTATGTATATTTATTTTAAATTGTTATTATATCATATTGCAATTATGAATTTCTTGGAACATGTTAGATTAATTACTTTGTTATCATAGTTTTCGTATATATATTTTAGTATATTATCATGCTAACAACCTATTGTAAAATGACTTGCCTAGTATAACGTATATTGTTATAATGGTCAATAAAGATTTCTGATTCTGATTCTGCAATGCTGATACTAAATATACTACAGAATGTCTTTATGTACAACGTTCACAGCTTTTTTGTCATTAGAAAATACAAACATGTTTTTTTTAGAGGTAACTCTTGACATCACATTAGAAACCTCTAAAAATATCAGTATATTTGGCATATATTATACATATAAACCTTCCTCTTGAATTATTCTATCTATTTAAAAAAAACAATAATATCCGTTGCGTAGTTTTAAAGATATAAGCATATATAGGGCAGACAGACAGCGGGAAGCGACTTTGTTTTATACTATGTAGTGAAGTTTGTAGGAATAGTTTCTTGTTTACAGATAGTCACAAGTACTTATCTCCAAGTAACTGCAGTTCAAAACAACACAATACAACAGTTATAAGTAACCATATAGATAGTAGGTATGCATATCATGTTAGTAATGGTGAACTCTTTATTGAAAAATGTCAGATGAGAGCGCAGGACGGCGATACCTCTTATCGCATGCGAGTGAAGGAAATACACAATATTTAAAGACAATGAGCAAAATTTAAAAAATAAGTTCATATTTTAATGAGCTAAAACATGAAAACTCTTTCGATACTGTATCACGTGATTGCTACATAATAATTAAAAATAAAATTTGATCAAAAAGATTTATTATATAGATAAAATTTTGCATAGTGGTAGGGCATTTGAATGCCCGCCTGGCTAGCTACCACACTCAAGTTGAAAATCTGTCACCGACCACCTTACAGTGTGTTCCGCCAGCTAACATTGAGAGCCAGTAATTCTAGGTTAGCCTGAACAAAATCTTCAACCACTTCATCGCTTACCATCAGTTGAGATAGTAGTCAAAGGCTAATAAGCTATAAAAAAACATGAATAAGCGGAATTTTAGAGCTGTATTCATGATTTTTTCTATAGTTAGAAATATTAGGCATCGTGTTATTCCCCATCCAACTCCTGACCGCGACGGACGTTGCTTAACTTTGCTGATCGGTTAAGAATAGCTAAGTAAACTTCGCTACGAGCGCTTCGGAAAATTTTGTAGCCTTTATGTAGATGTAGTTGACAAAGAAACAAAAGGTTAATCAGGTCGGCCAGTTCAAATACGTGCGTAGCAATTGTCTCATGTTAACTGTGGCAATGCTCGAAGTTGTGACTGTTTAACAACGTATCTAAGTAATGATGATATTACGAAGCAATGATAGCCGAGCGGTTCTTGCTATGGACTGCGGTGCCACAGTTCCAAGGTTCGATCCCTCGCCGCCAGCTTAAGCTTCACCGCATGGTGGAAGGGTATTCTGCGAATGCTCGCTTAGCTAGCCACTCTCAAGTAGAAAATCTGTCGCAAAGCACCTAATAGTATGTTCCGGCAGCAGTCCTTGAGAGCCAGAAAAATTACAGGCACAAGACAGGACTTAACAACTGTATGTCTCAGGCTGACGGGCACAGTGCAGTTAGCCAGTTGTAACAAAATGCGACTGTCATAGGCAGAGGTTGTCGCTTATCATGAGGCAGGCCTTGTGCCTATTCCGCCAAAACAACATAAAAAAAACGCGCAGATTAAGTCTTCATGTAACTTGTTGCTAGTAAACTGATGTAAAATTACGCACACGACGGATAGAATAGTCCAGTCACACATATTCTAGACAGTAGTTGGTAGAATAGTGGTTATACGGATATGGTGGTGGTGATAAGGATGTGTGATGTAACTAAAATTGTCAAAATTAAGAATTAGTATATCAATGGGAGCTTTAAAGTAGCATCAGTGACAGATATATTGCGTGGTATGAGCAAGTCATAAGAGACGGAAAATATATACAACAAAATGAGTAACATATCTTCGACTTTGTATTGAATATAATTAAATTGTAAGATAAGTAAGAAAGTGGAGAGACCTCACCTACAAAGAAGCTCAACGGTGTTTTTTTGCAGTCGGAGACCGAGATCCACTTCTGTGACCCGAAGTAGGTCCATCACCATGAGCATCATCTCAGTAAATAAGTAATTATTTTGTATATTGTTTTGGTGCATAACTTTAATCGTACTTTTGAACTTAAGTGTGTCACCACCCTGAGGTGCTGTTTGTGTTAGATATTTTACATAATTTTGTATTTTATATTCCTTGTGTTAAGTGCTACGGGTTCGTGATTTAGCAAGCCCCCTCGGTTCAGAGTCGTTTCTTGAGCTCAGGGGCGTTTATCAGCATCTACAAGGAGTGGCCATTCTTTAAGTGTTTGATTTACTATTCTTGACTTTAACTTTTGACTTCTAATCTTGACACTATGCATAACGCGGAATAGGGCTAGCTTCTCACAATACTTATTTATAACACATGGTTTGATTTTAAAAGCTTTAGCAAGTTTAAAAAGATATATGACCAAGTTTCAGACTAGCAAAGACAAATAAATAGTGTGCGGTTTTATTATAAAATTCCCAAACATATTACAATGCTCACGGAAGAAAATTAAGTATTAAATAAGTCGCATGTGAAAGACATTATAATAAAGAAATTCTACTGCACAGTTTGTGATTACTTAAACGACAAAAATGCTTGGAAAATTCCGCCTCTGCCATGCTATCACCTGTCACCTACGTAATTTTAACAATATATTATATTGTATAATTATATTATATGTAATAATTATTTTATATAGTATATAACACATTGTTAAAAGACGTTTAAAAGAATGGCCCCGAGTTTCTTGCCCGTTCTTCTCGTAGTGGCTCTACACATTTTTTTGCTGAACTTGGCAGTACAATATAAAATATTTAAATATTAAAATTTGTAAATGACCTTCATAAGCGTGTCGTAGACGCCAAAATTGAATAAATGATTTTGAATTTATACGAAAATAATGCCGTCACTTTATTAAGAATATTAATATACTGACCTCATTCCTGAAGTTATCCATAATCTTCAGATCGAAAGGCCGCATTGGTCCGCAGCAGTTTCTGGTGCAACAATCATTGTCTTCAATCGCATAGTACACTTTTTGGCCGACGCTGTTCTTAATCGTATACTTATTGTTCGTTTCGAAGCCGACAAACGCCTCAAGCAGCTCTACTTTCTGATGTACCAGGAGCTGATCAATCATAGAGAGGTACTCCAAACCGGGGGGACAGTTGCTGAGACCTTGCGGTATAGTCATCCAGCCACCTGTAATGTAGAATTCACAAATATTAATTTTTAACAAGCAATTATATCTTCAGAGGTTTTGAGACGTTAAATTTTTTTAAATAGTATACAGACCACTATATGTACAGGGTTATTGGTAAAATGCTAGTAAGTCAGAGTCTAAAGAAACTTTTTGGAATTTTTTCTTAACAAAAACAATCATCTTAAAATGTTTGTTAGGACTAGCAGAAGTTAGCAAGAAACTAGCGAGCCTAAGAGGTTGTTAGCATTTTCCTATAACCCTGTTTAAGAAAAAAATATGTGAATTTAGCTTTTCAGTTTTGTTAGCCTTTCAGTGATATAAATAAAAAACAGCAAAATGCGAATAGGAGCCGCACACAGCGAGGGTACCTTATCAACACTTATTATATGAATACTGTATGTACTGTACTGTATCAGCAGGATTGTTTTAGTAAATTATTCATATAACCCCCCGAGGGGTGCCGGGATGGAGTGCTAAACCCCTATATCTTCCCGTGTGTGTCGTACGAGTCGACTAGAGAAAAATTACCGCAGCGTCTTCTAAGGAAATGTTATCTTAAACTGACGCCTGCCAAGCGTGGGGATTATGGCAAATACCCCCTTAATAGGGGAGGCTGTGTTCAGCAGTGGACGATCCGGCTGTTACAGGTAAATTCAACTACAGTTTCGTCGGCCGACCGAATCAGAAAACGTGAAATTAACCCTGGACGTGTCGCAACATTCATAAATTTCTCTCGCACTTTACCTATAAGTATTAGCATCATAGTAGGTAATTAATTACTTATTAGATCCTCACTATAATAGGGCGTGGGCAGATGTGAAATTGCTTTTTCACTTGTCCTTCAAAGTTCGTCTGTATTGCGTGTCTCTTACCAACTAAACTATGGTCGAGTACAAAATGTATGCTTGGTCACGTTTTACTCCTATCTGTTGAAATTGTATGTACATGGTTTTTTTAAAGACTGTACATGTTTGTTCTTTCCGAAAGCATGTGTTCATGTCAGGCCTGGTATCGAAGATAGGTGAGCGTTTTTTTTGTGGTATAGAGACAGAGCACTGATGCTAAGAGGTAACCTCTGCCTAACAGACGCATTTCCTTTTGTGACGAATGCATCTGAGGCATACATTTTTTGAGTCTCATGTGCCTGTAATTTCATAATTACTTAGTGGTTCTCAAGGACTGCTGCCAGAACACAATGTTAGGTGCATGGCGAAAGATTTTCTACTTTAGGGTGGTAGAAAGTCAGGCGAGTATTCGCCAAATTACCTTCCGTGATGGTGCCAGGCTTGAGATTCACAAGCCTGGCAACGGTGGGGGTCGAACTAAGGACCAGCGGCACTACAGTCCGTATAGCTATTATCACTACCAAACTACCAAACGACGGAAAATATTACCCCATTCACACACACAAATTTATTAAAAGGTAACAAAACTTGTAGATTTCGTGATCATCATCACATACAATTTCTTCATGAAATTGGTTCAGTAATACATATGCAAGCAGATATTTGGATACTTATATACGAGATGCACGGCATCCTAGCCTGTTACAACTAGGTACTTAAATATCAGAAGAAAAAAAATTAATATCGTCATTCTAGCAATACATATAATAGGTATTTACATATGTGATGTTATGATTTATATATATATATATGATTTGATTACATTTTAAGGCTGCGTATCCACCAGATATATACGCGGTAGATAAGCGCTGTGCGAGGACCAATCGAAACGCTTTATTTTCCAAGCCTTGCTAAGAGCAACGCTCCTATTGGTGAATTTTTTCCTCGCCCAACGCTCATCTTCATCGCACATACCTGGTGCAGACGTAGTCTTAACGAGTTATCTCAAATGCATAAATATGAATGTACCCTTACCTTTTAAAAAATAAACTATTTACATTATACATACAATATACGACACAAGCCATTACTTGTTAATAGTTGAGTTACATATAACGACCACAAACACATTAATAAACACCCTCCACCAAACTGTAATTCGAATTGAACATAAACCTCTTCTCTTCGTCCGTTAAAAACCTTTCGTAACCACTGTGCTTCGATTTAAATATACGTTTGTACGCGCGATAAAAACTTCTCTTTACGCTCGCGACACTCAAAGTTTCCAAATAAACTCTTCTTTCTTTAATATCTGTAATGTTTACACGTTTTTTCGTCACAAAATATTTGAATTTACACCATTTTACTGATACTGAGCTATGTTTTTGATAACCATCTCCGCTGATAGTCTCAAATTGTCTTAAGTCTTTGTTTAACATAGTTTAAGAAACTTCACAATTAATTTTAGATAAACACGAGTTACTTGATTGAGGACTAGGTAAAGAATGAGACCTAAGGGCAATCATTATTTTTAGTGATAAGTAAAAGTAAATAATGTATAATATATAAGTCATTGCTCTTTAATATGAGAGGAAAGGGCAAACAGTCTGTACATAATATTATTAATAGATACATTTTTAGAAATACGTAATCGGAGATTTTTTTATCATATTACTTTATCTTCGCGCATAACATCTTAAGACAGTGATATCCCAATAGGCTAGAATGCCGCTAACATAGTCTATGGTTCGAATAAGGATTTATGCGAATGCTCGCGTGGGCTATATTGTATAACTAGAGGTTTGTCCTTGAAGAATAAAATCTGTCTTTAACAACAGCTACAACATACCTGTTAAGGATTTTGAGTTGAGAGCAATTTACTAATCTAGTTAAAGTCTTCATCAACCATATTGTCACATTTCAATAGGTGAGATAGTAGATAGTAGGGTCATAGGTAGGTAATTTGTGGTCAGAAGACGCGACGCGTGCATTCAATAGTATTAATGAAATAATAGATAATTGAACAGCCACGTAGCGTTTTGTATAAATATCTTATCTGAGAAGTCATTAGGTTCGTTTGGATACTGTGCACATTAAAGTACAATATAAATAAGACAAGACTGCAATACGTTGTTATAACTATATAAACAAGTAGATAACCGTTGAGTTGTGTATATTGGTGTGTCCTTTATTATAAGTACTTGTTATGAAAGGTATTTACATATTTCTAAGATTCAAAGTAGGTATTATTATTTATATTACATAACAAAAAAAAATAATTATACTCTATTGTATTAGGACATAACCTATAAGGATAAATGTATTGTTTTAATAATAAATAAAATGAAAAATAAATAAAAATAAAAATTCTTCCACACTTTTTTATACCTTATAGGTTAGTCTTTGGTCTCACCTGATGGTAAGTGATGATTGTGATCGAAGATATTGTTCAGGCTAACCTAGAATTACTGGCTCTTAAGGACAGATGCCGGAGCACACCGAAAGGTGTTAGGCGACAGATTTTCTACTTGAGGTTGGCATATACCCAGGTGAGCGTCACTATCACACAAATACCCTACATATACCTTAATGTGCACAAAAATTAAAATATTTTGTTTATGAAAATAAGCTTAGTAACTACTCGTTTTAAACTGGATTCTTACTCTTCGTGTAGTAAACTTTTTTTTTAAACGATTTACATTTTGAACGGGTAAATTTTATTTTAAATAGTTTTGACGAAGTTAGATGAGATTTGTGTTGAATAACTGTTAATTCGCGAATACCATAAAATATTAAAATAGTTACCAAACCTAGCTACAAGAACAAAACCTAGTTACCTAGTTGCAAAATATGTAAAAAAAACGCCGCAGGCATGTATTTCCACCTTAAACTAATGTTAGCAGTCTTATTTATTACTAGCTTTCCGGGCGCGGTTTCGCCCGCGCGTATGTCGATTATCGCGCAAAAACAACCTCTTTTTGCGCAGTTGGATAAAAACTATCCTATGTTTTTTCCCGGGTCTCAAACTATTTCCATACCAAATTTCATTCAAATCGGTCCAGTAGTTTTGGTGTGAAAGCGTAACAGACAGACAGAAAGACAGAGTTACTTTCGCATTTATAATATTAGTACTGAAGTACTGATAACGTCTAGGCTAGCCTTTGACTACTTACTCTATTGAAAAGCTATGATGTAGCTGTAGATGTCAGCAAATCACGTCAAAGCGCTCTAAACAATAATTTCCGAAATACCTATACTTCGAGGTGGTAGGCAAGAGATTTTCTACTTGACAGTGGTAGCTGCCCAGGCAAGCATGCAAAATACCCTACCACCATGTGGTAAAACTCAAGCGCGATTATATCTAACAGCCGGATCGTCCAGTGCTGAACACAGCCTCCCCTATTAAGGGGGTATTTGCCATAATCCCCACGCTTGGCAGGCGTCTTGGCGCTCGCGATGTAAGTTGGCAGTTCTTTAGAAGGCGCTGCTGCCCACCTTCCAGTATTTTTCCCTCAGTCGCCTCTTACGACACCCACGGGATGATATGGGGAGGTACAATTCTAATCCGGGAACCCACGGGTCTATAATAATAATAATAGTATACGATTGCAATTAAATTGGAAGCATTTGCAATTTCATTGTATTATTTAGGGACATTATAAAATATGGAATGCGGACAAAGCCGCGGCCATACGCGTAACTAAAAATTGCTCATAAGAAACTCAACAAAATAATGAAACAGTTAAAATAATGTTATTTAGTTACGCAATGATTATGATAACGCTTAACTAAAACAATTAAAATGGAAACTAAATAAACAAGGAAATTAAAATAGACGAAGTAACTATATCAGATTTGATCAAATATTTTTACAACACGACTAGCCATTATTCAGCCAAATGATAATTATAACTTTTATTAAAACGATAAGGAATTCCTAGTTAGAAAAATTAACAATGATTAGTGGAGGCAAGCGCCATGCTAATTCCTAAACGACTACTACTTTTTGGAAGGCGCAAACTTACCTTTTCGTTTATTTATAGCCGATGAGGCTGATGGTAGGTGATGATGTGGTCGGAGTCTTTCAGGCTAACCTAGATCTTACTGGCTCTCAAGGATAGCTGCCGGAACACACCGTTAGAGGTATGGCGGACGTATTTTCTACTGGAGGGTGGTAGCTAGCCAGGCTGGCATCCGCAAATGTCCTACCACAATACTTTAACGACTGCCATCCAAAGACAACAACCGGAATCGACGGCTTTACGTGCCTTCGAAGCACAGAAGCGCTGAGTAGTAATGTCACCAGCGGTCACCCATCCAAGTCATGACCAAGGCGGACGTTGCTTAACTTTGCTGATCGTTTCAGAATGGCTAAGCAAACTTCGCTACGAGCGCTTCAAGATGATGATGTGCTTCTGAGTGTTTGAGGCTAAAAAATGATTGAAGAAATATTTATATATATATATACGTATACTTACTTGACCGCATAAAAGCAATATAAAATTTTGCGTTTTGGAAAGTAGGTAATATATATAGTCATTACTGGATGGCACAAGGAAAAACAGATATACATCACTGAAATACCCGTCCTCATTAGCTACACTATGACTAATAGCCACACCTAACACTGCAAATTAATACCTACATTACACGCTATAATGAATAGGTTTAGTTAATAGGATGTAATCACCGATCTGGCGACGACTGAGTACGGACTCTCGACACCCGACGATTTGATTACACTGACTTTATATCGGACTTGAGAATTCCCGATCTACGTGGTGATACAGAAAAGGTTTATTTATCAATTCTGCCCTGTAAAATATACCTAGAATTTATATATTATTAAGTTTAAACTGGCCGGTCACTTCTCCATACAAACGTTTAGGATGATCACTCCTTTCTTTTAGGTCTAGAATTAAGCATACTTCCGATTGCCCTCGTCATTATCTAGGCTTGTATGATGCCGAAATTATAAAAAGATAATTGAGTTGAAAGTTATGAGCCTCGAAAACTTTATACGAAAATGTTTCGAGGCTCATAACTCTCAAGTTAATTATCCTATTAAAAAAACGTTACGATACAAGCCTAGATAATGAAGAAATCAATGGATATCATGCTTTGTTTTGGACCTAAATTTTCAAATAAGGGAGTGATCAACCTACGACTTTTGTATGCAGAACTGACCGGCCAGTTAAGAACAGCTGCCGATTCATACACATATTGTGCCAATAAATGGATCATTTATGTAACCCTTTAGCGACGTTCTGGCCTTCGATTAGGAAAAAATTTACATAGTTTATTTATTTATTTCTAGCGGATAGGCAAGCCTTTGACCACTATCTCACCTGATAGCAAGTGATGATGTGGTCGAAGATATTCTTCCGGCTAACCTAGAATTACTCCTTGAAATTGACTCCGGCAGCTGTCCGCCGGAACACACAGTGCCAAAGTGCTTGGCGACAGATTTTCCACTTAAGGGTTGAAGTTAGAAAGGCGGGCTATTCGCTAAATGCTCAGTACGCTATAACAACTGCCGCCATAAGATAACAACAGGGACCAACGGCTTCTTGAAAAAACGTAAGCGCTCAGTAGTAACGCCACTAATGGTCACCCATCCAAGTTATGACCACAGCTTAAGTTGATCGGTTTAGAATGACTGAACAAGCTACGCTTCGAGCGCTTCAAAGATCTAGATAGGAAATGACCCGCAACGACACGTCAAGTATTTAAAATAATCAATATTTATAGTAAAGTTAAGAAACTAGCATTGATCTGCTTAAAACGAACCATTTTAATGCAGTATTACCTGTTTTTTTTTTTTTTAAAGTTATAATTTGCTGTTTTTTTTTTGTTTTGTTAATTACCTGGAGCTTGTGGCCCTGGTTGTTGCATGACTGGCCCGGGATATCCTTGTTGTGGGTGAGGGTACCCTGGAGCGAACCCCGGCTGGTAACCTGGTTGGAACCCTGGCTGATAGCCTGAAAGTAAAGTTAAGTATCAAGTGCATTTTATATCACTAGTCCCATCAAAAGATATTATAGTTGTTATATTATAATATCAATTATAAATAGAAAAAAAAACAACGTGTAAACCACATCCAAGCCCCAGGATAGATTCTCTTCATCTATTGTATGATTAGCAAACATACATTTGTACGATATACTCATCGTTTTAGAGGATTTTTGTGATCAATATTACAATATCCAGATAGGAAATAACTTTGGAAGTTTCAGACTTCATATTTGCTCTTGGAGTTCAGATGGCTTGGATAAAAGCTGGCGGAGATAAATGCACAAAGACACCATGCGTGACATTATTTCAGGTCTTATCGCTCCAAATAGAAGAATAAAAATAGGCAAATACTATTTACACTATCAACTAGTGTAGATACTTACCTGTGAGGTGCCAGGTTAGAATGTCACCTCCCCATTTCTTCCCGTGGGTGTCGTAAGAGGCGACTAAGGGAAAAGTGCGCCAAATGAGCAGCATGCCACTTCCCACGTGGATGTGAGTAGGGTGTTGTGGGCATTAGACCCACAACAGGTCTGTATACCATCTCAGTGCCCTGACAGGGTTGCATACAATATGTTCTTGTGTTCCTGTCTTATATGCTGTTAACGTAAACATATTATTCATGAGATGTTCTTGTGTTTCGTCCAGTGTGTTAGAGAAAACATTTTCTATGACCCTGAAACTTTGCTCAGTGAATGACAATAGGCTCGCCCCCTATTACATGGGACCAAAGCCCAATTGGCGAAACGTGGGTATGTACACACCTCTGCCTACCCGTCTGGGGAATGCAGGCGTGATTATATGTATGTATTTGTATGTATTCTGCGCAAATTTTCTATATTTAAAATTCACCAAACTATAGTAATTCTTATTCTGTTCATACTTAAATGCACATTCGTGTAACAATTAAAACAGCCATTTTAATAGGACTATTTATCGGCAATTTATAGTTTTCGTCAATTTTGCATCATTATAGAGAGCACCAAGTTACGTAGCAACTGAATTTGCTTAAAACATGCCACAATTGAACACAAAAGTAAACTTGAAGAACTGCCATTAGCAAGTGTTATACGAATTCTAATTTTAATCTGCACAGAATAAGAAGTACCACAATTTCATTAGCAAGCATTGTACGAATTTAGATTTTAGCATGAACAGAATAATTTAGAGAATTTTAACTTAATAGAATTTGTATAGTATCTACACTGCTTAACTATTAATAAAAAGGAACAAAGCAGATAAAGTATTTGCAGTCTGACAACCATAATCATCAGGATAATAGAGAATGTTCCCAGCTGAATGGTGAATTAAGAAAAAGGAAATCGTTTACATAATTCATATTAAGGGTATAAAATTAAAAAGATAATTATGTATAATAATAAATACTTTTAAAAGTATCCTAAAAATCATTAAATAATATTTAAATAAAACACTTAAAAAAGCAGAAAATTATATATCTAGTGACAATTCCGCCTAATTTTCCTGTCATCTATGCGATGTCACAAACATCACGCAGCCTAACCGGAAGAATACCCGACTAGTTTCGCTTCTAAACGAAGCATCTTCAGGAGGTCTTGACTCACCGAGCGCACAATCGAGAAATCATTCTCGATCGTGGAATTGTCACTAGATATATAATTTTTTGCTTTTTTAAGTGTTTTATTTAAATATTATTTAATGTTTTTTAGCATACTTTTAAAAGTATTTATTATTAAATATGGATTTCCGCAAAGTAACGCCTGAATCTATTCATAATTATGTATTTTAATAATTATCGTGACAATTATCAAACAGTTATTAACTTGTATATATATCATAATTACTAGCATAATTTATGTTACATATAACATAAACTATAGTAGTAATTATTAAATTATACATAATTAACAATGGAGGTTATCTTTTTTTTATGCTATTGTGACGGAACAAGCTCGAGGCCCACCTGATGACAAGTTGACTAACCTCAGCCTATGAAAGATGCATTTTGTCACAAGTCACGAATTGCACTGCGCTCGCCACACTTTTAGACATAGTTGTTAAGTCTCATGTGCCTGTAATTTCACTGGCTCTCAAGGACAGCTGCCAGAACACACCATTAGATGCTTGGCGACAGATTTTCTACTTGGGGGTGGTCGCTAACCAGGCGGGCATTCGCAATATGCCTTTCCACCAGTGAAGCTCAAGCCCGCGGCGGGAATCGAGCCATGGACCTGCTGCGCGACAGTCCATAAGCAATGCCACTGAGCATTTATATGCATTTTGTTCATGATTACGAGAAATAAAAACTTGGAAACAATAATAGAATCAATTTAACCCATTTAAATACAAGACAAGTGTCACAAAAATATGAAATGGTTTTCGAATCATACTTAGTACCTAATAAAAAACATGTCAATTTAAAGAGTTCCACTAAGTAATTATATAGATTATGCACCTATATTTGTCTTGATAATTATTGTTTCCAAAGTTTTTCATACCATTTATATGTACTCTAATAAATAGGCATGACTAAAACAATTAAATATAATACATACCTGGCTGAAACCCAGGCTGCATGCCTGGAAGTGGTTGGGCTCCTGGAGGAAGCATTGGTGCAGGTGGGCCAGGCGGAGGACCTGGGTATCCAGATGGCTGTGGGTACCCAGCAGACTGATGATAAGCACTAGTTGGTTGCATGGGATATCCCTCATTCAACTTGGCATCTTCAGGTGGTGGTGCATATCCCTGGGCTTGTGGGAAGTTAGGAGAATATGGCACAGGCTTGTGCGACATCTTGAAGTCTGTAAGATAAGTAGTTATATGATATACTGATATGCACAAATGTGAATCGATTGCCATCTATGACAGCTTAGCTAGTGTCAGATACTGATTACTGAGGGTGAGGTTAAAATCCAACTGTGAGTATGTATTAAGTACTAGATAGGCCATAAGTCACAATACAATGTTACGATTCAAACTTGTGTGGGTCAAATTGTTATCTAACATACACAACGCCAGCCGCCCACGTCAATAGGTTTAACCAAACAAGTACTTTGTTACCAAAGTACAAAATATAGTATTGCCTCATGATTTTGCTAGTTTCTCTGACAGCAAATCAGATTATTTTTCAATTAATATTGTAGATAAGTAAGCATGAAATGTTTTTTAGCTTTCTTTATTAGTGTTTCGCAAGGAGAGTGAACACAACAAAAAACAATTGCTAATTTTTAACATTTAATGTTCTGTTACAGAGATCAAACAAGATGTATAATGTTTATTATTATTATTTGTGATACACAGGCAGCTCTTAAGCTGATGCATGTATATCTGAGTCTTTGTCAATGCACTTTAAATATTTGTCCAATCTATTTTTGAAAGAGTTCACTGAGGGAGCACTGATTCCGGTAACCGGTTCCAAGTTTTAACTATGCGATTCGGTAGTATGTGTTCTCTGGGTTTGCTTTTACTTGGCCCCCGTTGCAGCTTTAGCGAGTGTCCTCTCAGGTATGTGTTTGTGTTCATAGTATATAGTGTCTCTGTCAATTTTGGTATACTATATCTGTTGGTGAGAATTTTAAAGGTCTCTATAAGGTCTCCACACTCTCTACGTTTCTGAAGGGTAAGCCCTAGTTCTTGCAGACGATCTTCGTATGGAAGTTCTTTAAGACTCGGGACCATTTTTGTTGCCCTCCGCTGTACACATTCGAGAAGGTGACTGTCCTTCTTGAAGTATGGATTCCATATCTGGAATGCATACTCCACTAAGGGCCTCAGGTAGGTCTTGTACAGCTTTAGGAACAGTTCCTTGTTAATGTATGAGAAAGCCTTTCTTATAATGTACATTATAGAGTTTGCTCTTTTCACTACCTCTACAACATGGTCCCCCCATTTTAGGTTGCAAGTTACAAGTACTCCGAGGTCTTTTCAAGAGGGCTACCATTAATTGAGTAGTTGCATTTTGGATTTTTGCCTCCAACGTGTAACACTGTGCACTTCTTTTCATTAAGTGTGATTAGCCAGTCTTGGGTCCATTCATATATTCTGTCTAGGTCTTTTTGCAGGGTGTTATGAGCGATCAGTGGATTTCCCATGATTTGGTGTCATCAGCAAACAGTGACAGCTGAGATTCAATGTGCTGATCAAAGTCAGTTAGGAATATCCCAAAAAGGTTTGCATCTGCTGGAGCCTTATGGAGACTTCACAACTTTTTATCTACTACCACTAAAATTGTGCTTGCACTATCTGTTATACATGACGTTTATGAACCTTATACAAAAATGTTGGAGTCGCTCAAGTTTATTCAGCTGATGTTGTGTGAAGTTTGCCACTTGTAAGGTTTTTATGATATAGAAAAAACAAAGAATTTAAAATAATAATGTTCCCTGTTGGGAAGCCACATGTATTTATTTATTTTTATTATTATTATTTGTTAGGCAATCCGTTATATTGACAATATTATGTGGAACTTAAAACTAGCTACCACTTAGGGTTCCAAAGATCCCTTTATCCTCAATACTCAATAATTTAATGCAACTTAATATGTAGCCTCCACAGAAAAGAGAAAGCAATAGAAAGGTGAAGGGGGCGTGGCAAGCGAGCTCACCATACTCCTAAACAGGAGTATTTACGTCAACGAACTATAATGCTACTGACAGTCGACCCGCGGTTAACGCGCCGCATGCATCTCCGTCAATTTATATGAAAATGCCGCGTTGTGCTGTTATAAGTTGCAGATTTAATAGCAATGTCACAAATGTAAAGAAAGTAGGAATATCCTATCACCGGAGAACTTAATAAATTATTCCTAAATGTTTTATATTTCGCTGATGAACAAAGTCGGTGCAATCTGACATATAAGTGATTCATGATTTTTTTATCGACAAATTTATCGATAAATTGTTAGTCACTAAATGTCACCTCATTCCAATATCTAATTTGGAGCTTCCCTGTTAGACCTACGAAAGCAAGCACCATCTGTGCCACTGCTTTTAGTGCATATAAAACTTTTACCTGGACGTAAAAATACACGTGTAGGTCAGAAGGTAAACATCAATTAAATTAACAAATTATTCAAATATTTTCAAGAACACGCAATCTTTCAAGGTTGTGATTTCAACTTCAACTCTTGTTTTGTGGCTTCTGTGGGCACCACCACAATTTCACCAATGTCACATAGTTAGATAGACCATCAAACGAAGGAGATTGTTTAGTTTTAATGAGTTATGTCCCGTGAGAACTGCCCAAGCCAAAATTGGTGCTGAAACATTAGATGTTAGTTCATCTAACTACTGGAAGAACACACATGTATATACACACACAAACATACACACACAAATTCATTATATATAGGGGAAATATAGCACACCTGGGAACAACTTTTGGTTAAGTTATATAATATATGAACAGTTAATTTACAGCTTGATTTGAATATGGACTAAATACTAAGGAGAGGATACGTTTGAGGGAGAAAGGACGAGGGATAATATTGTAGAGAGAAGAGTTTATTTTGGGACAACAGAAGAATATGTGTTTCACATTTCCTTCGTCCAAACCACATTCTCAGAGGGAGTTATAAGTTTGGCCAGGAAGACTGGGTTACAGGAATAGTTTCAACTCGGACGGCATATTGTAGAGGTGGTCACTTTATCAGCGTTTTGGAATATTGAGAACCTGATTTTATTGGGCATCTCAGGTTGAATGTTACCATAGAATTTACCTTTTAATATTCTAGAAATTTGCCATTTCTGGTTTCAAGGTTTTTTTAAAGATGGTTTTAAAGTCGAACAGATATCTTGATCTTGAGATTCGTTGCGCACTGTGCCGGCGTGATCAGGAATCCAGGCAAGGATCACATTTTTGCCGTGTGAGCTACATTCGAAAAGGGCATTTCCTATTTTTAAAACAATTGGGAACCTACATTTGGACCGAAATGGGTTAGCAAGAATAGATTGGAGGCAGCTTTTGGATTCTGAAAATATGATAGTTTTGTTCAGATTGTGTGATATTACAAAAAGGATGGCTTCCAGAATTGCGATGGCTTCTCCTGAAAAGACGGAAGTGGTAGAAGGACATTTATAATTGAAAATTATTCTCGTAGATGGGATCCAAACTACAACACCAATTGGACTAGATTTTTAGAAGCATCTGCATGGCAACTTTTAGGTTATGACTTAGTCTATTTTGGAGATTTTCGTTATCATCAATAAGGAGAATATCTCATTGGCTGCCATTGAATTCATTTGTTAAAATGTGTAATAGAGAAATACACAAATATACTGTTTTCAGTTTTTGCTAAATAATAATATCTAGAAATAGCAATCGCCGATTATGCAATAAGTACAATTCGTTTCAATGGAAATAAAATGATTACCAATTTAATTAGCTGGTAGTTACTATTGTGTCGGTCTCCCTGATTTTCCCGAATCCCTATCTGTGCCTATCTCTAATACCACCCTATACGCGAATTTCAAGTGTTTGTAATAATTTTACTACAAATAAGCAAGCCTATAACATATTATATCGTAATTAAGCTGTTCTTCGCAGTAATAGCTTTATTTTATTTTTATCGTCTTTTTCTTATTCAGCATCTTCACTGCTGAAGGTCGTGTCTAGTCTGAAGTAGTGTTAATCGCTCGATGTACTATGCTCTTCCACGTGCTTCTGTTTTCAGCGGTCTTTAAAGCTTTTGGTATAGACATACTAGTAAGCTATAGGGTTCAGTCAAGACGCTTACTTGCCTGTCATTACTATATATTCAAATGATTATATAAAACCGCATAAAAACTTTTATAGCTCAAAGGCACAGTACATCAACTCATCACCTATAAATCGTTTTAAGCCTATGGAAAAGTTTATCGATAAAAATGTACTGCATCACTGGCTACTTTGACAATGGGATACCACTTTTTGTGCCAAATAAATAAATAAAAAAAAGGTAAAATTTTACTAGCTATCCCAATAATTATTTTCTCGTAATCATTTTTCGTGCAGTTACTTGTGAACTATTTTTCAATTGTCTATGCTCAGATTTTACCAAGGAACGATTTTAAAATTGAATATTACTTGACTGAGAGACTGCACAATTACTGTACAGATATTGTCAACTAGCAAATTTCACCAGATATTAGGGGAATTACCATATATCTGTCTCTCTCACTGAAAGGGATAGCTTGACAAAGTTCACAAGAAATTAAATCTTACCACTCTTTAGATAAGGTGTAATTTCAACTGTTATAAATTGGTTTATTAAACGTTTCAATTGGGTAAAAATGGGACTAATCAGGGAATCGGATTGTTTGTAGTGAACAATAAAGATGTAATGTCAAGTATCATTTACATGTGTTGAACTGGCTACGCTCGTTTTCTAAGAAAACTGACATGGCTGCCACTCTAAATAGTATTTATATCTCTATGGTAGCCTCTATAGATCTGTAAAAATTCTAAGCCATAGAAATTTATTGATATCCTGTGAATATATTCACAGCCATTACTCAGGAGTCTAATAGATGGACAGACAGACTGACAACTGAGTCATAATAATATATGTCCCTGGGTTCCTATAGGAAGTAAGTTAAGAGGCCCGTGCCTCAATTATTTTGATTTTGGTTCAGCCCAGTGCTGTACTGGCAGTGCCGTCATCTGACACTATCAGACTTTTCAATTAGGGTAAGCAAAATTAGATTGTTTTGAAAAAAACTACGTAGCTAAGTCAACAAATCGTCTCGTCATACGTTTGCCGACGTATCACTGTGAGCTCAACCCCATAGAACTTGTTTGGTCTAAAGTGAATGGCTATGGCAGGAAATAATAAAAGTTATAAAATTTATTAAGTCTGAACTCTTTCGTTACTAGGAGAAGCGAAAGTGGATAGATAAAAATGGTGGTCATGTCTCAATCATGTGATAGATAGAAACGAAAATGTACGGGGTCGGCAATCATGTACAAAATATGTTAGAGCAATTTATTATTTAAATATTATAAATTAATATCTCTAAATATGATTACAAGCACTATCGCGTGCTAAGCGAAAATCATATCAAACAATTCGGTGCGATTCCCGCCTTGGGCATAAAATTTTGTACTCCAATAATTTGTTTGATATTATAAATTAAATCGGCAAAAACATTCACGTTGGGGATCAAATACGTCGACCCGGGTTTCCTCAGTCCGCCCGTCGCCGCGTCGTCGGGAGCCCGCAGACTCAGCTGCGCACTTGCCCTGGTGATGAACATCTGATATGCTCGAAACCCGCGAGACGTATTCGATCCCCAATGTGAGTGTTTATGTCAGTTTAATTTATAATATTTAAAGATGAGTGAAACTCATGAGAATATCATTTCAATTTATTATTGACGTACTTATCTGCAGGCAGTTCATTGGAAGCACGACAATAATTTATAAGATTACAAGAATTGTAGTAGAATTTAAAGTCAAAGTCAAAATCATTTATTCAATTTAGGCGTCTACGACGCTCTTATGAAGGTCAATTACAAATTTTAATATTGAAATATACTACATTGTACTGCCACGTTCAGCAAACAAAAATTATAGAGCCACTGCGAGAAGAACAGGCAAGAAAAGTTAAGTTCCGAGAGATGGTCGCCGACATCCGATGAGGACAGGGTACATAAAGAAGAAGAATGTGTAATTTGGACCATACCCTTGCTGATCTGAGACAGAAATACCGCTGAAAACCACGCTGTGGTCATCTGACTTTGTGACGATGTTAGCAGTGAGGGTGTAGTCACTAAGTTTAAGACACGTGTTTGGTCTGACAATTTATATATCGTAATAAAGCACTAACATAGCCTTTAACTCTTCTGTAAAAAACTATGACGATAGGTATAAATTACTTCCTACCAGACCCATCTATTCAATACTATGACATATAATATAGGAAGTACAAAACCTCTCATTATTATTTTCTTCCCACTCCTAGGTACTGAATTCAATCCACATTTTTACTGTCAAATCCTGGATTATCAGTAATGATAAGTATTGGACTGAACGCCACATGTTGTTTATAAAAATGATGGGTCTCAAGTTGTATGGAGCGTCGCCATCCTTCCTTGAATGATGTAGTCGTGCAGATTGGAAGATCAGAGAAAATTGTACAGGCCCTAGAGATGGATACTAGCAGGCATGAATCCTGATCATGATTTTTTTTTTCTCATTGCAAGCTTGAGCTTCACCGCATGGTAGGAGGGCATTTTGCTAATGCTCACCTGACTAGCTACAACCCTCAAGTAGAAAATCAGTATCTAAAAGTAAATGACATATCTTAGAAACCACCATATTAAAACAAGTTTGTTTAATTTGACTACTTATTATGATTGTCTAATTAATTTTATAAAATTAAATATGTACTTTTGATGTTTTCAAACTTTTACAAGAGAAAAAGTTAAAAATAAAGATGATTTTTTTTTAGGTACATACATAAACCTTAGTCCCCCCCTTAACCCCGATTCTAAATCCTGGCTACAACCATGGACTTAGGTATCTTTACAAAATTAACAATTGGCCCCATGCCAACCTGAAGTGTGTTCATCATATTTCTAGTCTATTTAATTGCATGAAAAAAATAATGCAGAACTGCTTTTATTCAGTTAACTTAATTTAGATGTTGAACTAGCCTGTTAATATGTAGTTAAATGATATTTTGTAAAAAGCAATAGAAGTAGGAATTAAAAAAAAATTATAAACGCTTTATCCAAACAAACTGTCCATTTTGGTTAAACACTATTATCATGAGATTATCATATTATCTTAAAACGACCTCAGTATCCAGGAGAAGCACTGACACTGAGTCATTCATTATATTAGCCACTAGTTATTTCAGCAACCGGCCGCCAGATCCAAACCATGTACATATCTCCACTTATTCAGCTGAGCGATTACTTTGTATTTACAACCGGGTAAAATAATGCCACCAATTAAATAGTTTATATATTGCTCACCTTTAATAGTCCTTTGTAATTGTTTTGAAGTATATAAAGAAAAACAGGTATAATTTGATGTCTTCGAAGCAAGTTTGATTTTATATAATTTGAGACCTTGAAATTGTTTGGTGGTGCTCAGTTTTTTTTATACATTCTAGGATCACTAGGGTGTCTGCTATCTCTTTTACCCAACTTAAAAAAGCAATTTATTTCTCCCTTCCCGTCACTATGCAATAATGACGTTTATGGTCAAAATAATAAAAATGTTTCAGTTCTTTAGAATAGAATATACATTTAGCTTAAAAGGGACGTTCCAGTAACAAACATTTTCCAACAAGAATTTTCTGAACATTATATACACAACCAGATTGAGCTCATTGACATAAAAGTGTGCCGAGAAAGGCTCTAACATCTGTGTTATCTCTGTTATGCCAAGGCACGGTAATGTTATCTATACAGTATTGTAACTCGGCTCTGTCTTCGAAATAAGTACCTACAGCCGCGCTGTACGTAGACATGTGATAGGGCTGCCCGTCTCCAGCATTTTAATTACATTTGCCTACTTTGTGTTTCTATTTAGTTTCGTGATTGTAAAAATACCTTTTTTTATATTATCAAATAAAATACTCTGTGAATTGAACAGGAAGTGTTCACTAAAAATGCGTGTTGTTTTCTTCACCAGTAGGTAGATTTAAACAAAAAAAAAAACATGTTTATGTTTTAATAAAAAAATCGTTCTTCAAAATTGGCGACCGAAAAATATTTGTGAGACGTACGAAATGCTTTATTATTATTATATTTTAAGGTATCAAAAATCCACATTCTAATAACTAACTGTAATATTATTATAACTTGCTTATTACTACTACCTATTTCACTCGTGTCAATCACTTTCCTTCACTCTATTCACTTATTTTTATTAATTGAGACATTTTTTTTCGCGGGATAATAGGATTATAAAAACTTGTCCCTTAAAAAGACACATATTATGTACCGTTAACTATATGCAGACTATAAAAAAATTTACTTACTAGTAAGTAAAATTGTTTTATAGTATTAAGTAAAATTATTTTATAGCTATATATACCTTTCAGTTATTTCTGGATACGTTTTTGAGGAATTCATGTAACTAAAAACAGCACAATATATCTTACTCGTCATATTTAATATGTAAATATTTACTTGAGCCGAGATCGAGGCGCGTAGGTATAACTCGCATTTCGTCCGTTTCTATGAAGTTGAAATACTGTATAGATAACATTACCGTGACCAAGGGTAATATTAAAATTCTATCTGACAGCCCATACCTAAAGGCATTGAATTTTTTACGTATGAAGTCCAACGAAGGTCGTGCATGGGTTTTCGATATTTACGAGTATTCACTATTATGAGACGGCTAGTTTTAACCTTCAAGATAAAATTATGATTTAAGTCCTACACCTCTACGCCGTATACATTGCGTATATGTCTAGGCGTAGGGTATTCAATGGAATTATCATTCCATTTAGCAAAAATGTAACAAAAAATCTGGATATTACCATCGACCGAAGTTGAGTGTGGGAGGCTCAAATAGCTCAAACCAGTCTTAAAAAGTTTGCATCTGCTGGAGCCTTACGGAGACTTCACAACTTTTTAACTACTACCACTAAACTGCACTTGCACAATCTGTTATACTCCCTATTCTAGATTATGCTGACGTCTGCTATCTTGACCTCACGAGCTGATTATACTTGAGCGACATATGAGTCCTGCTAGGTCGTGGGACTCCAAAAGCAGTGTGCATATCATAACTCTTGTAATCTCCTAATTTACTACATTGACACCTGTTTGTAAGGTTTTTCAACTATAACCAATATAAAAGTTAATAAAGTATGCTGGACTGGTTAGATATACCTATCCAAAGGCGCATCACATGCATTTTGAAGCGCTCGTAGCGAAGTTGAAGCGCTCGTAGCGAAGTTTGCTTAGCCATTCTGAATCGATCAGCAAAGTTAAGTAACGTCCGCCGCGGTCAGGAGTTGGATGGGTGACAGCTGGTGACATTACTACTGAGCGCTTCCGTGCTTCGGAGGGCACGTTAAGCCGTCGGTCCCGGTTGTTGTCTTAGGATGGCAGTCGTTACAGCATGGTGGTAGGGCACTTTGCGAATGCCCGCCTGGCTAGCTACCACCCTCAAGTTGTCTGACTCTCAAAATCTGTCGCCAAGCACCTAACGGTGTGTTCCGGCAGCTGTCCTTGAGAGCCAGTAATTCTAGGTTAGTCTGTTCAACATCTTCGACCACATCATCACTTACCATCAGGTGAGATAGTGGTCAAAGGCTAACCTATCACGTATAAAAAAAAAAAGAAAAAAAAAAAAAAAGAGGGACGCGCCTTCTATTCTCAGACATCGGGAACGACACTCTAAAATTAAGAACTTGTTCACAGACCAGAGAAACCTACGGTTGAACTTGTTCTGTATACATCCGACCAAAATCATTACTAACAACATGACAAAAAAAACTTTATCCGTCTAATGTTGCCAAGTTATTTATTTTACCATTTTACGAGCAACTTAATAAATAGATTTTTATACGATATTGAAATATAATACAATGACTACCAGAACCTCTGTATATAATATTAAAAAATGCTTTTTACTGATATAAATACTGAAGATGTTTATTGTAATTTTTTAATCTTTAGGGTTCTCTATCATTATAAAATCTTCATGATGTCACAACGTCCGACCATTTATTTGTTATAGGTATGACAGAGTTATATTCTTCTGAATTTAATGAAGAATTTTCTCACAAGTGAAATAGCCACAGGACACTAGTGTTCAATTAATTATTCCGATCTCGGCTTGATATAGCCCTCGTTTGCGGCTCGAGCATTATAGCATTATATTAGCCTTGTAGTTCCTCGCCTACAGTAAAGGATTAAAGTAGCCTCGATTAGAATAATAATAATTTTCCACATACGGAGCATATATAATCAAAATATACAATTTTTCGCTCACTCACCCAAGCTCAATCTCGAAACATTATTAGTTTTGGGGAGTCTGAATATCTGAAATGCTGGCAGCACTGACATCCGGTGGGGACTATTTTTCATTCACCAATCAAACCATTGCAATGGTGCATGCATTGTCCAACCTGCTGCTGGCTTTTCCAAGCAGGGAACAATTCAGTTGAATACATGTTTGCTTCCGCGTTTGTATCTTTCGTTTAAACCACCATCGCGATGCAATCCGAGTTGTTTTGCTACAAGTCAAAGTAAAATGGCGTCTCTGTTTATCAATTAGCTCGCTACATGTGAATGTTATACTCAGTGATCGCATCCGAGTGAGTCATAAACTAACATAGCAATGACATTTTTATAGCATACAGTGTGGATACGTTTCTAAAACGTTGTGTTGAAGACTCGCAAGTGTGATTTACGGAGCACAATGCGCGAATTCAAAGTGGTTGTGCTGGGCTCGGGTGGGGTCGGAAAGAGTGCTTTGACTGTGCAGTTTGTGTCCGGATGTTTTATGGAAAAATATGATCCTACGATAGAGGATTTCTATAGGAAAGAAATTGAAGTAGACAATTCACCATGTGTACTAGAAATATTGGACACTGCAGGTACAGAACAGTTCGCGTCAATGCGAGATTTGTACATAAAAAATGGGCAAGGATTCGTAGTTGTGTACTCTCTGACAAACCACCAGACGTTTCAAGATATAAAACCCATGAAGGAGCTTATTACGCGCGTGAAGGGGTCCGAGCGCGTGCCCATCCTGCTGGTGGGTAACAAAGCGGATCTGGAAAACCATCGTGAGGTGGCGCACCCTGAGGGTGCTGCGCTCGCACAGCTGTGGGGCTGTCCATTCGTGGAGGCCTCTGCCAAGAGCCGCACC
Source organism: Plagodis dolabraria (assembly GCA_963854805.1). Taxonomy (NCBI): domain Eukaryota; kingdom Metazoa; phylum Arthropoda; class Insecta; order Lepidoptera; family Geometridae; genus Plagodis; species Plagodis dolabraria. The sequence continues at coordinate 17,277,507 of OY978442.1, forward strand.
AATGTCAACGAGATGTTCGCGGAGATAGTGCGCGAAATGAACGTTAGTCCCGAGAAGGACAAGAAAAATTATTGTTGTTGTACAGTGCTTTAATATTTAGAGTGTAATGTGGCATTTATTTCTCGTAAGACTGCAAGGGCGAGGTGGCGGAGCGGCCGCCTCGGCCCGACGGCCCGGCCCGGAGGGAAGCCCGGCGGCGGCGCGCCCGCCCCGGCCGCCGGCCGCGATGCGCGTCATATCACGTTGTTAATATCTTTGATACATACCATTGTCCAAACGAGGTGCTTTATCTTATATTTTCATACTTTAGTACTGGTAGATACTCCCGCAGTTACAGTTTGGTATAATGTAAAATGATCAAAAACATTGAAGTGTGTATATATATTCAGTGCAAAAAGCATCAAATCATGATAAGCTTAGTTTATTGGTGCAGGTCTGGGAAGGGAGCTCTGGCCGGTTCCACCTCACCAATGTCTATTGTAAAATAATTATTAGTCAAGTTTGTATATAATTTCATGAGATTAACTATGTTCAAGGACAAGGACGATGTAGAGAATATAAAGCCATCCAATATGCAATAACTTTATATGATTGTGTAGAATGGTGTGTGATGAGATGAGTAAGAGGTTACACCTAAGTCATGTCGCAGATTGTGTTTTATTGTGTAAATTATGTTTATATGAAAAATCAGTAATCAAAGAACAGTAAGATTTGCGTGATTGTGTTTTAAATCTACCAGGATTTGTGATAATACAATATAACAAAGTATAATAAAAGTTTTAAGTGGGAGATTAAAAGTGAAGTTTTATTAGGATCATATCATCAGGTAAACAGTTTTTCCTATTTTAACTTATACTTAACAAGTTTAGTATTATGGCCTCACTAAGCTCTAAGCAAACATTTTATAAACAATGTATTTTATTGCCATGTGTAAACTACCAGACCTCAATGAGTCCATTTGATTAAACTTTCTTCCCATTTCATATAAGTGTGTCTACCAATTTTATAGTAATCTATGGTTCAGGTTACAATGTTAAAATTAATCTGTCTGATAGAATCAATATTTTTTTAGGGAAGTGTCTATAATCACTACCCAAAGTTACGAGTAGCTAATGTCACTTCACCTGTTACCATTACATGCACTTGAATTTGGCCATTTATAAAAGAATTGAATATTTGAATATTGTTATCATTATCTATGATATGCAAGGTAAAAGTAATTAAATTATTTTGTCGATGTTTAATAACGCTCACAAGGGAATCGTACTTTCAAAAGTACTGCTGATCATCTTACAGACATTGTCATTATGTCTCATTAACTATTTACCAATCCATGCACATCATAGATAATAACAATAGAATTTCATGCCTAAATGAATGATATCGACTGGTTGATACGCAGCGGTTAATATTTTACTTATTTCTTTATTCAAATGCATCTCTAGTTGTTCACCATCAGAGTGCAAGGTTTTCAATATGACATATTTATTGACATCATACTTATTTTTGCATTATTCACACAAATGGATGCTTTTGATATCAGTTTACAATCACAACTGATAAGATTAGTTGCTATCCTTATCACTTATAAGTCTGAGACTTGGTTGTAATTAGTAATGCAAAGAAACCAAGTGGCTCATTTAATTTTAAGGATTGGTATCTATGAGGTTTTGGGAAAACACACTTATTACAATAGAACACATTAATTTTGAAAGCTGTAGGTATGAATTCAAATATATTTCACATATTATAATATATATTTATATTTTTTGTGCAGCCCCTTATTAATAATTATTGTTCAATGACTTCTTAAAACACAGTTCAGTAAAGCGCTAAGTATACTTGTGTACAGTAATGAAATGAAGTTTGGCATAAAGTTATCCTACAGTTATAAATAAACAGTTATCATTATTTATGATGAGCAAGCATTTATCAATATGCTGATAACTTTATACTATAATATTTCTGCCTCTGCAATGCCAGGCAGCTGCACAGTTAATTCACGGAATGCTAGTTCAAACTAGAAAATTGGCTCATTTAATTGTGTTAGGCCTTGGCTGTCAGAATGTCAAACTTACTAGCAGATTTTTAAATTTTTGTATTCCTGTTGTAAATATCTCTTTGATTTGGTTTTATGATGTTTGTTAACAGCATGGACATAGAAGTAGTATGTATTGTAGTTTGTATAATGAATATGGAGATATTTTGAGCAATTATAATATGGATCTATTCGGCCAATTTCCACTGCACAATTTTTTTGTTCTGGATACAATTTTTTCCAGTGATATAGCTGTCTGCCTGATGTTAAATTTCTTAAAAGTCAATACCATGGCAAATTTAAAATACTGGAGCATCATTTTATGTCTATGGTGACACAAAGGCCTTTAAAAGTTTGTTGTATGCAGAGATTAAAGTTATCCACATAGTTATACCTTAATTTAGTGAAATTAGTCCTTATTGACTTTACCATAACATACATAAATAATGTTACCATTTGGAAAACGGATTAATTTTGTTCTCTATATGCAGAATGCATAGTTTTTTGGTATCTGTAGTGTAATATCATTATCAGATTTCTGAATTTATATGAATGTTTCTCACTTATTCTTGAGTTAACACATTCTAAAAACGTAAAAGACAGTAATTATGGGTGGATAAACACATTTTTGGTGTTTTTGTGGGACCAAATAATGAGTTGCATAGGCCATAAGAATTATCTAAAAAGATTAACACTGAATAAATGAAGTTATTATTGACATGCCATGAGGAAACAGGAAGTTTCATCACTGTTTTCCTGACACACTTAGTCCTGACACACTTAGCTTGCAGTTTCACTTACAAATTATTAGTTAAAGCTAAGGCAAGAACACATTTGAGGGTGCAGGTGATGAATTCTAAGCCCTAGATTCTCAAGTCTGGTCAAAGCCTGAGCATGACCAAAGCCTCGGATATATTTTAGTTTAAAAAAATCAACAGCCCAAAATTTTAACTTACAAAATACGCTCACAATAGGTCTGAAAAGTATTTTTTTTTAAATTTTATGATAGATGTTTATACAAAACATGTTGTTAGAGAATAGATAAAGCTATTTTGGGCCTTTTACCAGAAAGCTATCCATCCTGTTAGTATGTGACTAAGTTAGAATATACGTAAAGCTTAGAAAAGGATGCATAACTTATCTTTGATTCCATAAAATTCAACACTCAGTCATTAGTGAATACTATAGCTTACTACTTTTGTATGAATGCCTAAAATATGTATTTATTATTGCCGAAGGCAGTAGTTAGTCTCACCTTTGACCACTGTTTCGCCTTACTGTTTATTGGTAGACATAGACCCACATCCTGTCATGACAATCATGACCTTGACCTTTGGCATAGGAAATAATAGGAATATCTAACAAAAATAAACAGTCTTGTAACAAACATTGAATTAAAAATAAGTGTTATAGTAAATAACAATTTAAGAGGGACAGTTTATTTCCATTCCATGCAACTTCCATGGTGTCGATTCAATAAAAGAGAAATTAAAACTTAGTATACAAACAATGAACATGACATATGCTATAACATAAACCTGTTCTTTTCGCTCGTAAAAAATGTCCAATGCCTGTTCTTAATTACGCTTGTACTAAAAACAGTATGTTTATTGGTTCGAAAATGTTGCGGAAATAACGGGACGGCTCCTTGTTCTGTAGTATTGGAGGTACAATTAACTGTTCAGTTGGCAAAAGAAAAATCAATTCGCAACTTTCACATTGTAAGGGGATTTCGTAGTTCTTTTTGTACCAGCTGAACTAATAAGTTTGTGGTTACACACAGTGGTACGGTACGGTCTGCAACAAGCACGCGCGTGTCGGCCAACAACGGTAGCCAACGCAGCTGGCTGGTGGACCGTGACACGATACGCAACCATCCTCGTTTTCTACGCTATAATGTTGCGATAATGCTCACATGCAAACTCGATTTCTCTTAGTTTAGATTTTACGATTTCTATCAAAATTTATCTTCATAGTGCAGCTCCATAAACAATAACTAGGGTAGGTATAATGTACGTTACTACATTATTTTTTTGTGTTCCTATCATTGGAAAGACAACCGTTGTGTTTAACCGGAAATCTCTGGTTCGATCCCAGCCCGAGGTAAAATTTTGCGCTCTATAAATTAGTAAATGTGATATTCACTAAGCATGCGATCGTGCTTGGGATCTGGTTTAGATTGTAGACATACTCTATCTATTTAATCCAGGTAACGAAACAGTTCACAAACTGTCTTTTTCGTAAGATTTAACACCCGTTGCTTTGAATGTTGAAATATGTGAGATCTGAACCATATTTGCGTCTAGGTTTCATTAATATTTTATTTATTTATATTTTTTACATACTTTATTAGAAATGTACTGCATATTGTCCTCGTTCCAATTCTGCCTCTCCTTCCGAATCATTTAATACGGCTGACCTAAGCTCAGTGACACTTATTAGCCGATTAAACAGGCTAGGGGTTCGCTTACATTAGAGTTTGCACAATTCAGTTGTTTATTTTAAAGAACAAATTTCCCTAAGTGAGCTTCAATCTGTTTTTAGAGTGGCCGCATCCTCATATTGCGGCAATTTCATTCTGGAAAAACCATTGTAATATCAATGTAAAAAAACTTAAATAATTCTAATAAAGTCATACCACTTTCCCGGATTATTGGGAAATATTTCTACTTGTTTCGATACTGGTACATCTGTCTTGGAACTTGTTACGTCCACTCCCATCACAGTATTGAGCACGTTGCTTAATTTAGGGTACTTTTTCTTGGATTTTTCTAAATTCTTTCCAGTTTGACACAAGTGTCGAAATGCACTGCGCCCTCTGGCATACATTTGTTAAGTCTCATGTTCCTGTAATTTCCTGGCTTTGCGCGCCCTACAGAGCACGCAAACACTCAGCAGTAAATGCGCTCCCTCATCTAAGTAGTGACCGCAAATAACGTTGTGGTGTCATTAGCCTTGTTGATCGATTAAAACTAGGCAAGCTCCGTTACGAGCGCTTGTAATGCATCTACTAGTTTGTCTACCGTACCGTATGACATGATCTCTGCAAGTTCTACACACAATATTGTATTACATAATCAGAAGGGCTGTTGTATGGAGCAAGATAGGCCGTTCATCGTCACATGACGCATAAATGATGCTCTAAGAAAACACGTTGGTGCCGTTGACTTGTAACTTTATTACCGTTTAACGACTCACCCGTCTTCGTGTTTGAAGCAACTTTAAAGAGATTACATTATATCATTAGTTGTTCATAAATTTTATTGGATATACATATTATACATAAGTGCCTAGGTAAATATTATAACGAAAGTCTTTGTAACCTGCGAACGAGGATAATAAATATGATCGTTAGTATGGAACAGAATAGTTCTGTGAACGAGGATAAATTGTAACAGTTATTTGCACGTATAGGTAGGATAGTCATTGTATACTGGTTTATATTAACATTAGAACATCTAATTAGTTGAATATACTACCCGTATGATAGGAACATAAAAACCTATGCTGCATCAGCTGGAAAGTCTACTGCTGAAAACGAAGCTGCTTCTTGAGGTATCTATTCACTCTGATGTTATGATCTGCCAAACGTGGAGATGAGGCGCATCAATTCTACTTCCATGCGCATCGCGGGCATCCAATAAATCGCAGTGCAGGTGGTGGAAGATATGATGAAGACGCGTTTATGCAGCAAGTATAGGTAAGGTAAGAATAACTTATGGCTATCATTAGAAAATTCATTAGGGTGTAAATATTTATTTACGTACCTATTCCGTAATTATCGCAAAGAGTAGAGATTGCGAACCGGCATTTACCTACGTCAAAAACATCACGTTGTACCAACCTACATAACATTCCCGGGCTGGGTATTGATTTCATTACACAAAGGGAAACATAGTTTCACCCTCGTCTGGCCGTCATACACCTGAATTTTCAATGTATGCACCGTCATATTTTGGTATGCCCGTCAAATAAATATGGGATTTGCGGATATTGCTTTGAATAGTCTGAACATCCAAATACCTAAACGTGTTCTACGCAGGAAAATTCCTGTAACTAAAGGTTCTCAAGTAGATAGATCTAATTATCTGCCACAACGACACCAAAGAAATAAAAGACTGATGTGGTACACATATTGTTTGTAGCTCTGTACGAGTATGTAGAAGCACAGGTAAAAGATCCTTTGACTCAAAGTTCCAGGTACTTAGTAAATACAGTGAGTCCGTTTGAATTTGAATAGATATTTTTGGTAGCAGCCCGTCATCGTCACACCGGACCTTTGGGACGTACAAAGACCCTAATATGCATGATAATAAAGTGCACTTGAGCTCGCAACTTGTTTGTTCATTCACATGTAATCAAGTCACATTGTGCCCTCGAATTCATTATGTGGTCAGCTCAGCATTCTGTTGTCTGTCCGACCTTAGCAAGAATACTTATTCTTTACAGTTAGTTTATGTTCCATGAGTCAGAAAACAGCGAGGGGTTAATTAGCGGGTTATATTATAACAAACAGTTTGAATGTATAGTAGAAATATATACCACAACATCATATAAATTAGTATGTGAAAGTGTATTCATTTGTTAATTACCTCTTGCTGATACTGTACGGATTTAGATTCAATTTGGCATCCCGAAGTAACTTTTATCAAATACCTAAGGGAGGATATCCTGAAGGATTAGTCGAACTCTGTCGTAGAATTAAAACTAGAAAGTATTCGAAAAAATTACATTAATACTCATAGTTAGGTAAGTAGATACGAGTACCTACATTTACTAGTCAGATTTCAGTCTTTCGAGCTGATGAATCATTTGTTTTGTTTGATATTAGCAGCCAGAGGGCAAGCAACATATATCAAATAAATCTTATTACGAGCTATATTTCACCTCGATTCAAAACACCAGATTGAAATGCTCTCCATGAGTATGCAAGGTCTCGCTTGGAATAGAAGCGTGTAGCAGTCTCCCGCGCACCTCGCGCGGCTGCGTGTGGGGCTTCTATAAATACCCGATTAACATACGTTACACGTCCGCTCCATACAATATTATTACTTATCACCACCGTTTAGAGTAGAATAGGTAATATAAAAAATGAGTTAAAATAAATCAACTCGAAATTTCAATCATTACATTTCCCATTGCTTCTCAACCCCAACCGCCCTATGGCGACATGTTTGCTAGTTTTGTAACAGAATGCATAGTTAAATACGGCACAGTTGGCGAGCTCAATATAATGGTTCTGTTGTTTACACAGTTCGTAGCTGCGACATGAATGGCTGCTCTCCTGTTCTCATGATTCGAACGTTCTCATGAAAACAATCAATGCAGGCGTGCTGGAGCGTTATAGCGTGCGGCAATGCTCCATGTACACTTAATTATGTTACTTATTTATCATAAGACCTACCTTACTGCAGTGATCTACAAAGATGACCATATTCCTGCTTATTTGCAAGCGATGATTTATTTGTATCACACAACCGAGCCTAGACTAGCCATAAGACGTAGGTGTGTAATGTAAATATACCAACTTTGGTACCTACTTTACCAACCAAGAAGTGCTCTGTGGTCAAAACAAAGGAACACGTCAGAGTTGAGACGTTACGTGACTACCAAGTGCACGCACTGATTGTGCAATGTGTGTAGGCAGAAGCTGCCTTGAGTGAACTCCTAACATGGGTGGGTTTGGATGGTTTTGCTCCTCACGCCATTGCCAGACTCAAAGGCGCAGCTTGCGTCAATGCTGAATTATCTTGGCATCATTTCGCCGATGGAAAATAGACTTGTATGTTCTGCAACGAGACAATGTTTCCTGTTGAGATATTGCGTTTATTAGCAGGTAAAGTATGTTTGATTAAGCTCTATCTGTGTCATCAGGTTGGTAACGACTTCCCAGAGCAGTTGCGCGATCCTTGCTGTTGCGCAAACGCACCTTGACTTGCATTTGTTGCAGTAGGTACTTGCAGTAAACGACACAGAAACGCACTCATTATGGCGCGCTTGTCAATATAAGTACGCATGTCATTCTTTGTCATAATCCGTTGATCACGATGTTTTATGCGTAAATTACTTCGTGGCTTTGATTTATAAGTACCTACCTATAGTACCTATATACTAACCCCCTTATTCATAATGGTCCGCTAACTTAAAACAGCTGCTACAGAGTGTTATTTTTCACTCTGACTTAGGTCAATAGAAGAAGACAGAATGAGAATTAGCAATGCTCAGACTATTATGAATAAGGGGATAAGTACTTATATACTACTCGTATTTACATGTAATGCTGGTGAGTAATTAACAGTTAAGATATAACTTTACCCAGTCGGTAGTAAGAAGTAGGTACACCTCTATTTACTTATGAGTACGACAATGGGATGTTGTGCTTTATCTAGGTCATATTATTCTGTCAATAAATGTATACCTATCTTATATAGGTAGGTAAGTATGCACTGAATAGCTGCCGATGGCAAGTCCTCACAATGATAAGTAGGTATAGGTGTACCCATAGTATTCTACAGGACGAAGAAAGTACACCTCTGCTCTGCCACACACGAGAAGGAACGTAGGGGTAAGTTCGAATAGTTTGCTGCTGTCGAAGGGCTTGAAATTTGGAAAACTTTCGATTGATTGGTTATCTGTTTATTTACTTGTGAATAATTTATTACGATTTAACCCTTCGTATCACGCGGAGCCGATATCGTCCATATATGAATGAAATTCAATTGTTATATCTATGATGCGCATGGATTTAGAAATTTTAGGGTTTAAGTCCTGACACGTTTATTTATACCTTACTAAATGTTCTTCTCGTCACATTGTTGCCAAAGTAGATGTACCTACTTACCTACCTACCTATAAAGATTACCAACCTTTATCTTGGTATCACAAGAGCTTTTCGCCTAGGTCTTGGCCTTGCTATACAAAGTTAGTATGCAAAGTACATATATTTACCTAACTATACGTGCGTTTGTAGTACATGTATTCAGGTATATATGTAGGTACATATACGTAGTTACGTATGAGATAATATATATGACGTTAGAGGCTGTAGATCACGTCTACTTCCATAAGTGCCTACCTATTAAAAGTACAGTAATTCATTCATTCCGTAATATAATGAATAAATGTAAAAAAAACCATATCTTTGGGTGTTCAATCCAATGGCGTTGGATTACGCCGCTGCGCCCGCCCCGATGACTAACTTGGCAAGCACAAAAAGCGTAAGTAATTTGCGTCGAAAGCGACATTCTGTTGCGTTGGATCCACACTATTCCAAGGGATGGCTCGATGAATGACTGTTTATAACCGATGGGATGCAACACGTGCTTCCGAACGTTGTCGGTCGTCACAATAACAAAGCGAGAGACCGCCATTGTCCGAGCCCCCTTGCTACAGAAATGTATCCACGTGGTGAGCAGGTTTTCATTCTTTCCAACTTCCTTGAATTCTTTTTGACAGCAGCTTAGAGTGAACACGTACCTCTGTTTATTTTCTGTAAGCCCAATTACAACCAAGTAGCTAGTTTCAAACTAGTAATATACTAAGATATTTTGTAATATTCTTAAAGAACATGTAATATAATACTTAGATAACCAAGTAAAAAATCTTAGTAGATAACCTGCAATATACATACATAGGTACCTAGATAACTTGTATACACAAACAACTTGTAATTAAGAACACACCGTCAAGTGTTTGGCGGAAGAATTTCTGCTTGAGGGTGGAAGGCGCGCGTTGGCAAAATAACTTACCACCATGCTATAACGACTGCCATGCCATCCGACCGGGACCGATGGCTTAAAGTGCCCCTCCAAAACACGGAAGTGCTACTACTTAGGTATATAGTTAAAGCTCAGAGCTTTGTTTGTAAAAAAATCCGGTGGAGCTGAAAGTCCGAACAGTCGGCAAACATCATCTATGTCCTCCCTAAAAAAAAAAATTGTTTGTCAGAGTTAAAGTATTATGCCACTGATAGTCACCCGTCCAATTCACCAGCCAAGAACTACCTATAGAGTTGTTTTGACTTTTCTTTGATGGCCGATAGGCTAGCCTTTGACTTTAATGTTTCTTGATGGCAGTGATGTGGTCGAAGATAGGAACTGGCTCACAAGGATAAACTGCTGTAACACACCATCAGGTGTATGGCGACGGATTTCCTGCTTGAGAGTAGGAGCTAGCCAGGCGGGCATTCGCAGTAGGTACGTATACCCTACCACCGTGCAGTGTGGAAAGCCCGAATGCGTTCGACATCCGACATAGCATAATGACGACGTCATAGTAAATGCTTTAAGCGATAATCCATCCAAGTAACAGCCGCATCTGCCGCGCATGCCATCGTAGTGATCTGTTGAAGAATGACTATAGGCAAACTCTGCTACGATAGCTTCAGAAACTAGGCATATAATAATGTAAGTACTGAGGTGTTAAGCTTGGCATGATGATTATTATTTAAACGACAGAACAACACATAATAAGTAATACTTTGATCGCTCTACAATTGGACACAATACAATGTAGTAGTCATGCTGATGCCCCAACGGCATTCGGTTATAGACACCACTTCCGGTCGGGAAGGTCGACGGACCGCGGCGCCCGATTGTTGTTAACTAAGTGCCTACTTACTTCGATACGAAACAAAACGAATTCCTTAGCTGTTATCTGTTGAATTATACATTTTGCAAACGCGTTTACCAACGGCTTAGGTACAATAGCGTACGTCCTTGAAAAAACTACGACGATTTCGATGCAAATTTGTACAATAATAATGGGAAATCCAGTGTGCATGTTAATTAAAGATATGAAACCTAACTAACTCTAGTCTACTAGTATAGATCTAAGATTAGTTGAGCTTTACGTAGGTAGGTACTAAATGGTTCCATTCCCATATAAGAAGGGTGCAGGTTGACTGGACTGGTAAGTATACCGAAGTCGCCCTGTTCCTGCCTGACCTGTTGATGTCTCTCAGTGGTCTTTGACACCATAAGACTTAATGTGACCACTGACACTAAAGCGAGTTGATGATGTAATTACAAATTAACATAGAGAAAAAGTGACCAAGCTTTGAACTGATTTATGTTGTGTTGGTACAATTACAAACATCATAATTTTATTACAACTATCTTCATTGCGTAGGTAGAATACCTAAATAGCTTAGTTTATATATATTTTTAACAGTTTATGTGTGTTTAGGAGTTTAAACGTATGGAACCGGAAATATAACACACAAATATCAAATAAAACCTACATAAAATCCTTACCACAGGTCTTGCCTTAGGAATATATATTTACTTGATCAGTGATGGCACAGAGAGTGGCATATTAGCTGTGGGCTACCGCACATAGGGTCCGTCATGGTTCGAATCCCGCTGTGGGCTTGAGTATCCCTGCATGTTATAGCATTTTATGAATGCACCTCTGTCCAGCTAGCACCCTCAACTAGGAAGATAGACTCTTATTCAGCACCTAACGATGTGTTCCAGCACCTTCTTTCTCGTTGAGTGTGCCTTCGCAAAACGTACTACCGGATTTTAAAAGTCCTGAGAGGCAGTCGTATATACCTACTAGGTTAGACCTGTACCACCGACCACATTACCACAGCCAACAGGTGAAATTGTGGTCAATAGCTGACCTGACAGCTGTGAAATAAATAAACAATTATAACTTGGTTAAGGTTTTGGATTAAAATTGTATTTTGCAAGACTTATCTAATCTCTACCTACTGTCTGTCTATCCGAGTAAGTAATGTCACGGGTATCTAGCTCGGTAAGATGTTTTATATAAGATAATTGGACTTTTAATAGAACTTTACCCAAAAACGAAAACGTATTAAGAAATTCAGTAAGTAAAACATGAAAATGGTGCCGAAATGTTTTACGTGCCAAACGTGTATGTGACTAGTGTGCACTATTTCGCAAGAATAATTTGTAACCAGCTTCGGTCAGGGATCAATAGGGTAGGTATTGCTAGTTACAATGTTAAATTATTATTACTTGTAACGCGTCGCTACGAGCACCGAAGATCAACTTGACTCCATCATTCGCTTGATTGAATACGTAATGGGAATGAGTCAGCCAGTAACGGCCACAAACTATTTCACAGTTGTTGAACAGCAGATAGAACTTCGCTAAAGCATGACATCTTTTGTTTGCGAAATATTCATAATTTATTTTTGTTGCAAAACTAGAATTACTGCTCTACCCAACAGAACATAGAGATCACTAGCTCTCCTTATCGAAGTGTAATAAATCTGATAAAGCATAACGTTCTAATTTATTTTAGCAATCAGCTAAATATTACCAAATATTGATACAATGTAATTATGCTATAAAATTGATATTATAAGCGATGATCGTAGTCAAATATTATTTTATCTGTCATTTTACAAAGACATGACCGGAGCAGAAGCACTCCGAGGTCTGTTTCGTATAAATATGTTGTGAATTGTATATGATATAAAAAACATTACGTATGAGGGGACATGGTGAAAATTTAATCCTAATAGTACTTAGGTTTTTCTCATACCAAGTTACTGTTACCTAATGTTACGTGAATTTGGTTATCAAATGAGACTCTGGTACTTACCTGTCAATTCAAAATGTTAAAGTAGTTGATGACTCGCCTCCTACTCGTATATCAGCCAGCATTGGTGTAGGTGACTAAAGTGTCTGGAAAGTGGTGTGCCACTGAGGCGCTATTTCCGGGGTTATGTTATGACCTTAACCTTAGAACTTGATTATTGCTCTTGCGTCTCAGCCTCTGGATGGATATTTAACGCAAGCCGGGGCCGAAGGGTCTCGTTTAGCCCTAAAGACAATGGGGGACCGCGATGTCGCCATTCGCCATCAACTCACCACATAGCCATTGCAGTATAATTATTTGTTAACTTTAGGAAGAATGGAATCTAAGTACTTGAATTTTATTCGTATATTATTCAAGTACAGAGGCACTTAAAACCACAATAGGTCTGGCATAACAATATGAAACAATTTTTATCGGCAAATACATAGTACACAGTGTAACAAACATACTCATCAGAAGTGAAATCCACATCGAATTGTATAGCACGAATAGACGTTTTGGTACGTGTTTGATGTTATTGTACCTACCTATGTAGTTTGCGTGCGTGCATTTCGCACTCGAAGCATGCAATGTCGATATGATGTTATTACTACCAAATTACACAAAGTGAATAAAGTATGTATTGCGCGTTGAAAAAGTGAAAAATTTACTGTCTAGTGACCTATAGTTGGTGGGTAAGTCAAGAGTAATCTGTGAGAATGATGGTACTGGCAGGTGCTCTACCTTCACTCGCGTAGGCCTAAATAATGCCTCGAGTATTTGCTAACCGGACAATGCCAACTATTTATAATTCAGCAATAAAATAAATTAAGGCTAAAATAATACCGGTAGACTAGAGACACGTCATAAAACTGTTTGTTATTCTACCGCGTGCTAGTTCAAACTAAACTTTAGTTTTATATGATAATCTATTGTTATTTCTATACGATTGTGTTGAGTCACAATTAACTTTAGTTCGGTACCTATGCCATCGGAATCATTAACATATTAGCTTGGCTCATTATTAATCTGTCGACACAACAAAACTGTTATTAAGCAACGAGAATTTAGGTTTTTTACTTAAATGTTTTCTCGACTAGCTCTACTTTTTAAGATTCCTTCTCATCGATATTCTGAGACAGTGCCTTCATAATAACTTTCCTGTTTTGTTGCCAGAATAAAGAAGGGGAACTTGCAGAAATTTCTAAGCTCATTCATAAAACATGCACCAGGAGTCCGGACGCACGTGGCGGTTCAGAGGGTGAGTGGCTAGGGGTGGCATTGTCATACCTTAAAAAACGTTCAACATAGGATTTATTTAGCCATCCCTTTACACTTAATAGGGTGAGCTTTGATTGCTTTGTTGCAAAAAAGAGTAAAAGTTTGTCACTACATCCTGACGTCGGCACTTGGTGCTGTGCCAATTTCCTCTCGCAGCCACCACAAAGTTCAATGTCGACGTACGAATACGAACATAATCTTTGTTTCTAAACAACAAACACTTTTAGAACAATCATGGAAAAGTATGATTCTGGCGGATAACCAGTGTTTTCTAGTAGTTGCCTGTTTGTAACAAAGGTCACTGGGAAGTGGCACAACTGTTTTTACTGTTATGTATCTGCCGTCGAATCGAGCGAAAGGTATCATCATAGTGTTGCGTTTCCCGGTGAAATCGCTTATTCTCACACGGTGTTGGCAAAAAATCGACGTGGTTGGTACTAAGTCGTTAATTGTATTGAAATATGTGAATCGCGGTTTACAACTGCGTCACAACCTAAGATTTTTTTACCTGTAGATGTGTTGTATGGCCTCCATATTTACTAGACGAATTCAGGGTAATCACCTGAGTCACTACCAGTCTTGCACTTCCAAGCGTCCGGTGAATACATCGCCGCTAATCGTGTTTTTTAGGAATAATCTGTGGACAATATGCCTTTCTTGTGTCTTTAGACTCTGCACCAATTATACAGGCACTGTGAGAGATAAGAAAATTGTTTCATTTCACGCGTAATTATTGCTTTTATTGATGAAATAGAAAATATCGTCATTTTGTTTTATCTTAGGAACTAATTTCAATGAAATGGATGAGCGAGATATGTGTATCGTTTGGTGTGAGAGAGTGAAAGAGATCGCAGCATAATGGTGATCGGAACGTCTCGTGGCGGTTCGGTGGTAACACGAATTGCTTATTTATCTCTTTCTAACAACAGATATGACGCATAATATTTGAACGTTCTTTCCTTGTCATTACAAACTGCATATACATGTGCGTAGGTATGTATATAGGTAAATTCTAGTAAGCTTTTAGAGCAGTGGTGTTCGGATATAACTAATCTAAATATTTCAAATCACTGGTCACAACTGTATAGTGGATAGTAAACCTACCTACTTTAATGTGTTTGAGCGGAATGAGTACCTAACAGTGATGTGATGGCACTCTGCCAATGCCGCCGCGGTTGTGCAGCCGCCGCCGGCACCAACCTGACACTGGATAACAGACGCAGTCATAAGGAAATAATGGTGGGTTCAACGAAAACAATTCGGTTTCAAATTCCGACTGTATGTCATTATAAAAACCGCATCGTTTTAAGTTTCGCTGGATCACGAGGTCTTTGTGAAACACAACATTTTTGCTACCTATTTGTAGTGTTATTTTTTATTTGTTATACGCATACACTTGCATGAATATTTATAATTATTACAAATAGTTAAAAAAACAGAAATCTTTATACTTTAGGAGTACTAAGCAAGAGCAAGTAATTAAGGCGAAAGAAAAGAAAGTGCACAACAAAAGAAAATGATCAGCGACAGGAATGGTAAAGATTTATGTTGCTAGGGCCTATACTCTATAAAAAATCAGGTGTTTTCTGTATTCTGAGTATAAAAATAAGGAAGGAGGCAGTTTGTATTGAACAGTGATTTGTAGACTTAACAGGTTTGAAGCGAATGTCAAAGATTATACAGATTGCACTTGTAGCTAAGCTTGCCTAGTGGCTCTTGACTGAACAACTGGGTAAATCGGTCATTTCTTGAATGGGTGACTGCTAGTTGGCATTTATCTACTGAGCGCTTCAGTGCTTCGGAGGGCAACTTCGCGTTTGTTGTCTTACGATTGCAGTAGTTATAGCGTAATGGTACAGATTTTGCGATAGCACGCCTGGCTAGCTACCATGCCTTCAACTAGACAACCTATTGGTCTGGTCCAGAATTTCAAAGTCAGAAAATCTAGGTTAGTCTGCATGAAAAGCATCTTCGACCGCATCATCACATACTATCAGGTGAGATAGAGGTCAAAGGCTAGCCTATAGGTAATAAAAATATTGGCAAACCATCAAGTGATAATTCAGAAATAACAAAGTAGAATCCCTTTAAGAGTCTTTACGCCTTGCGCTATCGTTCAAATTTAGGCATTTATCGTAGCGCGGCGCACACGAGCACACCGTTAGCAAGGATCGAGCTGTTCGCTGGATAGGAAGAAACTGTAGACAGTGAAGGTGGGATCGAACGTTTGGAGGTAAGTACGTAATAGGTACTGGAATGTGTCAGCTGTGTAGTTGACGTCATAGTTCTCACCTTTGCAACTTTTCCTATTTGGCTTTTACAGATTGGCCTTACAAATCTAATGACGTCAATCAATTGGATCGTCAAGAACTAAAACTATTTCTATTAAAATATTGATTCACGTAATATAGCCTGCTGTGTATATGTATAAATTGTTAGAGCACCTACATTTTAACCCGGAGTGGAAACCGAGCATGTTCGATATACTGGCGCCATCAGACGATGAAAGTAGATACGAATTTTGTGCAGAATAAGAACTTCTTTGTCTAATTAATTGTTTTAACCGTCGTAGCTTGTATGTAAATATACCTACTTAAAAATACTCTGTCTGAGAAATCTGATCTCTGAATCAATTCATTTTTTACCCTGCTATCTAATTATAATTAAATGAAAAAATCGGCCAAGTGCGAGTCGGACTCGCGCTCGAAGGATTCCGTACCATTAGCTATACAACATTAGACTTCATATTTTAATCTTTTTTTGTTTTAAGGTGTGCGAGTACGACTCGCACTTGGCCAACTTTTTGTATTTGTTGTTAGGTATAGCGGTAACAGAAATACATCATCTGTGAAAATTTCAACTGTCTAGCTATCACCGTTCTTGAGATACAGCCTGGTGACAGACGGACGGACAGCGAAGTCTCAGTAATAGGTCACGTTTTTACCCTTTGGGTACGGAACCCTAAAAAGGCTTACTGCGTGTTGGACTCACACAGTCCAATAGTAACAAAGAATGTACCAAATAGGTAATTGTTATTTTCTTCATTCAGATCGAGATCTTTAGCGGAAGTCCGCCCTGCACTTGGCCGATTTTTAGTATTTGCTGTCGTACGTTAAATATTGGACTATATACTAAGTTTCAAGTTTGTTACTATTACCGTTTTTACGACAGAACAAAAAGGAATTAAAGCCTCTAAAAAAAATAGGTTTCTTATATGAAGAACTCTTATATTTTTATTTTTTTATTATAAGTATGAATTGTTATACAATCCGCCATACTAACATTTACTGTCAAATATTCAAAAGGCTACCTATCACAGTTCCAAAGATACAGTCCTTTAAGGGTCGGACAGACGGATAGCCGAGGCTTAGTAATAGGGTTCCGTTTTGTAGTAGTTACTGAACCCTAAAAAGTTTTCTTTTTTAGATTCTTATTAGTTTTCTTACCTCGAGTTTAGATACTGACACGTTAGTCTTTTGCTAGAAACCCCTACGCCCAAAATCGTAAGCTAAAACCAATTCTTTTTTTAATGCTAATAGCTGTAGTGATAATAATAATAATTACAGCCTCGCTCCCTATACAACTTTAATTTAGTCACACTCTATAACTTCAAACTGCTTGGCATTGGCTACGAATTCACAGAGCTACTGAAAACGCTCGTTGCGCAATTCGCTGCTAATAAACGGAAGAAGAGCAATTTGGACGATAATTATAATCAATTTGTAAGCGGGTCGTGGCGAGCTGTTAGCGCAGCGACCGCGATCGGAAATTAGTACCCACTATGAACTGTGTGCAAACATTAGAATTAGAACATGGGTAGATAGTGGACAGTGCTAACGTTCGAATAGGAAAACCCAGAACTGAAATAACTCAAGGAATAACTAGCTATCATCACAATAGGAATATTATTTACTGTATGGATAGCTGTGGTTTGCGTTCTGAGGAATCTTCTTGGTCTCTTGACTTACAAAATCTCACCTAAAGATAAAATCGAACGCGTGGGTTATGAAAAGCTAAAAAAGGAAAACATAAACCTTTTGGTAATTCAAAAATTAATCGTCTTGCTTATTATTTCTTTAGCTTAGTATTGTGATAGTTTTGCGAATGTTCGCCTGAATAGCTACCACTCTTACAAAATTTGTCATCAATCACCAAGCCCCAAATCGGAAACATTCTAGATTTAGCCCGTTGAACTACTTCGATTACATGATTACATTGATTGCTGAACAACATGTGAGATAGCTAGCTGCACGTGCGGTGTAGCCTATTTATTTTAAAGGGCTGCCTTTATTAAACAAAATACTACGAACGTTTATTAGACAACCTATAATTCATAGCAGGCTCATAGAAATCTAGCCTATTGCTATGAACATATAACAGTTGTAATCTTTTCTGTCTATCAATATGCCAAAATCCAAACTTGACTTGACAGACCATGCAATTAGAAATTATCGTATCATGATTAAGTACTTAAGATATTGGATAGTATTATAACCTGCAAGGGCAATACATCTCTCTAGGTCGCGTGGGTCAAACTAGTACAGTCATTTAAGAGTAGATATAGCAACTAAAAGGACCAGCGTAATCAACTCTTCCCCCTAACACCAAATTGACTAGCAGAATCATAGCAGCTGGTTGCCTGCTGGAGGATGATGACGTCACCGTTGTATTACATTGACTGAATTTAGTACATTGCCATAGTGAGTGTTCATTAATGTGTGAACAGTTACCTAGGCTATGTTTTCTGAAAGCAATTTCAAAAGATTTTCTAAGTGCTGTACCATGAGAATGATATTAATTTTGTTCGAGGTTATCTGTATACTTAGGTACAGAGTTTAGTTATATATTACTTGGCCTGTTTGAAATACATTGCATTGCATTTTTTGTACACTTATCTCAAGAAAACCTCATATTTTATCGCAACATATGTCGTAGGTATATACGTGTATTTAGGCAAAGATTACCTATAGGTATCTGTCATTTGGGTACCCAGTACAACAAAACTGGTAAGTATTTTCTAGGAGCTACAGTTGCAAGGTATAAAAAAATATGTGAGTAAGTGGGTAAGGTTGTATTTCTTTATCCACAATCATTGCTTTACGTAAGCAAAGGTCCGCTTATCATCAACCCGTCGGCGACGTGACGCCACGTAGAAAGCGATTTCAAGAACATTTTACGCAACAATCACTTCGACAATTCGGTTCCATTTCATTAATATCAATATCGAGAGAAACTACAACGATTTAACACGTTAATTATTCGATTTCATGTGCAGTTGGTTGAGCTGATTTCGTTCAAACTTCAACGAGTCCTCTCCTGATTGCCTCGTGCAAAACTATATGGAAAGCAAAATCTGTAATTGCTTTTCACCCGATTAATTTCAATATTAAATCGAATATTGAATTATAATTATTTTAATGTGAGGTTTAATGAATTTTAACTTCCATACTGAAACAAATTAGTCAATACGTCACAGCACAGCTCGATAGCACCAGAGCTAGGATTAACCTACATAGATCTCTTCACACAAACTATTTACAAACTAACAATTATTCTCGTTTCTTAGAACAGGACAATTCTCAAGGCTCGTAGCAAGTTATCTCCGGATTATTGCTTCACGATTGCAACACAGTGATTTGGCGTCATAACATTTGCTACAAGTCGAGATATGAGTCGACTCATCGTTGGTATCGCTTGCGAGTATTCCGGTTTGAACGGCTGATCCGTCCTAATGCGAGGGTACGTAAGTAATTTCTGCTACTGCGAGAGATATGCCCTTACTAGAAACACGGTGCTATTAAATGGCTTGTTCATCTACAGTCTTCATTCAAACACACATTTATCCCGTACCTAATTATATCGCTCCCTATGACTTGGTTTTTTCATCGATGTCCTGATTCACAAGCCTCTTTGTCTATGAAATCTTTTGACCGCATAAGTTAACAGTGCTTACTTATAATACCATGGTTAATGATTTTTGTCTAGCTTCTTCAACTTTGTCCGTTTAATTTTGCATGTAGCTCTTTTAATACAAACGTTTAGTTTCATCATATTATAAATACCTTTCTACCAAGTGTTCAAATTCGGTGAACTTTTGCATGCATATATTTGAACTATGATTTCCCAGTTATTAAATTTCGTATTTATTTTATCTCTTAATTTGAAAATGAGAATTCACACTCAAACGATTTTAATTAATAATTTAAAAACACATCATTTTACGGAAACTTCTCAAACCAGAAGCATTGATATTATTAGGGTCAAGGACATGCATTTATTTCACACTTTATACGACAAAAAATGAAACTATGTTGGGAAGTGCTTCGTGCACATTAACATTAATCTTATTATTGTTTTTCCAGAGCCAACCAATCATAAAACTCTTAGGTGAAGTAAATAGATCATACGATCGGATCATTTACTGCTCCTGGGGTGCGTTCCTCCTACCCGTCGGCCAAGACAAATTATGGTCTAAACGCAGATATACGCCGTTCCAGCACTCTAATCGAACTTAATTTGATCCTGTCAAGATTTGATCATACCCGTTCCGGGCGACCTGTCAGAGCAAATTTGGCTCTGCCTGACCAAATTTTTACTACCTTTTGAATCGGCCAAATCTTGGCCAGCTGTCAAATGTGACAGATTCTACAATAAATAATAGATTGTATACAAGCTAAGCCAAGGATTAGTGACATACTATGTTAACATTGCTTTATTACGTATTATGCCCCATTTATTAAAAATGTAGACTGTATTTTATCACCTAAAAACATCACTGTCAATTCCATATTTTGAAAGGAGCTGTATAGGTCGTTCCAGGTGCCTTGGATTAAATATTGCTCGACCAATATTTACTGGAACGCGCCCCTGTATGATCGTGTGGATTGATCTTTCTTTTAACTTAAACTAGTAGAACGAGTCGGATGCGCGAGCGCAGGTTCTCAGTTATTATGACTTGTATGTGTGTGACTCATAAGTGCTGATTGGTTCATCCGGCTCTCTCTGTAGACATCTCAACTCAACTTAACTTTGTTTATAGAGATTTTTTTTATTCTGTAGTAACAGCTCGTTATTTTTGTTTCTATATCTGAATTTAGTATGTAAAAAATGTAAATTTTATCATAAGTATATTTACAGTGCATAATATATCCATTAGCACGTAGTTAGGCCCATGTAAAATGATACTCGAATGCACTCGACTGCTTTTTGCGAATAGAGTCTGTTGGCATCAACTAATGGCTCAAATTATCTCTATAGGTAAACGTGTCAGCAGTAACATTGACATTATAAATCTGGTCCATGACATTGTGTATGTCATTGAGATCATTTGTTTTCAGCTTCATACAATATTTCAGACGTTTATTATTATGTAAGTACCTATTCTCAATTTACAACAATGTGTTTAAGTACATCTAACTTCTACATTACGACATTGAGCTCCTTAGTTAGGAGCGAGTGCGGGCTAACTGCCTTACTTGTTTCTTTTTATGCTTTTTGCACTCTCGCATCTCCGCTAAGTGCAATGCAAATGGCCCTTGTCTCGTTTACAAAGATGTTTTTATACACTCGACTGGCTATTTATTGAAGGGCCTCTACCATCTCTCTGTACTTCTGAGAACACTTTTGCTGGAGCAAGATACCTTAATAAGAATAGCCTACTGTATGCTTTTTATTTACGGTTTCTCGTAATGATTTCATTTGTATATATACCTTCGTACTATTCCATAAGTAGCGACACTGTCTGTCGTTTACACGTGACTCGAACACAGGAGTATATTTACAAAGAAGTTGTCTTTTGTTTTTAAAAACAATTATTAGGTAATTAAACTTGTTTTTAGAAGAGCTTGATTTAGTAGGTGAGCAACGTTTTCATCGACCCTTTACATAATTACTCCGAGGTAATAATAAAACTCAAAACTGGTGGTACGGTTGGAAAGGATACACAGCTAGGACCTTTATGATAAAGCTCATTAGAATATTTTATACGTGTCAGGTAAAGGAATATAAAGTGAGCAATAAAGCGGAGGCTGAATGACTTTCCTGATACTAATCAGAAAGTATTGCGTAGGAAGGTTTTCGCCGATCAGCCTACGTGTTTGGATCAGTGAGGTGACCTGTATGCACCCTCTCATAGTTAACAAGCTAATGAACAATCTTGACACGAGCAGAGCAGTAAACTTAATTACTGAGAAATCCCTTGTTAGAACAATCCTAGGTGTTAATGTATGCGCAATTTATGTCCTCATCCCAGTTTTGTTGGACTACCAATCAATAGATCTACCCGTATATGATTTGATGATATTGTTCGTCAGTACCTCAGTCTTCCGAAAATATCAGCTATATATTGACTTAATGTTGTCTTAGGTTTTCGCGATTGTAAGGCGTTCAGTAGGAACATCGTGTGGTTTTTAGTCGATAGGGGCACTTGCTGCTGACGTAGTAGTTAGTGCCGAGCCCGACATATCCCGGCCACCTCCCCCGGTGGACGGGAATGCGTAAATGCATTTTCCACACGCACAAAAAAAAAAAAAAAAAAGGTTTTCGCGATTGTTACACATGGTAATTAAACAACTTTAAACGGTTTAAATCGCGTATATTTTTCATTATTTTATCCCGACGTTTCAAACACTTTGCAGTGATCGTGGTCACGGGGTGACTGTTTGAAACGTCGGGATAAAATAATGAAAAATATACGCGATTTAAACCGTTTAAAGTTGTTTAATTACTATATATTGACTTAATTTACCGAAGAATGATAATTGTTTGCTTTAAAGTAATTGGGCTATAGGTAGTCCTCCGGACAAAGGGTTGGTTGACAACACTGTGGAACTTTGTTACTGCAGAAGAAGCTTGGCGATGATATTTAGACCAACCTACTGGATAATTCCATATGCCACAAATATCTAATTTGATAATTAATCTAACTGGTTCTTGGAGATTCCTAAAACAGTTTTACGGACGGAACGTAAATAGTAAACTGTTTTCACCATTCGATCTAGTATATATACCGTGGAAAGCACAAGATGAGAGCAGGAGAGCGATTGTGACCTCTTCAAAACAAGAGTTAACAGCTAATGATATTCCCCTTTATCAAATTAAACTTCGAGTATCATTGATACCGATGCATATCGTTAAAATCACAGAAACACTTCTTCACTGAGAATTAATTCTCTCAAAAAATTGCTTCGTAACTTAACTAGATATTAGCTTCAGAACTATAGTCAAACCTGTTCGTGCGAGGGCCGGTTGGGAGGATGGCGGAGCCCTGCCAGGGGACTCAATAATAAAACAATAACAATCGAAATTTAACTAAAAATAGGTCCCTCTTATTGTCAACAAGGCATGAGGGGATTGACATAAGAACAAGTTATGAGGATAATATTCCACTATGGTTGGCATATGATATACGTACTTAGTTCGTAAATGTACTAGCATAGTAGGTATAGCCAATAATACAGTAAATGTAATATAATAATACCTTCTAATATTAGTAGACTTGTATAGTTTAATTCTACTGCGAGCCAAAATTAGGACCAGGAGGAACCGAAGAAGAATTAATTAAAAAAAATTTACCTGTTTTCTCTGCAATTCGTTACGATTTGGACGTTTTCTTTTATTCTATAGTACAGAAGGCATGCATCTTCGACTTCGTTCGTTTTAGATATTCGAACTTCGGACCCAGACATGCCCCCAAAAGCTTCCAAGCTTTTTTATTTCGAACATCTTGACATATTTAATTAAGAGATAAAAAATACATCAAAATGAAATGTTTACAACTATTTATATTAATAGCTATAGCTACCCACTTTTTTATGTCAAATTACTTATTAGCTACTATTCTTACCATAAAATGTAAGTTGTAACACACTAATAATTATAATAGTTTTTTGATTGTATACCTATGGATGGATCAAACGTTATCTCTATCATCATTTGGCATCTATCTCTAATTAACATTTGCATGCAGAACAAATTCAGAGTAATTAAAAAAATATTGTTGGTTTTAGACTTCATTTGAGATATAATAGGCTCTAAGGAAGGATGGTTTAGTGTTCGTCAGGTGAGAGATCTTTTCAGTTTGCAGCCGAGAAAGCTCTCTCGGCCTTCTAATTTGTGAGCAGAATTAACAATAATTGATCGTAAGTCATTTTCAAAAACTTCCTCCGCCTATTACGTCAAGGCCCTTTGCCACTCGGACAGGAGTCTCAAAGGTTGTTGTTCCTATTAATAAAATTAATATAGTCTATCGTTTTAGTAGAAGGAAGACCAGCGGCAGTTGTGGTCTCCATTGCCTCTGAGATAGCACTTCGTTGATTGCAGACTTCGCCTTCATGTTTCACCCTAAAAATTTTCTCGAAAACTAGACGTGATCGTGCATTTCGTTTTATAATTAATTTTGTGAGTGTAAAATAAATATGCGAAGTTTAAATATTCGGACGAATGTTTGAAGTTTCAAAGCATACCCTAGTCGGTAGGTACTATAGGTTAAAGTACGCAATACAAAAAATTGCAAATAAATGTATAGTAGTTTGGCACATCATTACTGCCATGATTGGTCTTGTCCATAATATACGGCTGAATTTTTTTTATTACATGCACCTCATATGTTCCGTGATATTCTC
This sequence comes from Plagodis dolabraria, assembly GCA_963854805.1. Taxonomy (NCBI): domain Eukaryota; kingdom Metazoa; phylum Arthropoda; class Insecta; order Lepidoptera; family Geometridae; genus Plagodis; species Plagodis dolabraria. The sequence continues at coordinate 17,302,002 of OY978442.1, forward strand.
GTATCTAAACTCATGAAAGCAAATTGGGGCATTAGGGCATTCTGCCAATGCACGTCTGGCATGTTACCATTACCACCAGCAAGTGGAAGATCTGTTCGCCGAGCACCTAACGGCAGATGTCCTTGAAAGTCCCATTAATTCTTGGTAATCCTGATGACATTTTCGAACGCATCATTAGTTAACATGAAGTCAGCTAGAGATCAAAGACTAGCCTATCAGATATAAAAAGAAATTACCTACGTCGATTACTCCAGTGTGTAGGTATGATTTATTTTTTGATAGATATGGGAATGTTGTGGTTTAGGGCCATATAAATTCTATTCGATTTTGGTTATGACGTTTATGAAGGTATTTTTTTATAATTTATTAGAAGATCAACATTAGCAATAAAATTTATAATTGAACTATGTATTATACACGTTATCTAGCGTATCTTTATCTTTTTGTACATACTTTATTAACACCAGGCTGAACCATACAACACGAATATAATATAATTATGACTTACCAAATATAAAAACAAAATGATATTCAAACAAATTACATCCTAAAATTTAAATTAAGATATTTGTAAAACGGCTTGTTGTAAAAGATTATGATAAAAAGGAAATTCGGTAATGATATCCTATATAATAATAACAAATACTCTCAAAAGTATCATAAAAAACATTAAATAATATTTAAATAAAACACTTAAAAAAGTATAAAATTATATATCTAGTGACAATTCCGCCTTATTTTCCTGTCATCTACGTGACGTCACAAACATCACGCAGCCTAACCGGAAGAATATCCGACTAGTTTCGCTTCTAAACGAAGCATCTTCAGGAGGTCTTGACTCACCGAGCGCACGATCGAGCCTGCTCGAATTGTCACTAGATATATAATTTTATACTTTTTTAAGTGTTTTATTTAAATATTATTTAATGTTTTTTAAGATACTTTTATGAGTACTTATTTGTTATTATTAAGTAAGTATGGATTTCTGCAAAGTAACGCCTGAGCCTTCATTACCTGATATCCTATATATTTATTCGTAGTGCTAGGTACAAATATTAGGTATATCAGGTACCTAGATTACGCTCATATCATACCTAGCTTACTGTTTGGAAAAATCTTATGGCATACAAATTTTCGGTTACCCTATTTTTGACTGTTAATTACTCTACTGCAATCAATCCATGGGAAATTTTTAATACGGCAATAAAGAGATTAAGTACTATGTCCCAAATTACATAAAAAACTGGTTCAGTTTTCTCACGTTCATGTATAGTTTTAGAGGAACTGTTAAATGAAACCACAGAAACCCTGAGGACCATTTTCCAGATGCAGAAATAGCACGAAGTCCGATATTACAAAATGTATGTCAAATAATCCAATTTTAGAAACTTATGCGTCACCAATCGCCATATTCTCTGTTTAATGTTTGTAAAGTAATCAGTAACGGTTGTATCCGATCAAACACACTGACTATGTTTATAGCACAAGTTTCGTTTCAGTTTAAAACGTTATTGAAATCCTAAGTAAATAAACCTTCCGTGTTTATTTTGTTTGCAGTTTGCTGAATATCGGGTATCCCTACCATCATACAATTTATAAAACGGTTTTATAACAATGTAGCGTTTACAACATTCTGGTTAAACAGAGATATCTACTCTTGATATGGTTAGACGAGAAGATATTTAGTTACCTACGTTAGGGTGAGGATAACGTTCGGATAATGTCTGACAAATTTTGCCTTAAACTTCGGACTATTCGGAAAAAATATCTATATTCTTCAAATTCTACAATTCGTCGTCTCAAAAAAATAAATGTATAATAATAATGATTAGTGATTACTTATATTATCCCAATTCTACCAAAACAAACAATAAACCTACTCGTTACTTATCTGCAATTATTTTTATATATTATTTATTAGTAGAAAATAGAAAAGCAATGAATTGACTACATACGAGTTGTTGATATTGATACGATTTTTGGTTTAAATAGTCTTGCTATTTATTATACTTAGAATAATGAAGAAATTGGTAAAATACAAACAGTTTTTCGGCGCGAATAATACAAATAGGTCGTCTTTTCTGCTGTCATTGCCTACTTACTATAATTATCAGAAACCAAAAACTGGCGCAGCTGGTGAGTACTGCAGCGGCGGCAGCTCTCAGCCTATTTGCTAAGGGTCGATTAAAATGTAAACAGGTGATTATTTCTTATCTTTACGTTTCGTTATCGGACATTTTGTTGATTCTCAATTTCCGACTCATATTTCTATCGGTTGACGGCGCCGCAACACTGTCGGTTGCTTTTGCTACTGGGTTTACATAACTCCACAATTTCATTCGGATATTTAGTATTTTACGATATAAATGCAATGTATCTCAGTAGTCTCAGTAAGTCGGTATGTGTAGGTAAGAGTTATTGTCATTGGAAAAAAATGGCGAAAAGTTTAATTTAGATAATGGATAAATTCAGGCGTTACTTTGCGGAAATCCATATTTAATAATAACAAATACTTTTGAAAGTATCCTAAAAAATATTAAATAATATTTAAATAAAACACTTAAAAAAGCATACACCGGAAGAATACCCTAATAGGGGTATTCTTCCGGTTAGCTGCGTGATGTTTGTGACGTCACGTAGATAACAGGAAAATTAGGCGGAATTGTCACTAGATATATAATTTTATGCTTTTTTAAGTGTTTTATTTAAATATTATTTAATATTTTTTAGGATACTTTTAAAAGTCTTTGTTATTATTTAATTTAGATCTAAAACGTCTTATCTTTGGATAGACCTACTTAATATTTTATTTATTTTTCGTTAAGAGCGCCGTTTGGTGGCCTAGGTATTAATTGTCTGCCGATTCGGCATCGGCATCACGTGGTGAAGACTTGTAATATACGAGTATATGAAGTTATAGCTTATGCTATAGCCGTAGTAAAATAATTAGAAAAGATTCTTATGCCATTAAACTTAGTACTGAGTTTCATGCTTCTAACTTCAAAAACACAGGACTTTCACTTAAACCATTTTTTAGCCCCAATTTTATTTAACCTCACTAGATTTGTCTCTGTTGCAATATCCGTTCTTAGCTGATATCTCCTACCTATGAACTATCTACCTGCTAAAATACTTATAATATTTTAGTTTTGTTTACTCATAAACCTTTGCAAACAGCACTCTATATTAGAATATTCTAGAACCAAAAATGTTGAGTTTTTGGCCCCTATCACGTGGATATCACCAAGTCATATCTGCCTTCAAGGATATAATGTGATAATGACAGCCACATTAATTTTTCACAAATCCTTAGTATAAGAGTCCTTTCTATTAATGGCAGGCAACGCACCAATAATACTGCGGGTATTAAAGGTGTTCGTAGGCGGCGGTGATGCACTTACCATCAGGTGAACTGTCTGCTTTTTTGTCACATATTGTTATTAAGGACATATACCCGCCAGCCAAAGTATGAACTTTCATATAATCTCAACTTGTTATTAAAAAAAAAACTCGCATGTAAATATAGTGTATTATTAGACCTATAGTTTCTGGCTTAAATCCTTTTTCTTTTGGACTATAATTAAAATGTTTATTATATAGCGGTTAGTATATAGCACTAGTTTTTAGGAGTTTGAGCCAGTTATTCGTAGCTCCAGATTTATTTAAAAAGTATAGTACACATGTATAAATAACTTCCCATTATAGAAAGTTCATTATACTCGTATTCCCCATGTTTGTGGTGCAATAGAAATATTAAAAACAAGCTTATTTTTCTTGTAAGAGATGCTTAAAGTTGGATCTTTCTTTTATCTAAAATTATGAGTTTTTGAGCTAGTGTAATTTCAAAACTGTATAATTTAATGAAAATCTGATGCACCATAAACCTAGATATTAGGGTAGTGATTACGTAGGTAAAAAATCATTGAGTTTTATTCGCTATTATTAAAATGAGATTGGAGCTGCGTTTTGTATGGGGGCGTTCGTCTAAAATATACACTTAACTTATTTCACAAATGGCTTCTGAAAATTGTAAACAAAGAAGCAGGAGGCAATCGGTACATAATTTAGAGGAAGGGACTAATTACGACGGATGACGATACTTTATTTTTAGTGATACTGATACAAGAAAATTACTAGTAGAGCGTTTGAAACGTTTGTAGCGTAGCTTGTTTAGTCGTTCTTAACAGATGAAAACGTCCGCTGCGGTCATGACTTGTATGGGTGACTGCTAGTAGCATTTCCACTGAGCGCTTTCGTGCTTCGGATGACACTTAGCATGGTGGTTTTTTGAGAATGCCCGCCTGGCTAGCTGGCGACCTGAACATCTTTGACACTTACCATGAAGTGAGCTATAAAAATGATTTTTTTATAGGTCCATAGTATAACATTTTCCAAAGGCGGTAGTACAAAACAAATTGCTCCCTTGTCATACTATAAAATTCTTGCGTTTTCTTTTCATTTCATAACAAAAAAGTTACTTTTTGATTTAAAGTTAAACCACCGCCGTCACCACCACTGCGCCGGTATGGCTGACCCGTAAGGCCACTTCTTCCCAGTAACCAATTGATAAAGCCGGTTAGCTAAACCGGGAACAGCTAGGAAACGTTTAACGTTGACAAGTATGAGTTGGGCTAATTAGAGATTATAATCTGTGTCCCGTTAGTGGAGACCGTAGGTAGGTTATAGGGCGACCACAAAGCCTACCAACATATACAATACGTGTAGGGTTATTGTGTTGTGTTTTCTTATACTTTATTTTGAGAAGTTTCTTGAAGTGTTCGTAGCGATGCTTGTCGTTCTTAACCGATCAGCAACGTCTGCTAGTGGCATAACTACTGAACTCTTCCGTGCTTCTGAGTGCACGTTGAATCTTCGGTGCTGGTTGTTATCTTAGGATGGCATTCTTTATACCATGGTGGTAGGGCATTTTGCCCGTCTAGCTATCACTCAATCACCAAGCACCTAACGGTGTGTTCCGGCAGCTGTCCTTGTGACTGTAATTCTAGGTTAGCCGGAACAACATCTTCGATCACTAACCATAAGGTGAGATAGTGATGATAGTAGGCAGTGAAAGTTTATCAGCTATAAATAAATAAAAAATATTGTGTTTTGATAAAAAACGTACAAAAATATATAACGCCTTTCGCCACGGATTTATTTCTCTAAGCGGTGGGCATTTTGCGGATATGTTTTGATCCCATGTAAAAAGTAGCAATCGTAATGACATCTATTGAACACAGTTCTAGACTATGGACTATTACAGAGAATGTCTGTGATAGAAAAACCCAATATTTATACGTCGAGTCTCTAAGGCGGTGCTTTCACACACAGACTAAAGAGCCAGAGCAATGCCACTATATATGGTTACTTATTGGTAAAATGCTACAACCTCTTAGTGTTGACTTCTGCTAGTCCTAACAAACATTTTGAGATAATGTCTTTTTGTCTTGTTTTTTCTTCTTTTTAATGCTTACTCCGCGCCAAGAGCGTCCGCCGCCGCGGCTACACTGGACCGCGCCGTGCTCTCATAGAGTTTTGAATATTTACATGGAGCGAAGTAATAAAAAATATAAAATAATACATTACAGGAACAAGTGACTTTTAACATCCAACATCGGTGGTCCTCGTACTTATTCCATCCAAAACACATAATTTTTTTTCAAAAACAAAAACAATCCTTTCAAAATGTTTGTTAGGACTAGCAGAAGTCCGCCCTAAGAGGTTGTTAGCATATTACCAATAACCCAGTATAATAGTTGATTACCAGATCAGCAGCGAACTGGTAATCTATTGACAATGATTTCTTCAAATCTTGCGTTGAGTTCGAATAGAGGCCTGCCGGAAAACGAAGATTGATGACGGGCAGATTATCCGACCATTTATGTTCATTTGAAATTGGCGTTATTGAGATGTTAACAGCACAAGTTGATAAACGACTTGTTTGACTCATCATGTAGCAAACAACTTATTGTTGTAAATGTAACGTTTCGTGTGATATAGGTACATAGTTCTTGTTTAAGATATTTCTCACCTCACAATCTCGGAAGGGTTTTGTATCATTCCAAATCTGTCTAGAAAAGTGCTTTTTATCCGATAGCTTGAAATAAGTAGGTTTTTAAAATTAATACCTCTATAACAGTATGAACACAAATAGTCATTTTACTTTTTATATGATTATGAATAAATACTTATTTACTTTTTTACTAAAGGGTTCCCTTAGATAATTTTAGATTAATTATAGGAGTTTGTAACGGAAAATAAAACAAAAATAAAATATACAAATTTCAATGTCAATGTGTGATGCACGTGGCGACGACCTTTGTTTGCTCAAAATGCGCAAAAGTTAAAGAAAATACTTTTCATATGGTTGCCTTTGTCCGATTTGAATATTTTCAACTCGGTTTCGTTAAGGATATACCTATTTGGTCACATTTTACCGAAGGTTACATGTGAATAAACCTTCAGCACGGATTTGTTACCAAAACGTCCATATATAGAGTGAACAGGTATCTTCTAGGCAAGCATGTTCTACCGTCGACTGCGTCGTTGCTTACCATCAGGTGATATTGCGGTCAAATGCTTGCCTATTCGGGAAAAAAAAATATACATTATATTTTATATTTTTCCTGAATCCAAATACTTAATGGTCCTCTGAAGAGAAGTTCGCCTTCAAAGTGACTGAAATCAAGGAATCGCTCCCATAGGCTGTTCTTCTTGCACTCACAAGCATTTTTCTAACTATATAGTGAGGTGAAAATTGTGAGTTTTGCCATAATCTCCACGCTTGGCTAGCATTTTGGAGATCACGGTTTTATAATGGATGGCAGTTCTTCAGAAGGTGCTGCTGCCCACCTTCTGTTACTTTCCCCTTCGTCGCCTCTTAAGACTTTCATAAGAAGATAAGGGATTAATATATAATATTACAACTGTGGCTTGGCACCCCACGGAGAGCAACTATCACACCAATAGAAAGAGCCTAGTACCTCATCAATACCATACATTAGGTACACAGATATCCGTGATTATGTAGGTATAAAAACTTATTTCACACTTATGAGAGTTGAAGTCGGTTCCATTTATTGATAAAAAACACTCTTTTTAGTAACCCTTGTTACTAACGGCATCAATTGTCATTCACTGTCAACGACTTTATCATCAAGATAGGAAAATATTATTCAGATATAGGGGTGTAACTCAAAAACGGTTTGATCGATTTTGATGAAATATAAATGGGACCAAAGAAAAGAATAATGGGAACCGAGAAAAAAGCATCAGCCTTCAAATAAAAAAATAATTATCAAAACCGTTTCACCAGTCAAAAGTTCATTGGTAACAAACAAAAAAAACAGACGTATGAGAATCTCCTTCTTTTTTAAAGTCGGCTAAAAAGCAATATTGACTGAGCTATTAAAAAAATGTCTTGTCATCAATAAATGCTATGCAGTGATCTGCTACTTAGTTATTTAGAAGCTGGTATTGCTGGTAATCGAGCGAAGCAGACCCCCGTGGGGTGCCGGGTTAGAATTGCACCTTGACATTTCTTCCCATGTGGACTTCGTAAAAGTCGATTAAAAGAAAAATACTAAAAGGTGGGCAGCAGTGCCTTCTTAACTACGTCATCTTGCACTGCGATCCCCAAGCCGCCTGCCAAGCGTGGGGATTATGGCAAATACATAGAGGCGGCTGTGTTCAGCAGTGGAAGATTCGGCTTATACAGTAATCGAGCAGCTCTGGAGACGTGGCAATTACCCTTGCGTGGAGTGCGGCCGGCTGCGCGGGCGCACGCAGCCGAATGATGCACGACACGAATAATAAACCAAGCCATTTCCTGCCGATAAGCACTTCACATGCTGCTTCACAATATATCTACACGCGCTCAGATGACGTGTCATCTACGCATATATAAACATTGTTCTTAGTGGACACAAGTTTGTAAATTGCACAAAAGATTTTGGTAAGTACCTATATTTTTACTTTTTCAGTGATGCTGTCTGTTTACAAGACCAATCACTCGCCCACAATTCGTCGACATAAGTTACAAGTACTAATAAATAATCCAGGTAACTATGTAAATATTGGCATACTTCCTCAGATACAATAACACCCAAAGTGTGAAATAACTTGTCGAAGTCGGTACCATGCGCACAGTAAGTAATGTGATAATAGATAGGTACTTTTGAACTATCATGGTACTGACTTCAACAAGTTCTTTCACACCTTTGGGTGTTAGCAAGTTAGTCGGTACTATTTTTTGGTGAAATAAGAGTGATTTTTTTACCCTTTTTGTGACCCTTGCTAATTACAGGGTCGATTGTCATTCATTGTCAACGACTATAATATCAAGATAGGTAAATATTTTTAGTTATTGGATTGTAACTCAAAAACGGCTTGACCGATTTTAATGAAATTTATATGGGAACAAAATACAAGCATCAGCTTTGAATAAAAAAATAAATCAAAACCGGTTCACCCAGTCAAAAGCTCTGAGGTTACAACAGTAAAAAGTTAAAACAACAGACGAATTGGGAACCTACGCATTTTTTTGTAATCTATATTTCGCCTGATACGGTATTCAATGTAATATGGGGCGTGGTTATTCCCATTTACCAACTATAGTTATAACCGCCACCGAATTATTTGCAAAACGTTACGAAATGGTTTGTTACAAGTTTCTAATAGATATATGCAAATGGTTTTAGGTACATTTTCCTAAAATACAATATTTGCCCATTGACCTATGTATAACGTATATCTCGATGTATTTGCCTGGATAACATTTACCTTTTTTCCTTGTAACATTAGGAAATTATTTTCTGTTATTAACAAAATGATACACATACAATTAATTAACAAAATGTAATTTAGTTGGTTAGAGCATTTAGGCTGCCTATGAGTCTGCTATGACTTATAGGTTGTCTAAATGCTTTTATTGTAGTAGCTGTAGTGTTGTATATAATTCGTAGTATTTTGTTTAATAAAGGTATACCGCCGATAAAAAAAAATTACAAAGGCCGGTGTATATTAATTTATGGTACATTTATGTCCTTTTAGATCTGTATAGTCCATTGCACTACCCTCCACTTCATTTCTAAAGAATTATGTTAAAAAAACCTACTGAACTTATAACTAGGTACCTATTTGAATGTTATCGTGAACTGAACTGACCTTTAACGCCAGAACCACTTATGATAGCAAAGAATATCAACAGCCTGGTTAGTTCATATCATAAAAAGTCCTAACCCATAAATCTGCCTAACCTTTACGTGTCAGATATGAGCGATATACTTACCTATGTTATATACAGGGTTATTGGTAAATTAGTAACAACCTCTTTGGGTTGATTTCTGCTAATCCTAACAAACATTTTGCGACCATTTTTTTCTTGTATTGATAAAATTATATGTATATATGTTTTAATGCCCACTCCGAGCCAAGAGCGCCCGCCGCCATAACACTGGACCGCGTCGTGCTCCTTTTGACTGCCTTTTGAATAGGCTTTGAAGATTTACATCGAGCAAAGTAATAAAAAATATGAAATAATACATTACAGGCACAAGAGACTTTTAACATCAGGTGGCCTTCGTATTAATTTCGTCAAAAACGCTTAAAATATACAAAAAAATTTACAAAAATGTACAAAATTACGTATATTTTTCTTTTAAAACAAAAAAAATAATCTGAAAATGTTTGTTTGGACTAGCAGAAGTCAACTCTAAGAGGTTGTTAGCATCTTACCAATAACCCTGTATATTTATCAACTTGGACTGCGCACTAATATTGCGCACAAGGAACCCGAAATTTCTTGACACACCGCTTTCTAGAACTAATTACTTTATTATAATGTAATAGCAATTAAAATTAAATCTTAATCTAACTCGTAATATTCCTTAATATTATTTAGAAGTCGTTCATTAACTTCGATCTTTTTTAAACTTAGTTGTTATGTTATATGTGGAAATATTTAAGAAGCAGTCAGATATTTATTTGTTATGTCTATAATTCCTAGATAGCTGCTGTGAACTTTCCTAAGATTGTTAAATGAATAATTAAATGTACTGTTTTTTTTTATCTAAGTGTGACCATTAGCTAACGCAACGCAATTCAATACGTGTATGAAGTCCGGAAATTTCCTAGGAAATGTATTACCGAGCTTATATTGAGGATATGTTCAAAATAATTTGTCAAGAGATCTTATTTCCTAGAAAACAGACATTAAATTCCTAACCATTACTAGGAAATGTAAAATAGGCACGCATGGTAAGTATTGGACCAATAATTTATTCTGTATTACATATATTTACTTTATACTTTATTTAGAGTATTCTAATATGTACGTCCGATCATTTGATCTTCGTCACTAAATGTTATAAAAAAAATAGTAGATTGTTTTTATTACCAATGGAGCAAACAACGAGAGTGTTTCTTTGAACCCAGAGCGGAACGAAGGATTCAAAGTAGAATCCTGAGTTCAGCGAGGGATTCAATGTTACTATAGCTTAAATGGTTGTTGGTTCCCGAGGTGGACACTCTTCTTTTATGTCCCTCTATGAGAAAATAAGTAATTGCGTGTACTATTAAGTTTAATAATACACGTTTATTTAAGTAGCAAAAAAAACAGTCTGTTACTAGTTCATACGTTTGCGATTGATCTATTTGGTGATTCGAATTTTAACTAAAAATATCCACATTCTAAATTCAAATCACTTTTAGTCCCTTAGGGATTAAAAAGCTATTTTAGTCCCTGTTTAAGAGGAATAAACTAGCTCTTTTCGAATAGATGTGATAAAAAATAATTACTTACCTAAGTACTTAAAGTAACCGAAGTCAGCTGCTAAAGCCAGCAGCTAATATACATGTTATTATGGAGCCACCGTACATTACTTGGAAGCAAACGCCAATGAGAAGTAGACAATAGCTGTGACAATAGACCCGGCTTTGTCCACTACCTCGGCATTGGCATGTAATTATTAGAACCATTACTGTTTTTTGTTCTGTCGATGGATGGCAGATATATTTTTGTCTCGGTCAATACATGGACAGAGTAAGATCAAGGTTACTCTACTGTTTTTTTTTATAATAAGCACAGGATGGGCAAGGACAAGCCAAGGGTTCCAGTAAACAAGCTAGACCTGATATTGGATAATTACTGACGGTCCCTAGCAATCTATTCCAGAGTTAATATTACTATTGTATACATATCAGGGATCATTTATATTTTGCTTTGTATGCCACTGTTACTTGTATCTAGCAGTGGATTGGAGAAGGCTGGCACGAAGAAAATTAACGTACTTCTTATCACTACATTATAATATTATCTGATAAGCCATAGGATAAAGCTATGAAGAAAGAATGTAGGTACGCCTCTTCAATATACATATATGATTTTAACAGAATTAAGAAAAGCATGGAGTTAACAGACTTAAAAAGAAAGGAGGATGTTTTTAATTAGGTTGTATGTTTTTGTATGTTTGTTCGCTTCTAACTCCATCTATAATTCTACACTTATATTATAAAGAGGAAAGATATTGTATCTTTGTATGCAATGAATAGATTTAAAAACTGCTGGACCGATCTGGATGAAAATAGAGTCCCAGGGAAAGACATAGGATAGTTTTTATCCAACTCCAAAAAGAGGTTTGTTTTGTCTTATAACTGCCTATAGCGCGGGCGGAGCCGCGGCCGGAAGCTAGTCATTTATAAACTGATTACACTTATTTTTTTTATTGTTTAACAGGTTTTATACTTCACATTGATTCCGAATACATTTCATTGATATCAATTCAGGAGTTTGGCTTTTAAATCATAATAAGTAAACAAAACACTTGTGTTATCCTTGGAAATAAAACCAGATTGCGTTAATACTTACTGTGGAAGTCAGTTTTCTTAAAGTAATTATACCTGCTAACGTAAAAAGAACAGTAGTTAAAGTTCACTTTGGACTTCTAACTTATACTCTGTGTTACACAGAACCTGTATACCTATCAACGGACAATGTGAGTCAAGTCAACGACTCTGTTTATGTCTATCAATCGGAGAGGCGTTCGACACCCGATAGCCACAAATTTGCAGCGCTAGAGGAAACGGCACGATAAGATATCTATGTGACTCATTTAGCTGGAAGACCTTGTTTGTTGTTGCATATAATTTCCAATATTCTCCCTAATTGTGATTAATGTGTCGTACTTTGTTCGCTCACAATAACCGGGCTTCGTCTAATCATGTAATCACTCTCTATTTACCATAGGAACACATTACGGCATCGAGACGGCATTTAAAGTCATTAGAACTGACTGACTCATTACCTCGTCAGCTATCCACAGCTGGTAAATGACAAATTCTAAGAATGACTGAGTAAAATAACTTGGAATTTCTTGGTGTCCACTACGGAAGTTTCTTTGTGTTAAAACCTTTCGCCGGACAGGGTGACCTTCCGTTAAAAATGCAGGTCCGTAGAATATACCGCTAGCGGAAAACAGGATTTTCCCTCAATTATTATCACTGCGTAGTAAGTAATTGCTAATTATTTTATATTTGCAATTTCAATCTCGTCCTATCTATAATTTGCTTTATTGTGGTAGGTTTATAATATTCTACAATGCAATTAATATGCTAGTGAAATTATTATAGATAGATAACAATATGCTCTTTTGATAAGCAGGAATATTTATAGGTGAGCGTAGATAACGCTCTATGTCTTAGTGTGTATCTCAACTCAAGGTATTTGAATGATATGAATTAGATAGAACTACTTGTCTATCTATATGTTTTTATGTATTCACAGGTACTCCCCTTCAGCACCAAACTTCTCTGTAGTGTTCGTACAGTTTATTGTTAATTCACCACAAAGTAAATAATTTTTATATTTATTAAATAGTATCCTTACTGGCAAATAAATAACCCGTTTGTACCTACCTACTTAACTCATTGTGAACTATGCTATGACGAACATTGCTTATATATACTGTTCTTGAAATTTTTGGATGCATAACATACCTTCCTTACTTTTGTTTTGACTCCTGTCCTATTATTTTAAGATGAGTGAAGTGAGATAGCGGCCATCCTGGCATTACCAATTGCCATCAGTGTCTGCACCTGGAATACCACCTAGTAAAATTATAAGTTCCCGTTTGTATGATGAGGCAATGATTCATACTTAGTAACTAGAATAACACAGAAAAGCCACTAACTACCTATAATTATTAGTAACAATTTGGTTAATTGTTTCATACCGAGAAATATATGAGTTTTTTACTTTTTGTGATAGTTTGTTCATTTTATAGACTTATTATGTGACTCGATGATCATCGAGCATCCCTTGTCACGAGAGAAGACAAATTGCGATGAGAGCGAGGTTGCGATTTCTCTGACGGTTATCGCGAACCTTCTGAAGAACTTGAGATAGGCAAGCGAACACCTGTGTACAATTTAGAATTTATTCTTTTCTGTTCTTTTAGTAGCATATTGCTCACATCACCCGTTTAAAAAACTTGTCCAACTTTTTGTACACTCGTTACTTTTGCAGCTTTGTTAACTTTCGTCACATTCAAAAACCCGTAGCTTATTTTCAGGATTCACACAAAACTGTTGCTTATTTTCAGGACCATAATAATAAAAACTGTGTCTTTTTTTACGATATTATAACAGCATTTGAATGTCAGTTAAAATTCAGAATAAATACATCAATCGACACGTGCCTGTTTCTGAATTGACGTGAGTTCGTGAGACTATCCAGCGAAATGTTTTCTGATTGTTTAAATTCATACCAGTACGCAATGGTCCTTAAATTTCCTCATCGGCATAAACTATAATTAGCTTGTTTCCTTCAACGAAACGCCCGCTATCACATTTTCCTTAGTTAGCGCCAATGAAGGACAGCCTTCTCGAAACATGGGCATGATTAAATTCGCGTGCACCTCACGATGCATGCCGTACTTCAATCTCAAAAGCATTTTGAAAGTGAACACTGCATTCTTGTCTTGTCTAGTGCAAAAAGAGAACTTATAAAATCATTGAAAATCATTGCCCATCTTTCAACCCCAAAAACATATAAGTACGATTTCTTGCCAAAACAAATTGTAAATAATATACATAAACGTTTTAACCTCCGACTTAAACATAGGGTGTTATAAGTAATGTGTCTGTCGTAGCTTCCAAAAGGATGACAATGAATTTGATTAAGTGTTTTTGTTAGAGAAGCGACTACATATTACTACATAACAAATTTTTTTCATGTGTTTGTGACGGAGCAAGCACGAGACCCAACGGAAACCTTTGCCTAAAACAGATTCAGTTTGTCACAAGCTTGCGAACTTGCACTGCGCCCGTCATCTGATATATACAGTAGTTGAGTCTCATATAAGTTTTACTGGCTCTCAAGGCCTACTGCCGGAATATACTGTTAGGTGCTTGGTGACAGATTTTCTTATGAGGGTGGTAGCTTGCCAGGCGAACATTAGCCAAATACCCTCCCGCCATTTGAATGAAGATCCATGATTTTAACTATGATTCGAGAAAATCTGTTCAGCTGTTTGTAGACCATATTCTGCGCTTTTCTAGTCAGTTCTAGTTAAGGGATGTGAGAAACTTCCACAAGTCTGTTCCACTATCCTGTTACTAAAATGTAAGAATAAGAGCGCAAGAACATGGTAAAATTGCACTGATGCTGCAGACTCATCTGGAATATGCAGGATATCTAACTCTTCACCAACTTAGAGCAGAGGCACGGTAATTTTATCTATAACATTACCGTGGTAGAGGTATCGAGTTTAGGCTCATTGGAATGGAAATATTATGGGTAGATGGTTGGTAGGGTTGGTAGACGTCGGGAATTAAAAAAAAATACATGATATAGACATATAACATTCAAAATTTAAACATTGACTTTATGTGGCTATAGGGAGTGTTCAACTACTCCTATACCTACTAAGTAAGTTCCATATCAGTAAAAGTTCAAATTCCATAAATATGAAATTGTTAAAAGTTAGACATACACGGCGCATACTTGCCCCACATGACTCTATTATACGAAATTTTAGAGAACAGTGCGGGCGGAACTCCATTATTGAGTGTTCAGCATTATTATTCGATATAATATGATACTCCGCATTTCCTAAAACGAAAGCACATGCGGGCGATCACAAACGATAAAACAAATACCTATGGTGTAGATATTGGGGTCATTTTACATGAACCTTGCTCTGTCGGCGGCGCGGCGTCCCGAGTAGTCTATTAGAATTGAGTGCTCTTGTACTCGAATGAGAAATCAAATATTTTAACTTTAAAAAAACAATTTAATGTATTTGTACCTTGGAAGAACGGCCGGTGCCTAGTTTTTAGACGCTACTTGTGTCAACACTATTGCAGCTCTCCGTTGGCAGCCACAGAAGACGTAAGTTTACAAAAGAGGCTTAAGTACGCCGCTATGGAATAGCTTTTACCACTTCGTGCCGATTTGCTGTGGAGACCCTGAGTTGTAGGGCCCACAGAAAAGAAAAGGCAATTTTTATCTCTATGATTGGGGCATTGAAGCTAAAGCTTTAGCTTATCAGAAAAATAGTGCAAAAACTTATAGAAAACACAGGTGACAAAACTCTCGCTCCGGTTCGTTCCTGGTTCAGAGGATGGCCATCACGATTCACCGTGGAAATGCGGCGAGTGTGACGGGTACCTTTGCACCGGGAACGGCTTACTATTAGTATGCCCGTGGGTTGCTGGGCTAGAATGTTATCCCCCTATTTCTAACCGGGGGTGTCGTAAGAGGAAACACCAGAAGGCTGACAGTAGCGCTATCTGAGGAACTGATATCTCACACTGCGATTCCAAGACAATTGCCATACTTGGGTTTATGGCAAACCTCCTCATAATGGGGGAGGCTGTGTTCAGCAGTGGACAATACGGCTGATACAGTGCAGTGTAACCAGTTTCCTCAAGTAGAAATTTTGTCGCAAGCAGCGGTTTTTGGTAGCATTAGACAGTACTCTTTGTTCGTCCGGGGAAGTACTGCAATCACATCTATTTCTACCACGAAGTAGTCAAGTCAAAGTCAAAATCATTTATTCAATTTAGGCGTCTACGATGCTCTTATGAAGGTCAATTACAAATTTTAATATTGAAATGTTAAAATTCCTAGGATACATTTCATATATGGCTCGAATTGCACGCTTTTGTAAGAAAAATATTGTCTGTATCTCAGCAGCAGCTAGTTATGTTCACATTACCGTGATCAAATTTAAAGGGTTATGTGTGCTGGTGAAATTACAGGCACATGAACCTTAACAACTATTATGTCTCAGGGGGATGGGCGCATTTGTATAGGTAGAGTTTAACCCTGAACACCAGGTGGACCTAGTGCTTGATCCATCACGATAGCATAAAAAATGCACCTAACAGTGAGTTCCAGCATCTGTCGTTGAAAGTTGTGTAAGTCAGTACCCATTCTTTTAAGCCTGTTCTGTTTTTGTTTTTATTAAATTCTTAAGAAGTGGTAAGATGGACGGATAAGTCACCTGCATGATGGTAAGCATCACGCCTGACCATGACAGTAACAGTGTCACTTTTCTTTTTCTACTTGACTGCACTGAGCTTGAAGTCCGAGCTGAGGCTTTAGTTCTTAGGTCTCGTTCGCTCAGTAATTTCAATTGTTACAGTACTCTTTACTTATAAACACAGTTATGATTCCACAGTACTGCTTCAAAGCAGATATTTAACACTGCGGTAGTACCAATCAAGACGGGCTGTTGCTGAAGATACCTACAACCTGGTATAAGTGTTTTCCATCTGCCACCTCATCATCATTGATTAAAAAAAAAACTCTTAGCAAACTAATTATAGTCACTATCATTGTACTTACGACCTTTAGGTCTTATCTAGTGGCTGCGTATTTATTATCTACCAACAAGAATAGGACAGTCGGTGTTACGCAGGCGCTCGGACATAGAACCGAAGCGAAAGATTTTCTGTTGTTATACTCGTACATGGGGAATCCCCGGTGGGGTGCCGGGTTAGAGTTTCATCTACCCCCCTCCCATATCATCGGGTGGCCACCGTGGCGAAGCGTGGCCAAGAGGGCGACTAAGGAAAAAATACAGTACAGGAAAGTGGGCAGCATAGCGCCTTCTAAAGAACTCCCATCTTACAGAGCGTTCCCCAAGCCGCCAGCCGAGCGCGTGAATTATGGCAAATACGCCCTTATTAGGGGAGGCTGTGTTCAGCAGTGGACGATCTAACTAATCAGTACTAATATTATAAATGCGAAAGTTACTCTGTCTGTCTGTCTGTCTGTTACGCTTTCACGCCAAAACTACTCGACCGATTTGAATGAAATTTGGTATGGAGATAGTTTGAGACCCGGGAAAAAACATAGGATAGTTTTTATCCGACTGCGCAAAAAGAGGTTAATGTTTCCGCGCGATAA
This sequence comes from Plagodis dolabraria, assembly GCA_963854805.1. NCBI lineage: Eukaryota > Metazoa > Arthropoda > Insecta > Lepidoptera > Geometridae > Plagodis > Plagodis dolabraria. The sequence goes on from OY978442.1 coordinate 17,319,415, forward strand.
CCGACCTACGCGCGGGCGGAGCCGCGCCCAGAAAGCTAGTACAGTATAAATGGGGAATAACGATGTACAAGGTTGATGGAGTAGAACAGAAATAAGGTGTGTCAGATTGACCAATAGACAGACACGCGAATAATTTTACAAAGGTTCTGTTTATTATCAGATGTAAGGAACCCTATCAGAAGAGCGCGGTGAATAATGTCCGAAAAAGGAGATCGAATACAGAATTACGTTATTTAACTCAAAGCCCTCTTTACAAACGACCCCGTCTGTTTGCTAATGAATTAAGATTATGAGAATTATAAAACAGTTTTGTTGTAAATCAGTTTTCAACACTTAAAAGTCGATATTTTGGCACATCCTTTTTCTTATCGCAGTAGGTATAGCTGGGGGATTTTCCACAATGATTCACAAGCACAATAAATTCTGTGCCACGAGCCAAAATTTGAAAATATTCATATACATTCAACGAGAATAGGTGTATAATATAAAAATATATTATAATTTATATAATAATGTAGGTAACTTCACATTGTTAGACCGATGACCTTTTTTTAATTGATAATGTTTATGTTAGTGTGGTTATCCTGTACTTTTCCTGTTAAAGTCGACCTATTCCGCTTATTTCATCAACAATGCCCCTTTTGTTATTGTATTATATGTTAAACGTACATGGTAGTCTTAATATATATGTATAAATCTTTAATAGCATACCCACGTCTGTCAGTGTGATCGGTGGTATCTCCTTAACACATATTAACACGCAGACAAGTGCTAAACAGCTTTACTTGAACAGATATTTATCCAAAATGAATTTTGTTTGCAAAGTAAAAAAATATATGTTATTCTTGATCATATATCATCTAAGGCCAAGAAAAGTCCGAAACACGTTACCCTACAATTTTCTCGATGGAACAAAATTGCAAAGTTGACCCTAAACTACGCTTATAACCTAAATATCTTAATTATTTATGTATGAATGTGTATGAAAATATATTTATAAAACAGCAAACCCTAATTAAGAGGGACAAGAAGAGTTATATTTTCGATTTACATTACTAGTTTTGTGTACTTTCGGATTTTACCTAAACTGATTGCGATTTCACACTCACTGCCTCTTTTTCACTCCTACGCAGGCCGATAGTGACAACATTTCAGCATTTGACAGCGTCTGAATAAGATCCTATAAAGCCTACAAATACATTTAGCCATAATAAAGCCTACAAAGACACAAAGAGACAGAGTTACTTTCGCTAATGTTATATTAGTTTATAATATTTTTACGTAGTAGTAACATACCAATGTGTTTTTAGAGTAATCATACTTCATATAATTCTGTTCTTGTTCTATCTTATCAGTTACTAATAACTCGAAAACGTTGTAGGTAGGTACGCCTAAAACCATTAAAAGTCATATTTTATAATATATTTTTACAATATCAATTGGCTTTGGGTAATTGGGATAAGCCAGCTTGACAAATTGTTAACGTACGAAAAAGGCTTATCAGAAACCCAATATTGCAATAATTAGCATTTTAATCGGAGATTTGACATTAGTGTTGACAAACAGTCAATTGAGATTTTCAGCAACTCAATCTGCGTTTGACAATGGATTAACAGGCATTTTGCGTTTTAAAAACTGGATGTATATGTCACACTCACACTATTAATAAAAAATGCTTTAATCATATAAATAACTCGATCTATTATAGTTTTGGATCATTTCACCGCTTTGCACTGCCAATTTCAATGAAATGTGGTACCTACGATTGACTACAGATCTAACTAAAGTTTGAAGGAATATTATATTTAAAACCAACGTATTCAAGCTGCGTCCGCGGTGCCGTGCAAATTGGCGATCAGTTGTTATTATATTTTATTATTTTATACCTTTAATTTGAATGTTATTCATTTCTCTTTTATTGTTTGTGTTTTTCGATATCGCAAAAGTTACTCGTACTTGCACACCTAGGGGAGTGTGCGGCCGCGACGGTGTACGCAGCCTGAAAGCGTTGGTTTGCATATATACTGGTTAAAGATGGTTACTTACTTTGTAATCGTCGAGTAGGAACACCTACTGCTGGAATCACAGGCTTTGGAAGGTCCAACATCTGAAATAATTATCTTCAAACACCTAATACGAGTATATTTTTATGGAGTAGGTTTCTACAAGAATAGTCAGGCTTGTGTATCCTCGATAGCTTAGACCCTTTCTACCGATCTCATCTAAGTGGCAAACCCGGACTACTTCTGAGAATTTCCTGGAGGAAAAACTAATAAAACCGACCAGGGACCGCGCACGTATTTATATCGTGTCGTGGTGTTTTGCTTTATATTGTTGTTATAAGTAAGTACTTAGACATTATTAATATGGAAGGTAAGAGGGAGTGGAGTGCAGCTATAAGCTTAGGAAAAAAATATATCTGGATAATGGAAGCAATTTTAGAAAAGCGTATCTATTGAAATATGAACAGAATAAAACTTTTTGTGTAATTTATCTAATACAGGAAATTACTATATTGACAAATCGCCTGCCTGGTGAAAAGCGTCATGCTATCAAGCTACATGATGGGCAGGCCCATCAGTGGTAGTAATGTCAGGTTCTGTTACACATCACTTACATTTACTTAATATTGCTTAATCTGTGATTTGTATTACTCTCCATTTTAGATTTATTTAGGGTCCGTTTCAAAATGTCCTAATAAAGTTTCGGGATGCTAACTAACAGATAAAATAACTGAATGATAAAAATTACAGTTAACATGCAGCGCGTTTCTAGCTTTAACCGACGGATAGGCTAAATCGATGACTGGAAACGCAAAGATAGTGTTTTGTTTAATAAATATGTTCTGGGTAGTATAAACGGAACTTATTCGAACATTCTGAAACAGGCCCGTAGTAAAACATCTAAATATTCTTAAATATTTGAAGAACTCATCGTCAATTTTAATAAATTGTAAGTCAGTATAACCCATCTTGCTTGAAGCTATGATGCTCAGTGGTATATATTAAATGTAAAGGGTGACCTGCCGCTCAGAGGGTTCATAGTTCGAATACTATCAACGTAATGCATTTCATCGGTTGGTTTTAGTGAATTTTGCGAAAACCCGCCTGGTTAGCTGCCACCGTATGCAGAAAATCGGTAGCCAGGCACCTAACAATGTGTTCTGGCAACTGCCCTCTAGAGCCTGTTCCCTTTCTAGGTTAAGCCTGTATAACACATTGGACCACAATTATCACTAACCGTCCAAGGCTAGCCCATCAGCAACAAAAAAATAGATACTATTATATAATTTCATCAGTCCTCTCCTGACAACGATGCAACTAAATCGAAACGCTGAGGTTACTAAATTGACAAAATTACATTTACACAGATTGTCCAATGTTGAACACAGCCTCCCCCCATTGTGGGAGGGGGGAGGTTTACCATAACCCCCGCGGTTGGCAGGCGTCTTGGGTATATCAGTGGGAGATATCAATTCCTCAGAAAGCGCTGCTGTCCACACACTCTGACACCGAGCGCTAGAGATGGGGAGCTAACATTCACGGGCACGCCACGCGCAAGTTTAACCATTTTGTAAAGAAAATATGAACAAAAAAGATATCAACTACCCACGCGCTGCACTAATAGAATTTGTCTAGCATGGCATATTATCACTTTATCACCTGACTTTTATTACAAGCTTATTCTACATCAGGCCTTTCGTTGAGGTACAGACATTACATAATTTAATAGTTGTTTTTAGCTATAACTTATAATGCAATAGTACATTAGCTGTCTTTTATAGTCCTTTAGACATTCAATAGACTATCTGCAGTCTTCCTACAGTTATTTATTCTACCGTTAACTTTCCTTTGTCTTGCGACTATATTATGTAATTGCTTCGTATTGCGTATAATTTTAATTATTCACGATACTGAGCTTATTGTTTTAACTCTTGTAAAGTGTGTTTGCCCCGTGTCTCGTGGTTCCGGGTCGCTTCCATTGGTTTATACTTTATATATATGTTTATATTTTATATTATAGGAAATTCTTTGTATTAGTCCGGAGTATATCATTTTGGCTGGAATATTTCAGAGATCTAAAAAAATTTGTTGAACGAGGTTGACACCTGTGCATTCATAACATTGACGATTCCTTCAATGGAGAGAAAAGAAGATAGGGATTTTTGCATTTTGCGAACGCCCACCTGGCTACCACCCTCAAGTAGAAAATCTGTCGCCAAGCGCCTGACGCGACGGTGTGTTCCGGCAGCTGTCCTTGAGAGCCTGACAACATCTTCGACCATATCATCACTAACCATTAGGTGAGATAGTGATCAACGGCTAAACTATCAGGTATTATAAATATTCATGATTTATTTTATGTTATTACGTGAAGAGACGGACAAGTCGCCCGTCTGATGGTAAGCGGCACGATAGGACTGTCCGACATAGTTAACGTGTCACCGTCCTTGTTCAATGTGATACTGCAACGCGTTCGTCACTTCTAGACGTTCATTTCTAATTCTTACGTCTCTTTCACCCAGTAATTTCACTAGTAAGTGTTCCTACTGGATTATTACCTACATGACTTGTAATCAACGTTGTGATAATTATAATCCTATAATGAATATCTATTTTATATCTCACCGTACTCTGTCATAAATATATTTCGAGATTCAAACGAACGGTAGAGGAATATAAAAAATAAAATAAAAAAAAGAATATGCAAGAACAAAATAAAATTAACAACAACAGGGATAGGCATACATGCCAGAGGAGTGTATATTTTTTCGAGCTAGCTACAGCAATATTGCAAAGAATAACTCGATGTAATTAGTTTATTCTGTTGTTTTATCTAAGAATATGTTCATTTCAGTAGATCGATATTCTTATTTCTATTCGATTTTTTTATTTTTTTTATGCCTGGTAGTTTTGCCTTTGACCACTATCTCACCTGATGGTAAGTGATGATGTGGTCGAGGATGTTGTTCAGGCTAACCTAGAGTTACTGGCTCTCAAGGACAGCTGCCGGAACACACCGTTAGGTGCTTGGCGACAGATTTTTCGGCGGACATTCGCAAAGTGTCCTACCACCTTGGTGTAACGACTGCTATCCTAAGACAACAACCGGGACCGACGGCTTAACGTGCCCTCCGAAGCACGGAAGCGCTCAGTAGTAATGTCAGCAGCGGTCACCCATCCAAGTCATGACCGCGGCGGACGTTGCTTAACTTTGCTGATTGATTCAGAATGGCTAAGCAAACTTGGCTACGAGCGCTTCAAATTCCTTATGCACATAGCATCCGTAGCATCTAATTGGATATAATTAATACCATAATGACTAAATGAGTATACAGGATCCGTTTCCAGTCTTACCTACATCTGCCTTGCTTGATGCCGTGTTGCTACAACAATATAGGATGATACGCATCTGTCAAATTAACGCTTTACGTAGCGGATGTTCTAAATAATACACGCTTGGCCTATAATAATATAAACTGCGGTTATTGGTCGAACATCTGTGTAGGTGCGTTTATGTTTTTTCTTCCTCTCAACCTAAACACGGAAACCTGAAATTCAAGTCGTAATGGTAGCCTACATTATTGATTCATTTTGTCGTGAGTGTGGTCGAGGAAATCTGTCGCCAAGCGCCTAACAGTGTGTTTCGGTGGCAGCCCTTGAGAGCCCATGATTCCATGTTTAGCCTATTAACACCTTCCAGCCTATCTTCACTTACTATCAGGTGATAATTGTGGTCAATGGCTAACCCATCAGCAATAACAAACTGTACAATTTATGAATGTGTATTACAGGGGTTTTTAATCGTTTTAATCGCAAGGTATTAAACAGAGCACATCTAAGGAGGGTTGGCGTCAGGTAAGCTATAAAATGAAGCCAAAACACTAAAAGGATAACATAACGGTAAGCTATGGTTAAAATAAGGCTTTTTAAATTACAGAGTAGTTTATAGTTTTTTTAGTATGTTTGGTCACGAAATAACTTCGCGACCTTGTTTTCATGACAAACAATTTACATTGTTTGCTCTTTTCACAGATAATAAGAGCTGTCAAAATTAATGAGCCATACAATATGACACCGGTGTCATACGTTGGAGGGACATTGGAGGCTGTAGCGCAACGACGCGTCGCGAATTCGGCAATTGTGCTGCAAAATAAGGGTAGATAGGTATATATGAGAACAGGTTTGACCGAAGCAAGACCGGCGCTCCGATCGAGGTTGCGATGACACATGTCTAACGGTAATTCGATTTTTACACGAACTGTACCTGTGTACGTGATTCTACTGAGGAAATATCGTAAACATACAAATTACCAGCCTGTTGATCATTGGAGGTGCGAGTACAAGGTCATGCATCTATTCTACAACCTTCAGTAGATAAGGTTTTGACGTCACTGATAGCCGACACATCCATAGATATAAGTAGATTTGTATGGTACTATTTTCAGGGGCCGATTTTCCCTGATTTTGTTCTCTTTGAAGTAAAATAACTCATAAGAATATTATTTCAGAGAAATTAAGGGCAACACATTCGTGCTGAAGAGTTTTTCAAAACTGCTTGGTTAATAGGTAAATAGAAACTGTAGCACCAAAGTGCAGCGATTTCAAAATTAATTTTTGGAACTTCTAAATGGCACCGAATTTTTACGTCTAACTTTTGAAAGAAAGTGAGCAATTAGTCCTTAAGTCTAGTGTCTTCGATGCTCTCTTTATACAAACGTAATTTTGCCATATTTCAAATACCAAGTGTCTAAACTCGGCGAAAGGAGAATGTTCAAAGGCAGGTCCCCTATATGGCGGAGTGTCCTATTAAAACGTTATGCTAACATCGTTACATATTTTTTTACTCTTCTATCATTAACAGTGTATTTCTTTTCACCCTAGCATTAAAAGTTTTCTTAAAGAGTACTATTTATATACATTATTTATTTCCTGTTATTTAAACACTAGCATCCAAAGATAATATGCACTATAATATACTTTTTATTAATTTATTGGCAACTGGATACATTGTCCTTATGCCTCACTACAATATTGCCAACTTAGAATTGCCAGTTACCTTTTTTAGTTCCCATTTTTCCAGAATCTTAGATCGATTAAAAATACATAGCTTTAATTAAATTCATTGCAATTCATTTAGTTTTTGTTTACACATTGTTAGTTTTCCCTTTAATTGAATATCTATCGACAGCGCAGAAACAATCCATACCATAAGTATACTTACTTATTTAATATACTATCGGTACTATTGATAGTTTATGTATGTTTTTTTTTCTTTTTATAGCCTTTGACCACTATCTCACCTGATGTAAAGTGATGATGTGGTCGAAGATGTTGTTCAGGCTAACCTAGAATTACTGGCTATCAAGGCCAGCTGATGATACACACTGTTAAGTGCTTGGCGACAGATTTTCTATTTGAAGTTGGTAGCTAGCCAGTCGGGCATTTGCAAAATGCCCTACCACCATGCTGTAACGACTGCCATCTGAAGAAAACAACCGGGACCGACGGCTTAACGTGCCCTCCGAAGCGCGGAAAGTCTCAGTACCTAGTAATGTCACTAACGGTCAAGCATCTAAGTCATGATTTATGACGTTGCTTAACTAAACTGATCGATTAAGATGAACGGCTAAGCAAACTCTGCTACGAGCGCTTCAAGATGTATATTTATAGGTGACTAGTATGCAATACTATTGTTAACTAAACAGATTCTACTACAGTGGCTTAGGTTTGCCGCCGGGTTAGTAGCAAGGTGAGGGTTAGAATTCAGCGAGTATAAAATATAATCAAATAACGATTTATGGCAGACACATATAAAGGCATCGGTGATGGTATGCCGTGGAAGCACGGCTGTCTTCACACAAACTTAAGTCAGGGAAAAATCGATATGGTTGAACTCGATTTAAAAATGTTAACTGGAAACACTACTGATGTTTACGTGTTACTGTCAAGAGTGTCAAGTCAATTTCGGGCTGAAAGCGTGAAAGAAAATAATCATTTCTTTTGAAATGTCTATTCTACAATAGCATCAAGTTGAATATGCCTATTTATCACACTGCTTAATTTAGCGAAATCCGTAATAAACAATATGAACTCAATTTGTACATTAGTGACTGAGATATTGTCTAACTATTGTAATTGCTTTGTTGCAATTGGGACTATTCTCGGTCTATTGAAATAACAAGCATGACATTTGTGAAATGAAAAATGACTACTCCAGCTCGTAATAGAACGACCCTCCTTCTTTCTTGGCGAAGTATTAATTGATCCTTACTATTGAAATCTAATCAACAGGAATACTTAAATAGAGCTTCAATGCACATGGTTGATTGTATAATAGCTTGTAGCCTATTAAATGCATTGCATCCAATAGTACACGATAGGCCGTTTGCTTCCGAGTATCTGGATATCCCTCAGATGAGATTAAATACTGAATACTACTTATCAGAAGTTATTCAGAGGAGAAGTATACATAGAAGACGTGCCATTTAAAAAAAAACATTGATTGCACTGATCCACATCTGGATAGATTTCCTAGATTAAATGTAAATGATTTCCGTAGATTCGCATAAGGATCTTATCAATACAAACAGGCAAAATCTTACAACGGGGAGCATGTGCGAGTAAATAGTACCATACTTATTGTTATATTGTTTAGAAAAAAGCAATGAATTAGAAGAGGATTTGGCATTAATGTTAGACCTGTATAATTATAAAGGACCAGAATAAAGTTGTTGACACTACCTCCTAAACTATCAGGTTGCGGATTTTTATACTTATGGTATCATTCGATTTGTCTAAAAAGTATAATAGTCTTAATATCGAGTTGATTGATATTTTTTATAACTGAAGAATTAAATTACTTTTAAACCAGGTTAAAAATATGAAAAATGGCTACTGATCCTAAAATTAGACGTTTTTATTAACAAATCAAAAAAAAAAAAACAGGACAACTTTTTTCAAGGGGACCTAAGTCTCCTAGTGAAATGGGCATTCTCCTTTAAATTGAACATGCAAGTCCTTGAGCCTAACTATCTATGCTTCTAGTGTGACACTTTTCCGTTAATTTAAGTAAAAATATTCATTAAAAGCGTTTTGTATTTTCTTTAAAAGTTCAAGTTCTTGTGCGAATTCTTATTTTCAAATTTTGGGGCAATATAAATGTTAAATCGAAAAATTGCCGAAACAGACGCATAGAATTAGGGATGCCTACACATGCAAAAATCTCTAATTTTCTCGCTCTTTGGACAAGCAAAAGATCGTAGCCGTGCAGTGCGTATTGTCATTGAAGTTAAGTTAATTTATGTTTCATATTCCTCTTCTAAATGATCTAAATCCCATTAAACATCCAAATTTTTAAAAGATAGTAACTGCTATAAATTTGAAGTTCATCATTTTAGACATTGTATAATTAATCCTCAGTGACGACACGTTTGGTAGAGAATGCATTCGACATCAATGATGTCAAGTTCTTTGAATAGTTTTATGAATGAATTTTAGGAACTGCTATACCTATTGCATATTCATAGCGTGTCATCGGTGTCAATTTGGGTGGCAATTCTGCTATCCGAAAAGAATCATAATGACGTCAAAGAATTATCTCGGTTACTTGCTCTAAGATCTGAAATGTCATCCACTTATCATATAGAAAGTATATATTATTATTTTTATTGCTATTTTTGTTGTTATTAACGTCATGAGACGTGATTGCAATTATTTTCGACAAGGCCTAGTTTGTCAATGATCAGATGGAAAATATCAGGCTTATAAATTGTTAACTGACAAAATTTAAAACAAATCAACTTTATTTACACACAACATTTGTTGTTATATTGCTTCTAAAACATATACTTATATTATAGTGATGCCTATGAATCTGATGATTGAAAACCCGGGCCTTATAGTATATTGTAAATATAACTGACTATATTTTTGTTCAAGTTGTTATGTGGGCTGTCATACATTGGGCAAACAAAGAGGTGCGTTAGTATCCGGGTAAAATAACACATTGCTGACGTGATGAACAGACGCTCATGCCCAGGACATGCCAACCACTACATTCGGTTCGACAAGTCACAAATCCTCGCCAGGCCAGAGAGACGCGGTTTATGCCAAGAATGTTACGCGAGGCTATTGAAATCAAAAAGTACCCAAATTTCAATAGAAATTATGGTTAGCAAGTACGTACCACCTGCTTGGGATCCTGTTATCAAATTAATTAAATCCCATGGCCGACACAAATCTGCAAGACCTCTGGACACTGTGAACGAACTGAGTGAATAGGGAACGTTATGATTAATATAAAATTTGTGACGGTAGACCAAATAAATATACACGATTTAAACCGTTTAAAGTTGTTTAATTAATAAGTTGTTATTTTTTCAGGTATTGGCTTAAAATTTTAAGGACTGTAGAAGGTTGTAAGATGTGACAAAGAGTAATAACGTCTAATAAGCAACATGTCACTACTGATTTTGATTTGAGTAGGGTTTTGTTGTACGTTAGGTGCAGAATACAACCAACAAGTATTATGTCAGAGGCTGGCGTCAGGGACACGACTGACCTTTTAAGTACAATCGAGTTATTGTCGTATAGTTCATGTTTTAAGAGATTATTATTTTTATTTCTTCACGTGGGTTTTTAAGATCTGAACCTGCATTACGTGGGCACAGAATAAAAAGGACGTGGGGTATGGTTAGAAAAATTATGATAAAAGAAGTGCAAACGGTATATTAATTTATTTGAGTAACGAATTGGTGACACGGTTTTAAGTTTTAGGCCTTGCCCATACATAAATTCAAAGTCAAAGTCAAAATCATTTATTAAATTTTGGCGTCTACGACGCTCTTTTCAACTTTAATTACAAAATTTTACTCTTCTAACATTATACTGCCGCATTCAGCAAAAAGAATTGAAAGAAGGAGAACGTGCAGCCTAGAACTTCAATGTGTTGTTTACCATTCGAATTAGTAATATGTGCCAGTCAAGGACATTCCGACTAGAGTTAGATATAAAGTAGCAGTAGAACTCTTTGTTCGTCCAGGGAAGAACCACCATACCTACTTATTTCGAACGCCAAGCAGTAATGTTCACACTGTATTCCTGTTTGATTAGACTTAACAAATTTATGTCTAAGGGTGATGAGCGCAGTGCCATACGCCACTTGTGACGAACTGCTTCTGTTGTAAACAGAGGTTACCGCTTAACACCAGGTGGGCCACATGATTTTTCCATCAAGATAGCGTAAAAAAATAACAAATTGTAATGTATGACGCACGTAATTAAATAAAAACTTCACTATTATATACAATACCTTGACGGTTGAAATAGAAATAGAAGTGATTACTAAACGTGGCCACACAGGGAATAAGCGCTACTAATAATATAGGTACCTGACATGGCATTGGAAAATGATTACTAATCAAAATAGTAGAATATATTATATTTACTATAAGAAAAATAGTAGAATAGTATGATGCTTTCGGATCGATTATACAATACTTCACAGTTCCAGTAACACGAGCCGTTATGCAAATTGGCTAACATGTCAAAAACCTGTGTTACTTGATGTCTGAAGGAAGCGCATTTCGCAAAGACTCCAAGAGGCCGCAGGTACTTTCTCCAGAATTGAGTCCACCGCGTTTTTTCTGTGTAACATCTTGGTCTTATTTTTCGGGATGAGTATGATAGATATAAAGAATAATCGACGTATATGTTGATATGGTTGATTCAAGGTAGAAGTATGACAGCTTGCAGTGTCTGGTAGGTAATCTGTCATGTAACAGTCTCGTCGGTGTTGCAAGTTGCACGGCTGATCTGCACAATAACATTATATATACATGCACGCTCGCGAGGGCTTTCAATTGATATATTTTCAAAACCGGTCTGCGTTTTCATAACACGCTCGTATGGCTCGATCTCATATACCGTAGAATACTAACTAAGTACTACTATAGTCTGTTTTAAATAAAAGAAATAGCAATTATACAGGTTTATGTCACATCATCTGATCCTGTTCCATTATAAGCTAACGTCTTTTGCAAACGGAACTAGTATTACGTTTAATTAAACCCATAGAGAACTAGTATTAAGGACGAATTTAAAAGCAACGGTGAAGGCATTAGAAAGTAGTCCCAAATCAAGTTGTAGTCAAGCTGTACGGAGCTTAGACCAACGAATTGACAGGTAACATTGTGCACGCGCAATGCAAGTGCTCGGAGTCGAGTGGTGCGGTGATAGCATCGAGCGACGGTGCGGCGCGGCGCGTGCGTCGGTGTCCCACTTCAGAGGAGCGAAGGCCAGAAGTCAATTTGGGGCGAAGTCGCAGGCTCTGCGCGATGACTTCCACCAGGCGCCGGTATACGTAAATGTCATTCACGCTGTCTCAGACTGTTACGTTGCATAACAAATGCAATGAGGCTCCGATCGATTATGAACTCGAAAACATAAACATTGGAATATACTGTATACATATTTTTAATCAACTAATAAGCATTGCAATTCAACGAGGTAATGCTGCCAGTATGCAGCTGGGAACGCTGCCAACTGGTCCAACCACTACCTCACCTGATGGTAAGTGATGATGTGGTAGAAGATGTTGTTCAGGCTAACCTAGAATTACTGGCTTTCAAGGACGGCTGGAACACACCGTTAGGTGCTTGGCGACAGATATTCGTGAAATGCCCCACGATGCGATGCGATTATGTCCAAATATGGTCATAATATCCAAATGATGTCGGAAAAGTAGAAAAATTAAAAGAAGATATTTCATATATATATTAGAAGCGATTTCTTGATGAACAGAATGTTCAATACGATTGATTTATACACTGAACGCGACTTCGCGCCTGTGTTTCTACGCGGCGGCATCACCGCTAGCCTAATGTAAATTGATTGACACGCTTTTTAACCGGCTGGAGCTCGTGTGGCGTGTATTTTGGGCGTAATGGGCCTGCACTGACGTAAACCATTTCAGCGGACGTGGGAAGCACCGCGAAATCCTTGTGTTTGCCGCTGAATAGTTTTATGGTACGTTAAGAACGTATTACGACACCCCAGCACGCAAATTATAACGCCTCAATTCTGTAATTTACCCGAATTGCACATTTATTAAAACCTTGACTGGATGTAGAGTCGTATGAGAGAGTACAATACAATTGGAATGTGTCAATTGCAAAATAAATGATATAAAAATCTCACGGTACATGATTTCTTTCATTAAAGTCGCGATATTGTATATTATCAACAAAGGTCGTCTGAACGAAAACAAAAAGAACGTAGAGAGTCATTGTGTTAGAACAAAGCGTGTGAACCTCAAGTTGAAAGTGTGCGTCTGACAGCAAGAGAGGCTACATGGAACCAGATATATATACCATATAAGCTTTAAATGATACTGTCATGTTACACAATGATGCTATGTTTGCCGATGGCAGATATTGATTGGCGAGAAACACTGAAGTGGCCCACTTTGTGGACAGGCGTGCGCTGCAAGTGTTGAAGTTGTTACAAATGAGTTACGAAGGCGTTGCTATCGAACTGTCCGAATGGCTGTGAGTTGTCGTCATTCAACTTCGCGCTTAGGGCTTGCCACCTCCATTTATTAACTTTATAGAGGAACATGCTGCTGAATAAACAAAGCACCAAACCAAATCCTCAAAATCAACTCACAAAGAAGATAAATATAAACAACATTTCTGTTTCCTGAGTATTCATAATCTGCTAAATGCGTCTCACCTGACGAGGTGGCGAGGTGAATGCTCATCGGGGGCCATTGGGCAGCACCATATACATTTGCATAATCCCAGCTTGCGGTGTGCCCTCTCTCTGAATTGAATAGATCTCTTCATTATGATGCTGTTTGTGTTTTTGCTGAAAACCTTTACTAAAAATGTTTTCGTTTTGTTACTACTCCTTAAATTTAAATAACGTGCTATAAAGAAGATTTTTACGAAAACATGCTTCATTTCATTAGCATGTGGCGTTAACATTCCAATAGGAAGAAAATCGTAGGTGAATTTTCTGTGTAGTAACAAACGCAAACAGAAAAAATGGGCGAGCTTTGAAGTGCGCTACGCGTCTAAATATAAAAGTAGGTTGATGTGTTTGTTTGAGTAGACCATGAGGAGATATTTATTTTCATTTGGCAACGGCCGAGGGGTTACCGATTTACATCTGGTTCAAGTCAGAATATCGTAGCCAACATTGTTCTAATGGTTCAATTTCATCCTATTCCAGAACATATGGATAGGTACGCGTGTGGGTATGGCTTATGACATATTTGATTGTTGGTGTTTGCAGATGGCGGGTTGTGAATCAGCTGCAGTATTGGGTCATGTGAAAGTTCAAATGTGTGAAGCATCGGTCGAGTGCGAGCTTAGGGCAGGATTGGCTTAGTATCGGGAGTGAACTGGAGTAGTGGGACGGATTAGGACAAACCGAGTCAATGGCCGGGTCACGTGTCTATTTGCGTACCACTCCTTTCGACGCGCGGACGCCCCTCGCCTTCCGTTCCCTTGTTCAAACTACCCACAACATACTAATTTTGGTAACAGATCTGTTTAAACGATAGAGTCATTCGAGGAATGTTTTGTTTGCGGAGGAATTGCTTTATGAGACCCATTGATTACTTTTCATTAGATGTTTATCGGTAATCATGAAAACATCATCAAGTTCTTTATTTACATGAAAGTAGGTTAATTACAATAATTATTATCTCAAGATTTCGCAATGCACATAGAACCTTAGCTATATTCAGACGCGTATTAGGTATATAATTTTATTTGAATCACTTGTTATATAGAATAGATTTAATGAAGTGCCTTTACAAGCTCAATTTTTTTCAAAATTCGCTTTGAAATCTACAAAATAAACAACATCCGATCAAAGCATTACCAAACACTGCATTTAGTTACCCAGCTTAACGTCTAAATTTCAACAGAAACAAAACAGGGGCTCCAGTTCCACAGAACTATGTCAAAGTTTATACTAACTGCGATATTGTTGGAATTAGACGATGCTCAGCTATGATTAATTATGTACTTTATGAGGCTGTAGTTATTAGGAAGTGCCGGGACCATCTCGCCCAGACTGACACTTCAGTGTTAGATAACATGCATTCATTACCTTTTTAC
The DNA here is from genome assembly GCA_963854805.1 of Plagodis dolabraria. NCBI lineage: Eukaryota > Metazoa > Arthropoda > Insecta > Lepidoptera > Geometridae > Plagodis > Plagodis dolabraria. Next base: position 17,334,545 of record OY978442.1, read on the forward strand.
ACGTCTGCCCAAATAATTGTTATATTTACAGGGTTCATGTTTATGTATGTATAAGTATATCTTTGTGAGTTTCTTTATTCCACCATAACTTAGAAAAGGCTTATCCGATTTTGATGTATGAGATATCATTAGATTCGTCTTGATAGCGCAAGTGCCATTAAGCACATAAAAAAAAACTGTTGGATTGTAGATGCCATGATATTATTAGATAAAATAAATTGTCCAAATCCATCGAATTGTGTATCAAATGAAGCGCTTTAAATAACGATTCCATAAATATATATTTCTTGCAGTTTTAATTTCCACGGAATGTTAAACTTTTAAAGAAAATAAATAATAAGCAGTCGGAGTTTTTACTTTTTAATTAATTTATTCTTGTTTATAACAATACTGATAGGCCATTAACAGCTGACTTGCTTGTCGGTAATTTTTGTTTAGTTTGATATTGATTGTAAGAAATCTATTGACAAGAATTTAAAAAAAAAATTGAGGAAACTCGAATAACATCTGCAATTAGAATCATACAGTAATTAGAATTGTCATAGCAACAAAACAACGCAGATGAAAATGTAAAGAATGCTTTAGTTCTCGTATTTCACAAAAAAAGCATCCGAACAGTCAAAACAGACTTATATCTGAATTCACTAATATCTGACCAGAAAACAAACTCTATAGGTATTTAAAACAAAGAAGAATAAAAAATATTCCTTTAAAAAATCAAATAAATGTTTGGCTATATAAATAATTAACAATTATCAATAAAAAAAAATAGTTACAATATAGAGATATAAATTAAAATAGCTACTCGTACTTCAAATCAATATTTTAACCTAATGAACTAAAGAAAATATTGAGAAGAAACGTCATAAGGGCAAGACCGTAGTCAAAATAATTTCTAATTCGGGCGGAGCTAATAGAAATGGGCGTTTACTTTTAACTCATAAAAATATTCAGTCGCACGGCGGCACTAGACGCCGTACCACGGATAGCGTCGCTAAAATTGTAGAGTTTCGTGCGCTATTAGAAGCGGCAGAACAGAAGTGTAGATAACAACATTTTTATCTGCAGTTACTGCGAACCTCTAAGGTAATAAAATATTATCACTTGTAGGTAATGATATTTTTTTAATAGACTAAGCGAAGCGAGGTCTCGGTGGAGGTCTGAGCAGTGTATATATCCCCGTCAATAAATCTCGATTGCCTGAATCGATCTTCATGAAATTTGGTAGAAAGGTGTCTATCTTGCATATCAACAGAATTTGCAAGTAAGAACCTGTAAGAGCTTAATTGTTTTGTGGTTTGCTGAGATTATAGGGTCCATAAAACGAGGTTGTAATTTAAAATTCAAAAGTATTATCTCAATATTGTGCTCAAAAAAGTATTTTGACTTCATGAAGCGATACGAAACCACGGTAATATTATCTATACAGTATTTTACCTACAGCCGCGCGGTATGTAAACATGCGATAGGGCTGCCCGCCTTTAGCATTTGAATTACATTTGCCTACTTTGTGTTTCCATTTTGTTTTGTGATTGTAAATATACTTTTTTTATATAAGCAAACTACTGATTCGCCCCGGTTTCACACGGCTATTTAACAAAAAAATCATAACTCATAAATTAAACATATAAAATAACAGTTATTGTGACATAACTGTAATAGTTAGACTTATAGTATTGCGGACTTTTTTATTGATGTCTTCTATAAAATTGTAGTATATCACTTGGCTCTATTTTCAATAATTTCCGCAGCGTATGCGATATACCTAACGATTTATTTTGGTATTTTTTTCGCACTTTATGTTACGTTATCGAAGTTTACATACGACCTAACTTTTTGAAAATCTTCTATAGCCTATGTTCATCAAGGATAATGTTGGATCCTCATGGTGAAAGAATTTTTCAAATCGGTCCATTAGTTTCAGCCTATTCAATGCAAACAAACAAATGCACAATCATATCTTTCCGCTTTATTACCTATATTAGTTTAGATAAAATACTTTGTAAATTGAATAAAAAGTGTGTAAAAATGCGTGTTGTTTTGGATTGGTAGTAAAAAATATTTGCACCTCGACTGAAACGTACGAAATGCTTTATTATTGAATTTTAAAGTATAAAGCTTAATCAAAAATTGTTTTTGCAAACATGGAAAAGGTGGAGAACGGGGAATATGTTTTACTTAGTTATAGATACCTGCAGCTATTTTACAATTAATATGTTTGGTTTGGACGAATTCATGCAACCAAAAACAGCACAATATATCCTACTCGTCATATTAAATATGTACTTGAACTTATAGGACGTTATCCGCACCAACCACTGGGTTACTGTCATATACTTACCAACTCTAAAACAGAAACTTGAAATTTTACTCTTGATCATATTTCTATATATCTATAGATAAATAAATATTATGCATAGGTGTAATTTCAGTTATAGAAAGTCATTATGCAATTTTAGAGTTTATTTATGAGATAACATAATAAATACAAATAATAATAAAATAAAAGTTCAAAATTTTAATAGAAGTATAATCCCAATACAAAAAATAACTGTAATGAAACCGCCATATAAAATTCACCCTACCGCTACTAAAAGTGGTACAGGCAGAATCGTACCAAGTTTCTGAGTCACAATGGTTAAAGAACCCCACTCGTAGGTGCTTCGGTTATCGCGGCCATTCATCATGGAGACCAGTTGAATATATGGAATAAAAAACTCCCAAGTCAGACCTCAGCTTTCGGCCTCGCAAGTCACTCACACGAATCGGACTGCAGCCTCGCCTTGCACTCGCTCTTTGAACTCACGCACTATTCGTGCTCTAAATGTAGTATGATGAATAGTTCGTAGGGCAAATCCAGAATGTTGGAATTCAAGATAGCCCCCATACAAAGTACTCCGATCACACTGAAGCTCAGCTTTACTTCAGATTTCCCATTATTATCATATCACGTAAAGCACTTTGTTATTTTCAGTTTAGAATACTTTCTTTTCCCATGACTCCTTCCCATAGAACAATTTAAGTCAATTTTCAAAACATCTATGTATGGCGGCCATCTTAAAAAATGATGTCATGGAAAAATATATTCTATATTCGGAATAACGACGCCTAAAACCACCCAGATATTGATTTTCAGACGGATCGGAGCAACTTGAATTTTACCTGCCATCTTGAATATGTCATTTTGGTTTTTGTCAAGTCTCATTCGACTGCTGCCATTAAAAGTTGTACGAAAAGAATTGTACCGGGTCACTTGCCTAAGGAAACCCACTTATTAAAATATATAAAATAAAATTATAAAAATAGTACACATTATCACTTTTGCTATGAAAATGAAACTATCTACAGAAGTAACGGTTCAAACGTTACGGGTACATGCTCTTAGAGGTAGTACGAAAGAACAGCGGAGTCATACAGATGTAGCACACATTTCAATCCGACTAACTACATACAAAGTATTTAACTGTTAAAGTCAAAGAGATAAAAGAGATATAGGTAAGTTACCTTTATTTGAATGATTGGATATATTAATACCTAGAAAGTAGTTGGTTGTCTCGGAAAGTGTTTTAAGGGCATTGGGAATAGGTTCTCATTTAATTGTACAGTAACCTAATAATAACAAAATGAAATATTTTACCAAGTTAAAAATCTAGATACCTAATAAAATAGGAATTAACAATGCCGTGTCTGAACTTTAATCAACTCGCTCAAAAAAGTTATTATAAAGATTTTATAAATCAATATAAACAAAAGTACTTCCCCAATAAATGTTTTACTTGCGTTTCAATAATTTATGAGTTCCAAATTAACGTATGGTAAAAAAATATTGTAATATTTCGTAAAATAAATGCACAAAAATAATGGCGTAACGAACGGCACAGACCCCACGTCCAAACGGCCCGAGCGCTGCGGGCAGACTGATTTTCGTTGCGATTTCTTCTCGCGATCAAAGAATTTTGTGGCAAAAATTCATAAAAATGTTTTCAACACAAGTTAGTAAGTAGTTCATTAGAGTATAGTATTAGCTATTTTTTAAAAAAGGAATCATTGCATTTAATTCAACTATGCCTCTTATATTAATAAAAAATAATCTAAAAAGGGTCGTCGATTACTATTTATTACAGAAGAACTAATTGGTTTCAATAAAAACTAATCAACTAATTCACTCAATAAAGAATTAAAGAATATGATATATTTTTTTCCCACATTTTGAACTCATAGTTTCAGTACAAGAAGATTCCAAAAGTGCGCATTTCACTACGGTGATCCCCATAAGATTATAAAATAACATAGAAGACAAAACGTTTACAAACAAATGTTATCAGTTCCAGTTTTAGATAGAAAAATTAGGTAACAATAGATAGATAGTGTTCACATAGTACAATATTTTTTTACATTATGTAATTATACTTAATCATAATTTAAAATATTTATCAATGCATGGTAAATAATATGCAATTTATTTAATTTCGTTCTTCAGTACAACTCACCTTTCTCTCATTCATGTATTGGACCATTAAAAATATTTTAATTTATATTTGAATGCAATATTTACTTCTAGGTATATACTTTTAGAATAAATAACTTAGTTTCAGTAAAGTATTCTGTTTACGAGTTAGAAACAAACACATCATGTGCTATATCCTTCGCCCTTGGGTATCTTTATAACCCTTAAAACATTAAAGTTTAGTCTACAGCCTTCGAAGTCCCAAATTTCAAACTTAGAAATTTGCTACCAAAATAGTTTGCAGATATCTTTAATCCTTATCTAAATCGAAGAGGTTGTTAAGCCGTATATTATATTAAGAGCCAAATACGAATCAAACCACGTTAAAATAGATCATACTTTGACAGAATGTATTCTAAAAATGTCAAATATTCTTAGGGCCTTGACTATATTTTAAAGTTTACTATGAAAACGTAGTCATGTGGAATGTCAGAACGTATCTGGGGCTCATAACCATAACCCATAACAAAGCACTGAAAAAGTTTATAAACCAAAAAAAGGGAATTATTTGTGTAGGTAGAATTCGCCAAAATAAAAAAAATAATACGTAGTATATTTAAATTGAAGATACTGATATGCGAAGGTAGAGCTGTAAATCATGGCATGAAATTACGAAAGGTTTAGCTGGTAACAGAAAGAGGAGTTCATCAAACTAAACTTTAGAAAATAGTTTACAAATACTGAAGGAAAGTACTAACATAAAAATTCTAAGCAAGTCCGTATATAGAGCAATAGAGAGACGATACAACGGTTTCAGAAATAAGTAGGTACTTATTCGTGTGGTTAACGTACCACTGTACATAAGAACTTACGACCTAAATCAGGACGTTGTACGTAGATGTACATGATTTTGGTTGATGTGCCATGGCAATCATGGCATTGAAAAGAACACCGAAACACATCATCATCAACCAGGACTTTATCACTTTTTAACTTTGAGTCCGTCCAACTCCAAGACAACACGACAAGTGAAATCACGTCATTCTACACTCGAGAGCAATGAATCCGGGTCACTTAAAGAATGTTAAAAATCTCGGAAACTAAAAATGATAGGTTAATGCAATAAATTGTATTTAATAGACAATGTAATACTCGATACACTCTGTGTCTTCCATCGTGCTTGTAGATCATAAATTTTGATTCGTCGGAGAACATAACTTTTGACCAATCTTCAATACTCCAATTTACGTGGCTCTGGGCATATCTTAGTCTCGAAATACGATGCCCACGCTCCAGTTTAGAGCCGTTTGCAGGTCTAAGGGGTTTTAAGTTAGATTCAGCAAGCCGACGTCTTACTGTCCATGCACTTGGGTTACTTCCTCCGAGGCGTCGAAACTGATTGGTGAGTTCAGTTCCTGTGAGAAAGCGATTTCGAAGCATGGTGTTCACCAAGTATCGGTCTTCTCGTGCTGTGGTACACCTGGTTCTGCCCGTTCCTGGTCTGCGTAGGTTAGAACCAGTTTCTTCGTAACGTCGGAGAACTCTTTGTACTGTTGACAGCGACACACCGACAGTCCTGGCTGTATCGCGCTGACTCCGGCCGGTTTCCAGCATTGTAAGTATTCTGGTGCATTCTTCAGGCGTAAGCGACATAATTTCAGCTTGAATAATGAATATAGAGCACTATCAACATGGTTTATGTACCCACATAAATGACAGATTACAAACAAAAGCAAAACCAAATGCTGTAATTTCGTAGTTCCATCTTCGAAAGTGGCCCTTTTTCAAATTTGATTTTTTTATGATATAACTTTACAATAACTAAGAAGTTTTAATACCTTCATTTAAGGAGTATTACATTGTCTATTAAATACAATTTATTGCATTAACCTAGCATTTTTAGTTTCCGAGATTTTTAGGATTCTTTAAGTGACCCGGATTCATTGCTCTCGAGTGTATAATAAAAACATACCTATTCTCTATGATAGATTTTTTTTGAAACAAATATGGAACCGATTTCAACTCTCAAAAGTGTGAAATGACTTGTTGGAGGTAGTACCATGATAGTTCAAAAGTTCCTATTAACACAATATTGTGCGCATGGTACCGACTTCGACAAGTAATTTCACACTTTTGAGTGTTGCAGTCGGTTCAATTTTTTGTTTAAAAATGTTTTTTCCCTCCTTTTTAGTGACCCTTGCTACTTACGGGATCGATTGTCATTCAGTGTCAACGGCTATATCATCAAGAATGGAGAATATTTTTCAGATATTGGAGTGTAGCTCAAGATGGGCTATACCGATTTTGATGAAATTTGAATGGGACCAAACAATAAGTATCGGCTTACAAATAAATAAAAAATTATCAAAATCGGTTGGCCCAGTCAAAAGTTCTGAGGTAACAAACATAAAAAAATCTGACGAATTGAGAATCTCTTCCATTTTTTAGAGTTGGTTAAAAAAGATCCTCTAATTGCATATTTTGGATCGATCAATAATTATTAGTGAAATAGGCCAAGTCCAAGACTTGCTCGCGTGGTGAATGCTTTTCTTGACATGAGCGTTTTATTTTAAATTTGTTATTAATACTTTAAACACTATACTTACATATAATAAATATTCGTCGATTTTCTCTTAGGCCTATGACTTTATTAACAAAAAACTATATACATTACTATCTACATAGAAGCAATTAGGCAAAGGCCATTGTAGGCCCACGGGTAGTCCAAATGCTCCGGTCTCCCACCAGTTGACAACATTGCCCCGATAATTTGCAACGCTCATTCGTTGAGCCAAATATGGGTCAGCATTTTCATCACGCGTTGCATGGACCAAGCACTCTGATAGGTTTTATAAAATAAGATGATCTCCCCGCCCCCACTGACCCAATGTCTCTCTACCAAACGGCTCAAATATATAACCACTAACGAGATTAACATGCTTGAAATATGTTCTTCGTATATAATAAACTATATTATTATGAACCCAAATATGTACGCTCAATTGTTTCGGAGAAAATTGGGTGAAACTTCATTTATTCGCAGTCCTCATAACACACCCTTCACCCACGTCGTCAGTACATTATGCTCGTCGTAAATATATTTTTATTTTCATCAGCTTATAAGGCCCCTAAAATAAATTCCTAAAATCAGAATTCCTTTATAAATGTTCACTTGTTCACAATGTTCACACATCCATGATCAAGGTCACATATCTCTAAAATCTGTACACCTGTCTTCTCACCATCGTTTTCGTAGAAACTCAAGCCAAGCATCCAATGGTGTGTTCAGGCAGCTGTCCTCGAGAGGCAGTAATTTTAGTACAGCTTGAACAACATCTTCAACAGAAATACCAATATTATAAAGGTTCTGATTTTTCATGAGATATTCCCTAAAACAACAAACAAAGCTAAAATATTGCGTGGTCAATCCAAAATCACAGCTGATAGAAAAACATGCACTTTCTTATATATTTGCGATATTGAAGTAGATAGATAACGTCAGAAAATATGAAGCGTCCCTGATTCATTATCGATTTCCGCAAGATTACGGCTCGGTATCGAGGTTAAGCCGAAACTATCCTAAAATAGCTCGCCTCATACAAGTAGAGTAAGGCTCTGTTCAGACGACGCCGCGCGCGCGCCGCAAGCCCCGCGGCGCGAGGGCGGCGTGAGCGCGGCGCGGCCGCGCGGCGCGGCCGCGCGGCGCGCCGCGCCTGCGCCGCGAGTACTGTTCCCACGACGCCGCGCGCGCGCCGCAAGACCCGCGGCGCGAGGGCGGCGAGCGCGCGGCGCGGCGCGCGGCGTGGAGGCGGCGCGCCCGCGACCGCGCGCGAGACTGAAAGTCGGCCGATGCCACTTTGTAGTTTTAGGTATATTGCAACGTTTCGGTTGATGTGATATGAACCGAAACGTCCACTGTTGTACAAGGCCTTCGCATAATACATTTTCAGTTCTTCAGAAGGCGCTGCAACTTCTGGTACCATTTCCATAATCGCCATTTACGACACCCACGGGAATAAATGGGGGGTTGACATTCTAATACGGCAACCCCACCGGGTAATTTCAAACTATTTCTACAAAAAAAGATTATTAAAAAAATAATTAAACAGAAAATGGAATTTCACACTTTTGGGTGTTGAGGTCGTCAACACCCAAAAGTGTGTAATAACTTGTTGAAGTCGGTACCATGGTAGTTCAAAAATACCTATTATCACATTATTGTGCGCATGGTACCGACTTCGACTAGTTATTTCACACTTTAAAGTATTGAATTCGGTTCCATTTTTTGTTTGAATTTTTTTTACCCTCTTTAGTGACTCTTGTTACTTACGGGATCGGTTTTCATTCACTGACCATATCATCAATATACGAAAACACTTTTCAGTTATTGGAATGTAACTCAAAAACGGCTTGACCGATTTGATGAAATTTAAATGGGACCACACGGGGTGCACCGTGCACCAGCTTTCAAATACAAAAAGAATCATCAAAATTGGTTCACCAAGTCGAATCGAAAGTAATGAGGTAAGTAACAAACAAAAAAAAACATTCGAATTGAGTATCTCCTCTTTTGTTGAAGTCGGTTAAATATAAACTTTTTAATAGACCACCAACATCTTTTATGTACTTAATACGCATTTAGGTACTTATTCGTTGTGTCATGTGTGTGTATATTAGGTATACACATTATATAATAATACATTAATTATTGATAGTAATAGTAACTAGTATAGGTATAAATGTATAGGTACCTATCCGATGATTAAAAACCGGGCCTTAGTTAACTTTTTAGTTCTATTTGATTAAATACGTAGGTACTAAGGAGACAGCACCGTTTCCCAAAATAAGGGATCGATTGTCTTTCTTTGTCAACGACTATATCATCAAGGAAAATGTTTTTTGATATTGGAGTGTAACTCAAAAACGGCTTAACCGATTTTGAAAGTATAACAATACTAAAAAGAAATATACACTCGAATTGAGAACCTCCTCCTTTTTTGGTCGGTTAAAATAACAAAAATATGTTTCTGTAAACTACGTTCATTATATTGATTAAAAACACTCATTTATATTTTTGCCATAGATGGTGCGTAAACTCATTTATAAATATAGTTTATTATAAAAAAACTCGCATCTGGATATAGTAATTAATTAGATCTATCGTTTCCCGTTTGAATCCTTTTTGTAGGACTAATAATTATAAAGTTCAGTATACTTTGCATTTACCATCGTGAATTTTGGGAAGCGGTGCTCTCTCTCCGTATTTTAAATTGTTAATTATTGGAGACATAAAATTACACATTTTGGGTTCACCCAATTTACGTACGTTGTAGGGAATAAAATAAGAAGAGATAAGTACGAGATACCTACGTATTTACACTAATGAATTGTATGCCCATTTTCGATTAAATATGAACACCTTCAATTATTAACTATTCATAAAGAGAAGTTGAACCGCCGAAACTCGCTATGGAGATGCAGTACCTATTTCTTCTGCAAGTAGTGAAGCAGTGTTGGCTCAGTAGCATTGGCTATGGATGGCCGCGCAGCAGGTACCTACATGGTTTGAATCCCGCCACGGGCTTGAGCTTCACCGCATGGTAGAAGGGCATTTTGCGAACGCCCGCCTGGTTAGCGACCACCCTCAAGTAGTAAATCTGTTGACAAGCACCTGACGGTGTGTTCCGGCAGCTGTCCTTGAGAGCCAGTAATTCTAGGTTAAGCCTTGTTAACACCTTCGATCACATCAACACTCAGAATCAAGTAAGATTGTGGTGAAAGGCTTACCTATCAGCAAAAAAAGGCGTTATAAATACCTACAGTTTACCTAGTCATTGGTAGGTAAGTATTATTTATATAGTTTATTTATAGGTAAGTACTTATCAGCTTTTTTATTTATTACTAGCTTTCCGGGCGCGGCTCCGCCCGCGCGTATGTCGGTTATCGCGCGAAAACATTAATCTCTTTAAGCGCAGTCGGATAAAAACTATCCTATGTTTTTCCCGGGTCTCAAACTATCTCCATACCAAATTTCATTCAAATCGGTCCAGTAGTTTCGCCGTGAAAGCGTAACAGACAGACAGACAGACAGACAGACAGACAGACAGACAGAGTTACTTTCGCATTTATAATATTAGTACTGATAGTACTGATTAAATAGTTCAGTACCTACGTATTTTATCAAATAGAAATAAAAAGTTAACTAAGGCCCGGTTTTTAATCATCAGATAGGTACCTAGTTATTATTACTATCAATAATTAATGTATTGTAATATAATGTATATAATATGCAGTTATGCACACACAACGAATACCTAAATGCGTATTACATGAACGATGTTGGTGGTCTTTTAGAAAATTTAAATTGTACCTGACTTCAAAAAAGAGGAGTTTCTCAATTCGACTGTTAATTTTTTTGTTTGTTACCTCATTACTTTCGACTTGGTGAACCAATTTTGATGATCTTTTTGTATTTGAAAGCTGGTGCACTCCGTGTGGTCCCATTTAAATTTCATCAAATAGGTCAAGCCGTTTTTTAATAACTGAAAAAAGTTTTCCTATCTTGATTATATTATAGTCATTGACAGTGAATGACAACCGATCCCGTAAGTAACAAGAGTCACGAAATAGGGTGTATTTTATTAGGAAATTTAACCGACTTCAACACTAAAACTGTGAAATAACTTGTCGAAGTCGGTACTATGCACACAATATTGCGATAGGGTACTTTTGAGCTATCATGGTACCGACTTCAACAGGTTATTTCACACTTTTGAATGTTGAAGTCGTAAATTTTATATAAATTTAGTATGGTTAACATTTTATCAGTCTGATATTTTTATTTGATTGTTGAAAACGTAGGTAGGTAGGTATAGGATTGGTATTTTACTAACACATTTATGTTGTACTTAAAACATATCTCCAAGTGGCTTTAGTGCGCCCCCCCCCCCCCCTCCACTCACCTCCCGGGGCGCATAGCAAGCAAATTGTTATATTTTAGGTATTAATGGATGGAGCACAAAATTTTATGCCCCGGGCGGTAATTGAACCCGCATCCTCCAATTTCGCGCCGGATTTGTAAAATATGATTTTCGCATAGCACGCGATAGTGCTTGTATTCATATTAATAAGTAAATTGTTGCCTGATACCTACGTTGGTTTTCTCAAGCGAAGTTTTAGGAACGCATTTTAAATAGTTAGGTAATGTATCCAATGATGGTGCGTAAACTACTTATAAACTCGACTAATTACAAAAAACCTAACAAGTTAATATAGCGTATTATTAGACCTATCGTTTCCAGTTTGAATCCTTTTTTTTGGACTTATAATTACAAAGTTTCGTATAACACTGCATTTACCATAGCGGGGGCTGGACGGAGACAGAGCACCCGTTTCCCAAAATTTGCGATGGTAAACGCAAAGTATATTAAACTTTATAATTATTAGTCCAACCAAAAGGATTCAAAGTGGAAATGATAGATATATTAATATACTATATCCAGATGCGAGTTTTTTTATAATTAACTGGATTAATAAACAAGTTTACGCACCATCTAATGGGAAAAAAAGAAATGAATTAACTATTTTAAATGAGTGTTTCTAAACGTTGCGTTGTTTACAGTAATTTATTTTTGATATTTTTAATAATCGTTTATAAAACGCCGCAGAAAAAGACTTTACCGGTATAGTGACAATCCAAAAAAATAATTAATTAGGTATTTTCTAACCCTACATGGCATAGGCAGCATAGCATCTAGATAGATAGATAGATAGAAAATTATTTATTTGCATTACTTAAAAATAACATTACAAAGAGACAAAAAATAATCGTATACAAAGGTACGGTCTTATTGCATAAGCAAATTATTCTAGACAACCGATCTGAGAAAAAAAACTCGCAAAAGGTTAGCCAGGTTAGCAGTTAACAAATTAAACATTACTTATATAATTGTTAGTCTGAGGTCAGAATGTTCGAGTAAGTTCCGGTTTTACTACCCAAAACATATTTAATAAATAAAACACTATCTTTAGACCGATAGCACAATAGACATATATACAGTAGTTCGACTCCGCGGTATCCTGGAATTCAATGACAAATGACGATCAGAGCTCTAGGGTTACTATTATCGAAATATTAGAAAATTTTCATTTTTTTAAAGAAAACACAGTATTTTCGTCGGCGCGACAACTCCATTACAACGGTCGCGAGTACTTATGTAGGTATATACAATTTTACTGAGAAAATAAATTTAATTCCAGTCCTTTCACCCAACGATAGTCGTCAGTTGTTGTGTATAGGTAAAAATATAATTATATATATTATCTACTTATTTGAGAGAACACAAGCGCGCGCAGAATTGATTAATAAAACGCCATTGTCTTTGGTAATATAGTAAGGCCACCAGATAACGAGGTTATTGTATGATTATTTGCCTTTAAAACTCCTTGGGTTCTTTTTTCTATTAAAATGATGAAAAGATTACAACCTCTATAGTGTCAATCTGCTGACAGCTTATTAAAACTAAACTGTAAGTAAACACCGCAGTAAAGCATGTGAACAATCAGTCTAGTTGTATCTTTTTGTACCTCCTCGATGTAGGGAAGGCCGCACGGTTGATCACGTGACTGAATTCGGGTAATTTCTTCGTAGTTACACTACTGCTTAAGAAGCTCCATGTATCTATTGTGCCGATAGCGCTAGGTTTTTAGGTTTCAAAAATATTAAAGTTGATTGTGTTTTGGATATAGTTTCCTGACCATTTGCCAAACGTAATACTTACAGTAGTTTGTGTCATGTTAGGTGCTTGCTTAGGTAGAAATTTAGGTATTTGTCTTTGCGAACATTATCCGACGACAATAAAATTCAAGTTGAAAATTTGTCTTACATGATAATAATAAAATAGTATTAAATGTACACATGTATTTTGTGTCATTTCTCTCCACGGGAATACTGATATTTAACCAGTACCTAGGTAGTATGGTGCCTAAACGGTTTTCAAAGAATATTATAATAGGTCAAATGGGTGTTACTAGTTTCAGTTCACTGGTATCCGTTGTACCTACATAACGTTTTGTGTCGAAGTCATCCATGGCATTAGAAAATATATATATTTATTCTAGAACACCCCGTAAAAGCCACAAAAGAAAATACAAGTTATTAGATTTTACGTCTTAAATATTATCAATTATCATAGATTAAAGAAACACTATGCTGAATTTGTGTCGTTTATATCCATGGAATATTATTAGTACCTACCGTAATCGTACCTACAGAACGAACGTATGTGCTTATTTATGCAGCGTGTTTATTTTTGGTGTTTAATTGCCATGCATGGAAATTAGGTACACAAATTTACAGTGTCTATTTTCCATGCAAATTTACATTGTCTATTAAATATGTAAACCCTAATGATTTTAATATATTTTTGAGGCGTTGGTAGCATAAAAAACCAAAATTTTTAAAAATCCAATAATTCCATGGTCTAAAACGGCACAAAATTATTTATTGGCCATATTTATCCATATATATCCGATGAAGTTAATATTTAACATTTCAATTGTATTTTTTTTTATATTGTTCTAACATACTGTCCGTTTGTTTGTTTGCACTGGATGAAAATGACACAAACTGGTTTTGCACACTACGCAGGCTATCTTAGATACGATGCCATTATATTTTTAAACTTTAAAATAATATTGGAAGTTTTGATTTGAATTAAACAAATGAGCCACAAATCATTGAATTGCTGAAAATGCAAGTGACAGATGTGGCACAAAACGCAATAATAAGCTTTATAGGTACGACTGTATCCACATGCAAGAAATTAGCAACTTTAGAATTTTTTAAACTTATGATCCCAAAATAGCCTAGCGCTATCGGACTACTTTGCGTTTCACAGTCATCGATTTAACCTATCCATTGGTTTTAACCTTGAAACACACTGCAAATTAACTGTCATTTTTATCATTCACTTATTTTATGTGTTGCATAGCAACCCGAAACTTAATTACGACATTCTGAAACGGGCCCTGAATAGTTAGTCAAGTGGTAAAGCTCAATAGATACCGCGTATATGGATGCTTATTTTCGCTATACGATTCAAGTAAGCGTGGCGCAGTGGCGGCTAAAGAGACTGGGAATCCAAAGCCTATAGTTCGAATCTGTTGACCGCCGTGTAATCTTTTGGCAAAAAAATTTTTAATGACTGGTTTCTCTTTTATTGTTTTTGCTCAATAACTTAATAATAAAATAAATATGAATATATTGGGCTGGTCTTATTCTGTGGGGGCGAAGTACAAATTTGTACAAAAAAATGCATAGGTACGAGCACTTTGTGAAGTTGGTCCTATTATGGAGTCATGTAAACCACTTTTTGGCCAGTTAAAAGTGTTTCCCCTTCCATGTCAGTATACTTTTGATATATCGTGCTTTGTAAAACAACACAGCTACCTTTATAATACATCGAGTGAAATTTAGTCTCGAAATACCAGAAATAGTGATAGATTGGTAAATAAGTATGCTCGTAAGTCGGTACGCTATCAGAAAAAAATTGTTATTCTATGTCAATCAAAATATATAATAAATTATCACAATATATTAAACATTTGCCTTTGCACAAATTTAAGAATGAACTAAAAATCTGGTTGCTGCATCATTCTTTCTACTCTCTTGATGAATATTTTATTTTTAAGACGAATGGTTAGTTTTATTCGATTAGATTTAAGAAACCTGTTTACCATAAGAATAAATACTTACCTACCTACCTACTTCTAGAAATTACATTTTTAGTATACGTTTTTGCATGCCAGTAATTTGGTAAAATGTGCTAGATCTCAAATTGATTTACTTACTTTTAACAACATTATTGTACTCACATTTGAAGCAAATAAATGATATTTTATTCTATTCTATTGCGAACCCGTGACTTAAATAAAACTTGCCTATTAAAATTCAATCCGGTAATAATGATATATTTCGGAACAGCGACTGCATTGTCTTTAACACTTTTGAGCACTAATTGCTGCTGACGTATTTGCAATATGGATGATACACGCTTAGCAAACGTCAATGTATGGCGTGAGGCCAACAGAATCCCGCCTCGTATATAGCGTCCAAAAGGTCGTAGGCGCCATGAAATCGGCGGCGGTTACACGTTTTAGTCGAAACGTGCCGGTTATTTCATTGAACGTTATAAACGATATAACGGCATATCTTATAACAATACTAGCTTTCCGGCCGCGGCTCCGCCCGCGTGTATGTCGTTTATCGCATAAAACCATTAACCTCTTTATACGCAGTTGGATAAAAAACTATCCCACGTCCTTCCCCGGGTCTTGAGCTATTTCCATACCAAATTTCATCCAAATCGGTCCTGTACTTAAAGTTTATTCGTTGCATACAAAAATACAAATCTTTCCTCTTGTAAACACAAATGTCATCATAAAACAACCACTGCAATGTGTAGGTACCTATTTATTTAATTCACAGGATTTATGCAGTTTTACCACAGAAATACGATTTTTTTCCAAAATATCTACCTACGTAGTCGCAGTGTAAATAACTGCTTTTTTCAGCTAGTTGCCGAGGGTAGATTTTTTTATTTTATTCAGGTGACAGGCTTTGACCACTTCACCTGATGGTAAGTGATGATGTGGTCGAAAATGTTTTTTAGAGTAACTTAGAATTACTGACTCTCAAGCAAGGATAGCTTTCGTAACACACAGGAGCTTGGCGACAGATTTTCTACTTCAAGGTGGCAGCTAGCCAGGCGGACATTTGCGAAATGCCCTACCACCATGCTACAACGACCGCCATGTCGGGAGCGATCGAGACGGCTTCTAATTTCTATCAGGCATTAAAAAAAACTTTATTGGTACAAATTTTTGTAACCTCTCTTATTTTGAAATAGGTGCTACTCATGTCATTATTATTAATTAATGTTGTTGAAAATCAACTATTTTTTGTTTTCCTTATATATGAAGTGAAAAGTAGAGTGCTTAACACGGCTGAGTCATCAAATCCTACTTGGACTGTTATAGCGCTTAGTAGATAGTCTAAATACCTCGTATGGGAATTGATTCTTTCGATCCTTGTACTATAACAATCTACTATTCTATACACAGTAGGTACCTACCTACAGTGATTTGAAATATTTAGATTAGTTATATCCGAACACCACTGCTCTAAAAGCTTACTAGAATTTACCTATATACATACCTACGCACATGTATATACAGTTTGTAATGACAAGGAAAGAACGTTCAAATATTATGCGTCATATCTGTTGTTAGAAAGAGATAAATAAGCAATTCGTGTTACCACCGAACCGCCACGAGACGTTCCGATCACCATTATGCTGCGATCTCTTTCACTCTCTCACACCAAACGATACACATATCTCGCTCATCCATTTCATTGAAATTAGTTCCTAAGATAAAACAAAATGACGATATTTTCTATTTCATCAATAAAAGCAATAATTACGCGAGAAATGAAACAGTTTTCTTATCTCTCACAGTGCCTGTATAATTATCGCAGAGTCTAAAGACACAAGAAAGGCATATTGTCCACAGATTATTCCTAAAAAACACGATTAGCGGCGATGTATTCACCGGACGCTTGGAAGTGCAAGACTGGTAGTGACTCAGGTGATTACCCTCAATTCGTCTAGTAAATATGGAGGCCATACAACACATCTACAGGTAAAAAAATCTTAGCCTACCTATCATGGTTAGCGCCCTGCCCACCGCCGCGCGCCCGCGCCGCCGGCTCAAACTTCATCATATTGTGGAGATTGTGAAAGGGCATTTTCCGAATTCTCGCCTAGCTAGCTACCATCCACAAGAGATAATCACCTAAAAGTGTTTTCTGATAGCACTCATTGAGAGCAGTATAGACGCCCATCACCCTGAGACATACAAAAGTATGTCTCAGGGTGATGGGCGCAGTGCATGTTATAATATGCAGAATTTACTGCTTAACATCAGGTGGACGTCTTGCATGTTCAGTCACAATATTCACAATCCAATAAAAGAAGGTTCTTGGCGACAGATTTTCTACATGATGGTGGTGGCTAGGCTACCCAGGCGGGCATTAGCAAAATGCCCTACTACCAAACTGAAACGACTGCCATCCAATACAACAACCGGGACCGACGACGACCCTCTACCTGCAATACCTATGATAAATACCTACCTATCTTTTAAAAACAATTGGTTACATTCCTCCTTTCATATATAATATCATTGGTTACATTTAAACTAGGTATACCTAAGTACAAAGACGTCCAAATTTGATCTATATATAGCTAGGTACAATAGCAAGAAAATAAGTTGGTACCTCTACCTACCTACATAGGTGTACCTATACTAAGTAAGAAATCGTCTCCCAACGAGTTCGACCAATTTTATTATGTTTTGTCTTCGATTCGACTTCAATCGTTGCTATGAAACGCAACATAAAACTTGCACCACCGATTCGTCGTTCCATACAGTCTCGCTCTCGCCGACGCGAGAGACGGGTCGTAATGACAAATCGTACACCGACGCCGCGCCGCGCGACCGCGCCGCGCACACGCCGCCCTCGCGCCGCGGGTCTTGCGGCGCGCGCGCGGCGTCGTCGGAACAGTACTCGCGGCGCAGGCGCGGCGCGCCGCTCGGCCGCGCCGCGCACACGCCGCCCTCGCGCCGCGGGGCTTGCGGCGCGCGCGCGGCGTCGTCTGAACAGAGCCTAATAGAGCACCTGCAGATAAAAGGGGTTGATGACCGAGAAACAAAGAACTCTTTTTAATATCAGGTAGACGATGGTACGGCGCATAGCGTTATACTTTTCAACTTCATTATTCCCTAGTACTAACTATTGAAGTGATGAAACTCAATCAACAGTGAATATACGAATTCGGCTACCAGTTCATGCTAAAGCAGAATTAAATTTGGCACATCATTAAGCATCATAAATCTTAAGACAGATATCTCAGCATGATATCTGAGACAATAATAGCCGTGTATGTAACGAGACATGTCGCCATTCTATTGTAAGGTGATAAGCTATATTAATCTTAAATATTATTTACTAGGAAGCTTTCACTGCCTGGGAGTGTTGAGTGGTATGTAATTACAAAGAAATATAACTGCTATTAATTGTGTAAGTACTTAGTGCTGAGGACTTAAGAATACGCTCGCACTGGATAACGTGGTCTAAATTTACAGATTATTAGTAGTCACTGCGTTCTATATTTGTTATTGCAAATGTAGTATAACTAGCTTCTGTGCAGCCTTAATCAGGCGTCAGACGGGTTTCTTTCCTCTTGTTTCTGCATGCTGCTACGCAGTAAGTACTGTATCGACGTTGCGACGACGTGTCACATAAACTATATTTAAAACTAGTAGCAATTGATGATAGCTTTATGTTTATAGACCCTTTGATACTGCTATGATAATATACCCTGATCAGTTATGTAGACATTTAAACTGTTTAAACCTTAAGGATTAAGCTATGCCTATGAAGGTACATATACAGTTAGTTACTTACTATAAGTAAAATTCCTCTCGTCTCTTCCGTAATCAGATGTTATATCCTTAGCTTTAGAGCGGTTCAGGATGTTCGCCTTGATTTTACAAAGACAAAATAGATGATACCATTTAGAGACATGCATCTCGTAGCGCTTAGAGGTTTCGCAACTTGAAATGAGGAAGTTGCAAAACTTCGTATTCCTGATTTTCCTGAGTCCTTATTCAATTCCAAATATAAATCATACATACGTATATACATAGGTACATAAAATCACGCCACTTTCCTGTAGGGATAGGCAAACACCAGACAACAAAAAATACAAATATAATCTCTACATTTTTTTAAATACGGTAAAATGTTGGAATAAGTAAGTGTGGTGATACTGGTGATAAAATTGGCACGGCGCGGTGCGCGTAGGCAGAAAGTATACAACGTGGGACCTTATCGCTTATATGTTCGCGCGATTCAAGACAAGTCGCCTGCTGGCTGACACCCGAGGTGGAATGTTGATAGACTAGGTAGTCGAACACTAGAACAATGGCGGCGTTAGCTGCTGTTAATGGCAAACTAGATCGTAAGTACTTAGGTACGTTTGTATATTTGAGATGTAATGCGAAAGGGGAGGTCATGTGTCTTCAATATCATCAAAAGGTTTCAAGAGCTCGTCGAAAGTAAACTCCGAAAACAATATTTCGTTCCGCATGGTATAATTGAAGTTCATAATTTAGAGGATATTATGTAAAATATGATACCCGTTAGAAGAAATGCAAAGAGCCTATAAAATTAGGAAAATTAAGATTGAATCATGAAGGACTGGATCAGTCTCCTTAGCATGAACATATGAAATATCGGCGTGAGAGTTGACTAGACGACAATTGTTTCTCAATTAGCATATTGCTTCACTGCTGTTATAAAAATATGAATATTGCTGTGCAGTGGGGCGTCGGATACTTTATATGGGCTTAACCAGAGAGTGGGCGGTCGGCGGCCGTGAGCGTCGTCGGTTGCACGATTAGCCGAGTGGCAGCCGCCAGCCGCCAACCTCGCCCGGCTTGCGACACTGCACCTACATAAATAATCGCCTATTATAATACAATTCATGCCCTGGGCTCGCGATTATGTGCACCCAGCGACCATCGCAAAGTTTAGACACTCAAAGAGCAAAGACTCATGGTACAGTTACGTCATGGAGACCGCTTAACAGATATGGGTAGCGGTTATATCAACGGCGAGTTACGATAGGAGCAATGCAAACACAAGTCATCACATAAAAATGTTAAGACTGCGACTATTAGACAACGTTCTCAGTAATGTGTAGGTAGTGGAACGCGCCTATTACGTTGGTGCAGTGAGATGACATGAAAACCTAGTAAGGGGCAAATTAGTCGGTTGTTGCTTGGTGCGGTCGACGATGATAGGCTTATGACTCGACAGTCTGCGCGCGCTCGTCCCAGATTTGTGATAGCTGGTCGCATCGCGTACAGTTGCGTATTGTGCGACCCTCGACGGGGTTAACGCTCTGCCCGGAGTCGTCGACACGGCCACGATAATTACTGTCGCTGCGTCTCTGCTCCCTATGCCTGCCCTTCGACTCCGTCCGGCTGCATCTAACATCTAACAGCTCTAACTCCGCCACTAAAGTGCTAATTGAAACACTTCTACTGACAGAGCCTTGACCGTTTGTGAACAACGCAGAAAGTGTTCATACATTATGCAAATGGAGTCAGTTTTTCCTGTGAATAACCTAAGAATGGCAGAGCTAGAAAGTACCTCTAATTCGCTTATGTCGATCGATAAGTCCCAATGGCCAAAGGTTAACGACGTCTTTACTATTTAATAACGTGTTAGGTCTGACCTCGCACATTTCCAAGGTAAAACATTGAATATTGAGAGGAGCGGACTGATCCCTGGAGGGTATTAACTGGCGCATAAATACTCATAAATGTAGTGTATGCCCAAATATATGATCCTCCTTGCTAGCAATGAACAATCGATAGATGGGCTGCCCTAGAAGCAAAGCGTGAATTAACTTTTGAATAAAAATTTAATGTAAGACGAATTGATACTTCTAGCTTTACACAGGCAATAAGAATTGATGTCAGTACCTAGCCACATTTTAAAGATAGAATTTATTAGTATCTATGCCAATGAAAAGACTGTTCAAATATGATATAAAGTTAATAGAAAACAAAATCGCCAATCATTTGTTAAAATAATTAAGATATTTTGTGGCTTATAGGTACTATTCTTTTCGAAGATGAGGAATATGGTTCAATAATCTTTGAGATAAGATTACTATGCAATGTAGAGCAAAATCAATCATCAAGATAGAAATAGATTTACTTGTATCCCAACACAGCCTCGAATATCGGATATATTTTTAACTTTCATCAATGCCACTTTGTAATGCTGGAATGGTTATTTAACACACAATTAAAGTCTGTTCAGATTAATTGACTTTGTCTTGGGCCCCTTTTGTTGTCACATTCCTGTTTACGCAACGACAGCTTTGTAGCTAGCTGAGCTGTATAACTATATGGTATAAAATGCCCTTGACATAATTTTGTGTCTCGGAAACAACCTTTTATTAATTTCTTGCGAGTCTGCTATTTCATCTACTTTTTCTAATTCCATGCAAGTGGCTTGCTTTGATGCGAGACGCTTCAATCACGTTGAGATATGTAATCATGCGTTTGGGACTATTATTGTTGATATACGAGCAGGTAAAGAATTATCGAACATGGGTGATTTCGACTTCGTATGTTCGTTTGGTACTAAGAAGGTTAAGTATTATTATTCTGGAATATTTCAAGTAACTATAGGTAGAGCCGTAGTATAGAACCGTAATTTATTACTAATTTTCCATTCCATTCCACGTTTGAAATCACGTCAGTTCTCAAAAGGAAGTTGTAAATAGAGGCGGGCTCTGCGCCGCCGCCGGCCCGTGAACTGATTAATTATTATTGCCCCATCAAACAAAACCCCTCAAAGTGAACGACAAAGCGACCCAAATCGATTCTCAGCAATGATGTTTCCAAATTGAATGCGTTTGTTTTAATTAACTGTTACACAACGACCTTGTACGATTACTAATCTAGATAGTAACCTATACGGTATTCAATCATACAGGATCCTGTTATGCAATTGCCTTCTATTGAGGAAATTAATTTGGTAGGTAACCTAAGTCTTACCTTAAGTACCGACTGTTAACTGATAAGTTTCTATTGAAGTCAATATTATTTATAAAATCATTGATCAAAGGTGACAACGGTTTATGCTGTCCGCAGTTCTATTCCGGGTGCGTAGTACCTAGGTACATTTTTTATATGAATCCAGCACCATTCGTTGAGTATATCTTGCTTACGT
The DNA here is from genome assembly GCA_963854805.1 of Plagodis dolabraria. Classification (NCBI taxonomy): domain Eukaryota; kingdom Metazoa; phylum Arthropoda; class Insecta; order Lepidoptera; family Geometridae; genus Plagodis; species Plagodis dolabraria. The sequence goes on from OY978442.1 coordinate 17,356,870, forward strand.
CTTCGAACGCATCATTCCTTAGTCACATAGTAATCAAAAGCTAGTCTCTTGCTATTTAAAAACAGTTTCTTGCACTTTTAAATTCATATTAGGGAAGATTAAAAAAATAATAATAGTATATGGTAGGCAGGACAAAAGGTAAGCAGTATTTTATTGCATTGCATTGTATTTTCTCTGTAATTTATTAGGATTTTCTGAAGAAAGTATACTTCAAGAAGCGTAGAGTCTCTAAGTTGTAGAGCTATTTTCGTGTTAGTCCACATATTGGCTGCGTTGCGTATATAGATAAGTACAATAGTCATAAGTAGCATCGGATGAGCCAGTGAGAATTCGTTCTGTATTCCCATTGTGGTGCGTCACAATGCAAATACAGAAAATATTAGTAAATAATAAAATTGAAATAATACGAAAAAATTGGGAAAAAATTAATATTAAAATATAATGTATTATTAGGTATTAGTATTAGGCGTGCATCTAATACCAATAAATCGCAAATATTTAATTTCTTCCGTTGTGTCGGAGTAGGAGATATTATTTTTCTAAGACGACGTATACACATTTCAAATTCAAATTATTGCACACAAAATGCGAGCGACGAATAATTATTTTCTCAATAAAGAAGTTGTCACCTGAGATTTCTGATGTCTCATATTATAAGCTCAAGCCACAGAGCCTCGAATTCTGGCGCAATGAGGTTAAATATCCAAATTGATGATCCAAAATGAACTCAGTCAATCCCTTATAATGACTTCACATATTCAATAACATGTCTCATTAAACTAGTAAAATCCTCATTTCTTAAAGTCCTCTCCTCGTCCTATTTATACATTCTTAAATTAAGCGGGGAAAGACGATCATCATCCCTAGCTTTTTGTAAATTGTTAATTCAATTCAATCCAAATAATTATTGGTTGCAAGTAGGTACAAATAGTTCTTAAGATAAATTTAGTTCTCTACAGTCGTCCAGTCCACTGGTGTACAAATATGGAAATCAGAATTAATTAATGGCTAAACAGAATTAATCATATAAATTATTTCAAATTTAACAAAGATTACTAGACAGTTTTTAGAAGATTTTTAGCAGAAGATATAAAACGTAAGTGCATTCGACACCTCTCCTTTTTTGAAATTTTTTGTTTGAAGAAAATCTCGGGTTCTTTACCATTACCAGGCAAAGTTTTTCAGCAGTTTCCAGGCCGCCCGAAGGCCTACTGCCATTTTAAGAGAGCCAACTGCCGCGACGCAACTTTACGTGACCGCCAAAGCAATTAACTCAAAATGCCACAAGCAGTAACCACCCATCCAAGTAGTGACTGCAGGGAATATTGTTTATACTTGACCTAGTTGATCGATTTAGAACGCCTAGGAAAGCTCCACTACGAGCGCTTCAAAACGTTTCCACTTGTAAATAAAGTTTTAAATTGATCCTATTGTTTGATAAGTGTACAAACATTTTCCCCCTAGTTCCGGACTTAACCCTAGCCATGCCCATGACGGGCCAAGAGGCGCAGAGGGATAATGGAACTTGCGTCCAATGGGATTTAAAATAATAGGCCGTGAGACCGCCTGATGGCGTCCGTCACGTCACGGCGGCGACCCGACGGATCGGATCCGGCGCGGCGTCCCTTGCACGCAACCTCTGGGAAAATAAAGATTTTCTGCGCGTTAGATATACATGATTTGTATTGTTATGAAATAACGTGAATGTTTTACTTATCTGTGGGATATTTCCGTTGTTATTCTGTTGTATGCTGTGTTAATTGAAATAAACTACATATTTAGGTCCACTTTGAGACATCCAGGTTTATAGATTAGATGCATATCTAGGTAACATAGGACAAATTTTATTAATACACAGTGGCATTCAATAACTTGTCTTCTTCACCAGAACATCTACCACATGGATCGACAGTTGCTATTGGACGTTTTTAAGGAAAGTGCAATATTGCTGTCATCCTTCTATAGTCTGCCTATATGGTATTATCTAACTAGTAAAAGGAATGAGTTACAAAAAAGGAAAAATCAGAAATTTTAATATTTCGCGTAGAATGTTGACCTGAAACCGTGTTTTTGAAAATGAATAGAACATGTTTTCAGGACGTACCATACATGAGAAAGGAGACATTAAAGCAATTAATATGAAAAGCTGAGTGTATAAAACCCATTTTAGCTTCGACTTAAGTATGAGATTATGAGAACTCGACTTTGGTTCTGGCTGAAAAACACCTCTGCTTAAATAACATGTTTTATGCACTCGTTGTACATTTTACTAATTCACGATACGCCGCCATGCCTTTGAAGCACCATACTCTCTACCATAATGTTCTAGTTTCCGACCCAATTATTGTTCTCTGAAAACGCTCTTTCCATTTGCATCACGTCAACCGACTGAATGAGTTTAGTAAAAGCCCCTTAGCCGTGTCGACTGCTGGTCGAATACCATAAATGTCAAAGTCACATTTGCTAGATTTAAGTTTCACGCAATAATTCTAAAGCCGTCGTTTAATTCCATGTTGTAGGAGCGAGGTAAAATAAAAACGTGCAAGTTGAACTGGCAGTTCTTGCCAATAAACGAAATATATACATTTTTATTATTGCAATAACGCATGCTCTACGGATTACATTACAAATCCCCATACGATGGCTAAGAACGAGAGGACAAATTAGCGTTATGAGTTATATGTCATGTTGGCTTAGCGGTCAGATACTCCGGCTATAGGGGTGGATGGCGCGGGTTCAAATCCCGCACATGACTATATTTGTTTGTCTCGTTGTAATTATGTGATACGAGTATATATACCTACATATAAAATACTATGAACTATATACAACACTACAGCTACTACAATAAAAGCATTTAGACACCTATAAGTCATAGCAGACTCACAGGCAGTCCAAATGCTCCAGCCCACTCCCAGTTGGCAGCGTGCCCAGCATGCTGGCAGCATTGCCCCGTTGAATTGCAATGCTAATACATATTCATTGTTGTTGGTACCTAAAAAGCGTTAATTTTTTTATTCAGTTCAGGATACTTAGCGCTTATATTTACAGTTGTCTGGGTTTTAGAGATCCGTACACAAAGAAGAAATGGAACGCTATTAATGAGACGCCGCTTTATGTCTGTCTGTCCATCCGTGTATGTCACGGGTCTCAATGGAATGAGCTACAAACCTGAAATTCAGATTTTTGTGTAGAAGGTGAATATTGGACAAAGTCAGAGGTAACAAAATGGTCTGATATCATTTTAGAGTATTTTGTTATGTGGTCTATCTCAAAAGTTAATTTCATTCGGATTCTAAAATTTCGGCTTATTGTGTGATATTCAACAAATACTGAAACAACAAATGCTGAAAGCACCGACATGTAATGTATATTCGAAGTTGTGAAAATAATCCATCAAAGATTTTTTACGGACTGTTGCGCGGATCGTGGAACTGAATAAAAGCCCAACCCGCTCTTGGACAGTTTATTATTATAATAATATATTGGTTAACTCTAGTATTTGTACTATAATTAGATAATTCTTTGCATAAATATACCTAGATATAGGCCAAACAATAAAGTTTGCATCAAAGTGGTCTGATTTTAAGGGATGAGTGCTGGTGAAATTACAGGCACATGTGACTTAACATATATGTATGTCTCACGGTGATGGACGCAGTGCAGTTCGTCAATTATGATGGACGCAGTGCAGTTCGTCACTTGTGATGATTATTTGTTATATGCAGTGGTTACCGCTTTACACCAGGCGGGTATCGTGCTTGTTATGTCACAATCCCATAGAAAATAGTTATTTTATCGTTAGAACTTATACCGATAGAGCAAAAACAAAAACGATGACATAAAAGGGTTCTTGTATAGGCATCCCTTAAGTTTATACATATTGCTTTATTAGTATTTGTTATATTAATAGCTTTATATATTTGGAGTCATATATAGGTAGTTGATACCATGTGTGTTTCTCTAACAAAAACAATCTATACTGAGTAAGGTGTCATAGATAAATCTCTTCGTAGTACAGGATGTTGATACTTACCTAGTTTTGAATAAACCTATTAGCTTACACACACCAACCATCGATAATATGCATATAAATTAATATCGCCTTGAATATTAATACGAGTAAATACATATCCATGATGGTATACTAAACATACTTAATCCTGTTTGTCCTTATTTGGCGTATATTTGCCTTCGCGATCCCCTTTAATTTATTCTTCGTAGAAAGTTACTTTTGGACTCGGGCGCGTCTGTGAGGAAACTTTATCTTACTTAAATATCTTTCGGCGGAAATATGAGATCGTGATATGGTTACTTCCTTACTTCGCCTTTAATGATATTATTCGGATTATAGGCAATATTTCTGACAAACTCGCAGTGAATTCTCTCCGCACATATAACATAGATAAGTATTAGGTGCTAATGTATTAACTGAAGTTGTTTTGATATGGATCTGACAAGTTTAGATTGAAGACCAATTAGCGTATTCTCTTAACCTATATAGGGTTTGACCAGATGATTGGTCAGCCGGGGCAGTGGAACAAGCGCGGTAGAGCCACGGCTACACGTCTCGGCATTGGTCGTGACGCAACAGCGCGTGACCATGACATCAGTTCTTCGACATACCTTGCCGCTACGACTGCGACATTTTATGATCAATAGCTGAACGTTATCCATTTCACTAGAAAAACCTATTGCGCTAAATACTCGGTACTGCTGTTCGTTCTGCGTAATCAATCGAGAACACGACAGGTTGGATGAATTTGGACAAATATACCGTGAACCGCGTGAACGAGCTAATGAATCACAAGCGCCTGACTCGTGATGGCATCCTTCTTAAGTGGTTTTGCGGAATGAGCTGTGTCTACGCATAATAAAGAGGGAAGAGCTATGAGTAAGATTTGTTCTGACGCAATAGGTGTGATTTGGTCTCTGCATTTGCAGGGTAGGCTTATGTTTGACGTCTTTTCGTATGACATTAAAAGTATTCCTCCGACCTTCAAGATACTACCTATACCTTACAGCTAGATACTTATCGCGTCAAAGTTAATTACCAACCGATAATGATTATTATATCTGAGTGTTTCTGACGACTATATAAATTTCACTTTATCGTTCTAGAATATCTAAGTCAACGTTTCAACCAGATTAGATACTAAATTATGTATAACGGACTTTAATTTTGCGGTAACTCGACAAAAAACAAAGGAAAAAGGTGGACAAGGTTGGAATCAATACCCTTGTATTCGTTGTCGGTTATATGCAGGTAGAAACGAGTTTTTGTTGTAACATCAATCAACATAAAATATATTAGATAGATTGGTAGGCATAGTAACTAAGCAGGAAGCTTCACTGGTTAAGAAAAAACGAAGTACCTCTTGAACATGGCGATTCACGGTCGCTGACGATAATAATAGCATCAGCCAGCCTTTACTATACGTAATACGAAGACAGTAATTGTATTCGATGAAAGCATATAAAAAGCTAATGTTAATAAGAATACAGTTATGCACTTGAACGCACGAACAGAATTTCTAATATATTTCTTATGATATCATATGAAGTGAGTCCGCAAGTAACCCGCCTGATGGTATGCGTTACGTGTCAACGTTCTGAGTTACTGCACTTGTCACTTCGAGTTAGCCTCGTCCAATGCTATAGCGTTTGCAGTAGTCCCCAAAGCTCGTTGCCGTCCAGTAGAAAATCAAACTAAAAGAACAAGAAACAAAAGAATGAAATCGTCAATATCGCCAAAATTATTTTTTGAGGATTTGACTTGTCGAGGGCAGCTTCCGTAACACTCTATTATATATAGTGTTTGGCAACACTAGTTGAGGGTGGTAGCTAGTTAGGTGAGAGATCGTAATATATCCTACCACCATGCTATTACGACTGCTATATTAAGATAACAATCGGGAATTACGGAACAGCTCCGAAGTACCATAATGCTCAGCAGTAAATGCCAATAGCGGTCACCCATCCAAGTCACGACCGCAGCGGGCGGTGCTGGACAAGGATCTTACGATTCTCTACACTTATTATTTAATAACTCCAGGGCGGGCTACACACTTGTTTCACCTGGTATGGTTATTATATTATAGTAATTTTAAACAAAAATGTCACCTCATAAACGAGGAGAGATATAAAACTAACGAAATCTTATATGAGTATTACGTTTAAGATACTGATTGATTTATTACATAAGAAGTTTATGATGTTGATTTAAAACTTATTACACTAGATGTTGATGTTACGCGGTGGATGGCAATATCTGTCAATGTCGGCAAAAACTACGCCAAATCAATCTTAGAGCGGATTAAGAATATAAAAAGTGACGTAATAACTATTGTACTGGTGATTAAAAGTGTACAGCTGGTAATGAGCAATAATAGTGTCAGTACAGAAGCAATACAATTGCATAACGATGATTTTTTGAACATGACGATTTTTATTTAATACAATTGATCATATATGCGTTCCAACTGTACACACACTACATAACATTGTAATTATTTTGCTATCCATATCGAAAGTTTAGTTTTGTTTTAATAATGTGCCAGCAACATCAAGAAGATTTTTAATTCATTTTCTTTAATTAAAAATATAATCTTTATCTTTATTTATAGCTGTAACGGATGAACGATTATCAGTTTGTAGGTATATGAGAACTTATAAAATATATATCACATAGATAAAAAAGATAAAGATTCCTATATACGATATTTAGATACGAATCGGATAATTAACTCATTACTTTTAGCAGTATAGAGTGATTTACCTATAACCCTTTTTAGTGTTCTGTTGTATACAGAACAAAGCATAGATCCCAAAGGACAAAAGGGAACCCTATAATAACGCGACTCCGCTGTCTGTCTGTTCGTCTTCATAACAGATGACTATTATAATGAATAGTCGGAACTCAATCACACAATCCTGAAATTTTGATATTTGGTGTAAAATATTGACACAAAGTGGAATATTTAACTAGAAATTCATTTTTTTTTTCAGGTGTGCTCGAATAGTCCGGAAAAGAACCTTTTGTACCCTAGCGTTTGTAGTATCATTGTGTAGAACTTATTGACTGGAATACAAATAAATAGAACTTTTATATGTTTTTATGTAAGTGTAAAATATACATGGGGTCTGTCAAAGTTGCAAATTTGAGACCATTTTTTTACGGGGTTTATCTCAAAAACTACACAAGATAGGAATCTGATGTTTCTGTATATTGTGTACTGTATCTGTCTATTCAATATACAAATAGATTAAACACCAATTCATAATTTGTTTTTGAAGATGTGATGAAAACCAACAAACATTATCTATCTCTTTTACGGGCTGTTGCAATTCGGAAGCCTAAAAGAACAAGGACCGAATCGCACATAGCCAGTTTTTTTAAGATACTAATTCAGTAAAAATAATTATATATATTATATTAAAGTACTACATATTACCTCACAAATGTTTTAAAATGAGTCGTATATTACTCGTGGTACAATATTCCAATATCGGTTCTATGTTTCATACTTCACTCCCACCTACAGTTTTCAAAAGCACTAGGAAGAAAAACAGTATTTCCACAGTAGGTACAAGTATTATAAATAATGTACAAGTAGTATAAAAGTCACTGTAGGTACTATTGTATGTTTGCTTAGATGGCGTCGGTGCGGCGACGGTAGCAAGCAGTTCAAATAGCCTTATCGAAGACTAACCCAAGTCACAGCAATTGACCTTAATATCCGAGGACATAGTACTATCGTCCCTCGGTACTGCCGGCCCATATTATTTGAGTTTTGGTATGATATCACAATTATGGAACCACTCCAAAGCGCTCTTATTGCTTGCTGACTATTTCCAGCTGCTATTTTAGGGCTCGTAAAACTAGGTAAAACGGGACCCTATTACTGAGACTTCGCTGTCTGTCCGTCCGTCTGTCACCAGGCTGTATCTCAAGAACGGTGATAGCTAGACAGGTGAATTTTCACAGATGATGTATTTCTGTTGCCGCTATAACAAAAAATACAAAAAGTTGACTCGCGCACGTTAAAACAAAAAAGGTTAAAATATGAAGTCTAATGTTGTATAGCTAATGGTAGGGAACCCTTCGTGCGCGAGTCCGACTCGCACTTGGCCGATTTTTATTATATTAGAAGCCTCTGTAGTGTTGTGCCTCTGGACTCGGTACCTGGTGGAAAGTGACTTAGTATATGGTGTCACATGACTTCTTCGTAGTCGTATTCTCATGACTGACGGACGTGATTATGGCGTGCAGTCTGCGCCACCACTGCTCTCCAAGCTAACCTGTCTTGCTGCTATCTGAATGGCGGCCTGAAGGGTTGATTGTGTAGCGTCCTCTACTTCTGTAGCACATCTTGTCACATGACTATGTTGTTTGTTGTTTAGGGAGGACATAGATGCTGGCTACCGCCTGTGCGGTCGTCCAGCTCCACCGGGTTTTGGGCGAGGGCCTGGCCCTACAATAGCCCGGGAGGGAGAAGTGCCGAAGGCACTTCTCCCGAGACGGGCGTAGAAGGCGAAAAGCGCTTTCTACCTCCGTCTCCTGCGGACGCCGAAAACGTACCGCTACTATAGGAGGGGTTGACAGCGAGCTCAAGGGCACCACTGTGGTTCGGACCTCGGCTTGTCTCGCTGTCGAGAGACATGGGGGGGATCGGAGCAAAATGCCTCTGTGCAACTGCAGTGTTGCACAATTGGGCCCTACTGAATAATACTCTTTGACTATTTGGAGAGCAATTTATCGTGACCTTGTTTTTGCCTCGAGCTCGCCGGCGAGCTCGGTGTTTGATTGTGTGACCTCTGATTACCTCACACCTGGGGATTTTACCTCGACGACTTGCGGATAACGCTAAAGCTGCCAACGTAATGGCTGCGATGGGGTCATCCGGGTCGTCTAATACCTGCCGTGGTCGGCGACGGGGGGGTTTGAAAAATGGGATAGAAGAGGCAGTCGAGTAGTTCGATGCCTGGACAACCAATGGGTTCGGGTGGTGGGGCGCTCGATCAAAGTATCGGCGGGCGCAGTCCTTATTGAACTGCGCTAGAGAGGGAAGGTTTAAGTCGCAATGCAACTCGGTGTTCCGGATATACCACGGGGCGCCGGTTGCATTACGAAGAAAACGGTTTTGGATGACTTGAAGTTTATGAAGGTGGGCCTCACTAGCATGACTAAACACTACTGATGCGTAAGTCATGATGGGGCGGATGCAGGCAGTGTAAAGTGTCTTCTTATTACTAAGAGACATTTTACTCTCTTTGCGAAGTAGGGGACCAAGGCGACCCATTATGAAGGCCGCTCTGTTACGGACGGTTGTTATGTGATCGCTAAAGGTGAGATGACGATCAAGGGTGACTCCGAGGTATTTTGTTCTAGGAACCCAGGGAATGGGTTCGTCGAACAAAATAAGCGGTTTCGGGTAAGGGGAGCGTGTCTTCTCAGTAAAGCACATAGCTGTGCTTTTAGCTGGGTTGACCGCGATGCGCCATTTACGGAACCAGTCACCGATCTCGGTGATGGCCCGTTGCATGACGAAATAGGACTGTCTGTTGATATGCCACCCAGTGGTGTAAATGGCGGTATCATCCGCATATTGGGCTAGGAATACTTTGGGCTGAGAGCGTGGGATGTCACTGGTATACAGTGCAAAGAGAATAGGTGATAGCACGGAGCCCTGAGGGACTCCGGCTCTGACTGGGTGGGGGGAGGAGAGGGTGCCTTCCACGCGATAGCGAAAGCTTCTGGCTTTAAGGAAGTCTTGTAGGATGAGCACAAGACGTTCTGGCACGCCAAATTGGTATAGCTTGTAGATCAAGCCGTTGTGCCAGACTTTGTCAAAAGCTTTCGCTACGTCGAGGAAGACTGCTAGCGTAGTCTGGGGTTTGGGGTACTTATTGAAGCCCTCAATGATGTGCTCCGTGAGGCGGTGCACCTGTTGGACGCATGAGTGTCCGGGTCTGAAGCCAAACTGCTCATCTGGGATAAGGTGGTGTTCCTTAGCATGGGACTGGAGACGGTTTGCAAGTAACCGCTCGTAAAGTTTGCCTAAGGCACTGAGGAGGCTGATGGGGCGGTAACTGGTGGGGTCAGATGAGCTTTTGCCTGGTTTGTGAATGCCAATGACATTTGCACATTTCCAGGTGTCTGGGAATAAGCAGTGGCTCATAGCAGCATTGAAGATGCTGACTAAGAGATGGATGAGAGGAGGAGAGAGGGTTTTAAGAACCCTGTTGGAGATGCCATCGGCACCGGGGGATTTGCGCGGTCGGAGGGCCTTGATCAGTCTCTCCACCTCAGCGTAAGTCGCTAAGGTGATTGGTGGGAGTTCAGAGGTGACCACAGAGCTTTTACGTTCGACTTCAGCATCCACCGAATCGAGGTGAGCTTGGTCAACGTGATCTACGTTAGGGGAACACTGAGCCTCTAGGCTATCAGCTAGGCACTCAGCTTTGTCTTCGTCAAAGAACGCTGGGACTAGTGGGACTGGTCTGTATAAGGGAGGCATGTCGTTATGGTTACTTCCTTTCAAGCCTCGCGCCAAGTCCCAGTAAGCATGGTGGCTTGGCACGAGGTTTGAAAGTTTATCGCCCCATTGTTGATCACGCAACTCAGACATGCGACTTTGAACCATGCGTTCAAAGTGGCGTTTCTTAGTTTTGTTCTCTTTACTGGGGTAAGAGTCGTAATGTCGGGTCACTGCTTTACTCTCCGTCACCAATCGTCTCACATCCGCTGGAATGACAAGGCGCCGGTCGTCCGGCACTATGACCTCCTTTGCGGATGCACCTACTACGGTGGAGAGGTGATTGGTGAACGAATCGATCGCAAGGGTTACGTCATCTTTTGTCAGGATGTCGTCAGGGATCTTGTCTAGGTCCGGTGAACTGATAGCCTTTAGGGCATCGCCTACTTGCTTCCAGTTCACTATCGTCTTAGTGGGGCGGGGGAGGTCAGTCGTTGGGTCGGGACCTAGTCGCAGTATAATGGGTCGGTGGTCAGAGTGAAGCTCGTGAACCACTTCTATGGAGCGTAACCGGAGTGTTACGCCTCTGAATAGTGCCATGTCAAGCAAGTCAGATCGGTGGTCTTCCATATAAGGGTAGTGAGTGGGCTCAGTGGGCGCAATTATGTCAAAGTTAAGTTCTGCGATTAGGTTTTCAAGTGCAATACCTCTGGGATTGTTGACGTTACAATTCCATAGGATGTGCTTACTGTTGAAGTCGCCAATCAGAATGACGGCGCTTCCTAATGAGAATAGGCCTTCTAAGTCAGCTCGGACGATCGGCTTTTTGCAAGCTTGGTAACAGGATGCTATGACTATAGGTTGATGACCAGTCATAGCTAGGAGGCAACAAGATGCTTCCATATTAACAAGAGTCGGGGTAGGTAGGGGAATGCAGTGCAGGGACCTTTTGTAATAGATAAGAGTGCCTCCCCCACGGGAGTTCACTCTATCATCACGTACCGTTCTGTAATTGGCAAACCTAGGGTTCGCCTTCCCCGGTTTTAGAAAGGTTTCCTGCACGCATATGATATCGATAAGGTGGGTACAACAAAAGTCGTGGACGAGGTCACGTTGTCTGAAGAGGCCGTCAGCGTTAAATGACGCTAACGAAACTGAGTACGGTTTCGTGCGTTCGGTTGTACTACCCATAGTGGTTGTACTGGGGAGGGGCCTGGGGAACGAAGCGCTTAAGGGCGCTAAGTAAATTCGCGTGTTCCAATGTATATTGGATCACGTCCGCTGGGGATTGAGCGAAGTGCATCTTGTGCGCTAGCTCGCGGACTTCGTTGATGTCAATAGACATCGCCAGGTCGCTGACTAGTTTGATGTCCCTGTTGAAGAGAGGCATCCATCAGCGGCATGGGTGGGGCTTGTGGCCGAGGAATGGCGCGGGGAGGAGGGGCGCGAACGGAGTTGGCAACGGGTGCCGGGAGCGCGGGGCGAGCCGGGGCCGGTGCGCGGGCAGGGGCCGGGGCGCGGGCGGGAGCGGGTGCGGGCGCGCGGGCCGGGGCGCGGGCGGGAGTGATGGTCTTTACCATACTGGGTGGTTTAGACCATGCGTTACGTGCGGGGAGCGGCGCGGGTATTACCTGTGAAGCAGGTATTACCGACAGCTTAGGGCTGACCCGTTGGTAACGGTCATGTGAGGGACGGGTCGGCCTATGCCTTGCCACCCTGTGGTTTATGCGTGGTGCTTTTGGGCAGCCGCGGTAATTCGCGGTATGTCCTTGAGCACCGCATAGAACGCAGCTGGGTGGGTCCGGCGAGTCCCGAGTGCGAGTGCACGCCGCTGTCGCGTGATCGCCTAGGCACTTGACGCACCTAGCGCGAGCGAAACAGAAGCGGGAGGCGTGACCGTATAATTGGCAGTTGTGACACTGCGAGGGACTTCCATTTTTAAAAGGGGCTTGTACGTCTAACCCAGAGAGGCCGCAGACCTTTTTTAAATTAAAAATGGCCTTGCCCTCTGGTGTACGGTCTAGTACTACGAGTACTAGGTCATATGGACTGCGGTCCTTCCCGCTGTACATGCGGTGAACCGCATGCACTGGGAAGTCTTGTGCTTTAAGGTCGTCACATACCGCATCGGTATGTATCTCCTTAGGCACACCGCGAATCACAACGCCAAGGACTTTCTCCTCTTCGAGCGCATAAGTGTGAAAACTTATGCTCTCTTTACGGAGGAGCTTTGTTAGCGCTCTGTGGTCGCTACTAGTGGGCACTTGGACTTTAATGCCCTGCTGCGTGGAGCGGGCATTAGTATATATTCTTCCGAGGCCACCAGTCGTTCGTCACTGGCCACCATTCCGACCTGTGCCGCCACGCCGTGCACACCTGTCTACAGCTCCGCCAGTATCTCCCAGTGAGGCCGCAATAGTCCCCGCACTATTGCCGTCTCACTCGGGTCATCGTTCCGACGCTAGTTGCAGACCAGTGCCTTGGAATACGCAGTCCTGACGAAGTTTTGTTTTCTGTGCAGAAGCTGAGCAGCCACCGACCGCCGTGCAACGTGAGCTACGAGCTCGCCGTGCCGGCGCGCAGAGGCGCTCTAAGACGTCAGGCATTACCACCTACCCAAGTCCCTTGTTTCGGACGAACAACATCTTATCGGGCTGGTGGTCTTGTTTTGACCGCACTTTTCGGTGCGCATTTCACCACTTTACTACCCGACACAACATAGTAACAGTCGCGTAACAACACACTTTGTGCTGTTAAGCGACGTCGTTCAGGCGTGGGGTAGCGTCAGCCAAACCCGTCTGAACGATCAAATCTGCCATTTGCTGCGGTCGCAGTGTGACACCCTACGGTGACAACGGCCACTGTTGTTGTTTTGGTTTAACCTTGCACCGTGGCCTTTCCCGCTTCACGGGTCAGCCGAAGCAAGCTGGGCTCCGGGATTACTGGCCTTGGGGTCGCCCCTAGTCAACCCCGGAGTAGCGCTTAGGAGCACCCCTCTCCGCCGAGAAAAAAGCTCGGAGAGGGTACACAACTAGGGCACACCCTAGGTACACACTCCCTCTCACACAGTGAGCTCACAAGGTGTGTGAGGGAATTCAAACCCTTGATAGGGCGTCCTGAGTATTCCCCTCAGGATGCAGTCCCGTCCCTCTAACGGTGAGGTGCAGGTCCTTCAGACCTTCGCCCTCCGCCACCCCGATCTGTATGTTGCTCATATGCAACTCCTAGAAGAGGAAGCGAGTGCCCGCCTCACGGACACTCTTATTGCTCCCTCCGGGACTTCAATCCCGGAGGCCAACGTCCCTCCTCTGACCCGGTCCTTCTCAGAGGACAGCCCGCTTTCGCCCGCCCCGGGCCCGGACAATAGACGCACGGTGGCAGCCCCTCCCCGTGAGAGGTCTCGCTCGCGCTCACCGATCGGGAGGCCAGCGAGCACCCGTCCCTCCATCGCCGTTGTCGAGCCCACTTCGGACTCCGAAACGGAGATGGAAGTAGATCCGAGTCGCGCCTTACGCACTGACTCGGACTCCGATAACGACGGCTATACCGTCGTTGACCGCAAACGCAAGCGTGCTCCTAAAGCCGCTAGTTGCGCAACTTCCGCCCCTCCCGCCAAGGCACCTGCTAAGGCCCCCGCCTCCGGCAAGAAGCCGACCCCCGCCCCACGCCCCGCGTCTCCTCCCTCCGCTCCGGCCACTACTGCCGCGTCCCCTCAGGACGCGAGCGCGCGCCGCGAAAAACCGCCTCCACCCCTGTTCATTCAGGACAAAACCAAATGGGACATGCTGTCCCGTTTAGTTTCGGATCGTGGGATCCATTACACTAATGCCCGCTCCACGCAGCAGGGCATTAAAGTCCAAGTGCCCACCAGTAGCGACCACAGAGCGCTAACAAAGCTCCTCCGTAAAGAGAGCATAAGTTTTCATACTTATGCGCTCGAAGAGGAGAAAGTCCTCCGAGTGGTTATCCGCGGTGTGCCCAAGGAGGTACATACCGATTCGGTATGTGCCGACCTGAAGGCACAAGACTTCCCCGTACATGCAGTTCACCGCATGTACAGCGGGAAGGACCGCAGTCCCTACGATCTAGTACTCGTAGTACTAGATCGTACACCTGAAGGCAAGGCCATTTTTAATTTAAAAAAGGTCTGTGGCCTCTCAGGACTCGATGTCCAAGCCCCATACAAAAATGGGAGTCCCTCGCAGTGCCATAACTGCCAACTATACGGGCACGCCTCCCGTTTCTGCTTCGCTCGCGCTAGGTGCGTTAAGTGCCTAGGCGATCACGCGACAGCAGCGTGCACTCGCACCCGGGATTCACCGGACCCACCCAGCTGTGTTTTATGCGGTGCTCAAGGGCATACCGCGAATTACCGTGGTTGCTCTAAAGCACCACGAGTGAACCACAGGGTGGCAAGGCATAGGCCGACCCGTCCCTCTTACGACCGTTACCAACGGGTAAGCCCTAAACTAACGGTAGTACCTGCCTCACAGGTAATACCCGCGCCGCTCCCAGCCCGTAACGCATGGTCTAAACCACCCAGTATGGTTAAGACCGTCGCTACCGCCCGCGCCCCGGCCCGCGCGCCCGCACCCGCGCCCGCACCCGCACCCGCCCGCGCCGCGGCCCCTGCCCGCGCACCGGCCCCGGCTCGCCCCGCGCTCCCGGCACCCGTCGCCAACACCATTCGCGCGCCTCCCCGCGCCGCTTCCCGGCCACAAGCTCCACCTATGCCATTGATGGCTGCCCCTCTTCAAGAGGCAATCAACCTAGTCAGCGATCTGGCTATGTCGGTTGACATCAATGAGGTACAAGAGCTATTCCACAAGATGCAATACGCTCAATCCCCAGCGGACGTGATCCAATACACATTGGAACACGCGAATTTACTTAGCGCCCTTAAGCGCTTCGTTCCCCAGGCCCCTCCCCAGTACAACCACTATGGGTAGTACAACCGAACGCACGAAACCGTACTCAGTTTCGTTAGCGTCATTTAACGCTGACGGCCTCTTCAGACAACGTGACCTCGTCCACGACTTTTGTTGTACCCACCTTATCGATATCATATGCGTGCAGGAAACCTTTCTAAAACCGGGGAAGGCGAACCCTAGGTTTGCCAATTACAGAACGGTACGTGATGATAGAGTGAACTCCCGTGGGGGAGGCACTCTTATCTATTACAAAAGGTCCCTGCACTGCATTCCCCTACCTACCCCGACTCTTGTTAATATGGAAGCATCTTGTTGCCTCCTAGCTATGACTGGTCATCAACCTATAGTCATAGCATCCTGTTACCAAGCTTGCAAAAAGCCGATCGTCCGAGCTGACTTAGAAGGCCTATTCTCATTAGGAAGCGCCGTCATTCTGATTGGCGACTTCAACAGTAAGCACATCCTATGGAATTGTAACGTCAACAATCCCAGAGGTATTGCACTTGAAAACCTAATCGCAGAACTTAACTTTGACATAATTGCGCCCACTGAGCCCACCCACTACCCTTATATGGAAGACCACCGATCTGACTTGCTTGACATGGCACTATTCAGAGGCGTAACACTCCGGTTACGCTCCATAGAAGTGGTTCACGAGCTTCACTCTGACCACCGACCCATTATACTGCGACTAGGTCCCGACCCAACGACTGACCTCCCCCGCCCCACTAAGACGATAGTGAACTGGAAGCAAGTAGGCGATGCCCTAAAGGCTATCAGTTCACCGGACCTAGACAAGATCCCTGACGACATCCTGACAAAAGATGACGTAACCCTTGCGATCGATTCGTTCACCAATCACCTCTCCACCGTAGTAGGTGCATCCGCAAAGGAGGTCATAGTGCCGGACGACCGGCGCCTTGTCATTCCAGCGGATGTGAGACGATTGGTGACGGAGAGTAAAGCAGTGACCCGACATTACGACTCTTACCCCAGTAAAGAGAACAAAACTAAGAAACGCCACTTTGAACGCATGGTTCAAAGTCGCATGTCTGAGTTGCGTGATCAACAATGGGGCGATAAACTTTCAAACCTCGTGCCAAGCCACCATGCTTACTGGGACTTGGCGCGAGGCTTGAAAGGAAGTAACCATAACGACATGCCTCCCTTATACAGACCAGTCCCACTAGTCCCAGCGTTCTTTGACGAAGACAAAGCTGAGTGCCTAGCTGATAGCCTAGAGGCTCAGTGTTCCCCTAACGTAGATCACGTTGACCAAGCTCACCTCGATTCGGTGGATGCTGAAGTCGAACGTAAAAGCTCTGTGGTCACCTCTGAACTCCCACCAATCACCTTAGCGACTTACGCTGAGGTGGAGAGACTGATCAAGGCCCTCCGACCGCGCAAATCCCCCGGTGCCGATGGCATCTCCAACAGGGTTCTTAAAACCCTCTCTCCTCCTCTCATCCATCTCTTAGTCAGCATCTTCAATGCTGCTATGAGCCACTGCTTATTCCCAGACACCTGGAAATGTGCAAATGTCATTGGCATTCACAAACCAGGCAAAAGCTCATCTGACCCCACCAGTTACCGCCCCATCAGCCTCCTCAGTGCCTTAGGCAAACTTTACGAGCGGTTACTTGCAAACCGTCTCCAGTCCCATGCTAAGGAACACCACCTTATCCCAGATGAGCAGTTTGGCTTCAGACCCGGACACTCATGCGTCCAACAGGTGCACCGCCTCACGGAGCACATCATTGAGGGCTTCAATAAGTACCCCAAACCCCAGACTACGCTAGCAGTCTTCCTCGACGTAGCGAAAGCTTTTGACAAAGTCTGGCACAACGGCTTGATCTACAAGCTATACCAATTTGGCGTGCCAGAACGTCTTGTGCTCATCCTACAAGACTTCCTTAAAGCCAGAAGCTTTCGCTATCGCGTGGAAGGCACCCTCTCCTCCCCCCACCCAGTCAGAGCCGGAGTCCCTCAGGGCTCCGTGCTATCACCCATTCTCTTTGCACTGTATACCAGTGACATCCCACGCTCTCAGCCCAAAGTATTCCTAGCCCAATATGCGGATGATACCGCCATTTACACCACTGGGTGGCATATCAACAGACAGTCCTATTTCGTCATGCAACGGGCCATCACCGAGATCGGTGACTGGTTCCGAAAATGGCGCATCGCGGTCAACCCAGCTAAAAGCACAGCTATGCGCTTTACTGAGAAGACACGCTCCCCTTACCCGAAACCGCTTATTTTGTTCGACGAACCCATTCCCTGGGTTCCTAGAACAAAATACCTCGGAGTCACCCTTGATCGTCATCTCACCTTTAACGATCACATAACAACCGTCCGTAACAGAGCGGCCTTCATAATGGGTCGCCTTGGTCCCCTACTTCGCAAAGAGAGTAAAATGTCTCTTAGTAATAAGAAGACACTTTACACTGCCTGCATCCGCCCCATCATGACTTACGCATCAGTAGTGTTTAGTCATGCTAGTGAGGCCCACCTTCATAAACTTCAAGTCATCCAAAACCGTTTTCTTCGTAATGCAACCGGCGCCCCGTGGTATATCCGGAACACCGAGTTGCATTGCGACTTAAACCTTCCCTCTTTAGCGCAGTTCAATAAGGACTGCGCCCGCCGATACTTTGATCGAGCGCCCCACCACCCGAACCCATTGGTTGTCCAGGCATCGAACTACTCGACTGCCTCTTCTATCCCAGCAGCCTCTTCTATGCAGCTTTAGCGTTATCCGCAAGTCGTCGAGGTAAAATCCCCAGGTGTGAGGTAATTAGAGGTCACACAATCAAACACCGAGCCCGCCGGCGAGCTCGAGGCAAAAACAAGGTCACGATAAATTGCTCTCCAAATAGTCAAAGAGTATTATTCAGTAGGGCCCAATTGTGCAACACTGCAGTTGCACAGAGGCATTTTGCTCCGATCCCCCCCATGTCTCTCGACAGCGAGACAAGCCGAGGTCCGAACCACAGTGGTGCCCTTGAGCTCGCTGTCAACCCCTCCTATAGTAGCGGCACGTTTTCGGCGTCCGCAGGAGACGGAGGTAGAAAGCGCTTTTCGCCTTCTACGCCCGTCTCGGGAGAAGTGCCTTCGGCACTTCTCCCTCCCGGGCTATTGTAGGGCCAGGCCCTCGCCCAAAACCCGGTGGAGCTGGACGACCGCACAGGCGGTAGCCAGCATCTATGTCCTCCCTAAACAAACAAACGGCATTAGTATAATGGATCCCACGATCCGAAACTAAGCGGGACAGCATGTCCCATTTGCTTTTGTCCTGAATGAACAATGGCGGAGGCGGTTTTTCGCGACGTGCGCTCGCGTCCTGAGGGGACGCGGCGGTTGAAACCGGAGCGGAGGGAGGAGACGCGGGGCGCGGGGCGGGGGTCGGTTTTTTGCCGGAGGCGGGGGCCTTTGCGGGTGCCTTGGCGGGAGGGGCGGAAGTGGCGCAACTAGCGGCTTTGGGCGCGCGCTTGCGTTTGCGATCTACTACGGTGTAACCGTCGTTATCGGAATCAGAGTCCGTGCGTGAGGCGCCGGCCTGATCTACCTCCATGTCCGTTTCGGATTCCGAAACGGTCTCGACAATGGCGAAGGAGGGACGGGTACTCGCTGACCTCCCGATCGGTGAGCGAGAGCGAGACCGTTCACGGGGAGGGGCTGCCACCGTGCGTCTATTGTCGGGCCCGGGAGCGGGCGAAGTAGGACTATCCTCTGAATAGGATCGGGTCAAGGGAGGAACGCTGGCCTCCGGGTTTGAAGTCCCGGAGGGAGCGATGAGAGTGTCCGTGAGGCGGGCATTCTCTTCCTCTTCAAGGAGTTGTCACATGACTAGAGAGACCTAATCACTCTGTCTACTCTTTACTTGCAGACTTCGCAGGCCTCAGACGTTGGTAGAATTATCTATACTTCAGCCGTAAGTATATTGTTAGAGGAATATAACTCTTTGCGCCTATTATGCTGTTCTTATTGCTAGATTGATGTTACTTTGCATAATTTGCTAATACAAAACAAGTAAATTAGAAACCGAAATTGATGAAGTTTGGCACAGATGACACCTGCTGCTCTGGAATGAGGTTATAAACTTTATTTACAATCTTGGAAAGCCGGCTCTTAGATTATATTTTAGGGAGTCAGATGCTGGCAGGGTGTTCTATACTTCGGCCGTACGCTGAATGTGAAATATAAGTTCTTGTTAGTGCGAATTTTGGAAATATTGAGAATGTATGATGGTGTTTAGAATAAATAATTGATTGCCGTCGCCTTGTTACCTCGCAAAATTTACAAATAAAAAATTAGTAAGTAAGTAATTTACAAAACTGAAATTAATGAAGTTGGGCACTGATAACACCTGCTGCTGGGGAAATGGCGTAAAATAATTTAATTTCAATCTTGAAAAGTAGGCGCTGTAGTCATGGTATGGGCATACATGAGTATACTCGCTGGTATACTAATATTATACCACTAATGAAATAAAGTTACCAGGAATAGGATGACGCAACTTATTCGTAGGTTTAGCCAGAAAAGGTAGGTATGTAAAAATATTTTATGTAATGCGGTCTGATACCAAGGACGGATTCCACGCTTTTTATTCGTGCACTAATTCATTGTTTTTTTTAAGGAGGATGCTGTCTACTGGCTGTTTGAACGTTCAGCTCCACCGGATTGCGGGCGAGGGAAGGCTACAGCTCGGGAGGGCTGTAGTAGGTTCGTTCACGTTCGAGGTGTAGTAGCTTCTCCCGAGACGGTCGTAGAGGGCGAAAAGCGCTTTCTACCTACGTCTCCTGCGGTCGCCGAAAACGTACCGCTACTAAAGGAGGAGTTGATAGCAAGCTCAAGGGCAACACTGTGGTTCGGACCTCGGCTGAAGTCGCTGCCGAGAGACATTGGGGGAATCGGAACAAATTGCCCCGGTGCAACTGTAGTGTTGCACCGTGGAGAATGGGCCCTACGGAAAATTACTCTGTGACATCCAATGGTTGCTACATAATAGTTGGAAATTTGTATTGATTGATACAATTTACTAGACACAATACTTGATTATTTTAAATTTTAGACTTGTAATCATGATTTTTTCTTATCGAGAGAAGTATTTGGAATCGTATTCTTGAAGCAAGTATAGTATCTAGCATATCCTCTAGAATATTATTTATTTTATACAATCTGTAATGCGTGCACTCCTTCTAAAAACCAATGTCAAAATTTTCCTTTTGACGATTCACTCATTCCTTAACCACGGTAGGTTCAAACTTTATTCTTCAGTAATTCTTATAGTTTTCATTTATTGCTATAAGGTCACCTTCACCTACAACATTGAAGCTACGAGAAAATCTAACAGGGAGTTTATTCCAGCGATAAAATCTTTTAAACATTCCGAAACCATAAAACAGAGTTAAAAATTTTAAAGCGAGGTTGAAAACAAAGACCGTTACGAATTGAAGAAACCTCACCAAGGCCAACGATTACCAAAGATTGTGAGAATTTACCTACTTTTAGATGATTTCAATTAATGGCACATTCATTGTCGTAATCATTACCTTGAAAGCCTCGTCTTCTTATCCTTATTCCCAGCCTTAATAAAAGGGGTTGGTTAATGTGTATTCTCTAAAAACCACAAAGGAACAGAGACAAATATATTCTTAATATTAAATTATATATTTTAGTTTTAATTTTAAAAATTGCACTAAGGAATAAACAGGGGCATATTGTAGAGTTTTAGATTCGATTTTAGGTTCGGCCGCCTTTCTGATGCTAATTCTCTTTGGGAAAGCCCTTGTTGGTGGTGTGCCTACTACCTTTAATAAAAAGTCCTTTTGTGCGCCTAATGACACCCTACTTCATAACTGTTGGTTTAAGTTTTACAGCAAGCACTATCTATGTAACTGTTGGACTATGGTGTGCACACTAATATCACCCTACTCGAATTGACGTAAGTAACGGCAAAAAATTACACCTAATAAGCACCAGCTTATTAGGTGTAATTTTTCATAGTCATCATTTACGATATCTAGAAGGAAAATATGAAACGTCCTTGTTATGCTGGGAAATCTACCATAGCTATAGTAGTAACAGTTTTGTTTTTAGCAGAAACATTACTGTTTTTAGTGGAAACAGTTTTGTTTTTAGTATTAACAGTTATGATCCTACTTCACTTATAGTTTCATATCAATACTGCATAAAATATATTAATTATAAATTATAACAGTAAACTTGTTTACGAGAAGCTGGGAACTATCTAAGTGTGAATAAAAACTACTGCACAATAGTAAAGCAAGCTTGTTATTGCTGAACCAACGGGAGAAGTCCAATAGGGTAACGTAGATAGCCGATGATTTATAGGCACAAGAGATGAGACGCGACGGAAGTGGTCGAGCGTTTATCGGCCGAGCGGCTATCACAGGAAACGGTGGTCGCGCCACTGCGACTAAATTAAACCAGCATCTCTGCCGCTTTGTTCTCTAATTATCGTGCTCTTGTACGGTCAGCGAACAACAGTCGCTTAGCAAGTCGCAACATTTTATTATTTTATTTTTACATTGCAAATTTAAACGAATAACAAATATCAACAAAGAAATGAAAAATAGTGGTTGGTTTCAAATTTACCTTTCATTGTATTTTTTTATCTCTATTAACATGCATTTTAATTCCAATTTTATATCTGTGCGTTAGAAAACTTAGCAATTATAACAAAATCTTTGTTTTTGACGAGTTATTTATATCATAACATGCTTTTTAGTGATATTCTGGTTTCTTCAAATCACGCATCACGTATTACAGTACTTTATTTAGAACTTGCTAGATACACCTTAATACAATGGTTTGATACAATGTCCGTTTCATTTTGTAAATCGCGTATCGTACGTCGAAATATGTTATTTATTATATGTCTCTCTTTTAATTGTATAGAATATAAAATGTCTTCACAGAAGGATAAACGAAGAGGAACTATGTATGGTAGAGTTGTAGAACCGTTACCTAGCCATTAGATACCTGAGTAATTATGCAACGTAGGTAAGTCAATATTAAATTTTGTGTTGAATATCGTTCCCACTTTTATGTAAATAAACCAAGTAAATTTGCAAACATACGCAGTCGATATTATAAAGCAAATACTACGTTTACTAGGCCAACCAAGATATACCGAGATTATTGAAACATAAGATAAGTTTGCGTTTATGGAATAGATAAACACGGTATACCTACCTTAATAGTCAAATTCTGTAATTATACATGTAATGAAACTCATAATTGCGATGGCAAAAATTATACGGTGGATTACTACCTAGCAACAGTATGAGGAAGAAGAACTCCATGTACCCTCATGTATACCTTCTTATTTTCACAAAACTTGGCGTACTCGTAAGCAATAATAGCCTCAGCGTGGACAGAATAGTTATATTTGATATGCAAGGTTACGAAGATTTTATTTGGGTCCGAGCTAGTGATATTGAAATCTGAGGAAGCGAAGAATTGTAGGATTGACCCACGAGTGAAGTAAGTGGTTCAAATAGCGTAGCGATGGTTTCAAAGGTATGAGATCTAAACCTACGAGATGTAAAATACGAGTAGCATTGGTGCTGAACACCTAACACAAAATATCTAGCCTCACTTCAGCGAAAAGAATTCTATAGGCTCAATAATAAACACTAACTTCATATATTATATAAGCAAATAGTTTAAATAATAACAATTACAATATAATTTTTATAAAACTTTCTATTTAAATAATAAAAGTATAACTATTACAATTAGCAAAATTAAACGTTTTTTGTTTTAAAATAGAACTGTTAGTTGTTACAAAGGTTTGAATTTTAAAAACCTTATCCACGCTAGCGGATAAGAAACACTTTTCCACGCAAATTTCGTATGATAAAAAAACAACTTTACGAGGTGAGGTGAAAATAACATTGTAGCAAAATTTGAATTGTTTCTCAACAATTATCAAAATTAGTCTATAGATGTTTCAAATTTGTGTCATGCCCTATGACTTAAGCACTGGTTGGTGAAAGTGTTAGTTTGACTTTATTCTTTTGAATAACAGCAGAGATTAAATCTGTCACAGATAACGTGGGCACATAATTGAATCGATGTGCAGAAAAAAGAAAAACTGTCACTTGTTACGTTCAGATTTTTTCTTGATACAGTTATATTTTCAACTAATCCACAATGAAATTACGAATAAAAAGTGGCGACTAAAGTGTTCGTTGTGGTAATTTATTTTTGTTTAATCCGCCGTTGTCCTAAATATCGATGTCGAAATCGTTGCCTTGGTTCCATAAACAATAAATTCCCTGTATAGTCTATTGTTTCAAATTTTCCTGTACTGTCTGTCGTAGTTACCTACGAAAGATTTTTAATACTATCTCAAATGTTATTCATGCCCGGACACGGAACAAGGTTATTTTGAGTTCTAAGTTTAATAATAATCTAGTGTAGTAAGTAGTAACTCATCAAAGTAGTTAGTGTAACGGATTGAGCGAAGCGAGTGTAATCTCGTGTATTGAGAACATTACCTAGCTTTAGGAGCATTCCGCCTCAGTATCAAATATGAATGAGTTTGTTTAGAAGTTCTTCTCTGAACAAGTTTAATGAACTGTACTGAACGACATTAATGAGATGGGACATAAATATCTCTTAAGAAGTGTTTCCAATCAACATCCATTTCAAGTAGGAAGCATATTTCACGAAGGTCAGAAGCTGCGTACATATAATTTATAATGATCGTCGGTAAACATGTTGGTAGCTGCGAGCTTATCAGTTGACCCCGCTCGGGTCCCTTACCCCTACTTTGTATGTACTCCGCGCTCCCTACTAATGATCATTCCAATAGCATATAGCCGAGGGTAATAGGATTCCGATTCTCCCGAAATATCTGCGAATAAACAGCCCAAGAGAAAACACGCCCAGATTCCTTAAATACGGCCCAGATTTATTTGAAAGACTCCTATGTCGTCGACCTTCAAGAAGGACGGCAGGTATGACTGTTTCTCAGAAATGACTTCAAGTTGTCTATTCCAGACATATACTAGCCCATACATATACTCGTATAAACATATGGTTGGACGTAGAAAAGGCGATGGATTCTTGAATCATTGCGTTGTTTTGTTATTGCTTCAGAATACATTTTCTTAGGAATTCTGATTCATCCGGAAGACAGCTCTAACGGGGCGATTAAAACGATCATTTATTGAATGCATCACATCAGTTCAGAGAAGTTTTTAACAGTGATTATTGTAAGAGACTTTAAAATTTTACGTCCGCAACGAATCGCAGTTATGATTACATGGTTATTATAATTTAAGTATTTATGTGAGATATGATTGATATATTGTTGGCACTTGGAAGTGACAATAATAACAAAAGGTTGATTTACGACGCAATATTTGCGCATAGGCGTCTTATCACTGCTGTGATTGATGTTTCCATAGCATGTGTGGTGAGGTCCGCTCCGATACTGCAGTAATGAGCAGGATGTGACTTATTGTTTCAATTTTATACGAAGTCCAATGAACTGTTTACTACATACAAATACTTATCATAGTTCACGGTATGCGTGATGAAATCGTTAATGTGCGAGCCTTGAGGTTATTTTGATGTAGAAGCGTGTGGAATTAATATAATTTTATTAGCAGCTTGTCTGAAGGGCCGAGAATGCTCGTTGGAGCCGGATGGCTACTCCACGCGACGTGCCAAGCGTCGTAAGCAGCCGATTGACATCTACATACAATCACAATTATTGCGTTTTACAAAGAACGATTTGTTATTCATGTTGTAACGCTTTTCGCTACACTTTGTTTCAACAATATAAAAACATACCTAGGTATATCTCCCGTGAACATAATTCATAGAACGTATAAAAATGAAATGTTGTTTCTGTTATCTTATTATAGACAGTTGACGCTTAGCAGGCGTTTAGGAGATAGCAGTAGTTTTTTGAAATACCATTTCAAGCGCTATCACGTGCTTAGTACACATTGTTCTTTCTCCTTTCCAGCGGGAATCGAACTCCGTACCTCCCGATCCTATGTACCGGACGCGTTAAGGTTAGGTTATTTATGGCGTTTTCTATACAAACGTATTTTCGTCCTAAATCAAATAATAAGTGTTCAAACTCGCCGTTTTGCATGCACATCTATGAGTTCTTATCTTTCTAAATGATTCGGTAAATCGTTTTGTATGGGACCACATTTAGAGATAAAATAAATAATAAAACGTAAAACTGGCAAACCAGAAGCATGTATATTAGGCTCAAGGAAATGCGTGCAAACAGAGTTCGAACACTGGGAATTTAAATTATGAAGAAACTATGTATGGAAAACGCTATATTATATTCTATATTTCTATGGGGATGTATCTTGATGCCCAAAATGGATACTCTTATCCATTTTGGGCATCAAGATTGATGGACGAAGATGCAAATTTTATGATCAAATTAAAAGTTCGACTCCCGCTCAAGGTAAGGGAAGGTAACTTAACGTACTTAGCTACCAATTTTTTTAAAAGTTATATGCTGGTTTTAGTCTATGTGCAAAAATGTGACTCGCGACATTCACGCGAAGAGAAAGAATAGGATACTAAATTCCAGGAACATGGAATGTACCTACTTTCATGCCTATAGTTACAAATAAAATACATATCGTAGGACAACCTTATAGGAGATACGTAGGTACGTATGAGGCGTGCTCTCATAAATACAATGTACCTATATGCTTAAATGAGGACACTTAACATTTTCGGATTTATATAATATGAAATTCAAAAGATGCTAAATTAAACTAACAGGCAAAAAATAATAATATGTTGATATCATCATCTTCTACTCTTAAAACACTCATGCGGGGGAACAGTATGACTTCTCTATTATAAGTTCAAATTTCCATAGACTAACAACGTACACGACTACAAATTTTCTATTTACTTTGTCATACGTCCTAAAGAGGATGTGTTCAATATAAGGAACCTAGATTAGTAATGTGTGACTGCCGGCATATTATTCACTTGGCATCCTTTTTGGTAGACGAAGCCGCAGACGTTGGCTGTGGCATGCGTAAGCGCAACCGACGCGGAGGCGCCAAGCACCGACCGTAGGGCGTGGTCTCGCCTGAATGAATCAATAATGACGTCATCTGGATGACCGCTCTTGCATCCTTCCATAAATTATGATACAATGCACTCTGCTGTTCATAATACTCATATTATTGCGTGGGTGTTGTATCCTAATTTAAATTATCCGACGAGTCAAAGACAATGTATATCATTTTTATCAACCGGAAGACGTGCAAAGTTGAACATACGCTCCCCCATTGAACGCCGCAATAAACAGCTATTAGCCATTTGCATTCATCAGCTCCCCGCGTCTCTCACGAAGTCGTCGGTCCAACTGATTTAGAGCCTGAACCTATTCTACTTATTACTCCTTCTATACCTAGTCTACATCTTCCAGTCAGCTAACTAAACCTTTCTTCCCTATCGGTTATTTGGCTTCGGTGAGCCATGTGGCCTAGCTGCCCATTTTGCCACTACAACTTTGCGAATTCTAAAAGCTATTTCGGTATTTATTTATTTATTTATTTTCTACTTCGGTTGTTCGCTTAAATTCTTCGGGTCGGATTTTGTCACTCAAAGAAATATATCTCTTGTGTACTCGAAATAGCCACAGTCAAGGACCAAGCTTGAAGATTTTTGTCTTCAGGGCTGGCGGGATGTTAGGGCAGAAGATGTCGAGTAATTTCGTGAACTCTGCCTGTCCAAGTTGAATTCTTCGGGTGACCTATTTGTTGAAGTAAGATCTACCTAACTGGATAGTCTGTACAAGGTCAACAACTTCTAGAGAGTCGATCAAAAGCACCTTTACCGAACTATATCCACGGCCGTGACGTTTATAAAGATGGGATTTCCTAAGTATACCTACTTCTTTAGAATTCGGTTAGCCATATTGTATTTTTTCCGCATATGGTGTAACAACACGCGACTTCGTCATAAAACCTGAGTCTTGTCACCTACTTGATTATGAATCGACCAATAAAATGTTGTAGGTGTTACCTATCTGACATTCGCACGATGTAAATGCGTTCTCTGATTCACATCACACTACAAACTTATTTCACAATACACGCGAACAAGTCTAATAAAAAGCCAAATACAAATGTGATTTCCTAAAACCTTGGCTTCAAATCATCGGGGTGATAACATCGTTAATGAAAACTGACCTCTCTACGTCCGACCCAGATATTAATTACCACGTTCAAGTAGCAACAACTTGTTTTTCTGGACCACGACTCGATATTATCTATGAAAGCCTAGACGCAGTCGTAAGTGGTCTATTGGTCTCTAATTATTAGCTTGGGGCAATGAATGCAGAAACCCAGAACACACTAGTAGTCTCGTGTACACGCATAGAGGCGCTGATGATCTCTCTGCAATTTATCATAAATTACGCGTCAATGGTTTACTGCACTATTGCACTGAAGTTTCTCCTTGTTAAAGATAGGTTTAAGTACACTAGTATCTATAAATAGCTCTCTTATTATCTCTCCCGTTTATTCTTTCTCAACATTTCTGCCTGAACGGCATGCCTACATTTATTAATATATTTTTTCGAAGAGTTCTGTATTTTCATTTAAGAATAAATGTGTTGCAAACAACATTCCAAACATTGTTACTTTGTTCGACAAAACAGCTCACTGTCGTACTCGTATCAACGTCAAGTATGATTAGGTATATTGACTGATACCATGGTAAATTATTATATGTCTTATAAAAAAAGTTATGGCCAATAGGTATGTACTAACAATTCATTATTTTATACTTTGGAATTCCAGGTTTTTAATTCAGTATCATGATCATATATTATGGCTATGCTAAAACACTTAACGCCAGGTTAGACTATTTGTACACGTTTTCAAACCCGCCTAAATAAAATAATTTGTGTTTTACTGACGTGCAATTCAATAACTACAGAATTTAGCATGGTGGTAGGGCATTTTGTGAATGCCCGCCTGGCTAGCTACCACCCTCAAGTAGAAAATCTGTCGCCAAGCACCTAACAACGGTACTAACAGCGATAAGACCGCCTATTGTGGCATTGTTTTAAATTGTATCTCTGTTTAAATTATGTTATTTAAGGTGTTCCTATAAAATGTATATCTATCTATCTATCTAACGGTGTGTTCCGGCAGCTGTCCTTGAGACCCAGTAATTCACTAGGTTAGCCTGAACAACTTACTATCAAATGAGATAGTGGTCAAAGGCTAACCTATCATGCATAAAAAAAAGAATAGGGGTATCACAATTTTTGGCTATTTCACAAACAGCTGTCTTATCGTATTTCTATTCCTTCAGAATTATAAAAAAGTATTTGGGACTGGAGTATCAAGTATTAGATGATAATTAAGATACAATTGCATTGGCACAGCTAAGAAGATCTAATTATTCGGGTGGGCAAGGCAACACATGGCACGCGTCGCTCGGCCTGCTGCCAAGTCCGTGGGGGATGAGCATACATAATCTAATTATCATACATGCATGACTCAAATTATTGTATTTCTTGGATAAATAAATTGGTTTAGCCACGTATTAAGACAGCCCTGGACACCGGGATGGCATCTATTGCTACATGCTATATTCCCCTTTTTGGAATACACCTCTGAGGCCTTGGGCTACGTCCGAGAAGTAGATGTTTTTGAGTTTAGAAGGTCAGCTGTGGGGCGACATGACGTTACATGGGACACGGGCGTTGATACCTAATAATTCACGAAACAACATATTCAGTCACAGGTTCGTGCATGAATTTATCGTGTGCATGAATTTATCGTGAGCATCAGCAACGGGAACCAACAAGAAGAGAGAAAGAGCACCCAAAGTGCCTGTGATCTTTCAGTGCTCTTTTTTCCTTTGGAATCTCTGGAAGTGAGGTTCTGATCCAAGGTCGTTATAAGAAACCTATTGGCACTTAAAGTCCTCGAGGTAGGTATGTAAAAGCTAGAAAGCATCTATCACAGAAAATCAGGGATGGATGAAGTCATAAAGTATACATTAGAAAAGAAATAATACTGATTACAATTAGATGTTAACATTGATTGCATGGTGGTATGTCCATTTTGCCAATGCCCATCCGTCTAGCCACAAAGTCAAGTAGAAAATTTGTCGCCAAACGCTTAACGGTATGTTCTGGCGGCAATCCTTGAGAGCCAGTAATTCTAGGCTAACCTGAACAACATCTTTGACCACAAAAATACATTAGGCGAGATAGGGGTCAAAGGTCTACCAGCTATAAATAAAAAAAAAACCTAAAGATGACTACAACACTTTCCATTATTACACTACTTAAAATGAGTCGAGTAGTTACAACAATATAGTGTTACAATACGTAAAGAAGTTCCAAATTCAATTATGTCAACACTTTGATTTCACTCAAAGTAAATTTTTTCAAGATATGAATGAAAGTCATCTTTAGGAGCATCGACCTAGAACTAATCCTTACTACCCTTTAGATTACGATTATTTGTCCTCATGTATCAGCGCCGGTAGCGACATGTCGGCTGAATGGCCGTATTCTCATTTCAACCCTCCGCATCGCTGCCAACCCTCATTTTGTTTACAAGAAATTCTTCTCTCTGAAAACAAAACATTTTGTTCTTAGCTAGAACTTTATAGAAATATTTTTATATACTAATATGTCACCTACACGATGGTGTTAGTCTAATACTTTTTTTATTGCTGTTAAGTTTAGCCTTTTACCACTGAAAAGATGATGTGGTGTCCTGGGTTCGATCCCCTGATCGGACAAGGTAATGGGTAAATCTTACAAAGTTATATTCAGTTACAGTTGCGAGTCTGTAACTATAAGATGGGCAATATCATAACACAATAAAGCGGCCAATATTAGAGGTGATTTGCCATAATCCCCATGCTTGGCAAGCGTCTTGGGATCGCATTAAGATGGCAGTTCTTCAGAAGGTGGTGCTGCCTACCTTCAAGAATTTTACCTTCGTCGCTTCTTGAGGTTCCCACAGGAAGGTGGGTGGGGAACACGATATGGGGGAAGGGGAGGTGGATGCCAATAATAACCTAGCACCCCAAGGGCAATACAGGTGTAATGAGTTGATGATTATTTTTTTTACATATACAATGTGGTTACAAACATTGGATTAATTAAAATATCGATTTATGTATAGTTAAGAAGACAGGTAGATAACAGTCTATAAACCAGTCTGTGGTAGGTAACGATTAACAATAAATAACTATAAATACAAATCTGAAAATATTGTCTTGTAGCCTTTCGATAGCAATTAATTAGCTGCAATTTTCTATTTAAAGTCATAATCACCGCGTCTATGGCAAATTATCACTGTAATTAATTCTGTTGGTCATCTGGAGGCCACAAACTAAATACAGCTTAGTTCGTAATTATCTCGATTGTTTAGTACTTGGTCGTAATAAGATATATAGATGCGCTATTGACCGATGATAGACATGCAAGCATATTATATTGCGGCATTGTCGTAGAGTGGCTTACGTTAGAAAATTTCCATAACAAGGTGTTACCTTGGTCTTGTCGCCAAGTGGATGAAAAAACGTCGCTAACTTGGAAATCACGCGGTAACTAGAGAGCAACAGAATTAGTTATGGCTCATTTGATGAGACATCGGGACTTTTAAACTCCGACTAAGTAAAGACGTAAAAGCCGACTAAGAAAATATAACGCACCAAATGAACAGCAACTATCCCTGACGTACAAGTATGGCGTGGCTGCTTAATTGAACCATTACAAATCATATAAAGCTGTCCTTAGCAGGTACGCTTCCTACAATAAATCCTTAGAATAAATACATAGAGATATAAATGTTTTCTGTGAATAAATACTATATTATTATAATAAATTAGGTCAGGCAAACAACCGTTCCAAAAAATGGTCGCCAAAAATTCTACAGTATTGTTGTGTTGTGGTTGGTACTTCTTGAGAATGAGATTATAATATATCGACCATACATAAATCGGAAAGAAACTATGGGAAAACACTCCTGTACCTAATTTATCAATGAAATCAGTTTTTTACACATACTATTGAAGCGCTCGTAGCCAAGTTTGCTTAGCCATTCTGAATCGATCAGCAAAGTTAAGCAACGTCCGCCGCAGTCACGACTTGGATGGGTGACCCCTGGTTGGGCATTACTACTGAGCGCTTCCGTGCTTCGGAGGGCACGTTAAGCCGTCGGTCCCGGTTGTTGTCTTAGGATAACAGTCGTTACAGCATGGTGGTAGGCGCACTTTGCAAATGCCCGCCTGGCTAGCTACCACCCTCAAGTTGAAAATCTGTCGCCAAGCACCTAACGGTGTGTTCCGGCAGCTGTCCTTGAGAGCCAGTAACTCTAGGTTAGTCTGAATAACATCCTCGACCACATCATCACTTACCATCAGGTGAGATAGTGGTCAAAAACTAACCTATAACGCATAAAAAAAAAAAAAAAAAAAAAAAACACCATAATTCAGTTAGAATTCAAGTATTATGAAGAACATTGCAGTAGGTATGTACTGTGAGTATTAATTAATTTTTTTTTATGCCTGATATGTTAGCCTTTGACCACTATCTCACCTGATGGTAAGTGATGATGCGGTAGAAGATGTTGTTCAGGCTAACCTAGAATTACTGGCAGTCAAGGACAGTTGCTGGAACATACCGTTAGTTGCTTGGTGACAGATTTTCAACTTGAGGGTCGTACCTAGCCAGGCGGTCATTCGCAAAGTGCCCTACCACCATGCTATAACGACTGCCATCCTAAGACAAGAAACCGGACCGACAGCTTAACGTGCCCTCCGAAGCACGGAAGCGCTCAGTAGTAATGTCACCAGCGGTCACCCATCCAAGTCATGACCACGGCGGACGTTGCTTAACTTTGCTGATCGATTCAGAATGGCTAAGCAAACTTCGCTCGCAGCGCTTCAACATTTAGCTTGCTATTGAAAATTATCTCATATTATGTATAGTACCATATCACATTTAAGATCGAGGATCCCATTAGAGGTGGGAAATGTTTGCGCTCTTAACTTCTGTAAATGTTAAATGCGCTTAGCACGCGATTGGCATTTTAATAATATTTTTGAAAACAGTGCTACCATATGCCTTTTTTTTACAGAACATGTACAAGGCCCACTTTATATCAGGAGGTAAGCTCTGCCTGTAACAAATGCATATTATCACAAGTGACGAATTGCACTGCGCCCGACACAGTTGTTAAGTCTCATGTGCCTGTAATTTCATACTGGCTCTCTAGGACTACTGCCGGGACACACTGTTAAATGCTTGGCGACAGATTTTCTACTTGAGGGTGGTAGCTAGCCAAGGAAAATATCCTTCCACCATGCGGTGAAACAGAAGCCGGCAGTAGGTATCGAACCATGGACTTGTGGCACCGCAGTCAATAGCATACTGCTATGTTATCATTGCTTCAAAATGTTTAATAATATTTGAAGAGTTTAGCGGGCTCGATAGAAACTACTTATCACAGAATTCAAGATGGTTGGCGGAATTCATCATATCGTGCTAGGTGACTTCCTTTTCTACTAGTGACTTTCTTCTCAAGAATAGTAGCTACGCCCTAGCAAAATGCCACCAGACCTTATCACATCATCAAATTGTGTGTAATGTTAATTGTTATTATGACAGGTACAAGTAATTCAATGACATTCACATCACATAAAAAAATCGTGTTGCAAACCACTGTGTATACGTAGGTACAAGTTCTGCGGTTCCAGTATTCAATTTCAAATGTTAAGCCAAGGTCTCGATTCTAATGAGCTATTATAGCGTAAACCGGTGAATAGAAAGACCTTCATTTCAATGAATCGTCCGCAGTATGACGTGCTCGCTATTATATTAAATTCAATGGTTCTGTCAAAAAAACTTGACTCGGTAAATGTTGTTGGATAAAATTGACGGTTTGAAAATGCTTGAAATGGAATGATGGAGACATTGTTGAACTGTAGTTTGTTTACCCAATCGATACATTTGATTAAATTAATACGTATATTTAGTTTGTTTGAGTCACTTTTGACCCAATACAAGCTTTATAAGTATGTCAAATCTTGTCGTCAGCTATTCGATCTGCTAAGCATTGCAAGGCTCACAGATGTAAGCCCAAAACACAAGGTAAAACACAAAATTGTCGAAATTGTAACTCCTAGTCACAATTGAGCTTCATTTGAGTTTATACAGAGTCCTTTAGGAGACTATACACTTTTTGAAGTCCTCGTAGTGTAGCTTACTTAGTGTTTTTCAGCCGATCAGATAAGTTAAGCAACGTCCGCCGCGGTCATAACTTGGATGATTGGGACCGCCATGCGCCAGTGACATTACTACTGACATGCTTCGGCATATATGTATCTTTAATTAAAATTTGTACAAAAATATATTTAGTGTCATTATTAAAAAAAACTAGGTCTTTAATAATACTCCAAGGACGTAAAGAGTTAACGAGAATTATTAATGATACTGATATTCTTTCGAAATAATCACACTGTAAATAGATTTTTGTACAATTATCAGTAAGATATTTAGTTGAAAGTGAAAATTTGAGCGTATACTATGGGCATAAAACCCATTTTAGTCTTGAATTATATTGGCCCTCACCTTTGGGTCAGGCTAAAATGACTCGTTTTGTATAAGTACTCGTTGTACAATTCACTTCTTATAATTTTCATCGACAACAAAAATAATATATGGGGGCCATTAAAATTTTTATCTTAAGAACATTTTTGTTTCGTGGTGTATTTATCGCAAAAACTTAACAATTTAGGAATGTAGAATATCGGTATATTAAGTGTCAAAACAGATACTGAAAATGCCGATATTGTAGTTTTGAAGCTACGATTGAAGATTGATGATTAAGAAAACTGATTGAAAATATCAATCAGTTTTCTTATAATTGGCTTTTGCAATGCGAAACCCCAGGCCGGTTTTTTAGCTTTTAAAGTCAAGGCATGCTATCGTTGTAGGTTCACATTTTTTCCGTATTTTTAATTAGCATGCAAGGCTTGTCAAAGCTGGAAATAATTGAGAATGCGTCTGCCTCCCGACCCGGCTCGAAACTGGCGTGAGTTGGCGTCACGCATGGGAGTGCGTCGTACGGACCTAATGAGGACTTGCGTTGCGGTCTCATGTGAATTTGAAATGATTTTCATTCCAGGCTTATTTCTAGAATATGAAAATTGTTTTTAAGCTAGCGAGATTCATTTAGGTTTACTAGTCAGAGAAAAGTTTTCGAAGTATGTTAAAAAATGTATGGCCAAAATGTTAACTACTATAGTAGAAGTTGCGTGACTCCTAAATTAATGTATTGACTAGGTTTAAAATAATAATTTGGAAAGGAGTTTTGATTGCGATAGACTAGATTAGAAGTCGTTACGAAAATTTCTTTAGCGAGAATTATACTTATACTACTCCCAATGTTAGTATCAGACCAAAATCTTTTTTACTTGGTCTTCGATTTTAGTTTGAATCTGTTCAAGTAGATATACCGTGTAATTATTCCATCTAGGTAACCGAGATCATTATTTAGTTCCGAGACTCCATTCCATCCTACCCATCTAAACTAAACAGCTCGTCTAACTTAGTTCCTCGGCGTCGAGTTTCAATCTCCATAATTCGACTCCGCTGCAACAGAAATTGTTATGAAGTACTTTATTGCTCGAAACTCTCGAAAATATCTCCTCATACCGTTTCATCCAAAACTAACTAACGAGAAGTGAGAACAGAAAATAAATCTATAGTTGTGTAACCTTCATTGTAAGGAGCATTTTTAAGTGCTGACGGATTTTAAAACGAAATTTTATTGTAGTTGTGTTTTAATTTAAGTATATAGACGCTAATTTATCGATTGATACTATTTCTGCGTTTGTATCTACCAAGCTTTTCTGAGCAATGTCACTGGCAACTTTTATCACCTATAGTTAGATAAATGACAGCTGGCCAGACTATTTGATGGTCTGTGGATCTGGATCCAGACGTTCCCCCGGCGAACTAGAATATTAAACAAAACGTCTGAAATCTCCAAGGAAACGCTAGCTCCGAGTAAACACAGTCGGATTGTATTGCAAAGTTGTAACTAGTGAGTGAAGTAATTGGACCTCGGGGTGGCGCGACGTTGGAACACCCAGGAGTTTTAATTAGTTTGAATCAGGAAACTGGAATAGAACATATTTTGGCAAACGTGGAATCTCTAATCTCATGAGTGTTCTCCAAATTCGTTTTGTTTCGTTTGCTTATTATAGAGTCCGAGCTGATATTGTGAGTACCAACATTTACTGTTTTTGAACGATGTAGTTGTTATCAGTATTTATTGTTATATAGAGTATGATGTATAAATTGCGTATAATACATAATAATGGTAAAGAATTTCAAGATTTAGGACAGGTTCTGTAACAAAACTAGTCCATAGCTGTCATACTAATTACTAAGCATAATTCTATATAACAATATTTGATACTTACCTACACTACTCAATGAAGAAACTCGATGATGAAATCCCACATGTTAGGGAACAAAAAACATTTTTACATCTCTTCACGTATTTTGGACGCCCTATTTAATTCAGATTTGTAAGCTAGACCTGTGACACACAGAATGACAGGTGGACAGCAGAGACTCCGTTTTGCTCTTTGAGGGCGGAATACACATAACATGTATTTTATATTTTTCACCACACTTGGACGTAAACAGGTTAACTTGGCTGTAATGACCCATATAAAACCCTCGAGCTTTCTTTTTGTCATGAAACCCAAGGTCGGTAAGTTTTTTTTTAAATTATAGCTAAGCACACAGGTCATGCAAGTTCAAGCCTCAGAGAAATGAATAAGAGAAGAATGAATAAGAAAGAGGGAGTCTAATGAAAATCAAAAATGAAGCATTAAATCCGGCCAATCTTATGTAAGACAACTCACTCACACAAACGTATCCAAATGCGGCCAATTTTGCCCTCATTCATGATTGACCGTCGCATAATAATTAGACACGTCACACAACGTAATAAATAAACTCAAAATGCCCACTTGCGTATTAAAACACTGCAAAAATTGAACATATTCAGTAAAGATAAAGTTATCTTATTTAGGAATTACTTTTCACACGTAAGTATTGAATTTAATGTACTTTTTTTAATATTATACTACGCAATTTAGGTTATAACTTCGAACCAATATGTAAACAGTGCGATCGTAAAGTGTTGCCAGCCATACATTTTAGGTTGTTTTCAAAAGTGTGCAGTTTTTAATAGTCGGTTCGTGTAGCAGTAACGTTATATACTTTTTACCTATACAAGCGTATGTTTATTAGGAAAATCTAGGGATTATCTTATCTTATGTTTTAGTTAAATTTAATTGATTATCATAGTTATAGTGCAATATCTTTGTTATCACTACAATTATAGTAGTTAAATAGTTCGACCAAGAAATTTGATACTTCTTATAAATTTTGCAGGTTAATAAAAGTTATTACATACAGTTGGGCAAAAGCCAACATTTGGATGACATTCGAAGATAATAATCGACCAAGAGCGTGTTAGGACACGCATATGATATGCTCCCGTGGCAGATGTCGTAGATAAATAGAAAACCATTTAACGAGTGTTGTTGGATTTTTATTTTATTTTCAATTTCTCAAAATTTAACAGTAATAAGCCAAAAATATTTTGGGAAAAAGTCCTTAAAATGACAGGAACTGATATTTTATTGTCTTGTCACAGAATGCTCAAACCAATTTTCGTTTGATTTTTTAGCGTAATCTATTTCTATGGTAAATAATGAAGTTAAGGTCTAAAAGTTAGAAATATCAACTAGGCTACCAAAACTTTCACACGAAAATGGTTAATTAGAAGTAATTAGCAGTATCACGGGAGTGTTTTAAAAAACACTCCCGTGATACTTGTTATGTTATTGATGTTAATCAATTCAGATTTTCAATAAGGAGTGCTTAAGATGGTTGGCTATCCGCGGTTAGGAATAATCGCAATGATCAAGGGTGGAAACCAACGAAGTGTAGCGTGATTTGTTCCGATCATTTTAACATTTTAAAATGACACATGCGACGAAACCACACCATAAACGTAACCTAACACGCCTTTGGTCAATTATTTATTGTCCTAGAGAACGTTAAGTCTAGAATATCTTAAAAAAATAATTGCGAAACATAATCGTGAAGATTGTGCAATATTATAATAATATTATCGAAATGTTTTTTTTTACAGTCCGTCATGGCGGTATATCTACGGAAGTATTTGCCCTTAATGTTTCTGAACGCAACATTTGTATAATCTGTGGTGTGTGCAAAAAGCCCGCCATCCGCTTAAAAAATGCCCTCAGTCTTCGATTTTTGTTTCTACTAGAGCCTGTATCGTAATTCCTGACTTACCGCCCGTAGTACACTATGTACTATTACAACTACCTATTCCAACCAAAAGGGTGAGAAAGAAAATTGAAAAACGACGCAAGTTCGAGTTGGTCGAGAGCGAGTCACAGACCGAAGGTTCCGTATCAACACATAAATGTACAATAAAAACTACCCGCACTTGGCTGCCACTTTAATTTGTTATTCTTCGTTAGATATTAGACAATATAATCATATAGCAAAAAAAAAAGACACGAAAAGAACGCGTTTCCTAATGTGGATATTTTTGTTTTTAAGTATTTGTTAAGCACTACTACTTACTCGTACTTACACATATTCTGTGAAAAATTACAATAGCAACCTGTAATAGGTTTTTTAATTGAGGTTTCAAAGATACAGCTATTTAGAGGCCTTACGGACAGATGGACAGTAGTAATAGCATAGATAAATGAAACTTTATTATATCTCTATGGTAATAGTCACGTTTTCTAGTACGGAACCCCAAAAAGACCAAGATCTATTCTGCCTGGGCACTAGAGACGATCGACTAGCAAGTCTAGCCACATGCAATCAGGTATAAAACTCTATGGACTACTTACATACTAGCTGTACTGTAACTGTAACTGAAGTAAATTGGACCTAAGGGGTTACGGCGACATTGTTTGAACTGCTCTGAGCATTAATTGGTCGGGTCCTCTAGGGAGCGCAGGTGTCTAGTACGAAAGTAAAAGGTATAAAAGCTTTGATTCTTCATTGTATATATAACAGACTATTATAGTTATGATGTAACATTATTTTTACCTATATTTTTATATTATTGACAGAACAAGCACAAGGCTCACCTGATGTTAAGCGGTAATCCCTGCATATAACAGGTGCATTTCACGAGATGTAATAAACTGCACTGCGCTCGTCACCCTGAGACGTTGTTGAGTCTCATGTGCCTGTAATTTTGCTGGCTCTCAAGGATTGCTGCCGGAACGCGCCGTTAGAGCCAAGCACCTAACGGTATGTACCGGCAGCAGTCCTTAACACATTTTCTACTTGAGTGTGGTAGATAGCTAGGTGAGAATTCGTAAAATGCCAATACATTCGTTAAAATCTTTATGATTTGAACAGGATTTTCTTAGGGTAACTTTTAATTTCTCTAAGAAAATGTGCATATCCATCTGAGTTCATCCTGAGGTATTTGTAAAATACAATTATGGAGAATATTTTAATATCTTTGAAAAATACTTTTTGGAGAAGCTCTCAGGTGTTGAATTATTGTCAAGAGTGGGCACCGCTGTGCAATTAAAAATCGTTTGTTGGGTTGGATTCATAAGAATCCGATCACATAAGTGAAGACAATTTATTTCTACAACTCTTCTGCGCGTTGGCAACGGGTGTGAGGTCACAGATTACGCGAGGTCCGCTACATTGGACACTTCATGTGATTGTTACGAATCTTTTTCTTCAATATTACTTGGAAAAGTCTGAATACCCAAAATTACGCATCATTTATTGAATATCGTACATTTCACATTAATTAAATTATTTTCGCATTTATCGCGCCTATTTCGTATAAAGAAAATGACGTTATCTCTAGTAATTGTAATTTACTCCATCCCTTCTTCCTTCCATGTTCCTTCCCATCCAGGTCTAAAAGGGAATTATTAACCGCAGTTTTACAGTTCCTTATCTAACGGGCAAAGCGGAGCCCTATTATTGAACTCTGCTGTCTGTCCGTTTGTCACGGATCTCTATCTCTATAGTTAGTAAAGCATCAAACGTAAGTAACACCTGTAACACGCCCTACCACACCAATCTTTCTGTCACTGATGCTCTGTCTAGCTTCCTGGATCTAAGTTCTTATTTTGAATCAAATCTATTCTAGTTATATCTCTCATCCATTTTGACTTTGTCATCAATGCCACTTGCACTTTTATTTCATCCGTCTCTTTCTTTGTCCAACACTGAGCTCGAGTCTATTCAGAAAGAGACTGGACTTAAGATCTGACTTTGGGACTGTGCTATATTGATAAATAAATATATAAAAAATAAATACGTCAATTAGTTATATACTAATGTATAGTTACTATATGACAATGTTGACGGAAGATTAGTCCATGTTATAGTTTATTTCAATATTATTTAATAATCCCAATTCTCCTGAACATACTCAACACAGGCACGGACATCAAATATACCCAGGCTTTATCTATACATTACATAGGCGTTGTCACAAATTACCAAAATAAAGCCAGTCCTGATAGAACAGAGAGCAAGTCTTCTAGTTTAGGTCTTCAGTAAAACAACTACTTACCAAAAATTTGATGTAGAGACTGAGTCCGTGGGATCTGGGAGCTCATCTAATTTCCCAAAACTTATCAGAGCGCATGGTCCATGCGACGCGTTATCAAAATGGTGGTACTTTTATGGCTCAACGAATAAGCGTTGCAATCCAAAGGAGAAAAGCTGCCAGCATGCTAAAATTATAATTACATAAATGCTTTCTTTGTAGCTGTAGTGTTGTATATCGTGTGTTTTGTTAATAAAGCTATACAGCCGGTTAAAACATAAAACAAAAGAAAAACTAATTAGAAAGAGACTTATAAAATATATACTTAGCATGTTGCCGTGTATATTATGGAAGACAGTGTTAATATAAATGACGCAACTATTAGCTAATCTGTGATCGTATGGTCAATGGCAGCGGCTACAGTGCCCTTAGTCATATACAAACGAATTTCTGGAATGCTTGTAAAATGAATCATCGATGGCCGATGCTCTTTTGGACCTTCACTTTACTTGGTGACTGTACTCTATAAATCATTCTGCATTACGTACCTATAGTTATAGATTTACAAGTGTTAATTGTAGGTATACAAAATAAAAGGACGTAGACTGCCAGAAAATAAATTTCCTGCATTATGTGGACTAACTACATAGGTATATTACTAACTAGCCGGGCAGGAATTATAAATATGCACTAATTTCACTTTCATCTTAGTCTACGGGGGGTCTTTATTACACGACTGCCCAAAAAAAGGAAAGTTCTGTTTTCAGGGTTCATGTATGTATGTTTGTGAGTTTCTTTATTCCACCATAACTTCTAAACGGCTAAACCGATTTTGACGCAAGAGCTCTCGTTAGATTAGCGCAAGTGACGCTAAGTAGGTACTTACATAAAAAAACAGCTGGGGAAGTTTAGAAGCCATATTGCGGGATAAAAAAATGTTTTCTTCCAAATTCGAGAGCCAGAGTAATTTTAGGTTAGCCTGAACAACATCTTCGACCACATCATCACTTACCACCAGGTGAGATAGTGGTCAAAGGCTTACCTATCACGCATATAAAAAAAAAAAAAAAAAAAAAAAATCTATCGAGTGTGGTATCGAAATGAAGGGCTTTAAAACATAAATATATATAACTTCCAGGTTTATTCTCTATGGCACGATAAAACAATTAAGAAATATAAGTAGTTTGCGGTCGGGTTTTATACTTTTTTAATTGATTTATAATTATTTGTTAAGAGCAGGCAGTCAAAAATAATTCCCACGCTAGCTCCGCCCATGCGGCGCAACGATCCCCGCTGCACCGAACGAGGCGATGTGCAGCAGCGGCGCACGCGTCTCGCTTATAAACATATTTATATACTTGATATTAGATTCGCGAACACAGATACCATTGAGACGATTTCAACTTTTTTTATAATCTTATTCACGTGACGAATATCGATATATAAAGTAACTTTGTATATACTGCAATTGTTGTTGTGTCGCAGTCTCCGTGTTTATAGAAAAAAACATACTGCACCAAACCAACATAAGTGAGACAAGGGTCGGAATATGATGGTGGTACATAACAGCCCAAACGGCACGATATA
Organism: Plagodis dolabraria; assembly: GCA_963854805.1. Taxonomy (NCBI): domain Eukaryota; kingdom Metazoa; phylum Arthropoda; class Insecta; order Lepidoptera; family Geometridae; genus Plagodis; species Plagodis dolabraria. The sequence continues at coordinate 17,398,543 of OY978442.1, forward strand.
TATTGATAAATGGGGTGTTTTTAAATTCTCCGTAGTAGCGAAAGTAATGTTACTTGGCATCCGCGTGGACGATAATTTATGAATGAATCAACATTGTTCTCAGTATCTTGGAATGTGATTAATCAGATTACATGTTACACATCATTAGAATAAAGTAAAATACCATCAAATTGAATGAGCAAAATATTATATTATATTCGGTGAATATGGGTACAATTGACCTGAAATAAATGGATTTGATTTGATTTGATTAAATGTTAGTTGTGGGCAATATATTTTACCACGACTCGTCATACAAATATGAATTATAGTTTTTCATAACTGTGCTACTGTACACGTTCCCATAATAATATAATGCAGGTTGTTTTTTTATTGCTATCATATAATTTTTGACTATTAATTACTTATGTTGAAAATATGTTCGTAATTCGTATACATCCTATTTCGTTTAATTTTTCAGTTACAGTGGTAAACAGAAAGGTGTTATTTTACTACCACTCTGCTTTCATATACCAACTATGGTAAAAATTAGACCAACCAGATATATATCTAGCCACTTCTAAACAGCAGGATAAGATTTTTTTTTACCAAATTTGCAGAAGAGTCTACATACGCAATTGTAAGGGCCTTAAACTTTGGGATATTTTATGAAAAAAACACACAGCTGCAGAAACATTGTAGGGAACATGTTATAAAGGCTTTTTTAATGAAACATGGCAGACAAGTGAGAGGTACTGGAACAGGTGACTAAATTAGACTTTAAAATAAAAATAGTGGATTCTTAGATTGTTAGTAAGTGGTATAGTCTACAAAATAAAAAATATATTGTTTTCAATTTATACAGTTTTAATGATATGCAAAAGTGTGCGTGAGAAATAACGAGTATCGGAAACGGAAAGTCAAGTTTTTTTTCAAGTTTGCAGTCCCCGTGACCACGATCACTGCAAAGTGTTTGAAACGTCAGGACAAAAATAATGATAAATATACGAGATTTAAACCGTTTAATGTTGTTTAATTACTATGTGTAACAATCGCGAAAACCTAAGACAACATTAAGTTAAGAGCCCTTATTCCAGCAAAGCCATTTTACAGCCCTTTTCTCAAGGCTGGTGCGGCTAAAGTATAAAAGTTTTTGTTTTTTAAATGATGCAGGAAGAAAGTTTATTGTTTTTGTAATTGAGTGCATTAGCCAAAACAATCTCTCGGTATGATGTCGCTACCCTTCTATATTTCTAAATATGATTACAAGCACTATCGCGTGCTAAGCGAAATCATATCAAACAAATTATTGGAGTACAAAATTTTATGCCCAAGGCGGGAATCGAACCCGCGTCCTCCGATATCGCGTTCTTTTCTTATTTTACAAAATAATACCTCAGACCAACATTTTTGATTATCTTTTGAGGATTTTTTTATTTTATTTTAATTCATTTAACACACTGTTACAGCGCTCCAAAGTTGACCAGGTTCATCAATGCTCATGAGAATCCGGTCAAAAAGAAATGTTTAACTTATTATATTTTTTATTGTAAATATATTCTTAAAAAAAATTTTTGAATTCCTACAACTTTACTTCTTCATTCCTGTTTTCCTTACCATAGAACTTACTAAATTTAACTTACGGAAGGATAAGCAGGTAGAAAAGGTCTGAGTAACCGTTTGAGTTCAAGGGAACATCTGCCTGCTACGACTATTATTATTATACGTAGGCTCAGCTGTTTCTTCTATCTCATTTTATTCTCTTAGTTGTGCTAAATTTTTTGCAACGTGTAAACGTATTGAAAATTGTGGATATTATTTTCAGTTTTATCAATAAACCTGCGAGTTTCGTAAAAAAATCCTGAGCAGATCATCTACGAGATTGTTCTAGGGTATTTTTTTTGTAAAATGTATAAAAAAGTTATAGAGCAAAAAAATTTATTATTGCTTATAACTTCTTTAATATTTAATTTAGGGCAAAAAGTTATATAAATGTTTGTGGCAACACAATTTGCTACAAATTATGTTCTTACAATTTTTTTATAAAACGCATAGTTTCTGAGATATTGCAAAATACGTGTTTTCACCCCTTTTTCCAAGATGGCGGCCGGGGGACAAGGGTGGCGACCCCACAAACTTGAGGTTAAGCTTCTTCAGACCCCCACATATAAAAAGATGTCCCAAAAATAAATTGCGTGCTCTAAAAATGCAAAGCTCATGTAACTTTTTAATGGACTATAGTTATAGTTAGTCAATGAGTAGATACCTCAAGGTTTATTATTAGGTTCATTTAAGTCTACTTTGTTTGTAAACAGTAAAGATGAGAAATGAATTTACAAAGTTACATAACATTCCACATTATTTATCAAAAATAAATAACACTGCAAAAAGGATCAAAATGTTTTATTCCATGCGACATCGTCGTTGACCGCTCGATCCTTGCTAACGGTGCGCAGTGCGCCGTGCTTCAATAAATGCCTAAACTTGACCGATCGCGCAAAGCGTAAAGGCTCTTAAGTCTTCTTTTTATGGCGGGAGGAAGTACTGAAGGATTTGCACTTTGATGTTGCAAGTCACCCTCGACAGCCTCCTCTTGATTTTTTTTTTCTAGAAGTATCCGCAAATTCTTGATCCCGATCATTCTTTTCTTTGGATGGCGGGGATCGACCAGCTCAGGAAGAAGGCAGTCCATATAGAATGTGACTAGTTTTGTCTCCATTTTTTTCCCTCCAAAATTCTTCATCTTTTTGTAGAATTTCTATTTTTAATTTTTTGTCTCCATACTACACGGCAAATAAGCATTTAGTTTTGCTCGATTTTATTTATAATATGTGGTAACAGATATTTATGACTAAAATTAACATATTTAAATCAAAAAAAAAAAATTACTACAAACTAATCCAATATTCCGCAGTGTTCCCAAAATGCTGGCCGCATTGCCACGTTGTATGGCAATGCTTATCCTTTGTCCAAAGTATATGCCAGCATTTTGGTCACAAGTAGCGTCGACCAGACGTTTTGAGACGTCTTTGAATAATAGTTTGGCGCTCGGTCCCCACGGTCCCAGCGTTTCGACCCCAAAAGGCACAAACATGTAACAACTACTGAGATTACTATATTTGCGCCTTTTGAGGCCTTCTGTTAGTTCAGCCGCCGCACCGGCCACTTTTTGGGTAGCAGGAATATGAGAAGGTGCTAAGGTATCGACACAGGTAGCGTCCCATACCAGAGGCCTTCCCATCCTCCACGGAACCAAAGTCATGCCGTCCGGCCTTTTACCATCGCCACGTACAAGGCCTAAGCATTTAGTTATATTACAAATGTGCATTTAGCCTTCAGTTTGATAATATCAATCAAATTTTTGATTGGTATATATACCTGCAAAATACATTTTACAGACAATCCGTTACCTGAAGCCTTCAGAAAAGCAACTGTACATTTCTGTTTGTCCGACAATCAATTTCGCACAATTTGTTAGAATGTGTAGATAGAATTTGTTAAAAGGTAGAAGTAAGGATAAATGTCGAGAGAGCAGTCGAATGACACCTGTCAAAAATCCAAAATGTCGATTTCAAGACGGCCACCATACAAACTGCTCCGCCCCTGCTGAAGCTCGGCCTTCAGAAAGGGGGTGTTGTGAATATGAATAAATGAATTTAAATACATAAATTCAGATAATTTTCACGTCAGATTTTTTGCACGTCAAGAGTAAAACATCGCTCTTTACCATCTATCTAATACCCTAACTAATGACCGAAAAGGGGGCAAAGGCGAGTATAATACATATCAACGATGGCATACGCAAAGGCATATTGCTTCAGATAGGAGGCCGGTCATAAAATTTAAGTCTTACTCCGCACAATTATGTCAATGCGTTGTCTTTTGTGAAGGTACTCAGAAAAAATATATTGTTTATACCGACCCTACAGAGGTGTGACAAGTGCAGGTCGATAATAATGTAAAGTTTTTTTTTTCAGTGTAAAAAGCATGATAGCTCGGTGGCTTTGGCTATGGACTGCCGCGCAGCAGGTCCATGGTTCGAATCCCGCCGCTGGCTTGAGCTTCACCGCATGGTGGAAGGGCATTTTAGCGAATGCCCGCCTGGCTAGCGACCACCCTCAAGTGGAAAATCTGTCGCCAAGCACCTAACGGTGTGTTCCGGCAGCTGTCCTTGAGAGCCAGTAATTCTAGGTTTAGCCTGTTAACACCTTCGACCACATCATCACTTACCATCAGGTGAGATTGTGGTTCAAGGCTTACCTATCAGCAATAAAAAAAAAATATGTATATATACATTTATACGTTTTTGTTATTTAAGTTTACCTGCTGCTCTGCTATGGATAGGTCAAAATATTTTTTTGCCTAATATAGGTATTATAATATTTAAATAATATATTTCGTTTACGAAATTTCCTGTGAATAAAATGTGCAAATTTAGTAATACTTTATTCAAAGATTACTCACTTATTTTCATATAGTGGAAGAACACAGTCTAAATTTATTATATGAGATGGCGACTCCGACAGTTCTCCCTGTTCCTAGTGAACTAGGAACAGGGAGAACTGTCGGACTTTGACTGATTTATTATTTTTTTCCTGAGAAAGAAGGTGCATTTTATGAGCACAGTCTATTTTATTATATATATGTACAGAATCTATTTATTCCACTCTATTATATTTGTATAAATCGTTACTTATATGTACATGTCTAAGTGATAAAATGTATATTTAAAAGTACCTATGCAGGTGACTTTGTATATAATCTCTTGAATATATACCTACTTGCCTGATTCTGAATATTCTTTCATTGGTATAAATCTACATTTAGTCTTGAGGGACATGAACAATGTTCGATGTTTTATTGCGATATACCCACCAAACCAAATGCTTTGATTTGCTACGCTTGTGTTATTATTATTTAGCAACACTCAACTCCATTTACGGTTGAACGGCAGCTGTACTTTAGAGCCAGATAATTTTAGTTATCACCTGTTTGGTACCTTCTACCACATCACTTACCATCAGGTGAGACCATAACTATACATTACCAGATAATATTATAGTATCCAACAAATCGTACTTAGATTAGTACGACATTTAGTTATTTTATAGCTCCATTACAGTACTATAGGAACCTAGTAGGTATAGAATATCTTATTTCGATAGAGATAATATGTTTCATGAATAGAATAAACACCGAAACACAAACGAATATTAAATTTGCATAGGTAAAAATAAACTGAAATATTATACGCTCTCTCATAATTCTTGCAAAGTCTTTGTATCGACTCTTCTGCTTCGTTTTTTATTTTTTAATTATCTTTATTTCCCATATTGATTGATATACCTACCAAGATACGTATTTATACTGCACAGCACAGGTGATAGCGCGCGAGCGATAGGTCCACGTCCAACGGCGCACAGCGCGGCACTGAAGGACAGCTCTTACGCATTGATTTTATTTCGTAATCCTAAGCTAATAAGGTTGAATATCGAATCTTCCGATTGACCGTAATCCTGCACAGAACTAAAGGTCGTAAGTCTAAAACACTATTTAATTTATTATGACAATACTAATTACTCTAGGTAAATTTTACTTATACAGCGGATAATTAACTACATTTCCTTTCTATGTGTGTTTATTATTAATATGTAACTGATGTAGTTTCCAAGAAAACTCCAATAATTTAAAGAAAAGGCTTCATTTTGAAAAATTAAAACTATCGAGTAAATTTCTTTCAAATGTGTTTCTGACTGTACAACTGATAGAAAAAGGTTTGAAATATCAAATATTTAAGTTTTCGTGTTGATTGCATATTTCAGTTGCTTAAAAAAACTAGTCGAATGAGAGTATTTTTTCCGCAGCCTCGTCTTAAATCCTTATTACTATGACTTTTACTATGGTCCAAAACGAAATAAAAAAATAAGAGTATGTGGCAGCGCTGACACAAAAATTACATAGACTTAAACAGCAACTCAATTATTGTATTTTCCAGATTTTGTACTTACGTAAGAGGCTTGGGCGAGTTACTGCATTTTGTGTTATCTATGAATATGACTATAGCTTGAAAAAAAATAACAGTTTAGCATAATAAAACCAGAAAAGTAGTTTGACTTTATAGAGCGGTACCAAACGCGGCTCATATGCATGTGTGCGCTCCATACATACGCGCCACAACATGCACACTGTGGCATATATTCAGCGTGTCCATAGAAGAGAATATAATTAACGAACATAAAAGTCATGTCTGTAGGAAGCGATGAATTGATTTGCTTAGTATACCTATATTATATTACATAAAACTTTGAGATATGGACAACCTGCGTATCCAGACTAGAGTTAGCATTTAAATTTCCTTCTGCTCCAGACAAACAACGTTTCTGGTTTTATTATAGTAGTATCTAGTAGACAAATAGTACAAATGCAAGTTACTTGTATGCGACTGTGGCTAATCTATACTGTTTCTATACATGACTGAAACTTGACTACTCGGTACTTTTTGATTTTACCAAGTCTCTTAGCAAGCGTCCGTCTGGTTGGGTACCACTGCAGTGTCAGATATTCTGCATCCAAGCTGTGGTATGAAACACTGCAGTATTAAGGCGTGAAAGGCACTGTGGCATGTGAAATAAGAACTAGTCTCGGAGTTACGAGCGCAGTCCAGAGTCAAACAGTAATATACTGCAACTGTAATCGACAGGCGTGTCAGTTGTCACTGGGCGGGCGAAATGACCGTCTTATCATTCCTAGCGTTAAAAAAAAATTACGTTCTAAGTACTTAAATTATTGGCAAATACTATCTCTACTTACATATGATTCCAAAAACAAAATTAAAATAAAAATTATGATAATAGTTTTAATTATTCCCTTGTTTCAGGGTGAAAAGTGGAGTGTTCAACTAAATTGTACACCATAAGCGCCCCTGCAGTCTAATAGATACTCTTGCTCGTGTATTTGATTAATAATTTACTACGTATAATACAGCTGGTTCAGCACGTACAGGTTTAAATGATAAAAAATAATTTAATTTCAATGATAGCATAGTGGTAATGACTATAGGTAGATTGCCTTGGAAAAGGTTTATGGTTTGTGTCCCGCCATGGCAAAGGGTATGCCCGCCAGGCTATTTGATGACCTATACCTAGTATATAGTACATTGTACATCGAGGGGAGAAACGATCCATTTCTGTTCGAGACTCTGTAGCCCGATGCGTAGCGGAGTGCTTAACCCTTTAACGCACACCCTACATTTTTTTTTAATTTTCAATATTTTGTCTTAAATATATCTTTGCCGTAAATCATAATGATATGTTATAGACAAAAACCCTGAAAATCTTTGTTTTCCGAGAAAATCCGAAAAATCATGTGGCCAGTAAACATGCCAATGTGCTTTCGGCGTCAATAACCATCACCGCAATAGCACTGGCCAGTAAAATGGACACTAACAAAATCTATTGTATTACTGTGAAAGTAACACAAAAAAAAAAAACGGTCAGTTACGAGTTGGACTCGTGCACCGAGGGTTCCGTACAAACCTGTAGGTATATAAGTAAAAGTTGTGGTATTTCTATTGCTATATGAAATCCATAACATTTTAATATTATTAAAAATATTCTATTATATGTAGTAACTAAAAATGTATGCTTTTCGCAATTTTATCTTTATCTGTGTTATATGACGTTCCCTCGTACCAAACTTGAAGATTCTGAGTTCACGGAAAGTACCTTGAAGATTTTGATTCCCTCGCGAGTGTCAAAATTGCGGCATAAATGTCTGTATCTTTTAATTGTGTTGGCTTAGAGTTAGTCTCGTTTTTTCGTAGTGCAGAGAATGGTTGCCAACCTCCTTTCATAAAAAATTGAGTACATACGAAAAATTCCTACCTCTTTTTTTCTAATTATTTAATAAAATAAACCTTTTTGAGATTTGACGATTGTATTTCTTTTTGTTAGCAGCTAAAAAAACAAAAGAACGCTGGCAGGGCAGGTATGGATTTATAATACCACATCATCACTTACCATCAGGTGAGATTACCTAAATCAAAGGATAACACTGATTTTAAATCAGTGATGGCTCAGTGGTGATTGAGCTTCTCCGCATAGTGGAAGGGCATTTTGCGAATGCCCGCCTGGCTAGCGACCACCCTCATGTAGAAAAACTGTCGCTAATCACCTAACGATGTGTTCTGGCAGCAGTCCTGGAAAGCCAGTGAAATCACAAACTTAACAACTAATGTCCGGTGACGGGTGCAGTGCAAATCGTGACTTGTTACGAAATGCATCTGTTATAGGCAGAGTCCGCTTAACATCATTTGGGCCCCGAGCTTGTTCCGTTACAATAACATAAACAAAACACACAAACAAAGAAAAGCTTAGAGATAAACTACGTGAAGAATCTACGTGATGTTGAATAGGTTTCTTAGGTATCACAATCATATGCTAATAACTCTACTCTACTATCAATAGTAGATACGATACAAATGTATTGTATTGACAATGGAATTGCCATTATTTACGAGTATTATCTATTGAACTAAAATGTTTAATTAGTATATCTTGGGTACAATTAATTATACATGTACTTAGGTATAATTACTACTTTGCCGATTTGTTTTGGAATATGTTACGATTAGTACCTAATAAGAAGTAATATAAGAAGTAATATTGTGGTCATATCTTATTATTATTATTAATCTAAGTAGGTACATAAATAGATATTGTATATAATTTAACAAATGACTGATGCCCGTCTTCATTCTTCACTAAAGTGAGCAAATAAATACTTAAACAAAAAAAAAATTATAAATTTATAACTAATTCATAAGTCGAACTCAGTAAGAATAAACTTACTTTGCACCGAATTATTTCATTTGATTTCTGACACTTGACATTTTGTAAGTGACTGAAACAGAAGCGCATTTAGGAAACTTTTTGATTGGTGCAGCAATACAACTACTCTTTACGAACGCCATAAAGTGAGTAAAGGATGGGTGGAAGGTAAGTACGGGCATAATTATCATAGCTGATATGTGTTGTCATGTCAGTTATGCGAATATTGCGAATGCAATGGATTCAAAACGAAAAAATGCTGCCGTTATCATAAGAGCAATTGACTGCCTGATCATATTCACTTTTGCTATAAGTATAGCAAAAGGATCCAAAAGCACATCATCGGTTTGCTTGTCGGATAAATTTAGTATCTTGTAGTCTTTACCTGCCAGTTTTATAATACTGCCATCATTGGGCGCATGATCGGAAAATAGAGGAGTTGGATTTTCACATTAAATTCTGGCATATGACGAAGACAAACCTATAAAAAGTTTGTTTTCAAATCCAAGATGGATTTAGAAATCAAGGATTTTTACAAGGGTGTCACATGCAACTCGACACTGGGCAATATTAATCCTGCTCATAAAATTGATCATTTATGTGTATAAATTAGTATTGAATATACCTACTTCTCTACTAGTAAAATACAAAATACGTTAAAATACACAATACCCAGCAAACTACAGCAAATGATAGGCATTTCAAATATATCAAGAAATTGAACTCGCGAACCTTGATAACGGCTTTTTCCGCTCCGATTGAGTTCGATGTGCTGGTATACGATAGAAAATAATTATGTACAATTAGGTATATTATCAATTTATTGTTCAAATCACGCAACAGCAGGAATTCTCTGCTAACCTATAAAGACCCCATTAATTATACTTTGACAATTGATATCCTTTGTTTTATACTATTTCTTCATTTATAAAATGCAGAAACATAGGCTTTCTCTTCATCGTCTTAATTTTCAGAGAGGTCTTCATAAGGTTAAACGAACGGAGTCAAGTTTATAACGTAAGCGAAGGGAGCATGCTAATTATGAAATCGAGAAAAAATCGCCTCATTTTCTTTGTCAATGCCTTCATCTGTGACTCCTAAATCATCAAAAGATAACAACAAAGCTACGAGTATGTCGCCATGGTTTTATCCAGTTGCTCGAGAATCACAAGCAATATCTATCTTTTCTCACTAGTGGCAATGACTGCTGAGCGCTTTCGTGTTTCGGAGGGCATTTTTTAGGTCCCGGTTGCCTAAGGATGGCAGTCATTCCGATACTCAATTAGATGTTTAAAGGGTAACAGCATTTTCTATAGGCACAAAAAAAGGAATAGTCAGTCGTTCGGAGGCTTTAGAGCAGCCTGACAATTCGCATTTTGTGGATGCCCGCCTGGCTTGTGACTTTCAAGTAGAAAATCTGTTACACATCATAACCTGATTGTGACAAATGGGTAACGGCAATGAAATAAAAAATCTGTGATCTTATGCTAATATGTTCTTTATGCCAAAATAATAACAAATACATACTTACTTACTGCTCAATGTTACCTGCAGGTGAGACTTAATATCGCAGACTTTGTCAAAATCAACCATATAGCAAATTTTTTTTTTAAATAACGGTAGATATACCTACAGCCACGTATATATTCATTTATTGAACGTATTATGGAAATAGCTTTTCTGTACTTACGGCTCCCATAGAAAAAAAGACGCGGCTACGAATACTTACATATGTAAAGAAGTGTTACTCTCATACAGACTTCGGACTCATCTAGTTCGTCATCATCATGAGCCGGATGAAGCGCTCGTAGCGAAGTTTGCTTAGCCGTTCTGAAGCGATCAGCTATGTCAAGTAAAGTTCGGCCCAGTCAGGAGTTGGATGGGTGACCGCTAGTGACATTACTACTGAGCGCTTCCGTGCTTCGGGGGCCCTCATCTAGCCCAGACCTCAACTCTTCAGACTACAAAATTATGGTCACTATAAAAAAACTCTGGAGCAAGCAGTGGCAAAATTTCCCATGGAAACAGTGCGTAAATCTATACATTTGTGGCAGGCAGTATAATAGCCAAAGGTGGCCATTTCGCATACAATATTGTTTTTATTTTTTGCTGACACTTTAATAAATATGTAAGTACGTATAAGTTTTAGTAATATTACATTACTTTATAAAAAAATGTATTTTCTCTTTTAACAGAACTTATGGTCGGACTAAGTATATTATTTTAAAAACACGTTTAACGCCTAGCGTCCAAAGGACGCCGTTGCAGTTTAAAACTCGATACTTTATTCGCCTAATATTGATACCGTTAGGGCGTTTGTGGCTCTCTAGTTATTAACAGAAATATCATCTGATGGTAAGTAATGATGTGGTCGAAGATAATAAACAGCCTTTTCTCAAACATGCTTGGAAATGTGAGCATTATTTTGACAATCTTCTTCGAGATAAATCGAAATTGCTGTACTGGCCAAATACATGCGCGCAACGGCAAGCAAAAAATGTATGAAAATGTATATCTGTCGTGTCTAGCGGCCAAATAAATTGCATAGTAAACTCATATCTGTCGTGTAATTTAAAAATGGAACGATCTTTTACTTCGAAGCATGGCAACCAAGGAGGTAACTTATCAAAGGTTTTATTTAAATTTCGATCTGGCTTGCAAATAGAACGCTGTTTATTGGAAAAAAAAACAAATGAACACTCTAACGCGGGCAATTTTACTGTTGTTTGTTGATAGTCATTGATTTTGAAAAGTAATTGTTTCGACAAAATGAGTTCAAGTGAAGACAATGAGTGTGATGAACTTAATTCAACGCCACCTGAAATTCTTCACCTCTTTTTTCATCTCTTTAGAATTATCCCAAACCAATATAATCCCCGGAAAGTCCACTTTAAAATTCATAATTTTGTACATTTAACAACTGTATCTTCAAATTAAAAAATTCTGCCTAGGTACTACTTTGTTTTAATTTCCGCGCATTATTTGAGAACAGAACTATACAAGCCTTGGCCACAACTAGGCATTGATGGACTTACGTATGTGTGCCTTGGCTTCGCCTCGGCCAACATTTACACGTTCGTCCATCAATGCCTCCTTTGCTGGCCGCTGCAGTAATGTACTATAACCTAGAATGGGAACAAACTTTCTAAGACAGCTGCCAGAATACACCAATAGACCTGGTGAACATCGTCTAGCGTATAATTACAAATTATCATACCACCAACACCACCAAGGCATCGCTTACGCATAATTATTAAAATTCGGTAAAATTCTACAAACGATACATGAAACTGCGTCGCCACGTCCTCTCGAAGTCGTAACGACGTCAGTTTATTCAAGCAATACTTAGTAAATGTTACGTCGATTTTAATTGTGTCTTTCATCATTTTGCTATAGGCGTTAATGCAATGACTATAATATTAGTCGATTGTACGTTCATTATAGTTAAATCGACATGGCTGCGATATAAAGAACTCGTTTTATGTGCCAAATCGACGTAAATACGTCGGAAATTACCACAAAAAGTCATCGTTGCTACGTCTTATTGCGACCTGGGTAAAGGTCCGCCCCTACGAAGAAATACCCATTTATTCGTAGGTCCGCCCATTTCCCAATATCTGTAGAGTGAGGTATTTCTGCGTTTAGTTCAACAAACATTTTAAGTAAGTAGTCAATAGAATTATGATTAAAATAATGGAACAATGCATAAAACATATTATTTTTATTATGATTAAACACACAGCCATATATACAGAACTTGTCATTACTTGCTTAAGATCTATCTAAAGTAGGTTTATCTAAGCCTTATTGTGTAACTGAAATGGTTAAACTTCATAATGTGCTTCTTTTTAAAGCATCGGCTTTCCAAAGATTAGATGAAATTTTGGAAAAAGTTTTTATATTCAGAAATTAATTATTATATAATTATAGCAAACCTAATTTACTGAGTAGTCTTTTGAAGGAGCGCGATATTGCAGGCAGAAGAATAACACAGTTTATTATTATCAATATCGTAAGGTGCATAACAGAATGCAATGTGTCTAAACTTTTTATCGGTAATATTAATACCGCCAATATGAGTTGCAAGCTGGCGGTGGGCTCTTGAACGCCTTGCAGACGTCTTGGAAAAAGTGTTCACCAGTGTTATTCACTCCATTGATAAGAATATATGGAACGTAGTCGAAATTGGCCTTCTTGCTTTCTTCGCCGTAGTATTTGAGAAGCTGCATTCCCTTGTCGCTCTTCGCGCATTGCTTTATAGGTTCGGAATTTATACCCATGGAGCGTCCACACTGAAAAAAAAACCTTGCATGTTACCTTTTATGTCTGTGCTTGTATTTAGAAAATTATTTATTCATTTGATTCGAATATCCCATTTCAAAGTTAAAGTTCATAATTTAATATGGCAGTTCATGGTGACGCGGCGGCGCGGCGGTGAATTTTGTATTGAATTGCCTGAAGGAAATGTTAAGGTACGGCAGACATCAGCGATGCAATAAAAAAGTTACTGAAATGGTGTTTCTACCAGGGAAAGGCCGTAAAATAAATAAGACGATAGCAATTATTAATACAAATCAAAACGTGTCGCTGAGAATCTCATGTATCTACAACTTGAATGTCAAAGGTGCGGTTATTGGTTTTAAATGTGAAGCAGTTAAGACGGCTCTATGCAAGTCTTCCTAGCATTTTGCGGAGGAAAGGTATATTAAGCGGCATGGGCATGCAGGGCTAAAATGATTATCACCGTCATATTGAATCGCCCATCATGTAATATTCGAGTACGTGGCCACTTTGAGCAACGAAATTTAAGTGCTGTGCCCAAAGTGGAACATAATTGAAATTAATATTATTCCTCTTCGTCACGATCAAGTAGCTTTTAGTGATTGTGTATATGTAGTGGTAACCAAAAGCTTGAAGAAAAAAGGCAAAAGCTTCAAAAACGACGAAATATTTAATGTTTTCTTTACCAAATGTTACTTATGTTAAACCAAACATTAAGCTTGGCACAGATAAACGCTCTATTTGTCAATAGTCGCATTGTCATGCGACAGGCTTCCTGGGAATCAACCTGGCAATTGTGTACGGTTTCACAATAAAGTTCCCAAATATATCACAACGCTCACAGAAGGGAAATTCAAGTTCGTGAAAAACATATTGATTCAAGAAATCCTACTACAGAGTTTGTGATTACTTAAACGACAAACGAATTGTGATTACTTAAACGAAAAAAAATGCTCTCGTAAATTTGTAATTTTAATGTAATTCGCAATAACGCATGCTGTTATTGCAAACATAAATATATATTAAAAACATATTTTTTATAATTTAATTATACGTGGTTATTGGTAAAATGCTAACAACCTCTTAGGGTTGACATCTCCTAGTCCTAATAAACATTATGAGATACATTTTTATTTTTTTAAAAATATTCTTTTTTTGTGTTTTAATGCCTAAATTGAATAAATGATTTCAACTTTGACTTTGAAGAAAAACTTTCTCTTTGTCTGAAATCCAGGTAGGAGGGAAACCAGTCTGAAAACCAGGAAGGTTTCGAAGTAGCGGGTGTGTTAGTGCCGAAATTGATAATATATATATAAATATAATCTTCCTAGCTTCAGCAGATCACCCGCCCGCGGGTACTTTCGTAAGTTCAAGCAAATATTGAATTAGTATTATCACGATCTCTAGAAAATTTTTGGATCTCCTCCCATTCCCTGGTCGTCTTGAAACCTAGGTACTAATATATAAATAGCTTTCGTCACTAATAGTCTACTTAAGTGAGTACATAGGTCATTAGCATCTGCATCGTCCAATCCCATCGCGGCTATAAGTGTCATTCACCATAAACGAGTAATCAATTATTCACGATTATAACGATTTATAAAACCAACTTACGATAGCATACTAAGTACTAGCTGTATAAAATTTTATCTGTCCTCACAATTTTTTGAACCTTCGACAAAACGTTGAAATAAGCATTTGACATCTAAAAAATATGGATTCGAGTTCTCTAACTTTTATCCGTCTTTCTGACATTATAATTGTTTAGAAATCCATATACATACCACATCAGCGGCCGCGTCATCCGATCCGCTTCCAGTTTGAGTGCTGTCCATCATGCAGGAGTTGTAACAGACAGCAGCTGTAGTATTCTTCAAGTAGTCAATAGCGCAGGCATGCAGCTTGTTGCCGTAGCACTCTTCGGGGCCATGCTGGCAGACTATCTCTACTTGACCGTTTCGTTCTATCATCTAGAGAGGAAATGATTACTTAGTACAAGTTATTTATATACCGGTACATATTACCTATGCCATCACTAGGTACTTATATTACTTCAGGTATGGTACTTCCTTAATAATCAGAGGTGTCTAAAACAAAATTTCTTTATAATAGATCTGTTCTGGTTCAATGGAGGCAGTGAAAGGCCATTGAAATTGCCATTGAGCACTATCTCATTTGATGTTGTCGATATTGTTCAAGCTAACCTAGAATTATACTGGATCGCAAAGACAGCTGCCGAAACTCACCGTTAGGTGCTTGTGACAGATTTTCTAGTTATAGCCATAGGCGGACATTCGCAAAATGCCCCATCACCATCCTTTAACGACGGCTATCCTAAGACAACAACGGGGACCGACGGCTTACCGTCCCTTCCGAAGCACGGGAGAACTCAGTAGTAATGCCACTTGCGGTCACCCTTATGTAGATGCCAAGTCATGACCGCAGCGGACGTTGCTTAACATAGTTGACCGGTTAAGAACGACTAAGAAAACAACGCTTCAATGGCGTATTCACCAGGGAAGTGCCAGGAAGATGAGCGGTGTGTGAGGAAAAAGTCAACCAATAGCATCGCTTCATTTTCCTAGGCTCGCTGAGCGCAGTGTGCTCATTGGTGGAGTTTCTTTCACACACCGCTCATTTTCCTCGTTCGACCGTTCCAGACTCTAACACCTATTTCTACATGGCCGCACCTGGTTAGTTCTTAAACGGATAGGGGTGTCAAATTTACAGATACGCTGCTCATGCAGTAGTAGTGATGACCGCGCATCGTCCCATATGGTAGTTAAAGCAATTCAATTTTATTGGAGCAGAAAGTTTCGGTTCGATCGAGTATGTTCCGGTAGCCGAGTGGAATAGGCATCTGGCGCGAAATCGGAATTCTATTCCCGCCCAGGACAAAACAAATTTGCTCCAATAATTTGTAAATTTTGAACAAAGATTATAAAGATTGGTGCATGTATGACGTTTTTTCTTTATATACCTACATAAAGAATAACGGAAACTAGTCAGACATCCTCGGTCCTACCGACCTCAAACGAGTGTGATATGGGTAGGAAGATACTGACGACAAAGGACAATGTGCGTGCGCGTGTATTTCAGCTTATCTAATAAAAACCACATGTTTCTAAGTTGAAACAATATATCCAAATAGGTAATGAATTCGCTTTACATTGACGTTCCATGACGGAAACTATAAATGAAGTGTTCATTAATACAGCGCCGTAACTAAAATGTTTTTTCATTACGTATGTCTCACGTTACACATTATTATGAAAGCATTAAATTTATATTTCAAATAGGTAACTTCAGTCAAAATACATAGTCATTTATTATATGCCTACATATTTTGAAGCAGTGGCCGTGCGGTAATAGCTCTGAAATGCCGTGCAGCAGGTCCATGGTTCGCCGGCTTGAGCTTCACCAAATGGTGGAACGGCATTTTGCGAATGCTCACCTAGCTACCCTACCACCCTCACTCAGAAAATCTGTAGCCAAACACCTAACAGTGTGTCCCGGTAGTAGTCCGTGAGTGCCAGTAAGTAATCTTGAAATTACAGGCACATGAGCCATAAAAAGTGTATGTCTGAAGATGATGGGTGCAATTCAGCTCTTCACTTGTGACGAAATGCTTATATAGCCAGCGGTTACTATCTAATATCAGCTGGCCCTCGTGCGTGTTTCACCACAATTTTATGAAGGAAAACGCTTAGAAAGGAGTACATTTTTATGTCTTTTTATCAAATCATATTTTGGGAAAGAGAGCGAAACTAAGAGTCATCAAACGGAAGACGTCTACTGTTGAACAAAACTTCCCGTATACAACGCTAAAAAAAGCTTGCCGCTTGTAACCATTGGCTACCCCCGACTTTTAAGTAGTCAGTCCACCAAGTGGGGCCCTACCAACCCTACGTCTTCCGGGGTAATGCGACAACCACTCGAAAACTTTTCTTTCCCATCGGTTCTTCGAGCAATGTGGCCTGTCTGTTTTTATCGCGCAAATTAACTACGAGCATATATCTCTCCAGTTAAGCGACTCTGAGCTTGTCAATAAGGGCGACTGTTAAGGATCAGGTCTCAGTGCCATATGTCAGCACTGAAAACACACACTGGTTGAAGACTTTCGTCTTCAGGCTCTGTGGGATGTTCAACGAGGAGATATCGCATAACTTCTCGAATGCTGCCTATCCGAGTTGGTAAGTTAATTACGAGTATACCTGAGCATTTCCATAAGGGTACACTTTGACGTCCAAATTGGAGCCAAGTTTGATGATGGTTTCCTTGAACTGCGTTGAATCGAAGAGTCTGCAATCCGGGCACATAGTTTCGTAGTAGAGTTGTATTGTCACTCGCTCAGCCAATTGGTTCATATACTGTAAACAAGAGCATAAAAAATAAAAGGCCTAGAAAGAAAAATTCATCACAAAATGCTTGTAAGGACTAGCAGAAGTCAACCCGAAGAGGTTGTGAGCATATTACCACTAACCCTATATACTTACTTACTTACGTATGTAGATCACTCCCAACTGGCAGCTGAAGTCCGTTATTAACAGCTTTATGACTACGCTTTATAATAATTTACTTTTATCTTGCAATTCAACCTGGCAATGCTGCCAGTACGCTGGGAGCGCTGCCAACTGGTAGTGGGCATTAGCATAGCATTTGGACTACCTGTGAGTCTGCAATGACTTATAAGTTGTCTAAATGCTTTTATTGTAGTAGCTATACTGCTATATAGTTCGTAGTATTTTCTTAAAAACGGCATACCGCCGGAATAAAAAAAAGGTTATTCACTAATGTGAATACGAAATATCTGAACCACCATTTTTCTACGTTATAATATTCCAATCAGATGTTGTAAGTAACATATTACTTAATAGGTTTTGAAGCAATGATGGCCTAAGTTGCAATAGCTATGAATTGACGCGCAGGTGGTCCATACGTCGAATCCTTGAGTTTCATCACATAGGACACTTACCTGGCCAGCCGGTAGAAATTCTGTTGCCAAGCCCATACTGGTGCGTTCTGGCAGCTGTCCTCAAGGTCAGGCAATTTTTAGTTCAGCTTATCAACAGCCTCAACTACATCATATCGTACCAACAGGGAGAGTTGAAACCAGATATATTTTTTGACATACCATAAATTATTACCTACCAGTTGAAACAATTCGTTGAATTTTGACAGTGAGGGACGTTGATACATTGATGGTGCTGGTTTTTGATAATAATTGTTACCAAGCCCGTTGTTGACGACATAGTAAAAGTCTGAAAAATAAATACAAAACTTTTGTAGATTGTTGGTTAAAACTTTGACACTACATCATCTTGCTACCCTTATCCCAAACAAGCGGGGTCGGTACAATAAACTTTTTCTAACAAAACAAAGGATGGCAAAACTTTAGCTTCATTTTTAATGCTGCCCGCCTGACTGACCCTAATACTACGCTTCCAGTAAATAAAGGTGTTTCGATAGTAAGGATCTCTTTTGTGCGTCTAATATGAGGCAACACCATACTCAGACGTGGTAAGTAACGTGCTGATTATTCAGTGAACCGATAAAGATAAAAATGAGAGAAACATTTTTAAAATACTTTAGCAGGAAAAACCTGCCGGATTCTTATCACACCATAATTCGAAGAACATTTAGTAGGTATGTAATTAAATACTACCTCCTCATATATTTTAGTAGTAATTTACGAATAATACGATAAACAATCCGTGTCGACGTTGACCTATCCATATAACTAACAATGACGTCAAATTATAATCCAGTAATTTATACAATGTATATTATAATATACATTATGATCTAAGGAGTTTAACACTTGCCAGTGGCTTTGCCAATCTGGATCATAGATTTGAAGTCATTTGAATTTCACGAAACATTCCCCTATGTTATTAAATTCATACTGTCGATAAAACACGTAATAAATCCCAACTAATTTAAGTCTAGTGGTTGAGCCTCTGCAATGTTATAGTAGAAAACATCTACTGCACTTTAAAAAAAAAACGAAACTCGGAACGAGATTGAAACACCGACAAATTAGGTACTTTGTGTGTTCATGGGAGTATTATATTTATATTCATACTGCAAAGTTGTTATTTGGTGCGAGTACTTTCATTGAACCTAAAGTAGCGAAGGACTCTAGAATTGAACCACAAGCGAAGCGAGTGTTTAAACATATGGAAACCTAAGCGTATTGAAGGTTTCAGAGACACGAGACGCAAAATAACTTTGCTGAAGAGCGCAACATACAATTTTTCACCTCATTCCAGCAAGGAAAAAGTAGCAATAAATATGCGAAAATTGAAAGTAAAATGACTGAATTTAGTAATATTTAATTTATTTAGAGGGTTTCAATGGTACGAGACGTAAGTTAGAAACACACAATTTTTCACAATACTACAACGCGGGAATATATAAACAACTAAACTATATATAAAACAATTTAGTAAATAGGTGTTAATTTCTATTAAAATTAAAATTACAACTTACTACAATTGGTAATATTGTAAAGTTTTTTTCGGAACTGTTATATAGCTTCGAATTTTAAAAATCTTTTATCTATGGTAGCGGATAAGTACCACATTTCCACCCAGATTTTGAATGACAACAATGGTTCCGAAGTTTTGGATTTGCCAATATACACTAGTGTTTTTCCTACGTATGCATTATGTGAGTAGGTACAATGAAAAACATTACATAAATGGAATAGACTGAGTTAACATGTGTGCTTTTATGGCTTATCTACTCTTCCTTTGCTATAGAAATTATACAAGTAAAATTACAAGAACACGCAGGCACAGAACTTATACACAAGACGCAGGTATCGCACACGTATGGGGTAGTGTCATACCTGATATAAGAAAATAGTCCTAATTATATTACACTAAAGACCTCCAGTTTTGGAAACTATTAGGTAAAAATATAGTCCCAGCCGGTTCCTAATTAGAAAACCCTTTTGAAAAGCCTAATTAGAAAAGCCGTTGCGAAGTGTACAAAAGGCCGGGTATACCGCAGATATTGTTATTCTTTGGATTGGACATTGCAGAATATTATTTACAAATAAATAGCTACCAATGTGTTATTTTTATAGGCCGTCATCGTTTACAACGCTCCATTCCTCTTTCACTCATACACCACATCTTCACACACAAAAAGTTAGTTATTTTGTATGGTAACTACCAAAATATTCACTAGAAATAATATGACAAAACAACGTTTACCGGGTAAGCTAGTTATAATATAAAAGTCACATACCTTGTTCTTTGGCACTGGAGTATATTATCTGTAGTATCGCCGTTATAATTAAAATCAAATATTTGTTCGACATTGTGTACGTTATTGTATTTAATTATTATAATCAAAACAACCCAACTTTACTCCTCTCTGATAACTAGCCCCCACCAACGGCTAGAGTAGACTAACGGTCACTTATCATGAGTTAACCTATTCTGTATATAATGACTAATGAGTAAAGAACATAAACTTAGGGCGCGTTCTGAAACGAGCTTCGATGTTCAAACGTTTACTTATAATATATAACACACACCAACGAATAGCTAGCAACCATCATATTATTATACTTACCCGTTATTCTAAATTATTTTTGATATACTAATGTTAAAATAAAGTAACAACTGAAAAAAAAAATTTTTAGGGATTGTGAAGGAACAAGCACGAGGCCCACCGAATGTTAAGCGGTAACCTCTGCCTATAACAGATGCATTTCGTCACAAGTGACGAACTATGCTGCGCCTGTCACCCTGAGACAAACAGTTTTTTTGTCTCTCAAAGACTGATGCCGGAACACATTTTTACCTGCTTGGGGACAGAAGTAAGTTAAGTTCTAAGTGTATCTCTGTAAAATAACTTTTTTTTAAATATTTGCCGGTCTGCATGCAGGCTGTATACACTGAACAATTAATTTAAGACCACAAATGCATTACTGTATTCTAACAAATAAAATATTGATTGATTGATTAATTGATTGAGGGCGAGCATCCACTAAATTGCCTTCCAACTTCCGGTGAAGTTCAAGCCGGTGGAAGGGATCGAACCGTGGACCTGCAACACGGCAGTCCATTTCTATTATTATATTCATATTCTATTTGTCCGCTCTGCTATCGTTGCTTCAATAGTTTGGGTTAAGTTTAATTTTTATATTTCAGCCATTACTAAACCAAAGCTGTCCGTCCGTATTAAACCGTAATAGGTACACACACATACGAAAAAATGATTTCTTCGCCTCAAATGCTGGGGCCAAACATTTTTTTTTATTTCGGCTACCTTCCCATATATAGCCGCCTTCAAAATAATCGAATGGAATTATTTAATCAAGCTTTATATATTACTATTTACAGACTCGTGATATACAGACGTCTTGATATCCAGATAGCGGAGATTGATTAATATTTTGGTTATTGAGTACAGAACCACAATTTTCATAGTAGGACGAAACCCTTTAAAGCTAAGTATCAAACCAAGCATTATGAAATTTAGTTGGAAGTAGCTAACTTGAAGTTCAAATCAACTAACGATCTCTTACTTTATTTTGAAGTCTTTACTAACGATCTAAAAATCACTGTCACGCAACGAATAATTCGTAGCTGTAACGTTAATTTTGGAAAGTTATCTACCTAATTATTTTATGAACGAACGCTCTATAATAACTCGTAATAATATATCATATTCACATCATATAACGAGTTATTATAGAGAATTCAAAGTAACATAAAATTGAATCGGAACGCGCCTTTATAATTAAATAACTTGAATTTAAACTGTGATAGAGCGATAACAAAGTCGCTGAACACAACATTTGCTCGCATAATTGGCATATTGCAAACTTTAGTGGTAGCCTATACCCAATGGGCTGGACCTGTCTGTCCGTTTGTATGTCACGTGTCTTTAGCTCATAAACGGAATGAGTTACAAAACTAAATTTTAGATATTTTGTATGGAATGTTGACCCAAAAAGAATTATTTAACTAGAAATATCTTCGATGGGTATATTTTATCGGAGAGAAATATATTGAATTATTTTCATCATCAGCCTGAAGACGTCTGCTGAACAAAAGCCTCCCACATAGAACGCCACAAAGAACTGCTATTAGCCTTATTTTTACCATTGGCTACCCACGACTTTCACGATGTCATCAGTCCACCTAATGGGGGGCCTATAAACTAATGAAAATAATAATTTTAGAGGTCTCTAATACATGAGCAGTGAGCTGGGAAAATAGCTTTTTTGCATTAAAGCGTGTGGGCTTTATCGTATTGAGTAGAGTACAATTATGTCTTTTTTTTAGATATTGTAGCAAACTAAACAAGGATTTACTTATTAGGGAAGCCTCCGAAGTAGTCAATTTTAGAGCTATTTTGTTACAGCGTCTATCTAAAGAACTAAAAAATTGTGGATGTAAACGATGCAATTGAAAAAGAATTAAATCAAAGGATATAGCAGAACACGGCCTATGATCTTACACGCTCGATTCTTGTTTCATAATTATTACAATTATTTTTAATTTTTCAATTTATTAATGTAATGTGACGGACACTTCCTAATATTAATAAGTTTTTTCATTGATTCAATCACAGATCGCCGATCGCCATATTGTTCCGCTGGCCAAGTAGTAAGCTGTAGTGTTATGGTAAACTCGCGTTGAAACTACACTCATACTCATGGTCGCACAATCGATGTTTCGCCACCAATCGATGTTCATCGATGACGCGACGTATCATAGAAAAAATTGTTTTTTTGACACTGAAAAGTATTTCAATTTTATGACAAACGTGCTGTAAAATGTGGCAAGTTGTGAGGCTGAGTCTTGATGGCTTCCACAGCCCACATATTATTGCCATGTGAAGTGATTTTTTTCGTTTTTAAAGCCAGCAGGTCTTTACTACACGAATCAATTTATGAACAATTCATCCTAGTCCAGTTATGTGTAGAAGAGACCTACGCTTGAATAAGTAAAAATATATAACATTCAGGTCTTCCCTTATTGCTTGGATACATCTGATCATGATCAGATGGCTGTGTTGTGACATTTGTATTCTTGTATGGCTATGGTCGGTCTATTTTTATTTTCTTTGCTTACCATCGTTGAGGCCTTTTTGGCGTATTCCATGCATTTTACATGCATTACGTATTGCATTATACAACCCATTTTACGGTATACCTAATACAGGCAAATCCCACATTCCAACATTCAATAAATTATAACCTCAAAATCCGATATGTTTTTTATTTTTTTTCATTCCAAGGAAGTGTTCGTGACTAGTTTTTAATTTCGATCGCTTGAGTGATTATTGTAGAACCCAGAAAACAAACTCACGGCTCAGTAAGACTCTAGGCTAAAATGTAGGGATGAAAAACCATGTCCTTTCGGTAAACCTCTGGCTAAAAGACTAGAGTAGTAAGTACTAAGTACTAGATATCAAATTAAAAATGAGGATAGTGGTGACTCGACGTCATAGAGAACTGCCACATAAAAAACAGTATATGAAATGAAGATTCTAATGAGAGCTATAACTTCTGTGAAGAAACTACTTATCTACGTTCAATGGGTCTCGAGATGTAGGCCTTTTGATTTTGACAGGCGTCACTGAAAATGAAAATTGCAATGGTAGTTCTAATAAATAAACATAATAAAAATCAGTAGTCAATAATCATTTGTCTTTGAGATATAGCCCATTTAAGTTTGATAGTTGTCATTTGAAATGAATCTCCTAATAAGAACTTTAGTTTATGTAAAGGAACAAGTATAAAATTAATCGTTTTTAAGATATAAACCTTTTAATTTTGACATATTCAACTGTCATTTTGATAGCTGTCAAATCTGTTTTCCGGAGAGGTGATTGGTTTGAGTCCTATTTATCTTAAATGTGAAATAAAAACTGAAAAGTACGAACTGAACTGTCACTTTGACAGCTTTCAATCGATCTCCCATCCAAGTGTTTGTTTTAGTCCATTGTACCAAAAATGTGAAATCAAAACTTAAAAGTACGACCCGTACTGTCACTTCGATAAGTGTCATATCGATCACCCTTTCAGGTACTAATCTGGATTCCTAAATCATATCGGAGATAAATAAGAACCTTCGTTCTGAGAAGCGAAAGTTCTTAAGCACCTATTCTGGCTGCTGCAGCACAAACCGGGGCTGGTAAATTTTTCAAAAAAATGTTTAGTAATCTATTCTGCTATAATAACTATTTAATGCAAAAAATTGCATCGGAATCCATCTTGTAGTTTCTGATGAAAACTGTAACAGACAAAATTATATACAAACAACCTCTAACCCCCTTTTCGCGGGTAAAAATATATTAAAAACGCCGATTTATAACAAAGTTTTAAATTTGTGCCCAAGACAAAATTTTTTTCATATGGTGTTGCAATGCCACAAAAGTGCGATGCCTAACTTGCACTTGGGTAGCTTTTGATAGGTATATTAACATAAGAATTATGGGTTTTATTGATAATGCAGGTTTTTTTTCCCGTAGGCTACGCTTCGGCCCATTCCCTAAACATAACCGTCTCGTCTTCTCCTATGGAACCCTACAAAAAAAAACATAGGTGGTGTCCGCACTTAGACCACGTGTGTTTACCTTACTTATGAAATGCATGACACGTGAATATAAATAAGTCGCGTAAACTTACATTCCTTAAGAATATTTTTTTTATATAAATATATGAAATATTCAGAATTTCTTGTGCATTGTTATTCTAATACTTTTAGAACATGGTTTCATTTATGCGTTCCATTAGCGTTATGTTTATATTATAAAAACCGGCCGACGTACCACACTCAAAATCCTGAGGAAGGCTTCCGGTAGAAGCCGAAACATGTCGATAGCGATATCGACTCATAGTAAGTTCACGCTCAAACACCCGTGTTTTTCATATGTTAGCGTTGTTCTATTAGCGCTATATTTTAGTTTTTAACCGACTTCCAAAAAAGGAGGAGGTTCTCAATTCGTCTGTTTTTTTTTATGATACCTCAAAATTATTTTTTTGTTTGAAAGTTGATGCTTGTCGTTTGGTCCCATTTGAGTTTCATCAAAATCGGTCAAGCTGTTTTTGAGTTACACTAAAATAACTGAAAAATATTTCCCTATCTTGATGATATAGTCGTTAACAATGAATGCTAATCGATCGCGTAAGTAGATGAATTTTTTTTAACAAAAATTTGAACTGACTTCAACACCCAAAAGTGTGAAATAACTTGTCTCGGTATACTCTGCGCACAATATTGTGATAATAGGTACTTTTTAACTATCATGGTACCGATTTCAACAAGTTATTTCACACAGTTATTTTGGGTGTTGAAGTCGGTTCCATTTTTTGGTAAAAGATTTTTTTGTGTGTTCTGTAACGTATCCAAAGAAACCCATGGACAGATTTTTTTAGCGCTTGACATTCAATTTGAAAATTAATGTATGTAAATAAGTTGTTTACGTGATCTATTCGAAAAATCAAGTTTTTACATACCTACCTCAGATAATGTTTTTTGCTATGGAATAGGAGGACCAAAGAAGAGACGTCTGATCTGGTGTTAAGCGATTACCTTCGGCCAAGGACATCCGCAACACCATAGGTCTCAAAGATGCGTTGCCAACCTTTAAGGAAATATTACGCTCTTTGGAAAAACCTCATAACGAACTGTTACAAAAATTACCACACGCGAAGTGGAGTGTGGTAATTTCGTCATAAATCACGAATTGCATTGCGCTCGTCACCTTGAGGCATAGTTGTTAAGTCTCATGTGCCTGTAATTTCACTGGCTCTCAAAGACTAATGCCGGAACACACCGTTAGGTGCTTGGCAACGGATTTTGTACTTAATGGTGGTCTTTCGCCAGTCAATACATCCGCAAAATGCCGTACCACAATGCGGTGAAGCTCAAGCCCGCGGCGGGGTTCGAACCATGGGCCTGCTGCGCGGCAGTCCATAGCCAATGCCACTGAGCCGTCACTGGTTCAAAAGTTAAATACCAATATTTCGTCAGGTATCTTTTGGGCCCATGTAATAACAAAAGGTCCTGTAAATGCAGAACTAAGAAGATGGCAATCCACTAACTGCCCAACCCGGGGAACGAACTAAGGTCCAAGATACCAAAGTGATATTGAAAGTCAATCGACCAACAATAATTAAGGGCAAATCGGACCTTATTAACATAGTTATCCGACTGTCTGTCTGTCCGTCAGTATGTCAAGGATTTGTAGCTCACATACAAATTGAGTTACAAACCTGAATTTTAGATATATGGTTATGGGTGATACTTGATAACCGAAAAAGAAATCCAAAAACATTTTTTGCATGCTGTTACGTTGCGGATTCCTAATACAGTGAGGCCCGACTTGCACTTGGCCAGTATTTTAAATCTGCCGTGCCAAACAAAATTATATTGGCCTGCCTATTTCTTTAGACAATGCTTGAGAGGGAAAAACAATGTTATATCACAGAAGAATTCTCTCAAACAACAATAAATAATGAATCCCAAACTTACTTGAACTCATCATAAGTTCTGAAAGTTTCAGAACTTTTAGCAAAACTGTGATAAATATCTTCCGTTAAGGCAAGCGCACGTAACACTTTCCATACAAACGTGGTAACGACATTTCAAATATCAAAATGTTCAAACTATGAAATTTTGCTTGTATATTACTGAGACTAAGGGCCCCTTTTCAGAATGTCCTAATAAAGTTTCGGGTTGCTATGCAATACATAAAATAACTGAATGATAAAAATGACAGTTAATATGCAGCGCGTTTCAAGCTTTAACCGATGGATAGGCTAAATCGATTACTGTGAAACGCAAAGATAGTGTTTTATTTATTAAATACGTTCTGGGTAGTATAACCGGAACATACTCGAACATGCTAAAACAGGCCCTAAATCTATGCTTCTGGTTTGCCAGTTTGGTATTAAAAATATGACAAAATTAAGTTTGTATGAAAAGGGCTGCTTGCTCACCACTCTCAGAGACTTATCTGGTGGTATCGCATAACAACGATGTCTAAGTGCGTGCCAATATTTAAAGTTTTTGCAAACAAAGCTTGAAGAATATATATTCATAAAATACACGTAAAAATTAGATAAATACATGTTGACACTTTTTACAGCCTAGTCCTATTACCGTCTACCACAGACAATTGATCTGTGCCGTCTATGTATAGATCTAAGAATGTCACGATTGCTCATTTGAATCTAATGTCACATTTTGAAGCATTGATGGCTCAGTAGTATTGGCTATGGCCGGTCGCGCAGTAGATCCATGGTTCGAATCCCGTGGTGAGTTTGAGCTTCACCGCATGGTGGATGGGCATTTTATGAATGCCGCCTGGTTAGCGACCACCTTCAAGTAGAAAATCTGCCGCTAAAACACCTAACATTGTGTTCCGGCAGCTGTCCTTGAGAGCCAGTAATTCTAAGTTAGGCCTGTTAATACCTTTGATCACATCATCACTTACCATCAGGTAAGCTTGTGGTCAAAAGGGTTATCTATCAGCAATAAAAAAATATTGGGTCTATTATGTAATCTGTGACCTTATTCGCTATGACACATAAAATTCCTTGTCATAACGTGCAATAAACTTTGACGCGCATGGCAAGGTGAGTTGTCTTTGCTAATACATTTTTTAAAATTTTCACGAGTTACTTGACTTTCTCTCTCGAATATTATTATATTCGAATATTACTCTCGCGAATATTTGAACGTGTAATGTTTAACCTTCACTATAGAGGAACTATGCATCTTACTTCTTACATTTCCTCCCAAAGGCCTTACTGAAATAGTGTTGTTGAGCCACGCTATTTTTAAGAATTCGAAACACGCAGATAACGTGCTCTTCTCTTGCCGTTGCCGTCAAGTTGAAAAGGCGTGCAGAATACCATTTCACGAACTTTACACGGAGATAACGTAACGCGCCTCTTTACGTTTTTGAATGGTCATAGAGAATAAGGGCCCTGTTCGTATCCATTGCAACCGATTTTCCTCTTGAGCCAGACGAGCATTCGCATTTGAAATTGTGTGTTATTTAGTCCAATACATACTCGTGCTTGATACGTGTCTGTCACAAAGACTGTAGTAACTCGAAATTTATGAAATTATAATACTTAGTAGGTATTTTTCTAACACTGCTAAACATTCGATTGAGTTTGAATAATTCTGTAATTCAAAAACAGATAATTATGACTAATTTATTAATAAACCATACATAAAATGACTTAATTACTTAGTTATGATTCAATAAAACTGTACTATATCAAAAATTACTAACTGAATCAATAATAAGTAGTGTTATAAGTAAAAATATTATTTTAAATATTGCTTGTGAAAATCAGTAGTAGTGTAATAACTCGAATAACAACACAGTCATGTTTGGGCTTAAATCAACAATAGTGTATTAATTCAAAATAGAAATATTAATTTTACATACCTGATTGAGTAACAACGCTGCAACTCGAAATATTGCACCAAGTAGCGCGTGCTTCCTCGATCACTATTGGTCGCAACTGAAGATGACGCAATATTGCGGTCGGGGGGTAGGCAACCAGTCAGTCATTAATAATGTCTTATAGTGCCATCTCTTATTCATTTTTTGCAGTATTTCTACGACGGTTTTAATGACTTGTGAGGAATTAAATTTTCCATAAGATTATAATGTTATGTCAAGTTCGCTGTATTTTGAGTTACAACATTATTGTATTATTAGTGCGATATATTCGAAATTGTCTGAAGGCTTTTTATACTGTGCTGAAGGGCAGACGCGAGTCACGTGAGATGCAGCGTGCACTCTAGGAACTTGTTAGAGAGGTACACAAAATTAAACCTTATGTCTTGGTTTTAAGGATAAATAAGACTTTGATGCTATATTTTCTCTGTACGTCGCCATAAAAGTGGCGAGTTGCGGGTAGTTGTCGTGGTTGTGTTACCTCACATATTACTTTTTCAGACGTCGCTCGTCGCTCGCGTCGCTGTGTCTATTCTAAGAAAGAAAATTCAATTCCGTTGTTATTTTAGAGAAACCAAGATGTGTGGAATTGAGGAACGTATCAGTTTTATTTAGTTACAGTTTGCTTCGATATTGTGGTTATTCTTGAAAGATGTACATTTCTTCTGCTTCTCAAAATGTTTGTAGCGTGTAATTGATTTATATATGTTATTTTATATTCATATTTGATTCGTATATATTATATACAAATCAAATATGAATATGAATTAAAATTGATGTAGCTAGCTATAAGTAGCTTATTTAGTGGGTTGGTTTTAAATACTTTTGTGTGATTGAGATAAATTAAAGTAAATAATGTAAATTGTGGAAATAGATCTTACATTCTTACCTCTTCTATTCAATATATTCTACTAAATAAGCTACTTATAGCTACATCATTATTGATTAATTTGATTCGTATAATATATTATATATGAATCAAAATATATGAATATGAATCAAAGTAGCTTATTTAGTGGGCTGGTTTTAAATAAGTTTGTGTGATTGAGCTAAACTAAAGTAAATAATGTAAATTGTGGAAATAGATCTTACATTCTTACCTCTTCTATTCAATATATTCTACTAAATAAGCTACTTATAGCTACATCATTTTTGATTAATTTGATTCGTATAATATATTATATACGAATCAAAATATATGAATATGAATCAAAGTAGCTTATTTAGTGGGCTGGTTTTAAATACGTTTGTGTGATTGAGCTAAACTAAAGTAAATAATGTAAATTGTGGAAATAGATCTTACATTCTTACCTCTTCTATTCATTATATTCTACTAAATAAGCTACTTATAGCTACATCATTATTGATTAATTTGATTCGTATAATATATTATATATGAATCAAAATATATGAATATGAATCAAAGTAGCTTATTTAGTGGGCTGGTTTTAAATAAGTTTGTGTGATTGAGCTAAACTAAAGTAAATAATGTAAATTGTGGAAATAGATCTTACATTCTTACCTCTTCTATTCAATATATTCTACTAAATAAGCTACTTATAGCTACATCATTTTTGATTAATTTGATTCGTATAATATATTATATACGAATCAAAATATATGAATATGAATCAAAGTAGCTTATTTAGTGGGCTGGTTTTAAATACGTTTGTGTGATTGAGCTAAACTAAAGTAAATAATGTAAATTGTGTAAGTAGATCTTAGATTCTTACCTCTTCTATTCAATATATTCTACTAAATAAGCTACTTATAGCTACATAATTATTGATTAATTTGATTCGTATAATATATTATATACGAATCAAAATATATGAATATGAATCAAAGTAGCTTATTTAGTGGGCTGGTTTTAAATACGTTTGTGTGATTGAGCTAAACTAAAGTAAATAATGTAAATTGTGGAAATAGATCTTACATTCTTACATATTGATTTTTTCGTCACCTGCAAGGGTTTGTCTGAAAATCAGCGTCAGTTGTTTGGCATCTGACATTTGTGCCTATTTGACTCAATGCTGCTCTTCACTTTCTTTTTTCTTTATAACTTTAACTCTTGTGTCAAATAAATTTTTATATATAACTTGCAGTGTTATGGAACGATAAAACGTTTAACGAGATAAATAATTTACAGTCGAGTTTTTTACTTTTTATTAATTTATACTTGTTTTCTCTAATTTTAGCGCAATTCGGATACACAAAAGGATGTAGCCACTACGTGCAGTATCATAAGATTGATGTTTTGAAGCAGTGATGGCTCAGTGGCATTGGCAATGGAAACCTTCGACCATGTGGTCATCACTTACCGTTAGGTGAGATTGTAGCTTACCTATCAGCAATTTTTTTATTTTTATTAAATCATGTTTGTTTTATTTCCCGTTACACGCTTCTAATTGATCGCCCCTTAAAAGGAATTTATAAATTACTAGCTTTCCGGGCGCGGCTCCGCCCGCGCTTATGTCGGTTATCGCCTCTTTTTGCGTGTGCGTTCGCCCAGCAAAATGTATCGCCTTTTCAAGAATTGAATGATGCAGATAATTAGTGCCCTATATCGTGTAAATGTGCCCGAAATTTTATATTTGTGCGTCCAACGGCTTCTGAGTTATTTAAGAAAAACGGATTCTGCTGCACGAACGTTCGGTCAGCAAAATTTTTTTTAATTAGTGGATCTAGCTGTCTTTTAAATATGCAAAAAGATAGCTTAAATATGAGCATAAATGTGCCGTGAAAGCCAAATTTGTGCCTCTTAAGATTTCAGAGATATTTCGTTTTTTGCTGGGCGAACGTTTTGGCAATTCCTATATATCGGAAACGGTTGAACGCACAGTCATGATTTTTTGTACACAGATACAGTAAATTTGTGCATATTTGTGCCGGAATTTTCATTAACATGACTAGCATGGTTCAGGAGCTATTATTTTATTTCCTAGAAAATGGAAAAATGTGCTGGCTCTCGAACTAACAAGACCAAGGACTTCGCGTTAGTGCCGACTGGTACCCGTTATATATTCACATGTTCCTGTAAAGTTTCGCCGGCCTACTACATATCATTGGCGAGTTATTAACGATTTTGTCTTTTTTTGGAGGTTATCTTGAGTGAAACTTTTAGCATACGAAAACACTAGTTTTCTGAAAGCTGGCTTATTACACGCTTCTACAAATAATATGAGCCTTATTTTAAGAATACGTATGCAAAAAATCATGTTTGTATATCCATTACTTAAGATAATAATGATAAAAAACCATTCGAAATATTTTTGGTAGATTACCCGACCAAATTCGAGTTAACATTAAAAAGCGGCCGCACGATACTTCAAGCTATCCTTCCTCACTCGATGGCGTTGTAATGAAATTAAAATAGTACAGATACGTACTAAATTGTTAAGTTGGAATTTTTTTTTATATTAGAGACATAAAATTATATGTCAATTGGTTTATTTTTCATAATACCCTATAATGTTGTTATGTATTATTTAAAGTAAATTGTCCGTAGACAAGGGTACATAGACTTTTTGAGTTTATAAATAATAATGAATGATTGTGCACCAAAAATCTATACCTACATATGTAGCTTGATAACTGATCAAGCTTGATAGCTTGATGTACCGTTGACAGTAAATTTGTTTTTTTATTAAGTAAGTAAAGGAATTTGGATAAAAGACGATAATAAAACAATATTGTTAATTTTTGTATGGATTTATTTTTTGTAGATAATCAATGAATATGCTTAGATACTATCTGCACCTTTAATTATGACAGGATGATGATTAAAACATGTACCATTGAATTAAAATTACAAATAAATAAAAAAATGCAAGTGTAACGTTATTTCTAAACATAACAAAAAGTGTGTTCTATTACATAACAAAAAATGGATAATAATGATGGACAAGAAATTTTGTACTTCGTAATCGCTTCAAACCTAAGCCATTCGTTTCTATTCATTTTCTTAATATTGTTATTGTGTTATATATACCGGCTTGTGTCTTTCTGTGACATTCTTATACGCCACGACTTTGTGGTAAAGTGGAGGACTATTGAAAAGGAATTGAAAAGGGCCCCCGCCCATACAGGTATTAAATCAAAATCACAGTAAAATACTAAGATAAACTAATGTACCTACTGTTACTAAATAATAGAACTAGGCATATTTTATGATAATCACAGATCGTTCAGTTTTATAACTATTGATACATGTAAATAGTATTTATTTTGCGATTTACCACATGATAAAAATTGTTTCTTGTACTAATTTTTATAAAATTACTTTTACTCAATCACAGATAAATTTTACATACATGTAAATTAAGCATTTCAACGATATAAAAATTATAGACTGGCTTAGTTTCTAATTAAATACCTTTTAAAATATTTACTGGCTAAATAATCACAGAATATCAGTCGCGTTAAATAATTTAAAATCTATCTTAATATATATACTATGTTTAGTATACGTACCTTGTATACTTTTATTTCTTACAGCAAGAGACGTAAAATTATTCGCAAGTATAAAATATGGCATGTGGCATAATATTCTTCAGACCATTTTGAATCTTAGTATGCAAATCATCATAACATTCAAATGATTTATTTATAGTTCTAAAACAATGAGCTCTGTAATGGCCAATACCTGCCGTATGTGCAGGAGGCTCAAATTCAATAATAGCTAAAATTAAATATACTTTTTTATTGATTTCAATGTTATGGGGAACATTCTCGATATTAATATAAATGTCATGCAATTCAATTATAATCAGATCTTTTAAATCGTAATTAAATATTACTCTACCTACTCCACAGCAAATACAAATTGGTAAATTGGTATCCAAAGAATCAGTATTCAGACAAGATTCGATTGATTCTTGTAAATTTTTGATACCTTTCCTAGTAATTATTTCCCATTGAAGTGGTATGTACTTGCAGTTATAAATTTTATTTTTTTCAAGGCTAGTGCAAGTCATGTTAGTACATTTTCTTGTTCGTATAGCAGAAAAATATGATGTACAAATATCTTCAAAAATTTTGGTGACATTGCAAGCACAACTTATAATAGTAGATTTATTATCATTCATATCGTAAGGGTGAAATATGTTTGTTAGCAATTTTTCTCTGATATTGTACATTCTTTGTCCGTGTTTTTGTGCAGTAGACAACTCTCTGATTAATGAAGTAAAGATGTCGTTATCCATTGCCTTGGTAGAGTCTACGTATTGTTTGAATGTTAGCCGGTCCTTGTATGCTACAGCAAATGCTTGCGCTGTTGCGTCAAAGGCACAAGTGTCCGTTAATATAATGTTAGATTTTTTAGATATGGCCACATTTCCATTTTGTAATATATATATAGGTTTAACCCCAACTTTTGAGGCCTTTCTTCCAGGAAGAGAGAGGCCTCGCCAATTTTCGACTTCTATAGGATGATCTTGAAATATTGATTCTAATTCGAAATCATCTTCTAATGGCATTTCTTTAATTATTTTTTTTAAATCCACATTTAATTTTCTTTTTGGTTGTTTTTTAGTATGTTCTTTTTGGTTCATTAATTCTAAATATTCAGAAGAATTCAGTTTTACGGCACCGTTTATATAACTGTAATGTTGTATTAGAAACTCGTCTAATCGTATTCGTTCACTTTTTGTATTAAAATAGATAGTTTTAATATCTTTGAAATGATTTTCGACATTAGAGCTACTGGCCACTTCTTTAGCTTCACTGAAATATTTATTCATTACATTGCCCCACATAGGCAGTTTTTTTAAAAGTCTCTTTAAAGTATCATTTACTGCAGGTAAGAAGTATTCATTTGCTTTTGTAGTTACAGGGTCAATTAATTGTAAATACAACTGCTCCGTTTCCATGTTGTTATTATAAAATGTGATAAGAGGAATAACAGTGGCAACTATTTCTAATTTCGTGTCCTGCATCGTTATATCTGTATCAGTTTCCGTGTCACTATCAATCTGCTCATTGTAAACTAAATTCGAATTAATTTTGCATTGCAAACGATTTAAAGCTTCTTCGCATTTAGGTTGTTCGTCATTTAAGCCTGGATTGACATGATTATGTAAAGATAGCGTTATAATATCTTTAATGACAGACTTTATTTCTTTATAACACTGAAGTCGTTGTATTAATTTTATACAATTAATATAAAAGTATTTGCACTTTTCTGACGCTTTATCGAAACAATGTTGCTTATATAACTTTTTTATAAAATGCGATTTATCTAGTCGAACATAGCATATAGGCACGCTACTGAAAAACCCTTCTAGAAGTAAAAAACATTGTGTTATGTAATTATTGCAATCTGTTTTATGGAAGGCGCAAGTTATAGCCCCAAGTAAAGCAGAAGAGTCGTCACATATAATCTTATTTGGTATGCATCGGTTATTCACCCAGGCGTTTAACCAAGCGGCTATTGTTTCGATTGTGTGTGATTCAGAAGCCATGTAACATAATGGAATACTAGAACTTATGGTATAAGCCATAAGTGAATATAGTATAGGACGCTACTTGTGTCAACACTGTTGCCGCCAGCCACCTGAGTCGCACCGTTCACTCTCCGCCGGCCGCCGCAGAAGACGCAAGTGTACAAAAGACGCTTAAGTACGCCGCTATGGAACCGCTTTACTACTTTGTGGCGATTGCTGTGGAGACCCTGGGTTGTTGGGGCATTGAAGCTAAAGAATTTATAAAAAAAGTAGGGCATAGACTAATACATTAATATTTAATTTTATTAATTATTTATTTATTGAGTTGAATTTCGTATTTAGTTATCGATTGGTAGATCATGTGTGTAAATACTTTAAATAAAGTGGTTGCTCATTAGGATTTACCAAACAAACAGACAAAGCTACTAATTATTTATTTGAAAGAGAGCAAAAATATATTTCCTTAAATAACAGGGGATACTCTTTAGGATTATCAGATAAAAAAGCATATACTTACTACCTACTTATTTATTGCAAAGAGCAATGTAATAATATTATACTAAAACAATACCTATTTTTTTAATTAATATACCGTTCGAAATATTATAATTGAAAAAATAAATGCAATTTTTTTTTAATTTACTTTTTTAAATGTCAATTCCACTTTTGTACGCAACGTTCTCCAAACACTAAATGATATCATGGTGATTTAAGGAGGATAGCTTGAAGTATCGTGCGGCCGCTTTTTAATGTTAACTCGAATTTGGTCGGGTAATCTACCAAAAATATTTCGAATAGTTTTTTATCATTATTGTCTTAAGTAATGGATATACAAACATGATTTTTTGCATACGTATTCTTAAAATAAGGCTCATATTATTTGTAGAAGCGTGTAATAAGCCAGCTTTCAGAAAACTAGTGTTTTCGTATGCTAAAAGTTTCACTCAAGATAACCTCCAAAAAAAGACAAAATCGTTAATAACTCGCCAATGATATGTAGTAGGCCGGCGAAACTTTACAGGAACATGTGAATATATAACGGGTACCAGTCGGCACTAACGCGAAGTCCTTGGTCTTGTTAGTTCGAGAGCCAGCACATTTTTCCATTTTCTAGGAAATAAAATAATAGCTCCTGAACCATGCTAGTCATGTTAATGAAAATTCCGGCACAAATATGCACAAATTTACTGTATCTGTGTACAAAAAATCATGACTGTGCGTTCAACCGTTTCCGATATATAGGAATTGCCAAAACGTTCGCCCAGCAAAAAACGAAATATCTCTGAAATCTTAAGAGGCACAAATTTGGCTTTCACGGCACATTTATGCTCATATTTAAGCTATCTTTTTGCATATTTAAAAGACAGCTAGATCCACTAATTAAAAAAAATTTTGCTGACCGAACGTTCGTGCAGCAGAATCCGTTTTTCTTAAATAACTCAGAAGCCGTTGGACGCACAAATATAAAATTTCGGGCACATTTACACGATATAGGGCACTAATTATCTGCATCATTCAATTCTTGAAAAGGCGATACATTTTGCTGGGCGAACGCACACTCTTTTTGCGCAGTCGGATAAAAACTATCCTATGTTTTTTCCCGGGTCTCAAACTATCTCCATACCAAATTTCATTCAAATCGGTCCAGTAGTTTTGGCGTGAAAGCGTAACAGACAGACAGACAGACAGACAGACAGACAGACAGACGGACAGACAGACAGAGTTACTTTCGCATTTATAATATTAGTACTGAAGTACTGATAGATCAAGTTTTAAAACTTAGACATTACAGGAATTCGAACGTTTAGATTGTTCCATAATAACACAAAAAACGTACCCAAAATAACAAATACCAGGTTTGCTGACTTTTTTCCCCACGAGGTCAACTTTTGAGGAAACATAAAGCAAAAATAATTATAAGGATAATTCTTGCGTACCTACGCAAGACAATCTAATAACTTGCTTCATATATACCTATATATGAAGCAAGTTATTTGTTTGTTTTTATTAAATATATAACGAGTTTCTTCATCGAGAACCACAAGGTTACCGACTCATATATGATCATACAAATACGAAGCCTTGGTTTTTTTTCTCATTAATCAGTTTTGCAATTGGAGAGTGAATTAAGCTACTTAGGTTTCCGTCACCAAGGAGCAAAACAGGGCTTTATTATTGAGACTCCACGGTAGTTGCTCTGTCCGTTTGTTCGCTAAGGGTGTTTATAAAATGTATTGCTTTAATTGTTTGCTTCTAATTTTATATCAGTACCTTTCAAACATCATAGAGTCTGTCCAGACACTCTTCACATCCGTTAGGTATACTCACATATCGCTGTAGGCAAACAAATAAATTTAACTGGTGGAAATAGTGATAAACTATAAAAACGATTAATGATATTTCGGCAAAAAAATGCTCTAAGGCAATTAACGTTATCATGGTAAGACAAAATTGCTGCATTACAATCAAAGGAAAGATAATTAATTAATGCTCCTTGTAGGTAAAATTAATATAGCTGGTCCGAAACGGGGATAATACCCAGAACTTCACTATTAAAACGTCATGCCGACCAACGAGTGTGGCTTAAAGAACATAAAAGCGTACAATAAATAATTCAACCAAAACATTGTAACGTCTTCTTCCAACAACTTTTCGCGCAAAAGAATCAACTCGAGCGAAGAATCGAGCCGGTTAAGGTTCCACAAAGTTTGTTGGTTTCAGTGAGCTTCCAAAGGAGCTAGACGGTGAGGCAATCGAACAACTCAAACGTCCAAGTTAAACTGCCGGATATCGAACTATTGCCCGTGGAACCCACTGGAATTCTAAGTAGCCTGCTTTGGTTTTATTGATTGGGTATTTTCCCAATGTTATAACGGCAAAGTCCAGACAAGCCTACGATGAAATATATTTGATTGAAGAGACAAGCCATATATTTCTAGCGTAAGAGCTATTCCGTATAATGCTGTTGGATGTATTGAAAAGAGACGAGGGGAAAATACGCTAAATGAGCAGCATTTCACATTCATATTCAGCATTTCCTATGTAGATGTAAGTGGGATGTTGCTGTGCGCACAACAGGGTTCGTTACCATATTAACGCGATGATCAGTTATTTTATAGCTGATAGGTAAGCCTCTGACCACTATCTCACCTGATGGTAGGTGATGATGTGGTCGGATATGTTGTTCAGGCTAACCTAGATTACTTGCTCTCAAGGACAGCTGCCGCGACACACCGTTAGTTCTTGGCGACAGATTTTCTACTTGAGGGTGGTAGCTAGGCGGACGGGCATTCGAACAATGTCCTACCACCATGCAGATAGCCCAGTTGGAGCCCACGGCGTATTCATGCTTTCGTTCTAGTAGCTGTAGTGTTGTGTTTAGTTCGTAGTGTGTAGTTAATAAAGGTTAAAATAAAAATGAACATTAAATACGGCTAGTAGGTACTCACTGTCCACATTGTGTTTGTGTCATATAGAAAACACATAATTTACTTAAAAAATGTAGCACATGATAGAACACGAATGTTGCCTATTCCGTTACAACTATGTAGTCTTGCAACCATCAACACAGACAAAAAAGCAGGGGCAGGTGGTCGGCGTGGAGCTTCCGTTTATTTATCCCCAGTCCGATGGAAAATTGAAGTGAATGCTGAACCTGCGGGAAGCAAGCCAGACATGGCAGTAGAAGCAAGTTTCTAACGTTAAATCAAGAGAACCTATAGGAACAATGAACATAGACTTTGAAAGCATATTGACAGCTCAAATATATTTTTGTTACATTATTGCATTTCATCACAGTTGACGAAATGTACTGCGCTCATCATGCTGATACATTCAGTTGTTAAGTCTCATGTGGATGTTATTTATAATTACATACTGGCTTTCTAGGACTGCTTCCGGAACACACTGTAGGTTCTTGGAGATTGGCGAGCAAATGTCCTTCCACCATGCGATGAAGCTCAAGCCAGCCCGAACCATGGACTTGCGGCACGGCACACCATCGCTGTTACCGCTTGGTCATCAGGCTCTGTTAAGAGGTATGCGGTTTGAGTCGCCCTCAAACCGCGCTCAAACTGCGTACGTCTGAACAGAGTCTTACTGGTTCAAAATATACTCTTCCGTTATAGATACTAATGTAGTTCATCGTACTCACGTAAGTATTCTTACACCAACGAACATATTTTATTAGTAGTCTTACACAGTCTTACACATGTAGGTACCGAAAACATTAAAAGTGTGAGTACCTCATGTTGCATAACTAAGGATGGCAGTTGTAACATTTTGGTAGGGCATTATGCGAACACCCACCTAGCTAGCTACCACGAAACGGTGTGATCCGGATCGAGTAGAAAATTCGATAAT
Source organism: Plagodis dolabraria (assembly GCA_963854805.1). NCBI lineage: Eukaryota > Metazoa > Arthropoda > Insecta > Lepidoptera > Geometridae > Plagodis > Plagodis dolabraria. The sequence continues at coordinate 17,437,892 of OY978442.1, forward strand.
GGCGTTATTTATACTTAATTATAATATAAGTAAATGAATGTTCCAAAGTTCTATTGTCATATTATAATAATGGATTGACAAAGACAAACCAGTTCCAAGGACTGCCTACAAGACTTTCCATGCATGTAATGACCGTAAATTACCCGAGCCACACGTGCAGGCTCTCACGATGCCCGGAATTCATTAAAACTCATCGGCGGGTTTCCCTATCCACGTCCTTACTAAAATATTAACAGACTCACCCCTGTAAAGGTTCTCGTTCCATTCGTAGTTGACGTGTGTTTGCAACATTGCTGTAGGTGTTAGCTTTTTCGGTTGGCTGTTATTCTTGTCTTTATAAATAAAGCCAACTTAAAATTATTCATTCCTTCTGTAAAAGTAGATCGTAAAATCAAGTCCAATTCTAATATAAGGACAAAAGGGCGCGACCTTTTCGTGCATGGCGGCTACTTTATTAAAGTACTAATAAGTTATTTTTGTGCCGATAAAAAACTTTCTTCAGTTCATGTATTCGTAACTGTATTGTTATCCCGAGCGGAATTTTTACAAGAACAAAATTTGTTTTCGGAAAATTAGCCCATGGTATTTTTCACTCAACTTACGATAGTGCTTACAGAACTACTTTATATATTTAAAAATAAATGTCATGATAAGTTTAAGGAATATTTTGATGAGAGAAGTAAAGAAAAAGGTATTTGGTATAAAACCATTCAGTGTCAGCCTCCTCGAATACCTTGGTTTGTCACATCTAAAATAAGTAGATATTATGTTATCTTAGCGCATAGAATTCGCTCTGGACACACTCCATCGAAAAAGTTTGGCTATCTTATGAAAAAAGAATCTTCTCCTAATTGCGAGACGTGTGGAATAGTAGAAGACGTACATCATTTGCTTATGGAATGTATCCGGAACAAAACTCAACGAGAGTTATTAATGCAATCACTTAATTTGAACAACAGTTTTGATGTGGGAGTGTTCACACATATTTTAGCGGAACCTGTATCTGAATCTGCAAAGCTGTTGTTCAAGTTATTTGAGGGCATATAAGTAAATATTTTGTTTATCAGTGTTTAGGTTACGATGGGACTGGCATGCAATTTTGTAAAAAGACCCTAAAAAAATAAGGTAAAAAAAAAAAAAAAACGATAGTGCTTAAAATTTTATTATTGTTTAAATTATGCATAATATGATAGTCCGAGATAAAACAAATAACGTAATACATACAAGTACTTCATACTTTATCCGTTGATAAAAAATAGATTATTTTCGAACAAACCTCGAAGGTAGATGAAAATCCGCAACAAAAAAAGCCCAACCCTAATATAATAATTAATAACTACGAGTACAACACACTTTTTTCAGATGTTTTTCAGAGATCAATGTCTGAAAAACAAAAAAACAACAGTATTTCTGGTTGTTATAACTCGGAACTAAGTACCCGACGAAACTCGCTTGATTACCGCGCGACCGCTTCGATCCGAAAAGCCGAAAATATTCCAAATAATGGAATTTATTAATATTTCAGTTGTTTTATACTGTGTTTATTAACAAATACTACGAACTATATACATCACTACAGCTACTATAATAAAAGCATCTAAACAACCTATAAGTCATTGCAGACTCACAGGCACACCCCTACGACTAGCTGTTGGCAGCGACAATGTTGTTAGTTTTTTTTTCAGTCACTAACAAAATTGATAAAGTACCGTCGGTTGATTGCACAAGTATCAACAAAGTTAGTAGTGCACCACGATTCTGAAATCCAAAAAAATAAAAGCTCAGCACGAAAAACGCCAAACATTTCCATCATAACATAAACAAAAAAATTTTGCCCGAATTTCTTTTGGAGGTTGTATAGACATAAAATATAACGTAAAATCTTTTAGAGTACGGCTCTACAAAAAATCCCACCGCTCACCCCATTTCATTTTAATTCGAAAACTCCAATCATATTCCGACAATTTCAATCTTTTTTAATACACGAATAGCTTCATGATGAAAAACTGCATAGTTCCCGCTGGCCCCGTTTCATTTAACTCCGGCTACGATATCTGAGTCAGGTCAAACAGCCGGCTTTGTTTCCATTGCAGCTATCGGTCTTCATTTATAACACTTATCTATGGTACACAGGAATAACTGGATGCTTTTGTTACGTTAAATTTCAGTTAGTATTCAATTAGAGTTTCCGAGATTTTAGTTCGCAGGTTTTAGGCTTTGATATGTGTCTAGGTATTTTAGCTATGGTTATTGTCAAAAGACGCTACGCTGCAGTAGTTAGGTATACAAAAAACAGATGAAGTGCGAGTCGAGCCCAGATTTGCACAAACACGTGAAAGAAAAAAAGGGTTGGTTTTGCTCACAGCTGCAAAAATATTTTTTATATCGATATTTTCAGTATTTGTTGGTAAAAAATACATGATACATCGAAATTTCAGATTTCTAATTAGTTTTTAGATCCACCTCATAATACATTGACCACTTTGACTGCCCTCTATTTATTTATTTTATAGATAAAAAATATTTAATAAACATTCTTCTCAATTAGTTCTAGAACATGGCACACTAAAAAAAAACAAGAAAAAGAAAGTTCGAGGGTTTTATAAGGGGCATTACGGCCAAGTTTACCTGTATTATATTTAGATACTGTTTACGTGCAAGTGGGATGAAAAATAATAAAATGTAAAAAACGATCGTTTGGGTTAGCAGTTGAAGTTGCAACTACCAACACTCAACAAATATGGAAGGGCGCACTTTCGTGAGTGCCGCGGTCTGTACATAGTGATACCGTTTTGATTTTAATTCAGTTTCTGAATAATAAATATAAAGTGATTATTTATTTGCAGTTAAATCTAGAAAAAAAAATTAATCGTCTGTTTGAACTATTTTTAGGTTTTACTTCTTTCTTTAATGTGAATGTAATAAATCAACTCCTAACGGTTGATGTTCAGAGGTATATACATTAATTATAGTAAATTAATCGCACTAAAATCAATCAGGCTAGAACCACCTGAGGTATGTCTGCAGCAGTCCGTTCAGTTTCATTACCCGCACTTGAGTATTTGGGCGTAAATAAACCTTCGAGTAGACGAAGTCAGGGTGGGACTTGCCCCATCCAGATACTAGCATAAAACCTTCGTATGGTATTCTGGGGCTGTTAAGAAAACGGTTTTAACATTGGACGTTAATAAGCATTTATTCGAATTAGTTTCATTATAGGTTTGCGTTTGCAACCCAATATCACTTGATGCTAAGTGACGATGGTACGCGCTCGCCCAAAATGTCTATTCACTAGATACTTAGATTGTATGTGTCAGGAAATACAGACTCAGGAAATGCATCCATTCTTTGCCTTTACGTCTGTCTGACAAATGAAGAGGCAAACCGCTTTATTATCATTATGATCGTATATATATGGACCTACTGTACCTATACCTACACAGTAATGTTCTTAAAATAAATAAGTTATTATTTTGTACTGTATTTTTATTGTGTGTTTGTATAGAAATTCAGTAAAGGTTATTAATTAAGGTAATAGCTATTTTGATAAACAAGCAATAAAATGCCTTGAAAAGTGTGGAAACGTCACTATTTTGTATAATGTAATAGTATATGTAATATTAATAATAATGTGTAATAGTATGTATTTGTTACCAATCACCTCCGAAAAGGAAGAACGATACATAATATACGAAGCTAAATATTAAATTCTTATGGTATCTACTTGATTAGGACATATTTTTCACACAAATTAACAGTTGGGCTGAAATTTTTGACAAAAAAGAAAGCTATTTATTTTAAAAAGAAATTGCATAAAGACATTGTATCTATGGCCGGCACATTTGTGTCAAATTGACTGTCTATTCATACATATCAATTCTAGGATTACCTCGAATTGATGGAACAAAGTATATACGTAGTAAGTATAAACGTGAAGCCCCTATAATTTCTGTGTTCTTGAATTAAACATTTTGCACCCACAGACTTGGTCCTTAGTACAGACAGAAGACAGATCCATCCTGGATGTCAATCATGTCATTAGGTGCCTGCGAACGACGCTCGGTCTAATTGAAAATAAATTTCATTACGCTAAGGCAGAAGCGCTTTCCGTAAAGTTGATTTTGTAAACACCATTTTATGGTCATTATAGAGTTGAATTTTGATTTATTTATAATGACCCCCCATCGCATGCTTATAGCTTGCTAGCCGAATGTATAAATGTAAATGTATCGGCCGAACTGTCCACTGCTGAACAGAGCCTCCCCCATTACTTGCCAATATCCCCACGCCACGGCAGATGCCTTTTTGGTCGCAGTGTAAGATAGTTATTCCTCAGAAGACGCTGCTGGCCTGGCTTCTGGTATTTTACCCTTCGCCTCTTACGACACCCAAGGGATGAGATGGGGTGACATACTAGCCCGGCATTATCTCAGGCCATGTTAAAGTCAAAACGTTTTTTTGGTGTACTTACATTTAAACGTTACTTGGTTTTTTTTTTTAATATTGTTTAGTTTGCAATGACACCTGCTAAGCGAATTACATTACAAAATTACAAATTTTACGAGAGAAAAAATTATAGTCATGCGCGGGTTCGAATCCCGCACATGACTATAATTTTTTCTCTCGTAAAATTTGTAATTTTGTAATGTTACTTGGTTTTGTTATGGAAAGCTCATCGTTTTGAATTAATTGAGTAGTAAACCAAAACAATGTTTAAAACATGTTTTATACATAAAAATAAAGAAATAGAGTGGTTAAAGCAGGACATTAAAGTCATCGATTTATGTTTATTTTTGTTACGTACTAAAACAGTTTTACGGGTTGTTATGACACCCGGAGAATGCTTGGATGAATTTTTCTTATCTATACCATATATTTTGAAGATATTAGTATTTCTTTTCACAATATGACATGGATAATAAATTTCAAGTGACTGAATTTTTTGTTTGACTAGATAAGACAATTTTTGTTGTCTTGATTAAGTATATCTGAATGTGTGCGTGTTCGACAGCATTTCGTTATAATCTTTATTCATACTTCATTAAATTTCGAAGTCTAACCACAGCAATTATTGTAAAAAGTAAAGGCATCTCAACGACTAGCGGCCCGCCCTGGATTTTCACGGGTATTTAATAAAAATTTCAACTTTTTTAAATATTCTATGTCTATGTTTATTAGGGATAATGTAGGATTCTTATGGTGAAAATGTTTCAAATCGGTCCTGTAGTTTTCAAGATTATTTGTTACTTTCAAAATACAAATCTTTCCTATTTAAAATGTTAGTGTAGATGTAGATAAAGCCTTTTTGATGTCCATACAACGAATAGCGCTTCCCAAAAGTAAAAACGAGGTGACCCCTAATGTTATTCCCGACTCCCGAGAAAATTTCCGCGGAATGCCTTCAATTTACCGCAAATCATGTCGTGGTTCAGGTAAACTGATTTACATAGTCATTTCTTGTAGTCCTACCGAGTAGGTAGTCTCAGTTGGGACTGATTACATTTGGAATAACAGAAATTGTTCTGAATTCTTGATGTAGCAGGCGTAGCGGTACGGCACATTTTCTTTTAAGATCTAATTATGCAAACACAATACAATACTCAAACCAAAACACTAAACGAACATTCTGGATTCGTACCATGAGATTTACAATTTTACGATTTGGGTACACCTTTATTCAGCAATGGATTGTGTTGTATCATATGACATATTGAAAGGCTTACATTAAGAACATCACTTTTATAGCACACATTGAAAGTTAGGTTGATAGCTTTGAATTAGATGCAGTGTTAAAATTATCTGTAGATTTTTTCACAAGAGAGGAGCGTTTTGTTAATTTATGTACGATTCTTAATTTCACCACTGAGCCAATGACCCTGTTCAGTTATAGGCTCAGTGCAGCCAAGGGAGCCATCATAAGTCATATCATAAACAATAACGTACCCCGATTACGACAAATCTTTGATTATGACTATAATGTTTGCTCTGTTAAACATTTTGCTAGAAACTTCTATATGAGTATTTAAATTACGTACCCAATTATATATATATATATATATACGAGTACGTGGATATACGGAGACAGTTTAGATATATGAATAAAGCACTTCATGTGGTGGTAGACCTATATCTCTTTTGTTTTGCTGCATCCATATACCTATAGGATTTTTACGTAAGTTGTTCATACCTATATATTTAGATGTATTTATTAATGTACATATTTTTATTTGATAAAATAAAAACATTTCTACTAAAACAGTAAGCACATCAAACCTATTCGTAGGAGTACATACACAAGTACGCGTCACAGAATCACCGCACCGCCGTATTTGGCACGTACCAGAATGTTTAAATTAGGCAGTTATGTGTCTATATCGCATGAATCGAGTGACAATTCCAAAACACCTCCACGTAAACAGATAAAATCTTCAATTTCCTTATTCGCCGTGGCGCTTATATTGATTCGATATAATGGAATACCTGGTAACGACGTAAGCATAATAGAAGAATCTGAGTGTGGAACAGTGTTTACGTGTGACCTGATGAAATATGTATTACTTGCCCCATTCTATGCGAAGGATGAACAACATTTTCCCGTCAATTTACTGCTCGTAGCCAATATGAGGGCAATATATCTACGGTATCTGAAAGGGAAGCTGAGATTGCACTATTACACGGGATTTTATTACAGTAAACATACTTAGAATAAACATTCCAGTCGGGGAGCCGATTTGCATCAGTATAGCTGAAATTATCATTTTTACGTTTCAGAGCATAGCAATTTCTGTGTATATGTTGTTGTTTTTCAGTATAAAAGGATTACTTATGTTATTCTTCTTTGTGTTTGCAGTAAAACAGTAAGAACTTCTTGGGCCCTGTTCCACTTGACGCCAAGAACGTTATTTTCGATAATTTTGACCACATTTGGTGTGTATGGTTATATTAAATGTATTTAATTAATTGTACCATGTGTGTCATCATGATCAACCTACTCTTATCGCATGGTATGGGAGGCAGTACATTATATTTTCGCCAGTTACGCAAAGGACGTCTTAGTAAGACCGACCAACTTCCTGACGCCAATCCTCCTTGAGAATACTATCTTTCAGCTTTCGGTTAATGAGAAGTTCAGATGTTAGAGTGCAGGGTTCAAATGTGCCTGTGACTAATGAGCATCAACAAATGATTTCACCGCCAAGCAGTAATGTTTGTATCACTGTTTTTGTTTATGTTATTGTGACTGAACAAGCTCGAAGCCCACTGACGTTAAGCGGTATCCTCTGCCTTTATTGGTAATATTGGTATCCAAAAGGCTTTATATAATATACCTATGCTTCATCTTCTTGATATGCTTTTTACTTTTTACAATTATTGCTGTAGTTACGCGGCGAAATTGAAGTATGAATCAAAACGTTAACGAAATGTTGACTAATATTTTTTTTATGCCTAATAGGTTAGCCTTTGATTACTATCTCATCTGATGGTAACTGATAATGTGGTCGAAGATGTTGTTCAGACTAACCTAGAATTACTAGCTCTCAAGGACAGCTGCCGGAACACACCGTTAGGTACATGGCGACTGATTTCTACTTGAGGGTGGTAGTTAGCCAGGCGGGCATTCGCAATATGCTCTACCACCATGCAAAAATTAATTTAAATATGCAGACATTTGCATTAAGGCAACAAAATAACTAACAGAAAGGATCCTGATGCTATATAAAATAATAACTGTTTGAAGTCATATAAAAATAGCGGTTTCACAATTATTACGTATTCATATTTGTGACTAACCAAAGCTATTATTAATATATAGTACTTTTATATCATTTCAATCAGATTTTGTTAGTAACGTATTGCATAATTGGCCATCTGAAACTAATGCACTCTTGCTAAAAATAACTATCACCTAGTGATTATGTATTCTACAATTCATCATATTATTTTTATATATAGGTTATTCTTTATGACCACTATCTCACTTGATGGTAAGTGATGATGTAGTCAAAAATATTGTTCAGGCTAACATAGAATTATTGGCTCTCAAAGATAGCTGCCGGAAGACACCGTTAGGTGCATGGTGACAGATTTTCTACTTAAGGGTGGTAGCTAGCCAGGCGAGCACTCGCAAAATGTCCTACCACCAACGACTGCCATTCTAAGCCACCAACTGAAGCTGACACGGCTTAACGTGCCATTTGAAGCTCAGAAGCGTGGAGTAGTAATGTCACTAGCGGTCCAAGCCATCCAAAGCCATAACCCATCCAAGTCATGACGGACGTTGCTTAGCTTAGCTGATCGGTTAAGACCGGCTAAGCAAATTGCGCTCTAAAAATGCTGTACTTATATGATACCTGTGCATATTTTAAGACATAATTAAGTTCATGTGCATTGTTTCAGCTGTGTCACTAGAAAGATTTCGGCAGATCCTCGTATTGTAAACAAAGGATATTGTCCGGATATTGTCGGGAGCAGTTGAATTTTTCATGAGTTATCAAACGCCTGAGGCACACCTCGACTCTAGAGACGCGGCTCGTCTGCCTCGCCACAGAAAAAAAGTCTGTGTTTTTATGACTATTTTCACCCCCATAAGGAAGGGTGTGCGCTGTCGACACGAGTAAATGTTTATACGTACAAATATACATCTATTCGGGCTATAGATTTTCGTTTCCAAGGTCGTTGAACTTAAATTTGTCACATGCGGCTTAAAATTGCTGGGCGTAGCATATAAAACACCTGTTCAGGTATTAATGTTTGTTTTACGTGTGAAATATGTTACAGGAAGGGTGCCGCTGGAATTATTAGGCGGTCTTACCGAGGCAATTTAAAAGGCTCAGTTAAATTATGATATCGTGTCTCAGATCGGTGCCGGCATCGATCTGTGGCCTTGCCTTACCTTCCTGAGGATTCACTTTCGCTTGCGTGGAGCGAAACATACATTTCCCTAATTTGCTCACATTACTTATGCCGCGAAGTTATTTCATTTCTCATTTGTGGCATTTTCTCCGTGTACGACGTTTCCATTATTAATATGAAGAAAATTGTACGAAATTATACCTTTTTATTACCTAATTGGAGGTAATTCGCCTGGCGGATCTTTAGAACAAAATCGGCAATAGAATTTAGTATAAGTGCTAGTTGGACACAGTTTTTTTTAACTATACAGATCGAATGTGCTATAAAATCATTATGTTTTACACACAGTTCAAGATTCTTAGCGGGAGTCTACCGCACTTGGCTAGAAATTTGCTTTTTTACTATACGTTACATAATGGACTATATAATAATAGCAAAAAGCTGCTGTTAGCTTGTAGACTTTTTCGAGAAAACTAAAACAAAAAACACGCTTCGTGTATGGTTTAATTAAGTAAGCAGTAGTAGCTGTAAGCAGGGTGTATTCTGTAATACAGCTTCAGATCGGGCAGACGTAAGTACGGACAGACGGAGAGACAACCGAGGTTTAGTTAGAGGGCCCTGGTTTTTAGTACGGAACCCTGAAAAAAAAACTTCTATAAGATCCTTAGATATAAAATAAATCTAACGTATTCACGAACTATTAATAAGGTACATTAATGCCGGTGGCTCTATATTTAACCTCAATGTTGGAGCCATACAAAACCAGCCGTTGCACTCTGAGCGAGTCACAAGGGCACTTCCTTCAATTCTGCGCCTTCTCGGGGTGAACGTCTTCAATGAGCGGACCTACGCCCTTGCTCCAGACGGGGAGGGTTCGTGACCCTGCCCTGGTCTCATCTCGGCGCCGGCTGCCGAGGGCACAGCCCCGTGTTCGAGGGTCGACATACTCGCAATGTCGTAAGGTTGTTTCACCAGGGTCGATCACCTTACGTAATTGGGAGCATCTGGTTCACAAGGAGCGCATTTATTCGCAGATTGGAAACAGTTACAACTGAACGACGACTTATTGGAATTCAAGAGCTTCAGTGTTTAGTGTTGAAGACAAGATATACATTGAATACAATGAAGATTGATATAAAAATAGTTATTTGTTATTCAAGGCTGCAAAGATTGTTATTTGGAGCAAGTATACTTGTTATAAACCTGATGAATCGATTCTGGGAATCCTGAGCGTAAACCTTCACGAATTTGAAGGTACAAAAATATCAATCCCTTTTCTGCCAAGTGAAACACAATTTTTCACCTTACTACAGCGAGGAAAATAGTAGTTTTAAGTATACATTTAAAGTAGGTTTAAGTATGTATATTTAAAATTTATGGTAACACTTACGACCATAACTCGTACCTATACTTAATTTTGAGAGCGGTGCTCGCTTTATGGAAGATAAAATGCTTAGCTTTTTATCTTTATTATAATGTAATAGCATTAACAATTCAATCTAAATCTAACTTGTAATATTCCATAATATTATATTTAGTTGTCGTTAATTTACTTTGTTCCTTTTTTAAATTTATATGTGAAAAATTTTATTGGCCTTCAGATATTTATTTGTTGTTTGTTATTCCTAGATTGTTAATTTCCCTAAGGTCGTAGTAGGTCGTAGTAGTAAGGTCGTTAAATAAATACATAACATTAAAAGTTAATCATAATATTATTATAATATTAATTATATATTTTTTATGTTATAGTGAAGGAATAAGCTTAAGGCCCACCTGATTTTAAGCGGACTAACTAGCTGCCTATAACAGATAAATGTCGTCATAAGTCACGATTTGCACTGCGCCCGTCACCTTGAGACATAGTTGTTAAGTCTCATGTGCCTGTAATTTCACTGGCTCTCAAGGACTGCTGCCGAAACATAGCGTAGGTGCTTGGCGACAGATTTTCTACTTATTTACATTCGCAAAATGTCGCTCCACCATGCGGTGAAATGTGCTCAAGCCCGCGGGAGGATTCGAACCATGGACCTGCTGCGTGGCAGTCCATAGCCAATGCCACTAAGCCATCACTGCTTCAAACATAAAAATATTCAGTAATATTGAAAGTTACATTGGTTGTATAGGTATAGGTTCTAATTTTAAAACCTTTTCCACGCCGGATAAAGAGCACTTATGCATTACGATTATTAAGATATGACAAACCTTTCACAACGTGTGAGGTGAAAATCAAACTATTATTCATTACTAACAATTTTTTCCCACGATTTATGAAACGAAAACGGGCTGCTTTTTATTGTGTCTATATTCATAAAAAGCTTGTTGGCAGCCCAAAATAAAATCTAAATAATTAAAACTACTAACTATTCCTAAGCCATAGGGTGCCGGTTAGAATTGCACCCTCCATATCTTCATGTGATAGTTGTAATAGAAAACGGAAGGAATAATACTTACCAATAGGTGGGCAGCAGCGCCTTCTGAAGAACTGCCATCAAATACTGCGATCCCCAAGACGCCTGCCAAGCTTGCGGATTATTGCAAATCGGCCACAACGGGGAGACTTCGGTGCAACAATGGACGGATGGTAACCTATTACTAAAACCGGTTACTTATAAATGTCATTATTTCCTCTTCCCTTCCCTTTTTGTTATCCGCCATGCCACGGGATGCTTCACAACCGTGATTTAATCGAATTAATATAATGTACACAGAATATAAATAAGTACTCAAGTAACAGCTGTTTTCCTCCGTTCACTGACGCAATCAAACCATCCAAAAAAGCTCGTTTTCAGCAAGCTAAAACTTTTTATTGCTGAATTTGGAGCGATTGGGTCTTTCTCGTCGGGAGGTACATGACACCCAATTTGTTAGAACAATAGCCGAAATCGAACTGTTTTCAATTAGTAAAATAACTTGGTCAATAACAACTTTTGTAGCGGAGCTTGCCTATCGACTAGTTTAAGCGAAGTTCTCTGCAGGTACTACTTGGATGGGTGACCGCTAGTGGCGTATTTTACTACTGAATGCTTCCGTGTTTTGGAGGGTATGAATGTCATCGGCTAGCGGTTATTAGGCTATGTCGTCAGTGGCCTTCGAACGGCCTGTAACCTACGATGCTTTGCGTAAGGCACTCTTGGACTGGCTAGCTACAAACTTCAAGACATCCTGTTGCCAAGTGGGTACCTGAATTAGAACGTTCCGGAATTAGAACCTTTTGAGAAGTTTTTGAGAGCCAGTTCTGTTTCAAGGTTCATCAGGTTCGATTCAGTTCGGAAACAATTTTAGGATACTTTTAGTGTAGTTAATTAAAATACAAAAAAAATAGTGGAGACTACGAAGACTAATCGAAGAATCAAAATTAATATGCACCACGCCTCTCGGGAGAGTGCCATATACACGTAGATAAAGTCACAGTTGATGCAGCAAATTCATTCCAACGGCGACAAATAAATTTGCTAGCAGTGATTGCCAAGCGGTAAAAGACATGGACTGCCGCGACACAAGTTCGTGATTCGATTCTTACCCGCCGCGCCGGCTTGAGCTTTAAAGCATGGTGGAGGGTCATATGGCGAATGCTCGCCTAGCTAGCTACCAACCTTATGTACAAAGTCAGTCAAGCACCTAGCATTGTGTTCTGGCAGCAGTACTTGAGACCATTCTAGGCCTAGGTAGTCCGTTTTCCATTCTCAACCACATCATCACTTCCCAACAGGTCAGATAGGGGTGAAGGGTTAGCCTATCAATTGTAAAAAGCCATTCCGTAAATTCTAGTGACCAAGACCAACTCTCGCCTTGCTGTGACATTTCTTAACAGCTTTTCAGGAGCGTGATTGAATGGTGTCATAACATAAGGCTTCGTCGTGAAAGGCGTTCTTTAAACAAGCACGGCGGCACTAGTTATATTCTAATAGTAGATAGCTAGTAGGCATATATGGAATCTTTTTGAAGAAATTGTCATTTTAACTTTACCGTTTCTGTATATATTTGAACATATTATGTATGACCGTAAAAAAATTAGTAATTTTAAACAGCGGTAATCACGATCCCATGGGTGTCGTAAGAGGCAACTAAGGGAAAAATACTGGAAGGTGAGCAGCAGCGCCTTCTAATGTACTGCCAACTTACACTGCGATCCCCAAGACGCCTACCAAGCGTGGGGATTATGGCAAATACCCCTTAATATGGAGGCTGTGTTCAGCAGTGGACGATCCGGCTGCTACAGTAATCACGATTACGACACTAAGAATAAAGATAATAAAATAGCAGTGACAAGTTTTAGATAAGCATATATTTTTGTATGCTGTTTTATGTTAAAGTTCCCAAACATGTTACACACAGAAGAAATATTCAAGTTACACGTGAAAAACATTTTGTTTAAGAAATCCTATTACACGGTTTGTAATTTATTAAACGGTAAAAATGTTTTTCGAAAATTCCGCCTCTCCCAAGCATGTCATATCTGTCACCTACATAATTAAAACAAATATAGTAATAATTTTACAATATGGTATGTTTTATGGTATGTACATTATTAAAAGACGTTTAAAAGAATGGCCTCGAGTGTCTTGCCGTTCTTCTCGCAGTGGCTCCATAAATTTTTTGGTAAACGTGACTGTACAGTTTAGAATACTTCAATATTAAAATTTTGAATTGACCTATAAAAGAGCATCATAGACACCTAAATTGACACATTCCGACCTGTGCCGCCACGCCGTGCACACCTGTCTACAGCTCCGCCAGTATCTCCCAGTGAGACCGCAATAGTCCCCGCACTATTGCCGTCTCACTCGGGTCATCGTTCCGACGCTAGTTGCAGACCAGTGCCTTGGAATACGCAGTCCTGACGAAGTTTTTGTTTTGTGTGCAGAAGCTGAGCAGCCGCCGAACGCCGAGCAACGCGAGCTACGAGCTCGCCGTGCCGTCGCGCAGAGGCGCTCTAAGACGTCAGGCATTACCACCTACCCAAGTCCCTTGTTTCGGACGAACAACATCATATCGGGCTGGTGGTCTTGTTTTGACCGCACTTTTCGGTGCGCATTTCACCACTTTACTACCCGACACAACATAGTAACAGTCGCGTAACAACACACTTTGTGCTGTTAAGCGACGTCGTTCAGGCGTGGGGTAGCGTCAGCCAAACCCGTCTGAACGATCAAATCCGCCATTTGCTGCGGTCGCAGTGTGACACCCTACGGTGACAACGGCCACTGTTGTTGTTTTGGTTTAACCTTGCACCGTGGCCTTTCCCGCTTCACGGGTCAGCCGAAGCAAGCTGGGCTCCGGGATTACTGGCCTTGGGGTCACCCCTAGTCAACCCCGGAGTAGCGCTTAGGAGCACCCCTCTCCGCCGAGAAAAAAGCTCGGAGAGGGTACACAACTAGGGCACACCTTAGGTACACACTCCCTCTCACACAGTGAGCTCACAAGGTGTGTGAGGGAATTCAAACCCTTGATAGGGCGTCCTGAGTATTCCCCTCAGGATGCAGTCCCGTCCCTCTAACGGTGAGGTGCAGGTCCTTCAGACCTTCGCCCTCCGCCACCCCGATCTGTATGTTGCTCATATGCAACTCCTCGAAGAGGAAGCGAGTGCCCGCCTCACGGACACTCTTATTGCTCCCTCCGGGACTTCAATCCCGGAGGCCAACGTCCCTCCTCTGACCCGGTCCTTCTCAGAGGACAGCCCGCTTTCGCCCGCTCCGGGCCCGGATAATAGACGCACGGTGGCAGCCCCTCCCCGTGAGAGGTCTCGCTCGCGCTCACCGATCGGGAGGCCAGCGAGCACCCGTCCCTCCATCGCCGTTGTCGAGCCCACTTCGGACTCCGAAACGGAGATGGAAGTAGATCCGAGTCGCGCCTTACGCACTGACTCGGACTCCGATAACGACGGCTATACCGTCGTTGACCGCAAACGCAAGCGTGCTCCTAAAGCCGCTAGTTGCGCAACTTCCGCCCCTCCCGCCAAGGCACCCGCTAAGGCCCCCGCCTCCGGCAAGAAGCCGACCCCCGCCCCGCGCCCCGCGTCTCCTCCCTCCGCTCCGGCCACCACTGCCGCGTCCCCTCAGGACGCGAGCGCGCGCCGCGAAAAACCGCCTCCGCCCCTGTTCATTCAGGACAAAACCAAATGGGACATGCTGTCCCGTTTAGTTTCGGATCGTGGGATCCACTATACTAATGCCCGCTCCACGCAGCAGGGCATTAAAGTCCAAGTTTCCACCATTAGCGACCACAGAGCGCTAACTAAACTCCTCCGCCACGAGAGCATAAGTTTTCACACTTATGCGCTCGAAGAGGAGAAAGTCCTCCGAGTGGTCATCCGCGGTGTGCCCAAGGAGGTACATACCGATTCGGTATGTGCCGACCTGAAGGCACAAGACTTCCCCGTACATGCAGTTCACCGCATGTACAGCGGGAAGGACCGCAGCCCCTACGATCTAGTACTCGTAGTACTAGATCGTACTCCTGAAGGCAAGGCCATTTTTAATTTAAAAAAGGTCTGTGGCCTCTCAGGACTCGATGTCCAAGCCCCATACAAGAATGGGAGTCCCTCGCAGTGCCATAACTGCCAACTATACGGGCACGCCTCCCGTTTCTGCTTCGCTCGCGCTAGGTGCGTTAAGTGCCTAGGCGATCACGCGACAGCAGCGTGCACTCGCACCCGGGATTCGCCGGACCCACCCAGCTGTGTTTTATGCGGTGCTCAAGGGCATACCGCGAATTACCGTGGCTGCCCTAAAGCACCTCGAGTGAACCACAGGGTGGCAAGGCATAGGCCGACCCGACCCTCTTACGACCGTTACCAACGGGTAAGCCCTAAACTAACGGTAGTACCTGCCTCACAGGTAATACCCGCGCCGCTCCCAGCCCGTAACGCATGGTCTAAACCACCCAGTATGGTTAAGACCGTCGCTACCGCCCGCGCCCCGGCCCGCGCGCCCGCACCCGCGCCCGCACCCGCACCCGCCCGCGCCGCGGCCCCTGCCCGCGCACCGGCCCCGGCTCGCCCCGCGCTCCCGGCACCCGTCGCCAACACCATTCGCGCGCCTCCCCGCGCCGCTTCCCGGCCACAAGCTCCACCTATGCCATTGATGGCTGCCCCTCTTCAAGAGGCAATCAACCTAGTCAGCGATCTGGCTATGTCGGTTGACATCAATGAGGTACAAGAGCTATTCCACAAGATGCAATACGCTCAATCTCCAGCGGACGTGATCCAATACACATTGGAACACGCGAATTTACTTAGCGCCCTTAAGCGCTTCGTTCCCCAGGCCCCTCCCCAGTACAACCACTATGGGTAGTACAACCGAACGCACGAAACCGTACTCAGTTTCGTTAGCGTCATTTAACGCTGACGGCCTCTTCAGACAACGTGACCTCGTCCACGACTTTTGTTGTACCCACCTTATCGATATCATATGCGTGCAGGAAACCTTTCTAAAACCGGGGAAGGCGAACCCTAGGTTTGCCAATTACAGAACGGTACGTGATGATAGAGTGAACTCCCGTGGGGGAGGCACTCTTATCTATTACAAAAGGTCCCTGCACTGCATTCCCCTACCTACCCCGACTCTTGTTAATATGGAAGCATCTTGTTGCCTCCTAGCTATGACTGGTCATCAACCTATAGTCATAGCATCCTGTTACCAAGCTTGCGCAAAGCCGATCGTCCGAGCTGACTTAGAAGCCCTATTCTCATTATGAAGCGCCGTCATTCTGATTGGCGACTTCAACAGTAAGCACATCCTATGGAATTGTAACGTCAACAATCCCAGAGGTATTGCACTTGAAAACCTAATCGCAGAACTTAACTTTGACATAATTGCGCCCACTGAGCCCACTCACTACCCTTATATGGAAAACCACCGAGCTGACTTGCTTGACATGGCACTATTCAGAGGCGTAACACTCCGGTTACGCTCCATAGAAGTGGTTCACGAGCTTCACTCTGACCACCGACCCATTATACTGCGACTAGGTCCCGACCCAACGACTGACCTCCCCCGCCCCACTAAGACGATAGTGAACTGGAAGCAAGTAGGCGATGCCCTAAAGGCTATCAGTTCACCGGACCTAGACAAGATCCCTGACGACATCCTGACAAAAGATGACGTAACCCTTGCGATCGATTCGTTCACCAATCACCTCTCCACCGTAGTAGGTGCATCCGCAAAGGAGGTCATAGTGCCGGACGACCGGCGCCTTGTCATTCCAGCGGATGTGAGACGATTGGTGACGGAGAGTAAAGCAGTGACCCGACATTACGACTCTTACCCCAGTAAAGAGAACAAAACTAAGAAACGCCACTTTGAACGCATGGTTCAAAGTCGCATGTCTGAGTTGCGTGATCAACAATGGGGCGATAAACTTTCAAACCTCGTGCCAAGCCACCATGCTTACTGGGACTTGGCGCGAGGCTTGAAAGGAAGTAACCATAACGACATGCCTCCCTTATACAGACCAGTCCCACTAGTCCCAGCGTTCTTTGACGAAGACAAAGCTGAGTGCCTAGCTGATAGCCTAGAGGCTCAGTGTTCCCCTAACGTAGATCACGTTGACCAAGCTCACCTCGATTCGGTGGATGCTGAAGTCGAACGTAAAAGCTCTGTGGTCACCTCTGAACTCCCACCAATCACCTTAGCGACTTACGCTGAGGTGGAGAGACTGATCAAGGCCCTCCGACCGCGCAAATCCCCCGGTGCCGATGGCATCTCCAACAGGGTTCTTAAAACCCTCTCTCCCCCTCTCATCCATCTCTTAGTCAGCATCTTCAATGCTGCTATGAGCCACTGCTTATTCCCAGACACCTGGAAATGTGCAAATGTCATTGGCATTCACAAACCAGGCAAAAGCTCATCTGACCCCACCAGTTACCGCCCCATCAGCCTCCTCAGTGCCTTAGGCAAACTTTACGAGCGGTTACTTGCAAACCGTCTCCAGTCCCATGCTAAGGAACACCACCTTATCCCAGATGAGCAGTTTGGCTTCAGACCCGGACACTCATGCGTCCAACAGGTGCACCGCCTCACGGAGCACATCATTGAGGGCTTCAATAAGTACCCCAAACCCCAGACTACGCTAGCAGTCTTCCTCGACGTAGCGAAAGCTTTTGACAAAGTCTGGCACAACGGCTTGATCTACAAGCTATACCAATTTGGCGTGCCAGAACGTCTTGTGCTCATCCTACAAGACTTCCTTAAAGCCTAGCCAGAAGCTTTCGCTATCGCGTGGAAGGCACCCTCTCCTCCCCCCACCCAGTCAGAGCCGGAGTCCCTCAGGGCTCCGTGCTATCACCTATTCTCTTTGCACTGTATACCAGTGACATCCCACGCTCTCAGCCCAAAGTATTCCTAGCCCAATATGCGGATGATACCGCCATTTACACCACTGGGTGGCATATCAACAGACAGTCCTATTTCGTCATGCAACGGGCCATCACCGAGATGGTTCCGAAAATGGCGCATCGCGGTCAACCCAGCTAAAAGCACAGCTATGTGCTTTACTGAGAAGACACGCTCCCCTTACCCGAAACCGCTTATTTTGTTCGACGAACCCATTCCCTGGGTTCCTAGAACAAAATACCTCGGAGTCACCCTTGATCGTCATCTCACCTTTAACGATCACATAACAACCGTCCGTAACAGAGCGGCCTTCATAATGGGTCGCCTTGGTCCCCTACTTCGCAAAGAGAGTAAAATGTCTCTTAGTAATAAGAAGACACTTTACACTGCCTGCATCCGCCCCATCATGACTTACGCATCAGTAGTGTTTAGTCATGCTAGTGAGGCCCACCTTCATAAACTTCAAGTCATCCAAAACCGTTTTCTTCGTAATGCAACCGGCGCCCCGTGGTATATCCGGAACACCGAGTTGCATTGCGACTTAAACCTTCCCTCTCTAGCGCAGTTCAATAAGGACTGCGCCCGCCGATACTTTGATCGAGCGCCCCACCACCCGAACCCATTGGTTGTCCAGGCATCGAACTACTCGACTGCCTCTTCTATCCCATTTTTCAAACCCCCCCGTCGCCGACCACGGCAGGTATTAGACGACCCGGATGACCCCATCGCAGCCATTACGTTGGCAGCTTTAGCGTTATCCGCAAGTCGTCGAGGTAAAATCCCCAGGTGTGAGGTAATCAGAGGTCACACAATCAAACACCGAGCTCGCCGGCGAGCTCGAGGCAAAAACAAGGTCACGATAAATTGCTCTCCAAATAGTCAAAGAGTATTATTCAGTAGGGCCCAATTGTGCAACACTGCAGTTGCACAGAGGCATTTTGCTCCGATCCCCCCCATGTCTCTCGACAGCGAGACAAGCCGAGGTCCGAACCACAGTGGTGCCCTTGAGCTCGCTTTCAACCCCTCCTATAGTAGCGGTACGTTTTCGGCGTCCGCAGGAGACGGAGGTAGAAAGCGCTTTTCGCCTTCTACGCCCGTCTCGGGAGAAGTGCCTTCGGCACTTCTCCCTCCCGGGCTATTGTAGGGCCAGGCCCTCGCCCAAAACCCGGTGGAGCTGGACGACCGCACAGGCGGTAGCCAGCATCTATGTCCTCCCTAAACTAAACTAAACTAAACCTAAATTGAATAAATTGATCTTGACTGAATTCGTTGTTTTTTTAGACATGACATACTGTAAGTATAAATAATAATACTATAAGTACTTAATAGGTAAGTAAATAGGTAAATGTCTTCGCAGCTGTATTCCCCAAAGGGACAGGTACATATTTCAGCACCTAAGTACTTTTAACTAAGCATTTAGGGCCCATGTAATAGGGTGCGAAGCAAATTCTTATTTCCATCTCATCTAGCGGGCATAAAAACAAACTGTTACCGAACACTTTTTGAAGAAATAACAAGGTCGAATAAAAACAAATTGTCCGACCGACGTGACGTTGACTTTAATATGAATATTTTTCATAGAAAAATTAATATTTTTTACATGAGAAAATAGCAGAAAAATGCACCCTGCTTGTGGGATATCTCATCGTCTAGAGCTTCTAGGTTAGCCTGAATAACATCTTAGACCACATCATCACTTACCATCAGGTGAGATAGTGGTCAAAGGCTAACCTATCAGGCATAAAAAAAAAAGCTTCTATTTATATCTGTGTTCTAGATCTTGCATGAAAATAGGATAATGTGAAAATCGCAGCATCAGATTTTCAGATTACCCCCATTTAAACAGTTTGAATAACGGTTCCCCTTGCGACAGTACGATGTCTGTAATTCTGTATAAATACGAGTGAACAGTACGACTACTCAAAATTATGAAACTATTTTACTGAAATCAAAATATTAAATGTGCACGACAATAACTGCCAGAAAGTAATTTGTTAATAACTGCCAGAAAGTAATTTGTTAATAACTGCCAGAGAGTAATTTATTAATCATTATTAACGAGTAATTTTTCTGTTTTGAGAGTCCGTATACCTACCATATAACTTTTGAAATTCTTTATCATGCTGCCCTGTTAGGTATAGATATGGGGTATACTTATAATTTTCCTTAATATTGGATATGTGTATGCCTAATGCCCTCGTGATTACTGTAGCAGCCGGATCCACTGCTGAACACAGCCTCCATATTAAGGGGTATTTGTCATAATCCCCACGCTTGGTAGGCGTCTTGGGGATCGCAGTGTAATTGGCAGATCTTTAGAAGGCGCTGCTGCTCACCTTCCGGTATTTTTCCCTTAGTTGCCTCTTGTGGATCTATTTACCCACCGTAGTTACCTATAGGTATCGTATATACAATTATATAATCTACACAGTATTGTGGTATCGCGTCGAGTGTACATTATGCGTGTCACACGCGATTTATTGTACACAAAAGAAGTTCTAATTTTCTTGCATTACGAATAATACAAGAAAATTGGGTGACCACAATGGAACTTTTAATTTGTTATTGCCTATTTAAAACTAACCCAAAAACATGGAGTTGATGCTTAAAATATAACTTCACTTACTTAGGTCAAGTACTAACCTACGTAGCACCAGGCCTGGCGCACTCCGCACTTTATAAGATTCGACTTGTCAATAATCAAATGAAAGTGTTTAAAACGCCGAGTCGGGATAAAATATTGTAAAATAAACGCGATTGAAACCTCATAAGACCTTGAACAATAGTATATAAGTACCTGTAATTTATCGAACTTTTTTAAGATTCGTAGCTTGCTGGTCAATACAAAAACCAGTTCTACAGTTTAGTAGCGTGCTGGCCAGTACAAAAATCAAAGCTATAGCAGATACCTAGAAACAACAGTAGTGAAATAAGGTACGTATCATTGCATCTCCAATGTGACCAAAATGACGCGTCTTATATATTAGTATAGACAGGTATCTATTACAAAAATTTACATGGTTCTATTTAAAAATAACATCATATCGCAATTTATGAAACTAAATTAACTAAATAAGAACTTTATCTATCAATTAACGTGGTTTAAAAGAAACTCTTCAATGATAAGACGAATATTCATAAAACTAAGCTTCACCAACATATTTTAACTTTCTTTTATATACATTTAGAATAAAAATTTATATGACAATAGTATAAGTACAATTTTAATTTGAACTTAGAAACAGTTGTTGTTGAACAGAAACAGAAAAGTTGTAAAACTTTAAAAAAACTAACTCTTCTTAGTTATATATTTAAGTAGTAGGTATGTATCTTCATTTAAGATCAAATCCAAGATTGCAAATAAATGATATTCTTGGCACTGAAGAAAATGTGTAATGTACTTACCCATTACAAACAATAGGACTGGTACAAACGCGCAAAAGTCGACAAGGGAGTAGATCGCAAATTGGATTTGCTACAGTAAAGTTACCAGACAAATTTCGCTATTACCTTTGCAAGAAGCTGACACAAAGGAGAGCTTTCTCATAAATACCTTGAAAAAACCTAAGATATTTAACGTTCAGGATAACGAAGCACTTTGTACTACAAACTGTAAAGAGCTTTGATAAAAAAGAACTTTGCTGCTAGTAAGTAACAGTTGTTGCGCGTTCATTGTCTGTTTGTAGCGTCGTCGTCTGTTCAGGGCAGCCTTGCTTTGAGGCAGGCGTCTGGAAGCCAGGTTTAAAGCAAAGTAACAGATTATATTACAAAAGTCCTTGGCACGAAGTAAGGAAGCACTGACCTGCTGTAAATATAATATCCCTTTACCTATGTCAGCTACAGAGGTAGTCTATACATAGTTTGGTATCTATTATTATAAATCATTTAGAGATTGAATAGTATAGCGTAGTAACTATTACACTATGATTATGTATTATACTATGTCCTGATGTGTAGTATAGATTTTGAAATAGACCACGTAACAGAAATGGTCTCATTTGTGTAAATTTTCGTTATTTTTATAAAAATAAAAATATAATTGACTTATTTTGTTCTATTCAATAAACTTAAGACTAAGACCAAAATGCCCTAAAATATAAATTAAAAAATATCCTATATGTTCAAATATTGGATATTTTTATTCCCTGAAAAATTATGATCTAATTAAATATAATTTCATTTAAAATTTCCGGTTTTCCACAAAAAAAGTCATTAAAAATTTTAAAAAATTATAACAGTAGGTAATAATAATAAGTATTACAAAATGTGAAACATAGTAAGTGAGTAAGGATAAGATTGTGATGTTGTTACTCCTTCATGCTGAAACGACTAAACTAATTTAGATGAAACTTGGAGTATAGGGCAGCTTAGGTCCGTAGAATTCTTTTTAATTTCGTCAAGATGATTTTTCATTTTCTACGAGGATGGAACGAGTTGTTGTATAATTAAATATATTATGAAAATATTTTATGGGTCACAATGCTGAGCTCAAGTTTTTGGGCGAGAATAAAGAGAATAACTGAGAAAGCAGCTATACGTACACTGTAGCCACAAATTACAGCGTGATAGTTACTACGTAACACATTTGTGAAGTTATACATCAATTCTGTGTTATAAGGGTTCCGTACCCAAACGGCTAAACGGATCTCTGTGGTCACTGCTGTTGAACCTATGGAGATGATGACAGGCGCTAGTATCTATAGACCACGTAGTATGAGATTTTAATATCTGTGAAGATGGTTGTAGGGCATTTTACATGCTCGCCTGACTAGCTACTCTATCGCCAAATAACTGTATGCTCCGGCTGCTGTCCCTGACAGCCAGTTTCTAGATAGAATCTAGGTCATAGCCTAGCTACTTTGATGCCAATTTATAATAGAAATGGGCAGTTGAGACGCTTACCATCAGAAGGCCGACTTGTTCTCAAGTCACTCCCATAAAAAGACACTGTCAAATGTAAAAAAGGCAGTTTTTAAGATATTTATATTTAAACATATGCAGGCGATATGTACGGATCGCGACGATTCCACCTTCACTCCCATCATTAAGATCTAGGTCAAAAATTCAACACTGAATTTTGATGCGCTCGCAGCGAAGTTTGCTTAACTATTCTGAATCATTCAGCAAAGATAAGCAACGTCCGCCGCGGTCATGACTTGGATGGGTGGCTGGTGACATTACTACTGAGCGCTTCCGTGCTTTGGAGGGCACGTTAAGCCGTCGGTCCCGGTTATTGTCACAGGATGGCAGTCGTTACAGCATGGTGGTAGGCACTTTCTGTGGAACATTGGCTACGACTGGGTGCTCCGCGGCACGTTTCCCGCAAGTATGCGGGTTGCGTGCTACGCGGATGACACCCTAGTCGTAGTCAAGGGGAGGGACCTCGGGGAGACGATGCGGCGGGCCACGGTGGCCACGACACTTGTGGTCGGCCGCATA
Source organism: Plagodis dolabraria (assembly GCA_963854805.1). Lineage (NCBI taxonomy): Eukaryota > Metazoa > Arthropoda > Insecta > Lepidoptera > Geometridae > Plagodis > Plagodis dolabraria. The sequence goes on from OY978442.1 coordinate 17,461,516, forward strand.
CGTGCCCTGGGGCTGGAGGTCGCCCTCTCCAAGACCGAGGCCCTAATGTTCCATGGGCCTCGGGGGGGACCCCCTCCAGGAACGCGGATAGACCTGGACGGGGTCCTGGTCCGGGTTGGGACCCAGATGAGGTACCTGGGTCTCATCCTGGACGGGCGGTGGACTTTTGGGGCCCACTTCACCCAACTGGCCCCAAAAGTCATAGGAGCCGCTGCCGCCCTTGGGAGGCTGCTGCCCAACGTGGGCGGCCCGAACGCCACATGTCGTCGCCTGTACTCCGGAGTGATCCGGAGTATGGCCTTGTACGGGGCACCTGTCTGGGTGGACGCCCTCGGTCGCGCCAATAAGGCCCTGCTGCGACGTCCGCAGCGGGTCATCGCGACGAGGGCGATACGCGGGTACCGGACGGTGTCCTGGACGGCGGGATGCGTGTTGGCCGGTGATCCCCCCTGGGAGCTCCAAGCGGAGATCCTCGCCGAAGTGTACCACTTCGTGGCGGCGAGGAGATCCTGCGGGGAGCCTCCAGCGTGGGAGGAGGTCACGCGCATGCGACGGCGGGCGCGGGCCGCCCTGTTGAGGCGGTGGACGGAGGACCTGGCTCCACCGGTCCCTGGACAGAGGACGGTGGATGCCATTCGCCCGGTCCTCCGGAGGTGGGTAGGGCGGCGATTCGGGTCGCTGACCTTCCGATTGGTGCAGGTGCTTTCCGGACACGGATGTTTTGGAAAGTACCTGCATCACATCGCGAGACGGGAGGCGACCCCCGCCTGTCACGAGTGTGGAGCGCCAGAAGATACGGCGCTCCACACGCTGGAGGAGTGCGCCGCATGGAGTCCCATGCGGCACACCCTCACAGCGGTCATTGGCGCAGATCTGTCGCTGCCGAGCGTGGTTAACGCTATGCTCGGCAGCGACGGATCGTGGCAGGCGGTGGTCTCTTTCTGCGAAGCGGTGATGGCGCAGAAAGAGGCCGCGGAGCGGGCGAGGGAGGACGACGTCCTCGCAGACCCGCTCCGGCGTAGACGAGCTGGGGGGAGGAGAAGGCGGTTCGGGCGCCTTCTCGCTCTTTCCTAGTGCTGTGCGGATCATCGGTGGAGAGTCGGGGGATTCTCCACTGGCTTGCACGATCCCACACGTCTGGGGGATGGCCCCAATGAGCCGGGTCATCCCTCCATTGGCCGGGGCCCGTCATCGGTGACGGGCCGGCCGCTGGGGCGAGATGGTGACTGCTAACGCTACCCCATTTCGCCCTACTAGGCGGCAGACTGCTCATCCCGGGTTTTTAGTGGGTAACCTCACTTACTACCCCCCCGAGGGGGTAGTAAGGCCCTTCAGGCGAGGACTCCCACATAACCACTCCGCTCCCCCCGGGGCGGGTGGTATCCATAAAGGATTTTCCCGGGTGAAAAAAAAAAAAAAAAAAAAAAAAAAAAAAAAAAAAAAAATGGTGGTAGGCACTTTGCGAATGCCCGCCTGGATAGCTACCACCCTCAAGTTGAAAATCTGTCGCTAAGAACCTAACGGTGTGTTCCGTCAGCTGTCCTTGAGAGCCAGTAATTCTAGATTAGCCTGAACAACATTTTCGACCACTTCATCACTTACCATTAGGTGAGATAGTGGTCAAAGGCTAACCTATCAGGCATAAAAAATTGACATAATGGTACCTACCCTTTCGAATTGTCGTTAGATTTAGCTCAAAGAGATTTCTAGTTTTATAATCGAATATGTACGAGTATATATCATGAATGTGAAGCTAAATTTGTTATTTTTTTTTCTTTGCGGATAGTTTAGCCTTTGACGATAAGCTCGAGGATAATCTTAAAAAAATTGAGGCAAATAGCCGAGGGGTAGGTATATAGCTATGGACTGCCGTGTTGCAGGTATTTATATTTCTACTATGTATTTTTATGGGATTGTGACGGCAAAAGCATGAAGCCCACCTGATGTCAAGCCGAAACGTCTGCCTACTGGAACACACTGTTAGGTGCTTTGGCGACAATTTTTTCTACTTAAAGGTGGTAGCTAGCCAGGCATTCGCAAAATGCCATTCCACCATGCGGTGAAGCTCAAGCGGAAAGTGGGGATCAAACCATGGACCTACGACACCGCAGTCCACAGCTATAACCGCTCGGCTATCATTGCTTCAAAATGTTTTACGAATTGCTATACCCACCGCTGGCTTGAGCTTCACCGCATGATGGAAGGGCATTTTACGAATAATCGCTCTAGGTAACTACCACCCTCAAGTAGACTGCCAACTATCCAAGACAAAGTGCAACGACGACGACGGCGCATGCCCTACCAAGCACAGAGGAAGCGCTCAGTAGTAAATGCTCCTAGCACTTCGGTCACCCATCCAAGTAAACAATTGGAAAGTTCGCTTACGAGTGTTAGAAAAATTTAAGCAGGGTATTACAAAATTAAAAAGAAGCAGTCTAGCAAACCAATCGAACTACAAATCATTCGTGTAGTTAACCTTGTCCTAAGTTTGTCTATTAACTATAAGAGTTCCTACAGAAACATAAAAATACCAGACAAATTGCAGGAACCGTACAAATTGAGAACTAGACAAACCGAGAAGCAAACATCTAATATTATTACCCTGTCATAAATGGAGCATGGCAGATAAAATAACGCTTTAATGCGTACACTGACGTCGTTGGCGGGAAATCAAAATTTTAATATTACTTTGGTTATGTTGCTAGATCGATTTTAACTATTGCAGGTACTTGGCATTGATCACGTACGACGCAAGATTCGGGTAAAGAGATCAATAACTTATTTTCTTTTACTTACTCCCGTTTTTCCCCTTTGGGTACGGAACCCTAAAAAGGAGCCATAGACCTTAAAAGCTGTACATCCTTCATACAACTTACAAATAAGGAAGTAAGTATTTGTTTGGATGAAATTTTTCATGGAATTTCCACTTGCTCTGTTCTTCCATAAGAGTGCTCTATAGATAACTACTTGTAATAGGATACGTTAGTGGATGAGCGGAAATAAACTGCAAGTCCGAGGGAACGAACGTAATTAGGTGTCTAAGCTGCGCTGCAATTAATTTACGTGGCCTTTCAATTGGAAAACCAAAGGAACGTTTGTTTGTGACAATGCTGAAAAAAGGCTTAAGTTTTGTAGGTGATTCTTTGCGAATCAAGTTTTGGGAACGAAATTTTAATGCAAGTAGCTACTTTAAACATTTTATTGTAGCAATGATGCCAGTGGAAGAAGTCAATGGCTTTCTGGTAATGTCTTCCAGGCAGAGTCAGCCACTAGCTTGCTCAATTTTCACCACATGTAGAATATGCATCAGTAGGAGATTCGAGGACATTTTGAGAATGCTCAACGAATATCACCCTTGAGGGTGATATCACAGATAATGATAAAATCATTGTAAAATGTCCGACGGAGAAACAGCGTCTCGCGTAAGAGTGAGCGAAACTGAATTACGCAATATTTATACAGAGCGACCGAATTTTTTTAATAAATAAACCATAATATAAAAACGGTAAAATACTTCGGGTATCGCGTTGTTGTTACATAATAATAAGAAATTAAATTCGATTTGATAAGATTTACTATAAAGAAAAGAAATAATAATAAGCGAGAAACTTTCACTTTCGAGAAAAATATTTCGAATCGTATTTTCACCTAAGGCATAGGTATTATTGGACATATCATCTAATATTTAACATATTTTATTCATACCTACAGGTATTAATAAAATATGTATAATACTAGGCGTAGACAAAATTTGCCTTTTGATGACACACATCCTCCTAACAGGAATTCATCGTTTTTTTTACAGCTGATAGGCTATCTCACCTGATGGTAAGTGATGATGTGGTCGAAGATGTTCTTCAGGCTAGCCTATAATAACTGACTCTCAAGGACAGCTGCCAGAACACACCGTTAGGTGCTTGGCAACAGAATTTCTACTTGAGGGTGGTAGCTAGCCAGGCGGGCATTCGCAAAATGCCCTACCACCATGCTGTAATGACTGCCATCGTAAGACAACTACCGGGATCGATGGCTGAACGTGCCCTCCGAAGCACGGAAGCGCTCAGTAGTACTTAATGTCACTAGTGGTCACCCATCCAACTCCTGACCGCGGCCGACGTTGCTTAACTTAGCTGAGCGATTAAGAACGACTAAGCAAACTTCGCTACGAGCGCTTCAAAACTTTTCAGACCGCTACCGGTCTTTGAGACCAATATAAGTGGGAAATCTATTCATAGTTCTTTCCACACAAACGTAGCTTCTAATAATTTTAAAACAAACCAGCAGCATAGGTATGCAAAGACATGCGAGCAAAACTTCAGCGAGTTTGAACACTTATTCACAGACTTAGTATTAAAAATATGAAGAAACTACACTTGTGAGTATACAATGCAATATGAATATACTTCCTTTCAGTAGTAGGTGCACACTTTTTCTGAGCCCAAGACTTTTTTTGAAGTAGTGATGGCTCAGTGCCGCGCAGCAGCTCCATGGTTCGAATCCCGCCGCGGGCTTGAGCTTCACCGCATGGTGGAAGGGCATTTTGCGAATGCCCACCTGGCTAGCGACCACCCTCAAGTAGAAAATCTGCCGCCAAGCTCCTAACGGTGTGTTCCGGCAGCAGTCCTTGGGAGCCAGTGAAATTACAAGCACATGAGACTTAACAACTATGTCTCAAGGTGACGGGCGCAGTGCAATTCGTGACTTGTGACGAAATGCATCTGTTATAGGCAGAATTCAGTCCGCTTAACATCAGGTGGTCCTCGAGCTTGTTCCGTTACGATAACATAAAAAAAGACATATAGGTATTTATGGACATAGGTGGTCTTTACAGTGTCAGTTAAATTACATAGCTATACGTGTATTGTCTCCCAGGTGGCTTCAATGATAGGTTCACTTATATCCTATATTCCTTTACTATCTGTCGTTAGTAATCCTATCCGACACAGTTTCAAAGCCTACACGCTTCAGTGGGTTTGAATTAGAGAGCTTGTAGGCAAACAGGCTAAGCTGGGCCAGCTAGCAAACTGTTCGATATATATATGTATTAATAAGTATGTATATTAAAGCACAGCGTATAGATCCCTTCTAGCGGTGTACAAGTAGTTATGTCTTGTCTTTGACAAATTTCTAAGCAATTGCAACAGAAATCTCAGAATAGGAAATGAGTAGACCTGATAGTTTTTACCGGGATCTTTTCAGCAAGAGTAGTTGTTGGTGGGTACCACCACAGAATCAGATTTTCTGCTTGGAAGTAGTAGTGTGTAGTAGTAGTGTTTAGGCGTGAAATACACTGTATCAAGTGAAACAATTGGATCAACGAGATGTAAATTAAGAACTAATGTAAATCAAATCAAATCAAATGGTTATTTGCAAGTATACAATACAATTATTAAGGTCAATAAGTCAAGTACAGCATTCAGCCTACAAGCAGACATGCAAATATCAATATTATTAATCTATAAAAACTACATAATATATAATTGAGGCAATCCGTACTAAGTAATTGTTAAACAATATAGTACTGTTAATATATAGAAATAATGTTAAATAATGTAGAAACAGCTAAATAATACAGATTTATTTTTTACAGTGATATTTAAGCCTTACTATAATAATGGTTCTACTGTACTTACTAAATATTGTTTAGTATATTGTATAAATGTGTACCTACATGTTATAGATTGTGTAACTTTTTGGCAATATCTAGATACCTTTATACACCGACGAAGGAGGCCTGGAACCTATCGCACACATTAGGAACCAGGAGCTCACTTAACTTGTAATTGTGTAAAATTGCCTGTACCGAAATAAAATTTTATTTATTTATTTATTATTTACTATAATTATAAATAAGATACTCCTCAATACTATGAAAACCTTTGCACAAGAACCAGTCACTTAATTGTTTTTCTCCAAAAACTTTAGTATTATTAGGAAAATAGTTAGACACATATTGCTTACATTTTTCTTATAAATTACTTTGTGGCAAGTTGGTATAACAGGTTATCATACTGTGATCTTATTGTGTAGTAAATACCTCGTTACGCATATAAAAAAGATCTTGTCGTGATTTTGTAAGCAAACAAATATTTTTAATATACATACACGGCAAAGGAAGAACATGAGAGGCTTTTGTAGGCTAACTTGGGTAGTCGGTACTCAGTGAAAATTGAAGCTTAATTTGGAATTGTTTGTTTGTAGATAATGTATATTAATGTCTTTGGGGGTGTATATGGGAAAATTTAAAGCCTATTAAAATTTTCAATTAATATCTTGAAGATTTATAACTAGGTTAAAAAAACGCTCAATGTGATGTTTATCTACACAAGTAACTCCATTACAGTGGGGAATCTTGTTACCATGAATTGAATCATATATTTTCTCATACTTCTTTCATCGCATGCTGGTAGAGAATTTTACCCCGTAGGGTGCCGGGCTGAAAAGTCATCTCTTCCCGTGGGTGTCGCAAGATTCTAAGGGTAAAATACTGGAAGGTGGGCAGCAACGCCTTCTGAGGAATCGCTATCTTATACACTGCGTTACCGAAGCTGCCTGCCTAGCGTTGGTATTATGGCGAACCCTCCCATAATAGTTCAGCAGTGGACAATCCGGCTGATACACAGATTTTCCGTTTCAAAGTCAAAGTCAAAATCATTTATTCAATTTAGGCGTCTACGACGCCTTATGAAGGTCAATTACAAATTTTAATATTCGAATATACTACATTGTACTGCCACGTTCAGCAAACAAAAATTATAGAGCCACTGCGAGAAGAACGGGCAAGAAACTCGGGGCCATTCTTTTAAAAGTTTTTTAACAATGTGTTACATATGTGTTTACAGAAAATCTGTCGCCAAAAACTTAACTGTGTGTTCTAGCAGTTGTTCTTGAGAGGCAATTCCTATTCTAGATTAATTCTGTTTACCACCTTCGACCACATCATCACTTACAACAGTCACATTCTGGTCAAAGGGCTTATTGATATTAAAAAAGAATCAGAATGTTTGGAATCTAATAAACTGATGTGCAAGTTTACCGTCGTGGAAATTCTAAATAAGTAAATGCTTATTGAATCGAGACAAGACTCGATACCATTCGAGTCGAGACTATCGTCTCTGCGGCATGCATCACTACACTACGCCCGTCCATTGAACGCTCCACCGCACATTTCCGCCCCTCACAGACAATTTGCCTGCCGCTAGATTGAATGCATGACTGTAGATATATAAGATTGCAGTATAGCTTTTCGTGGGTCTACTGCATACATGGTACCTGTTGGTAAGTTATGTGGTCGAGGTTTTTTATATGGGATTGTGGCGGAGCATTGTGGTAAGCGCTAACGTCTACCTATAACAGATGCATTTTAACACAAGTGACGAACTTTACTTTACAGCAGCAATAACAGCCTGTTCATACCGAGAGTTAAGTGTTTGAAACAACACTACTTTCGATCAGATGAAGTCTAGTTGTCTGGTTGATGGCCGCGTACCTTCCCCTATGACGATTAAAGTAATACAATTGGAGCACAAAATTTCGGCAGAAATGCCAAGTCCACCTGGGACTTGGTGATAATTTAGGCATCTGACGCGATATCGGCGGACGCGGGTTCGATTCCCGCCTTGGGCATAAAATTTTGTACTTCAATAATTTGTTTGATAGCATGCTATTACTTTTGTCGTCGTGATTAAGCATATTGCTACACAAAACAAAAGGGCCCTTAACCAAAGAGAGCGGGTATCAGTATACCCGCTACTCTTTGGTCTTAGTGGTCCAATAAATTCCCAAGGAGATAGGCGGCCGGTACATATCATTATTCGTAGGCGGCCGGCCATAAAACCAAAGCCAAAGTTTCGTACAATTTTCTTGTATCTAACTGATAAATAAAGCATTTGAGACGGCGGATGGCGGAAGATCGTGTTGCTTTAAGCACTGACAACAGAGGTATTTTAGCGACACCACATGCATGGTATTGTGGTAAGAAGATGATGAAACTATTGTACATTATAATTTTAATGGCTACAATTGCCTTCAATCGCAAACAGACCAATTAAGGTACACATTTAATTTTAAATATGAGCAAGACCTTTACAACAATGACAGTTTGTCCTAAACTTCTAAGACACATTTTCTCCTAAACTTTGTGTTATCACACGCAGTTTTAATTTTTAAGCATATAGTTAGCAATTGTTTAGGTAATTCCAGAATCGTTGGCAATTAAGTCAAACTGTGCCGACTGTAAATAGTAGGTGCCATATAACAAGCTTAAATAACGATCGTCCGTCACGTATGACTGATAGATAAATCAATTTCACTTCTTCAGACGAAAAGAGCCGTTTTGGTATAAAAAATTAGAAGCGCTCGTAGCGAAGTTTGTTTTCAGCTAAGTTAAGCAAAGTCCGCCGCGGTCATGACTTGGATGGGTGACCAAAGTGACATTACTCCTGAGCGCTTTCGTGCTACGGAGAGTACGTTAAGTGTTGTCTTAGGATGTCGTTACAGCATGGTGGTAGGGCATTTTTGATTATCGCACAGAAACATAATCAGTTTTTCAATATCACATAATTATTTCAAAATTATTTCATGTAGGTAAGTACACTTGATTATTGTTCCTGTATTGTACTTGCTACCATAGTTACTACCTACTTCGTTACATTAACAAGGTCAAACACAAAACTTTTATCAGTAATCATTGTATAAAATGGTATAAATTAGCATAAGATGACGATAACGGCGAAACGACGACGTTTCGAAAAACAAGAATGCTTAAAGTTAATAAACATAATAAATCACATAATACTGCAGGCAAAATGAAATTCATTTTAAAGCTATTCTTCGAGCAGACGAGGTAAAAAATCCATCTCGGAAAGTGGATAATCCTTCAACCACGCCACATATTCTCGTTGTATTGAAATATATTGCTCTAGGTAAAGCAAGAATATTATCTTGCTAGCTAGAAGGATGATCGATGGGCTCTTCCAATTTTCCTTAACGAAAATGTTGTCAAGTGTGTCAAGACATAGTTTGAGGGAATGAAATTGGGAAATCTTTAGGCAAGATTTCACACAAGGATTTATACGAGAACAATGTCAATTATTTGATACGTAATATAAAATGTTACCCTCGTTGATTTAATTTAAACAGCTATAACTTTAAAAACATTCATAGAAAATAAGATACACAAAAATACAAAGTAATGAAGACATCTTATTTTTTATTAATACATGCGGAAGGTAGACATTTGCCTAGCTTATACCAGTGCCTAGCTATTTAGCATTTTAGTGATGTGGTGAGGCATTATGCTGTGCCGAGACCTTTCAGTTGCCGTAGCACACAAATAGATGTATACCTATTTATATTAATAATATACATATAAAAATGAAATCATCATTTTGTACTAATAAGTTAATACTTAATCCTTAATCTACTTGATAGTACACTCTCATTATATTATTTAATATTTACTTACGTCTTCATTTTTCTATCCGTTCTAAGGGAGACATCACGAGGCCCGATAGAATCCTGCAGTTTTGATGTCTCCCTTAGAGAGCATCAGAGGAGACAAGAAGGTACATACTCGTAGAAGGAAAAATTAGGTTAGACAAATAAGCATCATAATAAGGCAGTTAGACATATAAACATCATAGATTTAAAAAAATGTTATGTGTAAGCTTTTTCTAGAAAAAGAAAACTCAAAACTTTCCGCTCTGCAGCGCTTCTTACAAAACTTCTTAACTTTCCGATATTTTTCTTTCCCAGCTCATATTTTAAGTTCCGGAAACTCCAGACCAGTTGAAGTATTACATCGATTGAAATAAGAGACCGCAACCTTAATCCCGTGAAATTCATCGACTCCAAAGACCTTTCGATATCTTAGCTGCAAATGGAGGATAACAAAACCCTGGAGTATAATAGTAGATTATTAACCAAGGGCTGTATGACATCAATTGCATACGAGGTTTTTGGCGCCTGAGCGAAGCGAAGGCGCTTTATTGCTAAATAAATTTCATCCGGAGCTTCATTTAAGAATTTCTGTACTTCTTCTGCAGTAAATACCTTCGATTTATTGCTTTTAAAGCCGTCAGACTGCCTTTTCAAGAAAGCAGTAAGTTAAGAAAAATCTTTCAAATTCACGTCATGTTTTGTCATCATTGTAGATTCTAGCATGGAATAAAAGGACCATAAACTGGAAGGTTGTAGCCTCTTAGATAATTCATCAAAATATGATATAAAAACACTTTCAGAAAGAGATTTCACTTTTTTTTCTGACCGCCATTTCATAAATTCGTCGTATGCCTTTACATATCTTTCTTTCGAGTTCGGCGGTAATATATTTTCGACAACTGTTTTTGCCCTTTCTTTAATAAAATCGGGCGTTAGATCTATGTCTTCGTCACTAGACATGTTTAAAACTTTTGAAAAAGAACTCAAACAAGAAAATTAATTATTTTCGCGATGCTTTCGCGCCTACTAGTAGACTGTCTTTTTTTTTTTCACGCACGCAAGCGCGTCAAATCTTGCTGGCCAGTTTGATTTTTAAATCGATTCCATCTAACATACGATGTGGAAACAAATAGTTCCATATTTAAAATAAAATCTTTATAAAATAAATTGTCTAGAGTCCGATTCGAGTAATTAATCGATACCGAGAAAAAAAATATTAACTTTTTAAAAATATTCTTCGTACAGTATAAGTATGACAGTTCTTTTTTCAAATTCCAAAACCTATGCTGTAATGATAGTCATACACCCCGGCATTCAGGGGTGTAAGGGTGTACTTACAGAGCAAGAGATATGTAAAATCTTTTACCAAAAATCTTTATTCGTTCGTTCCGGATATGCCATTCAAAAGTATAAAAATCCAAAGTTCCTTTTCTTAGGTATTTCAGTTATTACAAAGGTCGATATATATTCATTTAGGTACGGAAAATGTGGTTAAAGATATTTATTTCTCAAAAGAATAAATTCACTTACATGAGAAACTAGAAATTAAATTACATGTTTGTTAGGCTTAGTACAGGTACTTATTAACTAAGTTTCAATACATATTTCAAATTAAAAGCATTATTGAAGTACGTGGGTAGTTTATAATAACTTGCAAAACGCAATCAAATATCGGTTTGGTCCGGTTCTCTCGGTGCGGACTGCGCTCCGCTCGTAAGGAATGTGTGTCTATTTAAGCAGAAATAACGCAACTGGAAGTGCCATCAAAATTACAATGCGATATGTTCCCGTAATTTTGGTTTCCTTATTGTGTGAGCATGATTTATTTTTAAAGGATACTAGTTTGATTATTAGTATTTATATAGGGTATATTTTGATGTATTTTATTTATATATATTATATTATACGAATTTAAGTATTTGTAGAAATAAAATATACAAAAATATTAAATTCTAAGTAGGTTTTTATGTTCTAGTCGTATCCGTTTGTGAGTATATTAGTAAGTATATATATAAACCATTTTTTAAACTATCTATTTTTAATTTCTTAATTTTTAATTTCTGTGTTATTTGATACTTTTTATTTTTATCCATACTTTTACATTTTAATATCTTTTTGATAAGTATTATCTTATTGTATAATGACTTTTTAATTATTATAATTTTTTTTTTTTTTTTTTTTTTTTTTTTTTTTTTTTTTAAATTACTACTGTACAAATTATATTACTTTTTCATGACATGGTGTTTCAAAAGTTTTTTAAAAGTTGACATAGATTTTGCTTCTTTTATATCTTTTGGCAATTTATTGTATAATTGAGCACCTTCGTACATAATACTTTTTTTACCATAATTAGTTCGCGGTATATTTAGCTTAATATCATTTGCATTCCTTAGTAGTTTCTTTTGTACTTGTTGTTTTTTAGTGAAAGTTATTTGTATATGAATATTTTTTGATAATATTTTTCGAATTAATATGCAGTTAAGATATAAATATGTTTGGAAAAGGTTCAATATTTTAGTTTCTTTATATATTCTTTCAGTTGGCGTAAAAAAGTCATAGTTAAATAATCGTTTAATTATTTTATTTTGTGCTTTCTGCACAATATCTAAATTTGTTTTAGCGGCGGAGCCCCACACTTCTACAAGGTAATCAATGTACGGTTTTACAAGCGAGTTGTAAATAGTGTATCGTACTTGTCGGGGAAGACATCGTACTATTCCGCGCAGTACTCCTGTGAGAGACACTAATTTAGTTTTAATTTTTTCCAGGTGTGGCTTCCACGTCATGCTGCTATCTAGAATGCACCAGATGATAAAAGATTTATATGCTGGAGGTAAGGTTAGTCCACGGACATATACTATCAATTTAATTGAATGACTACTTGTATTTTGAACTCCATTACCATTAATTTTATGCAGAATAGGTTAAGTCATGATAACCTTGATAAGTGACAGTTAGTGAACTCTAGCCGTCTCGGTGGGGAGTAGTAATCGGAGTAGAGTAAAATTGGGATTTTTCGGTACAAATAATTATTAATTGGCTACAGACATATTACGTACACAATGTCCAGCAAATATTTGTTTTTAATTATAACGGCAATACTACAGATAATACACTCCAGTGGCAAAGAAAAAGGTATGTGCTTTTTATATAATATCATACCTAACACTTTACAATCGGCAGCTGTTAGAAATAATATCACACTAATATTATAAATGCGAAAGTTTGTGACTTAGAAAGTAAAGTGTATGTTTGTCTCCTCCTCCATCGTCCTGAACCGGCTGAACTGATGTAGATGAAACTTAGTATAAAGATTGTTAAGTCCTGAATTAACGCGTATCATACTTTTTACTATCACCATAAGCACTTCTCATCAATGTTTACGCGAGTGAAACCGCGAGTGCAGTTAGTTAACTGATAATTCCGCCAAAATTCCGAGTTCTGATTGTCAGAAAAACCACGTAACGCGCATGCGTAGTCAGTTTATTTGGGGCATACCCATCAGAAAATTAAACAAAAAACAAATATATTTATAATACATCAGATTCTTTAACCATATATATAGAAAATTCACAATTGATTAATCAAATTGATACATATATGACTATTGTTATGTGCATGTATGTTTGGATTGGTGTTACCGTTGCGCCGCACCGCCGGCCGCGCCGACTGCAGGGATTTCGAAGAAATTAAAAAGCAAATAGCAGCAATTCTTACAATAATAGTCTCTGCGGTAAGTTATTACATTACTTATTCAGCTTTTCTACACTACACAGGAACCGACTGGGACTGTATTTTTACCCAATAGATTCCTAAAGTGAAGGTCTTTAGTTGAATATAATTATAGTTTCATTTCAAACCTGCGTCTTCTTGTAATATTACTTGTATAACCCTTTTTTAGTAAAGGAAGAGTATATAAGAGATACAAGGAAACGTCTCATCTCAGTCTATCCCATATATATAATGTTTTTCATTGTACCTACTCACATAATGCACATGTATGAAAAACACTAGTGAATGTTACCAAATCCGTAAGTGTAACACACTACGAAATCTTTTTCATGTCACATGCTCGGAAACTTTGTTTGTCGTTCGAAATCTGCGTGCAATCTTATTATATTTTATATAAATTATATTTTTCCGCCAGCGCGGAAAAGTATTTTTTTTAATTTGATTTTACAACAGTTCCAATAAAATACCCTGATATTACCAATTGTGTTAAGTTGTACCTACTTTTAATTTTTAATAGAAATTAACACGAATTGACTATATTGTTTTAGTTGTCGTTATTGCACCTAGCATTTCCCTCGTAGTTATCTGAAGAATGTTGTGTTTCACTCGGCATGTAACTTATTTTGCGTCTCGTATCTTTGAAACCCTTGTTACGCTCACGATTCTTTCATTAATCCTAAAATACTTCGCTTCCTCAGGTTTCAATACAAGTATTCGCGCCTAATGAAAACTTTGCAGCCTTGCATATGGAATTTACAATTATTTCACTTCATCATCCACTTTCTGTTTATAATTCGAAATCTGCGTTGAAAAGTGATTGTATCCGCTAGCGTGGAAAAGGCAACAAATTTTTGGCAAAATGTATTTAGTTTGTAGCACGAAGTAAATTATATGTTAATCTTGATCACAGTATCTAAGTCCTAGAAAAGTCCGAAACATGTTTCCTTAAAATTTTCTCCATAGAATAAAATTGCAAAATTTACTCTAAATTACGCGTGCAACATAAATATCTTAATTATTTACGTATGCATGTGCAGAAAAATATATAAATAAAATAGCAAAACCTTATCAAGAGGGACAAATAAGTAAAATTCTACATTTACGTTACTAGTTTTGTGTTATTAAGCTTACTTCCGGAATTTACCTAAACTGATCGCGATTTCACGATCACTCACTCACAAGATCACTCACAAGAGAGGCCTCTTTGACCCCAATGCAGTCTGATACTGACAAAATTACAACATTTGACAGCGTCTTAAACAAAAAATACTATATTCAGTAATTTTACTTTAATTTTTTACAATCAAATCATGCAAATTTACTACATTACATATTTATTGTTACACTAGCTGCGCCGAGCGGTATCCCACTGTTTATCATAAATTATGTCAAAGCCATAAGAACATTTGTGTTTGTAGTCATTTTTGTAACCAAAATAACAACAGCCAAAAGATTATTTTGTTACTTTATTTTTTCATATTGAATCATTGAAATTTAATCATTAACTTTTTCGGAATAAAAAGTAGCCTATGTGTTATTCCAGGGTGTTATCTACTTCCATATTAAATTTCATGAAAATTGATTCAGCCGTTTAAGCCTGAAGAAGTAACAAACATATATAAACACACTCACAAACTTTCGCATTTATAATATTAGTAGGATTTTCCTTGCTGGAATGCGGTGCAAAATTGTGTGTTGCGCTCGGCAGAAAAACTATTTTGAGTCTCGTGTCTTTGAAACCTTCGGTACGCTCAGGATTCTATATTTACTCGCTTTGGTAGTGGTTCTATACCTTCCTAGAGTCTTTCGCTGCCTCTGTTTCAATAAAAGTACAACAACTTTTCTGCCTTGTATAACAATAACTATTCATTATTTGTATGTACATTCGTATCTATATATAAATACCTATTAATTATTATTATGTATATTCGTATATAACTATCAATATTTTTTATTAAATGTTTTGCAGTACAGACTCTGGGTCCGTACTCTTTTTAGATTTTCCTTTTTGTTATCAATTTAATACAATTTATAACTTATTTGTCGTCTCCAATATATCGTCTTCCTGAAAGGAAGGGTGTTAATGTGTATTGATGTTTGTATGTGAGCCTCTACAACCCCTTCGTCCCGGTTTTTTATGGCCATTTTTAGGTTGTAGTCGCTTATTGCTTTTCCATTTGCTTCCGTTGCCCGCCTCATGAATCTGCCAATGGCGTCCGAGCTGTCGTCCGTGTAATAAGTGCAGTGCTTTGAGTGTCGTGACACTGCTACTACTGCGTGTGATACACTGTCTCGGAGCTTGGTGACTGTTTCTCTCATCTGTACTATGATAATACACGAAGCGCAGGGTTTGACTTACGAGACGGTGGTCTCGTAAGTCAAACCCTGCGCTTCGTGTACTGTCAAGGTGCAGGACCCTGTAGCAGACCTATATCCCCTGCCGACAAGTGAAGCTTTTTCCTCCTGTGTCAGCACAAGAAATTGGGTATTCTGGAGGTCTGTTGGAATGTTTGCACCTGTGTATCGTTCTAGCGTCAAGGAATGAATTTGGGATCGCGATGAGTATATGCCCGGGTACACTTCGCTAAGAGCGTATGCCACATCCATGGGATTTCTGTGCGTGCAGAACAACTGTTGGTTGATGGAAGCCAACATATTTGGATTACCGTATCCTATATCAAAGAGGTTTTCTCTATCGATATAGGGTAGTTAGTTAACATCTCCGATGATGACGACATCCTCAGCCTCCAGCAACCGCGCTGCCATTATGATGGCCCCGAAGTGGTTCATGTGAGCCTCGTCTATGAGAAGACGTTGTTCACTGCGTCCCAAGAACCCATTGGCTAATACGGAGGCCAGGGTACGCACTTTGGATTTGACTCCATCGCCTATGCGTTGCGCTACCTTGTCTCGTAGATCTTTGGCTGCTTCGGTTGTCGTGGTGACTATGATGTCCTTATCAGCATCGAAGTTGTCAACTATCCAAGTTGTTTTGCCGCATCCTGGAACTCCATTAATCCATGTTATGTTTGGCATAGTCCAAAGCTCGCGTGCTGCTGATGGATCAAGAGACCCCGAAATGGTTTTAGCCATTTCGAGGATTTTCTCCTGCAGCATTATCTTCGTGCACCGGGCAGTTACGACAAGGGGATCGTTGGGTGGAGTGTTGAAGATGTTTCGGCCAGTCCTTTGTGTTTCGCTTTCATTCAATTTAACAAAGCCGCCCGTGCTGCTGAACGCAGCCATATATCGACCTGACATTGTTCCCTTTATAATTTGAGAAGTGTCGTTGTCATATATGGCCGCCTCCGCCTCCGCAAGTCTAACGTTCAACAATCCCTCGTTTTCCCAGCGATATGCTTGCATGATGTCTTTGCAAGTGGCCAGATTTACATCACGTGTGGCCTTTTCAATCGCCAAGAATTCAAGGAATGCATTGATAGCGTAGTCTATGGGGTTTGTCGTTGGAATGTAGCTGGGTGACCTGCCCCCTGTCGGCTCTTGTGCGTTTTTTCTGAGGCTGAACGGGTTTTTGACGTGGTCTATTGAAATCTTCAAGGGCTGCTGCTTGTTTATCTGCCCTCCTTGATATTTTGTCCTTTATGCCGTGTACAGCAGCACTGACGACATCCATAAAGGTCTTTGTGCGTCTTGCTCGTTCAGCTTTCTCAGTCGGATTTGCTTTCTGCTTTGCGCTGGATTTAAGGGCTTCAATTTTTTGCTGAAGGCGCTCAGACCCAGTTTGGGTAATCGAATGCGGCTGGAGGATTCCCGTGGTGTTTTTGGGTGAAGTCATCAATTATTTGTATGTATATTCGTATCTATATATAAGTAACTTTCAATTATTTGTATGTATAACTAACACACATTAACATCAACTTCATTTACTTCATTTTCTTACTTAGTGCCTAATTAGTCGGTATTTTATTCTCGTGCCGATGTTGGTACTGACTAAGACAATGTCCTAGTAGAGGCTCAACCACTGGACTTAGTGGGGATATATATAGTATTTTGTAATATATGAATTTAATAAAATAACGGAGGATTTAGCGAAATTCAAATGGCTTGAAATCTATGATCCAGACTGGCATAGCCTCCTAGATACATTGTATAAATTGCTGGAGTACAATTTGACGTTACTATTAGTTATACGGATAGGTCAACATCGACACGGATTGTTTATGGTTTTATTAGTAAAATGACTACTTAAATATATAAGGAGGTAGTATTTAATTACATACCCACTAATTGCTCATTGAATTATAGTACGACTAGCTTTCCGGGCGCGGCTCCGCCCGCGTGTATGTTGGTTATCGTGCAAAAACATTATCCTCTTTTTGCGCAGTTGGATAAAAACTATCCTATGTTTTTTCCCGTGTCTCAAATTGATTTTAACTATTAAAACGCATTCATTTACTGGAAGTGTAGTGGGTTTACTATCAACAAGAGCATTCTCACGTATGTTAGCGTCAATCAGGTGGCCAACATTAAAAACAAAGCCAAAGTTTGCTACAATATTGTTCTAGTGCCATCCTTTGTGTTGTTAGAAAAATATATTGTACCGACCCCGCTTGATTGGGATAAGGGTAATAAGATGATGTAGTGTCAAAGTTTTAAGCAACTACCTACGACAGAGATTTGTATTTTTCAGACATTTACTACGTTGTCAACAACGGGCTCGATACCAATTATTTTCAAAAACCAGCATCACCAATGTATAGTAGTCAACGTCCCTCACTGTCAAAATTCAACGAATTGTTTCAACAGGTAATCATAATTTATGGTATGTTGTAAAATATGTCTGGTTTTAACTTCACCTGTTGGTTCATATGATGTGGTCGAAGCTGTTGATAAGCTGAACTAAAAATTGCCTCAAGGACAGCTACCGAAACGCACCAGTATGTGCTTGGCGACACAATTTCTACTGGCTGGCCAGGTAAGTATTCCATGTGATAAAACACAACGATTCGGACCACGGACCACCTGCGCGTCAGTTCATAGCTATTGCCACTTCGCTATCATTGCTTCAAAACCTGTTAAGTAAGTAAATTGTAACTAACAAAATCTGATTGAAATATGTAGTAGAAAAGTGTGGTTACGCGATTTTGTATTCATATTAGTATTATATTAAGGACCTGTTTCAGAATGTTCGAGTAAGTGCCGGTTATTACCCAGAACTTATTTCATAAATAAAACACTATCTTTGCGTTTCACAGTCATCGATTTAGCCTATCCATCGGTTAAAGCTTGAAACGCGCTGCATGTTGACTATCATTTTTATCATTCAGTTATTTTATGTGTTAGTTAGCAACCCGAAACTTTATTAGGACATTCTGAATGGGACCCTAAGGGTAGTAGTAAGTATAACTAACTATTAGGCGAAGAGCTAAACCTGTTATTAACTGATGGACTTCAGCTGCCAGCTGGTGTGATCTACATTCAGTCAAAAGAGTATCGGGAATGGATGATTTGTTTATGGTTCCAAATACATTTTTTGTTCTCTGATTGCTACAACTATTTTGGCGCGGGGTTTGAATTGTATCTGTTATTTAGATTAAATTGTTAAATACAGTGCTGTTTTTAGTTACATCATATCAATTCTATAATGGGCATAAAAAAATGCAATAAAAAAACATCGGAGAAAGAGCTAGTATTAAATTTTGCATCGCCAATGGAATGTAGTGTTCAGAATCACTGAAAATTTTACAGAAGACTTACGGTGAATCACTTTATCAAAAAACGTGCTTATAAGTGGTTCTAAGTACCACTTCGTGGCACTCGCTTTCATACGGGAGAAGACAAAGGAAAATTCGCAGCAAACAACTGAACTCAATTCCGGAAAAAGCGTCTAATTGACCGAGCTGCTCAATTTCAGCAATAAGGACCATACCGACTATTAGTAGTCTAGGTTGTTCAGAACCACGGTGCGTTTCTTGAAAACACATAACGTCGCACGAATGCCTCTGACACAGCTTTGATAGAAGTGCTGATTTGTCATCCGAGAATCCTTCGATGTTGATCGTAATGACAGTCAGGGCTGGTTCTGAAAAGAACCTTTTAGGTGGTCCTGAGAAGGACCGTTTTGGGAGCCCTGATGAGGGCAGTTTTGGATAGTCGCTCATTTGCAGTGGGGAAAAGATTGGCCAGCCAGAAAGATGGCGCGAGTCTGGCTGCCCAGGGTACGCCGGACTTTGATAATGAGAACGTCACTTTTCCTGCCGCATTGTATCGGGTTGTCTCAAACCTACTCCGGTTGGTATGCTGTATCCCCTGGCAGGAATCCCCCCACCGAGTGTACGCAGAGATGTTGCCTGCTCCATAGAAAAGCAAAAACAGGAGCACGACTCGAGACACCCTCTCTACGGGCACTCTCCTGCCAGACGCAGGTTAAAGAGCCGAAACAGTTTCATCAGGAAGGTGCAGCCTACCGACCGCAGGCTCTCCGATATTAGGTGCGAACTATGGTCTGCAAAGTACCCGCAAAACTTGTACGTCCCTCCTAGTGAAAATCTACATCCAGGTTATAAAGTGCCGTGACCCACCTGGAAAAGCCTTAATAGGCTCAGGTCTCAAGTTGGTCGAAGCAGAGATAACTTAAGCAGGTCCCACCTGCTTTGTTTCTGTAAATTTTGGGTGTCAAGTTATTTGGAACGTAATATTTAGGTTGTGATGTCTGTTATTTCTGAACTTCAAACCCGATGACTTTGAAATATTTACGGAATAAATTTTAAAGTACCACTATTCTAACAAAAAAAGTCGGCTGAAGCACGAAGGGTTCCGTACCATTAGCTATACAACATAAGACTTCATATTTTAACCTTTTTTTGTTTTAACGTGCGCGAGTCCAACTCGCACTTGGCCAACTTTTTGTATTTGTTGTTATAGCGGCAACAACAATACATCATCTGTGAAAATTTCAACTGTCTAGCTATCACTGTTCTTGAGATACAGCCTGGTGACAGACGGACGGACGGATGGATGGACGGACGGACAGCGAAGTCTTAGTAATAGGATCCCGTTATTACCCTTGGGTACGGAACCCTAAAAAGGTTAAAATATGAAGTCTAATGTTGTATAGCTAATGGTACGGAACCCTTCGTGCGCGAGTCCGACTCGCACTTGGCCGATTTTTTTAATTAGAATCTCCTCCTCCTTGCGTCGTTTCCCCAATGCTGGGGGTCGTGACCACATCATGGTTTCAAAACCTTCTCCTCTATTATTTTCTTCCACTTGCTCCTACTTTCAGGGACATGCACGGCTTCTGAGGCTTTAATGTTCAGCGAGCTTCGGATTTGGTCCGCCCAGCGCATGGGGCTTCTACCTCTGGGTCGTTTTCCCTCGACTTTTCCAGTTATAATCACCTTAAGTAGGTTGTCACCAGGTTTGCGGGCGATATGGCCATAGAAGTCAAATATCTTGCGGAGCACACATTCGATAATCTTGGCCTTTTCTCAATTTTGAGCTCCTGCAGTATGGATATGTTCGTCCTGTGTGCCTTCCACGAAATACGCAGCATCCTTCTGTAGCACCACATTTCGATCAGTCGATCGATTGCGATCAGTGGCTTTTAGAGTCCACGTCTCCGCCCCGTATTTAGGAATATGGAGAATACAAGGGATTCAACTAGTGACAGCTTGGTCTTCCTTGGATGTTACGGTCCTTTCATATTCTTTCAAGCTGCGACATGGCACTCTTTGCCATTCCGATACGCCTGCGAATCTCATCTTCACACGATCCGTTGTTGCTTATACTAGAGCCCAGGTAAATAAAGTGATTCACTGATTCAACATTCATTGGTCCACTAAGCTCTAGTTTAAATGTGCGATCCACCACCATAATTTTAGTTTTGGACCGATTTATTGAGAGGCCCATCTCGCCACTGTACCTCTCCATTCTGTTGAGAAGAGAGCACATCTCCGTTTCGTCTGCTGCAAAAAGGATGGTATCGTCGGCGTAGCGCAAGTTGGTAATCTTGTTGCCATTAATATTTATTCCCCTGCCGCTCCAATCATCGCATGTTTGACGGATTATGTGTTCCCCATAGATATTAAACAGAATAGGTGATAAAATACAGCCCTGACGCACTCCTTTACCGAATGGGAATGGTTTCGAGGATGTATTGCCGATCCTCACCGTGCCTAGGCTGTTGGAGTAAAGACCCTGTTATAGTGCGACAAGGTGTTCTGGAACACCCATTTCCTGCATTACGAGTTTGATGTGATGTACTATGAAGCACGTCACATCAAACTCGTAAGCCTTCTCAATGAGTTGTCGGAGATTGAGAATCTGTTCCCGGGTGCCCTTATCTTTCACGAACCCAGCCTGTTCTTGAGGGATCTGCTAGTCCAGGTAATATCGTATTCCATTGTTTAGTATCTGGAGGAGAATCTTACTAGCGTGCGATATAAGTGACAAGGTGCGGTAGTTTTCACATTTCCTTGTCGATCCTTTTTTGTGCAGCGGGAGAACTATTGATTTTGTCCAGTCCCGGGGCCATTCGCCTGTGTGCCAAACGCCACTACAGATTCTGTGCACCATGTCTATACCAGCATCACTTAGCGCCTGTAAAATTTCCGCTGTGATCTCGTCAGGCCCAGGAGCTTTCCTGTTTTTTAAGCTCGATATGGCTGCAGTTACTTCGGATCTTAGGATGAGAGGTTCACGGTCCAGTTGTTCAATGTTGAGAGGCAAGAATGTCGCATGGGATGGGTTACTGTATAGTTCTTCGCAGTATTCGCGCCACCTATCGGCCACTTTTTCCAACTCGTGCATCGGATTTCCGTCCTTGTCTTCAAGTACCCAACTTTTCGGTTTGAATTGCCTTGAGAGCATTCGGACTTTTTTGTAGAGGTCAGAAGTCTGTAGTTTGTTCGCATGCGTCTCAACTTCACGACACAGGTTCAGTATGAAGTTGTTTTTATCATTCCTGCTACTTTGTTTGATCATTGTACATAAGCCAGAATACTCCTGCATCACCGGGTCGTTTTGAAGACCGTGACATTTTAGCTCTTTTCTCCTCTGTACTAGTTGCCAGGTTTTATCAGAGAGCCAGATTTTTGATCTGCGTTCCTTGTGTTGTGGTTGAAATTCTACCAGAGAGTCATTAACTACAGCTTTCAGAGTTTCCCATTGGGCGTTATTGTCTTGGGACTTGGTTGATATTAATTTAAGTCGTGACTCTACGGTCTCTTTGAATTTAGAGCGAAAGAGCGGAAGCAACTGTCTAGGTTTCGGCGGGGACATTTTCTTTATCCGCTTGAGTCGCAATGCAAACCAAGCAACCAGCAGGTTGTGATCAGAGCCGCATTCCGCACCCGGAAAGGTCTTAACATTGGAGACCGAAGAACGCCATCGATCGTCTATCATTATGTAGTCAATTTGGTTCCTGTAGCGATCGCCAGGAGACCTCCAAGTGTACATACGGCGAGGATGGTGTTGAAAGTAAGTGTTCATCACACTGAGTCTTTTGTCAATACACCATTCCAGTAGTCTTTCGCCTCTATCATCATTACGCACTCCCAGTCCATGCTTCCCTACCACGTTTCTAATATGATCTTCTCCAGCTGTTCTACCAATTTTTGCGTTCCAATCACCGATTATCATAGTTATTTCCCGTTTTGGTATTGAACTAAGTGTATCCATCAGAGTGGCATAAAACCCATCGATAGTGCTTCCATCAGATTGCTTCGTTGGGGCATAAATCTGGATCAAATTCACAATAAAAGGCTTGGTGTTCAGCTTCAGCGTTATAATCCTGTCTGATACAGGGTGGTATCCGAGGACGAAGTTGTTAACCTGGGGTGTTAAGATAAAAGCGACACCGTTACGGCTTTCATTCTCGGGCCCCGAAAAATACATGGTGTTTCCAGAGGTAGTCTTAAAGTGTCCTTGACCTCTCATGTGAGTCTCGCAGACACCAAGGAGAGTCAATCGATGCGCTTGCATTTCACTCTCCACGATCGTCAATTTTCCATTCGCAAGCACCCCTCTCACGTTCCAGGTTCCTACTTTATGTTGAGTGCGGATCGTCATTTTCTTAGCCAACTGTGTGTCGCTGGTTGAAGGTTCCTCCACATCTGTAGTCGTACAATCCTGCGCATCGGTATTAATAACATCATCGGTAACAGAGTTAATTAGAATAGTGGTGCTTTAAAAATTATCACGTAAATATTTCAAAGTCATCGGGTTTGCAGTTCAGAAATTACAGACATCGCAACCTAAATATTAAGTTCCAAATAACTTGACACCCAAAATGTACAGAAACCTTTGAACGTACGGCTCATCTTAAGCTGGCGTTTGCACTTTATCGTATATAATAGATAGGTCTGTAGTAGGACCTCTCCAAAACACTGATTTTTCAAACGATAAAACACGGTTTTTTTTATTACGATAAGCACAACTTCCCTACGTATATTTTTCATAACATGCAATGCTCTAATCAGTATAATCTATAACTATAACAGGTTGCAGAAGGCGGGTAGGGAAGCGCGAGGGGTAAGACGCTTACATTTATCTATACTTACAATAAAACTGTAACAGGTCCAATTCTGTACATGGCACATATTTTGAAAAAAAAAATGTACAGTACTCTGTAGCTGATACTGATGCTGAAACTGTTTTTTTTTATTTTTGTCTGTCTGTCTGTCTGTCTGTCTGTCTGTCTATCTGTCTGTATCCCGGCCGCGCATCACTCCAAAACTACTGAATGGATTTGAATGAAACTTAGCAAGATTCGAGTTCATACTACGAAGAAGGACATACGATACTTTTATCCCGAAATTCAGTATGGTTCTCTTGGGAAAGGGGATGAAAGTCAAAATGTACACTTAGTTGTAATTTATTAACGCGTAGTCCGATTTCAATCATTCTTTTTTTGTTACAATAGTGGTAATTTAATTATTTTCCCGTAAATATTTCAAAGTCCTCAGTTTTGCAGTTAAGAAATTACAGATATCACAAACTAAATATTTCGTTTTAAATAACTTGAACCGCGGAATGTTGAAGCGAAGTTTGCTTAACCATTCTGAATCGATCAGCAAAGTTAAGCAACGTCCGCCGCGGTCATGAGTTGGATGGGTGACCGCTGGTGACATTACTACTGAGCGCTTCCGTGCTTCGGAGGGCACGTTAAGCCGTCGGTCCCGGTTGTTGTCTTAGGATAGCAGTCGTTACAGCATGGTGGTAGGGCACTTTGCAAATGCCCGCCTGGCTAGCTACCACCCTCAAGTTGAAAATCTGTCGCCAAGCACCTAACGGTGTGTTCCGGCAGCTGTCCTTGAGAGCCAGTAACTCTAGGTTAGTCTGAACAACATCCTGGACCACATCATCACTTACCATCAGGTGAGATAGTGGTCAAAGGCTAACCTATCAAGCATAAAAAAAAAAAAAAAAAAAAAAAAAAAACCCTTAAACGTACGGCTCATCTTTAGCCCACAGGCAGCCCGGAACCCCACGGACAGACCGGCATCCCACGGGCAGCCCAGCACCCCACGGGCAGCACGGCACCCTTATTTAGTTTTGCAAGCTTGCTACGATAACACTCTAAAATGTGGTACATTCACCACAATCAGTTTTTTTAACTACATATCTTTCTTTTGACGGATACATTTCGGAGACTGCGCAATGGAAGTGCACAATGTTGTCTCAGGTTTTCGCGATTGTTATACTTAGTAATTAAACAACTTTAAACGGTTTAATTTTTGTCCCGACAGTCACCCCGTGACCACGATCACTACAAAGTGTTTGAAACTTCGGGACAAAAGTAATGATAAATATATGTGATTTAATCCGTTTAAAGTTGGAAGTGCACAACTTTAGTAGATGGTTATACAAGGGTCGAAAGGAACCCGCGGAAAGCTCTCTACTTTTCATTTCGAATTTAAAGAAAGTAAAAAACGTAACTTTTTACTTTCTTTAAATTCGAAATACGTACTTTTCTAAAAATTATTCATTGAAAAAATAACATACTTAGTTTACTAAAAATTTATTGAGAGGTTAGAACTATTTGTGAAATTTTAAGTAAAATTTTGTTTGGAATATTTACGGGCGGCTATAGCCCGAATAGGAATCTCTCTGCTTTTCACTACTAATATATGGAATAACGATATAAAAATAGTATGTTTTTTTATATTATTTATTTTCATTTTAATAACATGAGCAGTACCTTTTTAAAATTAATGCGGCCAAGTAGGAATCGATGACTTACAGCACTCTACTTTTCATTTAAAATATGAGGAGGGTAAAAAAATAGTAGTTTTTCTAAATATTTACTAAAAATAATAAACATGAGTAGAAGATACAAAGATACACTAGGAGTTAGAACAATGAAATTTAGGGAAAGTTTTAGTTAGTTTTTTTTTCACCTACACTTTTTACCTTATATTTAGTTACTACCCTGCCAAACATAGTTGTTATTAATTGTTATATAACAACAGAGTATTTTACAACGAAAAATCTTAGACATATAACTTTGTTTACACCAATGGTTACCATGGTTACAAGTAATTCCAGCCCAAGAGAAGGAAGCATTTACTATAGGTTTTTCCCGGCCTTAGGTGGGAACCCCGCTTCTCAGATCAAACAAACACTACTTTCCGAGAATGAGATATAAAAAAAAAATTCGATCTACCGTCAAACAAACTGCCGTTTTAAAATCGAAATTCTAAAGAAACGCACGAGGTACTTTGCTTCAACATTTATTAAACCGGGAAAGAACTCTCTGAGTTACTTAACTACTGTCTTCTGGAAAATACAACCCGGGAGTTTTGAAATCCAAAGTAGAAAGCTCCATTCTGAGCTATGGTTTACTATAAGAGTGCTTCACCGCAGCCAACAGTGTTGCTTAATATGAGATAAACAGTGCACAAATGTGAATAATTAGTCTGCAGGTATGGCAATCGCGAACGAAGTCGCGGGTACAGCTAGTATTATATAAAGGTCGCGCCGACTCGAAAGAAGAAGAAGAAGATTGACCGAGCGAGAACTTAGTTCGAGCGAAGCATCTCTGCTTCCACTTAGACAAAATGCTTTCGTATGTCCGGTTGTTCTCCTCTACATGTCGCATTTCTCAACCGATTCTCACGAAATTTTGTGAGCCGGTTTGATAAGTCTATATTTTTTTGTCGATTCAGTTTTTGTAAATTTTTCAAAATGACAGAGGTATACATTATAATGTGTTCGAAGTATGGACGCCTGCGCATAATTTTATGGCAATCCTGTTCTGATACGCACGTCAGTTGCCTAAAAGTGATAGGTTCTCTCTCTCGTAAAATCAATTATTTATTTTCCATATTTTTGTAGCCAGTACAATATTTCGAGATAAATACATTACCAAGTATGTAAAATTATTGTATATTTACTACTCACCTACCCATTTCTGACACAACTAGCCTTCGCTGGTGCCAGCGGGTCAGTGATTCTAGTTGATTGACAAGTCCAAGAAAATCATTTATTATTTCTAGGTTTTTAGATATCTTGACCCATTCTCCCATTAGGATGCACAGTAAACCTTTATTCAATTGTAAGCTATGCAAAGGCAAACACACGAGGTCTACAGCTCGGAGAGTCACTAGTATTATGTTTTGTTGATTGGATTATTCGTTGAGATAAGTGTATCGTTTCTGAAGGAGCATACTTTGAAGGTGATAAAATGAATTGGGTTTAATGATCTTTTTTTCGTTTTTTATGTACTATTGATCTGTTCCCGGGACTTACTTGACAGAGTAGTGAATACGTAAATAAGTATAGATATCATTATTTTATTTTTTATGCTATTGTTTACAGTTTATGAACCAATTGGCTGAGCGAGTGACAATACAACTCTACTACGAAACTATGTGCATGGGTTGCAGATACTTCGATGCAACGTTCAAGGAAACCGTCATTAAACTTGGCTCCAATTTGGACGTCAAACTGTACCCTTATGGAAATGCTAAGGTATACTCGTAATTTAGCTCTCTTTCGCAAAATGTATCGGATACTCTGTGTTTATACAAAATAACCTGTCAGCGAAAAATTGAGAATTTTTGATATTTTTAAAATCTCTCTTTTTTTACATAATTTAGTACCGATGATTTGTGACGAGTGATGGTTGAACTAAACTCGCTACTACATACTCGATTGGATTTTAAGAAAAATAGAGTTTCTTATATTGATGACACCGCAGAGATTTGAAATATTAAAAAAATCTTAGTGACACCGTGACTGTCCTTTCATAATATGTCTCGGGGCTGGTAGTTCGAAAAAGGAGAGTTACAAATATTGAATTAGAAAAGCAAATTATTTACTATTCCGGTCAAAACATGAAAAAAAATCGGGCTATAATTACCGTACCCCAGGTAGCGTCACACCCGTAGCGCGTAGTAAATTTATTCTATGCTGTAGCTTGCTCTTTATAGACGACACCCACAGGGCGATCACGTATCTTCTGTAGCAATGAACTGCTGATTGCAACAATCAAAAATGACAGTTTTTGTAGCAATGAAATCAAAAGTCAAAAGACAGATAGGTAACAGACCTTCATGCGCCGACCGTTTTTTTCTTTTATCTGAGATAACTGGCATATACTTTGATCGATTTTAAAATTTCGTACTATCCATTCTACTAAAGAGTTTGTAATAACATAGTAAGTATATAATTATACAGGTTGTACACCTACTAAAATCTATTGGATATCAATGATATTGAAGATATGAATACTCAGACATTCAAAATATTGAATTTGATTCATATATAATTTCTTCTAGAGATATATCCCCTAATGGCCAGTATTTCCTTTTATTTCATACTAGCTTTCCGGGCGCGGCTCCGCCCGCGCTTATGCCGGTTATCGCGCAAAAACATCCTCTTTTTGCGCAGTTGGATAAAAACTATCCTATGTTTTTTCCCGGGTCTAAAACTATTTCCATACCAAATTACATTCAAATCGGTCCAGTAGTTTTGGGGTGAAAGCGTAACAGACAGACAGACAGATAGACAGAGTTACTTTCGCATTTATAATATTAGTACTGATTATTATTATTCTAAAATCTAATTAAAACAAAATTTAAGTTTATATTGGCATTTGTAATTTTTTAATGTAATCAGCAGAGCGTGCATTATTGCAAACATAAAAATATTAAAATTATAGGGTTGCGTCGTCATTAACAAGCTAATTGCAAAATTAGTCTTGATTGTAGTACAACGTAAGTTGAACTATAGATGTCGCTCCATCCCAATACGATGGTTAAAAATAACGATAGGAAAAAATTGAGATATGGACTCATTGTCATGTTAGCTCAATTGGATTAGAGCATACCCTGGCTAAAGGGGTGGATGGACGCGGGTTCGAATGCCGCACATGACTTAAATTTTACCTCTCGTAAATTTGTAATTTTGTAATAAACTAAATATATTCAAATTTACCATTGTATGATGCTTACTTAGAAATTAGATTTTAGTGGTTGGCATTTTGCGAATGTCCGCCTGGCTAGCTACCACCCTCAACTAGAAAATCTGTCGCCAAACACCTAACAGTGTGTTCCGGCAGATGTCTTTGCGATCCAGTAATTCTAGGTTAGCCCTAACAATATCTTCAACCTCATCACCAGATTAGATAGTGGTCAAGGGTTATATCCTATCAGTATAAATAAAATAAAAACGCAGCCTTACACTAAACTAAAATAGATCTATTATCGCTTAACTTGGTCTTAGACAACTCTGACTATCCCTTAAGTAATATAATTAGTGATGGCATACGTAATATGTACCGGTATGTATAAAAGAGGTTGTACTGAGTAATCATGTCCTCTCTAGATGATAGAACGAAACGGTCAAGTAGAGATAGTTTGCCAGCATGGCCCCGAAGAGTGCTACGGCAACAAGCTGCATGCCTGCGCTATTGATTACTTGAAGAATATTACAGCCGCTGTTCTTTACAACTCCTGCATGATGGACGGCACTCAAACTGGAAGCGGATCGGATGACGCGGCCGCTGATGTGGTATGTATATGTGGTTTTACTAACTATAGTGTCAGAGAGAAACGGAAAAAAAAATTGTATCTATATATTTAAGATATATGATCATATGCCTAGTTCTATATTGTCGTGTCGACTGTTCAAAAACTGTGGGGACAGATAAGACTTCAATATTGTTGGTAAGGTAACGTTAAACCATGCCGCTAATCCCTGGGTAGTATTGGTTGGATCGGCTTCCACCATCTCTTTCAATTCATTGTTATTCACCTGTGTCCCGGTCTTCCACGTGGTTCGATCTTCAAATCAGTGTCCATCACGAAAGCGTTTAAATCTAAATCGCACGTTGCGTTCATAGGAAGTCCCCTCTCCAAACGCAACATTGATATTGCGAGCTGTTTCTGCCGCGTTAGTTCTGCATCGGAACTCGTATTAAAAAATCACTCGAATTTTCGAAATATCCAACTTTCTTGTCTAATCTGAATAAAAAACAACTGAAAGTCGATAATCGAATGTTGCACATTTTTAAAGAAAAGAACAATTTCATATTTTAACCCCTATTGCTTACTTGGCGTAGACTATTACTGAACTATGAATAATTAATAACAAGAAAAAAAAATTTGGAACCATATACAAATCATCCATTACCGATACTATTTTGACTGAATGTATAATAATATACATGTAATTTGTAGCTGCATACATAATAATACATAATTAGGATAATAAAACATATATAAACTTATAGACTTTTGTATTTAGTTATCAAGTACTTTGTAGGTTTTTGGCTGGATCTTAGTCGTGCTTATACTTATGATGTTAGATGTTTCGACCAGTGGCAGGAAGCATTGGTGATTTGGTCAAAATATATAAGAAGTAATGATTGATCTGTACGAGTTCCTTGAAAGCAATTTATAAGATAATAGGTTAAAATAAGACACATAAATATACATAGTAGGTATATCTATAAAAGACTTATAGATGTACTGTATAATATTTATGTAATATATTTTTATATAAATATGGGTACAGAGATCATACGAAACTGGGATGAGCCCGTATGAAAAACAGATGGCAGCACTGTATTTTAATTTGTTTTATCTGTTATATATGGAAATTACTATCCGTGACGCCATCGAAAACAATCTATTAACACCTAGCAATGTCAAGTTTGGTCTCTTTTTCAGTATTATAATATACAAAGTTACTTTATGGCTGCATAACCTTACAGTTTATTAATTTCACAAGTCAAACATGAGTGAACGTAGGAAATTGAATATATTAGAAAAATGTTGAAGAGGTGATAGGATTAGACTAGATAGGTATATAATAGAGAAACAGTAAGTAAAGACAAAGAGAAGTATGGAGCACCCATTTCGACTATAGTAATATACTATAACTAAGCCTAATAAGGCTTAGCCATAGTATATTAGCTATGAAAGCTTTTGAATCCTTTATAGATAGATTCAATAATTTGGTTTTACTGTACCTAGTAACTTGGAGACTAAGTTGTAGGTGCCTATATGTGTTGAGGTGTAAACAGTACTAGTGAATTGTCTGAGGCAACTTTGCTTGCAAGTTAACTTGGTATTTAAAATATGACGAAATGTTCTAAATAAAAGCACAGAGCATTTACATGCAAGGTTTTTTTTCAGTGTGGACACTCCATGGGCATAAATTCGGAACCTATAAAGCAATGCGCGAAGGGCGACAAGGGAATGCAGCTTCTCAAATACTACGGCGTAGAAAGCAAGAAGGCAAATTTCAAATACGTTCCATTTATTCTTATCAATGGAGTAGAGAATAACACTGGTTTTTCACAATTTTTCCAAGAAGTCTGCAAGGCGTTCAAGCGCCCACCGGCAGCTTGCAACTCATATTGGCGGTATTAGTAATTAATATTACTGTTACAAAGTTTAGACGCATTACGTTCTGTATTGCTCGTTACGATATGTATAATAAATAATAATAAACTGTGTTATTATTCTGCATGCAATATCGTGCTTCTTCGGGAGACTACTCAGTAAATCAGAGTTAATATAATCATATAATAAATAGGCGTCATTCCTGTATAAACAACTTTGTACAAAATTTCGTCTCATCCATTTAGATAGCCGATGATTTTTTAGGTTGTTTTAATAAAAACCTTTGCAACGATTCATCTTTGTTATTGATCATGGGCCTTATTGTCTAAAGAAGATTGTTATGGAGTTGTAACTACTTCATTTGGACATTTACCTTTAATAAATAGCCCATTAAGAAGTCCAAATATCAAAATATAGTTCAAATTCGTTACCATATACTTAAGTTACACAGTATATTATTATATGTTTTATGACAATAGATCGCCTGGGAGGCCAACTCTCACCTCTTATAGTAATAATAACTTAATAATAATGCTTAATTTTATACCTCCTTGTCAATCAAGCAAGCTAACAAACGGTAATGGAATCGCTGGGTGTTTTGATGACGTTATAAGTTATAACAAATTGTTCACTCTTTAAGCGTACTCTCACGTACCATTTGAATTTTGATACGAAATATTACTGTTCCAATGACATTTCCTTTTTATTTATCCATCGTAAAAATTTAATTTCTTGCAGCGAATTCAAACTTGGTTTAGACTATTTTACGATAAAAATGGGTTTTATTAATATGTAAATTAAGTACAATGTTTTTGTTTTTATTATTGTTTAAAATAACTGCAGTAAAATTATTTGACGACTGCTAAGTAACTTTTAAAACATTAGGCGATGTGATTATAGATGTCAGACGATTTTCACAATATATGAACTTGATTCGTACAAATTATATTCAGGTTATGTATTAAATTTCTAATAGCTGATATTCTAGCTTTTGACCACTATCTAACATTGATAGGTATTTGATGATAAGTGATGATGTGGTCGAAGATGTTGTTCAGGCTAACCTAGATTCACTGGCTCTCGAGGACAGATGCCGGAACACACCGTTAGGTGCTTGGCGACAGATGTTCTACTTGAGAGCGGTAGCTGGCCGGGTGGCTATTTGCAAAATGCCCTACTACCATGCCTCAACAACTGCATACTATGACAACAACTGGGACTAGCACGGAAGCGCTCAGTAGAAGCACATGAATAAATAACCGCAATTTATTCATGTTGTAGTAATGCCACCAGCGATTCAAAATTACCTCTGCAGTCATGACTTGGATACCCATCCAAGTCATGACTGCAGAGGTAATATTGAATACATACTGATAATACATCAATAATAATTATGATTATATACCTAATATGAAAGTTTAAAATAACTTTGACAGACACACATATTTTTTTTAAATATATAAAAATTATATAACTATAAAAAAATTGTTATTTTAGGCCTCTTGTAAAAATAAATACATCTAAGTCAGATTTACATTATATTATTTTATGTTTAACCGATTTGCTTTGTTATGTTTAACCGATGTGTTTGTTTGTAAGCTTGTTATGCGATTTCTCCGCCAATTGTAAGCTGATATTGATAATTATTTTTCCTTCGATAGAGTATACACCCAACTTGGTTCCATTTAAATTTTATGAACATCGGTTCAGTAGTTTTTATGTTACAGTCAATTAACTGAAAAATATCCTTGCTTACATGGACGATGTAATGATAATTACTCCTCTTGTCGATGGTGAAGGGTATTTTAGGCGAGTGACAATGATCTTTTAAAAGCTTTTAAAAGCATTACTAAAATTAGTGTATTTTTTAAAAATACTGGAATCGACTTCTAACACTGAAAAGTAAGATATTAACTTGTGGAAAAGTGCTCAGATAGGTTTTGGAAAATGCGATGAGCTCCCGGTCCCCACGGACCCAACGTCTCTACACCAAACGGCTCAAATATGTAACCCATACCGAGGTTAGGGCTTGCCCATTCCATTTTTGCGCCGCTTGAGTTGCTCCGCCGAAGTAGCCGCAGCGCCAGCCCTCACGTTGGTTTCAGAAATCAAAATGCTGGCACATATTTGGTGAGCCAAGAATAAGCATTGCAATTCAACGGGGCAATGCTGCCAGCATGCTGGGCAAGCTGCCAACTGGGAGTGGGCTGGAGCATTTGGACTGCCTATGAGTCTGCTATGACTTATAGGTTGTCTAAATGCTTTTATTTTAGTACCTGTAGTGTTGTATATAGTTCATAGTATTTTGTTTAATAAAGGCATACAGACGGTAAAAAAAATGTGGAAGTCGGAGGATGATAATGTGAGAGTTGAATCTGCATAATGAATACCGATATCAACAAGTTATTTCATACTTTCACTGTTCGACGTCAGTTCCGTTTTCATAGAAAATAAATTATGACATTGTTTAATTTTAGATTTAGATTGTGTTTGGGTATAAAATGTTAGATCAATCTCAGAATTCGTCTTTTCCTCGTAAATTGCGTCCTCTGCACATTTTCTTAAGCTTCTTGGCTACCTACATCACCACAATTTTAACAAAACCACGTTATCAAACTGTTTTTGTCGTGCAATACAATAATAAAGCAAAGTATTTCTTGGAAGACATAAAAATGCGGCTACTTAAGTTGCGAATGACCGGATTTGCAGCAAAGACATCGAAAGGTCTTCGGAGTCGGTGAATTTCACGGGATTAAGGTTGCGGTCTCTTATTTCCATCGATGTTATACTTCAACTGGTCTGGAGTTTCAGGAACTAAAAATATGAGCTGGGAAAGAAAAATATTGGAAAGTTGAGAACTTTGTAAGGAGCGCTGCAGAGCGGAATGTTTTGAGTATTCTTTCTCAACAAAAAGCTTGCTCATAACAATTTTAAAATGTATGATGATTTTTATCGACCGAAAATTATAAATTGAATTATTAAAAAATATAGGCTAAAAAGTGTTTGATTGTGGGTATCTTCGTCTAAAGTCCAAATTAAAGCATATTGACTAGGGCAAAAAGGTTGATTATATTTATACTTTTTTATAAATGACAGACTGTCATAAATTGTGAGTTTTAGACCATTTTTGCAAAGACCTTGTAGTAAGTATAAGGTCTTTGCATTTTTGTTACGTGGTCTATTTGTAAAGCTTTACTATACTTCAGGACTATCATATTATAGTACAATAGTTACTTCGCTTTTATTTTAATCTTTAACCAATCTACAGCAATATATACCTGTAGATACATAGGTAGAGGTATACAATATATATACAGCAGGCAAGTGCTTGCTTATTTAGTGCCAAGTGGTTTTATAATATAATCTGTTACTTTGCTTCCAGACGCCTGCTTCAAAGCAAGGCTGCCCTGAACAGACGACGACGCGGACGCTACAAACAGACAATGAATGCGCGCTGTTACTTACTAGCAGCAAAGTTCTATATTATCAAAGCTTTTTACAGTTTGTAGTACAAAAGTGCTTCGTTATCCTGAACGTTAAAGATCTTAGGTTTTTTCTAGGTATTTATGAGAAAGCTCTCCTTTGTGTTAGCTTCTTGCAAAGGTATAATAGCGAAATTTTTGTGCTAACTTTATTGTAGCAAATCCAATTTGCGATCTAGTCCCTTGTCGACTTTTGCGCGTTTGTACGAGTCCTGTTGTATATAATGGGTAAGTACCTACATTTACACTTTTTCTTATGTGCCAGGAATATCATTTTGTTTGGAATCTTAGATTTGGTATTTAACGAAGATTCATACCTATACTACTTAAATAAACAACTAAGAACAGTTTAGTTATTTAAACTCGAACTTCAAGTTGAACCTACTTATTCTATTTTCATATAAAATTATAAAAAATGAATTTAAAAGAAAGTTTAAATATGTTCGTTCAGCTAAGTTTTAAGAATCTTCATCTTACCATTGAAGAGTTTCTTTAAAACCACGTCAATCGATAGTTGATATATAAAGTTCTCATTTAATCAGTTTATTCTGTATTGCGATGTGAAGTTATTTTAAAAAGGCAGTGATAATGGTGACAATTTTTTTTTACTATACCGGCGGTATGCCTTTATTAAACAAAATACTATGAACTATATACAACACTACAGCTACTACAATAAAAGCATTTAGACAACCTATAAGTCATAGCCGACTCATAAGATGCCTAATACTTTGTGTCATTTTGGTCACATTGAAGATGCGGTGCTACGAGACTTATTTCACTACTGTTGATTCTAGGTATCTGCTATCACTTCGGTTTTTGTACTGGCCAGCAAACTACTAAACTGTAGAACTGTTTTTGTACTGACCAGAAAGCTATGACAAAATATACTCTGTTCAAAGTCTAAAGAGGATTCAATCGCGTTTAATTTATAATGTTTTATCCCGACTAGGCTTTTCAAACGCTTTTGAATTGATTATTCACAAGTCGAATCTTATTAAGTACCTACATGAAGTTTGGTATTGCCATGTAGGTACAGTGTGGCAGTACTGGAGATATGGTACCTAATATTATATTCAGTTACTTCTAGTGTATCTTGAATATACAAGAAGACTGCTCCTCGAGAGATTATTTTCATACATTCAACACCCCAATGTTCTACGAGGTGTTCCAGGCAGTACCAATACTAAGTATTAATTATTCTGTGATATGAGGTTTTATCAATGCCTCGTAAATAGGTAAGTATAGCTGTAGAGCTATACTTACCTATTACTGTTACATATATGTAAAAAAAGTTTTCTTTTCATATTATAAACAGAACGCTGCGCTGGCTTGTATCTTAGCTAAAAAATAGTATTAATATATAAATAGGTAATGCAGCCAGGATTCTGGGCACTTTTCCCTTCACCAGAGGCTTATTAGATTTTTAGTGCAATATTTTTACCTAAGTAATTTTAAGAACTGTTTCTAAATTTCTAAATATTATGATTACAAGCACTACCGCTTTAGAACTGTTTCTAAGCTTACTATGCTTGTTAAGAAATTAAATGTTCTATCTTCATGTAAACCTACAAACTAATATATATATAATAAAAGTATTTAATATGAAAGAAAACGTAAAACAAAATTTAAAGTCAATTTTGTTTTAACAATTATTTGTTTGGTAGGAATGAATCATCTGATTCACCTACCCAACCCTCACTACGAAGACAGGAAAGATGAAGTGTAGGTCTTTTCCCTGCTTCGTGCTATCTTCGTTTCTACTGACATAACCACAGAAAAGAAATAGTATTTTATATCTCTATGGGTCTAACTATGTAAGTAAGCATCAATTCCATGTTTCTGGGTAAGTTTTAAAACGGCAGTAACAAATTAAAAGTTCCATTATGGTCATCCAGTTTTCTTGTATTACGAACAGCGTTAGAACTTCTTTTATGTACAATTAATCGCGTGTGACACGCATAATGTAAACGCAATTCCACAATCATGTGTATAATATCTTATACACATTATTGTATATACGATACCTATCGGTAACTACGGTTGGTAAATATAAACTTAAATTATGTTATGAGGAAGTACCCAGGTAGGTATAGTAATAACCTACCTAGTATATAGCACTAACATAATTAGGCGAAAACACACTTATGTATACCCCGCCTATATATACCTTATAGCGCAGCATGATAAAGAATTTCAAATATTATATGATACATCATGTTCATTACTTCATAAATTTTTGATTAACAACTTAATTTCTGGCAGTCTGTGCCGTACTCATAAAATATTTTGATTTCAGTATAATATTTTTTTCACTATCGAGTGCTAAGCAAAAATCATAATTGACAAATTATTGAAGCACAAAAATGACAAATGCCCCGGACGGGAATCGGATCCGCGTCCTCCGATTTCGCGCCGGATGCCTAAATCACTCGGCCACCTGGGCACGCTATTTCTAGCCGAAATTTCATGCTCCAATTGTATTACTTTAACCGTCATAGTTCTCTTTTTCTCTACGGTCGTTTCTTCATTGCTGAAGATCGTGGTCACTCTTGGCTAAATAGGATCGGACAAACTGTTTCCATTGATTTCGCCGGTCCGTGGCCTTCCTCACTGCGGCATAGAATTTAGACGAAGGAGTGGTGCCTCTGATCTGGTCAGACCATCTTGTTGGTCACCGTCCTCTTGACCTCTTTCCTGCGGTGTTGCCAACTATAACCAGTTTTTCCAGACTATCGTCACCACTCCTGATTATGTGTCCAAAATATGTAAGAATGCGCTGATGACATAGTGTGGACAAACGAGTCTCAATTTTAAGTTGCGTAAGAATTGATGCATTGGTCCGCTTTGCAGTCCATGGTATTCTTAGCATGCGCCTCCAGCACCACGTCATAGTTAAGTGTTTGGAAAAGCACTTTTTTCAATCAGATGAAATCTAGTAGTCTGGTTGATGACCGTGCACCGTCCCCTATAAAGGTTAAAGTAATACAATTGCAGCACAAAATTTCGGCTAAAAATAGCGTGCCTAGGTTTAGGCATCCGGCGCAAAATCGGAGAACGCGGGTTGAATTCCCGCCCAGGGCATTACATTTGGTGCACTAATAAATGTGATATCAGTATAATTGTTTAACAAATAATTTTGTACTTGTGTACAGTCACACTGTACACATGTGTACTTACACATAATAACAGACGACATCGTGTCAGTCGCAAGGGGAACCGTTATTCACGGAATAACGGTTCCCCTTGAACGGATAATGTTTGTTGGTTTTGTATGTTTGGTTTGTTTGAAGCTTCAAAACTGCTGGTTTAATGGAGTATATGGTATATTTGCAATTCAACGGGGCAATGCTGCCAGCATGCTGGGCACGCTGCCAACTGAGAGCATTTGGACTGCCTATGAGTCTGCTATGACTTATAGGTTGTCTAAATGCTTTTATTGTAGTAGCTGTAGTGTTGTATATAGTTAGTATTTTGTTTAATAAAGGCATACCACCGGTAAAAAAAAGTATATGGTACCTACCTACATTATACCTATAAGTACCGAAATTTCAAATACTTAGTAGTTTTTGAGATAGCACTAGTATAAAAAATGGCCTAACATTTACAATTTTGACGGCCCTCTATTTATTTATTCTTTTGTACATATTATAGGTATTCTATAAGCTCTAGACGAAAACCCATGCGCTAGGATGCAATGAAAATATTTTTTCTCTGCCAGATTATTTTTTCCTTAAAAATCTTCATTTTTGTGTCAACGTCATCGGTCGAACGATTTGTTTTTGTGCGAGCTAGTTATTCCGACAAAGAAATGTTCAGGACCAGTCCGGAACTATGCCTGCTAGACGGCACTTGCCTCGCCCCCTATTACATAAGCCTGGCGACACGCAGGTGCTGACCCTTTTGGGGAATACGGGTGCGACGATATTTATTTAAGTACCTACTTATGGTAGATATGTTTTCTGTGTAACAATAAACCACAATCGATTATTCAAGAACATGTGGTTGAATAATCAATAGTTTCTGGCCTTACTTTACGTGAATAAGTTATTTATAATAACGAATACTTGGAAAATTTAAAAATATTTTTAGCAAACATTAAATTCATATTTTAACTGCTAATCTGAATTTTAGCTACTAATCTGACGTGACGTTAGAAACACCTAGCCGGACTACCTAGGGTTTTCGACGTTTTTCAATTCTAAACGAACCATCTTGAGAAGATCATCGAGGGCACGATCGAAAAATGTCGTAGAATGTTGGGATTTTGGATGTCACCTTTAAGTTTAGGATGCAGAATTTTTTTTTTTAGGCTAGTAACTCTTTCGTAGCGCTTTACATACAAACTTGGTTTTATCATGTCTAAGAAAAATTAACAAATTTAGAAAAATATATTACCTATTTATCTACTTTAGAATATAACTAGTGCCCCCTTTTGAACTGGTGAGCTTGTTTGAAGAACGCCTTTCACGACGAAACCCTTTGACACCATGCAAGATCTTATTCACGCTCATGAAAAGCTGTTAATTAATGTCACAGCAAGGCGAGAGTTGGTCATGGTCACTAGAATTTTATGGAATGGCTTTTTTTCCAACTGATGCCTAGCCCTTGACCCCTATCTCACCTGTTGGTATAAGTCATGATGTGGTTGAGAATGGTGAACGGACTATAGGCCAAGAATTTCTGGCTCTCAAGGACTGCTGCCAGTACACATTGTTATGTGCTTCGCGACAGATTTTCTATACCAGGTTGGTAGCTAGATAGTCGAGTATTCGCCACCATGCAGTGAAGCTAAAGCCGGCGCGGTTTAAGGGACCATGGACTTGTGTCGCGGCAGTCCATAGTTATTACCGCTCGGCTAACACAGCTTCCAAATTGATTTGTCGTCGTTGGAATGAATTGACAGAACCAACTCCGACTTCATCTGCATATACGAGTATATATGGCACTCTTCTGGGACACCTGGTGCATACTCTGCATTGGGTCTTCCATTACCTAATTCGTATAGTCTCTACCATTTCATTGTTTTTTTAATTTACTACACTAAGGGCCCGTTTCAGAATGTCCTAATAAAGTTTCGGGTTGCTAACCAACACATAAAATAACTGAATGATAAAAATGACAGTTTACATGCAGCGCATTTCAAACTTTAACCGATGGGCAGGCTAAATCGATGACTGTGAAACGCAAAGATAGTGTTTTGTTTAATAAATATGTTCTGGGTAGTATAACCGGAAATTACTCGAACATTTTGAAATAGGCCCTAAGGGTCCGTTTCAGAATGTCTTAAAAAAGATAAAAAAAGACAGTTTACATGCAGCGCATTTCAAGCTTTAACCGATGTGTAGGCTAAATCGATGACTGTGAAACGCAAAGATAGATTGTTCTAGGTATTATAACCGGAAGTTACTCGAACATTCTGATATAGGCCCTAAGGGTCTGTTTCAGAATGTCCTAATAAAGTTTCGTGTTGCTAACCAATACATAAAATAACTGAATGATAAAAAATACAGTCAACATGCAGCGCGTTTCAAGCTTAACCCATGGATAGGGTAAATCAATGACTGAAACGCAAAGGTATTGTTTTATTTATTCAATATGTTCTGAGTAGTAAAACCGGAACTTACTCAAAAATTCTGAAACAGGCCCTAATAGTAGCCTAAAATTGCTTCCGAACCGAATCCAACCGGAAGATGGTTAACATGTTTAACCGTGAAAGGGAACTGGCTCTCAAAAACTGCCGGAACATACCGTTAGGTACCTACTTAGCAACAGACTTTTGAAGGTTGTAGCTAGCCAGGAAGGCACTATTAAAAGCATCAGCGTTTACAGGCCGTTTGAACTGCACCGACGACGACAAGGCCTATTGACTGCTATTCTATGACATCCATGCTCTGCTATTCTATGACATCCATGCCCTCCAAAGCACGTATACACTCAGTAGTAAAATATGCCGCCAGCGGTCACCCTTCCAAGTGCCTGCAGATAACTTCGCTTAAATTAGTTGATTGGCAAGCTGCGCTATAAAATGTGTTATTGACAAAGGTATTTACCGATTATAAGAAACGGGTTTCGATTTCGGCTATTGTTCCAACAAAATGGGTTTCATCTACCTCGCGACGAGATTGAGCCAATCGCTTCAAATTCAGCAATTAAACGTTTTAGCTTGCTGAAAACAAGTTTTTTTGGATACCCCTCAATTGTTAGGCAGTGGACTGTACGGTTTATTTGCGTTGGTGAACAGAGGAAAACAGCTGTTACTTGGGGTCTTATTTATATTCAGTGTATTTTACATTAATTTAATTTTGGTCCTAATCCCCGTGGCAAAGCAGATAATAAAAAGGGAAGGGAAAAACGGAAATTATGAGCATTTAGTAATAGTTCACATCATCACGTTAACCGGAAGTTCATCGTTGATCAGAGGTCGCCCTGATTGGGTGGAAATCAGTACTATCAGTACTTCAGTACTAATATTATAAATGCGAAAGTAACTCTGTCTGTCTGTCTGTCTGTCTGTAACGCTTTCACGCCAAAACTACTGGACCGATTTGAATGAAATTTTGTATGGAAAAGTTTTTATCCGACTGCGCAAACAGAAGTTAATGTTTTTGCGCGATAACCGACATACGCGCGGACGGAGCCGCGCCCGGAAAGCTAGTTCAAAATAATCCGTTCGGTATGGTAAAAATCTCGGGGATCGCAGTATTATTAAATGACAGTTCTGCAGAAGGCCCTGCAGCCCACCTATAGGTATTTTCCTTCCGTCGCCTCTTACAACTCCCAAGATATGGAGGATCCGATCCTATCCGGCACGCCACGGCTTAGGAATAGTTGCCGATTTTTAATTATTAGAATTTTATTTTGGCCTGCCAACAAGCTTCTCATAAAGATAATCACAATAAAAACTGGTAGTTTTCGATCCAATCTTGCGAACACGATACTGCCAATCATTGGTGATAAATAATTAGAGACGAATATAAATTTGATTTTCAGCTCACAAGCACAAGAATTGCTTATTCTCCGCTAACGTGAAAAGGTTATTGAAATTAAAAACTTTAAAAATTAATTTAACTTTCATTTAACTAACTGTAGTTATTTTATCTTTAATTTTTAATATATAAAAACTAGCGAGCTTACATAGTGAGGTGAAAATTGTGTGTTTCGCTCGGCAGCAAATTGATTTTGTACCTTTGCAACCTTCACTACCTTCAGGATGCTATATTTGTACTGAGAATAATCGCAATTACACGTAACCAGTATCTAAACATACAGGTTAACTCGGCCGTTAATGCCCCATATAAAACTCTCGAGCTTTGTTTTTGTCATGAAACCTAAGGTCGGTAAGTATTTTTTAAAATTCAGGTATTGCACAGCTCACTGGTCAAACAAGTTCAAGCAAGGAGTTTACACGCAATGGAAATGTTACCTAAACAGGAATTTCATTGCAATGTCGCTACATGTTACTTGAATACTCAACTAATGTTCTTAATAATCGATTTTAATGTGTTATGTAGTATTTGCCCTTAACGTTTCTGAAGGCAACATTTGTATAATCTGTGGTGTGGGCAAAAAGCGCGTCATCCGCTTAAAAAATGTTCACGTATTTTGTAATAATAGTTGTGCTGACTTGTGTATTAAAGCTATAATTCATAAATATTTACTCGCAAATGTGATGAAAAATATTGTACGAGTACGGGAATTACGAACCTCTACTCAGAAGGCCCTCAGTCTTCGACTTCGGGCTTCTACTAGAGCCTCGATCGTAATTACTTACTTACCGCCTTTAGTATATAGACAATGTACTATTGCCATGCACTAATGCAGCCTTGCATAACAAATAACTATTTTTAAACATTGACCTATATATACTGGACGCGACATCTCAAACAAGGATAGTCGATCGGTGCAAATATGCTGGCCGGCATACTCTTCCCCACACGTAGCTGGGTAGTCGTGAAAATTACACGTGCCTTACGTTCGAATATTGTGTACTATCAATTGTGTATTTTGAATGTCGCGTCTAGTATATATAGGTCAATGTTTTTAAATCAATCTTCATTGTATTCAATGTATATCTTATCTTCAACACTAAACACTGGAGCTCTTGAATTCCAATAAGTCCTTGTTCAGTTGTAACTGTTTCCAATCTGCGAATAAATAAGCTCCTTGTGAACCAGATGCTCCCAATTACGTAAGGTGATCGACCCTGGTGAAACAACCTTACGACATTGCGAGTATGTCGACCCTCGAACACGGGGCTGTGCCCTCGTCAGGCGCCGCCGAGATGAGACCAGGGTCACGAACCCTCCCCGTCTGGAGCAAGGGCGTAGGTCCACTCATTGAAGACGTTCACCCCGAGAAGGCGCAGAATGGAAGGAAGTGCCCTTGTGACTCGCTCAGAGTGCAACGGCTGGTTTTGTATGGCTCCAATATTGAGGTTAAATATAGATCCACCGGCAAAAAGATGAAGTGAGCGATCAAAACGTTAATTTTGAACATGTTTTATACAAAAAACGCTTACCTACTTACGTACCTTGTTATTATTCCTTTATTTTATATCTGGGGAACTTATAGAAGCTCTTTTTCAAGGTTCACACTTGGCTAGTTTTATGAGATTTACTAAATTTAGGTAGGTAAGTGTGTACTTAACTAATAAGAGGGGAGAATAAAAGTCAGTAGGTACCTTTACTGACTTTTAGCCTCCACTTTGTAAATTCTATTTGCAAATGGTGGGTACAAACTTATAATAGTTGGATTCTATTCCCGATTTTTTCCTATAGATCATCCAGGCGAATAACGCCCAATTAGGCATGCATAACACACATTTATAATAAAAATCGTACTATTTCGTACAATTTTCTTCATATTAAATACTTACATGCTACTTCTACAATAAAATGAACTTCGCGTCGCACACGGAGAAAATGCCACAAATGAGAAATGAATTAACTTCGTGGCATAAGTAATGTGAGCAAAGAGGATTAACATTCTCGCGAAATCCGACATCGAAGATTTCGCGAGAATGTTAGGTTAATCCGGAAATCTCGGGCTCGTCATCGAAATAAATGGAGTCACCTAGGATGGGCTAGTTTTTTAATTCAAGGACAGCTGCCGGAACACACCGTCAGCCATTCTTGGCGGCAAATTTTCTACTTAAAGGTGGTACTCGCCAAGCGGGCATTTGCAACATGCCCTATCACCATGCTAAATCGACTGCTATCCTTTTGAAGCAGTGATAGCTCAGTGGCTTTGGCTATGGACGCAGCAGGTCCATGGTTGGAATCCCGCCGCGGGCTTGAACTTCACCGCATGGTGGAAGGGCATTTTTGTGAATGCCCGCCTGGCTAGCTACCACCCTCAAGTAGAAAATCTGTCGCCAAGCACCTAACGGTGTGTTCCGGCAGCTGTCCTTGAGAGCCAGTCATTCTAGGTTAAGCCTGTTAACACCTTCGACCACATCATCACTTAACATCACGTGAGATTGTGGTCAAAGGCCTACTTACCTATCAACAATAAAAAAAAAAAGACAACAACCGGGACCCACGGCTTTACGTGCCCTCCGCGGTACGGAAGCACTCAGTAGTAATGTCAAGTCACTAGCGGTCCCCCATCCAAGTAATGACGGCAGCGGACGTTGCTTAACTTAGCTGATCGTACCGTGCATACTGTATCGAAGAGAACTTCTATCTGTATTATTAACGTCAGCCACAAGGATCTTATCGAGGGTATATGTTAAGATCTCGTAGATTTGAACTGAAAACAGAAAATACCGCGTCAATTGAAATAAAATGCCTGT
Source organism: Plagodis dolabraria (assembly GCA_963854805.1). Lineage (NCBI taxonomy): Eukaryota > Metazoa > Arthropoda > Insecta > Lepidoptera > Geometridae > Plagodis > Plagodis dolabraria. The sequence goes on from OY978442.1 coordinate 17,505,783, forward strand.
ACGGTCGAGTCTTTTTTACCATACATAAAATATCAAAGAATAAGTGATGGCGTAATGTTGATTTGTGGAACCTTGCAAAAAATATATATCAAGTCCTTATATCACGGTCCTTTGTAGTATACGGAATGAGTACAAACCCGAAATTTTGATATTAGCGGTAAAATATTGAATATTCTCGAATCTTGTATTAGTTGGATTGTCCACTGCTGAACACAGCCTCCCCCATTAAGAGGGGTTTTGCCATAATACCTGCGCTTGGCAATCATCTTGGGGATCGCATCGAGTGGGGGCTCAGATAAGTTTTGGAAAACACGATGAGCTCCCGGTCCCCACGGAACCAACTTCTCCACACCAAACGGCTCAAATATGTAACCCATACCGAGGTTAGCATATTTGCGCCGCTTGAGTTGATCCGCCGAAGTAGCCGCAGCGCCAGCCCTCACGTTGGTTTCAGAAAGATGTGACGGCGCTAAAGTGTCTACTCAAGTAGCGTCCCACACTAAGGGCCGTCTTAACTTCCACTGAACCAGAGTCATGCCGTCATGTCTTTTACCATCGTCACGCATCAGACCATTCGGTTCGAGAATAGCTGCAACATTGGCGCTGGTACAAGCCCAGCGAATGATATCGTTAAGGCTGGCGTGGCGGGAAATTCGACCAGCACTTCGAGAGCAGGAGAGGCCATGGTGACCGAGTTGATCAAAGGCAGTACCACACTGGCAGTGATGTGCAACACAACACCTTGCACCCGAGCTAATAGCTAGACAAAAAGCGGATGGATCTATAAGGCTACCAGTTTGGTAAGAAGGAATGGCCTGTAACCAAAGACCAGATTCCCACACAGAAACAGCGAGAATACGAGCATGATCTGCGATGCTAGAACTTGTATTTAAAAGATCTTTCCGTGTTAGCTCGCATAGGGGCCGATCCCACTGCTTCTGAGATGACAACATTTTTGGGAATTCAGTATTTGGACAAGCCAGTCTCCATGTGTTTTTGGCCTCAGCCAGATATGCTACATCGAATGAGCCTAAAGATCGTGCAAGAATTTTTTCTACTAATTTGTGTGTACTGTGTACAGAAGACAAAAAAGCTGGTAATCCCCCCAACCTCACAGGGAGGGAAGCTTGCACCCAAGCCCTATCATCCATCTCAACATTCAAAACTGACACTAACATATCTTTTACTATGTTGTCTAAGCTTAATAAAAGCTCACTGTGTGGCCACAGCTGACAACATCTTAAATAGTATGTAAATTTAGGAACGAAAAGGCAAAATCTTATAATTGTAAAAGCCGGGCATTACGGGCCGGAAAAATACGGGCGTTAATTTTGGATAATCTGCTAGAAGCATTTCTAAACTTTTGAATTTGTTCCTCGATAAATGGTGATAAAGACTCGTGAACCCAAAAGACGCAGTGAACTTTTTTCTACTAATTTTATATTAGGTGCAAGTAAGTTGAATTTTTCAATAATCGAAACTTTATCCGGACAAGTATCACAAACAAAAAGTTCACATTTTGAAAAATTTAGTTCAAGGCCAAGACGAAAATCGTCTATAAGTACTCGAAAGTGATCCAAAACCGTAAAACCACTCATCGTATTTTCCAAAACTTATCTGAGCGCCTGGTCGATGCGACGCCTGATCAAAATGCTGGCACATATTTGGCTCAACAAATAAGCATTGCAATTCAACGGGGCAATGCTGCCAGCATGCTGGGCAAGCTGCCAACTGGGAGTGGGCTGGAGCATTTGGACTGCCTATGAGTCTGCTATGACTTATAGGTTGTCTAAATGCTTTTATTGTAATAGCTGTAGTGTTGTATATAGTTCATAGTATTTTGTTTAATCAAGGCATACCGCCAGTTTATAAGATATGAGTTCCTCAGAAACCACTGCTGCCCACCTTCCGGTATTACCTTTAGTCGCCTCTTACGACACCCAAGGGCAGCAATAGGGGCCGGGCGTGACATTCTAGCCTACATTCTAGACTCCTCAGGAGACGTATGGCAAATATTTATTTTTCATGTGTGGTGTTGTATTCTAGAACTCGTTGAATAGAATATATACGAGTATATTTCATATTTTTTATCTATAAAAATAAATCAATAGGGGGCCGTCAAATTGGTCAAATTTAGACCATATTTGTAGTGGGGTCCATCTCAAAAACTAAAATAGTAAGGAATATGAAATTTCGGTATAATCGTACCTACTATTTACCATATCCTCTCGTTTACCAAGAAAAACTGAAAAAACCGATATAAAAATTACTTTTACAGCTGTGTTCAAAACGAAAACTTTTTTTAGGGTTGTTGCAAAGCTGAACCCTCAAAGAGCGAAGTCCGACTTGCACTTGACCAGATTTTAACTGGGTTCCAAAAAAGGATAATATATATTTTTTTATGTGTGACCACGCATAAGTTTCTATTGAGTTGTCCGACTTTGTCAATTTTTTTTATTGAAAAGGGTAGGTATACCTACCCCTGAGGTAATCCTACATAAGTTTCATCAAAATCGGTCAAGTAGTTATTAAGTTACACTCAACGAACTGATAATATATATATATCTTGAAGCGCTCGTAGCGAAGTTTGCTTAACCATTCTGAATCGATCAGCAAAGTTAAGCAACGTCCGCCGCGGTCATGAGTTGGATGGGTGACCGCTGGTGACATTACTACTGAGCGCTTCCGTGCTTCGGAGGGCACGTTAAGCCGTCGGTCCCGGTTGTTGTCTTAGGATGGCAGTCGTTACAGCATGGTGGTAGGGCACTTTGCGAATGCCCGCCTGGCTAGCTACCACCCTCAAGTTGAAAATCTGTCGCCAAGCTCCTAACGGTGTGTTCCGGCAGCTGTTAGAATTGCACCTCCCCATTTCGTCCCGTGTGGGTGTCGTAAAAGTCAACTAAGGGAAAAATACTATTAGGTGGGCAGCAGCGCCTTCTTAAGAACTATGCTATCTTGCACTGCGATCCCCAAGCCGCCTGCCAAGCGTGGGGGTTATGGCAAACACCCCCTACATAGGGGTGGCTGTGTTCAGCAGTGGACGATCCGGCTGATACAGTACAGTACAGTAACTGATAATGCTTGACTAGATGAATTGATAGTTGCTAGCTATTCTCGAAGATGCCCACTATTGTAGGTGAGTGAAAATCGATCGTTTAACCAGGAATTCAATCACCAAGAAATCACTAAAACGAGTAAAAAAAAATGTTACAAAAATCGTATCCGATTTCTGGCACTGAAAAGTATGAAATAACTTGTATAAGTCGGACCAAGAAAATGTGATCTCAGTGTTTTGAATCAGCATGGTTATTTCATACTTCTCAGTGATAGAAAACGGTTTATCGTAAAGAAAAATATTTGTATACTTACCTATTGCTGCGTGCTTATTAGTGTGTCGTTTGAAAATAACCATAGCTAAAATACCTAGATCATATCTAACACTAAAACCTGCGAGATATAATCTCAAATACTCTAACTGAATACTAGCACTGAAATTTAACGTAATAGCTACTGAAACAAAAGCATCCAGTTATTCCTGTGTACCACAGATAAGTGTTATAAATAAAGACCGATAGCTGCAATGGAAACAAAGCCGGCTGTTTGACCTGACTCAGATATCGTAGCCGGAGTTAAATGAAACGGGGCCAGCGGGAACTATGCAGCTTTTCATCATGAAGCTATTCGTGTATTAAAAAAGATTGAAATTGTCGGAGTATGATTGGAGTTTTCGAATTAAAATGAAATGGGGTGAGATGGGATTTTTCGTAGAGCCATACTATAAAAGATTTTTCTTTACATTTCATGACTGTGTGGACGCAACTTCCAAAAGAAATTCGGCCTAAAGTCTTATGTAAATGTCATGATGTCAATGTTTTTTTGCGTTTCTTCGTGCTGTGCTCTTATTTTTATGTATTTCAGAATCGAGGTGCACTACCAACTATATAGGCCAACCAACGATATCAACCAACACGCAGTGTTGAGGCTTGTGAACCGACGGTACTTTATCAGTTTTGTTAGTGACTGAAAAAAAGAACTAAAAACTTGCACGTTGCGTACTCTTAGAGGCTGAAGTATTTGGTATCTGAAGTACCTAACTCATTGCAGACGCAATAACTTGTAGGTTGTTATTGTTGTAGCTATAGTATTTTGTTAATAATACTGTATATAGTTCGTAGTATTTTGTTAATAAACACAGTAAAAAAACTGAAAAATTAAGTTATCCCATTATTTTGAATATTTTCGGATTTTCGTATCGGAATAGGCGCGCGGTACTCAAGCGAGTTTCGTCGGGTACTTCCGAGTGAAAAACAATCAGAACTTCTATCTCTGAAAAAGTAATTATTTAATTAATTAGGTTAGCCTTTTTGTTTCGGATTTTCATCTGCGAGGTTGGTTTGAAATTAATATATTTTTAATCAACGGATAAAGTAAGTACATATGTATAACTTCTGTGTACTACGTTTTTTGTTTTCTTTATTTCGGACTTTCATACTGTGCTCAATTTGACTTCTTAATTTTATGGCTTCTGTGGCGTATTGTCACAATTCTGCCAATGTCCGTACATGTTGGTGTTTACAAGGGAGAATCCACCAGATAACACTAATACGTTTTGGTAGGTATATTTATAATATTAAGTAGGCTTTATTTCTAGAGACAAGAATAACAGCCAAACGAAAAAGCTAACCCACACAGCAATGTTGCAAAGTTGCAAACACACGTCAACGACGAATGGAAAGAGAACCTTTACAGGGGTGAGTCTGTTAATATTTTAGTAAGGACGTGGATAGGGAAATCCGCCGATGAGTTTTAATGAATTCCGGGCATCGTGAGAGCCTGCACGTGTGGCTCGGATAATTTACTGTCATTACATGCATGGAAAGTCTTGTAGGCAGTCCTTGGAACTGGTTTGCCTTTGTCAATCCATTATTAAAATATGACAATAGAACTTTAGAACATACACTTACTATAAAAGCTTATAATTAATTATAAATAACTCCATTGTCAAGTAGAAATAACCCAATAAGTTAGTATAAAAAGTGAGTTTTGAAGCTTATTTTGTTTAAAGCTGATAGGCTAGCCTGACTACTATCTTTACTGATGGTATAAGTGATGATGTTCCGGCTAACCTAGAATTACTGGTTCTCAAGGACAGGTGCCGGAATTCACCGTTACATGTTTGGCAACTGATTCTTCTACCTAAGGGTGGTAGCTAGCTAGGTGGGCATTCGCATAACATGCCCTACTACATGAGGTTTGAAAACTGTTGATGTTTCAGTTATGGCACCAATGTGTAGGAATACGAATAAATATGTTCGTAGGTGTAAGAATACTTACCTGAGTACGAGAAACTACATTACTATCCATGACGGAAAAGTATGAGTATATTTTGAACCATAAGTAAATAAAAATAATCCCCAGCTATTGAGTGCCGTGTCGCAAGTTCATGGATCGATCTGCCAGCTTGAGCTGCACCGCATTGTGGAAGGATATTTGGCGAATGCTCGCCTAGCTAGCCAAGCTAATAAAAATCTATAGCCAAGCACCTAACAGTGTGCCTCGGCAGCAGTGCTAGACAGCCAGAAAGTAATTATTAAATTGCAGGCACATGAGACTTAACAACTGTATGTATCAGGGTGATAGGCGTAGTTCAGTTCGCCACTTATAACGTTTTTTTTTTATTTTCATGCCTAATAGGTTAGCCTTTGACCACTATCTCACCTGATGGTAAGTGATGATGTGGTCGAAGATGTTGTACAGACTAACCTAGAATTACTGGCTCTCAAGGACAGCTGCCGGAACACACCGTTAGGTGCTTGGCGACAGTTTTTCAACTTGAGGGTGGTAGCTAGCCAGGTGGGCATTCGCAAAGTGCCCTACCACCTTGCTGTAATGACTGCCATCCTAAGACAACAACCGGGACCGACGGCTTAACGTGCCCTCCGAAGAAGCACGGAAGCTCAATAGTAATGTCACCAGCGGTCACCCATCCAACTCCTGACCGCGGTGGACGTTGCTTAATTTTGCTGATCGATTCAGAATGGCTAAGCAAACTTCACTACGAGCGCTTCAAGATGTCGTGATGCATCTGTAATCCATCACAACAATGTAAAAAAATACGTTTAAGCTATCAATATGCTTTCAAAGGTCTTTATTTCCTGTTCCTATATTATCTTACTTTTACATTACAAACTTGCTTCTACTGCAATGTCTAGCTTGCTTCCCGCACGTTCAGCATTCACTTAAATTTTTCATCTGACTGGAGATAAATAAACTGAAGCTCCACGCCGACCACCTGCCTTCGCTTTTTTATCCGTGTTGATGGCTTCAATTCTTTAGACTACATAGTCATAGAACATATACACCAGCCATAGTTGTGATGGAAAAGGCAACAGTTGTGTTCTATCATGTCTTAATTTTTTTTTTAATATGTGTCTTCCTTTATTATATAAAGAATATGACCAGGTACTAATCATTTTTAATGTGCAAGACTAGAGTAATTTATCTTGAAAACAAATCTACGATAGCGCTACGAGTGCTACAACATATGAATATTTTACACTTATCACCCAATTACACCCATCTATATTTATATTTAGAAGTAGTGATAGCCCAGTGGAAAAGTATAGGTATGGTCCGCCCCGCACAGAAAGTCCATGGTATAGGGCATGCATATTGCATATTCTGGAGCGAGATTTTTCTTCATGGGCATTTTGCGAATGCTCGCCTGGTAGTATACCCTAATTTGATCATCGGCGTTAAAATGGTAACGAATCGTTGTGCGCACAGCAAAATCCCACTTGACATCAACGTAGGTGGTGAAATGAGTATTTTCCCCTTAGTCTCATTTTAAAACGATCAATTCAACAGCATTATACGAAATAGAACTTACGCAAAGAAATGTATGGCTTGTCTGGACTGTGTCGTTATGTGGAAAAATACCCAATCAATAAAACCCAAAGCAGGCTACTTAGAATTCCAGTGGGTACCACGGGCAATAGTTCGATATCCGGCAGTTTAACTTGGACGTTTTATTAAGTTAAAGTTGTTCGATTGCCTCACCGTCTAGCTCCTTTGGAAGCTCACTGAAACCAACAAACTTCGAGGAACCGGCTTGATTCTTCACTCGAGTTGATTCTTAAGCGCGAAAAGTTGCTGGAAAAAGGCGTTACAAATACAATGTTATGGTTTAAAATTTATTTTAGAATTTATTTACTGTGTTGTGTTTATGTGCTTTAAGCCATAATCGTTGGTTGGCATTAGCGTCACGTTTTAATAGTCAGGCGTAGGACAAACGTTATAGATTTAACCTACAAGGAGCATTTATTAGACAGTTCCTTTGATTGTAATGCGGCAACTTTGTTTTGACGCTACAGCAAATTTTTGTTTGCAGATGTATCATTAGTAGTTACTGTGGTTGTTCACCATTTCCACTCGTAATATTTATTTGTTTGCTTCCAGCGTTATGTGATTATACCTATCAGATGTGAAGAGTGTCTGATGGACTCTATGATGTGTTCCAACGCTACTGATATAAAATAAGAATCAAAAAATGGAAGCAGAATACATTTTGCAAACACCCGTAATTGAACTGTGCTCGATGGCAAAAGGCTCTCCCGCGATTATACTCGTATCGTGTGTGACCCTGAAAATCATCTGTTAGTATATACCCCTATCTACTACCATTTGTGAACCAACCCAAGCTCCATTTACTTTTCTTCTTAGCTGACTGCCTATATAGTGTACATATTATATAACTTTTTAAACAGTTCTAAAATTGATCGAACAAATACATACTACCTAGGGCCTACCAGCCCTCAATTTAACTCTAGACCTCGCGAAAAAAAAAATTCGGCCAAAATTGTTGTAAGGGTCATTAATTAAACGAAATCTGAGAACGCGATGCAATATAGATTTTATTCGCTTCGACAGGCGAACGGAAGCGTACTTGTCGTCGACGTGAATAAGTGGACTCCGCTGAAAATCTCGATAGATCACGTTTGGAATCCAATTTTCAGTGCAGGCGTGCTTGCATACTTCCAATTTGTTTGTGAAAGCAATTCTATTCGTACTTTGCATATATTCTATACAGTAGGATGCAAATCTTGTTATTAGCTGCGTGTAATCAGACTCGGGGTGGCCGCGGGTAAATCTCATTAGGGGGAGGAAATGCACAGACAACAGCAACGACTGTTTGTGGATTCCAAGGAGCAGGGATTTAAATGATTCAGGACTACTATGTGAGCATAGATTATGTAGACCTATAGGAAGATTCTCTGAAGAAATATTTGAAATTGTCTTTGATTTTATGTGCATCATGTTTAGTTCAACTTGTTTCTTTAGAACTCAATACAACAAAAGCTTTTGTTTGACGTTTTCCAGAAATCCCCTGCGCATCGACTTTGCGCGATGAGGGGTTAAATGGACAAACAAAAGTCAAAAACTCAAAATTATAAACATTTATTCAATTTAGGCATCAACGATGCACTTGTGAAGGTCAATTATACATTTTAATATTGAAATATTCTATTCTGCCACGTTCAGCAAAGAAAATGTATAGAGCCACTGCGAGAAGAACGGGCAAGAAACTCGGGGCCATTCTTTTAAACTACTGTTAACAATCTGTTACATGCTATTCAAATAAAATTATTACAATATTTGTTTAAATTTAAATTACGTAGGTGACAAGCGATAGCTTTGGCAGAGGAGGAATTGTCCAAGCATTTTGTCGTTTAAGTAATCAAAAACTGTGTAGTAGGATTTCATGATAAAAATGTTTTTCAAGTGCAACTTGAATTTTCCTTCTGTGAGCGTTTACATGTGAAATTACGTACAATGTGGCGGGTTTAGTGGCTTTATTTATTTTTCCAATGGTTACGTGTTTTAAAGGCTGGTTCGTGACTAGAGCGAAACGTAGAGACTGTCGGGTAAAGTCGTGAAAAGGAAACACGTCCAAGATCCTTTTTAGTATCGGCTGGGCTAGGTACTCCAGGCACTTAACTTTGTTTATACCTGGAAGATTGATTTATTTTAGTAGCTGCAGCTGCCTTCGACCTGTTCTGCGGAGTTTTTGATTATTTCGCAATTTATGGAACTGTCACATTTGCAATAGGTTCTGTACGAAATGTTAACAATTTTGCTTACGCTCAAATTATACATATTATGTATATTTTTTTTTTTAATATGCTGCCTCATTGGCGTGGGTAAAAAAGCTGCTCTTTAATCTCTAAGTCGACTCACGGGTCTCACAAGTTATTGGGATTTTAAACTTTCAGTACCTAGCGGTCTGGAGTTGTTTGGAACTATATGCTGGCTATTGCCATATGCATATTATGTCATCCTCCTTTATAAATCCATTATTTCTTAATTAACATGATAGTGACGGCCAAATTTAGTTAGACCCCCCGGTAGCTGATTAGATAAAGCATCCGGCGCGAAATCGGGAGGTCGCGCGTTCAATTCCCGCCCGGGACAAAACATTTTGTACTCCAATAATTTATAAATTTACAAATTTAGTTGTTTAGTTACGAGTTTAGACATGTTTTTATACCAACCCCGTCGTTGTGACGTGACGATATATTAAATACTAGTTGCGCCCCGTAGTATTATCCTCTTAAAAAATGATGAAAAGTGATGATACTGATGATGAATAGTGTCCCATGTGTTATTCCATCACCTAAAGTATCAACATTCCAAGTTTTATCCATATACATACAAACATCCTCACGTCCTCACTGACAAATTCTAGGATTGCCTGAACAACATCTTCGACCACATCATCACCTACCATCAGGTGAGATAGTGGTCAAAGGCTAACCTATCAGGTATAAAAAAAAATACTTACTCTCAGATATGAAATTAACCAAAATCTATTAATAGTATAATAAATACTACATATACATATACTAAAGTATCTTATAATCTCAAGTACTAAACTTTCTTCAATCTAATTGACTTCTTTTAGAGTAGTGACGGCTCAGCGGCATTATCTATGGACTGCCGCGCAGCAGGTCCATAGTTCGAATCACGCCGCGGGCTTGAGCTTCACCGGATGGTGGAAGGGCATTTTGCGAATGCCCGCCTGGCTAGCGACAACCCTCTAATAGAAAATCGGTCGCCAAGCACCTAACAATGTGGCCCTGCAGCAGTCCTTCAGAACCAGTGAAATTGAAGGCACATGAGACTTAACAACTATGGCTCAAGGTGACGGGTGCAGTGAAATTCGTGACTAGTGACGAAATTGCATCTATTATAAGCAGATGTTAGTCAGCTTAACATCAGGTGGGCCTCGAACTTGTCCATCACATTAACATAAAAAATAAAAAAAATAAACTTACGAGATAAATAAAATCAAGCAATACGAAATACTATAAAATATCGCAATATCGGATACATAAATGACAACTTTGAAAAGTGCATCCTTAGTTCTCTGGATTGGAATGAATTGCAGCGTAGTGGAAACTAGTGGAAGCCTGCACAAATCAACTTAATGTGTGTTGTAAGCGGCCCCTCGTGAAGTATTCGTCTAGACTGGCTCCATCGAATTTTAATTAAATAAAAACAATTCAATAAACTTCTTTTAACGAAGTCGGGCCATTGAAGCCATGAAACTGGCTAGCAAAATACTAGACGGATCAATGCCCCTGTCTATCTGGCAGAACAGTAAACTGAATGTGGTGTTTAAATATAGGCACCTACCTAGATTGTTATTAGATATGTAGATGCTAAAATAAATGTTTCTGTTATGTTTGTGAACCTAGTCACAAGCATAACTGAAACTTATATTTTAAAATCTTTTAAGAAAACATTAAATTAATATTTTAGAAAAACACTTTAAAATGTATCTAGTGAGAAATCCGCCTAATTTTCGTGCAAAGCCGACGTGACGTCACAAACGCCACGCAGCTGAACCGGAAGAGTTTTCGATGTGTTCGCTTCTACACGAAGCATCCTCAGGAATTCTTGACGCTTCGTGCACATGATCTAGATCGTGTTTTTCTAAATATTGATTTCCGCAAAGTAACGCCTGATTCTATTCAGTATAGCTGAAATTTTTATTTTATCACAGCATCTACATGTAGATAGGTACCTGTACAGTTCAAGTGCTTCGAGGTTGAAAAATAAGCGATGAATATGTATGACGTCGCGGAAATGACTGGAATACAGAGCGAAAATAATTCAAGTAGGTAGGTACGAGACGGTTGCCCGCATTTGCAATCATAACATTGGTCTGGGAAGCTTGTCTAGACCACAGAATAGATTGTAGACTGTATAGGTATACAGTATCGACTATTGTAGGAAGTGAGAATCATGAGCATTATAGTCTATGTCCCATATCATAAGTAAGGCAACTATACCATTCGCTGTTAGTGATAAGACCCCTCATTGTAACACTTGAATGTAAATTTGTAAGCCTTCGTATTTTATTTTATTGTAATTAAGCGGTGCTGATACTAAAACATTATATATCTAACTTATTCTTACTATACTATACGAGTAAGGTTGGTATAGCATATAATAGACATGTTATCTATGCTACGAAGTACGAATAATGAGGTAATATTATATATATAACGTATAATGTCACATATATTTCATAGCATAAAGTGCAGCTGTTTCTTCCTATAGTAGAAGAGCTAGTGCTTTCAGGATACATGTACCTGAAGGGTCGTGTATATTTTCAGATAGTTTCAGTTTAAAAATCAATAAGTACATGATAAAACAGGACGCAAAATATTTACAGCTTTACGGACTGTTCACAGGTTTCTTACTGAACATGACTGTGTGGCAATCTTTAAAAAAAATACAGACGAATTAATAACCTCCTCCTCTTTTGGAAGTCGGTTAAAAAGGGAAGAGTGATTATCAAGTCGATGTTTTTTCTTACAACTAAGTACGTATAATATGCTACTGGACTTCTACATTGTTGGATGCTTAGAGATATAAAATACTTTTCTGTAGTTGGATGTAATATAACTAGCTATGGGCCTATAAAATTTTGTCAACTTTGTTAATGTCGGTAGTTTTAAGTAAAACTCGATTAACAAGAAAAATGTTTGCCAATATTCCCAAACCTCGGTAACCTATAATTAGGACTAACACTATACCTACGCATCATTGTAAAGAATGAAATATTTTCTATAACGCTGATAAAGACTTTATAACGCCTTAAACTACCTACCTATAATTACTTGTAGCATTCGGGGGCATAAAAATAGAGAATCAAAAATGCTGAAAATAGTGTTAAAATCAGTATGATACCGACTTTAACAAGTTATGTTTCCTATTGTTTACTTCCTAAAGACCAGAATCGCTGATATGTAGTCCTAACTTCTGTACAAAACGCATTCCGACACAGTATTATAAAATGACCTAAACATTGTTGCCCGCCCGACAAACATATTGTTTGGCTATCTGTCACGGAGAAAGGCATCAATAGAACAATTATAATAATAATAATAATAAATAAATAAATAAGTTTATTGACCATTTTTTGGAATTTACATATTTATTGGATATAGTTTGTAGTAAAATGCACTTAAAACGAGTATACAAGTTGTAATTATCGATCAAGGTGATTTTTGTACAATGATAGAGGCTGAAAAGTCGCATATAATGTCGCATATAATTTGCATATGGGTAAAGTATGAAAGATTGACTTCGCTATATGTCAAAGATTTTAAGTTCACCTTCAAGAAAAATCTTCAAAGGCTATTCTCAAAATAGTTTTATTCTTATACCTCGAGATAAAAGCCTAATGCAAGCTTCGATATTATCAGCAAACAAATGTCTTCAACGAGGAGGGACGAGGGTAGAGATGAGTGACCTGCAGGGTCAAATGGGCGCGCGTGGGGATGCGTTGCCTGGCAACCGACAGGGTTGGCGCCCGACGCGTCGCGACGCGACTCAATCCACAGAATACGTAATAATTTGTTGCTGTTCATAGAATACAGCACAGGTACTATGACAGAGTCACCAAGTTATCGATTCAGTTGGCAGAAAAGGTAATCCTAAAACTTCCTGAGCTTGGGAGTTTGCAGATTGGTTTTCCATTGACAGTGGCGCCCTCATCGACTGCACAGCTAAATTGGGAGTGTTAAACTCCCTCCGATACAGAATACCTTTATGATAATAAATTTCTTCACAGATTAAGCTGCAGTTTCAAAAGGTCTTGTTGAAGGTTCAATAGTAGCTGTTCTTTATTCTGTGGTCTAAGCGCGCCCTTTGTCACATTGGGTATAAATAAAGGGGACAACATTTGTCTTCAACAGATTATAGTGACAGTTCGTCCTCCATTCATGAAGGGTTTTTGATATGAACTTTGAAGCGGGCACATTGACATCAAGTAAACATGGGTAGATGTCGTAAGTTAACATCAACCTACCTATAATGTGTACCAATACGATTATAGATAAGTAGTTGGTATGTATCTACCTATAGGTAATTGAATTTGGAGAATAAATATGCCAATTTCAAATAATTTGGTGATTTATTATTTAGGAACAGGCAGTGAAAATATAAACAAATTCTTTCTATTTATAAGTAGGTATTTACCTTTAACCACCCCCTTGTGTTTTGGTAATTTACTGGTCATTTTTAATGTAAAAATAATACAAACAAGTAGGTTTCAATAATTAATTAAAAAAAGTAAAAAACCCGACTGCAAATTGATTATTTTTGTTAAGCCTATATCATACCATTGTACATAATTAAAACTACAATTTATATAATATATTTATGGAATTGTTTTTAAAGCCCTTCATTTTGAAACGCCACTCGATGAGTTTAAAAGAAAAAAACTCATAACATAGCGTCTATAATCCGCTAGCTTGTTTTTTTTATATAGGTACCTAGTGTCACTTGCACTATAAAGAGGAATCTAACGATATCTCATAGCTCATAGGTACATCTAAATTTATGGTGGAATAAAGAAACTCACAAACATACCTACTCCTTTTTTTTGGGCAGTCGTGTAAATATTTTGATTTGGCTATTGTTTATAAAACTTCCAAGGTCTTTCAGTTACATACATAAGCGGCTAGTTTAGTAACGTAGGAAGATAACAATGTGTGTTTACTAAATGTAAAGATAAACACATAAGCCAGCCAAAGATAGGGTATATATGTAGGTACCTAATCACATATAGTCCATTTACCATGCTATGCAAAAATATAAGATAGATAAAAAATAAGTTTATTCAATTTTACTTGTTATTCCTACAAATTACAATATAAATATAATTCAATAGCATTACACAAGTTATTTCTTCCTGTGACTAGATTGTTTTTTATTTTCATTAGTTTTTTAATAAGCGCCATCTAGCGAATTTGTTTCGTCTCTGCTCGCTTTATGTTGATGTGAATAACATGGGCATACAGCTTTAAACAAAAGTTTGTAATATTTTAGAGAGATGGTGCTCTATTGAAGTCCCTATATTATAAATAATATAACCACACAACTGAAGCCTATATTATACATATAAATTTGAATAGAATTTGAAACATTTAAGCGAAGACTTATTTTAAATTTTTGATATAATGATTTCTTTGCAATGTAAATGTGGCTACTTAGATTACCGGATTTGCGCTAGATGGCGCTTGTATCTATGACTGTAAAACAGCAACATTCACACAATTGACTAGGTAAAATAACACCTTTCTTTCAATAACTATGAACCTAAACTTGTGTCTTCAAGTTTAGGTTCATAATTAATGAAAGAAAGGATCTTGATAAGATAAAAGCCATATTAAATGTAATAATGTAATGTAATAATAGTGATTTATAAATTGGAATGGCTACATACAGGACGAGGTGGCCGAGTGGTTAAGGCGTTGGACTGCTAATCCAATGTGCTCTGCACGCGTGGGTTCGAATCCCATCCTCGTCGATCTTTTTGCTCCTTGTTAAATCTCATTTATCATAATAAACTATGTGTGGTCTGATCTGATCACCATCAAAAATTCGGAAATAAAATTTTATTTTATTTCCTTATCACTAGCGTTATAAAAGATCAAAATTGTTTGTTGAAAGATTAGCATCTCACACCCACAGATTACCTAGAGTTTTGCTGGCTGCTGCACATTAGGCGTACAGCAGGGGTCTTACGCAAGGGCCTTACAATAAGCGAAGCGCTCGCAGCGAAGTTTGCTTAGCCGTTCTTAACCGATCAGCTAAGTTAAGCAACGTCGGCCGCGGTCATGACTTGGATGGGTGACCGTTAGCGACATTACTTCTGAGCGCTTCTGTGCTTCGGAATATTCGGAGGGCACGTTAAGCCGTCGGTCCCGGTTGTTATCTTACGATGGCAGTCGTTATAGCAATGTGATAGGTCAATTTGCGAACGCCCGCCTGGCTAGCTACCACCCTCAAGTAGAAAATCTGAGATCCATTTAATCTAGGTTAGCCTGAACATCTTCGAGCACATCATCACTTACCATCAGGTGAGATAGAAGTCAAAGGCTAGCCTACCAGCTATAAATATAAGTTCTTGTGTTATCCTTTGTTTTAGAGAAAACATATTGTGCCGTTCCGACCAGATAAGGGTATGAACTACGAAGATCATCGTGAGACATGTCAAGTTTAATAATAATCAATTAAGTATTGTGATACGAGAGACCTTTCAAACGAGGCTACGGTCACAGAATAAGTAAAAGTTACTACGGTCACACACTAGTACATGGAAATGTATATTGTTAGCCCGAGTATATCGTATAGATTAGGATTTAGTAGATTAGCCTATCCATCGGTTAAAGCTTGAAACGCGCTGCATGTCAACTGTCATTTCTATCATTCAGTTATTTTATGTGTTGCATAGTAACCCGAAACTTTATTATGACATTCTGAAACGGGCCTGTTTCAGAATGTTCGAGTAAGTTCCGGATTTACTACCTAGAACATATTTATTAAACAAAACACTATCTTTGCGTTTCACAGTCATCGATTTAGCCCTAGGAGGAAGATTATCTATGATGGAGAAGACATTTATATTCTGTTGGTTGTGAGACAAGAATGGTAATATATACGCTAGCATTAGTTTGAAAGAGACAGCATCAGTTTTTTTTGTCTTGCTCGGCGTATGCGACTTCTTTGTTTGCCACAAAGCAGTTTTGTGGCAGACAAATTTATTCGGTGCTTAAAAGTGTCCTTTTTTGTGTCAAACAATGATTTTGAAGTGTGTATTGTAAATTGTAAGTTAAATTCAACGCTGCTGCTTCCACCAAACATGTTGAAATGCAGAATTCTTCGCTGTTAAAACAGAACAGAACGAAATATGGAACACCTTACGTATCACATGTAAGTGCTATTTTTCATATGTCTTCACCATTCTTATACAGTCTATGCGAATCATATATGAATTTCTGATCATAACATGAATGTCTGCGTGTTAAATTATATGATAATCTTACATTTTACTACAAAATAATTTCTTGATATTGAGATTTTATTCCATAAAAATTAAGTAGTGTTCTTTTGTCTATCTATCTCGCTCTACTATGATGAAATTTATTTAGGGAGAAAAGAGAGTGTGAACATAGATTAAAAATTATACTTTTTCGAATTATAGCAATTTTCGGAATACCAGCTCGTGACCGAAGATATTTCCCATAAAAGTGGGTAATTTTGTATGAACCACTTTTGATCAATTATGCAGTAAAATTAACGCAATTAAATTTTGATTTGCAGTTTTCATAAGGATGCTGTCCTTCATCGTGTATGGGTTCATGCAACTGGACGACACAATTAATTAAATTAAAAATTGCATAATTAATTAATTAAATTGTAAGTGGTGCCAAAATGTTGAATCTCAATGTTATTCACACATATGTTTCATATACCATAAAGCTATAAATACATTATTACTTTGTTTTATTTTAAGTGCACACTATGAAATACTATAGGTACGAAGGTTTGTATGAGTTTGTTACTCATACAAACCTTCAAGTCACTCAACGCCGAAGTTTTCAACGAAATTTCGCATATAGATTCCGTAGGACCTGGATTAATATATTGGCTACCTTTATTCTGAGATATTGAGTATTATCGGGGGACTACGATATGACTATTCCACGCGGTTGAATCCACAGGCGCAAGCTAGTTATCCAATAGTACCATGGATTAAGTAAGTTATATTTTGAGAGCCAGTAATTCTAGGTTAAGCCTGTTAACACCTTCGACCACATCATCACTTATCATCAGGTGAGATTGTGGTGAAAGGCTTACCTATCAGCAATAAAATATACTTATATATATATATATATATTTATTATGCCATTGTTTTAAACTCTACTCTCAGTTAGTTTTAGAATCATGGTAATTTTCTAAAACTAGATGACCTGGTTTCTCTGCCATTAAGGCGGACCGTTCAATCTGTAGGGAGAAATTCAAAATTTAACAGTCTGTCTATTTGTTGCGAGATCGAATAACATTTATAGGTATTTAATATACTCAAATCAGAGATCCTTTTTAGAGTATTTTGTTATTGTATCTTACATATATGTATCTGATTTCATATATTTCTCTACTAATCTGCAAAAACAGTTAAGAAACAATTATATATTTGTAAGTTATGATGCCAAAATACTTTAGGGTATAATTTCCGATTTGCGCAGTTTAAAAACAATACACGTACCAAAGTTATCCGATCTAGCAACATACATTAAATTTTGAATTCCCCGATATAACAAATTGAACGGTCCAGTCCACCTTAAGCATGTACCATGCAAATGTATTTTTTCAGTAGGCGCCGCAATATTTTTTCTAAAAGCTTCATTGTAATTTGGGTAATGTTATGGGACACTGGCAATTCTGCAATATTAGGTATTTATACTCTGTCTCTATCGGGTATACGCGCATAGGTACTCCATCATAGATATTCTTCCTCCTAGATTTAGCCTATCCATCGGTTAAAGCTTGAAACGCGCTGCATGTTAACTGTCATTTTTATCATTCAGTTATTTTATGTGTTGCATAGCAACCCGAAACTTTATTATGACATTCTGAAACGGGCCCTTAATAAAGCCGAGTTTTGAATAATCAACGTATTCAGCACGAGAGTCAAATATTTTCAATATAAAGATAAATTTTTTTGGTTGAAAAATTTATTTTCTCACTTTTTAGTGACCCTTGCTACTTACGGGATCGATTGTCATTCACTGTCTGACTATATGACTATCTATATCATCGAGATAAATAAATAATAGGAAAATATTTTTCAGTTATTGGAGTGTATCTCAAAAATGGCTTGACCGATTTTGATGCAATTTTAATGGGACAAGCATCAGCTTGCAAATAAAAAAAGAATTATCAAAATCAATCAAGACGGTCAGTAAAAATGTAGACACAAGATCCTTGCTAGACGCTTATACAAAATGAAAACCTTATAACATAAAGAGATTTCTTCCCGACAATCAAACGGGAACAATTATCCTGTGGGTTAATGGGGTCGTATTGTACTAAGTACTTACTACCTATACAGTACCTATACGATTACTACATACCTGTGTGTGAGTAAGTACTATTGAATTGTAATTTCCGATCAACTTGCACTTTCAGCAGTGCTTGTCCAACAATCATTGTAATCGCTAGCAAAAACAGATAGCGTTCCAGCGTATGGCTATCACCGCCACGAATTTATCTAGACCTGTTTTCCATTATCTTATCGAGTTATCACAGCACTGGCACCCTTTATTTTACGAGTCAGTCAGCTATTCGCTGGGTGCGCCAAAAATAACCCATTTGACTGTTATTGTAGAAGTGGTTAAAATCTGTGAATTGGAAATAAGTGTTGCGGTGATGGTCATGAAATAGGTGTAGTGACAATTGAAGGAAGTTTTCAGTGACGGTGAACTTGAGTCTGTGGAAATTTTCTCGAATGTGAGTTGGTTACATGTTTATGGTGTGGAAAACTTACTGGATTTATGTAGTAGAATCCTCTCTTAGTACATTAACGCAAGTAACATTACCAGTCATGTACTAGGTACAACGAAAATTCTTCGTTCAAAATTCAGAACCAGATATAGAATTTCCGGTCACGAAGGCGCGCCCTCTATATTTTGTGAGCGTAGTTGCAACCATAACTTCATTACTGCCTAATCAAGCGATCATATTCTTTTACTGAAATATAACATGGGATAAACGTAGTGTACGAGTAGGTCTACCCGCACAAATTGACTGTGGAGAAACGCGCCTTAGTAAGTGAATAAAAGCCTTATTTTATTGTCTAACAAAATGGTAAGTAGGTACTTGAATGAATTTAATTTACATATTTACCTTTGTATACAATTAACATTAAGTATATTGTTCGAATATTAAAATTACGATTATTTTCATTACCATTTTATTATACAATATGTGTCTGTACCATTTTACATTACTGTTTACCTATAACCTACAATTACTCGTCGTTCATGAACCATGTAATGTACTGAGAGTAAGGAATTATTAGGTCTTCATACATTATCATTTATCAAGTTACAATAGTACAAGTTCGAAATGTGACTCATATAATGTGACACCTTGATTAGCTGAACACTTGTTTCAATGGAACAAGCATGAGACCTGGTATTGGTAACCTCTATGTCTATAACAGATGTATTTCGTCACGATTGGCTTACTGCACTCCCATCATCCTAAGACATTGAGTCTAATGTGTCTGTAATTTCACTGGCACCCATACCCTTCAAAGTCAAACACAGTAATGTGAACATTACTGCTTGGGGTTAGAAATAGGAAAGGTAACTTCCCCGGATGAACTCGCACAAAGAGTTCTAATGTGCGCCGGTTCGGCATAGTCCCCAGGCGGCTTGGGGATTCGATCGCAGTGTAAGATTGCAGTTCTTCAGAAAACGCTGCGGCCTACATTTATTTTTACCTTCGTCGGCTTCCCTAGGGAGGTATAGGGAGGGGGTGGAGATATATCCCGGGATGCTTCTTACCAAAAAATACATTATTTTTAACTACATATACTGTGTTTAGTTATTCTCTCCGACCGGTGTTTGAGTAGTAAAGATGCTCATTCTCAAGGAATGCGGGCAGCTTCGAGGGCTGCTAGACGCCTAAACACCGTCAGTGCTAGCCGGTATATGTAGTTAATAATTATCTCAACTCACGTTAGTTTTTATGAGAAAAAAAAACAAGTATTTTTGTGTAAATATTTATCAAAAAACATTACATTGCCTATGGGGGCTACAAGTATACAACGGTCACGCGTGAGTTTACAATAGGATCCAGTTTTTCATAAAGTAAGAAATCATACATTCTACAGTCGTTGTAAGAGGAACGTTCAAATTTTCTGCATGCAGGTTTTTTTGAAAACGCTTTTTCTATATATTTTTTTATAAACAAGCTTTTATTAGGTTCTTGTTAATAAAAAGAACTAAAAATTTTAATAAAATACTCGTCAAGATGGTTCTAATGAGCCCAAGCTCGATGAGGTTGTGTCGTTTCATTGCGAAGTTCCTGGGGCCACCTTCCAGCTCCATCATCAGATCAGAACCATATCATCATAATATTGCATTGTCACGAGATTAACACATGTATGCAAAACTTCAGTTCCATCAGTAACCCGGAAGTGGATCAAATTTAATTTGCAAGATTTGATGACAAACATGGAGACAGGTGAAACTAAATAAAAGCTCGTAGTTAATTAGAATACATACAATAGTGGACCAATATTAAATACGTATTTTATGTGTCGGTTTAACAATGTAAAAGAACACGGAAAAATAAACGTTTTATTCCAAAATCACAGAAGAAGTACCTAATCCTGTATCCTGCGTATCCAACCACTTTGTATGTGACTTCATTTCCAAAATTATATGAATCACATTTTCCAGCTTTATCTTTCGTTTTATCCTTATCAAAACTAGAGCGAGCGAACGCCAACAATGAATTGGGCAACCTTCTAATTCTGAATTCAATTGTATTTACCTACTGACTGCTGATAACCTTAATATTTCAGCGATAGACATATAAACCAAAAGGGCCGCTCTATGAATATTGTCAATTATTGAATTTAAAGGGAACTTCAATATACACAAGTAGGGCGTTCGAAAATACTGATGTAGGTATAATAAATTACCAACAAGCTTGACCACTTTAAAATATAGTTTGTTCAAAGTAAACTTAAGAACTTTTTTGAAAATAATTCCTTCTACACATTAAAATAATTACATATTATGTCAATGCAGCTTTTAGAATCTTTTTTCATATGACAAGCGCAAACGCGATAACTAACACCCGCCACCCAAAGACACCACTACCACCACCGCACAGAAATGGCACCAGCTCTTTCAACAGTTAAAAAAAAGATACCAGGAATATGTTAAAACTAGTGCTTTCATATTAAGTATCCCAACATCAACATCAAACTGCTTTCCTGAACACGTCTTTTCCCAGATGCATGTAAAATGGTCAGATGCCAGAAATAAATCGTCCGTAAATTTAATAAAAGCAGAATTACTCATACAGTTCAATCTACAGCTATCCTGTGAAGAGTTTTTCATTTTTTTTAAAGAGAATAAGTAAACTTTAAAAAAATCAAATCTTTACAGAGGTATCATGTATAAGTAATTCTTATAAATAATTATTCTCTTACAATAAGAGCTGCAATTTGTAACACTCACTCCACAGGCTATTGTTTGGAACGCCATATTTTTCTAATGAATGAAAGATTTTTAATTTTGATTACTGTTTTTATTATTCTGAAGATGAATAAGACTGAACTATTCAACGATAGAGTAAATCTGATTTATAAAATACATTTTCCATGGCTATTTTTTTTTAATTTATTATTCAAAATATTTACAAAAACAAATATTTCACTTAAAATTAGAGACAGCAGAAGCCTGAAGGGCTTGTGAGCAGTCCATGAGTTCGGTAACATATACAAAATGACAAATTACATAATAAATAAAAATTTACAATACATAATCAGAGTTTTTTAACATTATAAGTTTCTTTTTATTATTATGTCTGCTTTCAATTGTCACGTAAACTTAATATTACTTTAAATAAAATTATAAATATTTGAAAACTTCTGATTATGTACGTTTTTTTTACTATGTCCCGCTTTCGACGAAAGAATCCCGCTGATTCACTCAAAAAGTTCTAAAATCCCGACAAGAAAAAAAAACTGGCAACATTGGTACGGATGCACTTGATCTTCAGGCAGTCCATGGATATCCATATTTATAAATATTGTATTTCTTGTGGTCTATCTCAACTGACGGCGACGGCTATAGCTAGTCTAGAAAGAATGTTACATGGCGGTAGGACCGCCTGGGTAGCTACCACCCACAAGTAGTAAATCTGTCGCCATCACCTAAAGGTGTGTTCCGGCAGCTGTCAGCCCGTAATTCTATGTTAGACTGAACAACATCAACGACCACGACGTCATCACTTAACATCAGGTGAGATAGTGATCCAAAGCTAGCCTATAAGCAATAAAAAAATATTTTAAAAATTAAGAATTTTGCAGTGTCAAGGTGCATGTGCTGAATATATTGGTTTGTCAATTTGTTATAAATATTCAACGCAATTTCCATTCTTTCACATATGAGTTTGTGTTAGGATAACTTAATGATTCTCACTGTTTACGTTTAAATTGAAAAACTAGAATTAGAATAGAAGAAATTTTGGGTTACAGGCTAAAGTCTGGATAAAATTAAGGAATTGTAATAGGTAGGTACTCACAGCTGATATTCGTAGATTCACCCGTTCCTTCCACACTTCACTTCCTCCTTATTATACGGAGTTTATTTAAAATTAATATTATTTGTTCCCGCGGTACACGTTTTGGTTTCGAAGATGGTCGACACAGCATAGTTCCTCTTGCCGCCGCGTGCCGGGTGGGGTCGCTTTTGCCGGTTGTGAGTAGGTGGCGCGAGGATTTAAATTTGGATAGACTGTTGGATAGGGAAACGAACAAGGAAAGACCTTAAGCCTGTTCATATCCCCCCACTTGAAATCAACCAGGGATTTCATAAGATAAATGAGTTCATGACTTGGATTCTACATACATACTTTACGGATTCATAGTTCTGTTTACATAGTGTTTTTTTTATTGACATTTATTATAGTGTATATGCATTAGGTACTAGAGAGATGTTATGTACTTCGTAGATTATTGTATTTAAAATTATGGCTTATTTTTAAAATTCCTTGAGATATATATAAATATGAGTTAGAGTTAGATGTTATATTATAAATATATAGATAAGGTAGTAAGTGATATAAGTCTAATTGCCTTCATCTATTGGTAAAGGACAGATTTTAACTGCAGGTCTCACAAGTAGACCTTTAGATGTTTTTACAGTCACGACACGAATAATGTTGTCCCTGCCAGGATGTAGTTTTACAACCCGACCTAATCGCCATTCATTTGCTGGTAAGTTTGGTTCGTAGATAATAACAAGATCGCTCAACTTAGGTTGTCTCCCACCGTCCTTTAACCATTTACTCCTTTGCTGTAAGGTATGTAAATAATCTCTTTGCCAGGATCGCCAGAAACCTTGAGATAGTCTCTGTACCAGTTGCCACCGAGTACGCAGAGGACCGTTTTCAGCATGTACCGGCTCCGGAAGGGAAACTAAAGGTCGACCCACTAAGAAGTGCCCGGCTGTAAGAGCGTCAACCTCACAAGGATCGGATGAGAGCTCCACTAAAGGTCTGGAGTTTAACATGGCTTCAACCTTTGTCAAGACGGTATAGAATTCTTCATAGGTAAGAACCTGGGATCCTACAATACGTCTTAGATGATATTTTGTAGATTTGATACCACTTTCTAAGATGGCACCGAAATGAGGACCAGATGCGGGATTTAATTTCATCGAAATACCGCGAGATGCTAGCTGGGACGAGATTGAGTCCTTGTCTCTTTTAAGAAATTCAGAAACTTCAGATAAGTAGCGTTTGGCTCCCACAAAGTTAGTGCCACTGTCAGTGACTATGTATTGACATAGACCTCTCCTGGATACGAAACGGTCTAGCGCTGCTATGAAAGCTTCGGTAGTCATCTCCGTGACCAGATCAAGATGTATGGCCTTCACGGCGTGACAAACCATCAGACACAAATATGCCTTGTATATTTTAGCGTTCCGGCGCCTGCTTTCCTTAACCATGAAGGGACCGCCGAAATCAATACCTACTGTCTGGAAGCATTGACCTGCTTTCAGTCGGGAAGACGGAAGATCACCCATAATGGGTTGAAGAGGCCTTGGCTTTACCTTAAAGCAGATGACGCATTTGGATAAGCGAGATCGGATAAGATTTCGAACGCCAAGCACCCAAAATCGACGCTGAAGTAACGAATGAAGCAGGCGAGGTCCGCAGTGAAGGTAAGTTGCGTGATAATAGTCGATCAGGAGGTTGCTCAATCGAGACGTTTTGGGCAATAGGTAAGGATGTTTGACGTAGTCAGGTAAGTTTGTATGTGAGATTCTTCCCCTAACACGCAGGACTTGCCTAGAGTCTAAAAAAGGAGCTAGTTTCAAAAGATGTCGAGGTAGCGTTTTGTTTGATTTGAGTTGTGTTATAACATCACTAAAATATTTACGTTGAACATGTTTAACTATCCTTTCTAAAGAATTTTCTAGTTCTGTGGAGGTTAGAAAGGGTGACAAGTTCCGTTCAAAGCGTTTAAGTTTAGAGTTATTTATAAATCGAGAGATCCATGCTACCACTCGTTGTAGACGTGAAAGCTTGGAGGAACGTTCCAGTTGATCTTCGAGCACGTCAGCATCTTGTGTCATGTAATTGGCATGACACAAGTGTGACAATAGCTTCAATTCTGGGACGTCTTGATGCCTTTCAACTGCTGATACAGGCCAGTCGAAAGGATCGCTAGTCAGCCATTTTGGACCTGACCACCAACTTTCGCAAGTAGCTAATTCTGAGCACGAGAGACCTCGACTACAAATATCAGCTGGGTTGTCATGGGTGGAAACATGTCGCCACACCGCTGAAAATTTAGTTTCTCTAATTTGTACCACACGATGTGCTACAAAAGTTTTAAGTTTATGCGGCTCTGTGTTCAACCATGACAAGACGGTCGAGCTGTCTGTAAATAACACGACATTTTTAATATTAAGTCGTTTATTAAGTAAGGTATAGATACGAGTTACGACCTTAGATAGCAACACCGCACCACAAAGTTCCAATCGATTTACGGTGAGAATTTTGAGTGGTGCTACCTTAGTTTTAGCTATTAATAGATGTGTTTTAACCTTGTCCAAAGTGACTACGCGGAGATAAACACAACAACCGTACGCTTTAGTTGATCCGTCACAGAATCCGATGAGTTCCACTTCTGTGGGATGTGCTGATTGAGGGGGTATTATTTGCCGAGGTACTTCAATAAGGTTTAAGTTTGGTAGATCGAAGGTAAACTCCCGCCAGTATTTAGCTATGTCCCTAGGTACGGGTTCGTCCCAAGTGAGATTAAGACGCCATAGATCTTGAAGAAGTAATTTTGCCTTCAGAATGAAAGGTGCCAGCCACCCCAGTGGGTCAAATACGCGAGCCACGTGGGACAAGATTGAACGCTTAGTAAACTCACCATCCTCGATACAAGAGTGAGAATAAGTGAAGACATCACCTGAAGGGTCATATTGAACTCCTAAGATTTTTAAAGCAGATCTATTACCTTCTTCTAAGAAAGGTTTCGGAGATTGACAATGGTCCATTGGTAAGGTTTCAAGGAACGCGTTGGAATTGCTACTCCACTTACGGAGTTCAAACTGTGCGCAACTAAGCAATTTTACTAGTTGATCTCTTAGTTCGATAGCTTCACTCACAGTGGGCGCTCCAGTCGTGATATCATCCATGAAGGTCTCATGCAGAAGTGCCTCAGCGGCGCGTGGGTACTCAGCACCGTGATCCTCAGCCAATTTATGTAAAGTGCGTATAGCGAGGTAAGGTGAACTACTTACACCGAAACTGACAGTAGCGAGTTCATATTCTTTGACTGGGTCACTCGAAGACTCTCGCCATAGCACATGCTGATAACAACGGTCCTCAGGTCTTATTAAAATCTGACGATACATTTTTGATATGTCACACGTGAACACTACCGCATGTAGTCTAAACCCCGTTATTATGTCTATAATATCAACTTGGAGCTTAGGCCCAGTGAACACAATGTCGTTTAAAGATAGGCCGTTTGTTGTCTTGCAGCTTGCATCAAACACCACGCGTAATTTAGTTGTCGTACTTTCTGGACGAATAACGCAATGATGTGGAATAAGATAACGTTTTTTATTGCATACAATAGGATTAGATATAGGATACATGTGACCCATACTCTCATACTCGCGCATAAAGTTTACGTAATCATGCTTGAGTTGGTCTTGTCGACTAAGTTTTCTTTCAAGGTTAGTTAAGCGTGATAAAGAACTGTTGTATGAGTTACCTAAGGTATAGTTATCGTCTTTTAAGAGAATAGGCACTACATAACGACCGTTAGGCTTTCTATAAGTCAGATCTGTGTACAAACGTTCACACAGGTCGTCCTCGGGTACGGTAATAGGTATACGCGGTGGTTCCTCGACTTCCCAAAACCGCTTTATCTGCTCTTCCAGTGAGTGTGTGGAAGCTAGTAATGAAGAAGCAGTGGGAAGAGGTACTAATGCATCGGTATTGACCGCTCCACTGAGTATCCAACCGAAAACGCTATGCAGAGCGGCAGGCAAGCCGGGCCCCAGCTTCATGCGTTGGCCATCATAGATTTCATGAAATAGTTCGGCCCCTATCAAAAGATCAATTTGTGCGGGAATGTCATAATTTGGGTCAGCTAAGATTAAATGTTTGCAATGATCTCGAACGACTGACGGTACATTAATGCTAGGCATCTGAGCAGTGATATTATCCAAAACAATCGGTTTAATATGATATTGTGGATTGTCGGCGTCTAGTGGTCTTATATTACATTCCGTAACACCCTTTACGTGAAACACAGTGTTCTGTCCTAAACCGGCTACCGTAAGATTGCAGCGGCGGAGTTTTAAACCGAGTGTGAGTGCGCAGGCAGTAGTAATGAAACAGTCCTGTGCGCCACTGTCTATCAAGGCGCGCACGGTGTGCTGTGCACCGGTCGCGATGTTGCACACGCGCAACTGACAAGTGCCTAGTAGTACTATACCACGGCTATTCCCGACATGAGCTACAGTACTCGCCTGACTGATAGGAGTGCTTGTTGATTGCACTTGTTCAATGTGCAACAATGTATGATGACGCAATCCGCATGATGTGCAAGATACTTTAGAGAAACATGAATCTACGATGTGATTTGTACGTAAACAATTTATGCACATGTTCTTTTTGTTTACTAATGCGAGTCTACCTTGAGAGTCTAAAGATTGAAATACGGGGCACTTATAGATAGAGTGCGCTTCGCCACAACAGGAACATGCTACGGTTGTTGACGCTGTTGTTGGATTAGTAGATTTCGCTAGATAAGATGTACGTTTTGGTCTGCTATAAGTTTGCCTATTGTTGGCCGGCGAAGGATTTTTGTCGTTGAAGGTACGGGTAACATTAAGATTACCGGAGGACAATAGGCTAGTTTCTAAGATCTTTACGTAGTCTTGAAGAAACTTCAATAGTTCAGCGAGTGTAGGTAACTGTGAAGTGTTTTGTGACTCAAAACGTTTACGAGTGTCTGCATCGAGTGTCCGCGAAGCTAAATGGAACAAAATAAACTCCCCTAGGTTTGGAATATCTAAAGATTGGAGTGCATAAAACGACTCATGTAGTATATTTGTTAACGCTTGCAATTCCTGGAAGCTCCCAGATTTCACGGCGGGATGATTAAAAAATTTGTCTAAATACGTCAAAGCCAAGATACGCTTATTTTGATAACGTTCGACTAAAGTATCGAAAACAACTTTGTAATTACTTGCAGTCATTGGTACTCCCTTCGCAATAGACAATGCATGTCCGTGTAAACACGAAACAAGGTAATGGAATTTTTCAATATCCGAGATTAACTTATTTTCATGTATCAAAGTCTTGTAGGTATCATAAAAGGTTTGCCAATTTTGTATATTGCCGTCAAATTTAGGTAACTCGAGTTTAGGTAAGCGTGCATTTAATGACGTAGCAGCTGATGGCTGCGCCGACGATTCGCCGTCTAATTGTGCGCTGCGGTTCACGCTCGAATCACATGTTATAGCTAAATCATCCGCTGCACTAATAACCTCATAGTACAACTCATCAAAAGAACTGATCAAATTTTGATCGATCTGTTGATTGGGTTTTATGGCTAGCTCCAAAGATTGTACATCGTCACACAATTGAACAAACTCATCACGAATTGAATGTAATCGCGTGTATCTCGACTTGAATGCCGATACCTTTGAGCGATCTTGAACCATCTCCTTAGCAAGATCGTAAAGGATTTGCATAGCACGGAAAACATATTCGCGTCGCGATCGAAGTATTTTAAGTTTACTTTCTTCCATTGTTTATTACAATATCTGAACAATGAGTTTGATATGATAGACGAAAACAATTCGCGTATGTAGGTGAGTATAATTAGATACCTATATATAACCTGAGGGTAGATGTACCTAACTTGATAATAGATAGGAGGTTAATAAAATGTTACCGTGAAATGTGTGGTAAAGAATCCCTTAATATAATATGTTATAATGCCATAAACAGATAATAATCCAGCTAAGATCGACTTTTATGGCCATAAATATATTAAGCTGTTATAATGCTACTGAGTTAAGATGACCAATGAATCCGTATAGTATGTACTTAAAGTATAACCTACGATATTTAGTCGGATTATACTTTTACAATTAATTTTGTAAATTATTCGAGATTTAAAGGTTTTATACCAATAAAACAACTGAAAATAGACAATTAGTGTTATTACCATAGGCATTCGCGCTCGAATAGGACCACAATTTATGTTTACGTTTAAATTGAAAAACTAGAATTAGAATAGAAGAAATTTTGGGTTACAGGCTAAAGTCTGGATAAAATTAAGGAATTGTAATAGGTAGGTACTCACAGCTGATATTCGTAGATTCACCCGTTCCTTCCACACTTCACTTCCTCCTTATTATACGGAGTTTATTTAAAATTAATATTATTTGTTCCCGCGGTACACGTTTTGGTTTCGAAGATGGTCGACACAGCATAGTTCCTCTTGCCGCCGCGTGCCGGGTGGGGTCGCTTTTGCCGGTTGTGAGTAGGTGGCGCGAGGATTTAAATTTGGATAGACTGTTGGATAGGGAAACGAACAAGGAAAGACCTTAAGCCTGTTCACTCACTATAATTTTTGTTTGCTGAACGTGGCAGTACAATGTAGTATATTTCAATATTAAAATTTGTAATTGACCTTCATAAGAGCGTCGCAGACGCCTAAATTGAATAAATAATTTTGACTTTGACTTTCTTGGTATCCATAATAGCACGCTGCCCACCTCTGCTCTGAGTTCTAAGTTATTATAAATAATTCGAAGATAATTTTCAAAGCCCCATGATATTCATAAATTATTTACCGCAAGATTTCTGAAATTGAGGATTTTTTTAACATAATACTTTCATATCAGTTGGTAAAAACTTGTAGGCATGAGTAAGGTATGACACAATTATTGTGGCCTTATCACTGGCCTCTTCCAAGTACCGCCGTGATAATACTTACCAGCATTCCATCACTCGAAGTGATTTGAAGTTTTAATGTATTTTTCTTTATACCAAGTATTTTGCCTTACCTTATATAAAATCAAAGTCAATATTCCTATTGTTTTCTGAAATATAAAATGCCTATATTTATAACACTAAGGGCCTGTTTCAGAATGTCCGAGTAAGTTCCGGTTTTACTGCACAGAATATTTATAATAAATAAAACACTATCTTTGCGTTTCACAGTCATCGATTTAGCTTATCCATCGGTTAAAGCTTGAAACGCGCTGCATGTTAACTGTCATTTTTATCATTCAGTTATTTTATGTGTTGCATAGCAACCCGAAACTTTATCATGACAATCTGAAACGGGCCCTAATTATTGTTAAATTCTAGGTATGATTTCGACAATAAGTGAATATCATATACTTATACACCTTCTCATTTACATATATCAAAGAAAGAACCAGAACCATTATGTATTGTGGAACCAGCTTCCTTCTGAAGTATATCCGAGCCGACACGAGTAAGTACATATTCCCTCCTCAAATGCCGGAAAAGCATCCTTGAGACTTCCAGTGTTGCGCGGATATCCGTGGGTAATCAGTTAACTTACCACCAAGAGAATCTCCTGCTCGTTTACATTAAAATAAATAGCATATAGGTACATCAATTAATTTAAAAAATTTATAAGAAAAAATTATAAATTTAAAAAATTAATTGATGTTCCTATATGAGAGCATAAAATTCGCTTATCATCCAGCAGTCTCGATTGCCGAGCAGATCAGACACCTGCGAAAAACACGAGTTCGATTCCCGCTAGATGTGAAAATGTTTCCTCTAAAATATGTAAATAGTTATGTTGTTGTAATTTATCTTGTAATCTGCAATTATGAGTCATCTATAGGAATCAAAATATGAGTAGGTAGGTACCTAACGTAAGCCGGAACTGAAGAAGGAAGTAGCTACGCACTCAGAGATAAAGTTCCTGAGAATATAAGTCGAGATAGCAAAAAAAAAACAAATACGTAAGTTAGTTATCTAAGATAACAGGGCTCATGAAGAATGGATCACTAGAATCGTACAAGGATTTGGTACAGCCCCACCCAGTGTTGGCTGATAATTAATAGATTGGTACTTAGGACATAAGCATACATAATAGATATATATAATATAATCTAGGTTTTATAAATGCCATTTCGTCTCTGTCATCGATATCATTTATCGTGGTCATATCATAACGAGTCTTATAAATATCGTTCTTGTGCTAAGTTGAGTCTATAAAATACAAATTTTGAATATGTTTTTAAAAAAGAGTGTATGCCTTACAGATATATATATATATAATATTTTTAATTATATTGGAAATACTGCGCCTGTTCCGAAAAACAATTCCATATATTTCTCTATAGAAAAATAAACTTGAATATAGCTCTACAATATCACTTAATCAAGTTTTGTGTCTTAGCGAACAGTATCAATACAAATTTTATTTCTAATTATTGTGTTACTTTGTAATACAGCACATAAAGATTTTTCTGTTTTTCAAAAGCTGAAATTTTTATGATTTTATTCTCTCACGCCATTAAAATATCGCGTGGTTCAGTTTCACTCACTTACATGCGAAACGATATATCGCACGCTTAATAATAAACCGGAATAAGACACAAATTAACTTTTTTGGGAAATCGCGTTCAAAGTTTTGAGTATCTACCTTGTTGAAAACATTTTGATGGTTTTCACGTGTTTTTAGTGCTATTTTTACTTTCTTGGTCTTAAATTAAAGCCAGATGTATAGCGAATATAGCTGACATAACAATATAATTATTTTATTTATATCAAATGAATAAATTAAGTTTATTTTCTACTGTTTCGACTTATGTCAGTTTAGTATAAAAATCAATTATCAAGTTTCAAAAAATGTGTAAACTAATATGTCATAATTCTGTACAGTATTAATAAATAATAAGATCTTATCAGATGTTTAATTTTTAATACACTTTAAAATTAAAATGGAAACAAAAATACAGAAATATTTTGCACTATACCTATAATTTGGTAAAGTAAAATACATTTTAAAAGTCACTGTAACTGCTTTCTTAACCTAATCACATTATTTTAATAATCAGTCGTATTAGGAACTTATAATAAATGTCTACTTTGAATTATTTGTCGTAGATTTAACCTATTCGTCATAATCAATCTCGTGAGTTGTGACTTCTCAAAATATTAATCAAAACTTATCAAAAAAGTTTAAGAATTGAGTTGTAAAAACATGCATAACATAAAATGAAATCAGCCCCTTTGCAATTAAGTCTTAGTCTTAATTTTTATAAGCACTTATCTCCTGTTTTTGCGTATATGCTGCCTTCATGGTTATTTCTATGACTGATTTCATCTGCCTTGGTTTATTTCGCCTATTAAGTTGTCGTCGTTGTAAGATATCTTTAAGTACAATAATACTTTTATATCATTGCAGTTCACATTTCAGTTGCTTTCGTCTGTACAAAAATTTAAGTCCTATTCTTCTTGTAACAGTTGAAGATCCAAAATACTGGTTGATCGGGGGGTTAAATTTTGTTATATATTGAACTGGGTGTTGGTGGTTGTTATATAAAGATTGGAATGACTTAACATTTTTTTAACTTCTTGTCTATCAGACTGTATACCTATGGTGTCTGCTTTATTTTGCGTATGCCTTCGAATCATGAATTAGGAGTGATGCTTTGGATTTTAAAAAGATAAACAGCATACATAAAAATTGTCATTATAAAATTATATTTATTCTGACCTGCACATTATCAGAATAAAAAATAATGTTCAATGGTTCTTGTGCGTCCTTACTAATGTGCTCCAAGTATTTCCAAATGCACGTACCTATTTCAATCAAGCTTCGCATCCAATTCCTTCCAAAAAGAGCTATTTAGAAATTCAAAAGAAACGACTCAGTTACTACCAACTATCCTCTGAGGTCTATTGTCAGTCAAATAAATGCACCTACATACAAACAGTCTCTATACTTAGCAAATGTCCTGCAACAGTTACAAGGAAAACCCAAACCTACGTAAAGGATTCCAGACATTTTGTTAACTTGCTAGCAGATGTACGTATACTGCCGATGGAAATAATTATAAGTTTCGATGTGACATCACTTATCACAAATGTGTTTTTGAAAGAAGCTATAAAAATCATTACTGATCTACTCCACGGAGCTGATATGCCCAATGACTACACAGAGCTGAGTGAATGTTTTGTGTCAAACGGTTCTTTAGCGAATTAATTATAACATGCAAATGGAAGGAGTCACCTAGGCTCTCCTAAAGCGCCAGTTGTGGTCAATTTTTATATGGAACATTTTGAGGGAGATCATGAGGAGCGCTAGTGAAAAACCATGTTACTGGTGGCATTATGTAGATGATGTCTTCGATGGCCAAAGAAAAGTTGCCGTTATTTAACACCCATTTAATTTCATCACACTCAAAAATATAGGTAACGGTTAAAGAAAATCGTGATGGTAATTTGTGTTTCCTAGATATAAAAGTATATTATGAACCAGACGATATTTTTTTATCAGATTTTTTTTTCGATCAAGCTTTTATTCATCTCTACTCAGTATCTTGTACTCACGATGTTGGTCATATATTTACTAAGCCCTTGTGCTTGCTCCAAAGTTGATTTTTTATAGGACCAACAAAGATGATACATACATTTATTTAGATCTGAAGAAAGATATATTTATTTGCTCCTTAATAAACCTTTTATCAATTTGGGATTATTTTGTTATAATTACCATTTTTTTTCCACGTACTATAAAGTTATTGCTGTTTTTTGCTGTGTTCACCACACATCTCTTTCGAATCAAAATGTTCAAGGTAGCTTTGAAAAAAAGTTTAAAGAATCTAATTTGTTAATTACCAATAATAAAATAATAGGCTTTGTTGGGTTTTCGGACATACCTAATCTGCGTTCGTATTTTGATATCTTGTTACGTAAACGTTTGGCTAACTTTTGTATCCACTTTGAAGTACCGCTTACTAATTTTCGTGGTGGTATGATGACGCTGGCAACCTGAACTTTCTAAATGGTGGTGATTTTGACGTGGCGGCCTTGACTTCTTCCATCGTGAGCTGGAGATCTTGTGTTTTTGTATGCTGTGGACTTGATCGTCTGTTTCATTAAACAAACTCTTAAAGAATTTATACACAACATTAAATAAAAAGGTAAAACTTTCAATTAATTCAGAGAAACTAACGTGGTTAACACTTATTTTAGAAAATAATACGGAGTAACTCACGTGATTCAGTCAAACTGCTCCAACTATAGTTTCAACCACATCGCATAGCTAACCTAACCTAACCTAGACCTAAGCGAGACGTCAACGCGGGCTTCCCGAGCTTCCGTTGGAAAAGACCACCTATTGTGGTTAAAACTATAGTCGGAGCTATCTGACTGATTCACGTGAGTTATCCTGTATTATTTACTAAAATAATTCAGAGAATATTACGTGAAAATGTATTATGGATACTGTACCCCGAGGAGTGTAAGATTGAAAGAAAGTAAAATTAACTATTTCGTTTGCGTTAAAATTTTACTCAAAGATCATGATGGTAAAAACATAAGGGTGATAATAAAAATCTTAACGCAAACGTGATAGTACGGTTCCTAATTTGTAAATTTACAGTCAGGGGTAATGCACATGTAAGTACGTAATCACGACGTTATTTATATTTCGGCTGGCTTAGAATTTTTCGTAACAGTACATCCAACATTGTATCGTTATCAGTACATCAAGCATTAACACTTATTACAAAAAGTTTTAGGCGATGCTGGTTCCTATTTTAAGGCATCCTCTACAGGATTTAAACTATGAAACTAGTGATTTAATACTTTTTATTAATCAGTATTTAAAATAAAATTAAAGGACATCTTGTAATAAACTGCAGCAATGGCTAGATTACTTTTAGACTTTAGGATCATGTTAAATGTAAACCGAAATAAATACAAGTATTATATAAATTTAGCGATAGCTTTGGCAATAAAGTGGTGTAAAATTAATTAATTCTCGAATAAAAGTAATAATCTAATGCTAAAACGCACTAATACGCAATTTTTCTTAACTATACACTTATAATTTAATGATAAACTGCAACAAGTCCAAATAGTACATGCTGTATTGTAACACCGTTTTCAACTGAAGTGAAGTAAAACGAAAACATGATAGTCTATAAAAAAATGAAGTAAAATAATTTCACCTGTGTTTGAAAATAAACCGAACTATTTTACCTTACTCCACTATAGTCACAAAACAACGCTACATTTCACACAACACGATCGCCGCATCACTGAATGATTCTTTATGGTATGAAATGACTTTTCGCGTGCTTTTGTAATAAAGAGAGGGGTGATCTAAAAATCGGCCATTATGGTTTGTTTCGCACGGCGGGATTTTACCGATATATTCTTCAATCGGAGTTAGTTCGTTTTATTAACAAAAGTGGGATTCCTTAATTTTTGACTTATTCCGGTTTATTATTAAACGTGCGATATCTCCGTCTTATACCCTCATTCTGGCATTTTTCAAAGAACCTCTTCGCCTTTAAGAACAAAGCTTTCAAATCTACTTTGTTTAAGTAAAGGTTGCTCCAACTACACCAGATGCTCTGTCAAAGTGACAAAAACTAGCATTCGAAATCTTCCCTACGCTTCTCGGTCGCTTCATTTTGATAGGCTCATATTTGATTGGTTCATATTGAAACACGAAAACTGTCAACAGACGCTGTGTTTCTTAAATTCATTTGAACTTCGCCTATTCTTTTCGATATTTTTTTAACTGCTGACATGTGTTCTTCTGTAACAGCCGTCAAAGGGCGACCACATCTTTCTTCATCGGCCAAAATTGGTGAAATTCGCTGATACATCAGGACACATTTACCTCAGAAGGACCTTCATCCACAAATGCATTTTGAAGTCTAGAGATTCTTCCGGTTTATTGATTACATTGTTCGTAATAAATGTGGAGGGATAGGAATAATTGTAGTACTTTAACTGGATGGAGAGTAATTTATATATAGAACTTTTGTTTATTTTTTCAGTAAATGCTCTTATTTTTTAAATAAAAGTTTTATTGGCCAGTGTTCTATAGAAAAGCACTTTTAGACAAAATTTTCTGTGTGGCCTGGTATTTGTTCTATTATTTACTAAAAGAGATTTATTTATAAACTAGTTTTTTTTTTTATGGGAGTGCAACCTGCAATTGCCTGGTTCTTATTATCACTGTTCTCTTGCTTAGAGTTTGCAGTATAATCTCAAGATGTTTGACGCTTTATTTTTATTGCTGTTTTGCGTTGCAACACAACGAAAGTCTTCAAATGACTTCGGAGCATAATACCCAATTCGCAATATACCAGATTAGATTATCAGATTCTCAAAATACCAGACTAGCAAAACAGTAGAATTTCCGCAGTAGCAAATAAAAATTGACAGAAACAACAGTTTCCGCAGATTATTATAATGCATACCTTACAGATACTCATAGCTTCAGACTAGTATAAGAAATTTGGTAACTACTATATTTTATTACCAGTTTCCTCTTGTTATTGTCAGATTAAAAAACAATATGTTGTACGAACTAAAAAAAATACTTCTCCAAATACGAATCACTGATCTACAATATGTAATGACCGAGAATAGCTGTGTTTAATTTGAATAGTGAAACTTCTGTATATTCCTGAGATCCTAGTAATCATCATCATCAACAATAGTTTACATCCACGGACAGAGGGTTGACATAATCCCCATGCTTGGCAGGGAGCTCTTGGTATAGAACATAATTAAAACATAGTTAACGAAGTTTATTAGTAATTTCTAATCACAGCATATTGTATTGTAGACATAGCTCTGCCTTAATTTTATAATCGAAGCAAGCAGTAAATTTTTTCTGTTTTCTAAGTTCGTGCACATCAAAATATTGAAAAGAATATATAAACATATCATCAGATACTTATTTCATTTTCAGAAACGGCCAATATGCATTGGCTACCAATTCTCGTCGTAGCTATTGCCGGGTGTGCGCATGCCCAGCTCACAGCTCAGACCAGCGTAGCTCCAGACCTCAGAGAATGCTACATGGATCCCCTCCTTACAAACAGAAACAACTTGCCTCCGGCAACCATACAAGTACTCATAGACATCATCAGGCAGATTGAGGACAATCCGAATGTGAACATGGACCTGAGAGAACTTTCGGCACTGCTGTTGCACAAGTAAGATTTATTTGACAATATTTAACCCCGTACAATTACTGTATCAGCCGGATCGTCCACTGCTGAGCACAGCCTCCCCTATGTGGGGGGTAATTGCCATAATCCCCACGCTTAGCAGGCGGATTGGGGAACGCAGTGCAAGATAGCATAGTTCTTAAGAAGGCGCTGCTGCCAACCTTCCAATAGTATATTTCCCTTAGTCGACTTTTACGACACTCACACGGGAAGAAATGGGGAGGTGCTATTCTAACCCGGCACCCCACGGGGGTACAATTACCATCTTAAAATTCAGGTCTGTTAAATATATTCGTTAAAAACGACTAAAAGTAAGACCAGCCAAGTGCGAGTTGGACTCCAACATCGAGGGTTCCGCACCAACACAGTAATGTACCATAAAATCGTTATATTTTTCAATTCGAGATTTTATTTATCAAGAGTATATAGCCACTGCGAGCATCATGACACTCTATACGTTTTTTTGCTGAACGTAACAGTACAATGCAATATTTCAATATAAAAAATTATTAAAAACATAGAAAACTGCTAAGTAATTCATTTTCTATTTTTCAGGTACCGTCAAGACGGTATCGAGTTTCATCAGCCAGAATCCACGTTGATCGCATCATCCAACGTGCTGCCGTACGCACCTACCTTCCACTCTTTCCATCGACACCGTCTCCTGTTGACCAGGCTTATCCCTAGCAACTTGCAAACTCTGCCGAATAATACAGTCACACCTGCGTTTAAGGTAAGTTTTGCCTGCATCTCTTAATCACTAGGATTCAAATGTTTTTGAGGCTGTCAAAGTATCTTTGGATATGTTTTTACTGTACACTTTTACTTATTCCATTGAAACCACCCCATATTGGCCAGGCTCCATCCTTGTAATTTTCAAGCGATGCCGAATAATACTGTCATAAAGTTAGTTTTGCCTGCATATCTTTACCGAGATATAATTGGCTCGGGATACACAGCTATGCCTTCCCGCTAGATAGGTATCTGGGAAAAAATTGTGTGAATGCCATTTACTGCCATGAATTTCGAGAATTTGTCGGCTGATAATAAACTGGCTCAACTTTGTGTATTTTCAGTGTGCTCTTCATCACATGCTGTCAACTACGATAGACGCCAGAGTGCGAGGAGATGAGGGCAGTTGTAATCAGCTGTCACAGTACCGTGCCCTGAGGACTGTGCGTTCGATTAATGACGATGTCGAAATATTGAACCCGTCGCAATTGTAAGTGTTACCTACACTGTTACCATACCATCTACTTCAAGTTTTTTTTACCTGTAGATGAGTTGTGTGCCTTCCATATTTACTAGACGAATTGAGGGTAATTACCAGAGTCACTATCATCAGTCTTGCACTTCCGAGCGTTCGGTGAATAGGTACATCGCCACTAATCGTGTTTTTTTGGAATAATCTGTGGACAATATGCCTTCCTTGTGTCTTTAGACTCTGCACCTACTTCCTTGAGAGACTCGACTCTGCTTCCTGAGAGATAAGAAAACTGTTTCATTTCACGCGTAATTTTCGCTTTTATTGATGAAATAGAAAATATCGTCATTTTGTTTTATCTTAGGAACTAATTTCAATGAAATGGATGAGCGAGATATGTGTATCGTTTGGTGTGAGAGAGTGAAAGAGATCGCAGTGTAATGGTGATCGGAACGTCTCGTGGCGGTTCGGTGGTTACACGAATTGCTTATTTATCTCTTTCTTACAACAGATATGACGCATAATATTTGAACGTTCTTTCCTTGTCATTACAAACTGCATAATTATACATGTGCGTAGGTATGTAAATAGGTACATTCTAGTAAGCTTTTAGAGCCGTGGTGTTCGGATATAATTTCTCTAGTTTTCAATTCTCTGATCTACATTCTCTATTAATACATCTATTTTCTCCCATTAGCTTTCAAAAACATTTTATAGCGTTATTTACTTATTTATGATACTAGGAGACGGCTCATCTTCGGTCAGTCTCTTTTGATTTGGAATATCATAAACTTATTATCTTTCATTCGGGGATGAATATGATGAGGTCCTAGGAATATGCATACGTATATACATAACATCACGCCTCTTTTCCCTAGGGGTAGGCAGTGACCACAGATTTCCACTTGCTACGATCCTTACATATCTCTTTCGCTTCATCTTCAGTCATCAATGCGTTGGGTTAGGGTACTCCTGACATGGCCTTTTTTCAGAACGTCTTCTATTTGATTTCGGAACATTCGCCTAGGTCTTCCCCTTCCAACATTTCCGTTCGTTTGTCCCATGTATACTTGTTTAGTTATTCTAATTTCATTCATTGTCTCTACAAGTCCAAACCACCTTAACATAACTTTAGGTACCTATATGCATTATACATGTTAAACATAAATAAAAAAATATCTTAGGTACTTAAAAGCTGTTAACTATGCTTTTATTTCAGAAATTCGGCCAATAAGAACGGGCAAATGCGTCATTTCAACCCAAAGAATGATGTCGAATACACCAACTACGGCAGTGAAATGTCTGAGAAACAATTGCTTGGAGAAAGCACATGCCCTTTGCTTAATGGCGTCGTCTTTACTGAGTGGGGCGCAGTTTCTGCCGGCAACCTCATCGCTGGAATAGCTGCTGGTGCACAACCACAACAAGTGTCAGTTTTAGCGCTAGCCAAGGGATCAGTCCTTAACTACCAGAACGTGCAAACCGTTGTGACTTCAATATACCCTGCAACGCTATCTGGTAGGTAACCAATGTATGTAAGGAGTATTAGACTAAGTATACTAAAGTTTTTATAGAAAATAATACCACCTCTTCGTTATATCATTTCAGGTGACTTGGCGGAAGCTGTTCTTATTCAAGGTACCGACAGAGGCAGCCCTTCAATTTCTGTTGGCACCGCTGGCAACTGGAACAGCACCCAAGCCCCTAGATATTATATGCTGCACAGCCGGATCAATAATGAAATGACTGATCCTGAGATTCGTGGGGGTATCGATGGCTTTGTGCTAGGCTTGTCCATCCCTAACTTCTTAAGCACGTTCAGCAATTTGCGGCTGTCTACGCTCTTGGACATGTATTATTCTCCTAGGGTAATAAAATATTCTTGTTATTTACCAACTGTTATCAAAACGCTTGGTGGTAGGGCATTTTGTGAATGTGTTTTATGCACGAGTTTTTGTGCACTGGAGTTTTCACTTTAATTAAAACTAAGGTGCTAATCCCAATTAAAGTAAATAATATATATTTAAAAAAGAAACTGATATTAGACAATGTTCTATTTTGAGTGTCATTGTTTCGACATAATATAATGTAGTCTTTAATAATAATAAGACGTTTTAGTCTGCTTACACCGGGTAATAAACAAACAACTTTACAAGCATGAGTATTTGTTGTCAACCAGTATTTAATAAATTTCTATACGTACCTACCTAAAACTAATTTGGTTTGAATATTCTTATTCCAGAATGGTGTCTTCAACGAAAATTTCCGTGCATGCAACCGTCAATCTTTGAGACAACAATTTGTGACAAGCAATAACTTAATGAGTGAAACGTTCGCATTTGCTGCAGCTTTGGACACCAACATGCCTCTTCGTGGAACCATAGTTAATGGCTTAGATTCGCTGGTGACCAGTGCCGTAACCAACTTCCAATCCTATGCTAGTAAGTGAATTAACACTAAAGAAAATGAAATTTTAAATCAAATTATAGAGTGCCTATGGACTATCTTGTAACACACCATAGAAGAAAAATCTTCTTGACATTGTGAGAGGCCATTTTAAATGCAATGCAATTTTCGCCTGGTAAGCTACCAAACTTTAGGAACCAATTCCCATTGCAATTTAAGTCTCCACACCACAACAGTGGTCACTCCAAAACTTGGAGCGCTTGTAGAGGAGCTTGTTTAGTCGTTTTAAGCTGTGGTCATTACTTACCGCTAGGGGCAACGCTTCCGTGCTCCAGAGGCGACCTGCATCGGTCCCGGTTGTTGTCTTAGGCTCAAGTTAACTCGACTTTAAAGCTCGAATTTACGTTGGCGTAGCAAGCACTTAAATTTAGAAAAAAGCACTTATAAAAAAGGCGTTGGGCTACATCCGCAGCATTCGTGTGGCTTGCAAAGTAAAAAACTTACACTTGCATGATGGTGGGGTAATTTTCGAATGCCCGCCTGGCTAGCTGGCACCTTTAAATCCTCAAGCGCCTAACGTTTTCCGGCAGCTATCCTTCATAGCCAGCTGAAATTTTAGATAATGCATGTTTAACATCTTCGTATCAATAATCTTCTTACATACTCTTAAAACATACATATTTTTCAATGTTTCAGGTAGTAACATGAATGATATGAGTTGCGCAACCTCCGTTGCATCAGCCTACGACTCCCGTTCAAAGACGAACCTATACATCGCTCTTGATGCTACATGGCAGTACGCAGCAATATACCCAGCAATCTCATTCCTCCTGGACCGTATTGAGGTCGGCAAATTTGGCTCTAGTGTGACATTGCTCAACGCCTTCGACGGAAGTGTAGTTATCAATACGACATTCTCTTTAGCCCAATTCCACACTAACTATACCTTGCAAACGCACCAGTCAAGTAAGTTCGATAAAAACTTTATTTGTTTCTTTAACAGTCTATAAATAATCAACCAATGCAATTATTTCTTCTGTACAGTGATGAATGGAGTCAATCTTCAGAACAGTATGACTAACATCCGAGATTTGATGCAACAGACTTTAACAAATGAATCCTTAAGGAATTACGTTGGCGGAAACGCTACCGTACTTCTTTACCTGATCAACTCCGGCAATCTACAGGTTAATCAAGATGTTTGGGAACAAGCGCGATTGCTGAACGATACCGTTCCTGGTATGTTTTTTTATTTATGTATGCTTTATAGCCACATGCTGAGACTGTAAAGTGATTGGTTCTAGTGTTGCCCAAAGGTACGCCAAGAGAAGACTTAGCCATGTCTTGGTCTTGCTATTGCGTACATTGTCTTGGTCGCTCAGTCTTGCAGCAAGAGGCAAACAGGTCTTGCAATTATCTATAAGCCTATTCCTTCTTATTGTACACGTTAGTTTAGATCTTAGAACAGTGCATTAGAGTACTTAGGTACATTTTATGGTTGTACTAAAGTGATGTAGGACAAAAATGTGGTTTAGGTACTGTCATGTGTATCACATGAAAATGTCTTCTACCAGTTTAAATTTTGGCTTATTTCGGAAACGCTAAGGGCACTGAAGCACTTGCAAGTGGAATTTTCGAAACCCAAGTCATTCAGAACCTTGATACGATTCTGCCAGCATCACGCATTTATAGCCGGAGAGTGAATCCAACGTGACGGCTACAGTGTCTCTCTACTGTAGTAAGAAGTGATATATGACGCGTCATCGACTTCCATTCAAGTTTTTGCCTTTTTTTAACTATACTACGTGTTGTATATTATTTATTACATAATTATGCTCTAAACATTTGTTTTTAGCTACTCGGTTGCCTAAAATGTTAGAGGAGATAATTATATATCGGATCATGTTTTTGTTTTCAGATCTTAGGATTCTCTTCGCAACTTCTACTAACCAGTTCGATAACCTTTGGACTTTGGTCAGAGATATGCACAATGATATCAAGACTATAGCGCCATCTACAGCTGGGACCAATGTTGAGATTGTGATGACCCCCTTACTGGAACGGATTCAACAAAGTTAGTGATTAAACTCGATTTATCTAGGTATAGCCTTCGATATAAATCGCTACGCCACTGAAC
This sequence comes from Plagodis dolabraria, assembly GCA_963854805.1. NCBI lineage: Eukaryota > Metazoa > Arthropoda > Insecta > Lepidoptera > Geometridae > Plagodis > Plagodis dolabraria. Next base: position 17,548,438 of record OY978442.1, read on the forward strand.
GATATACTTGTGGATGTTGAGAAAAATCGTGGGTTCTTGTTGCTCAGCTCAAGTTTGTTGTCGCGCCGCCGCCGTATATTTATATACCAACTATAATTGTCTTGCCTCGATTAGCTCACACTATCACCACAATAATGTTTACTTTTATATTCCTACGTCTACATTATTTAATTACCTCTCATACTCACTTAAAATACTTTTACAAATAGAAATACAAAAACTCTTTATTTTTTACCAAGCTAATTTATACTTTAGATTAACTAACATACTTTTCTAAGGTAGTACAATGGGCGGTCTTATCGCTGTGTAGCGATTTTTTTCCAGACAACCTTTGGCTGGACAGAAACTAGAGAAGAGATAGACGGTGTTGAACAATAAATATAGTTTACTTGTAAAAACTATGTTATGAATCATATAGTGATCATATCATTTCATCTGTTAGATAAATACAAAGACAAACTTAATACATTCTAGCATAATAAATATATATTAAACTTTTACAGTTGGCAGAAGAATAGTGAACCCGCTATGTGGATCCAACTTTACTGCTGGGTTGTCTGGTCAAAGGCGCTTCGATGACTTCGTTGAGCCTGGCTTCATCAACTACTACGCGCTCAGCGCCAACTACTTCTACCAGCATCATGACAACAGGAGAGTGCGGATAGAGAGAACAAGCTCTGGTAGTGGCAGTCTTGTGATTTGCCATTCAAGAACTATTATGCAACCCAGGTTATTATTTTTATTATTTGAGGAGTACATTTTTATTAGGTAGGTTGGTAGGTAAGTGCTGTCTTTTGGATCAGTATTTACCATGTCTAGTCTGCCTAATTTGTAGCAATTTCAATCAACCAAGACCTACAGCCAGCTCACGTGACCGTGCGTGACACGGAGTACGCAGGCGCGGCTGCGGACTCCTGCGGATATATTACATAAAAATATTAGGTACCTACCTACTGAATTTTCTAAATTCGTCACTGGAGACGAAATGCATCTGTTATAGGCAGGGGTTAGTTCACTTAACATCAGGTGGGCCCCATGCTAGCACAGTCACAATAACATTAAAAAAAAAGATTTATTGAAGCGATATTATCAAATCTTGTAATTTTAAAACAAACACAACTACCTTCGTACTAAAGATTTTTTAACTTAGTAGGTACCTCTAAACTGCTTAAAATTAAAATTGCCACATAAGTTATCTATCTGATTGAAAAATAATTAATTAGTCGTACTTGTGTAATTTTGAAAATAAATATTTAAGTACATAATCTATCTTTATATTATTCCAGACGGAACGCAACAATGATAGGAGCAGAAGAAAACGCAGTCCTGTGCGAGACACTGGCTGCAAGTGGTAATGTGGAAATCCGTCTTCAGAACTTTTGTGATAACTTCTATACCATCAACACGTGCCCACCGCTGTACATATCAGTGGAGTCTGATCCTGGTACCTCTTCTACAACTACTGCTACTTGCACAGGTGAGATTTTAAGACAAAGAAGCTATTAGACTGGTGCGGATACTTAGGTTATTCCAAACTTATTAATTTCAGATCGTATTTTTGACTGAGTTAAGGAGGAGGTAAAGGACGTTTTTTTGTCACCTCAGAACGTTTGACTGGGTGAACCGATATTGATGACTCTTTTTTTTTCAAATAATGATATAATATGCTGATGCTTATCGTGTGGTCCCGTTTAAATTTCATCAAAATCGATCCAGCCGTTTTTATGTTACACTCCAACTGAAAAGTGTTATCGTAACTTAATGATAATAATATAGTCATTGACAGTGAATAACAATCGATCCCGTAAGTAGCAAGGATCACTGTAAACAGAGTTTTTTTTTTACCTAAAAATTAAACTGACATTAACTCTCAAAAATGTGAAATAAATAAACTAAGTACTTTACTTGATAACTTTAGAACAAGAACAACTTTATCATCTGCAAATTATCAAAAGGAAAAGATATACAGGGTTATTGGTAATATGCTAACAACCTCTTAGGGTTGACATCTGCTAGTCAACCCTAAGAGGTTGTTAGCATATTACCAATAACCCTGTAGACGTTAGGCATAGGTTTGTTAGGATGGCGAGATTTCTAATCTCGCCATCCTAACAAACCTAAGAATATACTTATCTCTAACCTTAACCTTAATATCTAAGAATATACTTATATGTATAACCTGCCTGGAATTTACTTCCCTCAAAAAGTACAGCAACGATATCGAAAGTACCGAACTATTTCAAATTCAAATTCAAAATCATTTATTCAATTTAGGCGTCCACGACGCTCTTATGAAGGCCAATTACAAATTTTAATATTGAAATATTCTACATTGTACTGCCAGTTGCCACGTTCAGCAAAAAAAAATATAGAGCTACTGCGAGAAGAACGGGCAAGAAACTCGGGGCCATTCTTTTAAATATCTTTTAACAATGTGTTATATACAATATAATACGATTATTACAATATTTGTTTACATTACGTAGGTGACAGGTGATAGCTTGGCAGAGGCGGAACTTTCCAAGCATCTTTGTCGTTTAAGTAATCACAAACTTTGTAGTATGATTTCTGTATCAAAATATTTTTCACATGCAACTTGAATTTTCCTTCTGTGAGCATTGTAATATGTTTGGGAACTTTATTATAAAACCGCACACAATTACCTAATAAGGACCTTTTATTTGTCTTTGCTAGTCTAAAACCTGGTACTGCTATTTTATATTTATTCCTAGTGTTGTAATCGTGGTTGTCACTATTTAATTTAAATTTACTCAATTTTTTCCGAACATACATAATATTTTGAAATATAGACTCGATAAAGTTAATATATCAATTTCTTTAAAAAGATCCCTTAGAGATTCCATAAGATCCATTTCATAAATGGCTCGAATTGCACGCTTTTGTAAGATAAAGATTGTCTCTATCTCAGCAGCAGCTCCCCACAGCAATACACCATACGACATAATACTGTGGAAGTACGCGAAATAAACTAGCCGTGCAGTAGCTACGTCTGTTAACTGTCTTATCTTACAAACTGCATATGCAGCAGAACTAAGTCTTCCGGCTAGATCATGTTTATGTGGATCCCACTGTAAAGTTGAATCCATTTTGATTCCCAGAAAGACTGTCGCTTTGTCAATAGAGAGTTTATCCAGGCCAACGAGATTTAATATTTTCTCGATGATACAGGCCAAGCTTACCTAATGTTTGGTTCAACATAAGGAACATTTGGTAATGTGATCTTTTAACATATGGTCTTTTTTTTGGAATTTAAGAGAAGATTATTAGCGGCGAGCCATTCAGAGATCATAGATAACACATTGTTTACATGAATGATCACTATCTTTCCTATCTAATTTAAAAATAGGTATCAACTGCGAATAAAACAATATCGCAGAAATCTTTGACCATGCAAGGCAGATCATTAATATACGCTAGGAACAGAAAAGGTCCCAAAATTGATCCCTGCGGTACACCTATTTTTACCAAAGACCCGAAAGAAGTATTTACGACGTGCTGCCGTGTAGAGCTGCGTCGTGTAGTAGAGTGCACAGAGCGTTCTTCATACAAACGCAGTTTCGTCATATTATAATTAATGTTCAAACTCGCTGAAATTTTGTATGCATAGGTACTGCTGAGCCTAATATCTATACTTCCGGTTTGCCAATCTTTCGATTTATTATTTCTAATAACAATTCCCATACCAAAATATTTTTCGTATTATTTTTTAAAATACGTAATTTTCAACATCCTTGCTTACATCGTTAAGTGAGCTATATTATATCGTTTTTAGGGCCATAAACCGAACTATAACACCCTCGTGCATAATAATTTAATAATATTATACACTATGTGTGTTATAGAATTATCCCTACAAAGTTAAGGTAGTACGCTCGAAGCGCTCGTAGCGAAGTTAGCTTGGCCGTTCTGAATCGATCAGCAAAGTTAAGCAACGTCCGCCTCGGTCATGACTTGGATGGGTGACCGGTGGTGACATACTACTGAGCGCTTCCGTGCTTCGGAAGGCACGTTAAGCCGTCGGTCCCGGTTGTTATCTTAGGATAGCAGTCGTTACAGCATGGTGGTAGGGCACTTTGCAAATGCCCGCCTGGCTAGCTACCACCCTCAAGTTGAAAATCTGTCGCCAAGCACCTAACGGTGTGTTCCGGCAGCTATCCTTGAGAGCCAGTCATTCTAGGCTAGCCTGAACTACATCTTCGACCACATCATCACTTACCATCAGGTGAGATAGTGGTCAAAGGCTAGCCTATCGGCAATAAAAAAAAAAAAAAAAAAAAAAGTACCTAACTGCAAATTATATGCGAGTAAACAGCATTTTCAATTTAACCGGGTAATACAGATTTGTAACAACAAAGAGGTTTAAAGCTAGGTATATGTGCCGCGCGCAAAAAAAAAACTTGTGCGCTATTTTACAAAAGATACGAGTGAGATAAGTCACTTGTATTACTACTATTAGGGATATTTGGCAAACCCAGACGCATAGATATTAGGCTTAAGGACATACATGCTAAGTTTCACCGAGTTTTGTACTCTTAATATATAAAACTAGCCGACCGCGCGCGGTTTCACCCGCTTTACTCCGCTCCCGTCGCTCATAGCGTGATGCGATATAGCCTATGTTCACCGAGGGTAGTGTAGCTTCCTAACAGTGAAAGAATTTTTTAAATCGGCCCAGTACTTTTTGAGCCTATTCATTACAAACATACAAACATACAAAAATAGGTACAAATCTTTCCTCTTTATAATATTAGTATAGATATAGATATTATTAAGATGAAACTACGTTTGTATGGAAAGCGCCACGAGCACTTGTAGCCTTAAATATTTCCTCATCTAGTATTTACTGTGTTTGCAGATAATTCAGCCTGCAGATTCCCCTACGATATCAGGTACCAAGTACAAGTGGAAGACTTGGGATGTTTCAGCGGAGCGGGTAACTTCGGAGCCAGCCTTTTATTCGTGCTTTTCGCTTATATTCTTACAATGATTAATTAATTTTAAATTAGGTACATTTAGTGCAGTATACTTCAGGAGCTTTAAAGTGTCTGAAAGGTATTTAAGTCCCTACCGATTAAATTTAGGTATTGTTCTATTATGTTGCTATCAGAATGACAAATTTGTAAGATGTGCTTACGTAATAAAGAATTTGAGATTGTAATTTATAAAATGAATATCTAGGTACCTACCAACTTCAATTGTAATTTATATAACTTTAAAACATTTAGTTATAATGTGTAATACGTTGTATAGCAAATTATATTACGATTGATTGACAGGGTGACCTACTATACTTGTAGGTATACAACAACACTAAGTAATCTTCAATTATATTATCTAATCTGTTTACATTTTGGTTTACGTGTTTATATCTCAATCTTATCGTTTCATAGTAGTTTTTACATACATTTTCCTGTTTAAAGTTACTTTTTTATTATCATAGAATTCACCCAAAGAAACAATTTTATTAACTAATGTATTATACATATTCACTTATTGTTATAGCGGATACTTACTTAAGATATTTTTTTTACAAATAAACTGTATTAAATATTTATTTTTCATTTATTTAATATATTAGTCCTATGTAATTTATTTTTTGGTATTCATAAAATAGTTGCAGTTACTTCCCCTGACCAAATTTAGTGCAGAATTGGACTTGATGTGGTCGAATTAACCCAAGAGTGATCTGAGACTGGTACAGATTGACTGCACAGAAGGTTCATTAACTCATAATAGGACTTAGGAAAGAGACAGTAAACAACTAAGAACGTAATAAAAGTAAAGAAAATGCAACTCTCATTCGCCCAGGTAGTAAAATGACGTATTTAAATATATTTTTATTTTATTGGTGATTTTTAGCCATTTACCAAAATCTCACCTGATATGGTATGTATAGTGCTCTAAGATTTTAACATGCTTATCTTGGCGACATATTTTGTACTAGGTAGCCTAGCAGGTTACAATGCACAAAATGCCCTTCCGACATGCAGTGAAGCTAAAGCCGGCGGCGCGCGGCGGGCGGCGGGATATACAAACCATAGACCTGATGCGCGGCAATCCATAGCTAATGCCACTAAGCCATCACTGTTTCTATGACCGAAATCATAGCAGATGTCCAAATCAAAAAAAAGTTCGTATACCTGTACCCAAAAAAAATGCGTACCTACTATCAGTGGAGTCTGATCCCGGCAGCCGCAGAAAAATATAATTATTAAAATCTGAGCTTTGACTTTAAATTGATTATGAGTTCGTTTCTTGGCAGGCGCAAATATAACAATATATGTAAGGGACCAAAGTCCATTATGCCTTAAAAAGGCGTCATATCCGCAGAGCATGCGTTATTGCAAACATAAAAATATGACAAGTGTATAGTGTTAAACAACATACATTTTTTCAACGTACGTTTTGGGTATAGTTAAATTCATTCGTGGTGCAGTGTGTCTAGGGCCGACTTCCACGCTAAGGCTCCTAAAATGTCCCCATGAAGTTTTGGTCATGTATAACATGACTGTGTTACTTATCTTACCTACTGCAAAATGCCTTGGACTTATCTCTCTCGCAATGAAAGTCCAGTGGCAACGGTCGACTGCCACTTGGGGGATACATGGTTCGAATCCTGTCGTAGGCTTGTGCTTAACCACATGGTGGTAGAGCGGTTTACGATTGCATACCTTGCTGACTACCACCATCAAGCCAATAACTCTGTTATTTTAAAACCCTTTATTTAACACCTTCGGCCACAATCTGCATCATCACTTAGAAACAGATGATTGAGGGTAAAAGGAAATAAATAGGTTAAAAATAAAATTTCATACTACTGCTCAAACTTAAATATGTATAATATGTATATTTTCAATTATTGTCAATGTACAAAGTACAAACAATACGAATCGATGATGAAACTAAAAAAATAACTGTCAGCAATGAAAGTGATGTGTGAACCAACTGTCACTGTCACAATTAAAAATAAATAAATAAATCCAAGAAAATTGTAATGCAAAACAGAAAACTCGTATAAAAATTAAACCAAATAATATTACATTGTTATTAAATACATAGATTGATTGAACTGTAAATAAAACTAGTTCTGTGATCACAACAGATTTGTTGAAGAACAAAAAGTATTGTTTTGTAAATACCTAGCGAATAAGTTGTTGAAAATGTCTGGAGAGGATTGTGATGGTCTGGATCGTGGCGACAACGATGGACAGAAGCCCGACAAAATGTTCACGCTGAAAAAATGGAATGCAGTTGCTATGTGGAGTTGGGATGTTGAATGCGACACCTGCGCAATTTGTCGCGTTCAAGTTATGGGTAAGTTTTAAAACTGCTTTTGCGATACCTTTTTAAATGATGTATTTTAGCCAATAGTATCTCAACAATGAATAATAATTTATAAATTGATTGTTTTAGTATATTTTGTAGTTTTAGCTAATTGTTATCTTACTTTATTACTTACAACATATTTTTCTTGTAACAATCGTCCCAGTGAGTTTTAATGGCGTTCGCGTCTTGATTGTAAAATAGGTAGGTAATTAAAAAACACTATATTCCCAAATTACCTTCAAGACATCTCACAGATTTATCTCTGTTTTACTACATAATCACAGCTAGCTAGCTAGCTTGAACCGAATCATGTCTTCCCAGAGGATAAAAATCTTCTTGCATTTGCAACTTTTTCCACTCTATGAGCATGGATGTCTTGGTGGATATGTATTTACGGTGGATAAAATGTTTCCCTCCAGCTCATCTTATTTTACAATATAAACTAAAACTACCTGGCAATATTATTAGTTTTTTGCTAGAAATCCCTATATAACCTACTTAAAGACATTGACCTGCCAAGAACAACCGTAACTTCCATCCTAGAATGTGTATCTAAGGCAGCATTAGTAGGATCTTACCAAATTTGGTTAGGTAGGGGAGGAGGCTTGAGCTGGAAGGGGAGCGTTGAAGCATTGTAAAGAGGCCCCTTAACCCTACACCTGGGTTGCAAGTCCCAGGCCCCTCTAGCCTCTTCCTCTGCAACACTATGGACCCGGCACCCGCATGGTAAATCCACATGGAATGCTAAGTAATTTGTCTCATTCACTTGAGGCTGTTCAAAAACAAGTAGAAGTTCACTTCACAGTTGAATATGTTACCTTATGCAAAACAGTGTGAGGATTTTCACCTGTCAGGTGAATGGTGGTCAGTTCTCAGTGGTTTGTTGTTATGCTAAGATTTTACAGAAACTTAAAAAAAAATGTTGTATCCTTGTGAATACATTCTAAGATTAGTCTGTTTTTGAAGTTTATACCAAAAGGTAACTGAGATCCATTATCTCATCTGCTGTTTGTTCAATATTATGATTATTTTGATGACATTGTCCAATATTGTACTAGGCTAGGTCTAGAATAGAAATTGCACACTGATGCATTGATTTAAACACTCTATTCTGACATATTTATCAAAATTATTTGTACATGCCAAAAAGAAGAGTGAGTATCTACTCTGTGCATATCTATGCAGAATGTATAGTATGGCATAGGTCTGCTACATGGCTCATGAATACAGAGTTAAGTATGTATTGCATCTTTGTAAGCAGACTGACAGCTTGTGTCTGTCTGATTGCAAATGTTTTTATATGGTTATGCTCTGTAATGAACTTCTTATTAAAGTCCCAAAGGGCTATAATATGTAATACTTAGTCAGTTAAAGATTCAACATTTTAACAACCTCTTTTGATAGTTAAAAAGTTACTTACCCGAAGGTTGTGAACCACATTAGAGTGAAAAGTTGCACTCTGAGTGCGCTCTAAATAACAGATATCAATTGGAACATAAATAACATTTTGTGTTAAGATTACTATATAGTTATACCAGTGTTATTTTAAGTATACATCGTCTTTCCTTTAAGTTAATGACAATGCATTTGCTTGACTTGCACTCTGTATGACCCTTATGTATATAGTTATTACTCAACTATAGGGGAAGGAAGATTATTGTGATTTGATGTACTCAAAAAGAAAATAATTATAGGTACACAAGTATTATAAATATGTTTTATTGTTTTTTGTCAAAACTTATTTATCTAGAGTCTTATCTACAAACATTGATAAATATTAATGTACTAAATTCTTCTTATAATTAAATAAGTACAGAGTTAGAAGTATACAGGGTTTCTGGCAGAATATGTGACATATCACATAATATGGTAAGAGCCAATAACATAGGTAAGACAACAAAACGCTAGTTGTTTTTTCAAGAAATTGAATTCGGATACAATAATTTAAATATAAAATGGCTGGTATTTTTAATTACGCAGGCACAGTTTAGAGAAAAACAAATAAACTTGTGGGTTGCCAGGCTACAATGTCACTACTACTAAAGGTAAAATACCGGAAGGTGGGCAGCAGCACTTTCTGAGGAACTGATAGCTTAAACCTACGATCCCCTAGAGGCCTGCCAAACGTGGGGATTATGGCAAATCCCCTTTATGAGGGGGAGGGTAGGGCTGCGTTTACCAGTGGACAAACCGGCTGATACAGTACAGACACAGTTTATAAGGAGAACAAGACGCTATTGCTAAGCCTATTCTGTCAATCCGTCTATCCATCCGTATACTATATAACAGTTCAAAAGGTAAGCCTCATAAAAGTGCTGTAGCTTACTGTACGTTCTGTACTCGTATCTTTAAACTATAGAGCTTGTTGGTAGCTTAAAATGTTTACTAACCATGTATTACTATGACTGACAAACTAAAAAATATTTAAATAAATGTGCTAGGGCATTTTAAAATTTGGAGGTACCGATTTCTATTCAGTCTGTACCAGTCAACGCTGATTTTGGTGCTATTTTTTTCAAAGCATAAAGTAGGCTGTCGGCGAAATAGTTACTATGGGAAGAAGGGTCAGTCGTGGTATCTGGAATATTTGTCAAAGTAATCAGTTAACTGAATACTGAATGCACATTGTTAACCCATTGGGTCTTAGAATACGATTCACCAATCAGCGTACAGTATTTAGTTTATCAACTAATCAGGCTTTGATTAATGTTTCAGAAACTAATAGTCAGTGAAAAAAAGGACTGCCAGTTTTTCATTCTACTTTTCAAAGTGACAGACACAACTGTCAATAGAAGTAAAATGGAATGGAAAATTGTCTATTTGATATGTACACTGTCTATTTGATACCTGGCGCTGAAAGGAATAAACCATATTTTTGAAGCCTGTATTTTTTTCAATATATGTAATTGTATGTTACTGGATTGGTACGTAAACATTGCGAGACACTTTATTAATTGATAGTGACAGTTTACATTAAATATTTTTTGTAGTAATTTCTTACATACTATACAACACCTCTATGAAATTGCATGCCTAATTAGCAGTACATCATAGTCTTCTAAATTAATTATTATAAGATTGGAAGCGTCGAAGCTACCTTGAGGTTTGAGGCATATTTTCGGCTTCATTCGAGCAGCGAAATTACTACTTACTTACTTATTATTAATAAACAATATAGCCAGTTTATACGAGTATGTAAAAGTAAATCAATCAATTATTATAAGAATATTACACAATAAAGAGACCAAAATTTAATAATACAGCAATCATGCTAAATAATTATTTGGTTACATATTATTTAAGGTTTTCAAATTGCTATTTACCCAGCATGTATCGACTTTACTTAAATACCTATTTCAGATCTGACACATGGTTCAGGTACAGTTGATGACCTCGCGTTATGGTGATTATTTCAAATGTTTGTGGAGCGATTTAGTTCATAAACAAACTCTAAAATTATATTGTTAAAACACTTCCCGGGTAAACTGAATAATATAATCAAACCATCAAAAGTTACCATCGACATGACGAGATCACCTCTAGTCATTAAAAAAATAATAGACATAAAATTTGAGGATTCACTAGGTACATAATAAAAGCGCAGAAAAAATAATACATAATAGCTTAAGTACTGTAAACTTCGGAAAATATAACATTTCCATAGGAAATGAGTGAAATTCAGATCAAAAGAGATCTTAATTGTTATTAACTTAGATCACGATCATCTTATGATTCAATATTATATATAAAAAAGAATAAATACCTATTAAAATAATTATTAGCAACCGCATGGCATAGGTTTTATGTTGGCAATAGCACTCATTCTTCTAGATCTCGTGCTTCCTCTGCCAGTCATTTTATTTTCGATTTGTTCAAGACTCTTGCCTCGCGTTTCGGGAACAAAAACAATAACAAAGAACAAACCTACGAAACATATGCTACCGAATAGCCAAAACGTACCAGCTGGGCCGATAGCATCGAGAATATTTTGAAATGTCTTTGTAACTGTAAAAGTGCACAACCAGTTAAATGCTGTGCAGATTGAAGCGGCATTGCCTCGTATTTTAGCTGGTAAAATTTCACCCATCATCAACCACGGTATTGGGCCGAAAGCTAATGAAAAGCCTAATAAATATATCATTAGACTGGCTAACGGTAACCAGCCCAAATTAGAGACGTCTTGTTTTAAATCGCTTTGGACATAGAAAAATGAGCCTAACACCACTAGCGTCACGGTCATAGTCACCGACGATACGTACAGCAACACTTTCCTTCCAGCTCTGTCTATGATCGCTGTAGCTAGAAAAGTGGATGCAAAATTAACAACACCAACGATAATCGTGGACAATTTCTCATCGACTGAACTTCCTGACATATGGAATATTTTGACCGTGTAAAATATTACTGCATTTATCCCTGACAGTTGCTGGAAGGTCATTAAACCCAAGGAGATGAAAATAGCTTTCATATACTTCATACTCAATAGTTCCCCAATACTGGTATCAGACTTGGATTCGGCGTCAGATAGAGCAATATCCCGCAGTTCACTCTCGATTGAAGTATTCTTCCCGCGTAACCACACGAGAGCTTTTCTAGCTTCGTCCTCACGGCCCTGCGATATGTACCATCTCGGTGTTTCTGGTATCATTAACATTAAAATGAAGAATGGTACAGGTAGAGCAGCTCCAAGATAAGCCAGCTCCGACCAGTTAAGATATTTTCCGGCGAGATAACAAATCAATATACCGATGTTCCCAATGGCCGTTGGAAAAAGTCCTAGAGTCCCGCGAACTTCTGGTTGAATTGTTTCGCCGAGGTATACTGGGAAGGCTAGTGATCCGATGCCGACGCACAGGCCACATATGGCTCTACCTACAAGCACGAGATGAACAATCTGCGCAGTGGCAATTAAGATCCACCCTATGAAGAAGGGTGGAGCTAGCATTAGTATGGTTCTTTTCCGTCCTATGTAGTCCACCAGCGGCCCGCCAATTATTCCACCAACGAGAGCGGCTAAGGGCATTATACTCCCAATCCAGCTTGCCTGTTGGAATTGTTTTCATATTAGTTTATTTTCATTTTAGATAGCGCAAATAAATATGGCTATAGTATAGGTTTAACAAGATAGTATTATATTACCTGTTCTTCAGAAACTTTCAACTCTGTGCTCTCCTCCATTGATACAAGAGCCGGTGACGTGTAAGCCGATGAAAAACCAACTATCATTGAACCCATAGAGACAGCCACAGCGGCCAGCACCTGAAAGTACATAATATAATGTCATGTAATATAATTCAATCTAATTCTTCGGTTACATGTGTATAGTAGGCATCTATTTCAAATTTTCTATGCCTGATAGGTTAGCCTTTGACCACTATTCCACCTGATGGTAAGTGATGATGCGGTCGAAGATGTTGTTCAGGCTAACCTAGAATTACTGGCTCTCAAGGACAGCTGCCGGAACATACCGTGCGGTGCTTGGCGACAGATTTTCTACTTGAGGGTGGTAGCTAGCCAGGCGGGTATTCGCTAAATGCCCTTCCACCATGCTATAACGACTGTCATCCTAAGACAACAACCGGGACCGACGGCTTAACGTGCCCTCCGAAGCACGGAAGCGCTCAGTAGTAATGTCACCAGCGGTCACCCATCCAACTCATGACTGCGGCGGACGTTGCTTAGCTTTGCTGATCGGTTCAGAATGGCTAAGCAAACTTCGCTACGAGCGCTTCAAATATAGATATATTTATGTTGCAACATTTTAGTAGTGTATTTCATAAAATTTCATCTCTAAACGTATAACATCACGTACTTTATAGCTTTCCTACTGAACCGAGGCGTGCAATAACTTGACAATTGAAGGCACGAATATGACGCGATTTCCTTGGAGGTGTGTGCTGTCTGGCTACCATTCATTTAAACAATCATTCACTTTGATTGTGCCCACTTACGAGTCATCAGCACGCTGAATCAATTGTGAATTATTAATTGTTACTCTAATGTTTATCATCACTTTGTATAAAATTGTGTTTTTAGACAACAATTTGTAACGTAGCAAAATTCGTGTGACCTTTTCTGTTTGGATTACATTTTGTCAGCTTATGGTGAAGTTAAAAATTGTTAGTAAGGTTTAGTAAAGTAATTATTGCTTGTAATATTATTGCTTGTAATACCAATGCATTGGTATTACAAGCATTGGTGTTTAATGACTTTTCAAGATACCCTTAATCCGAGAAAAACCGTCAAAATAAAAATAAATACGTTTAACCGAAACTAATATGTTATCACTTTATTAAATATTCAAAAATAATATTTATTTTTATTATCTATCTATTTCGTGATGAAGTACAATAGGTCGACGAACTAGCAAGTTTGCCTTAAAACGTAAATCGAACAAATCAATTTAACTTCAAATAATACGTTTAATCCGTGGGGTGCTCTGGGTTAGAATGTCGCACCTGCATTTGCCCTTGAGTGTTGTAAGAGGCGACGAAGAGAAAAATACAAGAAGGTGGGAAGCAGCGCCTTCTGAAGAATTGACAACTTCTACTGCGATCCCCAAGACACCTGCCAAACGTTATGGCAAGACCTTGTTCATCGTTGGACGTGCTGATTGATGTGATGATAAAACATTTATACGTTTAGTCAGATCTGATCTTTCCTCAAAGTTCAAGAGCTCGTAGTAGTGCTTGTCAAGTAGTTCTTGATCGATCAACTAGTTTAAGCATTTTCGCTGTCGTCATGACTGTTAAGGGTGACCTCTACATTACATTTACTACTAAGCGTTTCTGTGCTTCCTGTTGTATTAGGAAAATATTTTTTTAGTTTTTGAAAAACACTGTTTTACAATTAATATATATTAATAGGCTTCCCACTAGGATTCCCTGTTTTGGGAAGTCTATTTACTTCCTAATATACACATTGAAGTGATTGTTATTGCATTTATACATGACCAAGTTATAATAAAATCATCTTAAATCATTCAAAACTATTAATAACATTCAATTTACATAAGGATGGCAGTCATAGTCATAGGGAATTTAGAGACGCCCGCCTGGCTAGTTACTGCCCTCAAGTAGAAAATTTGTCGCCAAGCATCTAACGGTGTGTTCCAGCAACTGTCCTTGACAGCCAGTAATTCTGGATAAGACTAAACAACATCTTCGACCGCAATAACATCATGTGAGATTGTGGCTAACTTAGCAGCTAAAAAAATAATTGTATGTTTTTTATTCTAGTATTTATTAAGGTTCTGTTCTAGAAAACGAGACCCTGTTAAGCTTCGGCTGTCCCTCTAACTGATCTTTATTTTTGGAATGGTAATAGGGTGCTGGTTGAAATTTTCACAGAATATGTGTTAGCATGGCGGATTGCCTAAGAATGAATAATAATAGAAAGTTTTAAAAAAAGTCCTCATGCAAGAAACGTGTTCATTTTAAAAGTTTTTCTGTTTATGCTCTATCGTAAAAACGGAAATACCTACATAATATATAAGCGTCAAACTTCGTATGATTGTGGTCCAATATCCACAGTATAGTAACAAATAAGAAAAACCAGCCAATTAAAGCGGGTCGGAAACCCTCTAAGATTCTCGAACTGTTTATAAAATAGGTATAACGATTTTTTGTTATGTACATTCTGTATTGGTACGAAACCTTCGGTGTTCAATTCCAGCCCGCACTTGGCCGTTATTTTTTTATTTCATTCTTCAGCCGATACTTACAGTATAATAAGCTGTATGCACCAACAGCTTATTATACTGTATCGGCTGGTTTTTTCGCTGCTGAACACAGGCTCCCTCATAAAAGGGAGGTTTGCCATAATCCCCATGCTGTGAAGGCGTATTGGGGATCGCAGTGTAAGATAGCAGTTCCTCAGAAAGCGCTGCTGCCCTACTTCCGGTATATTACCCTTAGTCGAGTCTTACTACACCCAAGGGCAGAGATAGGAGGTGATATTCTGGCGTATCATCATGCATACGGGTCTGCTTCGCACACTGCGTACAGGTTGATTGTATATGTCGTCTACAATACTGGTGAATATCAGCATGAGTTGCAATAAAATTACTATAATCATCCTAGTATTGGCCAATTCTTTTCTCAGTTAATTGAGTGGAACTTAAAAACATGCGCCCAACTTAGAGGTATTCTCTACCCAACAAATAATAGATGATTCAGTCAAAATTAGTGCGTGGTCATACATATAAAAAAAACATACGCGTCTACCCGAGAACCTACCTTTTTTACAGGGTTATGACAGTACAAGCACAAGGCCCACAGATGTTAAGCGGTAACCTATGCCTATAATAGAGAGTTGTATTACTTTTTTTGTAATTTTTTACTAAATACCTGTGCGTAACTAGTGCGCCGTGCTAGCCGCTAGTTTATTTATATATGTAATTAGAAAATATATGCGCTTGAACCTTCATATTAAGAAGAGATCACAGATAAATATGCATAAATGTTTTGAACTCATAAATATATTCATTTATATAGTATATATAATATTTTGTTGGTAACCCAGAGCTTACTTATAGAATTCTATATATATATATATTCTATAACCTAACTGCAAAACAAAAATGTGTGATCATTTAAGGCCCTGTTTTTTTAGTTGAAACAATGATAGCCGAGTGGTTATTGCTAAGGACTATGGCGCCGCAGGGCCAAGGTTTGATTCCCACCGGCTGTGGCGCCTGGCTATGTGCCAGACTCAACATATGGCTCAGAATGATGGGCGCAGTGCAGTTCGTCACATATGACGAAATGCATCTGTTATAGGTAGAGGTTACCGCTTAGCATCAGTTGGGCCAGTCAGAATGATGGGCGCAGTGCAGTTCGTCACATATGACGAAATGCATCTGTTATAGATAGAGGTTACCGCTTAGCATCAGTTGGGCCAGTTGGTTGACAATCACATAAAACATAATTAAAAAGGCGTTCTTCTTTGTCATTGACTCATCACCAATCTATTAGTACGTAAAACTCTCCTTTTTATGAAAGACAGAAATTATCCTCAATTCTCTTAAAGCTGCAAATTAACCAACATATCTTAAGTCTACGACAAATATTTAATTTAAAAATAACCCTTCCATGTTCTAGTTGGACTCACAAACCATGGGTTCCGTACAAACAGAATGTATCATAAAATCGTTACTTTTTCATACAGTTCGAGATCCATAGCTCACCGGCCGGTTTTATTATTTCTTGTTGTACGTATAAGATACTGGACTATAATCATACCAAGTATGACGGTTGTATTAATTACTATTGAGAAAAACATTTTTTTACTAAGTATTATTTGTTAGGCAATCCGCCATATAACACAAATTCTGTAAGAAACTTCCAAAGAACAGCCCTACGGTTGTAATAGGGTCCCGTTTTATAGTGCAGAACGCTAAAAACTATTATTTTAATTTAGGCTTGCCTTTCACCACTATCTAACCTGATGGTAAGTGACTATGAGATCCAAGATGTTGTTCGGGTTAACCTAGAATTATTGGCGATCAAGGACAGTTGCCGGAACACACTGTCAGGTGCTTGACGACAGATTTTCTACTTGAGGGTGGTAGTTAGCCAGGCAGGCATTCGCAAACACCCTACCACCATTTTTTTTTTTTTTTTTTCTCCCGGGAAAATCCTTTATGGATACCACCCGCCCCGGGGGGAGCGGAGTGGTTATGTGGGAGTCCTCGCCTGAAGGGCCTTACTACCCCCTCGGGGGGGTAGTAAGTGAGGTTACCCACTAAAAACCCGGGATGAGCAGTCTGCCGCCTAGTAGGGCGAAATGGGGTAGCGTTAGCAGTCACCATCTCGCCCCAGCGGCCGGCCCGTCACCGATGACGGGCCCCGGCCAATGGAGGGATGACCCGGCTCATTGGGGCCATCCCCCAGACGTGTGGGATCGTGCAAGCCAGTGGAGAATCCCCCGACTCTCCACCGGTGATCCGCACAACACTAGGAAAGAGCGAGAAGGCGCCCGAACCGCCTTCTCCTCCCCCCAGTTCGTCTACGCCGGAGCGGGTCCGCGAGGACGTCGTCCTCCCTCGCCCGCTCCGCGGCCTCTTTCTGCGCCATCACCGCTTCGCAGAAAGAGACCACCGCCTGCCACGATCCGTCGCTACCGAGCACAGCGTTAACCACGCTCGGCAGCGACAGATCTGCGCCAATGACCGCTGTGAGGGTGTGCCGCATGGGACTCCACGCGGCGCACTCCTCCAGCGTGTGGAGCGCCGTGTCTTCTGACTCTCCACACTCGTGACAGGCGGGGGTCGCCTCCCGTCTCGCGATGTGATGCAGGTACTTTCCGAAACATCCGTGTCCGGAAAGCACCTGCACCAATCGGAAGGTCAGCGACCCGAATCGCCGCCCTACCCACCTCCGGAGGACCGGGCGAATGGCATCCACCGTCCTCTGTCCAGGGACCGGTGGAGCCAGGTCCTCCGTCCACCGCCTCAACAGGGCGGCCCGAGCCCGCCGTCGCATGCGCGTGACCTCCTCCCACGCTGGAGGCTCCCCGCGGGATCTCCTCGCCGCCACGAAGTGGTAAACTTCGGCGAGGATCTCCGCTTGGAGCTCCCAGGGGGGATCACCGGCCAGCACGCATCCCGCCGTCCAGGACACCGTCCGGTACCCGCGTATCGCCCTCGTCGCGATGACCCGCTGCGGACGTCGCAGCAGGGCCTTATTGGCGCGACCGAGGGCGTCCACCCAGACAGGTGCCCCGTACAAGGCCATACTCCGGATCACTCCGGAGTACAGGCGACGACATGTGGCGTTCGGGCCGCCCACGTTGGGCAGCAGCCTCCCAAGGGCGGCTGCGGCGCCTATGACTTTTGGGGCCAGTTGTGTGAAGTGGGCCCCAAAAGTCCACCGCCCGTCCAGGATGAGACCCAGGTACCTCATCTGGGTCCCAACCCGGACCAGGACCCCGTCCAGGTCTATCCTCGTTCCTGGAGGGGGTCCCCCCCGAGGCCCATGGAACATTAGGGCCTCGGTCTTGGAGAGGGCGACCTCCAGCCCCAGGGCACGTATGCGGCCGACCACGAGTGTCGTGGCCACCGTGGCCCGCCGCACCGTCTCCCCGAGGTCCCTCCCCTTGACCACGACTAGGGTGTCATCCGCGTAGCACGCAACCCGCATACTTGCGGGAAACGTGCCGCGGAGCACCCAGTCGTAGCCAATGTTCCACAGGAGCGGTCCCAACACCGACCCCTGTGGAACCCCGCAGGACACGCGACGTCGCCTCAGACCGTCGCGTCCCTCCACCAGGACCTCGCGGTCCTGGAGGTAGTCAGCCAACAGCCTACGCAGATACAGGGGCACTCCGTGATAGCGGAGCGCCTCCCGTATTGTTCCGTGCGGTAGGCTGTTGAAGGCGTTGGCAATGTCCAGCGAGACAGCCAACGCCTTTTCCCCCCCGCTGACCGCGTCCTGCGTCCACCCCTTGATCCAGAGCAGGGCGTCTATCGTCGACCGCCCTGCTCTGAATCCGAACTGGGCCTCTGAAAGTTCAGGCCCAGTTCCCCCCAGATGCCGGATGACACGGGAAGCTACTATTCTCTCCAGCAGCTTCGCCGTGTCATCCAGCAGCACGATTGGCCTGTATGCGGCGGGCGAGTCGGCGTCTCGCCCTTCCTTCCGCAACAGGCACAATCGCCCGTCCTTCCAGAGCTTCGGGAACTGACCCGACGTGTGGCACGCGTCGAACAGTTCCCGAAGCTGACCGCCCATCTCCCTAAGGGCGATCCTGAGGACCCGCCCGGGAATCCCGTCTGGTCCCGGGGCAGTCTTCTTGCCACTCAGGCGAGAGACTGCTACCTCCATCTCCACCTCTGAGATAGGTGGAATGGAGGCCGGGTCCTCCTCCTCCTGGAAGGACGGCGTGGCCATCGGTGGAGGGGTGTAGTGGGGGTCGCTGTCGGGGAATAGCCCCCCCAGCACCCTCTCCAGGAGCTCTGGCTCCAGGGACTCTGTGATAGGGGGCGCGCTGCCCCGGAACTTATTCCGGGCAGCCTTATACGGGCGCCCCCATGGGTCCCTGTCGAGGCCCTCCAGCTCCTCACTCCAGCCTAGAGCCTTAGCTCGGCCGATGGCCAGCTTCAGCTCCTGTTTGGCTAACTTTACATCGCCATGCAGGAGCTGCTCGGCCGCCAGCTGCTCCGCCGGCAGCTGGTCGTCCGTCCGGCCGTGACGCCGCCTCCTGCAATGATAATAGAGGCGGCGCGTCTCCGAGCATCGCGCTCGGAGATCCTCGATCTCCGAGCACCACCAATAAACCTGGCGGCGCTCGGGGCGGCGTCGGGACCTCGGCATGGCGGCGTCGCAGACGGCCGTCACCGCCTCACGGAAGTGGCCCGCCGCGATGTCCACCTCCGGGTGCATGGGGGCGGCCACCCATGACTGTACGATGGCCGCCTCCTCAGCCAACTCTGCATCGAGGCGACCAATCGCCCAGCGCGCAAAAACCGCCCTCTCCACGCGCCGAGTCCCTCCTTGGTTGGAGGTGGCGATCTCGAACCGGATGTAGTTATGGTCCGAGAGAGTCGCCACCTCCGCCTCCACTCTCCAGGCCTGGACACGTGCTGCGACCACCGGGGTGGCGAACGAAAGGTCCACCACGGACCCCTCGTTGTGTCGCACGCACGTGTGGACCGACCCCCTGTTGAGGAGGGTCAGCCCTGCGGCAACCGCCCACTCCACGACAATCTCCCCGCGAGTGTCAGTGGAGGGGTTGCCCCAGGCCTGGGCCTTGGCGTTCAGGTCCCCCATGAGGAGGACCTCACGTGGTGCCTGCCTTCTCACCGCCGCGGCCAGGAGGTCTAGATAGACCTCCAGCTCCGCGACGGTCCTATTGGGGGAGAAGTATGTGCCCACTACCGCATACCTCTCCCACTTGGCCACCACGTACCCCGAACCCCTCTCTAACACCGAGAGGGGGGGGCCGCCACTGGCACGTCCAATTATCGCTACGGAGCCGTCCAGATCCCCAGCCCAGTAGGGATGGGACTGGGGAATGTAGTACGGCTCCGCGGCGACCGCCAAATCGATCCGCCACTGCGCCAGGGACTGCATAAGCAAATCCTGAGCCCTGACGCAGTGGTTTAAATTCGTCTGGAGGAGATTGTGCTGTCCGACTTGATCCATTAATCGGACGGCACAACCTCCATGCTCGCCGCGCGGCGAGCAGCCTCAGGTGCGGCTCTGGATGCCGGTCGGGGGATGGCCGGGGTCCTGGCGGCCTGACCCTTCGTCTTTGGGGGGACACAGTTTTGTCCCCCCATCCTGTGCTCGGCGGGTCGCCCCGATTCAGCGCATATCGCGCAGTGTGGGGCCCTCCTCTGGCAGCTCACCGCCTTGTGGCCTGCGCCTCCACAACGGAAGCACAGGTCC
The DNA here is from genome assembly GCA_963854805.1 of Plagodis dolabraria. Taxonomy (NCBI): domain Eukaryota; kingdom Metazoa; phylum Arthropoda; class Insecta; order Lepidoptera; family Geometridae; genus Plagodis; species Plagodis dolabraria. The sequence continues at coordinate 17,569,176 of OY978442.1, forward strand.
CCCCTGTCTGCCGACGAGGGACACTGGGGGCGCGTATGGCCGAGTCCCATGCACTTGCCACCACTCGCACCGAGCTCCACCCCACCAAAAGCCTGCCCTGTGCCAGCAGCACTTTGGCTGCTGCAATCGGGCAGGAAACAAGGGAGGAGCCGGTCCCGCCGAAGCTTCGCTGCACCTCTCCGGCTTTGACGTGCAGTACGTCACAGCCGCCCACCTTAGCGACCGCTGCCGCCACTTTCTCCTTAGTGGCGGCGTCGTCCAGGCCCGTCACGTGCAAAAACACCCTACCACCATGCTGTAACGAATGACATCCTTTTTTTTTTTTTTTTTTTTTTCACCCGGGAAAATCCTTTATGGATACCACCCGCCCAGGGGGGAGCGGAGTGGTTATGTGGGAGTCCTCGCCTGAAGGGCCTTACTACCCCCACGGGGGGGTAGTAAGTGAGGTTACCCACTAAAAACCCGGGATGAGCAGTCTGCCGCCTAGTAGGGCGAAATGGGGTAGCGTTAGCAGTCACCATCTCGCCCCGGCGGCCGGCCCGTCACCGATGACGGGCCCCGGCCAATGGAGGGATGACCCGGCTCATTGAGGCCATCCCCCAGACGTGTGGGATCGTGCAAGCCAGTGGAGAATCCCCCGACTCTCCACCGATGATCCGCACAGCACTAGGAAAGAGCGAGAAGGCGCCCGAATCGCCTTCTCCTCCCCCCAGTTCGTCTACGCCGGAGCGGGTCCGCGAGGACGTCGTCCTCCCTCGCCCGCTCCGCGGCCTCTTTCTGCGCCATCACCGCTTCGCAGAAAGAGACCACCGCCTGCCACGATCCGTCGCTGCCGAGCATAGCGTTAACCACGCTCGGCAGCGACAGATCTGCGCCAATGACCGCTGTGAGGGTGTGCCGCATGGGACTCCACGCGGCGCACTCCTCCAGCGTGTGGAGCGCCGTGTCTTCTGGCGCTCCACACTCGTGACAGGCGGGGGTCGCCTCCCGTCTCGCGATGTGATGCAGGTACCTTCCGAAACATCCGTGTCCGGAAAGCACCTGCACCAATCGGAAGGTCAGCGACCCGAATCGCCGCCCTACCCACCTCCGGAGGACCGGGCGAATGGCATCCACCGTCCTCTGTCCAGGGACCGGTGGAGCCAGGTCCTCCGTCCACCGCCTCAACAGGGCGGCCCGAGCCCGCCGTCGCATGCGCGTGACCTCCTCCCACGCTGGAGGCTCCCCGCGGGATCTCCTCGCCGCCACGAAGTGGTAAACTTCGGCGAGGATCTCCGCTTGGAGCTCCCAGGGGGGATCACCGGCCAGCACGCATCCCGCCGTCCAGGACACCGTCCGGTACCCGCGTATCGCCCTCGTCGCGATGACCCGCTGCGGACGTCGCAGCAGGGCCTTATTGGCGCGACCGAGGGCGTCCACCCAGACAGGTGCCCCGTACAAGGCCATACTCCGGATCACTCCGGAGTACAGGCGACGACATGTGGCGTTCGGGCCGCCCACGTTGGGCAGCAGCCTCCCAAGGGCGGCAGCGGCGCCTATGACTTTTGGGGCCAGTTGAGTGAAGTGGGCCCCAAAAGTCCACCGCCCGTCCAGGATGAGACCCAGGTACCTCATCTGGGTCCCAACCCGGACCAGGACCCCGTCCAGGTCTATCCGCGTGCCTGGAGGGGGTCCCCCCCGAGGCCCATGGAACATTAGGGCCTCGGTCTTGGAGAGGGCGACCTCCAGCCCCAGGGCACGTATGCGGCCGACCACGAGTGTCGTGGCCACCGTGGCCCGCCGCACCGTCTCCCTGAGGTCCCTCCCCTTGACTACGACCAGGGTGTCATCCGCGTAGCACGCAACCCGCATACTTGCGGGAAACGTGCCGCGGAGCACCCAGTCGTAGCCAATGTTCCACAGGAGCGGTCCCAACACCGACCCCTGTGGAACCCCGCAGGACACGCGACGTCGCCTCAGACCGTCGCTTCCCTCCACCAGGACCTCGCGGTCCTGGAGGTAGTCAGCCAACAGCCTACGCAGATACAGGGGCACTCCGTGATAGCGGAGCGCCTCCCGTATTGCTCCGTGCGGTAGGCTGTTGAAGGCGTTGGCAATGTCCAGCGAGACAGCCAACGCCTTTTCCCCCCCGCTGACCGCGTCCTGCGTCCACCCCTTGATCCAGAGCAGGGCGTCTATCGTCGACCGCCCTGCTCTGAATCCGAACTGGGCCTCTGAAAGCTCAGGCCCAGTTCCCCCCAGATGCCGGATGACACGGGAAGCTACGATTCTCTCCAGCAGCTTCGCCGTGTCATCCAGCAGCACGATTGGCCTGTATGCGGCGGGCGAGTCGGCGTCTCGCCCTTCTTTCCGCAGCAGGCACAATCGCCCGTCCTTCCAGAGCTTCGGGAACTGACCCGACGTGAGGCACGCGTCGAACAGTTCCCGAAGCTGACCGCCCATCTCCCTAAGGGCGATCCTGAGGACCCGCCCGGGAATCCCGTCTGGTCCCGGGGCAGTCTTCTTGCCACTCAGGCGAGAGACTGCTACCTCCATCTCCACCTCTGAAATAGGCGGAATGGAGGCCGGGTCCTCCTCCTCCTGGAAGGACGGTGTGGCCATCGGTGGAGGGGTGTAGTGGGGGTCGCTGTCGGGGAATAGCCCCCCCAGCACCCTCTCCAGTAGCTCTGGCTCCAGGGACTCGGCGACAGGGGGCGCTCTGCCTCGGAACTTATTCCGGGCAGACTTATACGGGCGCCCCCATGGGTCCCTGTCGAGGCCCTCCAGCTCCTCCTGCCAGCCGAGGGCCTTAGCCCGGCCGATGGCCAGCTTCAGCTCCTGTTTGGCTAACTTTACCTCGCCATACAGGAGCCGCTCGGCCGCCAGCTGCTCTGCCGGCAGCTGGTCGTCCGTCCGGCCGTGACGCCGCCTCCTGCAGTGATAGTAGAGGCGGCGCGTCTCCGAGCATCGCGCTCGGAGATCCTCTATCTCCGAGCACCACCAGTAAACTTGGCGGCGCTCGGGGCGGCGTCGGGACCTCGGCATGGCGGCGTCGCAGACGGCCGTCACCGCCTCCCGGAAGTGGCCCGCCGCGATGTCCACCTCCGGGTGCACCGGGGTGGCCAGCCACGTCCGGACGATAGCCGCCTCTTCAGCCAACTCGGCATCGAGGCGACCAATTGCCCAGCGCGCGAAAGACTCCCTCTCCACGTGCCGAGTCCCTCCTTGGTGGGAGGTGGCGATCTCGAACCGGATGTAGTTGTGGTCCGAGAGAGTCGCCACCTCCGCCTCCACTCTCCAGGCCTGGACACGTGCTGCGACCATCGGGGTGGCGAACGAAAGGTCCACCACGGACCCCCCGTTGTGTCGCACGCACGTGTGGACCGACCCTCTGTTGAGGAGGGTCAGCCCTGTGGCAACCGCCCACTCCCTGACAGTCTCCCCGCGAGTGTCAGTGGAGGGGTTGCCCCAGGCCTGGGCCTTGGCGTTAAGGTCCCCCATGAGGAGGACCTCCCGTGGTGCCTGCCTTCTCACCGCCGCGGCCAGGAGGTCTAAATAAGCCTCCAGCTCCGCGACGGTTCTATTGGGGGAGAAGTATACGCCCACTACCGCATACCTCTCCCACTTGGCCACCACGTACCCCAAGCCCCTCTCTAACAACGAGAGGGGGGAGCCGCCACCGGCACGTCCAATTATGGCCACGGAGCCGTCCAGATCCCCAGCCCAGTAGGGATGGGACTGGGGAATGTAGTACGGCTCCGCGGCGACCGCCAAATCGATCCGCCACTGCGCCAGGGACTGCATTAGCAAATCCTGAGCCCTGACGCAGTGGTTCAAATTCGTCTGTAGGAGGTTGTGCTGCCCGACCTGATCCATTAATCGGACGTCACAACCTCCATGCTCGCCGCACGGCGAACAACCTCAGGGGCGGCTTTGGCTGCCGCTCGGGGGATGGCCGGGGTCCTGGCGGCCTGTCCCTTCGTCTTTGGTGGGGCACAGTTTTGTCCCCCCATCCTGTGCTCGGCGGGTCGCCCCGACTCTGCACATATCGCGCAGTGTGGGGCCCTTCTTTGGCAGCTCGCCGCCCTGTGGCCTGCGCCTCCACAACGGAAGCACAGGTCCCCCCTGTCTGCCGAGGAGGGACACTGGGGGCGCGTATGGCCGAGTCCCATGCACTTGAAGCAGCGCATGGGACGAGCCGCCAGTGCCACCACTCGCACCGAGCTCCACCCCACCAAAAGCCTGCCCTGTGCCAGCAACACTTTGGCTGCTGCAATCGGGCAGGAAACAAGAGAGGAGCCGGTCCCGCCGTAGCTTCGCTGCACCTCTCCGGCTCTGACGTGGAGAACGTCACAGCCCCCCACCTTGGCGACCGCCGCCGCCACTTTCTCCTTGGTGGCGGCGTCGTCCAGGCCCGTCACGTGCAATTGCGCGGACTTTACGGGCCTCGAGACGTTGGCCACCTCGGACAGGACACCGCGGAGCTTCTCCGCGAGCCTGTCCGCTTTGTCTCCGCTTTGAGAGCCAGGAATTTCGAGCATCCTAGCTCCCGTGGCCGTCTGGCGGAAGTGGATGCGGTCGATCCCCAATCCTTGGAGATCGACCTTCTCTTGCGCCGCCTCGACGATGGTTTTGTACGTAACCCCCTTTTCCGCGGCTTCGGGCTGCAGCGTCAGCACAACAGCCGCGGATTTGGGGGCTTTCATCGCCTTCGTCTTCTTTGGCCTGGTGGCAGTGGAAGCCTTATTGACTTTAGGCTTCACGGCGGAGGGGAGGGCACGAGCTGCTGGGACAGGAGCGGGAGCGGGCGTTGCTAGGGAGGAAGATTTGCCCTTCCCTTTTCCTTTCCCCTTTTTTACTACCGCGACCCAGGTGTCCACCTGGGCCACAGCAGTTGGCACAGTAGTTTTTGGGGCGATGGGAGCCGCAGTCGAGGGCGTGGCAGCAGCCTGCGAGGCCTGGCCAACCCGCTTACGAGGGGTTGGTTTCGGGGGTGGGGGCGCAACCACTGCTGCAGCCTTCTTCGCGTCCGCTCTGAGAGGTGGGCGAAGAACCGGCGCTGGCAGGAGGCGATCCTCGATACCCGCGAGTCGGGCATTGAGCATTTGCCCGAACGTGGTTGTCAAGGAGCGCGTCATCTCCTCCACTAACTCTGCCCCCAGTACAACGGCAGGGGGGGCCGGCGTCTCGGCGGCAGCGGCTGCTGCTGCTACTGAAGCAGCAGACGTGGCGGCAGCCGCCTGGGTCTTGGCTTCGGTGAAGCCGCGCCGCAGCGCCTTCACCTCTGCCTTGCAGGCCTCCAACTCGAGGCGCACGCGACTATTTTCGGCTCTCAGCCGCCGCGTCTCTTCCGCCTCACTCCTGCTGGCCAGTGCGTCGACAACCTCCCTCAGGGTCGACGCAGACCTTTTCAGGCGAGCAACGAATTCGCCTTTTAGGTTGCCAGATTTCTTGGCAACCTCTAGGATGCAGGCGAGCATCCCTCCTGCTTGTGCCCTGAGCTCTTGGGCGTTTAGCCCGCTGAGGTCAACGAACCCGGCAAGGACATCGGAATCACTTCCGGTGTCTAAAAGACTTCCAGCGGCCACAGCGGCCGGCCCCTTTTTAAACTTCCTGCTCTGCAGGACCTCCGCCAGCTCCTCCACTAGTGGCTTGGGCTTCACAAACTCCTCTCGCGTCGGGCCTGTTTTTGTGCCCTTCGCCCTTCCCCTACGCGCCGTATTGACCTTAGCGGCCGACGTCTCCTCGGTTTCAGTGTCCGACTCTAGGTAGCCGGGCACGTAAAACGAGGAGTAAGGCCGCTTCCTCCGGCTGTCACCCACGTCGCATAACTCCTCAAATACGGACTCCACGTCCGACCGCACTTCGTCCCCCATGGAGACCTCCGACGGATCTCTTGAAGGGCCGTTTTTCAGGCTCTCATTAGTGCCGCTCGAGCGGCCCTCAGACATAACAATAGGTTGGCCCTGAGAAGGGCCTTTTGCAAATTTTCCTTTCGCGTCTCTGTTGACTAACGAATGACATCCTAAGTCAACAACCGGTATCGTCGGCTTAAGCACGGAAGCGCTCAGTAGTATGTTATTAGCGGTCAAAGTCCAAGTCACGACCGCGGCGGACATTGCTTAACTTAGCTGAAAGCGAACTAGCCCTACGAGCGCTTCAAAACTATGTCAATTTGAAAAATATTATACCACGTGTGATTCCTTGAAAGGGTTGCCCTATGGGGTACCGGGCTAGAATTTTACCCTCCCATTGCTACCTGTGGGTGTCGTACGAGGCGACAAACGGTAAAATACTGGAAGGTGGGCAGCAGCGCCTTCTGACGAACTAATGTCTTAAACTGCGATCCACAAGACGCCTGCCAAGCGTGGTTATTATGGCAAACCTCTCTAAATTGGGGAGGACGTGTTCAGCAGTGGACTATACGGTTGATACAGTGTGATCCCGAAAATATCATTATAGAAATCGAACCGCTTTCAATACTAAGCTGATAAATTGACTACGTCACCAGGGGTATAACCTAAAAAGGGCCATGACAGACCTACCGTGGGTCTGTCACAGTCCTTTTTAGGTTTCTGTACTATAAAACTGGACCACATTACTGCGTACGTCGTTCTCCGTCCGACATTTATAAGGCTGTATTTTCGGAACGATTATAGGTATCCGGTTAAAATGTTCACAGAATATGAATTAGTATGGCGAATTTCTTAACAAATAGTAACAATAACAATAAGTAAAAAATTAAAGAGTGTCCCAAAGTGCGATGTTAAATTTAGGTTTCTTGTATTTGGGGCTCTCAATACAAAAAACGTGTTTTTAATTATTATTTTTGCGGTATCGTGAAAAACGGTAAATCATAAGCGTCAGATTTAGTATCATTATAGTCCACAATCTAACATTTCACAATATATAATATAAACCCGCTAAATGCGGTTTGGACTCCCATAGTAGGAGACTGCTAAATACACCTAAATAATAATTAAATTCTCCTTATATATTAGACTATGTACAAAATGTATCTACATAAACATCACTGCATAACATGTCAAAGGAAACAGTGTTGGTTTAGACGTATATAGTGGTTGAAACGCAAAATGTTATTTCAATTCTTATCAGAAGAAGCTGTTAAATTGGAGATGTAATCAATTTTGCAAACAGTGATCGAGGCACGCATGCCTAATGTATATTAGTAACAGAGTAATTGGCGCAATTGGTTGTCATCTTTTACTTTTTGTAACCGATAAAGAAACAAATGAATAGGGAAGTGTTATTTTGTTTTGGAAATCATGGCACGTACCATAACAAAATAAAACATTAACTGATAACCACCGCAGATATTTTCCTAAAATGTCATTAATTTGATACAACTTCCTTCTCGTTCTGTAAAGGATTGCGAGGGAATACAACTGCGTTGAGCCAAGACGCGAAAAGCAGTAAAACATGGGTAGCTCTTATCGCGTGAAAATTCAACTGTACTGTGAATAAATCAAATCTAGAAACGACAAACATGTCCGATGTATCTTAAGACATGCGTGAAATCTCGTTTTAAATTGTCATTAATCAAATGTTTTTATCAACTGTTGCGACTGACAACTAGAAGTAAGCATAGGCATCTATATTAGGCATAGTATGTAATGTACATATAGACAGAAACCGTTGCCTACCTGTGAAAAAGTGTATTTAGGTTCTTCTTCATAATCACAGTCCCTCACAGCGATGCTGTAATGAGTATCCGCTCTCATCAAAACCTTCATGTTTGATGTTTTCTAAGGCTTTTTATCGATCATGAAAAACGTTCACTGCACTAAGTATATTCTTGCACTAAGTTAGGATCATGCACTGACCGGCGTGTTCACAAGTAGCTACTGAAGAAATGAGTGTTGCGCCACGCAGCTGCCCATTTATACGGGGACAATTGATTGACGAAACTGATTGGCTTTCGAGGCTGTGATATTCAAAACAAACTCCTGAAACTTGCTTAGGAAACATGTACTTTTGTACGCTTTGAAATTCCCCACCAATTCAAGTGATTAATTACGCCGTTCAAGCTTATTCATCTTATACGTTTGTACAATAGTTATAAGCTCTATAGTCTCTCTCAATAGTAATGTCTAAGAAAATCGAGGCTTATAATAAATATTAAGTATATTTGGTTCATATAATCCCTTATCAAGGTATCATCAAATAAGGTCGTCAATTTGTCCTCTATGCAACTGTATTAGTATTACCCACATAAATACACATATTTATGTGAATGTCAAGTGTATAAATAGATATTTAATTTGTCTAGTTTAAAATTATAGAGTAATTGGCACTAATAGGGCTTTTCAGATAAATTAGGAGTATGTCACTTAAAATAAGGCTAAATACTAATTAAATAAAGTTCAATATCAATGCACGCTGCAAGTGGCAGCTGCGACCTTTTGTTTTTCAAATGTGAGAAAATTACAGAAAATGTAATAAAATTTTCAAGTACATATGCGATGTCCGATTTTGATATTTTCAAAACGGATTTGTTCAGGATATAACTGTTCACATTTGAGCGTGAGTTAGATGTGAAAATTTGTTGTCGTTTATGAGTTATCGACACTAATACTATAAAGAGGAAATATTTGTATTTTTGTATGTAACGAATAAAATTATTAACTACTGGACTGATTTGAAAAATTCTTTCACTATTAGAATCCTACATAATCCCTAATGAACATAGGCTATAGAATATTATCAAAAAAGTAATTTTTTTTCTTAAATACCCATGCGAAGCCGGGGCGGGCTGCTAGTTAAAAATATTTTTAGCTTAGATTTTTTTACCTATCAGTGAAACAGTTTTGAAAAACCTTCGGCACAAATTTGTTGCCAGAACGTCCGTACATAACATATATTGTTCCTAAATCGAAGAAATGATTCTCTGAAGAGGAGATCACCTTCAAAGTGACCAAAATCAGAGAATTACTCCTTTAATATCACGTTATATAGTAAAATGTATGCTATACCAAGGATATAAAGGTCATGACCGATACTCTTGAATTTGGCTCCCAAAATGTTCGTAGCTGCTTCATGTTTTTGAAATTGCACGGCGGCTGATTCCTTGTTTACAACTGGTACTGTCAATCGTTTTATAAACAGATTATATGGTCGTAATTGTTTTAGTAGGAGCACATGGTGTTTGCTTACTGTATTGCCACGCCTTCTGCTTATCATATGGGTTTTCTTGACGTCATGGGCTAGGCAACACACATGGGTGGGCTGTGTGTTGTATGCAATTTTACTATAATACTCTAGTACAATTCCATACTTTTATAAACGATTTCAAAAAAGGAAGAGGTTCTTAATTCGACTGTATTTTTATTCTCCTCATAACTCTAATAAGTGTATCGAATTTGATGTTTTTTTTTGTATTCGAAAGCTGGTGTTTGTCGTGTAGTCCCATTTAAATTTGAGTGAGATCTGACGAGTATAATTTGAGTGTTCCCTGAATATGTATACGTGTATTATCTTAGAAGTCGGTTTTAATTGGTTAAAATTGGAATTATTGTAATTTAGTATTGTCTAAGGTACTTGCGATTATTACATAATATATAAATTAAACAACTTTAATGGATTTAATCGCGTTTATTTTATACTAGCTTTCCGGGCGCAGCTCCGCCCGCGCGTATGTCGGTTATCGCGCAAAAACATTAACCTCTTTTTGCGCAGTTGGATAAAAAACTATCCTATGTTTTTTCCCGGGTCTCAAACTATTTCCATACCAAATTTCATTCAAATCGGTCCAGTAGTTTTGGCGTGAAAGCGTAACAGACAGACAGACAGACAGAGTTACTTTCGCATTTATAATATTAGTACTGAGTACTGATAAGATCATACGATATACTGCAATATTTATGGTACAAGTACTGGTTTTTCAGCGGCTATAAATACACAAGCTATTAAAACTAAACAGAAAGTACAAAAATCAAAATTAGAAAAAACAGTCGCAATAAATGACTTTGATTGGATAAAAAAAAATTAAGTCTCATTATCGCGCTTTCCATATAAACGTTTTCGTATTTTCGTGATGTTTTAAATACCAACAGTTTAGACAAATTTTGGAAGCGTGTCTTTGAGCCTTAATTCTATAGTTATCTACACTAATATTATAAAGATGGGAGATTTGTACATTTTTGTATACAACGAATAAACTTAAAAACTACTGGACTGATTTGGATGCAATTTGGTATGGAAATAGTTTGAGATCCGGGAAAGGACATGGGATTTTATGAAGTTTTTATTCAACAGCGCAAGGAAGGGTTTTGTGCGATAACTGACATACGATAATAACTGACTGAAAGCTAGTTTGTATATATTTGACTTTTACCATTGATAGATGGATTTGTTGAATGATAAGGATTTGCGGTTGAAATATTAGCGTTATTACTAATATATCTTTGTCTCTACGTAACATTATTGCTTGTTGTAATATAATGGGAAGATGGTCCGATTAGACTTGATTACATGCAATTCCGTTTTAGATTTGATCTTGTTTATGCACTTACATTATAATTACGAATACTTTAAATTTTTTGCGTGTTTACGTCGTCTCGTCTTCTTTGCTATTCTGAAAAATTTTTTTTTTGGTTTTATTATTTTTATTGAAATGTGTGTGCTGGCTGAGTGTTCGGTAAAATAAAGTATTCTGCTAAAACACCCAACTTGTGATCTAATATTTATTATCATGAAATATTTACCTAGTTCTTCCAATTATTGAACATTAGACGTCCTTTCGAAAATTGGCAAGTAAAATGTGTGAGGTGCCGGAATAGACCAACCCCACCTTCATCTCAGGAATTGATATCTAACACTGCAATTCCCAAGACGCTTGCCAAGCGTGGGGATTATTGCAAATCCCCTTTTAATGGATGAGACAAACAAAGGTTCAGCCGTGGACAATTCGGCTCATACAGTATAGAGCTTAGAAGGCTTAATTTGGAACAACACATTGCGTCAATCTAGTATATCTCGAAGGGGTAGGCCGAGTTGCTTAAACACTCACCACGTCTCGCCAAACATCTTTTAGTCGTACTATTAAGGGACGAGCCTATTGCCATCTATCGGGCACAGCTCTAGACTCCAGACTTATCGAAAATTTATTTGTCAGAAAAACCCAATAACTTGTCCGACCCAGGGCTCGATTTCAGGACCTAGACTACAAAGTTTTTACTTATATATTTTATTTTAATATATTATAACTATATTAAAATAAAATATATAATTACGCACACACACTAACAACAATTTGAAATATATGATGTATCTATCTATCTAATCAGTTCAAGGTACAATTCTTATAGAATGTCAATGTTATTTGAGTCAAGGTTCTTACTTCTTTACTAATCATCAATCACATCTTGAATGGTGTCCCTCACATCATTGCAAATTAAAATAAATTTACACAATTTGGGTGTGATATTGAATTTTTCTGGCACTATATTGAAATCTACGCCTGTTATGCTCATTTGTTTTTAGGGTTCCGTACCCAAAGGGTAAAAACGGGACCCTATTACTGAGACTTCGCTGTTCGTCAGTTCGTCTGTCACCAGGCTGTATCTCAAGAACGGTGATACCTAGATAGTTGAAATATTTCACAGATGATGTATTTCTATTGCCGCTATAACAACAAATACTAAAAATAAAATAAAATAAATATTTAAGGGGGGCTCCCATACAATAAACTTTATTTTTTTACCGTTTCTTGCTTGATACTAATAACGGTGACAAGTAGATGCTTTGACTATTCACAGTTTTTTTTTTCTCTTTGAATGTTCTTTTAAATATAATTCATTTATATAAAAGAGGTTTTCGCCGTTTATTAGCTAAAAATAATAATAATGAAAACAGGTAGAAACTTGAAATATTCACCGAATATTTAGTTGTATATCTACTTTAAAAATAAACAGTAAACGAGATCACTATTTAGGGTTGGTACCTACCTATGATAGGAACGTACCTACCTAGCTCAATCAGTCACTGCGAAGTGTCTGTAACTTGCAAGATTAGGTTACAGATAATGGTAAGGAACCCTTCGTGCGCGACTCGCACTCGCATTTGGCCGTTTTTTTTATATTAGCACTGAACATAATAAGATAATATTTAGCATAATACTTTAGTATTATTTGGTATGTTAAAATAAAAATACTTGGTCTAAAAGGTTATTATTTACCTTCCGCATTACCGGTTTTCAATTACACTAACTACTTAAGTATGTACGATTTGCATAGTCACTTCGAAAATGTTCTTTTTTTCTTCAGTTATTTCTGCAATAAGGAAATGGTTTTGTCGTAGTCAAAATTATAATGATTATATTAGCTTCTGATTTGACTGGTTAATATTTAATTGCGTTCTGTGGTTGTTGCGAGAGTGGCATAACAAAAAAGGCCAACGTCATCATCAAGCGTTGTATTCCCGAAGGGTTAAGCAGGTAACTGTCTAAATCCACACGGTTCGTCAGTCATGTTCAGGTTCCATGTAAATAGAGCGAGCCTATTGCCATTTACTAGTCACAGTAACTTAACGTAATACTTATTAGAGCACAATTAAACACCGAGGAGCTCGAGGCAAAAGATAAAGTCCCGATTAGTGTCTCTTCAAATAGTTACAGAGTACTCTCAAGGGTACACTGCAGTTGTACCGGGGCAATTAGATCCGACCCTCCCAATGTCTCTCGGCGACGATTCAAGCCCAGGTTCGTACTACAGTAGTGTTCTTGAGCCCGTTGTCAACCCCTCCATTAATAGTGGTGCGTGTTCGGCGCACGCAGGAGACGGGCGTAGAAGGCGTGCAGGCACAGACCCTCAGATATATCTAAGGAACTTGTGACACTGGATGCGTTCTGCCTCCTGCGGCCAAATTGAACGCTACCCGCACCCTGTGTGAACATAATATTTTGTCGGTTATGGCAACCGGTCTGCGATACGTGCAGGGCAAACAGCGGCCATTTTACATTCGATTGTTAATTTTTATGTCAGCTATGAAGACATTTTCATTTAAAAAAATATGTTTTCTGGTGTGATACGGCGCCCTGGACGCCGCCGATCTTTCAATATCGATCTTTTTTATCTGACCTTTGACGATGGAGTGGAATTTGGCACCATAACGTGTCGAACCGTAACGAAAGCGTGATTCGGATCGCAGGTGCAGGGGTAGGTCTCATCTTTTGGGAAAAATCATTAACAGCAGTATCGACAGGAGCTTGGTCGGCAACAAATCTATAGTAATAAAGTAAGTCCATGATAATTTTAACTTTGTGGTTTCTGTTCTATAAGTGACCTTGACTGCTTATTCTGGCAGTTAAATGTTTTTTTGTACGTAGACATGAATGATTGTTTATTTCGCGGACATAATTTGACTGTGGACAAAATCTATTGGTGGGTAATATAAACTTATGTAATAGCTTCTTAGAAGCCGTAATTGAGTACTTGAATGAATTGAAAAATTTCGTAATTATAGTATTATCAACGTACATAAATGTACTTATTTCTTTTATTGATGAATGCCTACAAAACTAAGTAATCAACCAAAGTTTTATATAAACGAGACAAGTGCAAACATAACGAAATAACATAAATAAAATCCAATTCTATCTATCAATCTTAGTGTATCCTAATATTATGTTATTTAAAAGAATATATAACAAAAATTTAAGCTAGAATATGGAAAATGGAAATTCATTAAAATATTTATTACTTTTGCAATCATTCCTTTCATACGATGTCACAATGGCGTCTTTAAAAATACAGCAGTTGCTTGGTACCTATAGGAAAGGATTTATAAGTTTTCTGTGGTATGTATATCACGAAACTCCGCTATGCCACCATCGCCGTACGCACCCGCCGCGCGCCGCTACCCTGTTGCAACCATCAAAAGCCATCTAATTGCCTCGGTACCAGCGTGTAACACTTATAGTCTCTTAATAATCGATAAACGCATTGTTATTGGAAGTCGGTTAACGCGAATAATAACGCAAAAAGTTCCAAAGGTTGCTTTATACAGTCCATAGCCAATTATATTTTCGTATTGAACTAGCAAAAAGCTGAGCTCCTCACAAAGTGAGGGTTCGCGTTTATTTTACAACCGGATTCTAGTGGTGTCACCTAGAATAAAATAGATTAACAGATATACATCGTGTATTTGAGTATTTGAGTTAAGTTTTGTTGCAGTGATGTTGGCTGGACGAAACTCTTTGGATTTCTAACAGATGGCATTAGTGTCAGTAACATTTTATCCAATGAATACAAAATTGTTAATGTTTTTTTTTATGGTTATAAAATTATATGGTTTTGACATATAACACATCTCGATATGAATTTAAATTCCTATGTTAATGCACAAATCTATAGGCGTGATAGTTTTTCAGTAAAGTGTGCCACAAAATGGTCAAGTTGTGGGATAGTGGTAGGGCTAGTTTCGCTCGCCCTAATGAATTTTTAAGTACATTTAAGAGGTAATTTTAATAGATGATGAAGAAATTCATCATCTCCGAACTTTTTTGGAGAGACTTTTGTACATTGATGATTTAATAAACAAGAAAATATAATTCGCTTTGGACTGTACCTATTATGCTACCTTTGAAATGTTTTACATTATTATTCGCGTTACCGACTTCCAGTAACGATGAGTTTATCGATTATTAGGAGACTCAAAATCCAAGCCCATACATCTTACTTTTTTAGACATCTTATATAATTTTTTAACAGATTTTTTAACTGAACGTAACAGACGATGTCCTTATTGTCCTTATGTCCTTAGTTCCCAAGATGTTCTTTTCGTAGTTAGCACAAATTCTGCAGATAGAACAGACGGACTCATGACATAACGTGCTGTGAACATGTCATGTCCAGAGGTATATCATGAGAGAACTGTCTGCCTACGATTCTCCATAGAAATGTATGCCCCTATTTTTCCGTATTTAAAATAACGTTTTGTTATTGCTTATGAGTTTTATTTTAAACATGTGATAGTTTTAAGTATAAAGATTTTCTCAGTTTTGATAACTGCTATTTAATAATAAAAAATGAAGAATTTCCCTCCACATGGAAGGCAATTCAGCATTGTCTCATTAAACGTGGTTGTATTTCTATTGGGTACTTAGACTGCCGATCTTCTTTGAAAAGTTTTTAAGGTTGTGCCGTACATAATTTGCTCCTCAAAAACCCCATAAAGCTTGGTATTGTCGAGACCTACGGGTAAAATGCTATTTTATATTGAAATTTTGTGCTTTTTTCTTTGGTTCCTTAAACCTGAAAACACGATTGGAAAAAAAAACCTCGATAGAAAAAAATTATGAAAAATGTGTGTTTTACACACGTTTTGTTATTTATATCACAAACTCGTTGATAATACAAGATGATTTTTGCTTTGATAAATAGAGAATAACTATTCCCTTAGTTCCTTAAACCAATTATATTATTAAATGTGTACTTTTCTCATAATTAACAATTATTTGATATGGCGCTTTTGACCTTTTTAAAATGCTGTAGTTGCTAATCGCATTGGCAATCTGTCCCTTTCGTAAGCGTTCGTTATCCATTGCATGCTTTTTCTTTCTATCTTTAGTCAGTATGCCCCGGCATTCCTGCGAGGCGGACGTATTGTTCGGCTTCCTGCCACCGCGTTCCAAATAATTTACGTAGTTTTGTCTGTGTTTATTAACTAACATGATACTGGTATTATATTTTTTGTGCCGGTGACGATGAGAAAACCAAGAAAATTTGGTCCTATAGTCTGTTTCAAATCCTCTGCGAAACTCGGCCATTGACCTTTGAGCGGACTGCAGCGACTCTCAACCTTACCGCCTCTGATCGACCTTGTCTCGGACACTACCTTGTACCACGAAACGCGCTTAAACGCATAAACGACAAGGAAGCGATGCATAATTGTATGGAAAGCGATATATATCGCTTTTTTCGGCGCTTACATAATACCGGGGGAGCAATGCACGAGTTTCTCAGGGGATTTGAAACAGACTATATAAAAAATATTTAAAAGAGAGAGCCAGTAAAATAATAATATAATAATAATAATTTATTTCAGTTATTAAACCATAAAATGTACATTCAAACATATAATTAATATCATATCAAAATACCTTAAAATCAAATACCTAATCACATTATAACGGTCATTAAAATATTAGTGAAATCGTAATCAAGGGTTAGTAAAATCAAATATAATTATTAGTAGTATTGCAATAAAATAAAAATTAAATAATAATAGTACAATAAGTCAAAGTATGTGATAATGTCAAATAAAAATTATGATTTAATGAGAAAGAAAAAGAAGTAAGTATACCTACGTACCTATTTGTATTTTTTTTAACTTCCTATATGTCCTAAAACCTTCTCAGGTATTCTTTGAATATTTTTTGTGCTGGTTCAAGTGGTCTGGTGTTAGTATTTATGAAGATTGGAATGCAATACCTACTTATGGGTAGGTAAGTTAACTTTTCCTATAATTACCTTCCTATACCTACTTATGTTCTACTAAATTCTTTACAGAAACCAAAACGCTTCGTCCATTGAGCTAGTGAATGTGACCGATGCTGCTCAAGCACAAGATAGCGTGGATAACGCACGGGCGGCGTCATCTGATCGCTGTGATCATGCGACGATGGGGTCGTTGACCTGTCTGCCAGAACAAAATAGATAGTACGGTGACGATTTTGGCAATAAAAAATCGGAACTGTACCATACAAGGTTGGTAACTAGCCTGGTATTTGTACTTACCTTCTACGAACCACCTACAGAATAAAATTTAGAACCATATATATATATATATATATATATATATATATATATATATATATATATCTAAATGCCGCCTTGTGTGATTGTTCATATAAGTACTTACCTACCTGACTTACCCCTGCGGTTTTACCCCTCCCCTATCAACAATTTTATTATGCTAATGGATATTTTCTGGGATAAAAAGATCTATAAGGTATTCAGATACTAATATCTACCAAATCTATGTTAGGTTGGTGCATACCTGTACAAATCTTGACCAAGATTCGTTCAGCCATATTATGTAGGTATGTAACTACACAGAGAAGATTATAACATAAGTACTGAGGTATCTAAGCTTACTCATTATAAAACTTGTTTTTTTACAGCTAGCACCTGTTGGTATTGTCGAGGATGCTACCCGGACTAGGCCTAGAACTATTCCTGCCTCTCATGGACTGCTGACGGAACACACTGTTAGGAGCTTGGCAATACATTTCTCTACTTTGGGGTGGTTACACAAACTGTTATGCGTACTGCACGTACCTATCCTACTTAATATTATGATATTACTTATGTAGAAAATAGGTAAGTAAGTAGCTATGTAAGTTTACTACTAACATCTATACCTATCTATTATCTATGCTATAAAAATAATATTCAGAAATCAAATTGATTAATTTATTGAGCTCGTGAATGTGAGTTACGAGCTGGTGTATTCCACTTCGATCCCACGAAGAGATACCACATGGTAACAGTTATATTTTTTATTAATTTTCTTTTCCGTTCTGATCCCACTTATAATTTAAAATGGGATCCGTAAATTTTTAATTATTTTACTATTCCGTTCTGATCCCACCTACTCTTTAATATATTTAGGCACTTAATTATTACGGTTTGCAAGATAAGTTTCACAAAAATAATATTTAGTAACTAATTTTCAAAGTACCAAGAGGGCAAAAGTATTAAGAAGTCATATATACTACTTTGCATATTTGCTAGAAATCTACACTAATATTATAAAGAGGAAAACTTTGTTTGTATGTTTGTTTGGTTGTAATGAATAGGCTCAAAAACTACTAGGCCGATTTTAAAAATTTTTTCACTATTCGAAAGCTACATTATCCATGAGTAACATAGACTAAATTTTATTTTGGAAAATAAAAGGGTTTCGTAAAATATTTGGGTTTTTCGGACACAAGGTGTAAAAAATAAACCAGAAAAGGACTTATTTTGCGTACGCTGCCTAAACCATAAATTATAGAACCATAAAGTGCTGTAATCAATTTTAGATCTTATAAATATCTACAAAAAAGTCCGCGACAAACTATACATATCTATGTCAAGTGAGGCACAACAACCATTAAATAAAACTTCAAACCGTGTTAAATAAAACTTCAAAATTCTCACCGCACCAGTATGGTATAGGTAGGTAATAATGAATAAGCATAAAAATAAGCAAGAACAAGGTTATTTGGAATAATTTTTTACGAAAGAAAAGGTTATTTTTCGTTAACCATAAAAGATATATATACTGTCGCGGACTTTTTTGTAGATAATGATGAATACTATAAATATGTAGAACATATTTTTTATGTATCATCAATACTTTTCACAGCGCATGCGAAATAATGTTATTTTATAGAAAATAATCAGTATTCATTACAAAAATACAAATATATTGGTGTCTGATATTTACGCAAACATTACAAACATACAAAAAATATATTTCTGGCGTTCGATCTAGTTATTATAAAATTGTTCTCATTGTTCTTAACTAGTTACTTAGTATATGTAAAGATACCTATAACATATTTTTTTCAAATGGTTAAAGCAAATATACCAGAATGGCAGCCAGAAGAATATATAACAAACTTTAAAATAGCAGCTATGAATGCTATATCGTCGGTGTTTTCATCAGTTGAAGTAAAAAAATGTTACTTCCATTTCTAACAGAGTGTGTGGAAGAAAGGAAAGTCACTAAATCTAACAAAATAAAAAGACACATGACCATGACACCCCGTGACCACGATCATTGCAAAGTGTTTGAAACGTCGGGACAAAATAATGACAAATATACGCGGTTTAAACCGTTTAAAGTTGTTTAATTACTAAGACACACGACGACATGTTGCACTGTCAGCTTTATTGCCGTTACTACCCATACAAAGCATCGGAGAAGGCTGGTATTACATTATTCATCTCCAGGTACTGCAGAAGTCTTTAATGACTATATGGTAACCCAATGGCTGGAAGAAGAAAGTTTCATAGACGTTTGGTGTGCACATAAAGAACATCACTGTATGACTAATTTTGTGGAAGCTTGGCATTTTGAATTAAACAGCAACTTTGCCAAAAAGCACCCCAATATCAGCTTCTATATTATTAAGAAAAAGATGCAAACTTTAACTGTAGGTAAATATTTAAAACAATTCAAAAAAGTTACTCAAAATATAACATAGTGGATAAGGTTGGTTAGATTAATTTAGCTCAATCGATAACTTAAGGTCTGTGCTTTTTTGAGTTTAATTTTAGCCCATATGTATAATACATTGTGTAAATACAGTTTTTCTATTACGAAATCTGCAGTAGAAACTCCTGTGAACTTCTGCTTTCCTGGTACTTTAAGTTTAATAAATAAATAAATCATACAACAATCCAGTTTGATTCAAAGAGAACTAAAGTATGAAACTCCCACGAGCTTCTGCTATCCTTGTAGTTTGAGAATTCGTACATTGAAATTTGTGCTATTGTGTGCATCTTTCTAACTTAAGCACGTTAACTATTATTAAATCTGTAGCCCAAGCACGAACATTTCTATAGACCGTAACGTAAACGGATCGAGTTCCTTTTACGCACTGTAGGGGCGCTGATCAAATCCTATATAAAATGGTGACATTTCGATACGTTCAAGAAACGGAGAAATTTTGCCTAGTTATTCGTGTCGTGCTAGGGCTACAGGACAATAAAACAAGTGGGATCAGAATGGAACGGAAAATAGGACGGGATCAGAACGGAATTTTATTTTATAAATATTTCGAGTAGCAGACTAACGTACCTACTCTATGCAGAAAGTAGGTAAATACCTATATCACAATACCACGGTAATAGTATCTATAAAAATTACCGTGACAATACGTACCTACCTAAGTAGATAGTTAGTACTGCATACGAACCTACGTAAGTTGGTATTATACCATGATTGATAGGTACGTATTTTGGTTACGTGCTTATTCATGGTTATTCTTTTAGAACTAATTATTATAAATTACCTAGTAAATAGCTAATGAACTGTTTATTATCATAAAAATCAATAATTAAGTACCTACCGAGGTTCACTAGGTAGTTGCAACCTTGTTCGATAGGTTTTTGTTATACCCTATCGGTTTTAAAAATACCTAGAAAGTACGTTCTTATTATATTTTTTTCCAATAAAGATATTATAATTGAATGAAAGTACTTTTATTACAATACAATAATACCTACCTACATACATTACACAATATATATGAACAACCAATGACCGTAAACATTATGTAAGTATATATTTATAACTTACTAGGGCAATAGAATAAAATAAAGAGAAAATCACAAATTCTGTATTTCACTTACCTGCAATCACAGTTTATATACCTACCTACTGATTGCTAGCGCCCTGCGTGGAAATATAAAACGTACAATACAGCTGCGTTTACTATAATCCGACTGAAGCGCGTTGCTTGCGAAGCGGGACCTTACTTGTAAATTCGGTCGCATTGGCGAAATCCATCTTTCCGCGCTGGTATGGCGCGTCCTTAATATAAAAGAAAAGTAATAGGAGCCTAGATATACTCTTTCCTATAAATAATGCTAATAATAATCTCAATTGGATAAGAAAACAGGGTGTTACCAAACGTCGATCTCGAGAAGGTACTTCAGATTTTTCGTAGGTCTCGTTTTGCTGTAAGCCGCCTTTTTAGAAGCGGTATTTAGTTTGAGCCCATCAATATCCCGCTGCGTGCTGGTGGCATTTTTTGAAGCGCTTGTAGCGAAGTTTGCTTTGCTGTTCTTAACCGATCAGCTAAGTTAACCAACGTCCGCCGCAGTCATGATAAAGATGGGTGACCGCTAGTGACATTACTACTGAGCACTTCCGTGCTTCGGAGGGCTCGTTAAGCCGTCGGTCCTGGTTGTTGTCTTAGTATAGCAGTCGTTATAGCATTGTGGTAGGGCATTTGTCGAATGCCCGCCTAGCTAGCTACCACCCTCGGTATGTTTCTTGAGGGCCGGTAATTCTAGGTTAGCCTGAACAACATCTTCGACCACATCATCACTTACCATCATGTGAGGTACTGGTCAAAGACTAACCTATCAGCTATAAATAAATATAGTTGGTTATTTACTGGTGATTTTACGATATTTTATAACATCGTCGTATGAATTACTGTAATTAACTATAATCTAATAAACAGTAAATAATATAAGGAATAAAAAGAAGGGAATACAGTGTAAATTGTTTTATATTCATAAAAAATAACAATAAAATAAATATTAAGACTCCGTAATATACGGAATCTCTTCCTCAATCAAAACCTAAATAAATGATATCAGTTATCTGTAGCCACTTAGAAATAAACATTTGGTCTAAATTAGTACCTTAATTATATTTTGTCATGTCCCACAATCAATTTCTATTACATATGAGATAATAATAAAATTAAATCATTTAAGTTATTAACGCAATTATAATGACCCGCATACATTCATTTCTGACGCAATGAAAACTTTTACTAAAATGCATATATTAATGCAAAAGAATAGTAACGATTTGTCTTTACATTCAAACATGTCTAATTGTTGAGACGAATAAATTACGAGATTGTAACATTACAAAAACAGATCCATATAATTATTACGATCAAAGGAACTATTTCAAAGATATATAAAGCCGCTTTAGGGCGGAATCCTATTTTCTAAAGGAACTATCAATGACAATTTTTCCAACTACGTATCTATCTAAACTATATTTACAGTTTCCTATATTAAGAGAATCTATGGCTACATTCCCAATTCAGTCTTCAGTATACACTGAAAATTCAGCGCTTCACAATTTCCGTCATATCATCTATTCGTAAATTCTGCTCATCGGAATGTCCTTTTCCCCACTGTGCTTTCTCAAATCGTGCCTCTAGCATGGGTTTTGATTTCTTTTGTTGATATTCACCGCTTTAACGCGAGCACCGCCTGTTAATTTCTTTTCAATTTCTTCTAAGCTTTTTCCTCGAGTTTCTGGCACGAAGAAAATAACAAAGAATAGTCCAAGTAAGCATATCACAGCGAACAACCACACTGTTCCATACATATTGATGGCGTCAATGATATTGTGGAATGTTTTTGTTACTATGAAAGTGCATGTCCAGTTAAAGGCAGTGGCCATAGATGCAGCAGTACCTCGAATCCTTGAAGGCAAAATCTCTCCCAGCATAAGCCATGGAATAGGGCCAAATCCAATGGAGAAGCCTAGTACATATATTACGAGGCACGCGAGAGGCAACCACCCATAGCTGGACACATCGACTCCGTGATCTCTGACATAATAATAGGCTCCTAAAGTCACCAAAGTAGTAATCATTGACAGCGAAGATATGTACAGCAACATTTTCCGTCCAAGCTTGTCGATGACTGCAGCCGCAATGAAAGAAGAGACGAAGTTAACAACCCCAATGATAATACTAGACAAGTTTTTGTCGATGCTGCTCCCAGAGTTGCTGAATATCTCACCAGCATAAAATATAACGGCGTTAATGCCACTCAGTTGTTGGAAAAGCATCAAACCTAAAGATATCATGACGGCAGGAGCGTATTTCATTGAAAATAGTGTTTTGAAGGCATTACCTCCTTGCCTGTCAGCCTCAGCTTGTGATCGTGTTAGATCTTGCATTTCTTTGTCGATGTTTACATTTTTGCCTCTTAGCCACTGCAAAGCTTTGCGGCCCTCTTCGGCACGTTGTTTTGTCACATACCATCTCGGTGTTTCAGGTGTCGCTAACATTAGTAAAAAGAAAGGAATTGAAAGCGATGCGCCGAAAAATGCCAGTTTAGACCAATCCAGATGCCAGCCTACGAAGAATGCCAAAAGTATTCCAATGTTACCAAATGCTGTGGGAAGTAATCCAAGCATGCCTCGAATTTCCGGTTGAATTGTCTCTCCGAGGTAGACTGGGAAGGTCAGGGAGCCGACTCCGACGCATATTCCGCAGAAGACCCGTCCAGCAAGTATGGCGATCACATTAGGTGCGTTAGCAATCAGCATCCATCCCAAAAAGAAGGGTAAAGCAGTCATCATTATAGTCGTGCGTCTTCCTAATATTTCGATTAGCGGTCCTCCTGCTATGCCTCCGACCAGCGCAGCTAAGGGCATCAATCCACCGACCCACGTTTTCTGTAATTTAAACAGTTGTCGTAAGAAATCAATTCTATATAAAATAATGTACCTACAGAATAAAAGTCAAAGTAAAAAATGTGTAAACGTTGGTAGGTACTCCGCGAGATGCACTTCGTAAAGCAAACATATAATATAACTATTTATTATTTATGTTTGTTTTGATATAATAATTAAGTAATGCTGTATTTGAATAACACATACTATTATTAACTGATACCTAATTATAATAATAATTCTAGGTTAGCCTTAACATCATGTCCGTCCACATCACTTACCATCAGGTGAAATAGTGGTCAAAGGCTAGCATATCAGCTATAAATAAATATGAATCAAAACTCACCTCTTCTTCAGAAATTTCTATATAAGTGCCATTCACATCGTCCATGCTCGGTAGTGCTGGCGAGGTGTACCCTGACGAGAATCCGACAATCAAGGAACCCATGGATACCGCAAAGGCTGCTAAAAGCTGAAACAATTAAAGATACGGTTGAAAATACATAAATAAATTATACATTACTCACCCTACTCAAAGACCACCTGAGTATAGAAAATTATTTGCATCTTTGTAAATGATCCAATTGTAATATTTATATCGAATATTATCCCATATTAAATGCGGAATGCATTTTCATATCACGTTACTGACGTATTCGCGCAAACCTTTTCCTGAAAGCTCTGAGGTTAGAGGTGGGCGCCCCGGTCTTGTTATATACCCGCTCATGTATTACATACCCTCCTATACACACAGGTAGGTAGGGCCCAAACCAATAATAATTCTATCGATTCTTGAAAGCACACTAGTTTATTGCTAGTTCAGCAACTGCTTTTCATAAGTCACCGAATAAACTTTATGTGACTTTACCAAAGGCTTGCAATCTTCAATGAAAAGTAATCATTAGGTACTATAAACAAAAAACAACAGGTCGTTGTGGTTATTGCCTTTCACTGCTATTGAAACTTATCGAACAAGTAGATTTTTACTACCGAAAGTAATTTTGCGAATACAATTTAATTATGATAATTGGGTGTGGCTGTAAATAGGTTTGTAACTGATTGATCATCTTACCTGAGTCCAAAAGTATATGCGTTGTGTCGTAGGAGCGTAAGGGGTGTCCCCATTGATCGCATAATCCGTTTTGACTTTTGCGCTATCTGTGCTTAGCTGTTTCACGAATGGTATAGAATTGCGCAGATTCTCATCCTTAGCACTCTTGATTTCCATCTCCATCTTGTATTTAAACTCGTTTCCTAAACTAACTTGACGTAGTTGCTGAAAATGGCGACGGGTTCTCTCAAAATCCTCGTGCTCGTCTTCGCTGCTGCTTTCCGTGGAAACGTTTTCCGGGATTGCCGCGTAGTTGGGTACGAGGGTACCCTGGGACCCGCAGGAAGTGGCGAGGGATGTGCAAGTCGTCGATGCTGAGAGCGTTGCTCGCGATGGTACTCGAGCGTACTTGGGTCCGGTACGATTCCGGTACAACCGCTCTTCGTCGCCTTGGCCTCGGCGAGACTGCTCGCTCCCACTCTGGAACAAGAAATTTCACGTCAGTTTTTACAAATTAAATTCCTACAGAATACATCAATGAATTCTTGAGGATAACAGGATTGTAAGCCAATTACCCAAAAACTAATTGGTCACTCAAGCTCGCTGGACATTTGATACTGGACTGGTCGTCCGCAAACATACCCCATTTATTATATTGGCTATCTAATGTGCGTAAGTCAGTCGGAACGATAAGAATTGTGGACTTAAAGGAGTCAGGGGTCAGATCGAGAAAACACATTATTGACCACACTATATCATACAGACAGTGCATGTTACGAATTGATAACCAACTGATGATATACGAAGTGCAAAGGTACTCTCACCCCTTTACACACAACCTGAATGCACACAAGTTAATCGTGTAGCTACTTTACCTCATCTTACAACACATATTGCTCCAGACGTAATGTTTTTATGGGATACCAAAAAGGCCTAGAAATGCAAGTAAAATAGTAATATCTCATACTGCTCGACTTGTGCTACCCATCTTGTATTCCTGACATTATCGGACAAACGTCTTTGTTCTAACGATGTTCATAAAACATAATAATATAGGGTAAACCTTCGGTATTTGTACATACCTTTCTCTCTAATAGCGTTAGGGTGATATACTTCCCCAAACATTGCGTATGTTTGATTGTCCTAATTTATAGTCCTTCAATAAGTTACTAACTTGGAAGAGGCTGTTGATTATTTTTTATTTACCTTAGATTCATTTTGAAATGTTTTATAATTGTTTTTGAACTGGGTTTTAGCTGTTTTCATTTACTGTAACTGGCAATTTGATTATACTGATCACATTGTCATGATTAATGACAAAGACGTTAAGTGACAATTGGGTATTGTTATGTCAAATTTTAATAATATTTTGGGCTTACTGAATTATCAAACTTTTTGGTTGTCCTGCGCAAATTCAAGATTTGACAGTTAGTTTTTAGATATTAGGTGCAAAACGATAAGATAACTCTTAATTGCATACCACCTCTTAGAGACAACCTTTGGAACCGTAGAAAGAGATAAAATAAAGCATGATAATGTTTTTTATAAACTTTTACCACTATCTCACCTGATGGTAAGTGATGATGTGGTCGAAGATGTTGTTGAGGCTAGCCTAGAATGCGATTGCCTAGAATTTGAAATTATATTGCGATCAAAGAAAATTGGAATTCATTAAAAAAGTCACGTTCTATATCAATAGATGATAGAGAGACGGGCCATCAGTGTCATCACGAGTTTATTATTGACATCATTTAGTTTATTTAACAAGCTCATTATAACAAGGTCAAGTGTGGACGTAGATATCAAAACAACAGAAAAGGCCGACTTATCTATTAATACTAATCTTATTTTACATAGGAATTCCGTTTTTTATTGTGTTACCTATATGTTCTTTAACATTTATTGTATTTCGTCTTTGTCTTTACTTAATATAAATCTTTATTCATAAAAATCCACATTACTTTTCAATAATATTTAATTAGTTTTAAATAAATATCAAAACAACAGAAAAGGCCGACTTATCTATTAATCTTATTTTACATACGAATTCAGTTTTTTATTGTGTTACCTATATGTTCTTTAACATTTATTTTATTTTGTCTTTGCCTTAACTTTATAAATCTTTATCCATAAAAATTGCTTTTCAATAATATTTAATTCTTATGAAATAAATATTCTCATAAAAGACTCATAGTTCAGAATGGAAACTTTAAAAATTGATCTTGAAGTACGGGTATAGGAAGGGTAAAAGGCATGGCTTAGACGTATGCTAGGCAGTAACCGTCAATCACTAGTGTTTTTATAGCTACCCCACCCTGTCCAAGTGCACCGAAATAGCAACATTCGTTTTAATATCTGTCTACATAGTAAACAGTTTTCTAATATCTTTGAAATTGTTTGCTTTATTTCAGATTGCATTGCACCCTTGCATGTTTTTTTCCTATTTCAGTATTTAAATTCGGATGCTGATTGGATCAGCCATTTGCATAATTGTTAAGCCAGTGTTCTGTTCATAGGAATGTGCTATGGTCTTCATCTTTATTATTATCTTAGTGATTTTGTATATCTGAGAAATGGTCTCTGCCTTTTTGTGGGATGTTCCGATGGCATAGAATTTCCCTAAAAATGTGTGTCTCATATCTCTTAACATGTCTGAAATTCTATGTATTCTATTCTTACTGATAAGGTATAAAATGTATAGCAAAAATATTCAGCAAGTATTCTGTTCATGGAGATGTGCTATGGTCTTCAGCAGCCCTTTTTTTACTATTTTAATAATTTTGTATATCTTAGAAATGCCTTTTTGTATGAGGTTCTGATGCCACAAAATGTGCCTTAACATGTGCCTCTAATCTCTTTGAACACTTTTTTGAAATTCTGTGTTTTCTGTTTTTACTAATAAGGAATAAAACGTATTGTTTGTTTATATTGAGCATCATCGAAAATATTTTTTAGAATCATTACAAAAAATATGATAATTTAACATTAATTATTCCAATTTAGTATCAATTTGTCAAGCTTTATTTTGTAAGACTAATCTTCTTAAAAAAATGTTTCGTGACCAAACCGAATTCTGATACCATTGCAACACGCCAAAACATGGTTATTCCGGCCCCAACTCTTGATAAGTCCAATTTTACCATACAACAGGTTTGTCATCATAACTACAAAGTGCCTAAGTTTCATAACGGCACGGTAATTAGAATTGTGTGAAATTCGGTTCTTTAGGTCTTTACATTCAAACCGGTGAAAGTTTCAACCATGTATATGAACTATAATTTTGTGCTGCCATCTTCGGTACATAATAGAATCACGTCTAGAAGTCTAAAACGAAAATACTGCCATCTATTGGATTTCGAGTGTAACAGTGTGTCAGACAACGCGTTCTACTTTTCAATCCTACCAGTTGTAATAGTTATGAAACCCCTCACCATATCGCTAGTGTTGATATTTTGAAAATTGTAAATTCATTGAAGAAAAATGTTTGATAATCTGTAAATTTGGATTCTCACATCCAATATTTTAAATAGCTAGCCAAACTTCTAATGGTTTTAGCTGCACTTACAGATAGTATTTTAATAAATTTAGCAATAGTTTATTTTCGTTATGTTCATTTACGTTTCAAAGCAATCTCTAGCTGTTTATGGTGACGAGGTCAAGGTGTTATCATCTGATGACCTAAAGGTGTTTGTTTTAAATTTATGAATATAGATTTATCCGCTCCTGTGTCATGGCATGAAAACTTTTTGTGTATAAGTCATGATTTATTCGCTTGTAGGTACATCCTAAGCCTATATGGTTTAAGTACCTACATCATTTTTTATTTTTACATCAGAATAAGTATAATTTGATATAATTTTCAGTTGAACACCCCTATTGCATTTTATGTTCTGTCAATAGGTACCTACAGTATGTTTTTCTCTTCTCCTTTCTAACTCATACGACAAAACCCAAACTATTCGCATATCTTCTTTTCTAAAGCACCTGTGACTAGCAAAAAATCAAGTGTGGCAGTCTTTATTCCCAGCCTAAATAGTTTATTTTATTAAAAATTTGCCTATATTGTGACCATCAATAAATCATTCACAAAGCCTTATTGCAACTGACCGGTATAAAAAAATAGCAGGTGTTATTGACATTAGAGGTTGTATAGGCCCCTTCGTTGCCGGCGTACGGCGACCTTGCAAGGCCGTCTGGATCAGAAACCGGCATCGCCAACGATCCACTTCTTTACTGAGACCAAGATTAGTTGGACCAGTCTGCACTGCAATTAGGCGCTCAAGAAACATTTGCGCGTTTCGATATATATAATTGATATTAATCTCTTTGAGATGTTGTTGAAAAAGAGGGTCGTGGGTTGCCAAGCAACCGGCATCGACCGCTTATTCACGCTTGCGGATAAGCGTCCTCCTCGTCGCGTCGTTCGACGGCAACCGCGCTCTAAGTACTACTTTCTGTCTGGCTATCGAACTTTCCAGAAGTTGCAGTTGTTTTTTTTTTAAACCTCTACTTTTTACTATGCTAATTGTATTGTAAAGAACATCACACATCAAATTAAGGTCAAGGCGTATTAGTTGAAAACATGAATATGCATAATGTACCTATGTCATTCATTAAATAGATACAAGAAATATAAAGTTGGTAGAGTTTAACATACATAAACGAAGTTAATGTTATGCAGCATAGAAGTTGTTTGTCAACTTACCATTTCCGTGGAGAGCTGCTTGAGGTACCCAACGACCTTCCCCAGGGCATTGGGGTTGTTCTTGTTGAAGCTCATCTTGATGCTTTCACTTGGAATTGTCACTCAATAGTTTGTCAAGGAACGTCGAAATGATAATGTCTATGAAAAACAGCACTTGTAATAACGGTATGTTTCCCGAACTTGTTAGTGTCTTTATAATCCAGGTTCGCGGGTGTTACCGAGGGGCAGTACACATCACTCCACCAGCCTGAGGATGTAGACTGCGTGTGCTAGCTGTTGCAGTTTAGTCTACAACGCTAGCCGTTGCCGCGATTTGACACAGTTTTATCGCCAGCGCGTTTACTATTAATGTTTCAGTTAACAAATCACGTACGAAATTTTTTGTCATACGGAAGGAATAATTTAAATTTCCCGGTGCTATCCTGCAAGGGTGCACAACATTCAACTTGTAATATGCTCAACGATGCAAATGTTGGCAGCGCGTACCGAAATGTTCAGAGCTCAAGTTATCTATTGAAACTTGCAGATGGCAGTGTCGAGTTTTATATAGTAAAGCAGCTGCTGCCCCCTCCCACCTCCCCCGCGCGCCTCTCACATCGCCGCCGCTGCCTATCGGACTACCTCTTTTCATGTGTGCGTGCTGAATTTTTCATGTGTGTGTTCAGTGCACACCATCGCCTGTGACCGTTTGCACCTTTATTAGTTAAAATATTTGTACAGTATAGAATCGTCTTCAATAAACCTGATGTAGGTAAAGTTTCAGTAAGAAATCTAATCTTCCTTCTTTCCACTGCTTTTGGTACAGTTTTTTTAGTATAGTTTAATTTTCTTTGAACAGTTATTTAATTTCTTTTATTATCGTTTAAGTAAATTATTGTTATTTGTAACGCAACGTTATCACAAAAAAAAGAGTTTTCAAGGGAACGAAAAGTTCGTTGATCAGCTCTCTGAAACAAAAATATAAATTATATGCAAGTACATATAAAAATAAATTCACATTCAATCGTATTAAAATATTAACTTTTTTTTAAATATATGTATAACGATAGAGGCTTTATTTATGGTCACTGTTCTAACATTAATATAGGCTTTAAGTAAGCCTGTGACTAGTTTAGTCTGATGAGTTTTTCTAGTATAAGGCAGTCAGAGATTATACTTATAGGTACCTATTTTTTTGTAGAATAAAATGCTGGTAATTATGGCACTATATAAAACCGATATAAAATACTTTTCAACATACAAGAAAAACCTTATACATACATAAGAATAGTTATCTTGTATTAACATATTAATGAATGGTCTTAACGATAAAGCATTGACACACCTCCAAACACCAAAACGTATATCACGTAACGACTTATCTCATGAAATATTTGAAAACCCATTGTAATATTTGTGACGATTATTGTGACAGCAATGATAGAGAATGAATCACCAATTCCCCATCGGTTTCCTATACCTAATAATGTTCCATGATCTTGTGGACTTTCCTAAGGATGACCATCTCAAATCAATCATCAAAAGAGCCTGTTTCTATGTTACTGTGACGGATCAGGCTCACCTGATGTTAAGCGGACTAACCTCTGCCTATAATATGAATTTCGTCACAAGTCACGAATTGCACTGCGCCTTTTATTTCACTGGCTCTCAAGGACTGCTGCCGGAACACACTAGTACTTTAGGTGCTTGGCGACAGATTTTCTACTAGATTTTTTACACCTTATTTCAATATTCTGTTGAAATAAGATGTAATAAATACCCTAGTCAGTCCTGTTTTGAAGACCTTGCTTGTCATTGCTACGTCATCGTGAGTTTGTTTATCTGTCCGGTACAAGCGAGGGTGTGTCATCCTTGGAGTCACCTACACACTTGAAGTCAACGAGTGCCACACCCCCAAGCCAATGCACGCAGCGGCCTTCGGTTTCCTATTATACCCACTTACTTATCTAACTCTTTTCCTTGTTACTAAAAATAATCATATTTGAACGCTTTGACCTTCACGCTTTGTAGAACGGCTGTGATAGTAATTTTTAATGTTTTGTTCGGAGATCTATTAGGTTATATTGATTCAGTTGCTCACTAGAATTATTTTATCTTCGTCATCATGAACAGCCTTGATGTCCATCCTTTAACAAACCAACTGTGGGGATTACGGTAAGCCTACCCTAATGGGGGTTTCCCATTTGGTAGGCGTCTTTGGGATCGCAGTGGAAGATGCCAGGCTCTTTAGAAAGCGCTGCTGAACACCTAGTGTTTTTCCCTTCGTCGCCTTTTACAACTTCCATAGAAAGATATACTTATGGGGTGTTTTTTATAGTGTCGTTTAAACTTCGTATCTTATTATTTATTTAAACCTCTGTCTATCCATTAGGAAATTCATGCGCTTGGTTATGTTTTTACTTTTTACTGTCAAATGTTACCGAAGTAATTTTTTTTAAATTCCAAACGTGCCATGGAACATGTATAAAGTCAAGAATGGTCAGGAAATCATGCCATGAACAAGGTAAAGTGTTATCAAAATGGAATATCCCGTTGAGTTGTGGATGTATGTAATTACGTTATTAACTAAAATATAATAATAATAATAAATGTGCCTGAAATATGAGCAATAGATCATAGTAGTCATAACTGGAAATATTACGTACCTACTTTACTAAAATATAATAATAATAATAATAAATGAGCCTGAAAAATGAGCAAAAGATCATAGTAGTTACTACTGGAAATATTACGTACCTACTTTACTAAAATATACTTAATAATAATAATAATAAATGAGCCTGAAATATGAGCAAAAGATCATAGTAGTTACTACTGGAAATATTACGTACCTACTTTACTAAAATATACTTAATAATAATAATAATAATAAATGAGCCTGAAATATGAGCAAAAGATCATAGTAGTTACTACTGGAAATTTACGTACCTAATTAACTAAAATATAATAATAATAAATCTGCCTGCAATATGAGCAAAAGACCATAGTAGCTAGGTATTACTGGATGTGGTTTTGCGGTAAGACTTGTGCGGTATTGTGTTTCAGTCGAATACTGAACAATAATATAATTGTAGGCGGGTCTCGGACGTCACCAGTCGTCCGATAAACAACTTTGTCGACGCATTCTCACTAGCTCTATTGAAGCTTTACAACTTGTTGCCGGGGGGACAAATTGTCCACGCGTCAACCGCTTCATGTTTGAGCATAGGTTTCTTCACAGTTACTATAGGCAGGCATACATAATTATTTTTGTTTCAAGGCTGTTGCTTACGTGTACAGTATGTTGTACACTGATACGTACATATCTTAATCAAGAAAAATATATGTTCCTCATAATTTCAAGTTCAACGAGTTGTAATAAAGAAGCTTAGATTTTTTAAGCAATGATGGCCTAGCGGTAATTGCTATGGTATGGTATATATGCTACTGCCGCCGTTTTGCAGGTCCATGGTTTGGTGGAAGGGCATTTTGCGAATGCTCGCCTGGCTAGCTACCACCCTCAAGTAGAAATTCTGTCGCCAAGCACCTAACAGTGTGTTCCGGCAGCAGTCCTTGAGAGCCAGTGAAATTACAAGCATAACTGTGTGCCTCGGTGAGACGGGCGCAGTGCAATTCGTTAAAGGCTTAACATCAGGTGGGCCTCTGACTTGATGCGTCACAACCACATAAAAAAGCTATTGCTTAGTCGAGGATAGGACGTTATCAGATCAATACATTGTTTACCAAATAACTGCAACATGACGATTCGGTCACGTCGTGCCTTAAAAAACAAGTTAAAAGCACTACGTTGCAAGAAATTTTTAAGAATCGTTATCATGGATAATGACTCAGTCGGCGAATTTCGTAGCGGAAGTTTTCTGTAGCTATGTAACTATAACCTGCTCAACCAGCTTCACAAAGGTTAATTTTTGTAATTAATTTAAAACAAAGTTATCCCGGTAACCGGTACCGATGTCGCCGCCAGTCTGTATGCCGGGGTTTCTCCGAGGAACCTTCTAGATAGAAAGACGCCATGATAGAACAAATTTAACCTATTCTGTGACCGTAACCTGCGCCTTGCACTCGATATTG
Source organism: Plagodis dolabraria (assembly GCA_963854805.1). Lineage (NCBI taxonomy): Eukaryota > Metazoa > Arthropoda > Insecta > Lepidoptera > Geometridae > Plagodis > Plagodis dolabraria. The sequence goes on from OY978442.1 coordinate 17,602,154, forward strand.
ATGAGGCATTATGAATGAGCGCGTGACCGGCGTCACGCGCGCAGACACTGACGCCGACGTTCCCGAAAGCTCCCGAGCCACGCCTTTCTAGTTTCGACACACACATACATAAATCTTTCGAGCTTTCGTCACACAACAACACGCGTCACAGCATAGCTGTATCGCTACGAAATTAAAATGTGGCACGTGGGACGCATTGCCAAAGACTTGCATCATCATGGCTATTTAATAATTTATGACTAATTAATTATGATATAAATTCATCGTAAAGAAAATAAAAGTCCATTATAACTAATTAAAGCATGGCTATAGTTAAAGAGGTCAGTTATGTGAAACGGATACCATCATTAGCCTCTTGCCTGAAGCAAAGCGTAAAGTTATAATAAATCGTTGATAGGGCGGCTTATTATTCCCGTTAGTTATTCCATGACAGAATTGCCGACATCTTCGTCCATCGACGTGCCTCCGCACGCACACATGCAAGCGCGCACTTGTACAAACACACACGAGCACACATAAATCACAAAGTCAAAAATGTCAGTGGAATAGTACTGGCGAGTAAAGGCAGCCCCTGTTCCATCGAATTTCTCGAATGTTCTTGTGGCATGCGCGCTGTGCTCGACTTCGGCAACAGCTCGTTGCGTTCGAATCAAAGTGCAAAAAATGTTAATGTCCCTCTGGCTCGCTCCGCCAATCGCTGACATAAGAATCTCATATTACAATATAAGTACTTACTTCGTTCATTGTTACTCAGTTTACTTTTATGCGTAACCACGCGGATAGTGACGCTTTAACCTTTCTTAATTTGTCTACCTCACTGAAGATAACAAATATTTAATCGTATGCAGACGCAAATGTGTCACGCGTCTCCAAGTGGGAGTGTTTTATCTTATCAGCAATGAATCAAGATAAATATCCGATTAAAAATTTCCACTACCTATTGCAAGTTACGACACTTGCCTATGAAGTGCGCAAAGCTTGTGGAATTATCCATATAGTATTAGGTAATGGATATTTTTACAGCTTCCACGCAGCAATACCAAAGTTATGGCCATAATGTATTCCATTAAAGTTAATAGCAACTGAACTTCGTTTCTTTAGACTTGATCTGTAAAAACTTTCTATAATCCCCTAATTTATAAAATAACTAGTGGCCCGAACCGGCTTCGCACGAGTAATTGCGATTATAAATTGAGATGTAAGCTATCCTATCTTTCAATTTGGATCAAATTGCACACGGTGTGCAAATTAAATTTAAAATTGATTCAGTAGTTTAGGAGTCCATCGTGGACAAACAACGTGACACGTAATTTTTATATATAAATATTTTTTTTTATCGCGATGGAATGAGCATAGGATCCAACAGGTTTCAAGGGGTAACCTCCGCCAATAACTGATGCAGTCCGTTACAAGTGGCGACCTGCATTGCACCCATCACCCTGGGACATAAAGTTTTCTAGTCTCATGAGCCTGTGATTACCGGCACCAATACACTTCAAACTGGTCTGCTTGGCGGTAGAAAAAGTTATGACGGCGGTACTTCCTCGAACACACACGCACAAAGAGTTCTACAGCTATTAAGAAGAGCTTTAGTGGATAATAAAACAAAAGATACAATGAATTTTTATATACTAATGAAATATGAACATAGTCTTAGCCTTCATTCGAGAATGAAAGCGTCAACTCAAGGGTCAGGTTTATTAATTTTATTAAATATAAATACTGAATATAAAGGCAATTAAATACCTAGGTACATATTTATAAATATGATTACGACCACTATCGAATGCTAAGCGAAAATTATATTTTACAAATTATTGGAGCGCTAAATGTTATGTGTCGGGCGGGAATCGAGTGCGCGTCCTCCGGTTTCGCGCCGGATGCCTAATCCACTCGGCCACCTGGACACAATCTTTGAGCCGAAACTTTGTGCTCCAATTGTATTACCTTAATAGTCATACATAATATGTTCCATTCCTACATATTTTCTTTTCATCGATTGTTTTCGCCCTTGACGGGCTACTGACTGAGGAATTGACGGCCGTCACTCGAACGATCTAACCTACATAACTCTTTAAATATTTATATTACAGCCACACCAAACTTTATATTGTCTATTTTATACTTATTATACTATAATAGATTATTGTTACAATATGTTTGGTGAAACGTTCCGCGGTTTTTTCAGTAAGATTCCGTCTTGGTGGGCACCACCGAAATGTCAGATGCACTGCCTCAATGCAGTAGCGTGAAAACACGACTGTGTTAAGGCGTGAAGGGTACTATAAAAAGTGCAATTACTGGATCAACAATACGTAAAAACTAATGTCTCGGAGTGAAGATGGCGCAGTGCAGTATGTACCACTTCAACACTGCGTCTGTAACAGGCAGGCGTGGCGCTGAACATCGGACTGGTGACATGGTCGTCTAGAAGTTTTTTATTGCTAAATGAAATCCATAACATTTTAGAATTATTAAAAATATTTTTATTATATGATGTAACTAAAATGTATAGTTTTCCTTTATCTGTGCTATAAGACATTGCTTCGTACCAAATTTCTAGATTCTGAGTTCACGGGAAGTATCCTGTAGGTTTTGATTCCTTTGCCAGTGTCGAAAATTTGCGGTATAAACGTCTGTATCATTGATTGCGTTGGCTTAAAAGTTTGATGTTTTCTCAGCTCCATGGGACAGTTGACTTGAGTATTTTATATGAATTTCAGCTTGATACCTCCACGCGTTCCTGAGGAAAAGGATCTTGATAGACAGAGGTACAACAAAGGGATTCTATAAGGTTTGAAGGGTTTCTTTTGAGGTACGAAACCCTAAAAAGCATATTCCAATATATTACGTCCTACTCTACAACGATAACGATCTAACTTGTTGACGAACCAGTGGTCAGCGTTATACAAATCTTTTTGCAGACTTTTCAGAACAACATTTAACATGGTGAGATGTTGTTTAGAAAGTAGAGAAGATTTAGCAAAAGACATGATAACATTTCCCTCAAATCATAATCTCGACCGTTTGAGATCTATACACAAGTTTTATCTGACAAGTTACCAACACAGCAATATCCAGCGCCCTTAAAATATTTTTAGGGAATGCTATGTATCAATCAAGTAATAAGCTCTACTTAAGCTAGATATAACATCTGTGAACCGTTAATAGCCATAATTAATGCATCTCAAAGTTGAGATCGATCTTAATATGCAGTTTTAATCAAAAACAGCATCTTGAGGTGTGTTTATTGATACGAGCCTAAATCTACGTCGCCACGAAACCTCAGTGTGTAGCCAGACTCGTACGTAGTTGTTTTTTTTATAGGGCTGCGACGCGGACGATCTGTAGGGACGCGTGACGTAATTTTACCTTTATTATAAGAAGTCGATAACTTGTGGAAGGGTGAACAGGTTTTTGTGCGCAGCAAAGGTCGTCCTTGCATGGCGTCAACATTATCGTTCATAGTGAAGGTGAGACATGGAATGCAACCGGAGCTTCCCGGCAAGGTCTCGAATTATATCTCCAAGATTAATTTATTGTAGGTACATTATCTCTTATACATACATGTTTATAATACATACATTACATGCCCCGGGGGGTATCGGGCTAGAATTGCGTTCCTAATATTATCTCGGCGGGTGTTGTAAGAGGCGACAAAAGAAAAATACTAGAAAGTGGATAGCAGCACCTACTGAAGAATTGCCATCTTACACTGCGATCACCAAGCCACCTACCACGCGCGGGGATTACGGCAATCTCCTCTAATGGGAAAGAATTTTGTTCGACGGTGGATGATTGGATGTAATAGTAGTAGTATTAGGGTATAAAATAGTTAGCTGGAGGAGTATTAGGACTGCCATGCCGCACGTCCATGTTTCGATCCTCACGGATTTAGTGGACGGTCTGGCTGATACAGTACAGTGCTGAAAATAGAGCTAGGTTTTGTTGCTAGAAATCTAGGAAGTACAAAATATACCTTCCATCTTATATATTCGAAAGATGGTAATTGCGGTTCTTCAGTAAATGAAGTAGGTATTTTCTCCATAAAACATAGAAAGCATGTTCCGTAAACAAATAAATTCAACGGAGATATTGTACGAATAATGTTGAAAGAAAGGCAGCACACCCTCCGTGTCTAAAACAAATTAATCATAGTCTTCTTCTCAACCTTGGAGTTGGCTAAGTAAAAAGGGTTTCAGGGCAGTATAACCATTTACTCAATATAGCGCCCGCCTTAAAAATATCAGACTCCTTTGTAATATAATCTAAATTTTTTCATTACTAGCTAGAAAATGCCACATCATGTACCTATCCTGCAATCCTAATCTAGTTATCATCTACCTTATATTATGTGTATACTCTTTACCAGAAGCAATAAGAAAACGCCATCGCTTCCCTCATTTAAAAATGATGTCAAAATGTATTACCTTTTCTCAATAGATCACGAATATATTTTATGTGGGTAACTTTATGTTTATAATAATATGTATTATTTTTCATATATCTAATGTGTAATTATATTTTACGAGTATACACATATTAAATATTCATTATGGGTGCTTGTATATATTTAAGTATGCAACTAGTTTACTATTCCCACTTAGTTTTACACTCTACCCCCATGTTAATCAAATTGTTTTTTCTGCTTACGGTTGCTTGGATGAGATTGTTGCCTAGCTATAAGGCCGCCGATTGTAATATCTTAAGATGAAATATTTTGTATGTAATATTAATTGTAATAAGAAAGTACAATAAAGTGTTCCCTATCTATCTATCTAAAATACTTGATATATTCATTTGGAATCTAATCAATTGAAATTCAATGATCAGAATAAACTTGAATTTTTATTCTTTCAATTTGTATGTAAGTGGATTATGCAATAATTTAAATGGGCATCAAAAGAAATTAATCAGTGTCCTGATTCATGGGCGAAGAGGTTTAAAGCTCGATGTAGGCGAAATATATTGAAGCCCAACCGTAATTAAGGACGCTCGGGATCCTAAATGCAAGTAAGAATTAATTTCCTTAATAAATCCCTTATTTAACCCTTATAGAGGAGAATACTCTACTTATTTTAATCTACTCAAGCATGAAAATATATAGCTAGACACATTGATTCGGGTTCCTTAAGTATTTTACCAGGCCACAACCTGGTACAAATAGACCTGAATTCTTGTTGCAACATTGTGGCACTCTTGTAAAACCTTATGATACCGAGGCCTGAAGTTTGCTAGGCCTTTTTGTAGATCACGAATGCTGGAATAATGCAGCTGTCTCAGTCACAAACTTGAAGCTTGCAAAGCACACTCCTGAATAAATAGTTAAACACCGCGGATATTAGAATTAGAAAAAGAAAGAAAGAAAGGTAATTTTATTTGGCACATAAAGAAAAAGTTAAGTACAATGAAAAAAGACATTTAAGAGCAGCATTGAGTCAAATAGGCCCTACCTCAGCACAAATGTCAGTAGCTTGCAAGCAACTGACGCTGATTTTAAGGCGAAGCCTTACAGGTGACGAATTAAGAAATACACATACCTACTAGTAATACGAAACTGATATGAATCATTACTAAGACGACTTGACGATACGCATTTGATTATATAATATTTAATTAACATATATTTACAAACACAACATTTAATTAGGTAATTATTTCTATTCAATAGTTGTAATAAAAAAACTTATAATATAAAATGAAAACATTATTAATTTTATTGCAAACGAATGTAATCATATCGTTATTTAAGTTTTGTAAATTATGTGAATTTAATAATCATATCAGTATATATATTTTGTAAATTATGTAAAGAAGTGTATTGAAAATTTTATTAAGATTTATGCATTGTATGACTTAAGTTGGTCGAAATAAACAATTTTATTATTATTAGTACCACAAAAGTTTATTGTAACGTACTTAAAAGATTTCTTAGTATACAAAAACTACAAAAATGACAATTCAGTGAATACCTGAGTCAAAGCTTTTTTCAAGATTTCATCATAGGCAAATCACAAAGAAGCCAAGCTGTGCAAGAGAATCTTTTGTTACCAGATCGGGACCCATTACATCAGCCGAAACCTGCGATAATCTCCTTGCTACATAATCGAATGCGATGCAAATCAGTTGATATTACAATTGATGTTGCAGATTGCACGCCTCATCACCATAATATGTAAATTGTAATGCAAATTCAATTATCTGCAACCATAAATGCCCTTGATAGGTATGGAGTCCATGCGATTCATAAATATTCTTCGGTAGCAGGTGTCAGTGCGCAATATGCATTGTTTGATTGTGAAGGTACACCGTCTCAGTATGTGAATTGATTTAATAATATACAAGGGTCTTATTATATATGCTACGGCGCAGTGATCTCTCTTTATAATATGTTAAGAATAACACATCTATTTTTAGTACAGCGTGGAATTCACTCGAGAAATGTCTGGAAAAAAATACCGTACAGACTACATCCATTCCTGGCGCACAGTCCTGGACTGGAATACTGCCTGCACGGAGTGCATAATCTAAGTTGCTCATGGCGCCATTCTAAAACGATCTATGATAATTAAGGCTTTGCGCCGTCTCGTCTAGTAATCAGTTATTTAAAAATAGCAACACGTTTTAATGGTAATTAGGTTTTTTATCACCATAGCAGGTATATGAGACCAAACTGCATTGGGCTTTAGTTAATGCGACGATGTTTTCAATTTAGATGAAGTGTCTGTCGTTCAACTTTTGATTCCGATAATAACCATAAAAGCGTACGGAATCACCGAATGTTAAAGAAATTACAACACGTAAAATCCTTGTGTTCAGTGTGTCAATGCCAAGGTCCGATTATTTGCCATAATCTTGTCGTGCCTTTTACTCTTCAAAAGCACAGTGTAAAAAACTATGTAGGCTGTGGCAATAGTGAAGAGAGAGAAAGTAAATTACAACTAAATCCCACTTGCTCTGTCAATATCGTACGACCAGTATAAATCACGCGCGCGACATGGTCCGATGCCGACGTTGCACACTGCCTAGCGCATGGCGCCACAAACCAGAATGCATACTAACGCAAAATTATACTGACATGTGGAATACTAACACAGGCTTCTTCAACTTTATCAGCTCCCGATATAAAGCAAAGACATTTAACTTTAATTAATTTACAATGAGTCTATCGAAGAATGGGCTTGTTGAGCCGCATTCTCACTAAGAGGCTTGCATCCTACGTGCAATAAACCACTCAATTCGCCAATGTCGTGTTGATACATAGTCATGAGCGTGGGTGTCGCTGTGTGTGTGAGAGAGGTATTCTATATTGGTCGGTTCAGAATGCATCAAGGTTCCAATGGAAAAGTACTGAGAAAGCAAACCGTCTGGCTACCGACGCGCCAGATGTTTACGACATTTTGTCGTGGTGTTTCAAACCAGGATTTCTTTAATAGACATCTAAGAGGGACCTTGTGAAATATAAGAAATAAATATTTCATATAGATGGGTGTTATAATTGCATTAGAATTAATCCAGGTAACAATTTGCAAAATTGTTTCGAAAATTGTTACAAGACAAATATAAGTTAAGACAAATATTTATTTTTCGAAACTGTTGATTACTACTTTCAACTTATATGGAGCTGTAAACCTACAGTCGTATGAACTGATGAAGAGTACACACATCCTCAACATTTTCTAATAATTATTACAGATAGACACACATACGCGATGGGTCCGTATCACACACAATTGACTATGTGTGGAAAAGTAAATCGAGACCTCTCGAACACTAATTAACTCCCACTAGCTTGAGTATTTCACGTATTAGTTTGTGTGTGGGCTGAAATAAGTAAACTAAGGCGGAACTATTTCCGTTGGTCTATACCAAAAAAAAAATACTTTATTATAAAAACTAAGGTGGTTTTCCCTCATTTTAGTCGGGATAACTCACGTGAATCAGTGAGATAGCTCCAACTATAGTTTCGAAATACCACCATCGGCAATAGTTGCAATTACCATTAAGTAGTCCAGTTAAGCAATCGTTTCTTTTAAGCTTTTTTAATTGCCTGTTACTTAAAAACTACCCACCAACTTGTGGATATATTCTACGTTTATTTAATTTGACGTATACACAGCGTATTTTTTATTTATTTTAGGACATACCTGTTTACTGGGTCATCCAATCTTGATGATTATTTTTCTGTTAGGCAGTGTATGTATCCCTCTAAGTTGGTTCCGTTCATCCCCCTAATTCCTCCATGGTCCTGTTTTATTTTTTTCAACATTGGTCGAGTAATTTTAAAGTTGCACTCAATTAACCGAAAAAAGTATTTGCCTTACGCGCCTAAACCTGGAAGTGCCTTATCATTGCATGTCTTGTCGATACGAGTATATTGACCAGTATTTTGAGCGACGAACAATCTATCCTAAGCAGAATGCATCAATTAAAAGGTGGAATAAGTTATTTGTCATTTTTAAGTTTTGGAAGTCGATTAAATTTTTTAAGGTTCCATACCAAAATAACGGGACCCTATTATGAAGCCTTATTTATGGCTGTTCGTTCGTCCGACCTTCACAGGGCTGCATTTTTCGAACGGTAATATACAATACAGCTGGCGTAAATTTTCACAGAATTTGTGCTAGTATGGCACATTTCCTAACAAATAATAACAACAAGCTAAAAATAAAAAATAAACGTCAATGAAACACGTTTCTTATATTGGGACCCGCCATACATTTACGAGGTAGAGACTTCGAGCGTGGCTTACCGACAGACAAATTGTAGAGACATTAATAGGGCTCCCTTTTGTCTGTACGGGACACTTATAACGTGCACTTGGTGCGCTGGGTGGTCTTTCGTTTATTTGTTGGTGTAGACTAAAGCAATATAAATACCTAGCTACATGACTTGAGTTCGATACTATACAAATACATATGGTTAGTATATAGCATGGCTATGGTATTGTGAGAAGGTCTTGCAGTATCTGATAGGAATTAGGAACAAAGTATAAAGATCTTGATACTCGTAGATTAATTGGTATTCATGGCATGGCGGTGCGGTGACTGACTCATAATGTTCGTGATTTTCACGCCTCTAGTGAATGAAGGAAAGGCATGGTCTATTTTTGGACTGTTCTTGAATCACTGTAAATTCACCATAATGATAAATTAAGACAGTTTTATCGTATCAAAAACACGTAAAAGTGAAAAATTGTTTTAAGAGAACGTCTTACATATATCTATATATTTTAAGTGTTGGTTCTTTAAAAGTCAAAACAAAAACTACTCTTTAAAATCAATACCGTTTTCTGAATATGACGTCTTAGCCTATTTGGTGTAATAATCTAAATCATCCTAAATATTCCTAATTCAAACGATTAATTATTTTTAAATTAAATTTCTTAAACTATCAGTTGGTATATGATATAGGTATATAGACAGAGATTGGTTTTTTTTTTTTTTTTTTTTAATTTATTGCCTACTAGCTTTCCGGGCGCGGCTCCGCCCGCGCGTATGTCGGTTATCGCGCGAAAACATTAACCTCTTTTTGCGCAGTCGGATAAAAACTATCCTATGTTTTTTCCCGGGTCTCAAACTATCTCCATACCAAATTTCATTCAAATCGGTCCAGTAGTTTTGGCGTGAAAGCGTAACAGACAGACAGACAGACAGACAGAGTTACTTTCGCATTTATAATATTAGTACTGATGTAATAGAAGGGTCTTTGTCGCGTAGCGACCACATCGCCCCATCGGTACTTAAAACTATTACTAACTAAATACAATCTAATTCAAAATATTTTGTTACGAGACCATATAACTGTTGGGCTTTATCAGACAGTGGTGAGGCCAATATGCTATTACACGAACCAGTCTCATAAATCTGTGATGAACCAAATATGGTTCTTCTGAGATCTGCATTCCGGGAACATTCCATCAAAACATGTTGTACATCCTCTATTAGATTGGTTGTTAATAAATAATAATAATTTATAACTTAGTTATATGAACAATTTGAAGCACTATCACACGCTAAACCAACATCACAATTACACATTTCTAGAGCACAAAGTTTTCGGACTGTGCTGGATTCGAACCCGCGTTCCCCGGCTTAACCTTTGGCACCATAACCGCTCGGCTATCGAGATTAGCTAGACATTCGAGAACTTTAACCGACTTCAAAAAAGGAGGAGGATCTTAATTCTACATTATTTTTTTGTGTGTGCTATGTTATGTAATAACTCATTACAGGGTGTACCTACCGTACTACTGATTTTGATCTTTTTTTATAATCGAAAGCCGGTAGGTACTTGTCATCTGGTCCCATTTAAAATTGAGTGAGATCTGACGGGGGTAGTAATCCCTAATAATGCGTATTTTATTTTTTGGTGTCGGTTCTTTCTAAAATTTTGTGCACTCATTTTATTACCTCTTGTCATAGGGGATGCAAATTCGAATCCCTCTATAAACATTAAGTGTTGTACGAATTTGTATAAATAATTATTATCTTGAAAAACTTATGCTTTGTTATATACTTAGATATAATATCTGTCTAAGGGCCAATTTTAACAAACTAGGAAGAACTATACGCGGATAACTTTAACCTCTGTTTTAGTAGCAGTAGAACTGTTTGTGAAAGTTCGTCCTGGGAAGTATTGTCGTCATGTCTATATCTGCCGTTAAGTACTAATGTTGGTATTACTGTTTACGGTTTGAAGGGTATGGATGCCGGTAAAACTACCGGCTCTTGAAATTGAAGAACTGTATGTTTCTGGGTGGCTGAGTTCGTAACTTGTGACGAACTGCATCTGTTATAGGCAGGGGTTATCGCTTAACACCAAGTGGGCCTCGTGCTTGTTAAATTACAAGTTACTTATACATATATTTTTTTATGCTAAATAAAATAAAATACACATTTATCACTAAGACGTTCAGTAATGTAGCAGTATTTTAAATTTGCCATGTCTTTTATGAACTTTAATTAGACAGATGGCTGTTAAAAAATATACCGTTGAATTTGGCGGTTTAGTTCCATAAATTCAAAACAAAAATGGCCCTTTTGCCAAAGCTGATAATAAGTACAGTACCTATATTATTTCTAAGTTAGATGTCATGAAATTCCAAACCATGGGGTTTTCTTTTTCTACGAATCCCATCACAGAAATATTAAAATAATTTAACAAACTTTAAATCTGCATTTAGTTTCGACCTTCTATAATAGCAAAAAATATACTACGGCAGGCCGCTGGCGGCCTCATGACTTGTGCATGTCTTTCAACCAATACTAGGCATTGTAGTAATAGAGACAAAGTTGAAAATGGTTTGACAGTATAATTGCCGGCCGCTGTCACTTCGGTGTGAATTGATGCTAAAAGTAATAGAATAGGCTACCGTTTAGGTCCTCGTATGTGAATGTCACGAGTCGGAACGATAAATATACAACGTTTAAAGTGTTAAATAAGGATGTGGATAGATATAAGTATGAGTACATGCGAATAGAAGAAAACCAAATAATGTTTAGATGAAAAGACGTAGAGTAGACAGAGGAGAAAAAAATTTTGATCCGTCCTTATTTTATAGTGTACCATATAAGGCACCGTAGCATCTGGACCGATTTAGTTAACGAATTCGTAACTGGACAGAGTATACAAGATGGATACATATTTTTTCGTAGATGCAAGAGAAAAATTACATTACCTCAAATCAAAACATTTTTCTTGGACTAAAAAATAAATATCATACAGTTATTAATAGTAAGAAAATAATAAGATCTATTAACAATTTATGTAATTGATATAATCGTTAATTCCTTAGGTTTGCTGCCACTAACAACTCAATAAACGTGTCATTAAAATATATATTTTACAATGCAAATGAAACATTGCATAAGACGCGTAACCTATTATACTAACGTATTCAGCCATGTGGCCGCTCGCCCACGTTTCCTGTGTTGTTATTTATAAATGTCACCTTATTCTATATTTTGACAAACGGAGATCTTTCAAAGATATATATTATGAGCTCTGGGCGAGAGATCAATCACCCGGAGCAAATCTAGCACATGGTGATGCTGTGACTTTACTGGGGAGCTGAGGAGAATTTTTAAACAACGGGTGATCAGGTCATTTGTTTTTTCTATAATCAAAGTATGGCGTTTATGATCGGACTTAGGCCCAATTGGGGTTTAATTCATATGCACATAACTATAAGTATAAAACATTGATACCTCTGCTATCATATAACGTTGACTTAATGGCATTATATAATAATGCCAATGTCATATAACGTAAAATCTAGTAACAGGTTTTAAATTTTGATTTTTGAATTTTAGATATTTTAAAATCTACTTTAAATTTGATGATAAATTCGTTTTTTGCTGTCGGGTGTAAAAAAATGATGGGAAAAGTTGCGGGCAAGAGACGAGCTGGTCGTAGGAAAAGTCATGGCTCCGAAATATCAGGGAGTGACAGGGATTGCGAGTGCCGCTGAACTTTTTCGCCTCGCTAAGGATAGAGACGAGTACGGAAAGCTGATTGCCAACCTTCATTGATTGAAGAGGCACCGAGAGAAGAAGAAGATGTAAAAAAATATGTATTGAAGGAGTTAATTATTATTGTTTAGTCGTACTGCGCTAGCGGAAACGCAAATTTGATGGGGTATCTATGGTATGCAGTAGATTTGACTTTGCTATTCTTACAATGTATGGGGCTATGGTACACCTAAGGTTAACTTTTGGCGTATTTTACCTGCAGTCCCCTTTAACGATGTCCAACAACTATTAAGGCTGCCATAATAAACCCTGAAGCTGTAGCATTATTCAATACAAATTATCCTCAATTTGGATAAGGTTCAGTCCTTGAAATCAAGTATGTTTGCTGCATGTATATACATACTAGGCACTTAAGAATCGGTATTTCCAAGAGCTTACAAAGTCTTGTTAATATAATTGCCTCAAACTGAATGAACAAATATAAAAATGATATTTACTTGTCGTATCTTCCTAGTAAACCAAGGCCAAATGTGCTAAAAAATATCTGTTCCGGACACACAAATTACAAAGTAAAGCAATGACGACATTGCCGACCAAATTTGATCTGTGATGCGCAAGTAAGGTCATTCAAACCCATATAATTTTCCTTTGTTTAGAAGCTTTTATTTTTTAACCGACTTCCAAAAAAGGAGGAGGTTCTCAATTCGTCTGTAATTATTTTTTTTTTTTTTTTTTTTTATGTTTGTTACCTCAGATCTCTTGACTGGGTGAACCGATTTTGAAAATTATTTTTTTGTTTGAAAGCTGATGCTTGTCGTTTGGTCCCATTTTAAATTTCATCAAAATCGGTCAATCAGTTTTTGAGTTACACTAAAAAGATTGAAAAAAAAATTTTAACAAAAAATGGAACCGACTTCAACACCCAAAAGTGTGAAATAACTTGTCGAAGTCGGTACCATGCGCACAATATTGTGATAATAGGTACTTTTGAACCATCATGGTACCGACTTCAACAAGTTATTTCACACTTTTGGGTATTGAAGTCGGTTCCATTTTTTGTTAAAAAAATTTTATTAAAGAAAATGATTAAAATTCATGAAACATCTCTAGAACCAATTTACTCGTCAATTTACGTTATACTACTTTCGAATGTTCTCTTATATATATAATACCAGTGCATCATAATATTTACTTATACACTCGAATCGACGAGTGCTTTCATGAGTTTTTAGATATCTTCTTTAAAAGCAAATAAATAGTTTTCACCTCTGTCATTCATAGGCATCTCGTATTTCTGAAGTATACCTAACGTTCCTAAATAAAAAGTTATGTTCTGTAGTACTCAGAATGTCTTGAGATTGTTTACCGTAGCTTTTTGATTCTTTCAAGAGTTCCCAAAATTCAATCACGTGGCCGACAGTATGAACAAATATACAATAAGTATATATTAACATATCGACGTATTCGCTACCTTCAATATTTTTAATGAACCGTTTTCTCGCCGTATTTTGTAAACTGCGAATTAATTCTTTTATCGCCATCACACCGCCCGTGAATTAGTAGATGTGCCTATTTTTTGTACACGAACATGAAATTAGCACTATGATAAGAGTGTTTTTTGTAAATTGTAAGACCAATTACTATTTAGAACATAAGATACCGAGAAATAGAGTTGTAAAATGTGTAGTGTAGCTGGCTAGATGATACCTTTACTCTATTTTTACACGACTACCAAAAAAAAGTAGTGTTATCTTTTCGGGGTTCATGTATGCTTGAGAGTTTCTTTATTTCGCCATAATTTCAAAACGGCTGAACCCATTTTAATGTATGATAACATTAGATTCGTCTTGATAGCGCAAGTGACACGAGGTACATAAAAATATATAAAAAAAAACAACTGGTGGATTTAAAACGCCATTTTTGAAAATAAATAACTTCTAGACCCTTCGAGTGTTTATGAGTGGGATTAATATGAAGGGCTTTAAAAAACGTTTCCATAAATATATATGTAACATACAGTTTTAATTTCAATTCTATACGATAAAACGCTTAACGAAATTTAATTATTAGCAGTCGGGTTTTTTACTTTTTAAATTAATTTATGGGTACTTTTTTTTTCTATTTTTTTCAATTTTTTGTATGTCAATAAGCCATTGTAGAATGGAGATCCGAATCATATTTTAGTAATTAATAGTTACGTACATCCTCCCTATAATATTAAATATCCTCAAGTAAGTTTACCGGATTGTTAATTCCTTATGCCTTTTTTTTTATTGCAGATAGGTAAGCCTTTGACCACAATCTCACCTGATGGTAAGTGATGATGTGGGCGAAGGTGTTAACAGGCTTAACCTAGAATTACTGGCTCTCAAGGACATCTGCCGGAACACACCGTATATGAGTTAAGTGTAGTTTTCTAGAAAAATCTAGAAAGTAACATACGATGTCGAATTTTATTATTACTTATAGTAAGCATTGCTACTGCGGCGGAGCGGCAGAAAGTGCGCAGCCCTTTCGCCCTTGCGTAACTAAGTACTGACTCTGTGAATTGATCTTCTGTACTTTATCAGCTGGATCGTCCACAGCTGCACACCGCCTCTCCTATTAAGGGGGTATTTGCCATAATCATTACGGTTGGCAGGCGTCTCAGGGAACGTTTTAATTATTTTTTTTCCATGTTTTTATCACTTACCCAGAAAAATATTCTGAGGTATATACTCTTACGACCCCGTTTCAGAATGTCCTAATAAAGTTTCGAGTTGCTAACCAACACATAAAATAACCGAATGATAAAAATGACAGTTGACATGCAGCGCGTTTCTAGCTTAAACCGATGGATAGGCTAAATCGATGACTGTGAAACGCAAAGATAGTGTTTTGTTTAATAAATATTTTCTGGGTAGTATAACCGGAACTTACTCGAACATTCTGAAACAGGCCCTAAATCTAACCAAAGAACAGAATACTCGGTAGTGACGCTTAAACTTGGCACGTTTAGCTCTGGTATACCAATCATCGTATAAAGTATATTAAAAACTGAACCTCTGTGAACTTGTATTATTTATATTTTGATATAATATTTGTATGCCCTTGTTAAAAAGCTAGTTTTTGTGCACTAGAGCTTAAAGTTTAGTCCGCTTACACCGTGCATAAACAAGAACCTTACGAGTATTAGAAATGAAAAATTTCATTGTAGAGAAAATATTGAATGTTACCAATATACAATATATAAATGTGGAAATGTTGGTTGTAACATAAACACGACAGGATACTTGTTGTACTAGGTATTTGTTAAGGTAAAACTTTATCGAACAGATATCTCACTACATCATTTTTAAAAAGAGACCTTAAACTACTTCTGATATTTATAGGCCAGTTTTTGATAAAAGTAAGTTAAAAAGGTATGCAATTGTTTTTTTAATTTGCTGTATATATTATACTTACGATGTCATTGAATTGGCAGAGTCAATGGTAAACGTATTAAGAAAATATCTGCTTGATAATAACTGACAACAAGACGTATGGAAACGCGGTATCCTTACATAGTTTTGAAGCGCTCGTAGCGAACAACTAATATACTTTGTCGTTCTTAACCGATCACATAAGTTAAGTAACGTCCGCTACTTTCATAACTTGGATGGGTGACCGCTAGTGGTATTACTACTGAGCGCTACCATGCTTCGGAGGGCACATCCCGGTTGTTGTCTTTGGATGGTAGTCGTTAAAGCATGGTTGTAACGTTCGTTCTGCTTCAACTTTTGTTATGAGTTCAGCTTATATGTGGACTTCCTAACAGCGTCTCTTTTTGCCTATTTGATTAGGCTAGGAATCTTCAAGTATTTCCTAGTAATTAATAGGTATTTTCTAGGCAGACACGATCCTGTGTTGACTGACCGATTTTCCATTGGATGATAGTCAATTATTTTAACAAATTTGTAATCAATTTTATTTCCATGACCTAACTTTATCTAGAGCTAACATCATGGCAATAAAGTCACTAAATTATAATTCTAGTAGAGTCACGGGCCCCAAATTTAAAAAGAGTAACTTCGACTAGTTATTTTATCAATACGGTCAGATTTTCATTTTAAAACCTGCCATTCTGCTGATTTCCTACTTATTATAGCTTATGTTAGGTAGAGTATCCATAGGTAGATACGTCCTTAGATATGGAAATCATATTTATTACTACTTTCATGGCTTAAACATAGTTGATTAGGTACTCTATCTCTGCTGTTATGACTGCAATGATCAGATCAGTGACAATATAAATCTGGATTGATTTTAGCAAATTTTCTGGGTATTTCAAGAATGTAGAGGTAGAGTTAGAATGTTATATTTTTTAATAGAATACAGTTTACAACTACACTTAAATTTGGAGCTCTAAATTATTTGCAATAACTCCATAGATATTTACCAATATTGTCACAATTTTGAATCCTGGGATTTGAATTTGAACCCTGAAACCTGGGACAGACTTGGTTATCCACAAAAACTGAATTTAATGCATCGATGATTAATAACTATAATTTAATTAATATTACGTAAATAATTGTATCCTGAAAGAGATCACTTCTAAGCGTTAAGACAGCCTACGACATCTTATCAATGTAGAATGTAGATACAATGCAGTTTGTGTATGTATCTATATTTTGAAGTAATCATCATCATCATGAGCTAGCTGTTGAACAATTGCCTCCTCCTTAGAAGGCCACAACAAACGGCTATTAGGAATTTGTTTTGATAGTATTGGCTGCCAGCTACTTTTACGATGTTATCAGTCTGTTAATGGGGGGCCTACTAACTCTACGTCTTCCGGATGTGGTAAACATTTGAAATCGTTTCTTCCCCATTGGTTTCCGGTTCGTCGAGCAATGTGGCCTGCCCATCGCCACTTAATTTGCAAATTCTGAAAGTTATGTCGGTGACTTTGGTTCTGCGGTCTGCGGATTTTATCGCGCAAGAAACTGCGACCGAAGCTCTGTGTAGCTCTCTTTGAGCGACTCTGAGCTTGTCCTTTAGCCTCAATTAACGTTTCATAGCCAAAAGTCATCACTGGCTAAACACACTTCAACCTACCTTCCTTAATTTGAAATGAATAGTGTAAATTTGTTAACTTACTGTTCATTTAATTGATTGTATTGTTTATGATGTAGTTCGAATTTCAATTTTCAATTTAATATACACATTATAGCAAATATTCTTAAATGGTCGTCATGGCCAGGCCACGTAATGACGAATACGCTCTATTGGTAGTATAGCCACAGTGCAACAAGTAGTGTTTGTTTTTGTCGCATATCAATAAATTTATATTTGCAAATTAGAAAGGTCAACCGGCCTGAATTGAAAAGGTGTCGAATTACGCCTTGAAGTGTGTGCGCGGGCGAATCGTGTGACGCGCACCGCTGTGATTGAACTTGATTAGAGGCGCTGTCATACATATTGTATATTGATTACAGACATTCACTGAATTGTGCGCACCACACCCTCCTTCATACATTGTAGATACTGGCTAAAACATAGTTGAAGGATTAAACTCGCTTTCAAAAGCTTAGGGAACTAAGAATTCCCGATGGGCAGAACCCTCAACACTTTGAAAGCAATGAATGATATTAAATTATACACACTGAGTTTGAGATAAAGGAATTGGAGCTATATTATATTTTAGTAAACGAATGCAATAAAAATATGTACTTAAGATATAATCTTTTTATATTTGACGACCAATGTTATTTTTATTATTATTATTAGGATGTAACGTTCGTAAAGAACGCAGGCACGTGACGCCTTTCCGCTGGAAATACTGGATTCTGAGCTTAAAACAATACCAATTGTTCAAAATTGGATGCGAGTGGGTGGTGAATAATTTCTTTTTGGTGGTGAGTAATGTAATTTTTGTACATTTCTAACAAATTTATGGTATAAACGGGATTCTAAAAAAGTAGGTATACTAATGTCTTACTCGTGCAGCCGGTTAAAATCATAATTTATAGTTATTACCTACGTTGATATCCCTGAAAATATGATAAAGTTGTTTGGTCTATCCACTTCTTCACAACGAATGTATTGAACCGATTCAGATGATATTGAACACGAAAAAGCCTTGAAAATTTATAATAGACGATTTATGGATGTTTTAATTTCACTTTTTAATGTATAATTTCCAAATTCGCACTTTAAATTCGCACTGAGAGTTCAGTTACATGGAAATATCTCAATTCAATTTTGCACCTAATTAACTCGTTTGTTCCTGAGAGGTTTTTTGTATATAGACGATCGGATTTGTCGTTCTTATCTTAGTACCTCCTGAAGTTGAGAAGGTCATTTTTTATCGTATTTTTTTAAGTTTTAGATAGGTAATTAATTTTAGTGTTTTGTTCAGGTCTCGACTAATGAGATATATTTAGAAAAATACATTCTAATGAAATATATTTACCAATAAAATTTAAGTATAGCTTGCCTTGTAACGCGGATGTTATATAGTCTTGGTAAGTATTATGTGTAATATACATCAGCTAAGAAATTATTTTATGAAACACAGGATTAAGGGTATGTGAGCTAGAAGGAGGGTGTGGAAGAAATACTAAAACGTAAAGCCTATGCAGCTGAAATTTGGTAGGTACTTAGTATATAGGCAGGAGATATCAGCTAAAATACTTTTTAGGAAAGGGCAGAATTAAGAGGATTAAATTGGGGAAAAAGTTTGTAAAAAAGTCAATGTTTTTAAAGTTAGATTGACATGAAATTTTGTGTTGAGGTGAATAACAGAAAATAGAAAAGCTTCCCACCTTCCAGTATTTTTTCCTTAGTCGCTCTTACGACACCCACGGGATGAAATGGGGAAGTGCAATACTAAGCCGGCACCCCACGGGGCTGTTGTCATACATGTATAAAATGAGAGCTCCCCGGTAAAATAACCAACTTGAATTACTAGTCCAATTATACTAATATTTGGCCTTTTGTTCACTTTAGACCAACGTTTTATACAAAATATCAAATATTAGTATAATTGGACTAATAATTTAAGTAGGTTATTTTACTGGGGAGCTCTAATTTTATACATGTATGATAAGGTAGACTAAAAATCAAGATCAAAACTTGATTTTTCATTTAAAAGATCAATTTTATCAAAGTTTAGAAAATGACGGACGGTAAAACTGAGAGACAAACAGCGAAGTCAAAAAAATACTGTACTAAGATTTTTCAATGAGTAAGAATTAAGGGACGTATAGGCGTTCAACATTACACGAAAGTCGTCTGCTTAAGCTGAAACATAACATCTATATTTCATATAGGTACTATGTAGACATCAGTTAAGAAATGATGTAATGAAAGGGCAGGGTTACGAGGGTCAAGTGTGGGGGTATGGAAGAAAGAAAGGGTGGGAATAAGGGTGGTGGTAAACAGGGCGTAATTTGTGGTAAATTAAAGTCAAAGCCGAGGTCAAGCTTGATATTGATCTTGATAGAGATC
This sequence comes from Plagodis dolabraria, assembly GCA_963854805.1. NCBI lineage: Eukaryota > Metazoa > Arthropoda > Insecta > Lepidoptera > Geometridae > Plagodis > Plagodis dolabraria. The sequence goes on from OY978442.1 coordinate 17,622,100, forward strand.
GATACTGAGGTCAAGGTTGAGGTAATATCAATTGAATTTATGTATGTATATCAAAGCACTATTAATTGTTAATGAATGTGAATGTATAACAAAATATGTAGTGAATAGATTCAGGCGTTACTTTGCAGAAATCCATATTTACCATTTTGTCTCGATCGCTCGTAGAGTGAAGACCTCCTGAAGATGATTCCTTTACTAGCGAAACTAATCGAATATTCTTCCGGTTAGGCTGCGTGGCGTTGGTGACGCTACGTAGGCAGGCGGAATAGTCACTAGATATATATTTATATACTTTTTAAAGTGATATATTAAAGTATTGATTTAATGTTTTCTTAAAATACTTTTAAAAATATTTGTTATTAATATAACAAATGTAAAAATTTAATTCAAAGAAGGCCAAAGTACGCGCAGTTAAAGCCACGGGCAAAAACTAGTTACAAAATTATACGTCACAGTAACTTCTTATATAAAGTAAAAATGAGATTATTTATGATAATACAAACGTAAGTACAGAAACTCGTAAGCTTGGTCCATACATTTATGATGATGAGGAAGATATAACGAACGATTATAGGTTATTTATATTATTAATAAAATATTGCTTTCTGACAATTACTAACACGCCCAAATTGATCATAACCTCGAAATAACAGATGCTTTTTTAACAATAATGCGGAATGTTTTTTTCTCATGTAGTGTGATTTTGTTTTATAAAAATTAGGGTGGTTTCACTTATTTAAGTAAATAATGCGGTAATTATCCCGTATTGATTTTGTGATTTAAATTATACACCATTTAAATCTTCAGTTTTAAATAATTAAATGCTTTATTTGTTACCATAATACGGGACTGCAATGTTTTATAAAATTTTCAAATAGCGTGTGTATGCAATACGTCCATCTTACAAAACACTTTAGTAGAAATATTATGCATAATGGGTTATTAATTATTAAGCTGCCAGTGATCAGCTTAATCTCTTCTGGAGTACTTTACTTCTACATTCAAAATTCAGCCTCTATGCGAAACCGTAGCACTTAAGTGTGAGAAAAAATAAATATACGCAAATGTATGCATGTGTGTAAAACCTCACATATGCAATTCTATACCTAGTATTGTATATTCTGTGCCGATACGAGGACATAATTAACAAGGTATCCATCAACTGTCAAATTAATTATGTATTCGTATTTGGGTTCTTGCTGTTCATTGATTCCTGCTTATGTTTGCTTGTGTATTTAGTTTAGAATGTAGAAAGTATGGAAAGTTACAGTTTTTATCACGTGATGATTGTAACACGTGTTCTATTTGCTAGGGTTTTGTGCGTCATGAATGCATAAATCAATACTTTGTAATTTTATCAAAAATCATTCAGCAATGGCAACAAAATAAACTCATGTATATATAAACGTATATATAGGTGTTGATGTGAATAAATATTAACTATTAGAGAAATTAAATTAGGCACAATGTGGATGTTAGTTTGGAACAAACAATTGAGCAAAATATAATATCAGTCATTCTTTAGATACCTATTACTGATGTAATCCTAAGTTATAATAATAAATACTTATAATTGTGAAAATGTATATCTTACGTATGTTGATGAACTAAAGGCAGCAAATAAGAAATGAGTGCATCTTTTTATTTATTTTTTATGTTATTGTGACCAAACAAGCTCGAGGCCCACATGATGTTAAGCAGTATCCTCTGCCTATAACAGGTGCATTTCGTCACAAGTCACGAATTGCACTGCGCCCGTCACCTTGTGCCTGTAATTTTACTGGCTCTCAAGGACTGCTGCTTGATGGTGGTAGCCAGGCGGGCATTCGCAAAAAGCCCTTCCACCGCGTGGTGAAGCTCAAGCCCGCGACGGGATTCGAACAATGGACCTGCTGCGCGGCAGTCCATAGCTAATGCCACTGAGCCATCACTGCTTCCAACTGCATCGGCAGTAACATCCTGCCATATAATAATATATTTTGATAATTCTGAAATTTGATGCTGGTAATATTATTTTAAACGGAAGCATGATAAAGAAGCTCTAAGAAGGGAGAATACTTTATAGTCGGAAGTTTGATGAATTACCTTACACTACCTATATATTATTATATATATATTTTTGTTTTTAAGGATGCTATTGCGATGAACTTCATTGTAAATGTTTTTCATTGCGATGACGCTAAATTTTTTTCAGTTTATTAAAGTTTCTTTACAGTGCACTGATTAATTTGACAAACATAGTTGTAGTTAAATATTACTGCTTGCTTGTAGATACGGTTTATTTTCTGTGCTAGTTCTAATCATTTATGTTCCACAATGGTAGACGAGATTTCTTGCAGACATTTTTCTAATGAAAAATCTATATATACTTTTTCTGTACACAACAAAAATTTCATAGACTACAAAGTGTTGCCATTCTATAACAATAGTTGTTCTCCTACTGACATAGAAGGAATAATATTCATTGAGTCTGAGGCACCTTCTGGACGAGTTTTGAAGCAGTGAGAGCTCAGTGGCAATAGACTGCCGCGAAATCTTCTCCGAAATTAAGTACACCCAAAAGTATTACATATTTCTAAATAGCGGTCATCGAACTCGTGACTCGTGAAACTCGCTTTATAAAAAACGTGAGTATATAAATAAATCGCAATTTCGAGCTTCGAAATTTAAAATTACATCGCATTTTCATTAGAACCTTAGTACAGGCACATTGCACTTAGCACACTGTGTAGATAATTCAGTACACACACACTGCAAGTCAACGCATACATTACTCGTATTTGCTTAGTACTTCAAACAGTAAATTATGTGCATACACATACTAACGAAGTTAAGCTAAAGGACCGTCAAACATTTACATATTCAAATGAATGTTCAATCAAATATAAGGAAATTTCCGTAAGTTTCCAGATGCATATAAATCATTCACGAATAAAGAATGTAACTAATAATTGATAACCCATCTGGCCACTGTGATATAATTCTGAGCATCTTTGATTATAGATTATTTTTTATACAAACATAATCGTTACCTATACGTTTGTTTATGCCGACCACGGATATGATAAAACTGATAATAATAGCTGAAAGAATGTTACTTGAAAGATACCTGCTCAGTTTAAGCCTTTCTCTATAGATAAACTTCATATAACAACAAAGTTCTATTAAGATAGTAATCAAGTAGGTATACCTATTTTTTCACTATCTCACCTGATGGTAAGTGATGATGTGGTCGAAAATGTTGTTCAAGCTAACCTAGAATGGCTCTCAAGGATAGCTGTCAGAACACACCGTTAGGTGCTTTGCGACAGAATGTCTACTTGAGGGTGGTAGATAGCCAGGTGGCCATTTGCAAAATGCCCTACCACCTATAACGACTGCCATCCTAAGAGAACGACCGGGAAAGACGGGTTAACGTCACCTCCGAAGCACGTACACGCTCAGTATTAATTTCACTAGCGGTCATCCATCAAAAGTTATGACCGCGGCGGATGTTGCTTATAACTAAGCTGATTGGTTAAGAACAGCTAAACAAACTTCGCTATGAGCGCTTCAAAATAAAATACCAATTATATTAATGTTTTAAATCAGTGTTTTTCAATCTGTGGGTCGCGGCCCCCAGGGGGGTCGCGTCAGCTTAGTCGGGGGGTCGCCAGCAGATGGAAAAAGGGTCTACCTTATACTACAATATAAACACAATTTTAGAGAGAAGAATGGGCTTATTTAATTTACAAAAACGTATCAAATCGGAGTGCTCATTTTGAAACGTAAACGATCAAATCAATGTAAAAAGAATGTCAGTTCATACAGGTATGAAGTGGCGATGTACTAATAATTTTAGATTTTCGCCCTTGCTACATCTGGATATTCTTATTTTCATTTCTTCCATAACATGTCGACATGTCGTACAAAATGGTTAATAGACTATTTTAAGCATGCCGTCAGCAGCTTAATCTACGAGGTATTCTTTTTAATTTGTGGAAAAATCAGTCAGTTCTATTGGGAGTGATGTCTAAATCTTTTCATGGATAAGTGAACACTTATCCATGAAAAGATTTAGACTTCAATACGCCCATAATCAGATTCAGAGTGTAAGGTCGGGAAAGTAAACTTAAAGTTTATTTTGCTAATCATGCAAACTCTGTATCATGCAAGGAATGTGAGCACTTACCAAAAGCATTATCTTCAACAATCTTCTGAAAATATGGAAAAGACCTAAATATATGGCTTTGGAGTGAGGTTGACCACAAATTAAGTTTTGCATAAAATGCTTTGACTTTATCTTTAGTTGTTAAAATATTTTTTTCTTCAATAAGTAAAGGTATCAACGTCAAAGCAAGTCATTATCGTGCTTTTGAAGCAGTGACGGCTCAGTGGCATTGGCTATGGACTGCCACGCAGCAGGTTCATGGTTCGAACCCCACCGTGGGCTTGAGCTTCACCGCATGGTGGAAGGGCTTTTTGTGAATGCCCGCCTGGCTAACGACTAGAAAAATTAGAAAAATCTGTCGCCAAGCACCTAACGGTGTCTTTCGACAGCAGTCCTTGAGAGCCAGTGAAATTACAGGCACATGAGACATAACAACTACGTCTCAAGGTGACGGGCACAGTGCTATTCGTGACTTGTGACGAAATGCATCTGTTATAGGCAGAGGATACCGCTTAACATCAGGTGGGCCTCGAGCTTGTTCCGTCGAATAACATAAAAAAGTAGTCTTTTAAATTGTGAATTCTTTGTCTGTCTGACAAGGGGGTCGCCAGAATTTTTCAACCTGTAAGTGGGTCGCGAAATCTATAAGATTGAAAAACACTGTTTTAAATAATACATTAAGAGGGAATACGTGCATAAGAATGGAACATATTGCACGAAATCGACATTTCGTATTGCCTTGGTTTCTCCTCCAAAACTTGAGCCGATGCATTTTTTTCTTGTTTTTTGTTGTGTTTCGTTTTACCAGTAGATGATCAAAGGGCGGCCACTATAGAAATTCAAATACTTTTTAATATAAAAGAATAAAATTTAAAGCCAAATAAATTGCTTCTTAAAATAATTATGTCAAAAAATATTGAAGAGAATACGAAACGTTGTCGTCGATTTGGTGAAATTTGTTCCTATTCCTCGCACGCATCTTATCACTGAATCACTGATATTTCCTTTCGCCTATCCACGTAATAATGTTGTTTAACTAGTTAAAAATGAACATAATTTTTTCTTATCAGTGAATCTGGTAAAATTAATCTTATTTATAATTCAGAATATAAAATCACCAAATAAAATTAAATATATATATTTTTGTTTGTGAACTTTTAATAACACCATATTGAAACGAGAAGGTAAAGTATGAGCTCTGGTGTTCACTTGGCCTTTCTAATAAAATAGGCGTTCTGTAAAGCTATCAAAGCTTCCTTTCAGAACAGTCATCAATATTTATTACGAAATTATAAAATAAGTACATTACTGTACTTATGCAATTTGACTTTATTGGCCTGTAGAAGTATCGAGAATTCTATACATGCATTTTTAAGACTATTCTTACGATTATATATTTTCTGTGGCAAGTTGGGGGCTTTGAGCGTGTTTTGTATGTATGTACATGTGATTTTATGTAAATGTATGTAAGTTTGGCCGACGATTACATTTGTACGTCTGATTCAAACTTCTTTTTATATTTTATTTATAATATCACACAGAATTACATGCAGGTTCATTATATAGTCGTAGAAATCTAGGCTTTTGCAGTAAGGTAGCCTATCCCTGATGCTTTAATATCAGTCGAAGACAGGCAATCATAGCATGGATTGTGCGAGAAGTAACGCGAGATACCTAATACTTCCTAGACATGACCTTCATCAGTGACGATCGCGAACAAGAATTAGCTTAAATAAAATTGGAAAGTTCGTATACGACCTTACTCTGCTGAGGAGTTTTTGAGATAATGTAGGGTTTGAAAGGAAGGTGGAAATTTTCAAGTGAAAAAATAGGTCAGATTGTTTTTTTTATGTTTCTTGTACATCGAAATAAAATTATGTCTCATTTATTATAGACCTCGAAAATAGTAAAAAAAAGTAAATGTGACATAAACTATTTATTTGCAATTTTGCTATGCTTACTTACTCACTATATAAATTTTACAAAAAAATTATATCTCCTTTTGCTCATAATACGGGCCTCAAGCCTAGTGTGGGAAACAGGTGTTCAACAATTCCAGTTAATGTACATGCATTACGAGAATAAACTTTTACATTTAAATTTTTCATTTTCATATAAGTTTTTAAGAATCGGGGGCAATAACCACGGGCGCAAAAGAAACCAAGGACATAAGCCAAATACCTTTTTTTTGGTAGTATAATATAGGTCAAAATTTGTAAAAGGAAAGCCAAAACTTGCACTGTTTCAATTATGATAAACTATATTGTATATTATTTGTTACAAATGTTTACATACGTAGGTTATAAATCTATTTTATGATACACTTCGTGTGCAAGGAATTAGTGGAAGAATGGAATATTTCTTTTAACGTCAGAACACGTTATGGTAACACGGCAAGGAACATTAAATTGTAACAGTGGGTGTCATTACGATACTTCTGAGTACTGAACCTAGGTGAAATACTTGTTTTTGTCATGGCCACGTAATTATACCAGCAGCTATACCAACACAAACAACCTTTATTTTTACCTTATGAATGTGGAACCATTTTCTAATCTTCATATGAATACTTATGTCGCATTTCCATGCTATTGTTGCATTTTGCAATATTTTATCACAAAGGTTCGAACAAGTTGCTGAATAAAGTTGTTATTATGTTGTTGGATACCTGTCATTTGTTTTTATTGTGTATTTCTTGACGTTATTTCGTTGTATAGGGTAGCTGTCATTATCGTTTGTTTTCTATGTGTATTGTAATTATGTTATGAGCTCATTGCGGCTATTTTTGACTCTTCAACTGTGTAAATGTTATTCTATATTGAAACTGTATCGAAATCGCCGCTTATCGCTAGATAAACCTGTTGTTTAGGTGACCGACGCAATACCACGATTTATTTCGATTAATGAAACCCATTTGTACTGAAAAAGACGTGATTACTCACGTAGATAAGTCTGCTGACTTCAACTGTAATTTCGAGCACATCCGGTGGTCTTTTCAAGGAGTGTTATGTTCTCGCTTTGCACTGCCAGCTAAACTGTAGTTGGATTATCCGACTTATCTACACTACTAATGACATTCCAGTTTTCATCTATACTAATATTATAAAGAGGAAAGATTTGTATTTTTGTATGCAACGAATAAACTTAAGAACTACTGGACCGTTTTTTTTTGGCATGGTAATAGTTTGAGACCCTGGAAAGGACATAGGATAGTTTTATATTATACGATACGACTTAGGAGCCGTTAAGAAGAGAGCATATTCCCACATTAAAGGTCGGCAACGCATCCTCGAGACTTCTGGTGTTCCGGATGTTTGTGGGTGACGGTGGTTACTAACCACCAGGTGAGCCGCCTGCTCGTTTGCCCTAGTATTCCATAAAAAAACTTCCAAAAAACGATTGAATTTGACCGAACGAGCCCTGATGCCAAGCGAAGCGTCTCCGCTCCAGCTTGGGCAAATTGCTTTTGTACTCGTATGTGTCCGGATTACCGGTTGTTCTCCATTGCTCAACAGATTCTCGTGAAACTTTGTGAACAGTTTCGATAATTATATGAATGTTTTGGTCGATTCAACTTTTGTATTTTGTTCAAAACAGCTAAGATACGGGTTTATAGCGTATATATAAGCCGCGAGTCCTTCAGCAATTGTTGTCGATGTTAGACAGCATTTTAAACGAAAGAATTATCTTGTAAGCAGTATGCATTACTAAAAAGAGGGAAAATATTTAAAACAATAAAACGGAACTGACTTCCAACACTGAAAAGTTTAAAATATCTTGTTGAAGACAAACCATGATAAAGAGATGTCAGTGTTTTGAATCAGCATGGTACCGACTTCAACTTCTTAGTTATTCATACTTTTCAGTGTTGAAAGGCGGTTCAGTTTTTCACAAATATTATTTTTCTCTATTAGTATTTATAAGTCTTCTGAAGAAATTATGGCTGAGCAGTTATAGCTATGGACTGCCGTGCCGCTGGTCCCTGGTTCGATCGCCACCGCTGGCTTGAGCTTCACCGAATGGTGGAAGGGCTTTTTACGTATGCGTGTAATTCGTCACATGATGAAATGCATGTGTTGTAGGTAGAGGTTAATCCGCTTACCATCAGGTGGGCCTTGTGCTTGTTCCGTCACTATAACATTTACTTTCTGCTCTTAAACTACGAGTAACTAAACATACTGTATGGGCCAGTACAGTATATTTAGTCTAACAATATACGTGGATTAAGAGTAGAGAGGTGACAGCGTTGCATGACCCGTACAGTATGTTTAGTAGAAAGTAAATCGCTCCTTAGTTTGCACAAATACATATAAAAGTATTTTATATGTTTCCCTACAATATACCTATTGAAGCTAACAAGTGTTCGCACATTTTAAATTTCTCCAAAATCCACATCAAATTTTTCCTACCAAAACGTTTACCGACCTGAAAACAAGTTTCGTCAGTGCATGTGCCGGTCACCCAATGTCTGTGTTGACTGTAGTGTCGTTTATTAAGATTAATTAGGCAGGGTGTATTGCACTTCACATACGTTTACCGTTTCACATGTGACTCTTATCTACCCAACGATCCAGATTGTCTCATGACTAAGAGATCTAACCACAGATCATTGCTGATTCCGCTAGTAAAGATGATATAAAGTGTCATAAATCTAATTCCACTTGTATACATTTTAATAATCTCATAAGACGTAAGCAGGGGCCTTGCTGCTTTTTGCGTTGGTTATTGCGGTCTGTCAGTTCCTGATACATTATTCTATGGTTTTACCGTGATTTTATTGAAACACCACCCTTGTTATTCTTTGTCTTGTTACTTCCGACAGATAGCGTGTCGTAAATACCTGTACGTAGTAGCAATTCTATATATATTTCTTTCATTGTCTTATAAGAACATTATTTAAGAACACTGCTAGTAGAATAATTAGTTGTTTTTAAGTTATTTTACCAATTGAAATATGTGTGAAAATAAACATAATCACGAGATCCTTCCATTTCTAACCGATCAACTATAGTTTAAATAATATTCACTGCGCTCATTACTTTGAATGGGTGACTGCTCGTGGCATCTTCTTCTGAGCGCTTTCGTGTTTCAGAGGGCACTGCATGCATGCTAACGGTAGTCGGGATAGCATGGTAGCAGGAAATTTTAGCCTGCCTGGCTAGCTACCACCCTCAAGTAGAAAATCTGTCGCCAGACACCTAACAGTGTTTGGGCAGCTGTTCTTAACTTAAAAGTAGCCATCCAACAGTCCTTCGGGCAGCCTGATAGCCTCAAAGTTCTGACACTGTATTTTGCGAATGTCCGCCTGACCAGCTACCAACCTCAAGTACAAAATCGTTGACCAAGCACCAAACTTGGCGTGTGTTCCGGCAGTTGTCCTTGATTGACAGTTTAATAACGACCACCTTCGACCACATCATTACTCACTATCAGGTGATATTGTGGCTAAAGGTAGGCTAGCTTTTAATCCACAATAGAAGAGTATTAAATCAATATGTATTTTTGCCCACAGATGCATGTCTGCGATGCCAGGGTGAGAGCAAGAAGGACTCGTACGGCAAGCAAGACTGCGTTGTCGTCTGGGGCGAATGCAACCACAGCTTTCACTTCTGCTGCATGTCTCTTTGGGTGAAGCAGAACAACCGCTGCCCCCTCTGCCAGCAGGAGTGGTCCATACAGCGCATGGGAAAATGATCTGTACTGACGAAGTATGTTACACTATTAAGTTCCTTTTTATAAGTTTACTGAAGTGATACCAATAAAGCGAGTTTTTTGTTTATATCTCCCATGCTCTTGTTTTATTGAGTAAAATAGAAATTCGTTTTAATGAGTCTATTGCTATTGGGGTAGAAATTATACAATAGTGAAAACGGCGTATGTGAAAACTTGGTTCTCAAGTAAATCCGGTCCGTTATATCATGTTCTTTTTAATGTAAGATTTTGAAAAGCCTTTTGAATAAACCTTTTTTTGTTAACTCCGGCGTTTCGCTAATCTGGAACGTCTGGAAGTCCTTGAGAACCTTGCGATTCTCACGACATTTTCTGCCTCGTATTACCACAATATGGAACCAGCTGGCAATTGAAGTATTTCCTAACCGACACGGCTTAGGAGCCTTCAAGAAGAGAGTATATTCCCTCACCAAAGGCCAGCAACGCATCTTCGAGACCTTTTAGTGTTGCGGATGTTCCTGAGCGACGATTATCACTTAACACCAGGTGTGCAGCAGGCTTTATCATGTGCCCTTCTATCACATAAAAAAACAACTTTGAAATAGAATATATTCTTTCTACTTTGTGAGAAAGGCCTAAATTTTTTTTTTTTTATTGCTGATATGTTAGCCTTTGACCACTATCTCACCTGACGGACGGTAAGTGATGATGTGGCTGAAGATGTTGTTCAGGCTAACCTAGAATTACTGGCTCTAAACTAATTTCCTTAATTGAGAAAAAAATTATGGACATAGAATATGATTTTCTAACGTACCAAAATAACGTGCGAAATTAGGTATCTAAGAAACAAATCATGGACTAATTATTACTTTTTAAAATCGCGTTTTCTCAAATTAACTTTTATAGGCATATCTGGTCTAATTAATCTGAGTCAGAGTTTATCAAGATCTACGGCTTTACGTCAAGGGTTTTTTTTTAAATTTAATATACTGAATACCGTATTTTAAATCAATTACATTTATGACCGCAATACTCGTTAATATTCATTAATTCATTGTGATTGTACGTACCTAGGTATCTACTGAAGCAGAGTTACATAACGCTATAATTGCCATGATTGCTCAGTGCCTTCTTGATACGCGTATTAATGATGGTAGTGTTTGTAAATTATAAATTAATCTTCGTAGACAGACATATTTTGTTTATTACATTGAACATGCGTTAGTTGAGTTCAATGTCTAAGTTTTTGATTATTTTCATCATGTGTGATCTGAACAAGCTAACTTAATTTGAAGCAATGATGGCCAAGCGGTTATAGCTATACTGCCGTGCAGGTCCATGGTTCGGTCCCCAACGCCGCCGGCTTTATTTTGCGAATGCTCGCTTGGCTACCACCCTCAAGAAGTAAATCTATCCAAGCACCTAACAGTGTGTTTCGGCAGCAGTCCTTGAGTGCCAGTAAAATTACAGGCACATGAGACTTAACAACTGTATGTCTCAGGGTGACGGGCGCAGTGCAATTCGTCATTTGTAACGAAATGCATCTGTTATAGGCAGATGTCAATCCGCTTAACATCAAGTGGGCTTGATGTTAAGCACCCACTTCCAGCTTGTTTCGTCACAATCACGGAAAAAAAAGATTAATAATTATTTTAGTAAAAAAATCAAAACAATACTATACTCGAACAACTAAAGGCAATTTTTTAACTATAATCGGGATTCGATCCCGTGATTATTCGTCCTTATAGCCAGAACATGTTCTTTTTCAACTAAGCTCTCGTAATGAGTGTTAGCTCAAATTTATTGCCCAAAACCTTGTGATAAAGGATATCAATGTGCGCTGTAACATGGCGGCTTTCGAAGGACGGCATCCATATACGAGTATTTGTCTGAAATGCGCATGAACATTAGAGAAAATAATACACTTTTATACTACACCTGCTCGGAAAGTACCTTAATACTTTATCAAATTTACGGTAGAAAGTACGTCATTGCATATCGAACAAATATGCGGCGAGAAAACGCATCTGAGCGGGAGAGAAAAGTGTATGAAAATCCATTTCTTACGTGGTTTTTCTTTTTTAATTTTGGGTAAGACTATGCGCTGGTAACCTAAATATCAAAAGCCAAAAAGTTTTTACAGTGAGTTTTTATCTCCAAGTTCGCAAAATGACACTGGCCACTAGCTGTGTGTTGGATGGTGTCAAACAATTTTAAAAAAGAACATGTGAAAATTGCAGACGCCATTGGCGCCATTTTCAATTAGTGTGTTGTTTGAGGATTCAGTTTTCGTAGAAAAGTAAAATAAAACTATCAAAATGATAAGTAGTGATAGTGATGATGAAGATTTTTTAACTCCGCGCAGTTGAAGGAAACAGCAAAAATACTGATTGATAACCTTTTACCACAGAAATCAAGTGAAGATTTAGTTTTTTATTTTCCTCGTAGGTGTAGTATAAAGCACTATGTATCACTCAAGAGAAAGTGCGATTCCCGATCTCGGGTGTTTTAAAGCCCTCGCCTACGGCTCGGGCTTTAAACGACACCCTCGACGGTAATCGGTCACTTTCTCCTCTCGGTGAACAATGTACTATTATTGTATCTTAAAAACAATAATAGGTATATATAAACGTCAAACATGTTGTGATATTTTATTGCCCAGATAACGGTGCATGTTTCTTGTTTGCCAGTTTTTCGTCAAATCATGTATTTTTTAAATTATTCGAAAACAGTTTAATATGTTAAATTTATAGGTATTCACATTTTTTGACACAATAAATTTTACTGAATATATTCAGGCGTTACTTTGCGGACATCCATATTTGTTTAAGAAAACACATTAATTTGTTTTTTTAGAAAAACATTAAACAAAAAATTTCTAGTGACAGTTCCGCCTAATTGATTTCCTAATTTAGGCGGAACGGCAACTATTTTCCGAATAATTTAAAAAATACATGATTTGACGAAAAACTGGCAAACAAGAAACATGCACCGTTATCTAGGCAATAAAATATCACAACATGTTTGACGTTTATATATACCTATTATTGTTTTTAAGATACAATAAAAGTGTATTATTTTGTCTAATGTTCAAGCGCATTTCGGACAAATATGTGGAAGCCGTCCTTCGAAAGCCGCCCCGTGTTACAGCGCACATTGATTTCCTGTTTAATCTACGTGACGAGTCCATGCGTGCAAAATTACACCACCACTGTTTGAATACCTGCTTTGACGAAACTTCGTTTGTATGGATGGCTCTATCAATACATTTCCCATAGGGTTGAACTGGTCGTTAACACCTCCATACAAACGTCTAAGGTATCTCTACCTTAGTGAGACAGGCCAGTTGAACCTAACCTCCTAAATCCTTTATGATATCCTTTTTAAAGCGCTCAAAGCGATGTTTTTTGGCTGTTCTTAACCGATCAGCAAAGTTAAGCAACGTCCGCCGTGGTTATGAGTTGGATGGGTGACCGCTAGTGACATTACTACTGACCGCTTCCGTGCTTCGAAGAGCACGTTAAGCAGTCGGTCCCGGTTGTTGTCTTAGTGGTAGGGGATTTTGCGAATGCCCGCCTGGCTAGCTACCACCCTCAAGTAGAATTTCTGTCGCCAAGCACCTAACGGTGTGTTCCGGCAGCTGTCCTTGACAGTCAGCTATTCTAGGTTAGCCTGAACTACATCTTCGACCACAACATCACTCCATCAGGTGAGTCAAAGGCTAACCTATCAGACATAAAACAACCTTTGGAGGTTTAGTTATAGTCTTTCCTAGTACGGAACCCTAATGATTCAGAGAACGCATGCTCTTGACTTTATGATGCGTTGTGTCCTAATGATGATGGACCATAAGTGAACGATTAGCACGTGGCTTTTACCACAGAATAAATAGCTTTTACTCTATAAATCGCCAACGCATTAATGACAGCTATTAATCACGGAAGTAAACATAGTTATTCAATGTTTATCGCTTAGTCTGTGTCGTGAAGTTTACTTTGACGTGCAGAGGAAAGTTTATTGATCACATTTCATATACGGTATGAGGGTAGGTATATGTAATATTTTTAGTACAAAATATTTAAGGGTGGGCCCAATGCCAAAATTACGCAAAAGAAGTATTTTCAAACACACTTTTTGATGGTAAACGTAAATATTACAATTAAAAAAATCTAAGAGGCAGGGGATAATCTTGTAGAAGTACAGTAATCGAATTGAAGTTTAAAAAAAAAACTCATAGCATAGTTACAAAAATTAACAGAAACTGCGCTAAAATAAACTGTTTTAATTCGAATGCTCAGAATTATCAGCGACAACCCCACTTTATTTTTTATGAAAATAATAGCTAGACCAATGTTTTACTCGAATAATCGGTTAATTATTTTATTACATGTTTATATTTGGAACAATCACATAAAATATCACTAAAAACTGTACTCTAAATTTCTATCATCAACTAAAACGTGAAATTTTCGACTTTCGTGCGATGGAACAAGCGGGGGTGAAACATGTCTTTTTCCTGGCATCGGGCGCACTCTTAAGATTATGAGTGCTAAAGGTATCATTAGATACAGTAGCGAGTTTACTTGCCCTCCTTTATGTAGCTGATCAGTACTATATATTAATATTATAAATGCGAAAGTAACTCTGTCTGTCTGTTACGCTTTCACGCCAAAACTACTGGACCGATTTGAATGAAATTTGGTGTGGAAATAGTTTGAGACCCGGGAAAAAACATAGGATAGTTTTTATCCAACTGCGCAAAAAGAGGTTAATGTTTTTGCGCGATAACCGACATACGCGCGGGCGGAGCCGCGCCCTGAAAGCTAGTTATACTATATATACATACTATAGCCGATTATACTTGGGGACAGATTTTCTACTTGGGGTTGGTAGCTAGCCAGGTGAGCATTCGCAAAATGCCCTTCCACCATGCGGTGAAGGTAGCCTGCATCGTACTGCGTCCATATTGGTACTGCGGCTCGGCAGTCCATAGGCATTAGGTACTGCTTGGAGATCATTGCATCAAAATACTTAGTTTGGTTATTAATATTGGATCTAGCACGCTTTCTTTATTATACGGAGATAGAAGCTGTTTACGCCGGTATTGGATGACCCTCCAGGGTTACAGAGGGCAGTCCCCCCAAAGCCCGCTGGAGCTGTATTGTCTCGCAGCGCAAACAACATAAAATTCCATTCTAGATAAGATTTATCCCTTGTTGTCTCCTTTGTAGATTATTTTCTCTTCTTTTCGCGAATACACGGTGCTGTACCGTTACATATAACTACTAATATCGCTTTATAACGTTATAATTTAAGCAACATGATTCGGTTGATAACTTAATTTGTTCCGTCTCTAAGTTTGTTTCAACTTAATACCACGGGTTCAATTCAAACCACACACTGAAATACTTCATATTGAAATGTCTGAAAATCCTGCACATAAGTGCCGTTTATTGAACAATATTAATGCGAAGTAGTTTTGATTGTCTAAGTGTTATTCGTGGCTTTTTGAACATCCTTCACCGTTTTGGTTGAACCGAGGGGTTATTTAGAAAAGTATTGTATTGAACCGAACTTGATATAGGTATTACACCCCCAGACCTCTTCTTGCCGGCCATCATCAAAAAGATAGTCGGTGACGAGAGGTCGTGGGACGCGGTGGAGCAGGAAAGGGAGAGAAATCCTCATTCTATCCCGATCCGTAGAGCGTGGACACGTAGGTTAGCCAGTCGAGCTCGTTCCCGTCGTCGCTCAGAGGAACTTGGGGCGTTGGTTGTGGGGACAGCCAGCGCCTCCCATCAGGATTTGGTCCTCATGTCTCTCTGTGTTCCGGGTCATCCTACGACATGGTAGAGGGAAGAATTCCCTGGAGATTGGGCCCGCCTAAACGAGCAGCGACGTCGGTGGGGGCTGATGATGAGTAGGCGAGTGAAACCGCGGCCTAAGTCGTTGACGGCCATTATTATAGGTCATTATTATATTATTTAAGGCCATTAGTCGATGACGGGGAAACACCATGGAGTTTTTAGTCGGTATAGTGAGGTCCCTTCGACCCCGAGCCGGACATCTCCCCGGTGGCGGGAGGGTATGCGGTAAACAAGTACACCCTATAAGAAAATATGCATATGATTCTCCAATTCGGCTAACATATATATAGCTACAATGTAAAAAATATACTATTTAAACGACGAGCCTTCTTTCTTTGGAAACCATCCACAACTATTTTTCTTTAAACTTAAGTATGTCTATAACAGTGTTTTCATGAACTACCATGCTACAATATAAATGGAGTGACGCAAATCACATTGTCATAAATACAACGAACTCGATCTAACCATGTCACGCGTTACGCTGCTCGCTGAATGGTTTGAATACTAAAAAGTCGGATATATAAATAATGCAAAATAGAACTACAGATACGTTATTTTCTCGACGGCGACTGCGCCCGCGCGTTTCGTTGTTTCTTCCTTACTGTATTTGCATATATAGGACAGAATGCACAAATTCATTCGCATATATAGGAACGCTACTTCGTTCTACAATTTTAAATATCTACTTTTTAGACTAAACTTCGTTTATATAAGTTAAAAAATGGTTATGACATTAATGATTCAATGAATAACCATATTCATTGAAAGGACATGCTTTAGAAAATTTCCTACTAGTTTCGACATAACTATATGGATACTAGTTACGCCGCGTAGTTTTACCCGCGTGGTGATGGGGGATGATTATGATGAAAAAGTATCCTAAATCTTAATCCAGCGCCTCATCTACCGCCATACCATAATTTCATAAAAAATGGTCCAGCTGTTCGAGTCTGAAGGAATAAAAAAACATTACAAATACACTAACATACATTTGCCTGTATAATATTAGTGTGAATATAAACTTCACGCTTGCTTCCCAAAAATCTTGAAAGAAAACCCGAATTTCGCATTGCTACGAAGATAAAATATAACGGGAGCCAAAACTGCATAGTGTGAAAAATTTTAAATATCATCACCATTTTTGGGAAGAATCTGCTGAAAGCCATCCTCCCTCTGTACCTCCTTTTGAATGCAGAAATCAGCACAGCGTACCGTTGTTTTTCATGGACATGTATATTGTATAGGCTCAAAACATAGGCTCTCTGGCTTGGCATACCTTGCGAAGTGGCCAATGTTGCGTTCGATAAGTTTTCAATTTACGGTCTTAGGATATCAACCCAACAGTTATTACATCTGTGAGTGAGCGACGTGAATGGATGTGCTCTTTGAAGTAGCTCAATGGACATTTCCGAGAGTCAATAACTTAGGTCTTATTGTGGTTTTTCTTGTTACACATTATACTACACAAAGAACCCCCGTGCATAACTCTCCATGGGTTGATAATCGACTCTGAGTATGAAGTTTTAAAGTAAAATTTACCTCAGCCTATTTAGACGTCCAATATAGTAGTCCAATATAAATCACCAATGGTGGTGTGCCTAACAGTGACTAGTGTGCTTTCGACACAATGTCTCAGCCGTCAGTGACAGCTGATGACGTTATTTGCACTGTAAATGGCACACAACGGGCTGTTAAAAGAAGCTGGAATTCATCAAACATAAGATTAATATTTTTAAATAATACTTAGTCAAACGTGAGATTAATTGTAAATATTCAAAAATTTCCTAGGAGATATGTTGACCCTAGTTCTTCAGTAGGATTTTAATAATGTCATTACATTTCTAAAAGAAAAGTATCACCACACACTCAACTGGAATTCTTTTAGCAGCTGCATTATATTTACCCTAATGTTGGACAGAGTTAATCTTCTAAATAACATAAAATTTGCATACACTCACGGAAAATATTTTGAGATTCTGTCACTATAATCATATACTTATCATTTTAAAATAAATTTATACGTTATTCTATAGCGCCCACCAGGGTTCTAAATGTTACCTTCTAATTATATCCTTATATTCTACAATCGCATATAGCGGCATCTCGTAAATATTTGAGCATTGTCACTCTCGGTTCCTATCTAAATTTTGTGAGAGTACTACATTCTTAAGGTCTGTTTTATACATTGGGGAAATAAAATGAAATACATAAATATGAAAACGAATATCTAGTGACTTGTACTTCTAATCAGGTCAGGAAAATCTGTTGTCGAAATAAATGGCCTCTATATATTTCTTGATGCTGGTTTATACTAATGGAATGACTTGGCTCTAGTATCTTGAACTTCATTACATTAGTAACTACAGTTATGCGTAACTGTTCCTAAAACCTTTCAGTATCTAATACGCCTGTAGGCACACTCCAGTCGATAAGAATACATGTAGACTTTTCGCCACTCGAGGGTCAATACAACAATAAACCTTGTACTAGCGACTGGCACTGAACTTCATAACTTGTAATTTTAAAACGCAAGGCATACAAAATGCAACACGAGGTTGCGGTGTAAGATATAGATAGGTATTCACGATGGGTCGTATTGCCGGAAAGGTTGTCGTGTATTATTCATTCCTTCTTTTTGTCCATGAATACCAGTCAGGCAAGACTACAAGCTACAAGTAAATATGGTTTCAGAACATATGTGTGGGTATAATGAAATGACAGCGCCGCCGATATCATTCACTTAGAATGAAATTCAATTGTTATCATGCGCATGGATTTTTAAAAACGGAATCAACTACCAACACTGAAAAGTATGAAATAACTTGTTGAAGATGGGACCATGCTGTTACAAAATATTATTTTTTGTGACATCGTAAATTTATCGTGCAAACCGTACATGATTAAGTGACTAAGGGCCCGTTTCAGAATGTGCTAATGCAACACATAAAATAACTGAATGATAAAAATGACAGTTGACATGCAGCGCGTTTCAAACTTTAACCGATGGATAGGCTAAATCGATGACTGTGAAACGCAAAGATAGTGTTTTATTTATTAAATATGTACTGGGTAGTAAAACCGGAACTTACTTGAACATTCTCAAAACAGGCCCTTAATGTATTAAACAGTAGGTGGGATCAGAACGGAATAGTAAAATAATTAAAAATAAATAGATCCCACTCTAAATTACAATTGTGATCAGAACGGAATAAAAACTTAATAAATAAATGTAACTGATACCATGTGGTATCTCTTCGTAGGATCGGAACGAAATATACCCCATTAAATCATTCAGGTATGCAAATACATATTTCAGTTAATTGACTGTAACTTAAAAACTACTCAACTGATTTTGATTAAGAATAAACAGTACCATTGACTATTTGATTAAACGGTATATTGACGAGGTTTACTGTACTCAACAAAAAATAATCATCAAAATCAGTTTATTATTGACGGTGTAATCGCGTAACAGACATACATACAGTCGAATTGAGAACCTCACCCTTTTTTGTAAATCTGTTAAAAAAGAAAATTCACATGAAAAATCGTTTCCTATGTAGGTATGTATAATCTCTAACAAAGAAATAAAATATGTGGGTATTTAGATATTTATGTTACGCAGGAAAAAACGAAAGCATCTGCAGCAATTACGTAAACTGCACGGTACATTTCCAGTCATTGAATTCCTAATGCGTAGGTAACAATTATCATGATCGATATATAACCAATGTCAAATCAATAAGAATCATTCATCGTTAAATTATTATGTAGGCAACGCATTTTCATCGACAAGTGACCTTTTTACCTCAAGATATTTAACTTGTGCATATTAAATAATATATTATACTTTTTTTAATGTTTTATACTGGTACCATAATATATTAAACTTGTCCACAGTGTTTTATACCATATATTTTTTTATATTTCGATTTTAACAATTTGTCTTTAGTAACCTTCACTGCCCGTGGGGTGCCGGGCTAGACACCCCTTCCCCCATCTCTACCCGTGGGTGTCATAAGAGGCGACTAAGGCTTACACACCAGAAGGTGGGCAGCAGAGCTTTCTGAGGAACTGATATGTCACGCTGCGATCCTCAAGACGCCTTCCAAGCGTGGGAATTATGGCAAAGCCCCCGTAATGGGGAGGCTGTTCAGCAGTGGACAATCCGGCTGATACAGTAAACCTTCCCTACTGTGGCCCTAATGGACCAGCTCAGTGTCGATCAATGAGGTCTCCAGAACAATTTGTAACTCTTCGTGTGTCTTCTCTGTGCCGATGATCAGGTTATACTTGCTGCATCGCATCATGGCTTACATGTTACATGAGATGGCGTCAATTATGCATGGAGCATTTGAGAGAAACGTACCGAAAGTCAGTGTAAGTGAAACGTTAATATTCAGATAAGCAAAAATGATGATGGAGTAGATTTTGAACGAATAATTAAAAATAAAACTTGGGGACTTTATTGCGAGCAGTGGGATAGTAAAGGATAACGACGAAAGCTGTGAATCAAGTTAATGGAGCACCCTACACTTTCCGGGCAAGCCGAAAAGTGTCCAAAAGCAGGAATGGCAGAGCTAGAAGAGCCATGGAGAAAATCGTTTCTTACAAGATTTGGGAAGTTCTGGTAAAAGGGCCAGATTAGGAGTACTTTTAATAGATGTATATGCAGAATATGATAAAAGAGAAAGAAGCAAGAGATACGAGTCTATATGAGATGCTAGTAGAAATTCGTGGTTTCTGCGTTCCCCACCCAAAACAGGCGGTACGATAAAATATATGTATAATATTCATATCAAAAAAAATACCTTTGAAATTGTTATATGGGTAATTGGCTTCAAAAATGCAAATCACAATTTTATTGTAATTTGTAGTTAAATATGATTGACCAATAACATTTACCTTTGATAAACAAGCATAGCGAATTGGGCACGATTAAACCGCTTCGTAATTTTTATGAGCTCAACGATAGTTCACCATGAATACGTACACAAACCATGGCCTTATCATGAAGTCAATAACTTTGGCACGTTGCTGATAAGGAAACTATAGTCACGATCACAGCGTGTATGTAATCCATATATACGAGTACACAGAAAAAAAGACTTTTTTGAGCCAAGAATCAAATATGTTTCAACTGATATTTCTTAATCACAGATGTAAATATATTGGTGTAAGATAATCTCAATAACGTTTCAAATATTAAACATTCTACAATTTCAAGATTTTATGTCTTGACATAAGAATTTTATTACTTATTTCAAAATATATATCTTGAATAAAAACATACTGGTTTCTTATATTAAAAACGACACTTTCTTAGCTTCGAAGTTTTGACTTGAGAATTAACTCTTGTGTCGAAAAAGATACATATTTGGCTAGATACTTAGTTTTTATTTCCAATGAAGAATTAATAAATATTGTAGCAAAAGACATGCCACTTGATGTAAAACATAAATATTTTGGCACAAGATTCTGTGAATCATACACTAAAGGCCTAGGACAATTTTATGGCAAAATACATGTTACTTGGTATAAAATAGCCATTGTTTCGACCAAGAATCAGTTAAACGTATAGTGAAGAATTCAGATTTTATTGCGCCAAGAAATATGTTACTTGATACTAAATACTAAAATAGTTCGTTCAAGACTCAATTCTGCAAAATACTCATTTAAATAACATGCAGTATATGGCCATATTGATCTTAGTATATTAAATTCACTTCAATGTATTTAAGGTATTAATTGGATAAGGATAAATATGCTGTATTGCTTAAAATCGCTTCGAAATTAGCCATTATTTATTTTAAAAAGTAAAGGATAAAAAAATGGTAATTGTGGGTTATTCTTAAGAGATAGACATATACCATTTCGAACTCTTTTGTAGCCCTTTTTAAGGTGTTACTGTAGTACATTATTTTGATCTATCTCGTAGGGTTCAGCCAGCGTTTGCAATATAAGCGCAAAAATGTGTTTATTTACGTCATCACAATTAAAAATATCTAAAATTTCAGTGTTTATTATATTATGAATGTATACATCTAAAACTCCCGGTTTGTAAAATTACCGCATCATAATCCCTTGCGTAGTTTTAAAGATCTAAGCATACATAGGGACAGAAAGACAGCGGGAAGTGACTTTGTTTTATACTATGTAAGTAGTGATTTATCGGTTTGTTACAGCCTGAAAGTTTGACAATATCAAGTTAGTCTATATATCTCAAACTTTCAGGCTGTAACAAACCGATAAATCACTACTAAAATTTACTGTATTTATTTTTAATTTTTATGTATGTTCGGGCATAACTCCGTCATTTATAGAATCCATTTGTAAAGGATTTGCAAAATTCTTTTTTGTTTAATAGGGTATACTTTCGAAGAGGTGCCATTAAAATTTTATCAAAATTGGTTTAGTAGTTTTTAAGTTACACTGAAATAACTGAAAAATGTTTGAATGAAATCAGTTCCGTTTTATTTTGAGAAATCTTCAAGTGTCGTTGGGGAGCATATCTGAAAATAGTACGTATCTTAATAAATCACAGTATACACAATAGTACTTACTACCTTAAGTACAATATAGATACGTTGGATTAAAATCCATAAAAAGTAGTAACTGTATAAAAATATTAGATATTTAAGTACTTAGGTACTATTAATAGATAAGTATACATACATTACAATACCTACACATAATACATATATTATAATTGCTAAATATAAAATGTTAACAATATCAGTCCTAGACAGTATTTATTTTGTCTTTTTTTTATATTATTTTGTACTAGCTGCGCCCCACGGTTTTATCCGCGTGGTGATAAAAACTATGAAAATGGTGATAATAAAGAAGTAGCCTATGCTTTAATCCATGGTATAAGCTATCTTCCAACCAAAATTCATCCAAATCCATTCAGCCGTTTAGGCATGAAAAAGTAACAAACATCCATGCATACAAACTTTTGCGTTTATAATATTACTAGGATTCTGTACTAACCTAGAAATGTGTACCTACTGCTACTACTAAGCATAAATATATTTGCTCTTATTTACTTATTTGAACTATTAATTATCTAATTTGCTATCTAGGTTTTTAGGCGATGATTTTAGAAGTAGGTAGGTACCGGTCACAAGCCAGCTAGAAAGTTGTTTCATTCAAGAATCAGATTTATCGTATTTTTCAAGTCAATATGTTTGATTCTTGATGGAAGAAACATTAAGAAGTAGGTAAATACCGGTCAAAAGTCGATAAGAAAGATATTTCATTCAATAATCAGATTTATCGAATTAATCAAATCAAGATTTTTGATTCTTGATGGAAGAAACATGAATCTTGCCTAATGAGAACAGTGATGATTGGTTGGCTCGATAATTCCAGTAGTGGTCAGTGTTGCTATAAAATTTGGGATTCCGCGAGATTCGTGGGAAAAATTACAAGTGCATTGCGGTTAACTTATTTTAATTTTTAATAGAAAGTAAGATTCTGTGAAAATATTTAGGAAGGATGTATTTATTCTTTTTGTAACTTTTGACATTTTTAATATGCTGTGGTACATAAAGTTTGTACATTATAGCCCTGTGCAAATGTTTTCTAATTCATACATCAAAGCCGAAAACGCACGAACAGGACATAAATTAATATAGTACCTATACTATGAATTGGATTCGTTTTATTCACTGCGTATTATTAACCCGTATAATACCTATCAGCTCGTGTTGATATTTCACAACCAAATAATGTTGTTATATACATACATAGGCATACATATAATCACGCCTCTTTCCCAAAGGGGTAGGCAATGACTATAGATTTTCACTTTCTGCGATCCAGACACCCCTCTTTCACTCCATTCACAATCCAATCCTTTCATACATGCGCGTCGGTTTTGGGTACTCTTGATCTGACCCTTTTCTAGAACGTCCAAAATTTGATTGCGGAACGTTAGCACAGAATAATTGATAGCAGGTACTAACGTGACGTTAGCTAGGGAAATGGGTATTTACGCGAACAGGTTTAAAAGCTGGTTTTTTCTTGCATGTACGCCAACCAGGTGCCGACCCCAAATACTTGCAAGTCTTTAAAAGTATATTAACGACAGCTTGATTCGAGAGATCGGTGCCCGCGCCCTTTCTGTACGTATACGCTACGATACAACGCCATAGAAAATACTCATGGCGACTACCAACTTGCAAGTATTGTGGGGGTCTTACCGGCTCAATTGAACTTCACAGGAAATCAAACTATTCCCATAAAAATAAGAAACACTCACAATATTCAATTACACTACTTACAAGGCAAAAGCCTTTTAAGTATTATATTTTCATACGCAATAATGCTCCTTATCAAGAAAGGTTTAATTTCCTACGCTAGAAATTATAGTTCAGTAATTTCATGCATACGTAATATTGCACTTCTTGTGGTGTAACTTTCGATAAAATATACTATATTTTTGGAAGGGTGTAACAATAAAGTTATGTATACATTGTACAGCCCAATAACCCTAAGCCAAAACTCGTAGATATTGGCTTTGAATTACTTGAACACGGACTCCTATATTATAGCTTCAATATTTGGCAACTAGATCTGGAGTTCATATGGCAACACTGTATATAATCGAGTCCAGTGGCGGCGGCGCGCAGCGTGGCGGTTATACTGAAATAAGTTAATTTACAACAACGTAGTATTGTGAGAGATTTGACTTGTGTAAAGAAAAGCAGTGCCCACCGAAGTGTTTGGATTAAGTTTCTTGCAGTGGTTTATAAATACACAAAAGTTTCTACTGAAAATTGTCATCTCGTTGCATTGCGATGGAAGAAAATATACGTCGTTTGTTATCAGTCTGGAATGTATCGCCAGACGTTCTGGAGAACTTCGGAAGTAAATAACAGAAGAATATAATTTAACATTGACAGTCAATTGAATACATATACTTAACAATATTTGCCCATGTCGTGCGTGTGAACCTACTCCCTACTCAGTGGGTGCAGCACTTAGTATTAAGTTTTTATAAAGAAGTGGTTTATTTTTATGTTTTTTAAAAAAGTGGTTCATAATTACTTAAATAATTAAATAAATTATATGAATCTTAATTTAGTTTCTATTGCTAGCCTATGCTTGGTTCCCTATCAAATAGGTTTGGTAAATTTGTATTTGAGATTTATGTTATATTATTATCAAGATATTTTTATCTTCTACCCATGTTTTAATTCAACTGTTGGAATGGTTTAACTAGACATAAGTTACTGATATCAAAACTTGTCACTTCTTTAATTCAATTAGTTGTAATCCAGTGACCTATGTGTATATCGAAGGTAATAATAAGTCTTATATCTGTATTCCGTGTAGTGTGTATATAACATTACGGTAGATAAAATTTAGAATAGTTATACCGATATTAATGTTACTTGTATCAAAATATTTACTTATTTGATAGAATTAGTTTACCTGTGTGTATATCGAAAGTAAGTACATAGAATTTTAAATAGTTAACATAGAATAATTTGTAAAAAACTATTATCATTTGTGTACAGTTCTTATTATTTCTTCGGTCATAACTACATGATGGGCTTGTAATTACTCGTTCGTTGTGTATTTGTGTGTTCTTTTACCAAAAAATTTAACACTATTCAACACTGATAAGTGTAAAATAACTTGTTGAATTCGGAACATTATGCTTGTTCAAAAATACCTATTATTACTATATTGTGCGCATGGTAGCCGACATCGACAAGTTATTTTACACTTTTCAGTGTAGAACTCAGTTCTATTTTTTGGAAAAAAAAACTACGAATATACAACGAAAGAGAAATCACTGTCCATCATGGCCGAATAACAAATTATAGTTGTATACAAATGAGAATAATTTTTCACAAATTAATCTATGTTAACTATTTAAAATTCTATGTACTTACTTTCGATATATATATATATATATATATATATTCAACAATTGGAATGTATTGATTAGATATTAATGTTACTTGTATCAAAATATTTACTTATTTGATAGATTTAGTTTACCTATATATATATATATATATATATAATATAGTATATATATAATTTAGTTTACCTATATATATATATATATATATATATATATATATCTATATAGGTAAACTAAATCTATCAAATAAGTAAATATTTTGATACAAGTAACATTAATATCTAATCAATACATTCCAATTGTTGAATTGAAACATTAAGTTTCGGTTTAGAGATATAACTATCTCGATAAAAGTAACATAAATCTCAAGTCAAATCATTCCATGGCTAAGTACAAAGAATTTGGATTCTTAACGTAAAAATTAAAGTAACATAGAAGATTTTCTAACTTCTTATTTTAAAAATTAATACATTTTGTCAAAATATATAATATCCTTCCTTCAAAAGTGATCAATTTTACATCAAGAATTCTGATACTTTCATTAAAATACTCGAGTTCTTAGGTTAATAACTTTCCACTTTTACATGATGAAATAAAATATTTCAGTAGAAATATACTCGATCTTGGTTTAACACATTTAGCTTTTAAGATAGGAACTTTTCTGTTTTGAAGGATGAAATAAAACATTTCAAGTAAGACAAATTCGCTCTTAGGTCAATACATTTAGTTTTGAAAAAAAGATCTTTTCAGTTTTGAGAGATATAATAGAATATTTCAAGTAAGACATACTCGCTCTTGGGTCAAAACATAAAGCTTTTCAAAAAATAGTTATTCGGTTTTGAGACACGAAATAAAAATTTAAAATAAAATAGGTTGGCTCTTGGGTTCAACTTTTTACCTTTTAAAAAAAGAGCTCTTCCATATTGTAATGTAAAAATGTTTCTTGTTTTGAAATAGTTTCCGTCTTGAAGTGATATATTTAAAAAATTAAAAAAAGAAACTTTTCAATATTGGTATAAGAATATATTTGTTGGCCCAAGAACTATAATACAAAACATTTTATTTCTTAGGTGAAGACATTTTCGACTTTCCTTATATCGAAAACCTAAAAGATCTTGAACCAAATAAACTCTCTTGGCCTAAGATATAATTTTTTTCTGTGTATTTATATAAATTACGTGTCACGTTGTTTATCCGCGATGGACTCCTAAACTACTGAACCGATTTTAAGTTTGATTTGCACACCGTGTTCAATATGATCCAAATTGAAAGATAGGATAGCTGACATCTCAATTTATACCCGCAATTTCCCGTGCAAAGCCGGGGCGGGCCGCTAGTATGTATATATAAATATAGTAGCTATGTCAGCGGCTTTGATACAATACAATACCATAATTCTTAATTGTTTACCAAGCAAATATAAACTTTAGAGTAACTAACATTCTTTTTATATACTAGTACAATGGCAGGTCTTATCGCTGTGTAACGATTTCTTCCAGACAACCTTTGGATGGACAGAAACAAGAGTAAAGATAGACGGTGGTGAACAATGATCATGAACACTCCTTCCTTCGTAACAAATATGAAGTCTTAACTCTATTTATCCGTCTAAGTATAGGGCGTTGCGTTGCCTTGATTCTAGTCAATTTGAAGGTGAACCTATCTTCAGAGGATCATTGTTTGGATTCAGAAAAAATATATACTAACGACGGACTTTTCGTCAAAAAACTCATGCTGAAATTTTTTTCATAACTGCAGGTAAAAAAAATAATATTCAATTAAAAATTAAATATTTGTAATGCAGCTGTTTCAAATTATTTTTCGGAACTCCTAAACGATACTGAATTTTTACATTTAACTTTCCCTACGTAGTATTATTATGTTCTATGCTTTCGCCTAAATGTGACCAACACCTTAAAAAAAATTCTAATCGTACAACCATATCCATGTGAAAAGTGTCATTTTCTCTATGGACAAAAAAATGTCGTAGGCGCCAAGTGGAGAGAGCATTGAGATTGATCGTTGTTGTTTAAATTCATATATTGTTTTAAATTCCGTCACCAGCTCCTAATTGGTCTGCATCGCCCCCATGATCTGAGTTCATGTGACCCAATACGTCTGGTCGTACTTTCTACATACGAGTATATATTTGTCAGAAGATGTTATCAGCGCCTGATAGCTAATTCTGCTTGGAACCTTGGATGACGCCGCCTTATCATAACGACATATTGATCAAAGAAAAACCTTATCTTTTAAGCCGTTATGTACCTCCACTATCAAAACAATATTGTTGTATTATTCAAAAATCCTGTCGGCTGATAAACAAAACTGAGGCCCAACTCCCACCTTTTATAAACTATTATGGAAAGCAAACGTCATTGTTTCAAGTTTAAATTATTGATACTAAGGTTGGTACCGTGGCCGTCACGAAACAATAATGTTCATATAGTGCTACCTCTGTCGCACAAATGACTTGATTCAATGCATGCATCCCGCTCTCACGTTGAAGTTCTAATGTAAGTATACTATAGTGATATGTGGTGGTGCGAATTAAAATTGTAGATGTAATATTAAAATAAGACTGAATTAAGAGATGGGAGTTGGCCCCCTGACAGATAAACGAAATTTACGCTATAAAATTAAATGGCTAATCGTGAAGGTGTGGTTTTTATCAGAATAATCAAATATTTCATGCCTATAAATAAAAATCTAGATTCACACATTAACTCCAGCACGTGTATGCTAATACGAACGATGAAATTATTTGATTATGTAATAGTTTCGTTAGAGACAATTGGATCGTTACCACAGATTATGTCGTAACTACTTAGATAATCTATCTGGATTTGTCTTCGGGATGAGTGGACATAGTGGCTATGATTGATGATCTAGGCCGCAATTAAAAGCCTGGCGCCGAGCTTGTTAATCTAAATTCTCTATTGAAGAATGTCATTGTAATATTAGGTATACACATTATTGCTAAAAATGACAAACCAGCATAAGGTACCTGCATGATTGTAATTTAAATTACAATTGTTGCAAATGTTTCAAAATACACAATGAATCTTTGTAGATGTAGTCACATCTATTTTTATATTTTTTCCATTTGATCCATGCATTCTTTTTACTATTAAAAATGTGTCTCAGCGATGAATTGTACCAAACTGGAAAACTAGAGCACTAAACTGGAAAACTAGGAAAGTAGGTACTTTCAAAACATTCCAAATGGTATCAGCTAAACTAAAATGGGTTTTTAAAAGCGATTATGAATTAGAATTCTTGTTATCTTAACCTATGCTTACAACATTTTAAATAGTCTACCTACCTACTTACTTTCAGAGCCAGTTCATTAAAAAAAAAGAATTCAAATGAGGTAACATTATGTAGGTTGTTATAGAATTTAATATTGATGCCGGTAGCAATATACTGCCCGTTTCTAACATTCATGTTGTGTTTTTTTTATATATCTTTACCAAGAACTTAGTTTGTTCCTGGTTTTTTGTATGCGGTTAGATCACCCTACCTTGGAAAAGTGTGGCATTCCAAGTGACCGAGAACACGTTTCGCCACACCCGGCCAGGCCTCCGACGCCGACCAATCACAGACTTCCACCGCGAAACTGTAATCAGTACTTTCGTTGCATTGGACTATAGACAACCTTGGTTGAAAATAAATATTGCGTCAGCGATTTCGATGTTTTATAATGAATACTAAGCAAATTCAATATTATCAAGGAAAGGATCTAATCATCTTCAAAAATGCCGATTCTGTAGAAATAGGTGTGTGTGCCATTTATTGCACAATGTAGTTGGATTGTTACTAATGTATAATAACATCTATCGATACCTTTGTAATGTACTCGTAGGTAGATAAGTGTGTATATGTACTTATATATTGTAATGATACAATACATGATACAGACATATTATTTTTCAACTTTTCCGTCAATGTTGCTACTTTCAAGCTCGCGTTCCTCATTTTGTCCATTGCATTGTAACTAATTACACCACATATCGATCTCTATATTCGCAGCTCTGCCACATTCACTTCATCTTTCATCGCCTCTTCTGTTGCTCAAACATTCCGTTAGCATATTATATCACGACACAAAAGGCCTTACTATGGTCTTATATTTTTCCATAAGTATTATTGGCATTCGCGAATTACATGTATCGCAGAGACCTGTCGCCGTGTCGTCTATCTTGCATCCTGTTGCTCATGTCGTGGTTAATGTCGCCTTCATTTTGGTACAGAGACCAGTTCCCATCATACACCATCAAAAGCATCAAAGGCTGCCTTTGATACTCAGTTTTCCCCTGGATGTGTCACCGAAGTCACAGAACAGGCGTTTAAGTTTTATTCTGCTATTTTCAACAAGAACTATGTCATCGATGAACAGCATATACCATTATGTCTGACTTATGAACTGAGATTTTATAGCGTCGTAACCTTGACTATATAACCGACCATTGACCGAATGTGTGTACTTACTTACTCGGTATTGCCCCACATCCTGGCATAAATTCTTACTGGTTTTGGGTCACCTCACGCTCTTTTCTCTTTGTCTCGCTATCACGATCTTCATTTCGGCACTTCCATCCATCCGCTTCCGAACACTTGTTAAACACTTCAACTGGTATTACATCCGGCCCAACGGCTTTTCCATACTTCATGCCTTGTGTAGTTACTTTCACTACACCCACACTCATCACCAGACCATTGTTTGTTGGGCTTTTCACTAACGCTCTATTTCAATATCTTTTCATCGTATTTCAATATCTTTTCATCGTATTCGTATACTCGTATTTCTCAAAATATCCTTTGAAAACTATATTTTATTTCCTTACCATTCGTAAGACCTTTCCACTATCACCTTATATGTTTTTTTATATGAATAATATCTCTTGCACCCTTTCTTTATGTCTTTTTCGCTAATCAGTAAAGTTCTTTTTGTGTCTGCGGGCTGTCCTCGGACTTATACTAGTTACTTTGTATCTTAGCCATAGCCATTGTGACGGTTTTTCTAGGATTCATATTTCTTTCCTTGTTATTATTTTTAACTACCGCATCGCTAGAAGCAACATTTCATTTCTTAAAAACATTCTTTTCTTTCACATCATTTTGAAGTACTACATTGCCCACTTTCGTGTTTACCTGTTTTTTAAATAATAAATAAAAGTAAAAGATAACTTTACATTTTTCTCGAAATATTCTTCACCGGTCTTCTTGTACACGTTTTCATAATATTAAAACATTCAAGTATTTAATTTTAGGTTAAGGCCTTTACTCATTTCCTGTATTAATAATCTGAGGTTTCATTTGTAAAGGTCGTGTCTTCTGGTGAGGACATAATATATTACATGGCGTTGTATGGTTATCACTTTTGTAAGTTATTTAATAATAAGGCCCTAACAATGCCCTATTAATATCACATTGTAGAGTCCAACAGGTAGTTTACTACCTATACCTATTTGAAAAGAAGCAGACTATTTCTTTTTCGTAGACAAGATTGTGTGTTGTCGTTGTGCAGGGTGCAATCTTAGTTGTCAGTTTAAAGAGAAGTTACTTGTTTCTTACGGGGTCTACTATCTCAAAAAAACCAAACTTCTTAGGAATCAGAATTTCTGTATGTTATGTATCATATGCTATATGAACAAAAACTATCTACTACTGCTATATATGTACATATAATTGTTGAAGTTCCGCAGTAACCGAATGCAAGTCTTGAATCCATTGAAACACCATACCAGTTAAGCATTCCAGCACCTTATATTAATATATATTATATATATTAATGACTCGATAACTTCAAGAGCCATGTTACTGCAGAGAGAAAGCAATAGGCTTAGCGCCGTTTAAAACTATAACATCCTTCTGTCTGCCCATTTTCAGCAAAGGCATCGACAATTCTCGTCTCTGTAACTTTCCATTCGGTGAGGAATAATAAGGTTCTGTTTATAAAACAATACGCCAAAGAAACGAAGTTAGTTTCACACAGTGAAGCATTGTCTGCAATTCGAAACTGTTCGAGAAAATTCTACGCGCGTCAAGACGGGAAGCAGCTCTGTTTACTATAAACACATTCTGTGCACAGGATACCTGATGTTTACTTTGAGGTGTTTTGTTTACTTCAGATACTGAACACATATTTTAGAGGATTTCATAGGTACTCAATACAAGATTTATCAAAGTAGACCCAAGGTGAAAAGGCTAAAGAATCAACAGAGGATACTAATTCTTTGTCAATTCGACAAATCCAATATCTAGTTACAGAAAATCAGTTCATACACACATGGTTTGAATTACAGGTAAACACACAAAGGTTGGTTTTGATTCGAGCTACAGTTATAACAACTAGATATTAGTACTTAATAGATATTAGTAAAGGATTAGTACTGAACATAGTAATCACCGGGAGAGATGAAAACAATTTTTCCATAAATTTAATGAAGAAATTTGAAATTTTATGAAGTTTTTTGCAACTCATAGACTAGGAATTATTGCGAACTAAAACCGTACTAATGTTTCATATATGCTTGGAAGGCGTCATATGGTTAGAATGCACACCCTTCTTAGTGAAAGTGGGCTAATATGGCGGTACGTTAACTTAACGCTTAAACCACTGAACTGATTAAGATGGAAATGAGACACACTTAACAGGAAGTTGTATATCGTAGAAGGCTTTCATATCCTAAGGCTTGGGAAAGATTAATAAATAAAAAAAAGATCAATGGAGTTGCTTTGTTCGGGTACCTGAAACTCCACCTCTCTCCACCATAACATTTTGCTACAAGTCACAAATGTCAGAATACATCACTCTACTTGTGCTAGTTCCTATCTACTCGAAATATATCTCCAAATCGTGCTGTGATATTAACCTTATATCTATTACAAGGAATGCAGTTCAACGACCTACAGCAAACAGCAGCAGACCTAGGAGTTGGTTAACCAATAATAAAAAATAGGTAATTACGACAGCAGTATAATAAACTTCAATTAAGGAGTTAGCGTGCCTGACACAACCAGCCTCAGTATAATTACAGGCGGTGAAACTGTTCTTAGGAACTTTTAGTAATAGGTATTACTGTACGTTGGGTAATCAAGATATAATCTCTAGGTAAGCCATCGTCATTAAATCGCCTTGGTCGATGGCCTTGTCTCTATAGATACATCTATGAAGTATCATAGCACCACGCAGCCTCACCTAAGGCTCAATTAAAACGCCGAACCGAAAAGAACACCGATGTGGCAGCGGTCTTTTAACTGTCAAACTTTTGACCTTAATACATTCCTAAATGCATACTCAAAGCCTTTGTTTTAAAATCAGCATTGACACTATCCTCAATTAATGAGTAAAGGCAACAGTGAGACAAATGTGAGATACTCTTAAGGAACTTAATCTTTCTGTTCACTAATTTTCCATCTCAGTTAAATTTCCTGCTCAATTAACAAATTCTTTGTTATAATTCTTAAAACAGAATCAGTCAAGTCCAGATCACAATAACAGCAGCATAACTTAAAAGTAAGGCAAAACTCACTTATGCCTATTTTGCCTTTCTGTGCAATCTTAGTTTTGCCACAGGTGTATTTCCAGACTCTTTCAAAGTAGCTGGTGTTCGACCCATCAAATCAACAAAAGGAACCTCAAATTATGTAAGGAAAGTTGTAAACAGTCTTAAAAATGCCTTGTGTTGTAAAAATGCCGTCCTACCCAATTTCCAACCCCAATTTATCAAAATATTTAAATGTGTATTATTTATTGACTGTTCCCGACCAATAAACCAATCACAGAAAGAAGAGTTGGTACGACAGCCGCAAAAATGGCCTACTACCGCTATTTACAAAACGTTTTTATTATTATACTGCCATGGATCACCTTCCAAGCAAACGCCATGAATAATATTACGCGTAAATGACGTCAGCTGACTGCAGGTATTGCTCATTTAAAAATATTTAGGAAACCTCGCTGATATGTTCGTTACTTGCGTCACGTATGCCGGCTGTTTGTCGCACTGAGTTGCGAGTAAAAATAACATTGTGATCTTCGGTTATGCACGTACGTGAACCCGAAGTGCGGCGAAACACTGAGTGGGCCTAATCGAAATGCTACTTGTATGCTGTCACGTAGCTATTAAACTGTTTTTTGTTTTCATCCATTCTAATGTCCTTGCCTAAAACTAGGTTTAGTTGCTTATTAACATTCCTCACCTTCAAATTTCCTGCTGTTTAAGTATAAAAAATGCACGTGTGTTCGTTGTTATTTGGCGAACACGTTATACTTGTCGATATTATTTGAAATTGTTTAGTTTACCGGTTTGGTATTTTACGATTCAAGTTTTTGAATGTTGCATTCTAAATAGACGTTGAACATTTTGTAAACAAACTAATGAGAGTCGTACTTGCATGCAAAGCATGTTTCAAAAATGTCCTATACTTATCGAATGTACGCAATTTTTTAAATTAAATTTGATGGTCTTCTGCGCAGGCCTAACTCAAACTTGGCCAGTTTATGTTAATGGTGGCTTTAGTTTAGAATTCTTATTATAATCACACAAATTTGACGCTTTTTATCGTTTTTGTAATAGAGCAAAAACATTCAAAACAGAGCAAGCAACGTTTCTTGTACAAAAAAGTGTAATAACAAGTCTCTTGTATGGACACCATAAACTTTTGGTTTTTAGTGCCCAATGGCCTAAACGGTCTATTTAATGAGTTTTTCTGTCCGTCCGTACGCACGGGTCTCTATAGCTGATAAACGGAGTTAGAAAACAGACTTTTTCTTATTTTGTGTAAAATTTGACCCAAAAATGAATATAGAACTAGAAATTCAATTGAATCATATTTTAGTGAGCTTCAAATACTGAGAAGGTGGCCAAAAACACAATTATGCATCCTAGATTGTCGGGTGTAATCGTCTGGAGCTCACTAGGTATGGTACAAAAACGTTTTACTACATATTTACATATTTTTATTAAAATAATAATTATATAGAGGGCAATTAAAATGGTTAATTTTAAACTTTTTTTATTTGGGGTCTATCTTAAGAAATAAAACTAGGTAGTTTAATTCATTCACGCCATAAATTCAATTTTTACCGGTACTCCGTGAAATTATCAACAGCTTAGTTATTAAACAGGCCTTCTTAAGGCAGAATGGAGGACAGGCACCGTAGTCTGAGTAATCAGGTCCTGTTTTCGTCTACGGAATCCTATAACAACTATGCAGCGCGATCAAAAGACAGAAGTTTGTATAACGCACTAAAATCTGAGATATAAGAAGGCAATCCGTCAAATTACTTTGAACCATTTTTTATATATGATATTCACGAGCCAACCCATGCATACAATTTTATTTAAGTATTTACCGAATATAAAACTACCTACCGAATACATACGTAATAAATCTTGTATGTGTATGACTATATTGCGTCAATAATCTTAAAATTCTATGAGTGTTTGACCTAAAAACCAAAAATGTTCTATCGGTTGTAATTCGGGTAGAAGATACAGCACAGACCAGAAATTAGTTGGCAGAGGCACTTTAAAAACTGCTGGAAAATTCCTCACTTGATGGCCAGCAATTATACCCATCAATGATATCAATATATTCAATGGAGGTGGTGCGCGGCGCTGAATTCTAGATCTATTTGGAGCGAAAAGAACTTGTCCCCGTGTCGTAAAGTACATAAATTAGTGATGTGCCTACGTCCAGTTCTAACTAGACAAAAGTTAAACTTTTCAAGCTTCAATCACCAATTTTAACCTGTTGATGCCCGTGCGAGCTTTAACAAGGTTATATCAAGTCATGATGTCCAGCGTGGAATAAAAGCCTCCCCAGTAGAGGGACAGGGTGGTTGTCCCAACGCTTGCCAGGCGTATTTTATTTTTCAGGATTGGAGTTTAAGATGGCAGTTATTTTTCCCTCTGTCGCCACTTACTACTCTAACAGATATCGGTAGATGGGGGAATTTCAGTCCAGCAGCACCCCACGGGAAATATAAGGGTTAGTTCAGGTAAATTCTAAATACGCCATTAATCTGATTTCACTTTTTTTTTTAAATATATCTGCAAGCCAAGTGATATCATTATACAAGAGCCAGAATTAGATTTTAAAGTCTAAATCTAACCGTCCCGGTCGTGACAGATGAGGGGGTTATTTAGGGAACAAACATACGCACACTTTGTTTATATGTCCTAAAATTGCATAATCTTTTCTTGCCTGACTTCAACCTTCAAATTTGCTACCGCCCTCAAATTAAAAATCTGTCATCAAACCCCCAAATATGTTCAAGTTTCTTTAAGCACCAGCTATTCTTCTAGGTTTAGCCTGCTATAACACAGACTAGAGACGAGAGTTTTCTTTTGAGTATAGATATTCCTATTGATATCTAAAACAGTTACCATTGAGAAATAATTAATTCAATGAATGATATTGGAAATTTACAATATAATAGAATAATAGTTGATTTTAGTGAGGGTATTTATAAGTGGTTAAGCTCTTTATAACGTCAAAATTAGGAAATGGTTATTTCAGACAACCACGTGGAAAAATTACAATCATCATCATCATCAGCCGGAAGACGTCCACTGCTGAACAAAGTATGGGGGAGGCCCGACACAAAGAACGGCTATTAGCCACTTGTAGCCATTGGCTACCCGCGACTTTCACGATATCGTCAGTCCACCTAGTGGAAAAAATACAATAATATAGTTTTCTTTTTAGAATAATAAACTAACACAGTTATATAAATGAGAACGTATTGACATGATAAAACCAGTTATTCATATTAACTTACTATTTTAATTTTCAGGAAATTATTTCCTTTATTATGAAGGTCAATGTTTATAAAAAGTATTAACCAGATAAAAACTGTATGTTACTCGTATAGCCTTCTCAAAATGGGACCTTGTGGGTATTTTGCGATAGCTATTCAAGGTAAATAACCTCCCTTGCTTAGTCCTGACTGGTCCGTATTTATCATCTGCCGGAAGACGCCCACTACAGAACAAAGGCTTCGCCCATAGAGGGGGCTTTTGCCATGATCCAAGGCTAAATAGGTAGTAAATTTTTTTAGGCTTTGCCTCTATAATGCTAAGGGCGACGCTCATTTATATTCTTTTTTATCTGGCATTTCCAGTCGGATTCCTATAACTGAAACATTGTTGGCATTTACACCGGTAGACATCTACTAAACTTATCAAGGCAATATATTTACCAAGGAGAAAAATAAAATGTGTCCTTTAGGTAACCAAAAATTAAGACGTGTCTTCATAGGAATTTCCATACAAAACGTATCTTAGTCATGTTAGATACCAATGGTCTTATTCATAATCGCTTTATGATTTTATGATAGTTTTATTAAAAGTCATAAGTACTGCGCAAAGGTATACTCTTTTGCGCCGTTTGATAATCCTATCCTATCATAAAGATATGAATAAGGGGGTGTGTGTTACAACTCAGTGAAAATGAATGGTAACATTATGCATTTTCAAAATCATTCGAAAAAATGGTTTTGTATTGGATTTTCCAACTTCAAATTTAGAATATATAAATATAACGAAATCCAAACAAAAAAAGGCAAGTTTGCACATGAATTGTGTGTATGAAGCTTCGAATAATTAAATACTTGACATAATTTTTGAACCAAGTTTCGTCGATGTCGGTAGGTATATAATAACAAAAATCATCAAACATCGCATGTTCTTTAATTTGAAATTGGTAAGTACACAGTATATAGACATCCGAGAGTACATAAATTCGCAACCAGCTGAAAATTGGCTGGATTGTTCAAAACAACATTCGAAATCTAAAAGTCATGATATCCTTGTCGAACTGTTTTAGAAACTCAACTACCTACATATGTTTTATGAAATGTAACATTTTAGGGCCTTCAGGAATTAAACGACGAGGTCGTTGACACTGATGATTAGAAAGTTGGTTCTTGTACAGTTCTGAGTATTTATAGACAGTGGAGGTGTGGCGCATGGCGTGGAGCGGCGCGCGTGGTTCGCAACACGAGACGCCGTCGCCGCACAGTGCATGTGTGTGCACACGCAAGCCCCCAAACACTGTATAAACAGTATGTCAACTTTTAACACATTTACATCACAACATGGCCATGGTAATTTTAAAAGATACCTTGATATTTGTAAGTTCAAGGTACCTATTTTGGTAATAACAAATGACATCGGGATAGCAGATGAATGACCTTTGTCAAAAATCCGAAATGGTGGATTCAAATAGCGCCCATACAAAGCACTCTGATCACTTAAAGTCAGCCTGAAAGATCAGATATTAAATAATAGCTTCACATAGCCTAAAGTAAGAAAACATAAACAAAAAGTAGGTACGCTACTGAAAGTTTATTTCTACCTGAGCTCACATTGGTAGTCTATGTAGTGAAGTATTTAGTAAAAATATTTCATCGTTTACAGGCGTTGGTCTACATGACTGAATTTCGACTTGCCTTGCTGACTGTCGCCCGAAAAAGGTTACGACACGCTTCTTCGGGAACAACGTAAAAATTCTGGAAATCTCTGGCGTCCTACGAGTTATTCTAGCACGTATCTGAAATATCTGTGCCAAACCAAATTTTATCCAAATCAGTTCAGCCGAATCTTATTTTTTAATTAGGTGGTATCTTCATGATTATACTTAGTTTACTCTGTTTATTTTAACCAATACAATTGTTGCACGAATACGCGTCTCTTATTTTTATACGAGTATTTGATATTTTGCTCTAGTTTATTAACCTACTAGCTTTCCAGGCGCGGCTCCGCCTGCGCGTATGTCAGTTATCGCGCAAAAACATTAACCTCTTTTTGCGCAGTTGGATAAAAATTATCCTATGTTTTTCCGGGTCTCAAACTATTTCCATACCAAATTTCATTCAAATCGGTCTAGTAGTTTTGGCGTGAAAGCGTAACAGACAGACAAACAGAGTTACTTTCGCATTTATAATATAGTACCGATATCGGTAATTAATTACTACAATAGACAAATGTTATATTGTGTATTTATGTACTAAAGGTACATGTGTAGGTAGGGGTAATTTTATGTAAAATTTGTAATTTTGTAGATAGTTATGTATGATCCTAGTTGATTGAAATAAGGATTATTATTATTTTGTGTTGCTAAGGAAAAAAATAGCATAAGGTAGAGCAAAATCTCAGAAAAGGCTTATAAAAACATGTTTCCAAAAATAAACAATAATTATTCTAAGTAACAGTTTCTCAAGGAAATGGGTAATTATCATAAAACACTAGTATATTTCTTCGAAAAATGTAAATGATCATACATTTTTATATACTTTTGATATTTCTACATTACTTGCATTCAAAAAATATGTCGATAGGCTCGGTACTATTACTCGGCTAAAGCCCGATGGAGTTGTAGCTAAGCAGCGACAAACAGTGTCAAAGTCAATTCTAAACTAAAGAGGTAAGTCGAGCAAGCAATGACGGCGCGCGGCGTGACGCGTGTGTCTGATCAATTTTACGTTCCAGCAAATTCATCAGGTCTCAAGGTCAAAGCTAGGTATAAAGCTGAAGTACTGTTGCTGTTTGTATGGTAACTGGCAATTCGTGCCGCGGCCAACAAACACAGGCACAATCCCGCGCAGCATTGCATCAGCACAACGATATTACAGTAGGTATGCCTAGGTATAATACTGTACAGTTAATTTCAGTTGGTAGGTACGTAGGTATCGATAGCATTTTGTATTTTGACAAAGACACGTTTTGGGTTAGAATTTTCCTTTGATTAGGTACTCTGAATACTGATTATTGCTAAATCCGGATGAAAATTCTGTCTTAACTATTTTCTATGTTCGATTGTAAATATTAATGTAATCGTATCCATATCGAAATTTATTCATAGATATGTAAAGCATATGTATGTAAATTCCATTCAAAACTTAATAAAGTCGCCAAGCGCCTAGCAGTGTGCTCGGCCAGTTGAACACTTCCCATCTAGATCTAGCCTGCTTTCTATCTCATTATAGGAATTATCAGTTAGCAACGCAGTCGTAATTATGCTCTATATACCTACCTATTATTCAAAATTTTCGGCATTTTGTAGTTTAGTTTCTTCCAGTAGGTATACTCGTATGAATATAATACAATTTGTGACGTGTACACTTGGCAACATACGATTGGCGAGCACAGCGGCCGTGCCCCCGGCATCGAACGTCATGCGTCATGTCGACGATAACATTGTGCTTTAGAACTCGTGACTAGGTAGGTAGGTACCTAGTCATAATGAGTTTTTCATTTATTGAAACTACGAGGCATGACTAAAGAGTTCAAAAGAATGCCATCCATCCATTTATTTGATACATGCGAGGTTGACAGTTCATTTGAATAGTTTTCAGCGGTTGGTTGCCAACCGCCAACTTACTGCTTACTTTTTGCGCACTAGCACAATTATATTTATAGACTTCCTTACATAAGTACTTTTAAATTGTAAAGCGATGCCTGTCTGGTCAGCTAGAAATAACATGTCTGCAATCTATTTATATCATTGTCTTGGTAACTGTGTCAACGTTTTTTGTAAAACCGCCTTGTCAGCAGTAAGCAGAACCTGTCCGCCAAACATAAACTGAAAACAGAAGGAGATAGTAGAACAAAATCACCTGGACGCCATAATAAAAAAAATATGCTCTGCAGCTAGATTTGGCACTAGCGACCATAACAGAAATCATAAAAGTACTCAGGTTCCTAGTCTGAACAAAATCTTCGACCATATCACCACTGTAAATATAAAGAGGGCCTTATTTTCTTTTTTCTATAAGTTAAATGTCACTTTTTTTTAAATTATTTTTTTGGCTATGCTAACGCTTTAGAACAAGCATGTGTTCCCCTTGGTCAGTAATGACATATTGGGGATAGTAATAATATGACTCAAACTTATTGATGAATGGAAAATGATAAAACATGAGGCTATAGATACCGGTAGATAAATCCATTGAGGTAGTGAAATTGACGAAGTATCCTAACTTTACAACGGTCAACAATTTGAATGCGTATGTTTATTGTCTCATCCATTGTGAGATTTTCTGCTTGAAGCCTACTTCTTACAAGTGTTAGAAAATCAATCAATGTATAGGGCCTTAATGTTAGCTTAGACATGATATCTGACATGAAGAAATATAATGACCGTGTCACTTCTGCCGATAACGAATGAGCATACTTTGTTTGCAAGGAATGCTCATCAAAGCTCCAAGAATTATTAGTTTCCTCTATGAAGAATTATTTGGAAGAGTTGGTTGTAGCAAAAACTAAGACGACTTCTTTAGCAGAACACAGGATTTGAAATCATTACCCAATGAATTACTTACTGAAAAAGAAGACATATAACAAAGAAAAGTATAAGATAAGTTAATTGCTGAAGCTGGCAGATTAGCTTCTGGGATAAACAACGAAACCAAAAAGAAATAAACCTTACCCTGGGTATGTTGCATGGAGTCAAAGCACAACTATTCTTGACGTGGGTTTGCGAGTTTGACATCTAAACAAGTCAACAAGCTTCGTTCCAACAGTACCGAAACCGAAAAAACCATGCCAAATTCGATCAGTCATTGACTGTTTTCTTTGACTATCGCGGAGTTGTGCACTTGGGGTTTTTGCCGGAAGGTCAAACAGTAAATAAAGAATATTATTTGAGCTTTATGCGGCATATTACCACTTCGTGGCACCCGCTTTCATTCGGTAGAAGACATTGAGAATTCGCGTCGAGAACTAAACTCAATTCCGGGAAAAGCATTTTAAAATGTTTTGATGATTGGATTATTCGTTGGCATGAGTGTATCGTTTCTAAAGGAGCATATTTTGAAGGAGATAAAATTATATTCTCATTAAATAAATCAAAGCACTCTGGACACGATAGATATTGGCCTAGTGTGCATGTGGTGGCACGTGCGTACAGGCGCGGCATCCATACACGTGTGCGTATGGATGCCGCGTTTGGTACCACACCATGAAGTCAAATTAGTTGTCTGGTTTTACTATGATTCTAGCTCCACAATACATACTGTCATATAAATACACTTTTCTTTTATCTCTTTCTTTTGTTGTTCAACCGTCTGATCCATACTTTAGACCTGACAGGTCATATGATCGTACCTATTATAAATATTCTCCTCAAGCTTCATGGGCCGATCACATGACTTTAATATTTACAGACATTAGTCAAGTGTTTGCTTAATTTAATATAGTATCTAAGTATTACATAGAATTAAATAGATAACCAAAGGTATTGCTCTCAACGTGACCAGAATCGAGCTATCTCTTGCTCTATCACATTGCTACATTTTCTCAATATGATCACGGTGTAAAACATGTGCTTCAATTTTGTATTGTCTTTATGAACGCTAACTGTTTATAAGCAGCATAATGTCAATTTTTATTTTTCTACTTCCTTTTTATGACGACAGCGACGCCAGGTATATTAATTTGGTTATATCGGCTTGTTTGTCAGTTAAACTGCTCATCTAAGGGCCCGTTTCAGAATGTCATGATAAAGTTTCGGGTTGCTATGCAACACATAAAATAACTGAATGATAAAAATGACAGTTAATATGCAGCGCGTTTCAAGCTTTAACCGATGGATAGGCTAAATCGATGACTGTGAAACGCAAAGATAGTGTTTTGTTTGATAAATATGTTCTGGGTAGTAAAACCGGAACTTACTCGAATATTCTGAAACAGGCCCTAAATATAAATAAGAAGCAATTGAAGTAGTGTCAGATATAACATAACAAGCAGTTGAAGTTTTCATGCAGGCAACCCTAAGTATATCACAGAATAACTAATAGTACTAGAGCTTATTATGCGTATATAAATCATTGGCCGTATTATTAATTTGGTAGATATAATTGACCAAACTATATTGTACATATTATGTACATATCTGAATTGGCAGCAAAATAGATAAAGAACTAATAATTTTGAGCCACTGATATACCTACCGGTGGTAGGTCTCTTCAGCACGAGACTGTCGTGGTGGGTACCACGCAGTATCAGATATTCTGCACAAAGCAGCACCTAACACAGTACTTTGCAAAATTTTTTTAGGTAAGTATGAAGGGCACTCATGGCACACAAGGGACAAAAGGTGCCGATGTTAGGTCGACTTCTTCGTATGAAAACCTCACTCGTCAACCTTCCGCAGTCACTTCACTCAGTGTTGCCAACAATATACAGGTTATTGTTTGTGGTTTTTTTCATAATACTTATTTTCCCACTTTTTGTAGCATTTGATGGTTGTAGTTGACGAGGATTGAGATTTGTGTAACCTTATCCGACTAAAACGTGCTTAAAAATCAGGACAAAGGCATTATGGAGCATCGTCATTGCAATTTAGCTTATTTTGTCAACAGGATACCTCGTTGCGCATTTGGGAAGGCAATGAAAGAAATGCACAATATTTTTTATAGCGGAATCGACTTCTGTCACTGATATTTCATATTTTCATATTTCATTTATTGACCTTATAACATTGTACGTTATATTAGGTAAGTCAAATTTACAGTTATACAAAACTAGGTAAAATAATTATTATAATCATAAGCTTAACTAAATTGAGATGTCCAAGAAAAATTATAAGCAATATAAATAAAAATAGATGTCAGAAAATTGTGATAATTAAATAATTACAAAATATACATTCGTCTTTGGTTATATAGTTCATCTCATTATAGCCTAAGCAGTCAAATGGATTGGTAATTTGTATCTAATTATTTTTACTGGAATGAATTTTCCGTTAGACGCATGTCCCTGAATTCTTTTAAAGAATATAATGGATGTGATTCAAAGAAAGATTTCATTTTCTTTTTAAACTCAAGATTGTTAAGTTTCGTTATAGTCAATGGTAGTTTATTAAATATAGATATTTTATTGAGGACGCCTTGTTTTTTTACCTTTATTAGTCTAGTTTTCGGCATATATAGTTTTTCTTTATTTCGCAAATTAAAATTATGTACATCTAGGTTTTTAGTCATATTATCAACTTCCTGGTGTATCTCCAAAATACTATTATAAACATATAATGATATGACAGTCATTATATGATTTTTTTTAAAATATTCTCTAACTGATGTTTGTTTTCGGAGTCCAAATATAATTCTAATCGCCCTCTTTTGAGTTTTAAGAACTTTACTTATATTTGTCCCGTTTCCCCATACCGTAATTGCATAATTAGCTAGTGATTGAACGTACGCATAATAGACTGTCAAAAGCGTCTTTATATCCATTAAAGGCTTGAGTTT
This sequence comes from Plagodis dolabraria, assembly GCA_963854805.1. Taxonomy (NCBI): domain Eukaryota; kingdom Metazoa; phylum Arthropoda; class Insecta; order Lepidoptera; family Geometridae; genus Plagodis; species Plagodis dolabraria. The sequence goes on from OY978442.1 coordinate 17,665,938, forward strand.
GAACAATGCATAATTTGCACTTGCCATTTTTTTGCACACACTATCTATGTGGGCAGAATGTGTTATGGTATAATCTACTGTGTAACCTAGGAATACATTTTCTGACAAGCCCTTATGTTTTTTATCTTTTTTTGTTTTGTAATGCATGACAACACTCTTGTCAGGATTTAGAATGATTCCATTGGCGCTAAACCATTCCTTGAGAATTGTCATCACATCATTTAGTTTTGCTTCTAGTCTATTTTCACATATATCACTTACTCCAACATGGGTATCGTCCGCAAATAAACTAGTGTAAGTCCAGCTTGGCATAGCATTTACTATGTCATTAACATAAATTAAAAATAGTACGGGCCCGAGAATAGAGCCCTGAGGTACGCCAATATCTATTTTTTGTACTGCTGAGGTTACGTCGTTTATGGATACAATTTGACTTCTGCAATTTAGGTAGGAACGCATCATACTCAGCTCAGCTCCCTCAAATCCATAATATTTAAGTTTTAGAATTAGTACGTCGTGACGCAAACAGTCAAATGCCTTAGACAAGTCGCAGTAAATACTTGCGCATTTCTGCGCCTTGTCCAAGGAGTTAAGAATGTAGTATATTACTTTTCTTATGGCCATTTCTGTGGATCGACCCTGACGAAACCCAAATTGAGAAGTAGTAAAAAGACTATTTTTTTCAAAATACTTAACTATTCTGCGCTTAATAACTGTTTCAAAAATTTTTGAAATAATTGGTAAAATGCAAATTGGGCGATAATTCCCAATTTCTGAGTGGTTTCCTTTTTTATATAAAGGTATAATGCGGCCAATTTTAAGACAATCTGGAAAAACGCCTTTCACTATGCAATTATTTATCACAGTATAAATTAAATTCATTATGCAATTATTTGTTAAAATCAAATCCTTTAATGTCCTTGCGTTCATATCGTATACGTCAATGGAGGTTTTTGATTTCATGTTTCTAATAATAGTCTTTAGTTCTTTGTGTGTTACTGCGTCAAATTTAATAAATGTTTTTGGTTTTGATTTGTCATTCAGGGTTAAATAGTCCATGCATTTTTCTACGTCAAATTTATAATTATTTGTCAATTTGTGGGCAATATTCTTAAAAAAAGTATTGAATAAGTCAGCAATGGTTTTATCGTCCGTAATTTTTTTCCCGTCTTCGTTTATAATTGCCTCTATATGTTTTTGACTTTTTCTGTTTTTATCACGCTTCACATTTTCATTTACAATTTTCCAAGTTTCTTTAATTTTATTCTCTGACTTTTTAATCCTGTGACTATAGTTAATTTTTTTGGCTGTGGTAAAAATTTTTCTCAAAACTTTTTTATACGATTTTATTTTCTGTTTTCTTTGGTCAGTCGGTACTAGGTCTTGCAATAATTCCATTTTCGCTAAAGTCTTTTTAGATGTTTCTATACCCTGTGATGACAACTTTAAAATAAATTTCTGTTTCCGATATTTTTTTCTTGGGAAAGCCACATTATAATAGAATTTTATTGCGTCTAGCAGAATATTCATCCCTGCATTCGGATCATCACACATAATTATTTGAGTCTCTAATTTAATATAATCTTTTTGACATAAAAAATTAAAATAATTACAATTGTTCGGAGAAATAACTCTTTTAAAATAGTAAGATTTACATTCATTGGGCGAATACACATTGTCATAAATACATAGTTTTGTGACCTTGTGGTCTGAGAGCTTACGATCTAATACTAGTCCTTCATAGTCATTAAAGTTAACAACAAAATTGTCTATACACGATGCACTTGTTCCCTGCACTCTAGTTGGTTCATTGAGTACCCATTTACAATTGAAATTATTAAGTAAAGACTCAAATTTTTTTACATTCTTATTTGCTTTTAAGACATTTAAGTTGAAGTCTCCGGCAATTACAGTTCGTTTGCCCTCTCTACAAAGTTTGTGTAGTAACTTAGTTAGTATGTCAAAAAATATATAAATGTCTTTATCCCTCCTATAAATTGAAATGATTACAACTTTGTTAACTTTTAATTCAATGGCCGTCAGTTCAAAACTCATTTCTGATGATAACTTATTTATATCGTGTCTAATCTTATAATCTAAATTATTTCTAACAAAAATGGCTGTTCCTCCATGTTCAAATATTTTCCTATTAAAATAAGATGCTAACTCAAAGTTTTCTATGTTCATTGCTTGAACTTGGTAGTCTTTGCCCCATGTCTCTGACAGACATAACACGTCGCACTTGTAGTCATTGAGTAAATCCTCAATTTCAGTATATTTGTTGTGGATACTTTGTACATTAGAACTCAATATTATACATTCTTGTCGGGTTGTAATTCTTTTTGAAAATTTGTATTACGTTGAGTTGATTGTTGACTGTCCGTAGACATTTTGATAAACTTAAGAGTCGATGTGCCATGAAATTTCTGTTCAGAAGCTGTAACTATTATTTGACTCATGAGATACTTGGTATTATAAAGGTTGCTGGTCCTGCCGTTGTCATATAAATTTAATTCTATATATTTAACATTTTCCACCGTATTTGCCAAATGTGCTATAGCTCTATTAATATTATATATTTCACTGTTATGTGTGCTATTATAGCGGATACCGCTTATGATCACGTTAAAATGTCTGTTTGGGTTATCTATAATCTCATTTAACAACTTAATATACAATCGTTTTGTGATATTATTATGGGCATCTTCGTATTTACCAATAAATATAGCTACGGTGTCGTTTTCAGTAAGTGCATTTGTCTTTTCATTAAAATTTTCTAATATATTTTGGAAAGTAGCTCCTGGCTTACAATAATTAATTATTTTAACGTTTTCATCAATGCGATTTACTATTGCTGATGCTATTCCCTGACCTAAACTGTCAGAGAATATCACTATGCTCCTGTGTGCTTCAGATAAACATTTAATTTTCGGTACGTTGTATCTATCACGAATTTTAACTGCCTTGGTAGCCGTTTGATTTGGGTAGCTATAAGTTTTTTCACAGTAATTATTTTGATTCTCTAATAGTTTAATCACTTTTTGTAGTTCCAGAATTTTGTTGTTAAGTGTCTCATTTTGTTGTTTTATAGTAGAGTACATTTTGTTGAGTTTGCATACCTTTTTTGATTGAAATCTTAACTTTTTTAATGTACTCGCTTTTGCTTTGTGTTGTTTTACTGTTGCTCTAGATAATTTTAAGTTCCGTACAATTTTTTTACCTGTGTTTTCCTTTTCTTCGGCAAGCCATTTTTGAAGCTCCTTTATCTGTGCATTCAGTTCATTTATAGTGCTTTTTTGCTTTTCGAATTCGAGTTTCTCATCATTTGTTGTTGCAGAAGTTATTTTTGCAGATTTCAAAGAGTCTTCAATACTAATAGACACTCTTTGTCTTTTCCTTTTTCTGCCGATTGAAGGTGAATGTTGTACATCAGCAAACTCAATTTTTTTATAAACGCCTATGAGTTTGTGTGATTTTTCTAACTCTTTTCTAAGCGTTTCATTTTGTAACAGGAGATTATCAATTTCTCCGTTGGCTGAAAGGAGCTGGTTCTCTAATTCATTTATTTTTTTATTTAAAGTAATGTTTGTGTAGCTTTGATCTAAGTTGGTTTGTGGTAGGCTTATTCTGGTTGATTCGAATAAGGAAGAGTCTGTGAGGTCTCCCATGCTATTTGCTCTCTGCCGTTGACGAAATCTAAATGTAACATTGTCGGTGTCCATCATTTCCATTGTTGAGCTAAATTAAATATTATTGAACACTAATATATCAATCCACAAAACCGGTAATCGATTCTTTGATATGGTGCAACACTAATCGTTCTATTATAGCTTTACAATGTCAATGTCACTCTCACGTCATTTGCTGTTGTCAAAATAATGCCACAAACTATCTCTTTCTCGTGTATGTGAAAATATGTTATTTATTGTTATTGGTGAAATTTTAGACACTAAAAACCAGTGTTTTCAAAATGTATACATGTGTGAAAACAAAAATTCTGAGTTGTGAAATTAAAATAGTGATTTTTGCACGTATGGTACCTTGAAATCCCTTGTGAAGGTTAGTTTTACGTCCGTTTCCAAGTTCTTCCAGATTTTGTGGTTTATTAATAGGTATTGCACTAGTTTAGCAATTTTATTACTGTTTTTTCATTGGAACACTTCCGTTAGGTTGTTTCCTACAGCTCACGCACACACTGAATAGTAGAAACAAATTATTGAAGTCGGTACCACGCCGATTCCTACCACTCTGAGCTTCCATTTTCATGATCCGACACGCACAAATGATTATTTCACACTTTTCTGTGTTAAAATCGATTCCGTTTAAATAAAAAAAAACTCCCGTTGTTTTTGTGCTACATACTGCAAATTATAGTCATGTGCGGGATCCGCGCTCCCCAACCCTAATTTTTCCTCTCCCAAATTTGTAATTTTATAATGTTTATTCATTGTTTAAATAAAAAAATTAAAAAATTTACATAGATACTGTTTACGAAATTGATTTTCAATCGCAGATATTCACAATACATGTCGCCATCGACATGGGTTGCGATTACCATATCATCGAGGTATATGTATATTGGAAAATACTTTTTTCTGTTATTTGTTTGTAACTTAAAAACTATGTAACCAATGTTTTTGAAATTTAAATGGTACCTACCAACATGAAACATAATCTATCAAAAAAAAAAGGATCAATTCATAAATTGGCGGTGTAATCGCCATATAGTTTAAATATCATATAGTTAGTTCAGATGTATAGGCATATTGGCAAATACTTTTTTTTTTTTTTTTTTTGTATGCCTTTATTAAACAAAATACTATGAACTATATACAACACTACAGCTACTACAATAAAAGCAGCTAGACACCTATAAGTCATAGCAGACTCATAGGCAGTCCAAATGCTCCAGCCCACTCCCAGTTGGCAGCGTGCCCAGCCTGCTGGCAGCATTGCCCCGTTGAATTGCAATGCTTATTCGTTGAGCCAAATATGTGCCAGCATTTTGATCACGCGTCGCATTGTTTTTTTTTTTTTTTTTTTTTCATCGTCATCATTTTTTTCAGTAATTTGATTTTAACATAAAAACTGTGTAACTAATATTTTTGAAATTTGAATGGGAGTAACATGAAGGTATGATTTAGCAAACAAAAAAGAAAAATCATAATCAATTCATAATTGACGGGGTAATCGCGCAACAAACACACAAAAATTATACAGCCGACTTGAGAACCTCAGCCTTTTTGAAGTCCGGTCAAAATTCAAGAGAGTACCATCGTAATATTAAAATAGGAACTCCTTGGAAGACTTGAAGAAAGAGCCTGTCTCCCGCTAGTTTTTACCATTGGTGGAACTAACGCATACAAATACAACAAATTAGTCAAAAAAATATCTCTTTTGTGGCCAATAGCCAAACAAAGTAAATAACATTTAAATTATTTCATATATTGATGAAATATAAGTAGGTAGTTATACCTATAGATTGCTACAGCTGGTAGTTATTGACTGCATTTCACAGAAAGAAAAACAGTGCTAATTTACACAATTTTCTCACACAACCCAGAACGAGGGTCAATTGGTTCAAAAAGTTCTGCAAAACTTTAACGGGTTATGGACAATCAATTTGCATTAGACGACTTGCGTCAAACTTGACGTCATCGATTCATGGAACTATTTGTCCCAGGAAACTTTCAAGGTCACAAAAAATATTAGGTACCTACTGAAATGGTAGTCACGCAAGTCACTAAATTGATCACGCCATAAACGGGACGCAAAATCTTCCATAAAAAGGAAGCACGGAAAATTTATCAAAGTAGGTGGTATAGAGTTACTAAGTATCCAAAAATTGCATGACCACATCGCTGAAAATAGACTAGCGACAAACAATTGCGAATCACCCAAAACCTTAGCTAATAAATGTTAAACAACGAACGTGTCGATTATACAGTATACCTAGCTATAGGCTGGTACAGTGGTGGTAGGTACACCCGCACCGACCACTTCATGACCTCCACCACTACAAACAAAACTCCAGCTCACATGCTCACAGAAAGAGAGGCGTGTTCCTATACATGCACGAAACTGCAAGTTCACATGAAAGAACACACAAGGATATTGACTGATGTGTGCTTGAACAATACGATTCATTTGAAAAGGCGCCAGCAGAAACGTAAGCCAGTCACCTGACCGTCTCGACCACCGACCCCGTAAAACCGAAACGTCATTACTGAACGCTGGAGAACACAAAAATGTGCTTTAAAGCAGCTAAACAAGCCTTAAAATTGGGTGGAAACTGATTTGTCGTCAAGACTGCATCAGAAACTTGACGCGGAATGAAGATTTTCCAGTTTAAGTTTAAAATGCTGTATCGTTGCCTGACGTTGTGATAAAAGAAACTTTGAACAGCAAATACAAAACAGAAATTGGCAAGCTTCACGTGGAGACAATTGACAAAAGTCATGGTTCAACAAACAACTTTTTCAGCATCTTTGTTGCCTTGAACGTCCGGGACGATTCGTGACGCCAATGCCACTCCCAGTAAATGTTAGCGACGCTAGACATTCAATTCATTCTGTAATAAGAACTTAATAATGAGCTGTAAGTGCTTAGTAATATATCTACGATAAGATAAATGGTGTAATAAAAGCCTAAATTATTAACTGCGTAGTCTGGCACTCCTAATGCTCCATGCATTATCAGTCATGTAACACTTGCTAAACTCTATATAAATACGAGTCTTTGCACTTGCAAAGCGGTATGATGACAACTATTTTTGAGTAGTAACTTACACGAAAAGGTTTTTTCGTGTAATTGCTAAGTGCACGTGCAAACTTGCCTTCCACGACATCATCCGGCTCGAGGCAGAGCATATTGCTTACAATTGGTATCTCTGTCATTTATCTACTCGATAATTTGAGTTTATTACTGAGTCAGGGTCGCTGCAAACGTATCAACACAACAATGTAAAAGGCAAACAAATAATGAATTCACGAGGACGACGACATGGAAATTCGGTACCTCCCTAAGTATACAGAAGTATTCTCATATGAACTGCACTAATTGGTTATACATATTATACAGCTTAGGTACTAATGCTGTGCCTATACATAGATGGTAATCAGGATTCGCAGTTAATTCAGAATAGAACTACTCGTATAGAAAGTTCGTGAGAAAAGTTTTTATGCCGTGAGTGAGACAATAACTATATAGAGATAGATAGATAGATAATACTTTATTGTTACACCACACAAGACAATTAATAAGAAATAAAATTTAAATTTACAGAGATAGTGTTACAATGGGCGGCCTTATTACTGAAAGTAATCTCTTCCAGGCAACCTTTGGATGGAGAGGATTTGTAAAACCGATAGTGACGGGGTGTAGTTAAGCTAGTAAAATAAATACTAATATATACAATCAATTTCAAATATAATTCACACATATCTACTATAATATCATATACATATTCTTAAATAACTAAGTAATTATATTATATCACAACGAGCAAGCGACTGGGGGGCACCGCGGGCTTCTGCTTCATTCAGACTACGCGTCCTCAGAGTTCAAAGCGAGGACTTCATGTAGGTACAACATATTGGTTAAACTTTTGGATCGCACCCTTCATATTGCCTTACACATAGGTACAGTGCAGTGGTACTATATACCCATAGAAATTTCAGATTCGACTGTGCTCAATATAAGTTTCGAATTCTTGCTTATTGTGTTCGTGGATCTGGAAAAACGGTATTTTTGAGTTGAGAGGTTCTGTACTGGTTTCTGAAAGAGAAGAGCCTAGGATGTACCAGCTGGTTTACAAGCAGTGATGCCCAGTGACGATGTTTATGTATGCCGTACAGCAAGCTCGAGACGTGAGGAACAGGCGAAAGGTTTCTGGGACGACAAGGGACTAATAAAATCCCATAGAACTTTAAGGAGGGAACAATTATAAGGCCATCATAAGATCTGTCATAAATAATAACGTATAAATCTGAATGTTGGGGTCGATGAAAAAAGAGTGTATGGCAGAGATGGAGGTGTTGAGACCACATTGTTGGTAATAATGAGTATTGAGTACCTAGGCTACTCAACCGGAGGAATATTGAGAGTACCTTATACCATCAGTGGCAGAACAGTTGAATACTTATTTAACCTACTTTTCAACTCTTTTGCAACTAGTGACGAATGGGAATGTCATGGGGAGGGATGGAAACATCAGTAAAAATTGTTTAGTGAAACATTTTACATATTATGCCGACTCTATACAAGCGGGATAAGCGTTGGTATATGATGATCGGATTTTAATAAGCCCCTCTCTCAGAGTATTTTACTAAGTCTCATGATAAGAAGATCAGGTAAGAATGTAAGTTACCTTTCTTCCAAACCTTACCTACTTAACATAATTAAGTAAATGAAAGCAAATGTGTTCGCAAGTAAGTATATAGATATCACACTAACTACACTAACATCAACTGTATCGATGCATCATTTATTATACATTAGCTTTCCGGACGCGGCTCCGCCCGCGCGTATGAAGGTTATCGCGCAAAAACATTAACCTCTTTTTGCGCAGTGGGATAAAAACTATCCTATGTTTTTCCCGTGTCTCAAACTATTTCCATACCCAATTTCATTCAAATCGGTCCAGTAGTTTTGGCGTGAAAGCGTAACCGACAGACAGACAGAGTTAAGTACTTTCTCATTTATAATATTATTAGTACTGATTCTCATTTGACGTCAGAATATTGTGTTTTGTTATGCTAATTTACTCGTGGATATATCCTCATCCGCCGCCGTGAACATAATATACATACGAATGTTTAGTCAAAAAGGGCACAAGAAATAAATGTAAATCATTTTCCTACTCCTATAGCGTACCTAAGTATGATTTTGACACAGCATATTCCCTCCTCCTCAAAGGCCGTAGTCATGCTATAAAAAAAGTAATACCGTCCAAAAAATGGATTGACCCCGACGTGATTTGAACACGCAACCTTCTGATCTGGAGTCAGACGCGCTACCGTTGCGCCACGGAGTCGTTGCATACAGGAGCGAAATGATAGAAGGCTTTATTTTATTACTATTACCGTTAAAAAAATCAACAATGTGCTAACTGCTAATATCTCAATAACCCCTCGCAGACAATACGTAATGTCTAATAAACAATTCATTTAATATACTAACAAGAAGTCAATGATCTCAATGACTAAATTTCACGAAACGTTATTTATTTTAATATTATCAATTAATTGTAGTTTTTAACGCTAATGCGTTTATAACTCTTCGAACTGAGCCATAAAAAATACTGATTAGAAAAAATATATTGGAAGATAGTTTTGGGTTTTACTAGTAAGTAGCGACCTCTAGCGATGAGCACATTCACTAAATACATCAAAGGAGCCTTTCGACTAGGTAGCAATTCAAAAGAATATTTTATCTGTTCATAGATAAATTATTCTTTTGAATTGAAATACCTTCTATATTACATATATTTATTTTTATTAATTGAGGGTTTCCAAATAGACAGCATTCTAACAAGCAATATTAAAATTTCAACGCTGACTTCAAGCCCCTGTGGCCTAATGGATAAGGCATCGGCCTCCTAAGCCGGGGATTGTGGGTTCGAGTCCCACCAGGGGTACAAAATACTTTTTGTATTTTTATTTAAAAAATTTAATTAACTATTACACCGGTGAACCATAACAATAAAAAAACTAAACACATTTCTAAAGTATCATGAGTTTTTACAGCAGATCCACGAAGTGGTAAACATCCCAATCCGGTATGACGTAAATAGTACCCAACTTGATTAGGGAAGCGGCAATCATTATCTGAAAAAATATTACCATTCATTGTAATTGTTTCTATTTTTAATTTATGCTTAACTCTTTGTAGGAGATACATTGAACTTTTGAAGAGTAAGTATGTAAATTATCTGTACCCAGGTAATTTATTTCTCTCCGACCCTTAGAAAAGTATATTGTTACTAATGTAACAATAACTAACTACCATATGTATCGTGGGATTAAGGAATCCTTCGGCCCTTTAAAGTGTTTTCGGGCGATTAGACAACGTAGGAACTTTCGAACGATATGTAAAAAAATATAATTATGTATTATTATTTTACCGTAGTGACATTACACGTTTTACACTGTAGACTATGCACCATATAAATTAGTTCCGAATCATCTTGGTTTGGTTTTAGAACGCAAATCCATTCATATGTTATTTTCACTGAAGCGCTCAACGGCGCCGTGGCTTAGTTGGTTAAAGCGCCTGTCTAGTAAACAGGAGATCGGGGGTTCGAATCCCCCCGGGGCCTACCAAAATTGACTTGGTGTATCTTTTTGAGTGTTATTATTGATTTCTTTATAAGTACCATGCTGATATAATTTTATCTACAACATACGTACTTTTTCGACGTTTTAATACATTTTATTATTTGTTTAAAACATTATTTCAACAAAATCATGAAGTAATTTTGATCAATCACTTAAATGCACATTTAAAATATCTTACGGGCACACAGGTTAGCCGTAGTAACTGCGGTTGTGATGAAATGCGCTGGCGGGCAGAAATCCGGAGATGGGCAAGGGGTGGTCAGGTTAAACGTGTGAACTCCTCTCTCAGCGATGGTCTGACAGCTGTGGGACACATCAGCGCCTCGCCAGAAACACACCATCAGCTGTCCTTGTCCGTCGTTGCGAAACTGAAAAGTGAAAACAACCTCGATTATAGGACATCACCGAAATTATGTACCGAGTACCTACTCTTCATGGCCGATGAATCTTGTTTAGGTAATTGTTTCAAAACAAATCGTACAAAAGATGCAACGTAATCTACGTTGCATCTTTTGTTTATTTGGGTTGAAATATTTTGCCACAAAACAGTAGCTCAAAAATAATTAGAGGTATATCAGGAAAATAATCTATAAGTATTGTCTGACAGCGCCATCTGCAGTAGTATTGCTTGAAAGCGCCATCTGTGTCAAAGTGAGAAGCTGCAGTTTATTAGAGCATGACATTTTATTCATCATTTGATGTGAAATATGTAGATGGCGTTTGTTCCAAATAATCCGATTATAAATAATTATATACATGTGTCACTCATCCTACCGTAGCGTACTCACAGTGCAGTGGGGGCTCCGATTATTGCTTGCGCGAATATGAATACCTTACTGGCTGTACCTATATATTATGTATGATGTGTAGTGAGAGACAAGTTTAGCAAGTAAACCCGCACTCACCAACAGAAGGGTCGAGAAGTGCCAAATACAACCACATCGTTAACTTTTACCACATGCATTCTTTATTCATGTACCTACTAAGGAGACTGCGCAAATTACGGCCACTCAAAGAATTCAAGATATAAATTTATAGATTTGAATCGAGTCTGCTAAACTTTTTAAAATACTCATCATGGTAGATGCTCTTGTCAACTAATAAGCACAGAAGAGGGCATGTCGAGTAGACTTCACTTAGCAGTATACAATCAGAATACGAAAACAGAAATGATATGCTTTTGTAAAATTAGTAAAAAGCTTGTTTATTAAGCAAGTGCATATCCTATTTATGTTAGGCATAATCCTAACAAAAAAATTTTTTTTTGTTTGGAAGTGGAAATGTTTTTATAGTGATAGTCTAAGCTTGAAATCATATTTAGAATGATATAAAACTTCCAAGTTTAGCAACGAAGATAACTAATTCAGGAATATCATGATTACTTGGCTTGTTGTAGGTACTGATTCAAATCAGTTTTTTCGAAGTTTCATGCATTACAATCTGACAAAAAATGTGATCATATTAAAAACTAATACCAAAAAACTTAACACAGATTAACCAAAGAGTCATGATGACAAATCTTTTTAAGCTATGTCGTCGGTACTGACTTATGTGAATATCATGTTTTTTTGCTACTACACACTCATAAGGTGTATTTAACTCATTTAATGCTTTCATTATAAGGACCGGGTTATGTTTTATAAATTTATTTTTAAATGAGATTCAGTTTAGGTTTGTAGACTAACGTCTACAATTATTATAAGTTTTATTTTATTATAAACCTAAGGTTTATTTTATTAGATACACCTGTAAAATTATGTAAGTGATATTAAAATAAAAAAACAATTTATAATTACGTTACAGGCATCCCTAACACAAAAACAACCTTTTTTAATTTATTCACTAGGTATTTATATTCATATATGCCCACCCACATAGTGGGTACCTACTGTTGTCTATTACCCCGTTCTTATTTTCTATTCACCCCATACATGACATCTATCCACCTCTCACAAGCTTCTATTTAACCCATTTTTCAAAGTTTTTACAGAATATATTCTTTTGATAGGTGTTACTACACCTATCAGACGAGTTGGTGGTCAAAGCTACGAATATATATTAAGTAAAGTATGTAAGTTAAGCTCAAAAATAGCAGAACGCAAACCTTACCGCGGCGAGCGTGGTTTAAAGTCTACTGTGCGGCTCAACCACATTACCTTAACGAGACAATTAACCAATTCAATTGAATTTACAAGATTGTGCGTAAACTGTATGAGAGTTACACTTGCATTCATATGGTAGCTTATCGGCAAAAACTACAGCACTATGTGGTGTACAACAGACGTAGAAAGGAAAGTAGGGAGACCTACGCGTTTATGAAACCTAAGAAAACTTAAGAAGCAGCATGAACCTGGACAGCTGGAATCAGCAGGTCGTATTACCTGGACTTGAATGAAGGATTGTTGTCTCAAGTAGAATGGATGTATTCTGTAGGAGGTCTGTCGATCTGGCAGCACAAAATCTTCGTACTCGATTTGGTCGAACGTGGTATCGTTGAACGGGCACTGAGCGCCGAAGATCCTTGTAGGCGTGGTACTCTTAATCAGGTACATATCGACTGTTTCTATCGCATCTGCCACAGATGTTGAAGAAGTCTGGAATAGCAGCATGGAGTTATGTTAAATCGTTAAATTATGGTATAAAATCCAAAAGGATTTTGTTTTATTAAACGGTTGTAAAATCGTCGGTTACTTTTCAAGTTCGCCGACGTTCTAAAACCTTCCGACCAGAAGATAGTAACTGACATAACTTAATTTTTATTCAATGTACTAGACACCGACTAATTTAATTATTTTTATTCAGTGTAGTAGATAGTTTTTAGTGTTTTGTTAATAGAGGCATACGGACGTTAAAACAAAAATTAAATATTATCACGTCATATCCAGGCCACCGTTGAAGAAATTCATCCCTTTTTTTATATTAAGGGCGGTTTGCCATAATCCTCAGGTTTAACAAGCGTCTTATGGGGATCGCAGTGTGAGATGGCCTTCAGAAGGTGCTGCTGCCCACCTTCTCGTTCTTTTCCCAATTTCACCTCTTCTACTCTCTCCACTGGAAGATATGGTGCAAATCTAACGGACCCACGGAGAGGGAATTAGTAAGCTTATGCTGTCCATCTGAATTATCCCTTAAGTTCGTTTATCATTGCTGTAATAATAATAAAAAAAAAAAAAATAAGGGGGGGTTCCCCATACCATATGAGTAAAATTTGATGAGATACTGATGACAGTACTAACTTTAAATTCAATCAATAAATAATAAAAATCAACCATGAGCGAGTTAAACTTGTAGTGTGTATGTACCTCAGAACAGAATATTTTGTAATTTTTTGGTATATACAAGATATAATGTATTGGCACAGAACTCTGGTCGTACGTGTCCTAATCGCACTTGGACATATTTTTTAAGATCCGATTTGGATAACGTTATTCAAAACCTCAGTACGTAACTGAGGGCCAAATGTTATTGAAAAATCTTTGTCCGAAAAACCCAGTAACTTGTCAAAAACAGGGATTCGAAACCAAAATTACACACTAACCGGTGTAAAAACACGTTGGCGATCGCCCGGCGGGAGCTCGCAGACGCAGCTGCGTACTCACCCTGATGATGAGCATCTGACAAGCTCGAAACCGGGGTCGACGTATTCGATCCCAACGTGAGTGTTTTTGCTGGTTAGTGTATAACATTCGAGTCTAAAGTCTCGAAATCCCAATGATCCCACTCACCGTCAGAAATAGTTCCGAATAATCCAAATACTCGTTATTTATGTTCTGAAAGTCCGTCGTATCTTGAGCGAGGTAGGCAAAGTATACGTCGTAGTAATTCCTCCTCAATGACGACATCAGATCCCTGACTCTCTCCAGTTCTGTGGCCGAGGGTCGGTCGCTCGGAGTCACGATCAGAACAACGGTGCTGGGGCCGGCGCTGGCTTTCCTGTCGATCTCAGCGAGGGTTTTATTGAGGGAATGCTGGATTATGGACGACATTATGTTGGGCAGGTTGAGCCGGGTTGGCCCTAAAAAATTAGAAATAAATATAGCACCAAGACAAGACCAGCCACCACAATATAGTATAACTTTTTGTGACTTATATTATTATTATTTTTTATAGGATTGTGAGTTGTGACGGAACAAGCACGAACCCACCCGAACTTACTTGTGATGAAATGCACCTGTTATAACGGTAACTTCTGCTATAACAGGTGAATTTCATCACAAATGACGAAATGCACTGCGTTCGTTACCCTGAGACATACAACTGTTATATCTCATGTGCCTGTAATTCTACTGGCTCTCAAGGACTAGTCCCGAAACACACTTTGTTAGGTGCTTGGCGACAGATTTTCTACTTGAGGTTGCAGCTAGCCAGGCAAGCATTCCACCATGCGGGGAAGCTCAACCCGGCGAGGCGGTGGGAATTGAACCACGGACCTGAGGCACGACAGTTCATAGATATAACCGCTCGGCTTTCATTGTCTCAAATATATACTATGGAAGGTACAATAAAGATAGCTCCTTTCCACGTTTCAAAGGCTGAAGGGATTTATACGAAACTTGCGTACAAAGATTATTTTGCACTTACTCGTGGAATATATGTACTTATACTCTGTTTTTTCTTACCTGTCTTATTATGTAAACAAACATGGCGGTTGGTCATCCAAAGACAAGATTAGTGATGGGGACCCATCGAATGAACGACGAGCCGTACTGAACCATACTATGAAACTGTATGATATATACTATGAGTAAAATAAAACGAAAGATTTTTGTAATAGAATTGTTTATATAGTTAGGTATATTTGATATTCGAGATTTATATTATTGTCATACACTTGTTTATATAGTTTTATTCGATATTGATGCGACGACGAGCGAAGTGAGGAGGCGAAGCGTTAGGCTCCGGTAAAGAACACTTTTTGTATACTTTTTAGAGATGTTATGGCAACATTACATACCATTATTGAGAAAATTAATTATCTTAAAAGACATTGGTAAAAAATCAGTTTAGCAGACTGTTCACAATAAAGCACTAAGTCTGAAAATTTGAGTACTTGGACACTGTAGTTACGCACAAAATAATATTGGAGCCATTTTTATGTTATTTCTATTTAAATTTTCGTTTTAATACAAAACGTGGAACCTTTAATGTATTAATTATTTTATCATTGACCTGATAAAAAAGTCAGTAATGGAAGACAGGGCCATTGACATGTTTATTTATTTAGTTTAGTTCTGGTTATTAATAAAACCAGTCAAGTGCAGGTTGTACTTCCACACCGAAGGGACCGTATCGACACATAATGGATCATAAAATCGTTGTTTTTCATACAGTGCAAGATGCAAGATCCTTAGCGAGAGCCTTACCCGCACTTGGCAGGTTTTTATTATTGATTGGACTAAAATCATACCAAGTTTAACGCTTGTACGTATTACCGTTTTTACTATAGAGCAAAAATAAAATTCGTTAAACAAAACAGGTTTTTGTATGAAAACCCCTTTATTTTAAACTTATTGTTATTTTCATTATTTGTTAGGCAATACACTATTTTAAACCATATTCTGTGAATATGTCGAAGAATATGAGATGAACGAAATATGTTCAGTTGTTCACATTAACTATTCATTATTTTGATACCCATCTTCCCATCACTAAAATTCATAGACAAGATAGAGTACTTAGTGTCAAAACACTGTCATTACTGTATACAGATTTTGTGATCATTACGATAATTGATTTATATTTTGGAAAATACTATACATTTCAATGATATTTGTATGTTTATCGAAGCGTGATGTTTCTTTTATTAGGTCTAGTCAGTTGTGAATGGCCAAATATAGGCGATTATGACGAAAACTTGTGATTTTGTAACTGAGGTATGTTTGTTTACATTTTAAGACAGGTAAGAAAAAACAGACTTTAGGAGTATTTATCCTGCATCAATCATTCATAGAATTGCTGAAAATTTACATTATAGGTACTAACTTAAAAGATTTGTCCCAGCTACCGTTGAAAAAATTAATCATCACAAAAGGATAATTCATTAGAGAGTTATAAAAAATATCATAGTTACTTAAATAAACACAATTAAAATCCTTTTTTTTATACCGGCGGCATAGAACATAATATATAATAATCCAGCGGTATTTATTAACAAAATACTACGAACTATATACAACACTACAGCTACTACAATAAAAGCATTTAGACAACCTATACGTCATTGCAGACTCACAGGCAATCCAAATGCTCCAGCCCACTACTAGTCGGCAGCGTCCCTAGCATGCTGGCAGCATTGCCCCGTCGAATTACATTGCTTATTAGAAATAAAATAAATATATAAATTCCTTGATTAATACTTATTTCAAAGGAAAAGAACTGCCTCAGTGGTGTGCGTAAAAGCTAATCTTTGGGATGTCGAGCTTTTGGGTTCAAATCCCTGGGTCGGAAAAGAGTTTGGGGTTTTCTCACAAAAAAAAACAGCTACAAACCGAAGTCTGGAACTATGCCCGGTAGATGTCAATAGGCTCACCCCCTAATGCAAGAGAACAAAACATATCAGACGAAACGTGAACCTACACCTTTAGGGAATACAGGCGTGAAATATACATACATAAAAACATAGTATTATATGTACGCTAATAAAACAACGAGAACTCACACCCGTCGGTGAAGTTAGCCAAGTGAGAGAACACAGCAGTGAGATTGTTGGACGGAGGTACGATCCAGCCACCAGTGTTGCCATGCAGTAAAGATATCGTACTACGCTGCATGTTGACTTCGAGGGCGCCTCCTATCCATCTGCAAAAAATACAATAGCACTATCCATTGCCATGCTTATCTTCTACCAAAACAAAAACTAGGCATCCCAAACACTTCGTATGCCAACTATAACGTACTTAATAAGCCGTTTGTTTATTCACAACTTACACATACTTAGGCGTATTGCTCGCCCTCACGCTGAAACCGTACACACTCTCTTACTCCTCTGCACATTATTATATCTTATATTTTCATACACCTCACTTGCATCTACCTAGTGTCCTAACTAATTTTTGAACTCAGTTGTACCTACTCAAATATATATATATTTCATATTTTATCTATGATACACAGATTGTTGTATTGCGCTGATTTCGCCTCGTCATCTCGAGGGTGATAGATGAAAGTCAGTGTTTGCTCTTTGAACAATATTATTCGCTGAGCTATGACCTAATAGTTATGCTGCAAGTGCTGCAACACACACGTACTTTAATTTTTGGTAGTGGTTTGGACAGTGATTTCTAAAAAGATGTAGAATTTCAAAACGGACAGATGCTTCCAAAGTCAATATTATAAAGTTATAATCATATAATTAGAACTCCTTGGAGTCCTTGGCAATCAATAAAATTTCAACAATAAAAAAACAGACTACAAACATAATATACGCATGACAAGCACCAGTCAAATTCTTATTTTCAAGTCGGTAAAAAAGTGCTATGAAAGGCGAATATTGGGCTCTAACTTTATTATTCCGTTATAAAGGATGGTGCTGACATCCATCCAGACTTCTGGACTTCATCTAACCGAGTCTTTTGTTCAAATGAAGCATTTTGGTTCCAGTCTCCTTGAGCCTTAGTGGCCAAGACAGACCGGAAGATTCAATTCCAACCCTAGATGAGGATTTTGTGCCCTAAATATTGGCAATGTGATATTTAGAAAATCTAGAAAGTTATTTCTAGTCAGTGATCAGCGTCCCGTTATAACCAGGTTGAATAAAGAAACGGTTCTAAAATGGTGCCGCTAATCAATTACCTCTCACTTGCACACAATTACCATAGGTAAAGCTGCTTTTCCTATCACGCGGTTAGCCACTCGCGTGTGTTAGAATTATACACACTAGAGATGTTTATATATTTCTATAAGGTTTGTTAAACTTGGAATAGATTGTTATTATAGAATATCCTAAAACTTATTGATATACTTTGACATTTTTTAATAACCGCCACACTGAAATAGTGTCTTATCTGTAGTCATTCCAGACTAGCCAATGAGGAACGATCCTGTCTAATTTCGGATTGGCTGATACGTTCTGGTGGGCACTATTAGGTCTCTGATTGGCCGGGGTGAATATGGCGCGAAGTCTCATGAAGAGGAGACAGACACTTGGCGCCAGTCATTGCTATAAAATCAATTTCTCACCTTACTGAGCTCTTTTTATTCTTCTCAAGTGACTGCCGCATCGTGACCTATTGCTGATTAAGTTAAGTGTTCTATTATTGATATATATATAATTATATAGTGTAACACAACTGCTGTTCACGTGTTGTGTATGGGTCTAGGTTTGTTGGCTTTGTTCTTCATAAATAGTTCGCCCATTTGATTATATCGTTGTGAATGGTACCTAACTATAAACTTATACAGAATTAATTAATGTGAACCTAATGTATTATGTTTAATAAAGTGCTCAATGTGTTCCTATAAATGTTGTATCTTTTAAGTTTGCCTTATGATTCCCTTTCCGTAGAAAACCTAGTAAGTTAGGTAGTTAATTACTGAGCTAATAGTAACTAATTACATGGGACTGCCTTCTGCCAAACATCTTGTAATTTGAGCCTATAGTATTCCATAAATAAATGCTCTCTATCTTGACAAATCTCACACGTACGTGCCTAGCCCGCATGCGGGCTGCCTA
Organism: Plagodis dolabraria; assembly: GCA_963854805.1. Lineage (NCBI taxonomy): Eukaryota > Metazoa > Arthropoda > Insecta > Lepidoptera > Geometridae > Plagodis > Plagodis dolabraria. The sequence goes on from OY978442.1 coordinate 17,684,946, forward strand.
TAATTTCATACATGTTTCCTATCACGCGGGCAGCACGCGCGCGGCCAGGAGCTTGCTATCAACCGCATGCGGACAAGATCCGCACGATCGGACAAGTCCTAATACTGTCTGTAGTGTGCAAGTAAGAGTAAATAATTATCGGCACCATTTTAGACTCGTATTCTTTATTAAACCGGGTTATTGTACATTATTTATTTTCCTCATAATCCAATATTTTATCCAAGTATAATATTTGCGTGACATACAAAGTCTATCTAGATTTTTGTTAAAATATTGCCGAAGCATAGTACTGTTACCTGCATGAATATCGGTTACTTAAGGACATATACCCGCCAGCCAAAGCGTGAACTTTTATATAAACTCAACTTGTTATTAAAAAAAAACTCGCATGTAAATATAGTTTATTATTAGACCTATCGTTTTTGGCTTAAATCCTTTTTCTTTTGGACTAATATTTTTTTTTTTTATTATATAGCGTTTAGTATATAGCACTAGTTTTAAAGAGTTTGAGCCAGTTATTCGTAGCTCCAGATTTATTTAAAAAGTATAGTACACATGTATAAATAACTTCCCATTATAGAAAGTTCATTATATACTCCATGTTTATGGTGCAATAGAAATATTAAAAACATGCTTATTTTTCTTGAAAGAGATGCTTAAAGTTGGGTCTTTCTTTTATCTAAAATTACGAGTTTTTGAGCTAGTGTAATTTCAAAACTGTATAATTTAATGAAAATCTGATGCACCACAAACCTAGATATTAGGGTAGTGATTACGTAGGTAAAAAATCATTGAGTTTTATTCGCTATTATTAAAATGAGATTGGAGCTGCGTTTTGTATGGGGGCGTACGTCTAAAATATACCCTTAATTTATCATTAATATATAATAAGGTATGTTTGTATTACTCACGACATAAACTGTGCGACGTCGTATCCCTTCCAAGAGCCGTCGGTAGCGACTACTAAGTCCATCACCGGGACACTGTGGCTAATTAGACAATCCTTCGTATGTTGTCTCAGGAGGCCCGCTGCAGAAAAGTAGTGATTTCTCATTATTATAGTTGGAATATTTGACTACAAATTCAATTAAATTATTTTTAGGGCATGAGACGCATGAGATGGCAACACATGAGAAGGTAGTCGAAAAAAATATTTTGCACTATAGCATTTAGGGTACCTAGTCGTTATCGTCTAGCTAGAGTTAAACTATTTTTTATGTAATGAATTAAATATATGGCCACTAAAACTAAAGTCAAACATTTTATTACTAGAAATTGAATTAAATTATTTTTAGGGCAGTAACACATGAGAAGGTAGACGAAAAAATACTTTTGCACTATAGCATGTAAGGTAGACGTTATCGTCTAGCTAGAGTTAATTGAGTATACTCGTTTTTTTTCTAATGAATTAAATATATGGCCACTAAAACCAAAGTTAAACATTTAAGTAAAACATTTTTGACCATTTTTGTTAGTTACTCAATGTTTTAAATTAAACTAGATAGGAATCTAGTACTTCGGGTAATAAATTTCATCACATTTCGTCACAATTGACGAACTGCATTACATCCATCACCCTGAGACAAAGTTAAAGTTAGCCAGTAAAATTAACGGAACAAACTGTTAGATGCCTGCCGACAGATTTTCTACTTGAGAGTGGTAGTAAGTTAGGTGAGCATTCGCAAAATGCCCTTCCACCATGAAAATAATTGCTGGTAGACTAGCCTTTGAACACTATCTCACCTGATGGTAATCTATGATGCGGTCGAAAAAGTTGTTCAAGCTAAACTAAATTCAAACACACCGTTAGGTTAATTTTCTACTTGATAGTAGTTGTATAGCCAGGTTGGCATTCAAAAAATGCCCTTCCACCATGCTTTAACGACTACCACCCTAAGAAAACAACCGAGACCTACGACTTAACGTACCCTACAAACCACAGAAGCGCTAAGTTGTAATGCCACTAGCGGTCACCTGCACGGCAGTAGGTATTACCACTTTTAATATTTGAAGCGCTCGTAGCCAAGTTTGCTTAGCCATTCTGAATCGATCAGCAAAGTTAAGCAACGTCCGCCGCGGTCATGACTTGGATGGGTGACCGCTGCTGACATTACTACTGAGCGCTTCCGTGCTTCGGAGGGCACGTTAAGCCGTCGGTCCCGGTTGTTGTCTTAGGATGGCAGTCGTTACAGCATGGTGGTAGGGCACTTTGCGAATGCCTGCCTGGCTAGCTACCACCCTCAAGTTGAAAAATCTGTCGCCAAGCACCTAACGGTGTGTTCCGGCAGCTGTCCTTGAGAGCCAGTAACTCTAGGTTAGCCTGAACAACATCCTCGACCACATCATCACTTACCATCAGGTGACATAGTGGTCAAAGGCTAACCTATCAGGCAAAAAAAAAAAAAACCGCTATAATTACTTCAAAGAACGTATATGTATGGAACATCCTCCGTGGGGTGCCGTGCCCCAGTGCCCGGCACCGGTGCAGGACCATGCCACCCCTGCCTGCGTACTTACACTGAGACCCCCAAGACACCTGCCAAGCTTGGAGATTATGACAAAACCCCCTATATTGGGGTAGGGTGTGTTTGGACAATCCGGCTGATACAGTACAGTATGGAACATCGGCTGTCAAAAACAGCATCTTAACCAATGTTGTCTCAACTTTGAGATGAATTTATTAGTACGAGCTTTACTGTGTGTTGGGTAGTAAACATTAGAATAAATCATACCAACGTATCCATTGAAGGCATTCACCGCTGCATCAGTAATTCTTTTCATCTCATCCACGGGTATATAAACCGTGATCTGCCTCAGCGACAACACGTGGGCGAATCTAGAAGTTTCCTCGAACAGGTTCGTTGTATTGAGCAGGGTTGAGTACAGCATCCGACGGTTGCAAGCTTTGATGTTGGGATCGAAGGAAACGCCTTCGTGGGAATAATACATTTCTATGATTTGAGAGAGTCGTAACGATCGTCTTTGTTCGAGCCATTTTGGCACGTAGCTTGCAAGTATTAGGCCTGAAATGAAAAGCAATTGTTGGTTCATATTAAATTAATCAAGAAACATATTACATTACACAAAGAATAACTTACATTGATATTGTAGGTTCCCAGGGGCATGCAAAATAAAGGGTTTTCGTCATGGTTTATACAATTCGTTTTTTTTTAATGCCTGATAGGTTAGCCTTTGCCTACTACAACTATCACAACAGACAGCTATCCCAACATATCGTTAGGTGCTTGGCGACAGATTTTCTAATTGAAGGTGGTAGCTAGACAAAATTACAAAATTTCACTTGTTACAGCCCCCTTCATGCCTAAACACAGTCGTGTTAGAACACTACTGGTTCTAAGCAGAATACCTTACACTGCGTTGGTAGTGGCACCCACCACGACGAGCTCTTACTAAAGAGACCTACCACCTGATACATCCATACGTCAGTGGTGCAATCAATGCTTCTCATTAGGTGCAAACAATTCCCTTATAGTCATACGACATCTTACAGGAAGATATATCAGCACAATAATTGTATATGACAAATGTATATTACAATAACATACAATACAAATACTCTTTGAATAATCTAATAGTAATATTCTAATTATGAAATACAGACTTTTATTGGCATATTTTATTTACATACTTCTTTATGAAAATTAAAAAAATAAATTTAAGCATTATTCTCCTAACAAAACAATGCTTCAAAACATTTTTTTAATTATTAAAGTACAATGTGTCCCGACCAAAGAGGATTCAATTCAATTTAAGTACACATTATCTGTGGTGAGCGACTACACTCATGTTTTTATACCCTCTATTATATGACAGGTGCATAAACGACTATTATTGAAAACCAATTTTAACAAAATAATTATGTTACTGAGACATATAAGCAAAAGGATGTACAATGAGCGGTCTTATCGCTAGGTGCATTTTCTTATAGGCAACCGTGAATGGACATGTAAGTGAATGCATATTGAGAACGGTGGTGGACAATATTATAAAGAAAATTATTGAACTTTAATCAAAACAGATAAATAATGTTATTCTCATACATATTGAATTTACATACTGCAATAGAATAATCGGTTTTATAGATCCTCTCCATCCAAAGGTTGCCTGGAAGATATTAAAGAAGAATTATAAATCTTCTCTGTTTCATGTATTATGTGGTGTAACAATAAAGAATTATCTATCTATCTATATATCTAGAATATATACTTATACGTAACATACCATCAATTCCAGCAAGTATTTCCGCATCAGTTATATGCCAGTCCACGACGGAGCTATTCTGTGGGAAGATGTAGTGAAGCGTGGGCAGCATGGTGTCGTTCCACCTATGGTTGGTGCCCACAGTCATCCTCTGGGCTACGGAGCCCACCCGCGGCCCTTGGTTCACTACCACCTCTGCTAAGTCACCTGGAATTCAAATGATGTACAGTATGAACTCTAAATGGTTTTTATTACCGAAAAATTAATCCGACTTCAACACTCAAAAGTGTGAAATAACTTGTTGAAGTCGGCACCATAATAGTTCAAAAGTACCTATTTTATCAAATTCCATTTTTCGTAAAAAAAATGTTTCACCCTTTTTAGTGTCCCTTGCTACTACGGGATCAATTGTTATTCATTCGCAATGGCTATATCATGAAGATAGGAAAATATATTGGAGGGCAACTCAAAAACGGCTTGACCGATTTTGATGAAATTTAAATGACACACGACAAGCATCAGCTTTCAAATAAAAATTATCAAAATCGGTTCACCTCAGAAGTTCAACAAAAAATAAAAAAATAAACATGTTCCATTAAAAATTAGGTGCTACTGATAAAATGAACCTCGTGGGGTGCCGGGCTAAACTTGCATTCCCCTTTTCTGTGGGAGTCTTAAGACGTGACAAGAGGAAAAATACTACCATACCCTACACTATGATCCCGAAGACGCCTTCCAATCGTGGTAATTATGGCAAACCTCTAACGGGGGAAGTAATAGTTCGACGGTCAATGTAACAGTAGTAAAGATTACAAAAAGGTTTAGCGGCTCTGCAGCTGTTATAGGCAGAGGTTCCCGCTTAACATCAGGCCTCGAGCGTGTTCAGTCAGAATACCAAATACCCACTTACTTCAACAGCTGACGCACTGTATCCAATGCTGTCTTTTTATCTAATAGTTTAGCCTTTTGATCAGAATCTCATTTGATGATGTGGTTGAAGGTGTTGACAGACAACCGCAACTTTGACAGAGTGGGGTTTGGTATTGTCGCATTTACTAAGGAACTTATAGTCTCTAAATTAGGATAAGAACACTGAATACAAATAAACAAGCCTTCACTGGATAAAACAAAAAAACTATATTTATTAACAAGAAATAAACACCGCTGCAGTAGAACTCTTTGTGCTGGTTCGTCCAGGAACTCATCAAGTAAGGAATTAACAAATCACGCACAATCTTCCAAACTGTATTGGTAAAATTATTGTTCCAAATTTGATTTCGCGCTTAGAATTGATCGCATCCGATTGGTCGCGTCACGCTTTTGTTTATACGTCGCACCGCACGGTACACTTTTTAAACTACGCCCGCCCCGGTAAGGTTTGCGTTCTTCTGTTTTTGAGCTTGACTTACATTTATTTACAAATTTGTTCGTAATAATAAGCTCATAAAGGCATACACAAACTTTCGCATCTAAGTATTCGTAGAGTAGGTATATGTATTATATACCTGTATTTAGTTTGTAGATAAACGCCTCAGGACTGCCGGATTCTACTTTTCAGATCTTTGATTTTTGATTAATATAAATAAAGAAAATACTGATCTAGTAAATTTTTTGAAAAAAAATATCTATATTCGTATATTGTACTACTACAATTCTTACCAGCCAGTGTAGCCACCCATTCATTCCCGATATCAGCAACATCGATCTGCCTCTGACTGGTCTTGTCCAAAGTCTCTATGTCCTCATACCACTCCTGCATGGCCGCAGACATGAGTGGTTCCACCACATCTTCTTTGAACACGTTAGCGTTGAGGATGTCCGTGACTGCAACTCTTTGTGCTTCTATTGAAGATGCTATTGCAGCCATGACAGTACCGGGAGATATTGTGCCCCATTCAGTTTGTACTACTCCCTGTTCTATTGGACATCTACTGTGGATTCTGTGAAAATATATTGTTTGGATCAATCAGTTGGTTCCAGTTTTTAGGGCAAAATGGAACCCTATTAACGAGATTCCGCTGTCTGTCTATCTGTCCGTCCGTCAGAAAACTGACTAAGTGACATACTTAAAATTTTGATATTATGTGTTGAACGTTGACTCAAAGATGGATATTTTGGCTAAAAAGTAATTTAAGTTATAGGGGAGCCCCAATAGAAGAAAAGGTAGCCATCAAAACAATCTTTTTTACATCCTAGCATGTGGATGTATATCTAGAGTTGATAGAGTAAAAAATATATATGTTTAGGTATATTATATTTTTCATCCCACCATCTCGGAAAGAGTATTTTTAATCTTCAATATCTGAGTGGAATAGCCGTTTTTATTCTCTAGCTAGAGGATAGAGTAAATTGAATTTAGAACATCGTGTGCACTAAGTTTGTGAATTAAAAAAAAACATTAAACCTATTTACTGCTACCTCTATGGTGCCGAATATATCATACAACTTTTTTTTAATTTGTTAAAAACTCAGACTCGGAACCTTCTTGGTGTTCTTTTTTCAATTTGCTTTGTACGCGGTTCTTTACGCGGCATTTTTTCACGTCATTGTTAAACCTTATCTTAAAAAAAAAAACAAGACACTTGAAAACAAGTGAAAAAACTAAAATGAGTGATTCTAGCGACGAGGAAGTTTGTTTGACGCCAACAGAATTGACTGAAACTGTTAATAATGCGCAAATGAGCTTTCTCCCTCAACAATCCGATGAATCGGTACAACTATTAAGTATGACAGATAGTTTACCGAAAAACAGTACACAAGTGACTAACACCAATATTACAGTACCAAACAAAAATATTACACTCAATTTAAATAACTGTAGCAACGTTACTTTAAAATTTTCTTAATTATACCTTAGTATTATTTTGTTATAATTTAAAGATTATTCTGTAATACTTACCTGTCATAATGTAGTAATTAATACCTAAACTGAAATAAAAGTGTACCTACCTATCTTGTGATTGTAAACGTTTTTTTTTGCATTTAGTCATTTCCTCGCTGAGGTGGAATGAAAAGTTACGTGTTGCACTCGAGTGCAAAGATTTTTCACCTCGTGCTCTTTTGATTCCCTCGCTAACGCTCAGGATTCTAATTTTGAATCACTCGCTGCGCTCGTGATTTAATTTTAGAATCCTTCGCTTGCTCGGTCATCAAAATTGAACACGCGGTTAAAAAGCAACTTTGCACTCTTGTATAACAAATAACTATTAAACTTTAAAGTGGTAGATTTTAGACCTTTTTGATACGGAAGCTATCTAAAAAACTAAACTAGTTAGGAATTCAATCTCGGTATATTATGAACAAAATCCTTTTTTTTTTAGTTTTGATACTGTGATCAAAACCAACACTGTTTTATTTAACGGGATGTTGCAGTTCAATGCGGCATCCTAAAGAACGAGGCCGGCATCGCACTTGGGCCATTTTTTTTATAAATCGATGTAAGTACGGTCTAATTTGAAGGTATTTTATAATCACTGGTAAACTGAAAATCGAAGGTACAACATCTATTTGCTAATGCCTGCTGCTATGTGGGTATTCTGACAACGACTTCATTGCGATTTAGAATGGTATCGCATGCCTAATCTACTAAGTAGTATAGGTACAAATACAAGTATGTATAGGTCCCTAATATCATATATAAAAAGGATTATAGGTAAATCTTCGGGTCACATCGAAATCAGTTTAGTTTTTACGTGATGCGCTGTAAGTTTTAAACTGGCCGACAGAGAACAGTTTCTAAATGTCTGGCTTTGTTCAGCAGGTAGTTTTTTTGGTTCATGTAGGTGCCTAGGTACATACTTACAGCCTGCTATTTTATGTAATCTTGTTATAGTTCTTATCGCAACCTCTTAAACTAGATGGTTTTATGCCAACGTCTTTCTTACGTAACAAATAGCATAAGTTGCAAGAGAAAGTTTATGTAAATACTTACCCAAATTAGTTCAAAATCATTGACATCATAATGTAGATAAACAAACATTATGACTTACATAATACCCATAGAAAGTGTAAGCACAGCCTATTAGCATAGGTAGGTACAGTTCCTACCGAAATATACCTTATATTAGATTTCCGAAATCCCGCTCTAAAACTTTTCCCTCTCAATATCTCAATGAATTGATTATCTGCTATGTACACAAGCGTTTATTCTAACCATTATCTCACGATTATTAGGTATACTTCGCTACGAGCGCTTAGCTTAGCTTATAGGCATCTTAAGGGAGCGTGAACCGCACCCTTAAGATGCCTATTACACAAAGTAGTTTTGTATAATATACTGAAACTTTAAGTAACCTTGTATATACTGGCCTATTTGCTCTTAGATCACTTATTTATATCACGAAATTTTTTAAGCGCTCGTAGCGAAGTTTGCTTATCAGCAAAGTTAAGCAACGTCCGCCGCGGTCTCGACTTGGATGGGTGACCGCTATAGTGACATTACTACTGAGCGCTTCCGTGCTTTGGAGGGCACGTTAAGCCGTCTCCGTCCCGGTTGTTGTCTTTGATTGGCAGTCGTTACAGCATGGTGGTAGAGCATTTTGCGATTGCACGCTTGGCTAGCTACCACCCTCAAATAGATATGATCAAGACTTTATTTATAGCTGATAGTATAACCTCTGACCACATCTCACACGATGGTAAGTGATGATTTTGTCGAAGATGTTGTTCAGGCTAATCTAGAATTGCTGGCTCTCAAGGACAGCTGCGGGAACACACTTGGCAACGTGCTTAGCAACATATTTTCTACTTGAAGATGGTAGCTATTCAGGGGGGCATTCGCAAAATGTCATCGTAAGAAAACAACCAGGACGGACGGTTTAACGTGCCCTCCGAAGCACGGAAGCGCTCAGTTGTAATGGCATCCGTCCAAGTCATGGCTGCGGCGGGCGTTCCTTAACTAAGCTGATCGATTAGGACAGCTGGGCAAACTTCGATGCGAGCACTTCTAAAATGTATAGTCTTCTCTCTACTCAGTTAGACCAGTTCTTACTAAAATTAGAACGGTATAAAAAAATATTTATTAAATAACCTGTTACTGCTCGCCGCGGCCATATTCTGAGATTGCTGCGCGGACACCGGACAGACATAGCTTTCGTCGCCCCTCTCCCACTGGCGCACTCCCGAGCTAATCATCGTATGCAGCAAACATTTCTCTTCAACGGTAAGTATTCCGTCGACGTCTACTGCGTCCTGGCTCGGAAGGAACAAGTCCATGAGCAACTTGTATCTGTGAAACTGGAATGCTGAAGCTCTGTACGGTAAGACTATTTCAGTCTGCACTGCGTTGGCAGATGATTGTTCTATGCCGTCCAGACGAAGGCTGAAATCAAATAAATAAATAGTTTATTACTTTATGGGAAAATGGCGACAGATTTTCTCGCCCCTCCCAATTTCAAATTTACTCTTTTCAGAATATTATCATCTAAACCTGAAATTCTGAATGGTATAAAAAAATGTAGGTAAAATAACAGTCGATACTGCGTTCCCTATCATACTTTAGTACTTCGTTTACTATTTCATGTTTTACCTCATCCGCCTGTAGGTTATACCTAACATAAGAAAAAATAATTATTCTTATGAAAGATTAAATAATTATTTATTCTTAGATTGGAATTCCTTAGATCCGTGTAACAAAAATATGAATGCCTACCTATACTTACTTAGATATATCCTCGCAAGGAATTCTAAGTATCGCCTGTTTTGGAAGACATTGAAAATATCTAAACAATACACAATGATTAGAACAGGTGATAGGTCAGCAAGAGCCAGTCTCGTATAGTCCCACTGTTGAGTCGGATTTGCCTCGAAGCACCGTTGAGTCGTGAATAGCAAGTGAAAATACTGGGCAAACGATACACAGGGTAAACTAACGTCTCGGAGTAGTGTCAAGTAGAACTAGGATGGTGATACTGCAACTGTGATGGACAGGCGTAACGCTTACCATTAGGCGGGCGCACCACTCCATAACATAAAAAATGGGGTGTGGCTGTGTTATGGACACGGTCACTTATTGTAGGTACGTGAATACGTCACAAAATAATTGCGCGATGTGTTACAGTCCATACTAAGGGCCCGTTTCAGAATGTCCTAATAAAGTTTCGGGTTGCTATGCAACACATAAAATAACTGAATGATAAAAATGACAGTTAACATGCAGCGCGTTTCAAGCTTTAACCGATGGATAGGCTAAATCGATGACTGTGAAACGCAAAGATAGTGTTTTATTTATTTAATATGTTCTGGGTAGTAAAACCGGAACTTACTCGAACATATTGAAACAGGCCCTAAGCGTAATAAATTCTTTAGCGATCCTGTGATATAATTGAAATTTAGATGGGGATGACAGATATGTAGCTGCAATACTAAACTGTATCCCCCGATTTTGTTATCATTAGTTTTTTTTAATTGCGTCCTATGGAATCAATTTTAAAGACGTAAGTATTGACGTCAAAAGACAATATTGTTGTGAAAAATACCATGAGAGTGGAGCTTTGTTCTTGCCGAGAAGGACGAAACTATTTATGTTAGGTATGTACCTAGGTACATATAAAATGCGTGTGCAGTGCAGTGACACTTGTTATATGTGGCTGCCTATCCATGTGTACCATCCTGTATACCTTCCAACCATGTTTTTCCATACAAACTGCAAATAATAGTTTACTTAGGTATCATATATCATACCCATACCATACCACGAAAAAAAAAGTAGGTTATCTATTACCTCCTCAGCAGCCCAGTTGTGAGCATTCTCAAGTCAAGCTGAGAGTGGGATTCGATTTTCTTGACCAGGGAGAGATATACGTCCAGCCGTCGCGGTGCTTGTAAATCCGGCGCGCCCGTGCCGTAGCAAGCCAAGAGATTCAGCGGTATACGTGGGAGGACCACGCATTCTGTCACTAGGATCAAGATTAACAATAAATAGTAGTATAAGGTAGCAAAGATTACAGTAACACAACCGAACGATGATACCATTTTTGTTCATTTTATAATTTGTTTTGAGAATTCGTTTCAAAAGAATTCAAGCGGCAAAATTTATGATTTATTGATGATCTGAAATGCCCCGTGGAGTGAAGGGTTAGAATTGCAACCTCCCACATCACATCCTGTGGGAGTAAAAGGCGACAGAGTACAAAACACCAGAAGATGGGCAGAAGCGTCTTCTGAAGAACTTCCATCTGACTGCGATCCCCAAGCCACCTGCAAAGCTTGGGGATAATGGCAACCACTCCTCCTTAGTGTATGTTCAGCAGAGCACGATCCGCCTGATTCAGAATATATTGATTCTGTATCCATAAAAATTTGGTTCAGTCAAGTTTTGAGTACTTACATATAATAACTCATTAAACTTTAGCAATAGGTCTGACTCAGATGACTAACGATGGATAAGTACTTAATGACTGAGTTTAGACTAAGTAGGTACCAGGGTTCTATTTCATCAGGGTGGTCAACAACTGGGTGGTTCTATCCGAGGGAGACAACCATACAGTTGTAGAAACCAGCCTGACAATAAAGGCGTTCATAAGGATAAAAATTATCCTGAGCATGTGCAAGACTTTAAACATTTTTACTTATACAGAATCACTTCATTTTACAGTAGACAACTATATAAAATATATAGTATACTTAATAAAAGAGGTTATTAATTTCATGGTACATATAAACATATGTTTAGTATGATTTAATACAGACAAGCAAAAAATACAGCCTCATTAGGTACCTTATTATAGTCCATAAGAGGAAGACGGTGTATAAGCTAATACTATATCGTAATAATAATAAACCAATAACTTTAAGTACTTACAAGTGCTCACTTGTAATCCGATTAGAAAAACACAAATCAGTAACTTTTTCATTGTACAATCCATTCAAATATCTGCCTATTTCACATAAGAATCCATTATAATAAAAAGGCAAAAAAAAACAACACAACACAATGCGTGGTGACCGCGTTAAGGAGTGTTACAATATAGATCACTGTGCAGTGATAAGATAAGATAATGATTCATTGTTAGTACTGCGCGGTCACCTACTAGGTACCAAAAGATTAACCAAAATAGCAAGTAAATATTTAATTAGCAAGCTAAATCTTCATTCATAATGGATACATACTTTGGTTCAAAAGCCAAAGGCTACTTCCAATATTTACAACTAGCGGTAATCCCAACCTTCGCACGGGTATTGACTAAATTTCAAAACAAAATTCAACTCTCTAAAGCCTATGTTTATCAGGGATAAGAATGATTCTAATGGTGAAAGAATTTTGACATCGGATCAGTAGTTTTTAAGTTTATTCGTTACATACAAAAATACCAATCTTCCCTCTTTATAATATTAAGAGTAGATAAGTAGTTGCTTGAAATAAATCCTTTTTTAGATAAAACCACCGATTGCAAAAAAAAATGATTTTTTTTTACATAAATAGTGTCTGCACCGTACCATGGTGCAAAATAAAAGTTTAAAATTATATAATTCTCAACAGGATCTTTTTCAACTTCGGATTATATTTTTTTATATATTAACATTTTTGTGCATTGAATACTGAAATATTTATATACTTAACACTAAAAGGTGGTGTGTATTTTGAGAAGAAAGGTAAACCATAGAAAATATTTAAAAATAAATTAATTTATTGACCGATACTTAAAATGTATTCTAGTTTAAAATTAAGTATAATTATATCTATCATACATTTCTTTAAAACCCTGATGTATAAACTCAAACCCAACTAAGCCTTTGCATAACAAACATTTAATTCCGACTAAGCCTCTAGCTACGTTCTTCACCGAAATCCGATGCAAAAATGTGCGGAGAAGTAGGCTATCATATACGGACCTGAATATATCTTGTCAGCTGACCAGATTTTGGTAAAAGGCTTAGAATAAAATAAACAGCATCTAAATTGTTTCAGTCGTTTAGAGCTGATGCTACAAGGAAGAATGACAACACACCGGCAATTTAATGTATATGTAGGGCACAGGCAAATAACAGGGAATGTCACACATTTTAATATTTTACTTTGAATTTGTACTTTGAATTCCAATCATTAGAATTACAAAAAAGTTAACAGATGGCGCCAAAATGCAGTTTTGTATAAGGCCAAAACGAAAAGAACTGGGAATATCCACGACATTACGCCAAAGAACAAGGATTGTCACATCTGACAGTTATGATTCTCAGGTTAGAATTGTTGATAAAATGCAAGGTCCCTCTGCAGAAACAAACAAAAAAGATAATTTAAAGATGGTCATGTCATACCGCATAGAGAAAATTATAATGGAGCTTGGGAGAAAACACACATTATAAATTTACGAGTGATGAAACTCCTAAAGAGCTTCCTGATTTTCGTATAGAGATTTTATGCTAATAAGCGAAGTAAAATATAAAGATTTTATGTGTTTAATGACATTTTGTACCGGAGAACCTCAATAATTTTATGTACCGATCAATTAATATGATCCAAGTACCAAACATTCAGATGACTGAAATAGGACATTCCTTGTTTATGTTTATGGTGATTTGGACATTCCTTGTTTTTTGTTTGTTAAAAGATATTTGATTTTGTTTTTATAGGATATTACTATTTTTACAAAAGGCTAAAATGTCTATTTAGCATTAAGATAATATTAATAATTAAGCATTTAATTAGTTCTAAGCAAAAGTTAATGCATGCATTGATCTCAATAAAAATAATATACTTTAAAACTTTCAAATAGTATTTTCTCAAAATTCATTAATTAGGACATTCCCGGTTTTTTGCTTATGCCCTTCATATGTTTTCAGTGTAGTGGCTCAAGCCTAGATTGATCAAATGAATTGACGCGTGCTCAAAATGCTGACAACTATTTGGATCAACGAATAAGCGTTGCAGTCTAACGGGCCCATTCTGACGGCATGCTGGGCATGGTGCGATCTGGTAGTGGGCTGGAGCATTTGTAATGTCTGTGAGCCCGCAATGGTATAAAGTTGTCTAAATCCTTGCACTGTAGTTGCTGTAGTGTTGTGTATAGTTAGTAGTGCTATGTAATAAATAAAATAATACAGCTTTAAAATTAAATCGTATTGTGATGATGAATGAAATTAAAATGTACATTAAATAATATAAAAATAATGTTAGTACATAGAATTTCAAGATTCACCCAACTGTACATAACAGATAGATAGATAGATAGATAATACTTTATTGTTACACCACACAAGACAATTAATAAGAAGTAAAATTAAAATATATATAATAATGAGAGCTCATTGAAGTTAATCACATGAATTTACAATTTTATATACACATCATAATCACTATATTATTTGTTTTTAATCGTGATTATTAGCTGAAAAATATGGGGTGTGGCTGTGCTATGGATACGACCGTTTGTTGTACGTGAATACGTCTCAAAACGGCGGGCTCCCTACTCCGCCGCGCGTGATGTGTTACAGTCCTTATTTATATAAATTTTTGGTTCCTTGGCTATAGTAATTGAAATTTGGATGTGGACGATTGATATGCAGCTGCAACACTAAACTGTATTCTCCGATTTTGTTTTCAATCATTTTATTTCATTGCGTCCCTATGGAAGCTATTTTAAAGACGTATTCACGTCAAAATAAAATACATGTGTAGTTTATTAACATATATAAGAGATATAGGACAGCTCTTTATTCTGATAGGTAAAAATACCTATCTCTGTACTATCCTAAGATTTGTGTCAGTTTTTATAAACAAAAAATAACACAATCGACTTCCACAACTGAAAACATGAAACGCAAAAATTTGGTTTTATTTACTTTGATGACTGGTATTTTTTTCCAGTTATTTTGATTTAAAAACCAAAAAACTGAACCAATTATGATAAAATTTATATGAGACCACCTCTAAAGTATGACATAATAATTAATCAAAATCAGTTCTTAATTGGCGCAGTTATCGCGTAACAAACATTCCAACAAAAAAATCTTTCAAATTAAGAACCACTTCCATTTCTGTGGTCTGTTAAAATAAGAGCAAGTGTCAACGCTATTATACTGTGTGGTTCAAACTAAATTAGTATTCTTTGCATATGCTAAAAATACAATCAGTACTTAATATTATAAATGCGAAAGTAACTCTGTCTGTCTGTCTGTTACGCTTTCACGCCAAAACTACTGGACCGATTTGAATGAAAGTTGGTATGGAGATAGTTTGAGACCCGGGAAAAAACATAGGATAGTTTTTATCCGACTGCGCAAAAAGAGGTTGATGTTTTCGCGCGATAACCGACATACGCGCGGGCGGAGCCGCGCCCGGAAAGCTAGTAAAATATTATAAATGCGAAAGTAATTGTGTCTGTCTGTTACGCTTTCACGCTATAACTACTGGGCCGATTTGAATGAAATTTGGTATGGAAATAGTTTGAGACCCGGGATAAAACATAGGATAGTTTTTATCCAACTGCGTACAACATATTATATGTTCCTGTGTTTTGTTTAGTGTGTTAGAGAAAACATTTTGTATGATCCTGAAACTGCCCAGTGAATGGCTATAGCCTTGCCCCCTATTACATGTGAACAAAACCCACTTGGCGAAACGTTGTTTACACGCCTCTGACTGCTAATATCATGAAGCACTTCGAAATTAGTTTAAAATTGTATATGTAAAGTGCAAAACCACACCACATAATAATATCCAAACAATCAAATTCATCAGTAGTCATATTTATCTCTATACTAACAGGTCGTAACTATTTATTTACACAATTTCTATGACTAATAACACTTAAAAAATCTTTGTTCTCACTCAATCACATTTGGGAATTATTATAAAAGGTCACCCACCGAAGCTTACCTTTAACTTAATGGTTAAAAAATCATGTTAGGCCGAAATATGTAAACAGCCATTAGCTCAACTGTTGTTATTTCCTTAGCTCATACATAGGCATATGTAGACATAATATATTTATAATTAGCTATTAAGCACTTCGTAAGGGAGCGTAACTAGCTTTTCCATGATGGCATGATTATGAAGCAGTGATGGCTCAGTGGCATTGGCTATGGACTGCCGCGCAGTAGGTCCATGGTTCGAATCCCGCCGCGGGCTTGAGCTTCACCGCATGGTGGAAGGGCATTTTTGCGAATGCCCGCCTGGCTAGCGACCACCCTCAAGTAGAAAATCCATCGCCAAGCACCTAACGGTGTGTTCCGGCAGCAGTCCTTGAGAGCCAGTGAAATTACAGGCACATGAGACTTAACAACTATGTCTCAATGTGACGGGCGCAGTGCCGTCAATTCGTGACTTGTGAAATGCATCTGTTATATGCAGAGGTTAGTCCACTTAACATCAGATGGAGCCTCGAGCTTGTTCCGTCATAATAACATAAAAAAAAATATATATAATAAACATATAATATGTGTTTTCAAAAATTATACCTTCCTATTGTTATTCATCATTTTCATCTGTAAACACCTACTAAATCTCGTTTTCAGTACAATGAACTGATAAATATCTAATTTGATGAGAAATTTCTTAGATCATAGTCACGTTTCAACTGTCACATTTATGCTACATGTATGTACAATGTTATAATATGAAACACAGGTGAAATATGGATCGTTTAAGCAGTCCTGTTTGGGATAAACCGGATTCAGGCTATAAAGACAATGACATTTATTGAATGCCCACTAAATATCTACTTAAACCATGTTCAAGTCAAGCGTCAACTACTTTTTATCAAAGATATGACTTATGATTGCCTCAGTGGGTGTAACCTTGGTGGTAATCAAATTGTTAAATGCAATTTATACATAAAGTTCAGTTCAAGTTAATTCACTCTTATAAAGAATTGACCATTCAGACAAGGCCAATTTAAATACCCGTGTTTAGCAATGCTTCCAACTACTTCAATCACAAATCTATAAAGACATTGGAATGGAATCCCAATTGCAATAGCTTCCACAGAATTTAATGTTGGCGTTGTATGAATTGGTCTTTATTTAGTAATATTATCGTAATACTAATTTAGCTGGTTTTCCATCTAGCTTTCGAGATAATCCATGTTTGAGAGTAAACTCTCTCTTGATGTATGCAAACAGTACATCAGTTATAAGGAATATTTGAGCTGTAGCAAAGGATAAAGTCACTCCAAAGAAGAAATTGGCATTGGCTGAGCCAGAGTAGATCCACAAATGCCACACTGTTGGACCGAGAGCTGAAGTGATGATGAAGGCACAGCCTACAATAAACTTTTGCTGCATAACTGAAATGAAAAAATAAAGATATGTTAATAATAGCATAATAATCCACCTACTCTTATCACATTAATGTGGATGTCTCTTCTGGCACATAAATATACATTTTCTGTATGGAATTTTTTAAGTATAAAGAATAATGTTGTAAATTATGTATATTATAGTCTTATATTGTCTTTTGTTTTATTTATCTTTTTTATTATAAACATTATTTTTGTGTTATAGGTATAAAGAATAATATTTCTAAATATTATGATTACAAGCACTACCGTGTACTAAGCGAAAATCATAAATTTACAAATTATTGGAGCACAAAATGTTTTGCCCCGGGCGGGAAAAACATTTTGTGCTCCAATAATTTGTAAATTTATAAAGAATAATGTTGTAAATTATGTATATTATATTCTTATATTGTCTCTTGTGTTATGTCTTTTTTTATTATAAACATTATTTTTGTGTTATAGGTTACCTGACAAAAAATCTATGTAGCAATGTATTTTATTGGCAAATATAGGCAGGTAGAGTAGAGGTACTCACTGCCTTTGAGTTAATGAGGCATGTGGTCTGTAGCATGCTTAATGTGCAGTAACATGGTACTTTAATCAACAAGAGTAGTGGGAAGCTGTTCATGGTTTCCCTTAGTTGCATTTTACAATAGTCCAACAAGAGGATATCAAACAATATGCCAAGAACTTCACAGCTTAAATATCTAATTGTTAATCTACTAATACAGTAATTATATCCACTCCAATAAAAATTTCACCATACTTACAAGTAAACAGGTGTTTCCACATTGGCAAAAGGGCCAGATAGAATCCAACATCACCCACACATGGATATGATCTGAATATTGTGGAGAGAGCAATCAGAACTGTTGCAAGTAACACAGGTTCCTTTTTAAACCTCAGTGTGAGGGGGATCACATACAGAGCTAGTGCATTGATTTGGAATGCACACACAAATAGCAAACGGAAGTGCTCAAACATTTCAGTGAAGAAGTACCAGAATAGACCAATGTTGGGCTTCAAGTCAGGCACAGTCAATCTGAAATACAATTTTCAAAACATTAATAGTATATCGCTCAGTTTTTATTTTATAGAGCTATGTTGTGAATGCACAGTCCAGAAGCATACCAGTAGTATGATTAAAGTTATGCTTTAATGTACAATCACTATGAAACATCTACTACAGTACATTTAACACTCATTAATCTGGTCCAAAGTTTTGTCTAATAAAGTATTATCAAAATTGATTGAATAAAGTGTATAGGAAAAATAAAATTGACTTAACTACTAAAAATTGGGGAATATGTATAAGTACTTATATAATAATAGATTCAATTGTAATTATGCAGCAGTAGCAGTTAAAAAGCTTAATTTTGATGAATAGTTAAGTTTAATGTAAAAATCAGCAAAAAACTTGCACAGGTCGTCGGTTGTCATAAAAATCTACAGCTAAAGCCAAACTATAACAGTTTGGCAATAGTTGCATTTGTAGATTACATTTTTTAGATTGTTTCCTAGTACTTTTTTGTGTTCTTTAGAAGAGCAAAGGAACAGATTATATTGGTATAATATGCATAAAAGAGGGCATGGAAATTAAATCTACTTTTATATATTTTGATACAGGTGATAAATCAGTAACAGTTATAATTTACCAGCATATACAATGATTGTGTCATTTACATCACTATTGCTTAATTTGTTTCAGTCTGTTATTTTTGTTGGGAAAAGAATTCCTAAGGTATATTCATTATATTGTTTTTATCCCACAGTTGGTGAGAAAGTGACCAGCAATTGACTATTTCCTCAATCAAAAAACTCAGATCAGATACTGTGTCAACAAGAGATTCATGTAAAGAACGCTAAAATTTTATCATTATCTAACTGGGTTTGAGTAGAATGATGGAGGAATTGCAATCATTTTAGTGAAAAAGCTGATTCACACTGCCACAAATTACTGGAGAGAAAGTTTTCGCTGAACTCTCTCTGCAGTAGTCTGTGGCAGCAACAAGTGCTATTCAGAATATTCAGACTCTAACATGGCAGATATTCATATCAATGGTTAACATTCAGATGCGACAAGCTTGTGGTGTGGTTTATCACCCATCACACTCACTAGTAACTCAGTGACAAAACTATAGGAAAAACACACTTGTTTACAGCTTCTTGGGAAGTTATTTCTAGCCCTACTCGATTATCACTCATTACTGTTTGTGAGACAAATGAACAGCCCATATTCATAACGCCAAGCCATTTCAGAGAAGATTTGTTTTTAAATTTAATGTATCTATTTGAAATGTTATTAAACTGGAAGAGAACGACAGAAGACAGATTATACTATAGTATAGCAAGCAAGTAATGTATTTAAGTCAAGATAAATATTAATTTACAATTACATAAACAGGTTAAGAATAATATGATTATACACTTACATAAAACCATATGTATTATAGACATAACTATAGGAACCATCCATTATAAATGCTGATATAAATATCAAGAAACCCCAACTCAGTACAAATGCCATCAAAGTTTTGAAATAGGAGCACTTGTTGCAGCCTTGGTTCACATCTGCTAGCAATATTGCAATCGGCACAATGAGCAATACAGGATACAGCGCTTGGTGTGTTGCCAAAGCAATAAACACACACGCTATCATTCTGTGTCCATTTGATGCTCCCCATAAAGCTGTAGCAACCAGTAAATTCTGAATTACAGTTGTTGTCATCCCAGCACAGTTCAAAACAGAATATGGATTGAATAAATACACTGATAACACATATTCCGCGGATTCATTCAGTTGACTATCAGTCAAAAGCATATCTTTGGACTCCTCGGCAATTTCGTTCCTCTGTATCTCTTGTGAGTGCCGCAGAATTCGTATAAAAGCTTTAGATGTTCTGTAGAGCAGGTGGGCTGTCAACAGGTCCAGTAGAGTAAAGAGGAGTGGCAGTAAATCTGGCACGTTTTTCATTAAAAAGTGGAAGAATACCAGCATTATTGGAGACTCATGGAAAGAATCACCTTCATATGGGTTAATGTTGTGATCGTAGAGGTAAACTCCTTCGATTAACCTCTTCCATGAGTTGAGCGGCGTCGCAATCTCCACCCGGTTAGATATCGTTTGCCAATAGTCTATGTGAATCAACCAATATCTGACCAAGCCAGCAGCTAAATATTTCAATAACGTACCCATCTCTGTATTTATTTTATATCTAATTCTAGAAGAGATCAATAGAAAATATTTCTAATTGTACGACTAAAATTCATTTAAATTGATTGACGAGTACGACCGACAATTCGAACTGACAATTCAACTTGACAATGTCAGTGACAACTGACAGGAGAGAGGCCATATATCCGTGAAATCGACATCAGGTGCGTTCGTTTTGGCTCGGTTGCGTTTGTAGCAGTTTCAAAAGTGGCATTTGTATCTTAGGGTTCGGAAAGAAGCTTCTGCTATTTTTGATCACCAACGACTGTATGCTATCCGAACGTCTTATACTTATTTTCATATTTTGACAACCGCCGAAACCCAAAATAACGTTTTCTGGAACTGCAGCTAAAGATATAGGTGCAACAACTGAAGCCAAAGATATAGGTCTGTATTTAAATCTGTCGGAGGCATCGCCAGTTCTATTCTTTATGATAGGAACCACAATATTTCTCATAAAATGTTAGTTGTCAAAAAACGATCACAACGATCCCACGGTAAGACGTGGGTCAAAAATAGCACTTTTCTCTGTCATTTGTAGCGTTTTCAAAGCTATCCGAACGGTGAGCGAAAACGATATTTATGCTCACGAAGTCCCTATACGAACGCCCTGTGTGATCTTTTTTAGCGTTTGTGAGTGTTATTTTTGGAACTGATAGGCTATCCGAACGCCCTAATTGACAGTCCATCCTAGTCTGCCACCCCATTGACTCGAGGTGTGACTAATATATTCGTATTAGGTATATCTAATAGGTTCAAGGCAGAAGTTTAATATTAGGTAATATGAATTTTGTCGTAATAGGTTCTTCAAATAATAGTGAGCGACGTGACGGCGACCGAGTGAAGCTATTCTTCCTTACAGTTGCCTGTGACTTGCCATCTCATTCTCACTCGTCACGAGAGAATGCGACGCTAACATTCCAATTTGAAATGTATCCTCGGGGCTCGGACCTTGCGCGCGTCTTCGGTGAAGTTGTTGCATGTGCTGTAATACATGTCGCTTCTAGTATAGGAGCTTCATGGATAATCAGAATGAGACCAGGCAATGGACATCGATAGATTATTATTAATTATGCAATGTTATGGGTTAGTATTTACCTATTATTGTAACGCTGCCTATTACACACTATTTTTGAAATATTCCATTAATATATAAAAGACATTAAAACGGAAGGAACATAAAAGTTATCTATATTTATAATGTAAATACAACTCATAAATCATTGTAAATTTCGTTGACAGTCCTAGATCTGTTAAAGTATAAAGTAAGGCAAAGTAAATCACTGTATATTTATATCAATAACGTGAGCGATTTGTCAACTATTACACATAATATTTTGACCAATAACGGTATAATTGCGCGTCTTTTATGAACGAATAATATGATAAGTTGTCACTATTATTTGACTATTACCCAGTAATAGTTTAGATATCATAATATTGGCTGAGCGTGATATTCGATAATAGGAATACGAAAATACGATCCTAATATAACACCTCTTTCTACCATAGCCTTTCATAGCTATGTTAATTGCCAAATTGCATTGTTTTATGTTACTCTTTGGTAATTACATCTAGAGTGGTTGTATCAAGAAAGAAAGTACATTCTGTACGTACATTAGTGGTTTGACGATGAGTCAAGCGTTGGTTGTCATCGTTACCGATGTGAGCGCGATTATGACCGTACCGAATGTTGGTAGCACTCGACCCACTGGCGGATTTACCAGCAGGCTGAGTAGGCTGGAACCTAGGGCGGAAGATTTTATTATATTCTTATACGTATAGTTTAATATTCGTAATGCGTATACCTCAGACCGAATAAAAAGTCAAGACAAAATGTTGTGTAAAGAGAAGTGAGGCCGGTAAAACTACGCCTCGCCGTGTACAAACACCATTACACACACATATGTACAACGAAACTACGCTTTGACTAGTGGTGGATAATATAGCATCTAGCGCCATAGCAAAGCGTGTTATTGCCTTGTAGCGCATACAGCGCGCTTTGTATATTATTCTCTTCGCGCTATTAATATAACGTTTAGCATCAAGCGTCCACTAACGTGGCTGGGTAGGCCTATAAGGCGGATATGCGCAAAGCGTGTTAACGCGACCGAAAGCGCGCGATGACTGAAGCTTGGCGCTATGCCGCTATCCGCTATACTGTCGACAGTATAGCGGATAGCGGCATAGCGCCAAGCTTCAGTCATCGCGCGCTTTCGGTCGCGTTAACACGCTTTGCGCATATCCGCGTTATACTGTTGCGCCTGACGCTATTGTGACGACACCTAGCATATGCATCTAGCACGAGCGCCTTGTTTCGTTATAACGATAGCGTATAATAAAGCGCGCTATTCGAATATAGTTTATAGTCTCTAGCGCGTTGGTGCTGTATAGCGGATTTGAACAATACTAGCTTTGACTCGTCAGTCGAACTATTGCGGCGTGGTGGCATTGGTGTTGCCGTTATTAAGCCTATAAGGTTTACCCTATTATTGGGTGATGATAATACACAACGTATTGCTATTAGTTTTTTTTTAATAGTTGATCAATGTATTTAACCGACTTAAAAAAAAGAGAAGATTCTCAATTGGACTGTATTTTTTTTAAATACACATTATCAAATTATGAATATGATTATCAAAATCGGTTGAGTGGTTTAATGGCAAACTTAAAAGATGGATTTCATTCATTCAGTCCATTTTCAACCGATTTCAAAAAGGACCAGGTTTTCAATTCAGTTGTATTTTTTTGATTAAATCTTTGTTACTTCATAACTCCGTAATTTTATTTTTTGTTGGAAAGCTGATACCTTTAATTATAATTGCTGATACCTCATATTCATTTCATTGGTATTGGATTTTCGGTTTCGAAGATATTGAAGTAGATGATGTGTTTTTTCGTTATAAAAAAACATATTTCCATTGTTTTTTTTTTGTTTTTAACGTTTTTGTGTATAGAGATGAATTATAACCATATTATTATTGATATAACAAAGGCAAATTTAAGTTCCCTCTAACTGTTCACGCATTACTGGTCACTTACCAATGTTACTGTTTAATTATTTTTTAATTTTCCGAATTGAGTCCAAAAATTAAACAAAATTGGATCGAAATCATTCGAAAAAGTAAGAAGGAACTATCATGGCAATATTTGAAAATCGGCGACTTATATTTATTTATACCTATTTCTACCGCCAAGCAGTACACATTCCTATGTTCCGGTAAAATTACATGCACATGAGACTTTTTTTATTTTTTTATTAACACATTCTATACACTACAGACTCGTGGTCCGTACACTTGTTTGATTTTGTTTCACTTAAGGTCAACTCGGCGAAGACATACTTCATTTAAAATGTTACAAATTGACTTATTTTGGCTATTCTATAACCTTTACGTCAAATTTTGCTAAACAAGGTAATAAGATATTTAGTTGATCTGGCAATAGATATATCAAAATCCCATAGAAACCATCGGTCACGGAATAACAACCATTTTTGAAGACACAGTAAAAATAGACGGATTTGGCTTCCATGTCGGATAAGACCGTCTAGTGGCAAATTTACTTAGTTATCGACAGTTTTCGTAGTTATAGATAGAGTGTACAAGTGCCAGTTATTGTAACAATTTAATTTGTGCACTCTATCTCACAGGAATAAGGTTTTTTATAGCTTATTTCACGAGATGCAGCATTTGTCGGGTAAGACCGGCAAACCACGCGAGGGCAGTATGCCGCTGCCGTCGTCGGCGAGAGTGCACGCATGGCGGGAGCGCACGTATAGCGCGTTTCCCTCTTTGAGATACGTAGGTATAAAAGCCACGACCAAATATAATGCATTATTTATGACATATTTTTCTTCAAAATTTCATATATAGATAGTAATTTTAAATCGTATAAATTAAGCGATATCGTGTGAGTTTGGCCTTAGTTGGATGCGTCTTATCGGCGCGGGAGTTCGAAACATACTGTGGTTCCGAACTGTGTAGTAGCAAATTCCGACGGTGGTTTGCAACAAGGCCAATGGGCGGAGCTCGTGGTTTGGAACCGTGTAGATCCTACTTAAGAAATGATTCTTTGCTTTTAAAATAATTTATATCTTATGAACAATTAAGAACTGATTACATTCATTCTAGACCTGTCCAGTAATTTTTCTAAACTCTGAAACCAGTTTAGTAAATTTTCTGAGCTTATAAATAATGTAGTCCATGAAATTAATAAATACTTACTTAGAACAGCACACGAATTTCTAGTAAGCAAGATATTTAGGATTCCAAAAATATCTGCACGGTTTCTAAACAATTGGTATACGCCTCAGACCAAATAAAAAGTCAAGACAGAATGTTGTGAACAGAGAAGTGAGGCCGGTTTTCCAAACATGTGTGCGTGTGTCGGTGTTACCATGATAATAAAATTACCTTATGAAAATAACTTTACCAATTTAATAACGTAATTAGTATAAATACAACAATAGGGTTTCGATGTAACGTGTCGGCAAAAGTAGTATCGTTAAGTAGGGGAAGGGAATGGAAAAAGTGTTTCAGAAATAACATTACTGGAATAAAACACAAAGCCCACCTGGTGTTAAGCTGTAACCTCTGCCGATACAGTTCGTCACAAGTGGCAAACTGCACTGCGCCCATCACCTTGAGACATAAAGATGTTAAGTCTCATGTGTTCATGTGACTTATGAGTCGGTAATCATCATACAGATGAGGGAAAGAGTCACCAAGCTCCGAGACAGCGTTTCTCATGCGGTAGTAGCAGTATCACGCCATACAAAATGCTGCGTTTACTATACCGATGACAGCTTGGACGCCATTGGAGGTTTCGTCAGGCGGGCAACGGAGGCAAACTATAAAAACAGTCGATCACAACCTAAAAATGGCTATACGAAACAGAAACGCAGAGATCGTGGAGGCTCTTATCAATTGGCCAGACCCTCAACGACATACTGAATAACGTAATATACTACTGTACAAACTAGATATAAGGTGAAAATATACATATATATAAGCATGGACTCACTTTAGCTTTATGATATATATATATATATATATATATATATATACATATATATATATATAAATAAGGAGGAATATTCCTTCAGGAGGAATATTGATAAGTTGGAGAATGATGTAAAATTAAGAAATGTATTTAAGGTCAACTCGGCGAAGACCGTCTGTCGGGAAAGATCGTACAACGCGAATTACAACAAATTCAGCAGACATACGAAGGTGGCAACACAATCAACCGGCTAATAAAGCCATTCTAGTTTTTATACATTGACAGAGATGGCGGTGCATGTAGTGCAAACGGAAAAAAATAGTTTATTAAATTTAGTATGGTGCGCGACTTGCATTGGGAGTGTACCAGGTACTAACAAAAATGTTAAAGAGTGTTTAAATCTTAGTTATTTTTGAGATCTATGTAAGTCAATTCATTCTTTATGAATATATCTATCTAATTATTATATGACATCAGTGTTATAAACGTTTTGTACTACGTTATTCTTGATGAAAATTAAAGTAACCTCTCAAGATGTAGTGGGGAAGACCGTCTAGGTTCTGGAGGCTAATAATGTCATATGCCGGTCTTCGCCACATTCAGAAGTCGTCAACGTTTGGTGTCTAATTAAGCATTTTTTTAATTACCTTCCTGGTTGGTTACACTTCAAAGTATGTTAAATAGTAATTTCTTTTCGTTTTTGTTAAATGGAAGACTGATTATTTTGTTCAAAGAAAAGCAAATAAATTTTGTAAATAATTTTAGGTTTTACTCAGAAGCGGTTTCTATGGTTAGTAATCTCATTATTTTAATACTAAGCACTCGTTTATTTTTTCTACTAAGTTTATCCAAAACTATCACAAGAAACATTTTTAATTTTATTGATTACGTACTCGTATAAGCTTGGAATTTGTAATAAAATTTTACTATAAAAAATCATTAATTATTATTCAAGGTGAAATATGTTTTGCACCCCTGGAAATGCGAAGTATGCCGGTCTTACCCGACAAATGCTGCATCTCGTGAAATAAGCTATAAAAAACCTTATTCCTGTGAGATAGAGTGCACAAATTAAATTGTTACAATAACTGGCACTTGTACACTCTATCTATAACTACGAAAACTGTCGATAACTAAGTAAATTTGCCACTAGACGGTCTTATCCGACATGGAAGCCAAATCCGTCTATTTTTACTGTGTCTTCAAAAATGGTTGTTATTCCGTGACCGATGGTTTCTATGGGATTTTGATATATCTATTGCCAGATCAACTAAATATCTTATTACCTTGTTTAGCAAAATTTGACGTAAAGGTTATAGAATAGCCAAAATAAGTCAATTTGTAACATTTTAAATGAAGTATGTCTTCGCCGAGTTGACCTTAAGTGAAACAAAATCAAACAAGTGTACGGACCACGAGTCTGTAGTGTATAGAATGTGTTAATAAAAAAATAAAAAAAGTCTCATGTGCATGTAATTTTACCGGAACATAGGAATGTGTACTGCTTGGCGGTAGAAATAGGTATAAATAAATATAAGTCGCCGATTTTCAAATATTGCCATGATAGTTCCTTCTTACTTTTTCGAATGATTTCGATCCAATTTTGTTTAATTTTTGGACTCAATTCGGAAAATTAAAAAATAATTAAACAGTAACATTGGTAAGTGACCAGTAATGCGTGAACAGTTAGAGGGAACTTAAATTTGCCTTTGTTATATCAATAATAATATGGTTATAATTCATCTCTATACACAAAAACGTTAAAAACAAAAAAAAAACAATGGAAATATGTTTTTTCGTTATAAAAAAACATATTTCCATTGTTTTTTTTTTGTTTTTAACGTTTTTGTGTATAGAGATGAATTATAACCATATTATTATTGATATAACAAAGGCAAATTTAAGTTCCCTCTAACTGTTCACGCATTACTGGTCACTTACCAATGTTACTGTTTAATTATTTTTTAATTTTCCGAATTGAGTCCAAAAATTAAACAAAATTGGATCGAAATCATTCGAAAAAGTAAGAAGGAACTATCATGGCAATATTTGAAAATCGGCGACTTATATTTATTTATACCTATTTCTACCGCCAAGCAGTACACATTCCTATGTTCCGGTAAAATTACATGCACATGAGACTTTTTTTATTTTTTTATTAACACATTCTATACACTACAGACTCGTGGTCCGTACACTTGTTTGATTTTGTTTCACTTAAGGTCAACTCGGCGAAGACATACTTCATTTAAAATGTTACAAATTGACTTATTTTGGCTATTCTATAACCTTTACGTCAAATTTTGCTAAACAAGGTAATAAGATATTTAGTTGATCTGGCAATAGATATATCAAAATCCCATAGAAACCATCGGTCACGGAATAACAACCATTTTTGAAGACACAGTAAAAATAGACGGATTTGGCTTCCATGTCGGATAAGACCGTCTAGTGGCAAATTTACTTAGTTATCGACAGTTTTCGTAGTTATAGATAGAGTGTACAAGTGCCAGTTATTGTAACAATTTAATTTGTGCACTCTATCTCACAGGAATAAGGTTTTTTATAGCTTATTTCACGAGATGCAGCATTTGTCGGGTAAGACCGGCATACTTCGCATTTCCAGGGGTGCAAAACATATTTCACCTTGAATAATAATTAATGATTTTTTATAGTAAAATTTTATTACAAATTCCAAGCTTATACGAGTACGTAATCAATAAAATTAAAAATGTTTCTTGTGATAGTTTTGGATAAACTTAGTAGAAAAAATAAACGAGTGCTTAGTATTAAAATAATGAGATTACTAACCATAGAAACCGCTTCTGAGTAAAACCTAAAATTATTTACAAAATTTATTTGCTTTTCTTTGAACAAAATAATCAGTCTTCCATTTAACAAAAACGAAAAGAAATTACTATTTAACATACTTTGAAGTGTAACCAACCAGGAAGGTAATTAAAAAAATGCTTAATTAGACACCAAACGTTGACGACTTCTGAATGTGGCGAAGACCGGCATATGACATTATTAGCCTCCAGAACCTAGACGGTCTTCCCCACTACATCTTGAGAGGTTACTTTAATTTTCATCAAGAATAACGTAGTACAAAACGTTTATAACACTGATGTCATATAATAATTAGATAGATATATTCATAAAGAATGAATTGACTTACATAGATCTCAAAAATAACTAAGATTTAAACACTCTTTAACATTTTTGTTAGTACCTGGTACACTCCCAATGCAAGTCGCGCACCATACTAAATTTAATAAACTATTTTTTTCCGTTTGCACTACATGCACCGCCATCTCTGTCAATGTATAAAAACTAGAATGGCTTTATTAGCCGGTTGATTGTGTTGCCACCTTCGTATGTCTGCTGAATTTGTTGTAATTCGCGTTGTACGATCTTTCCCGACAGACGGTCTTCGCCGAGTTGACCTTAAATACATTTCTTAATTTTACATCATTCTCCAACTTATCAATATTCCTCCTGAAGGAATATTCCTCCTTATTTATATATATATATATGTATATATATATATATATATATATATATATCATAAAGCTAAAGTGAGTCCATGCTTATATATATGTATATTTTCACCTTATATCTAGTTTGTACAGTAGTATATTACGTTATTCAGTATGTCGTTGAGGGTCTGGCCAATTGATAAGAGCCTCCACGATCTCTGCGTTTCTGTTTCGTATAGCCATTTTTAGGTTGTGATCGACTGTTTTTATAGTTTGCCTCCGTTGCCCGCCTGACGAAACCTCCAATGGCGTCCAAGCTGTCATCGGTATAGTAAACGCAGCATTTTGTATGGCGTGATACTGCTACTACCGCATGAGAAACGCTGTCTCGGAGCTTGGTGACTCTTTCCCTCATCTGTATGATGATTACCGACTCATAAGTCACATGAACACATGAGACTTAACATCTTTATGTCTCAAGGTGATGGGCGCAGTGCAGTTTGCCACTTGTGACGAACTGTATCGGCAGAGGTTACAGCTTAACACCAGGTGGGCTTTGTGTTTTATTCCAGTAATGTTATTTCTGAAACACTTTTTCCATTCCCTTCCCCTACTTAACGATACTACTTTTGCCGACACGTTACATCGAAACCCTATTGTTGTATTTATACTAATTACGTTATTAAATTGGTAAAGTTATTTTCATAAGGTAATTTTATTATCATGGTAACACCGACACACGCACACATGTTTGGAAAACCGGCCTCACTTCTCTGTTCACAACATTCTGTCTTGACTTTTTATTTGGTCTGAGGCGTATACCAATTGTTTAGAAACCGTGCAGATATTTTTGGAATCCTAAATATCTTGCTTACTAGAAATTCGTGTGCTGTTCTAAGTAAGTATTTATTAATTTCATGGACTACATTATTTATAAGCTCAGAAAATTTACTAAACTGGTTTCAGAGTTTAGAAAAATTACTGGACAGGTCTAGAATGAATGTAATCAGTTCTTAATTGTTCATAAGATATAAATTATTTTAAAAGCAAAGAATCATTTCTTAAGTAGGATCTACACGGTTCCAAACCACGAGCTCCGCCCATTGGCCTTGTTGCAAACCACCGTCGGAATTTGCTACTACACAGTTCGGAACCACAGTATGTTTCGAACTCCCGCGCCGATAAGACGCATCCAACTAAGGCCAAACTCACACGATATCGCTTAATTTATACGATTTAAAATTACTATCTATATATGAAATTTTGAAGAAAAATATGTCATAAATAATGCATTATATTTGGTCGTGGCTTTTATACCTACGTATCTCAAAGAGGGAAACGCGCTATACGTGCGCTCCCGCCATGCGTGCACTCTCGCCGACGACGGCAGCGGCATACTGCCCTCGCGTGGTTTGCACTTTGCAACCGGCGTCTACACAGTGGGAAATAGTGGTCGCGAACCTAGCGAAAACGCATGCTCGCAATCCAAGGGCGTTGGAAAGTCAAAAGTAATTTGGTCGCAAACCATCATCTCTACAGTTCGAAACCATGGTTCGGGACCATGGTCGCGAACTGTCTGGCACGCTCTTTAGTCTTCTCAAATATTTTCTTTCTCTTTCTTTTTTCCGTTAGTTCTGTTGCAGCGATGTTACCTCCTTGGTTTTCTAACAGATGGCGTTAGTAGTACTCCCCTAGACAGTTCAGGCTTCTGCTCAAGCTTTTCATGCCTCGACGCCCCATGACGTTTTTCTTGAGTAGGTACTTAGACGTCTTCGCTTTCCTAAACTTGAAACCCTCATATCGCCATACCCCAGCAAATAGCGAAATAAAAAAGAAATTGTACAGATTTTGAGTTTTATATTTTTAAATCGGGTTTATTTGATGCAATTTATAATATATATAATAACTTCTGGGTGCCAATACAATCCTCATCATATAGGCTTTACAAGAAAAGAAATGAAAATTTACCTTTTTCTGAAAAAAATTACAGGATCTCGATCAGGAAACACAGAGGGGGTTAAATAAAAAAAATATATAAAAAACTTTTCAATCCTTATCCTTTTAATTTCTTTTAACTCCGTTATTGACTTGTTCCCTTTACTTATGCAAAATTGCAGCTTTCTAGTTTCATTACTGTAGAAGTAGTAACGAAATTATTATTAAATTACGTAATATTTTAGCGCCAAAATATAATTTGAGGTGGTTTTATATAAAAAAATTAAACGTACTTACCGTTATCTCAGAAAAACATGTTTTTTTCTTGTATAGCCCAGGATGCATCCTTTCCAAAACCGTTCGGATTATGAAAATCGGACTTATTCTGATTTTACGACGATTTTGAGTAGCAACTCACCGACCGGGAGCCCGGTTTGGACAGACGAGACAAACATTCTGTTGAATGACTTAGTTCAATAGAATGTTAATTTTGCTTCTAACATTGAATAAGTACAAAATAATGATTTTTTTTTTAATTTTAAACCGTGCGGAGCGGAGTAATTAGATAATAAATAGTAAAACAGGGGATTCCCGAAAGTATGGCGGATTTAAAAAAAAATATTTTTTTTTAGTAGATATACTTAGCAGATATACGATTTTTCTAAACTTTTTATACTCCATGTCCCGGTCATTTTGAAGAAAATCCAAAAACTGAGTCGACAAAAAACATGCTCACAAAATTTCACGAGAACCGGATCGGAAATACGATCAATTGAAGACAACAACCGTATCCGGTTGTTGTCTTCAATTGATCAAGGTACTATTCTCCTATTAACCGAGCAAGCACGCAATGCGAGCGAAACGTCTCTGCTTCAGCTTACACAAAAATGGATTCAAAAACTGAATCGACACAAAACATGCTCACAAAATTTCACGAGAACCGGATCGGAAATACGATCAATTGAAGACAACAACCGGATTTGTCGATTCAGTTTTTGAAACCATTTTTGTGTAAGCTGAAGCAGAGACGTTTCGCTCGCATTGCGTGCTTGCTCGGTTAATAGGAGAATAGTACCTTGATACTATCTCGCACTCGCATTCAATACATAAAATTACCAAGTATTACGTAGTGAAAAAACGAACACAGCGTATCTGGAGATTATTATTTCATACATCCTCAGACATTATAAATATGAGTGTGTTTGTTGGTTAGTTTGTCCTTCTTTTAATTTATTTTTAAGGAAGGAAGCAGTGAAATCTCATAACAGTGGTTGAAGAACGAGAGTAAAAATTACAGTAATGAGTCATCATCATGTTCGCTTAGTCAGTCAGAGCATACCCCGGCTTTAAGGTTGAATGTCCCGGGTCCGAATCCCGCACATGACTACAATTTTTCACTCGTTAATTTGAAATTTTGTAATGTAATCCGCAGAGCGTGCGTTATGGCAAAAATATGAAATTTATAGGGTTGCAAAATTAATCTTGTTTGTTACTACAACGTAAGTCGAACATAGAATGTCGCTCCATCACCATACGATGGTTGAAGAACGAGAGGTAAATTTAGAAAAATTAGTCATTGTCATGTTAGCTCAGTCGGTCAGAGCATACCCTAGCTAAAGGGGTGGATGACGTGGGTTCGAATCCCACACATGACTATAATTTTTCGTCCTGTAAATTACTAAGTTATTTACTCATTTCAGTAAGTATTAATTAAATAAATACAAACAAATTATCGCAAAGTTTTATGTTTAATTAAAATACACCAATCACTTAAAAACCTAATGTAGGTACAAACTTATATAAACAAATAATACAAATTTACCACCAAAGTTTATCACAGAAAACCGGTAACTACAATGAAATGTGTTCAATGTCACAATTGCTTATGAACTAATGGGAAAAATTTGATCGTAGGGAACTTTTAGGAATATTTTGTTAGCGATGCGTATGCCGGACTTGTTCCAGTTGGCTTGAGCGTAGGGAAGGAGCTCGCGATAAAGAACCCTCCAGTTTTCGTTCATGAACCGGGTACCCAAGTCAGCTGTAACAATAAATGGATTTATATATAACCATGATACAATATTTTTTCTTGGATTATGTCTATAACATTGTTCAATAAAGATTGCTGTCTATAGTGTGCGAGTGAGAGGCAATGATAATCAGCACCATTTTAGATTCTTTTCATTATTGAACCAGGTTATGTAATGGGTTTCTTGACATATTTTATCACGATGTAGAGATCAATTAAGAGATCAATCAACTAGACGAGCATCAAACATGAAATGAAACATCATCATCGAAGAGGCAGTGATGCAGTGGTGTGAAAACGTCCACGAGATAATTGGCCATAGATAATTTGGTCCCATATTATACCTACCAATTTGCAGCGCTCGTAACAGAGCTTGCACACTGTTTATTACGTGCTTGTTGTTTTGGATAGCAGTCTTTAGGATAATATATCGAAGGCTTTCGGGTAGTTCAAAAACTCCGATACTCGTACCAATAGGTACAACTCCGTACCAATTTTGCAAATGCCAATATGGCTAGCTACCACCCTCAAGTGAAAAATATGTCCTTCGTAACGATATATTTCAACAGCTATCTTTGGGATCCCATTCTCGCTTTAGCCTACCATCTTCTGCTACATCATCAGGAGTATCATTGTTGTCACTCACGCAAAATCATTACCACTGCTTGTTACATACGAGCCGCTGAGAAAAGTCACGGCCAAAGAGTAATAAGAGTCAATCTAGTGCCTGATTTTCATAATATAAGACCAATGTAAGCATTGCCTGGTGATTCGAGGCAGTGCGCAGTGGTACTATCCTATCAAGATATATTCCTCCCGAGGAAGCAACAAAACATCCTGGTGTATTTGAGATGCATCGATTCGACAGACAGATACAAAGGTTTTTGATTTAATTAAAACTGTGCTGTGCTAGATGTAATTGTGTAGGTGTTCGCTATATTCCTTGGATTGGAATTACCTGAAGGAGTAGTATTGGATCTATACAAGAGCATGTTTTGTCTTGGCGGTCAAAATGTTCTAAAGACACAGATTGCTTAGGATTGATAAAACTTAAAGCAGTGTTTACTGTTTCAAAGTTGGATGCCACATGGAAGTAATTTACTTATAGGTAGATAGGTATTATACATTTAAGACGTTATAAGACTTAGATTTAGGCTAATCACGAAATAGAATTGATTTAGTTTATTGAGGATTGAGGAGTTCCTAAAATTAATTTCAAATAGGTGTTCTTCAGGTGTTTTTTTTATCTAATCATCAAACAGATACCTATGAAAAATCCTTCACCACGGATTTGTTGCCAAAAAGCCCGTTAATACATATTTTTTCCGAATTCAAATAAAGATGCTCTCAAAGGAGTATACCTACAAAATGACCTAACATCAGAGGATCATAAGGGTTAACACAAGTGTCATGAGTTGTAACTTACTAATTTCTTTAGTTTCAGGGTTATTGTTGGACAGCTTGGAGACCATGTTCCCGACATCAGGCCTCATGTAGAAGGAATTGATCCTCATGAAGGTTTCTGAGCCGTTCTTCTCTGGGACGCCGTCTAATTTCCACGTCCAGACGAGATCCGCTGTAAAAAGATGTTTAGTAAAGTTAGTGATTTTCATCCTGAACCTGAACTGTAATTTTTAAACTTCTGACTGCGCGTATGACAATGAAATATGTCGTAAGTATAGTATTTATGGACAGTAGAAAGACGGAGGGTAACTTTTAGTGCGATTTTATTAAGAAATTCTAGAGAAAAACGCCAGGAAAAATTTGTGTCTATATGTACCGTCGCCGTCGTGCATAGCACAGTAAGGGAAGGCCCTTACTGTAAGTATCTAATAATGTTTATAAAAAGTAGTGTTATTCATTTAAAACTTGTTCTGATAACATATCTTTTTAGCATATACTTTTGCATTATTAATTAATTATTCATATAACTGACACTGATTAGTAGCGCGCAATTATTACTTATATATAATATATCCGGGCAAGTCTGAATGGGACTCGCACCCGGGTTCCGTTAAAACGCAAAAGGTACCGAAATCTCCTATTTTTTTTTCCAAACATAGCCTTGGCTGGAGTCTGACCCGAAATTACCGTATTTAATCGTAGGATATTTGATATTAACATGCCAAGTTTGACGCGCTCGTATACGTATGTGCTTGTATGCGACCGTTTGTACGATGAAACCAAAACAAAGAGTAACAAAATCTTTTTTTCTATACGAGGACACCCAACAATTTTAGTTGTTACTGTTATCTGTTAGACAATCCGCGATACTAACACATATTCTGTAAAATAAATGAACTAGCTGTTAAAAAAAAACTTTTTAAAGGCCGGACAGACCGACGGATAAACCAAGTTTAGTGTTAGTTATGCCAAGAGGTAGGTATACGAGTCCCGAAACTGGAACTTTTTGTTAGGTGAGTCGCGGTAACTTTGTGTAACTTCTCGTTCGTCTTAGAGGATGATTTCCTGGCAGCCTGAATAGAACTGATTTTTATTTATATACAGAAGCCTAATTCCTATGTCTAGCCAACTTCATAATATAAGACTAACATTTAGCTCCTTCTCTACCACCTTAAGGATTAATTAAATAAATATATATTTCTAAGCTCTGGAATTCCTGTACAAAGCTCCATGCTTCTAGATCCACTGGTTAAGGCTGTGTGTTGTCTGTCAGTCAGTGTTCATGATCAGGTTTTAGTTTAGAATTGGATTATCACTTTTATTTTTTTCGGAAAAACCTTTAATTTTTTTTTTTCATATCTTTCAAAATTTGTATTGCTAGCTGAGTAAAGGGAGTCGGTAAAATGGAAGGTATTTTCTCATAAATTTTAATCATACTTTTAATTTCGACAATGAATTGCTTCATTGTAGAAATTAAGGAAGGAAGGTAGGTGGTGCATTTCTCCACGTAAAAAAAGTAAGGAACATTTACTATGAGGAAAGAAATGATTATTTTGTTACTTATACAGTACGCTTCGATGTCTCCTCGATTAGGTATTCGGCATACTTATTAAGCATAAGTACTTACACATTACGGTACTGAAAGTTCCGTTGGCTTTGATCTTGAGCGCGTTGTACTGCCCTTCTCCTTCATAGTCACCCCTTATGGCTATCTTTGGGGCCGACAAGTCGATCTCTATGTGAAGACGGTCATCGTCTGCTCGCACTCTGTTGAGAAACCAACAAAAAATTATGTTACTTAATCTGTTCTTGCATTTTCACTGTTAATACATCTCGCATATTACTTTACTATTCTTGCAACATAAAACATGGAAGTTGGTTAATGTGTAATACTTACCAACACCTTTTTAGTACCAGTAAAACTCTTAATACGAGTTCGTTCGGGGATGTACTGCCATTATACCTATTTATACCGAACTTTCTATAATGCATTCATCTGAATCACCCCTTAACTAGTAAGGAGTAAAATAGCTTCTCTATTGGGGTGTCCACTTGAATAAACTAAATCAATTCTATTTCGTGATTAGCCTAAATCTAAGCCAAGCAACTTATCGTACACATTACTGTGTTCCGATTTGAACATTATACCCGTGTAATTGACAACACATGAGACAACATCTTTATATCTCAGGGTGATAGGCGTTGTGTAGCAAGTGCAGTTAGGCACTTGTGACGAACTGCGTCTGTTATAGGCAGAGGTTACCTAAACCAAGGTAAGAAATCAACTCTGCAAGTGAATAGAAAGTGTACTGAACAAGAGGCTCCTGGCAACACTTGAATCTTTTAAGTGATTAGCAATATGAATTTCACCGAAATCTATCCACGATGTTCTTGTCTTGTACAGGATATGGCCACGAAAGCTTTACAAACAAACTTCCTGGACACTTGATGCCAAATGATTTATGTCCTTGTACCTATTTCGGACTTTCTGATAAAACGGTAAACTCGAGACGTTGAAGCCTGCTCATCTGATCAGATCATTAAATGACCAGTAATGCCATTGTTATTCAAAGGTTTGTACTCTGCAACGCTTTTTCTGCTGTACGTCAATGATTTGCTGAAGCTCGTCATCTTTGGGTATGTAATAAATCGGTCAAGCCGTTTTTGAATTACACTCCAATAACTGAAATGTTTACCTATCTTGACTATAAAGTCATTGCCAATGAATGACAATTGATCCCGTAAGTAGCAAAGGACTCTAAAAAGGGTGAAACATTTTTTTTACCGAAAAATGGAACCGACTTCAACACTCAAAAGTGTGAAATAACTTGTCGAAGTCGATACGATCCGGAAGCCAATTTTATGTTGGTAGATAAGTTAGGATAATTAGTACAAAAACTTCCTTTTGTAATCATGAGTGAAACATTAACTACAACCTGTTTTTATTATTCGCTTGTATTTTTTCGACCTCATTTACCTAAGGCTTATGTTCTTACTGTAATTACTTCAGAGCTAAGCTAATTACTTAGGTTCATTATTAGTTGTACGTGTATACCTGAGTACGTTTAATACCTATGTTGGTAAGTTATTACGTTCATGAAAATGTTATTCCAAAGGCGTCACATGTGGATGAAGTCTAGGAGATTTGTATTTAAGTTATTATTTAGGTTATTATGATTTGTGTTATTATGCGTACCTCTTAGTTACGAAACTTATATGAGTTTGACTTTATTATACAGGGTGTCCCAAGAAGTAGTGATATACTGAAGCTAGGAGGTTAGAGGCTACATGTTACCATACTGAATTGCCTATCAGCTTAGCACAAAAAAGAATCAAGCATCTATGTACCGCAATAATTCACGTCACCATAAATAAAAATCTCATCGTACTCGGCGATAGGTGAAAAATTAAAAAAAAAAGGTCATTACTCCGAAAATACGAAAAATCGCGGAACATACATGGGGGTGATTCAGATACCCCTCTAGGTCCTCTACCTCCCAGCTTCAGTATATCACTACTTCTTGGCACGCCCTGTATACCTATTTAAAATGTAGAAGCTATCTATATTATTGTTTTTAGATTTATGGTAATTTTAAGGCATGTCAATTGTTACTAACTAGTTGATAACCAAATGAAATGGTAAATTTGCCCACACGTAGCTATGTCGGTACAACTCCAAAATGCATATTGGGAAAAACTTGT
The DNA here is from genome assembly GCA_963854805.1 of Plagodis dolabraria. Classification (NCBI taxonomy): domain Eukaryota; kingdom Metazoa; phylum Arthropoda; class Insecta; order Lepidoptera; family Geometridae; genus Plagodis; species Plagodis dolabraria. Next base: position 17,723,151 of record OY978442.1, read on the forward strand.
GTTTTGCCTTTAAAACATTGATTATTTCATTTAAGGACCAGTCCCAGTCAAGCTTCCAAATTATCAACTCGTTGTCGGACAGTGCAAAATCAAACATATAGCTGTTGAAGTAAGAGTCATATCAAACATAATGATATAGACGTTGAAGAAAGGAAGATTTTTTTTGTGAATATAGGTATTAAATATAGGTAATAAATTTTATGGACGCCGTCTAAATGGTATGTTCCAATTAAAGAGTTTATGTATCGATTGAATTGGTTTTTAGGTTGTTTAGGAGAATACAAATTTTGTTCCGAAAATTACTAAACATCATTTCTCACACGTTTTGGCGCTAATGATCAAAGCGGGGATATGTTGGAAATTTACTTTTTAGTTAATTTTAACTTTTTTAATACCTTATGTGAAAGTAGGTGGCATTCTGATTCTAATCACGTAAGGTTCGTTTATACGTCACACTGTAATGAACTGGATCTCACAAATATGATTAGTAATACGTACAATCAAACAGAACCTATAGCTACATACAATAACGAGTAAATGCAAAAGTTAACAAAATATTTCATGTAAATATCAAATCAATATTTCAGACAAACATTAATTGAAAAATATAAATACCTGTCTAGACTAGAGACACTTCCGCCTAATTTTTCTGCTAAGCCGACGTGACTTTATAAACGCCACGTAGCCTTACCGGAAGAAATTACGACGTGTCACTTCTACGTCAAGCATCATCATGAGGTCTTGACTTTCAAGCGCACAATTGAGAATACAAATACCTAAGTATATAATTATAATAGAATTGATTGGTCGAAAATGTTGTTCAGTGCACCTAGAGTTACTGGCTCCCAAGAACAGCTACCGGAATTAACCGTATAGGTACGTCCTGACTCCATCCAGACTTTCTACTTGACGGCGGTAGATACCCTGGCGGGCATTGGGAAAATGCCCTCCCATCGTGATAACGACTGACATTCTACAAACGGGACCGACGACGGCATAACGTGCTCTCCGAAGCATGGAAGCGCTCAGAAGTAATGCCACCAGCGATCACCCAACCAAGTCATGACTGGAGCCTTAACTTGGTTTATGGGTTTAGAACAAATTAGCAAGCTACACTAAGAGAGCTTCAAAGATATAATTAATGAAATAATACCAGTTACTCTTTAGCGTATATTATTTGTAACTAGCAATGTATTCGTCGGTATTACAGTTTCAAAGACAAAAACAACTTAAGTATCCAAAAATAAGACTGGTTTAGTTAAATACCTTTAACAGCCTATAAACACCTATATGTAAACAGTTTTATAGGCAATAAAATTGTGTTAATTACTAGGTATATATAGATATATAGGTAAGTATTTAGGTTCATATTATTTAAACTTGCCTTGCGTCGTGAACTTTGGCATCCTTTACTCCTTCGACGATGATGTTTTGCAAGTTCATCTTCGCGATTATCTGAAATAAAATAAATAGTTTGTAAGCTTATGTAGAGATGAGTACAATACGTACAACCCTAGTAGTCGTACCCGTAGTAGGTAATAAATAACACAATTTAAGTACTTTTTATACAGTCATTTTCCGTAGTTCCATTGGACGTCCCATTGACGGGACTACGGAAAAAAGTAATTTAACCGTGGACCCATTGGCCAATGGAACCACGGAAAATAACATGTATTCCAGTATCGTTTTTCCATGACACCTTTAATAGAGATGTCACAATATGATGCGACCACAATGTAATTCAACTTCAAAATCAAATTAAAATGTATATGTTAAAATAAGTAGGTAGTTTACTTTGACTATACCTTGAAGTGGCTACTTTCTGATCAAACAAAATTTTTTTAACCAAAATATGGAACCGACTTCAACACTCAAAAGTGTAAAGTAACTTGTTGAAGTCGGTAGCATGATAGTTCAAAGTACCTTTTATCACAGTATTGTGCGCATGGTACCAACTTCGACAAGTTATTTCACACTTTTGAGCGTTGAAGTCGGTTCCATTTTTTGGTTGAACATTTTTTTCACTCTTTTTGTGACCCTTGCTACTTACGGGATCGATTGTCATTTATTGTCAACGACTATACCATCAAGATAGGAAAATATTTTTCAGTTTATGAAGTGTTATTCAAAAACGGCTGGACCGATTTTGATGAAATTTAAATGGAACCAAACGACAAGCATCAGCTTTCAAATAAAAAAAAAGAAACCTCAAAATCAGTTCACCCAGTCAAAAGTCCTGAGGTAACAAACATAAAAAAAAAACAATACGAATTGAGAACCTTCTCCTATTTTTTTGTAGTCGGTTAAAAAGAGGAATAAAAAAAAAAAAAGGAAAAATACAGGAATACAGGCTCGTTTGGCTAATAGGTTGGCAGTTGGCACGTACTGCATTCTGGTCTGTTGAGTATCCAGTGACAGTTTCATCTCTATACTTTCTACCCGGTCAGTGTGCCAGTGTGGATTTTTGATTGACTGGTCGTCCCGAACTTGTGTAATTAATTAATTACACAAGTTTCCAAAACAAAAATATTTATATTGTAAATAATAATTGTTCTCTTCTCGAAACTGGTAGTTGGTATTTAAACCTTAGTTTCTATTGAGTCCTGAGTCCCGACTTCTTATTATATGTATAACTTATATTAATAAAAAGAATATTTTAGTTATTAAACTATTACGAGTATAACTAATTTAAAAAATCATAAAACATTTTCATACAATAACACTACAATAGTCATTAAAATATTATTAAAATCGTAATCAAAGGTTAGCAAAATCATCCATACTTAAATTATATTATTATAAATGCGAAAATAGCTCTGTCTGTCTATCTATCTGTCTCTCTTTTTTTTCACACGAAAACTACATTCACAACAAACACCAAACCGATTTGGATGAAATCTGGTACGGAATTAGTTTGAAACCATCCAAGTGCGTAAGAAGAGGGTAATGTTTTTGCGCGATAACCGAAATACGCGCAGGCAGAGCCGCGGCCGGAGAGATAGTACATAATTATTAGTGATATCCTAAGGGATAGACCTATATAACACTTACGTATCCGTGAACTATCGTGAATATGACTTAGTTACGTTTTCGAAGTGATGTTAGTGATATTATTAGTAGGTAAGCATTGCAATTCAACGGGGTAATGCTGCCAGCATGCTGGGCACGCTGCCAACTGGGAGTGGGCTGGAGCATTTGGACTGCCTATGAGTCTGCTATGACTTGTAGGTTGTCTAAGTGCTTTTATTGTAGTAGCTGTAGTGTTGTATATAGTTCATAGTATTTTGTTTAATAAAGGCATACCGCCGCCGTTTAAAAAAAAATGTCAACGATGAAAAAAAATTAGTAGGTAAGTATATATAATGTAAATGTAGAAATCTAGTTATGGAAATAAAAGTGGTAACATGTGAAATATTTTTGCAAGTCAGGCTTTAGCAAAAACATTAATTACCAACTAGCTACAAAAACTTTTATTCAAAGTTTTTACTGTGTCTATAAAAAGTTGAATTGCCATTCTAGAACATGCCATAAACATGCTAAAAAGATGTGTAAAAAAAAGTTAAATAAGAAGTGTTTGCGTTAATAAACTATAAATCATAACGCTATAAAAACACGTATAAAAACATACGCGTGGTTCTTAATTTGAAGCGAATAGTTACATACTCAAAGTTGAAAGAAAATTTATCTTATTCGCTCGCTAATAATTATGATATAACTACGTGCTCAACAACCGTGTAGGTAATATTTTTCCTGGTATAAGGTACCTGACAATTATTGTCTTGAAAGTTCTAACATGAGGCTATAGAGTTGCGGTTATGTCACATTTTTCCTAGTGGACTCAATATATTTTGTCTTTTTAACCAACTTTAAAAAACACGAGGTTCTCAATTCGACTGTATTTTTGTGTGGCTCTGACCTCTTCTTAGTTACACATTGTAAAGAGTATGTAGTTTGGATGTAGTCAATATGTAGTAATAATCAGTAAGCATTGCAATTCAACGGGGCAATGCTGCCATTATGCTGGGCACGCTGCCAACTGGTAGAGGGCTGGAGCATTTGGACTGCCTGTGAGTCTGCTATAACTTATAGGTTGTCTAAATGCTTTTATTGTAGTAGCTGTAGACTTGTATATTATTCGTAGTATTTTGTTAATAAAGGCATAACTCCGGTTATAAAAAAAATAAGTCAATATAATTTATTAATGTTGGCAATGTGATCTTTCAACCAGCGCTATGTGTTTATTCACAAACTACTTCAACTTATATACAACACGACATCTACTACAAGAAAATAATTTAGTCAACATAGACCAAAATTAAACTTGAACTAAACTCTCAAGAAAACAAACCCTTAAAGAATTACGTATAAAATACCACTATATTATGATTATGCGAGTAACGAGTATTATATCTTCATTGCTTTGCGACATTAGGGCTAAAAAACAAACAGATATGGTTAATATGACTAATACTCGTAAACAAACGCTTTTGGCAATGTCTTGTTCGACTACGTAACGGTCTTGACCAACAAGTTTGCACTCAGCTGTAATTGACCTGCATTCAAAGGCTACAATATATAGGTAGGTACACACCTACTACGGGGACTGCAATGTCAGAAATGGTCAACTATTAAATCAAGGCGAACCGCAAAGGGCCAGTCTTGGTAGTCTCTCTCTTTGTATATGTTACGTTTTGTTTTAGATCTAGGTAATTTTAAAGTTATTTAATGGTCCGCTGCGGTTTATACTTGGGTGGGTGACCGCTAGTGGCATTCACTACCAAGCACTTCCGTGCTTCGGAGGGCACGGCCCAAGCCGGTTCAAACTACTTCAAACTCGACTATTGGACTAGTAATTTAACTAGGTAAATCATTTTTCAAGGGGGCTCTAATACTTGAAAAGGTACAGACCTTTACGAAAGCCCTTTTTAGCATCTACTACTGCATAGATACCCCAGCGATCTTATTTTACGTTTTATTGTTTTACGGTATTTATATAGGTACCATTAGTATTTACACCCACAGAAGACGTCGTGTACAAAAGAGGTCTACCCGTTCAAATGCACATCAATAATTTCGCGAGTGTACAAATCTGTAGACAAAACAATAAATTATTTTTAGGGTTCCGTACCCAAAGGGTAAAATCGGGACCCTATTACTGCGACTTCGCTGTCCGTCCGTCCGTCTGTCACCAGGCTGTATCTCAAGAACGGTGATATCTAGACAGTTGAAATTTTCACAGATGATGTATTTCTGTTGCCGCTATAACAACAAATACAAAAAGTTGGCCAAGTGCGAGTCGGACTCGCGCACGTTAAAACAAAAATGGTTAAAATATGAAGTCTAATGTTGTATAGCTAATGGTACGGAACCCTACTCGCACTCGCACTTGGCCGATTTTTTATACCCCAGTATGTATCTTCTAGAGTTAATTAAGTAGAGTTAACATTTTTTTATATTTTTATGTTTGCAATAACGCATGCTCTGCGGATTACATTACAAAGCAAAAAAAAATCCTAGATTATATAGATTTTATGTAACGTTAACATCTTTTTTTCTAGAAAATATATTAGTGGAGAGCCATCAAAGTTGTTAACTTAGGCACTACGCGGTCTATCGCAAAACTAAACTAGTTATAATGATACTTGAATTCATATTTTTTTTTATGCCTGATAGGTTCGCCTTTGACCACTATCTCACCTGATGGTAAGTGATGATGTTGTTCAGGCTAACCTAGAATTACTGGCTCTCAAGGACAGCTGCCGGAACGCACCGTTAGGTGCTTGGCGACAGATTTTCAACTTGAGGGTGGTCGCTAGCTATCTCAACCAACAAATTCTGAAAACATTTATTTTATGTTAGTAGTGTTGAACCTGTGAACATTCGAATCTAAACTAATAAATAGACTGTTCCATTGCAAAACGGTATCCAAGAAGAGTAAAACCCATCTCGCACTTGGCCAGCATTTTGGAATGCGTCTTATGCTGAATTCCAAAAGAAAGAACTTGACTATAGTTTTGCAATAAAAAAACAAATTCAAAATAAAAATATGTTACTTAAAGCAATAAAACCAGTAGCCAACTTATAAATTTTTCAACTTTTTGCAGTGTCCTTGTACGACTCGTAAAATAATTTCCTTGTTTAAGTTTTTCCAGACGGTCCTTACAACTTTCTAAATCAAGAGGTTCAAAATTAATCGTGACTGAAATAAATACAAAGTTTTGTTTAACATCCTAATAGTACTTATAATATATAATTCATATTCTCGGATATTGGCGCTAACGATTTGGATCAAATTTGGTACATAGATAGGTAATGTTACTAATTAATTCCCCGTGGGTTGCCGGACTAGAATTGAACCCTCCCCGTATCTACCTGTGGGACTGTGGGAGTCCGTAAGAAGTGACGAAAGGGTGACAGATGCATTTCGTCACAAGTGACGAATTGAACTGCGCGCGTCACCTTGAGGCATAGTTGTTAAGTCTCATGTGCCTGTAATTTCACTGGCTCTCAAGGACTGCTGCCGGAACACACCTTTAGGTGCTTGGCGACAGATTTTCAACATGAGGGAGGTTGCTAGCCAGGCGGGCATTCGCAAAAAGCCCTTCCACCATGCTGTGAAGTTCAAGCTCGCGGCGGGATTCGAACCACGTACCTGCTGCGCGGCAGCCCGTAGCCAACGCCACTGAGCCATCACTGCCCCGAAATAAATACTTTTTGAAGTGTCCTTGTACGACTCGTAGGAAACGCATCATTTCCTTGTTTAAGGATTTCAGGATCGCTCCTACATCTTTCTAAATCAAGAGGTTCAACAATAATCGTGACTGAGAAACATAGATTTTATTTAACTTACTAATATGTACGAATTCATTCATATTCTCGGAAACTGGTGCTAATGATTTGGATCAAATTTGTTATACAGGGTTATTGGTAAAATGCTTACATTAGCTCGGGTTGCTGCACGAGCCGTAGGCGAGGGCGTAAATCAGCCGATCGTATAATGAGCAAGTTGCTCACGAGTTTCATACGCACATGTTCAACACCCTTGCGAGGAAAAAATAATATATTGCACAAATGCGATACAAACAACATAGGTACGGAAAATTATGGAAAATAGCGCGCGAGTAAGTTTTTTTGTCCGCGGCAAATGTATTGTGGTTTATTATTATTACATATACTTACCCTTAAACCTCTTTGTTGTAACAAATCTGTATTACCCGGTTAAATTGAAAATGCTCTGTTTACTCGCATATAATTTGCAGTTAGGCACTAACTTAACTTTGTAGGGATAATTCGATTACACTAGTGTATAATATTATTATGCACGAGGGTGTTATACTTCGGTTTATGGCCCTAAGAACGATATAATAAAGCCCACTTTACGAGCAAGGGTGTTGAAAACTATATTATACAATTATTCCAGTATTTGTTTAAATTAATTAGGTGACAGGCGATAGCTAGATACTTTGGTACTAAAATTTCGGATATTATCATTGGAGGGATTTTTATTTTTTCCTAACATTGTTCATTGATGTTATCTCTGCAGGTACATAAATACAGGGTCAGAGTTAGTCGTGCGTTTATAATATCAAAACAACTTTGGATTTTATTACTTTAATTATAGCTAGCTGCTAATATTTTCCATTCCATGTCTAACGGTAAAGTCTTTAATGCCACTTCCTTATGTAAAGGACGCGAAACTTTGCATGTTTATTTGTTTTGTTATAGAGTTAACATATATGAATATAAATTTGATTGTTATAAGTTAATAATCTTAGAGTTTAATACTCTTCTTTTATATATTAATAATTACAAATCTTAGTTTGAATATAAAAACAGGTATCGTCTTCTTACCCTTATCACAGATACTACAATGGTACTTGCGGATGGAACAACGCAAGGAGGGGAGTTTAACAGGTTTTCTTTAACAAAAGAACATTTTTATATGCTTTTTTTATACTTCTACTAGCTTTCCGGGCGCGGCTACGCCCGCGCGTATGTCGGTTATCGCACGAAAACATTAACCTCTTTTTGAGCAGTCGGATAAAAACTATCCTATGTTTTGTCCCGGGTCTCAAACTATTTCCATACCAAATTTCATTCAAATCGGTCCAGTAGTTTTTGCGTGAAAGCGTAACAGACAGACAGACAGACAGAGTTACTTACGCATTTATAATATTAGTACTGATATTATATTTAAAATATATATCATATAAAACATAAAATAAGTATATTAGGGATAACTCGAATTGTACTCCTCAGATCTCATTCTTTAAATGGGTTGAACTAGCAAAAAGGACTAGGGAAACTAGCTTTCGAATGCAAAAAATACAAACAAAATCGGTTCATCATCTAAAAACTAATGAGGTAACGCACACAAAAAAATACAGTCGATTTAAGAACCTCCTCCTTTCTTTGAAGTCGGCTAAAAGAGAATATGTGGGTAGGTTATACTTACTACTTTTTGTTAAATTATTTCGTCTGTTTTGATTTGGAGTTAGTATTTTTGAAGTAAGTAATTTTTTGGTAAATTGATATTCAGTCGTGCATTTTAGATTCGATGTGCAGTAAGTATTTTGGATATAATAAACATAATTTCTTTGAGGGTCAAATACTAATACTAGTGTATACAATGTATAATCTGTGACAAAACAAGATGACACAAGAAAACAATAAACCAAAATGGAAAATGGACTTGACACATAATAAGAAATATGGCAGAAGGTTAATATCAGTTACAGCATTCAGATGGTGATAGCAATGCAGTAACTTTTAATATTTTTATTTTCGAAATAATGCCTGCTCTGCGGATTACATTACAAAATTACTTATAGTAAGTAATTCAGTAACTTGCAGAAAATTGATCTATACATGGTCTACACGGTGTGGCATTGTTTTGGGCAGAAGTGTAATATCAGGTCGTCAGTTTGTTAAAAAAAAATACAGAATCTTTTAGTAGGTATGTTTTGAGGGAAACTGAGTTTCTTACCTGATTATTCTTATACTCGACGTGAAGCTCTTTCTGCCGGTATGGGTCTATCGACGGAACCCCCAAGTCAGGGATGCCGTCAACCATGACCGTGATACCTTTCTGGACGGCTTCCGTCATGCAGTCGTTCACGTCTACCGAGTTCCTGTCGCATACTTTAAGGTATTTGCCTGAAATAGAAAAATATTTTATTTTTCATGCCGTATACGTAATTCTCTACCCCTACGAAACCTTTCCTTTGCGTTTATCTTCAAAATTGCGTATTCTAGAGTGTTCTAAAGTGAAAACGCTATTATTAATAGCTACTTATCTTTATTAATAAATACCTTTAAAAGTATCCTAAAAACATTAAATAATATTTAAATAAAACACTTAAAAAAGCATAAAATTATATATCTAGTGACAATTCCGCCTAATTTTCCTGTCATCTACGTGACGTCACAAACATCACGCAGCCTAACCGGAAGAATACCCGACTAGTTGCGTTGTCGGCTTAACTTTCTTGGCGAGTTCGCCGAAATAAGCCAAAAAACGTTTTCGGATAAGTATTTCCATTTTCTTTCATTCTCCCATTGAACAAAATTTTCATAGGTTTTCAAATATTTTTCTATCGATTTTGGCGGTAACAAGTTTTCTATTATGGCTCTTGCTGCCTTTTGAATTGCAGGTGGCGTTGAATTAAGTTCATCACACTCATTGTCTTCACTTGAACTCATTTTGTCGAAACAATAACTTTTCAAAATCAATGACTATCAACAAACAACAATAAAATTGCCCGCGTTAAAGTGTTCATTTGTATATTTTTCAATAAACAGCATTCTATTTGCAAGCCAGATCGAAATTTAAATAAAACCTTTGATAAGTTACCTCCTTGGTTGCCATGCTTCGAAGTAAAAGATCGTTCCATTTTTCCATTTAAATTACACGACAGATATGAGTTCATTTTGCAATTTATTTGGCCGCTAGACACGACAGATATAGATTTTCATACATTTTTTGCCGGCCGCTGCGCGCATGTATTTGGCCAGTACAGCAATTTCGATTTATCTCGAAGAACGTTGTCAAAATAATGCTCACATTTCCAAGCATATTTGAGAAAACATCTATATTTCTACGTTTGTCTTTTGGGTACGGAATCCTAAAAATGACTGAATCCATGCGCATCATAGATAATAACAACGATAGAATTTCATTCATATGGACAATAGCAGCTCCGCTTGCTACGTAAGGGTAATGAATATATTCAGGCGTAACTTTGCGAAAATCCATATTTTGTAGGAAGACTATCGATGCCTCGATCGTGCGCTCGTAGAGTCAAGACCTCCTGATGATGCTTCGTTTGGAAGCGAAACCAGTCGAATATTCTTCCGGTTAGGCTGCGTGGCGTTTGTGACGTCATTTAGGTTTAACAGGAAAATTAGGCGGAATTGTCACTAACTATATATTTATTTCAAGGATTTTATTAAGGTATTATTTAACTGTTTTCTTAAAATACTTGTAAAAATATTTTTTATTATTAACTACGTAAGGGTAGTGAGATAATATAACATGAAATTTGAATTCATAAGCTCTCGATACATATAATCACTCGAATGAGGAGAATACAGTGGCTTCTCCAATTATGAGTGTCATAACGATATCATAGTGATAATAATGTCATAATTACTAGTTCCTCTTTAGATTCTATTGTAACTAGTAATTTTGCAGTAAACTAGTATTTACACAACACGAGGCTGTTATCACATTTCCTACAATGACACTGACTGACCTCAAACAAAATAAATAAAATAAGTACCCATAAAATAATAACATTTTATTTCGGTACAGGCAATTTTACACATAACAAGTAAAAAGAGCTCCTGGTCCCTAAACTAGGTTCATATAGACCCGTCCGATAGGTTCCAGGCCTCCTTCATCGGTGTATAAAGATATCTAGTTATTGCCAAAAAGTTACACATAACATGAAATAAGTTGATCAAGTATACGAAAACGGGCGATTGTTTACCAGAAGTTGTTTCCAAAGCTATTATAAATGTTCACCAAATGATTTGCGCACTATAGGGCAATTGTTTACCAGAAGTTGTTTCCAAAGCTATTATAAATGTTCACCAAATGATTTGCGCACTATAGGGCAATTGTTTACCAGAAGTTGTTTCCAAAGCTATTATAAATGTTCACCAAATGATTTGCGCACTAGACATTCTGTGGCAGAACCTAATTAGATAACCTACTCCTTTTCCACTTGGTCTGCGGTTAGGCAAAGGTCTTGTGATGCGATGTTGAGCAACAAACCACTGCCGGTGTTGTCAAACTCATGCATGATCTGATGATGACGCAGAAAAGCCGTTTGTTTTATAGAACGCTTTTAAAGCGCTCGTAACGAAGTTTGCTTAGCCGTTCTGAATTGATCAGCTAAGTTAAGGAACGTCCGCCGCGGTCAGGAGTTGGATGGGTGACCGCTAGTTGACATTACTACTGAGCGCTTCCGTGCTTCGGAGGGCACGTTAAGCCGTCGGTCCCGGTTGTTTTCTTAGGATGGCAGTCGTTACAGCATGGTGGTAGGGCACTTTGCGACCCCTACCTACCACGCTCAAGTATAAAATCTGTCGCCAAGCACCTAACGGTGTGTTCCGGCTATGCCCAACAGCTAATTGGTAAGAATGTATTCATTAATTTTGCTACATACTTTGATTTTTCTGGTAACTGGTTTATATATTGCAAACTACAAATGAATGGTTTATATATTGCAAAATACAAATGAAATTGGTTGATGTTTCAAAATTCTTGGTGAACGCGTTATTGTGAAAATGTGGTAAAAGTTAGAATTTAGCAACAAATATTACCGAATGAATACCATGTAATTGGTTTCAACTTCATTTATATATGTAGGTTTTTATCAGAGAAGTTAAGTATTCTTATGTGTATTCTTATGGCTATATGCTGTTTCTAATATCACAGTGAAGATGTATGTACACATGAGTAGGTTAGGTACTTCCTTAGTCAATTTAAATGGGACCAAATGACAAGCGCTAGCTTTCAAATTAAAAAAGAATTTTCAAAATCGGTTCACCCAGTCAAAAGTTCTGAGATAACAAACATTTAAAAAAATATTAAAAGGATATTTTTATCTTTAAAAAGGAGGATTTTTTAAAATAAGTTTTTATATATTTATATGACCTTTTTTCGGGCCAGAATAGAAAATTATTGCAATTATTTCATGAATAAAACTTTATTGATTGATTGATTTTTTTGTATTGGTTATAATTATATATTATTACACCAATACGTAGAATACGATAAGAATATTTCATTTACACACCCAAAGAAGGCATAAGAATAAAAAAATAACAGAAGTAGGTTTCGTTGTTACAGCAATATCTTCCTGGTCTCATATTTTTCGGAAAGAATGTCGACAAACAAAATAATTAACTATATCAATTTTAACTAGCATCTTCTAGATACTAAAGGTGAGTTAAACAATTTTAAAATATATTCACGTTCATGGTCAATAGAAATGATTGTCTAAAGTTATATGGTTGAATAATTTATTTACAAGGCTTCTTTTGATTTGTGGTATTTCCGGTATAGTGTCATAATATAATATTTTGGCTTAAATATATTGACAATAAACTTTATAAAATTAATAACTTATGGACGTACTGGTACTGTTCTTGAAATAAGAATCTAAAGACCTGTTCATCTCCTATTTACATTGCCGTAAAATGAGACAGAGGGAAAAATTGCCTGTGTAACACGTGAGCCGGGTGCTGCAAATCTCAGAAGCCGGTAATATACTACCAACGAGCATGTTCAGCGAGGGTTGGCATTAGAAGGCGGCTGTCCAAAAAACGAAAGATTACAAGAATATCTTTTGTTGCGATAGAAAATTATTTGTATAATTTATTTAATTTGGTATGGATTTTCGATGATATTAAATACTTTCCACTTCTAAAATGGTATATGGAACAATTAGCAGAATTCTAATATTAATCGAAATATTAAAGTAATTATTTATTCCACGCATATCGAAAGAAATCTGGAAACTATTTTTCGGGTCTAGAGCCTGGTTTAGGTTCCAGGAACTCCATTAAATTGTTTGTATTGCAATTTTCAACAATATCCAATGTTATTCAAAATAAACTATTATATACTGTACCTACTTACTACTCATGTTCGGGATCGATACGACCCACTATTAAACACTACGCGAAACGTGTGACTGAATCTTAAAACATACAGTCATGTCAATATTAATTAATTATCGTTGCTAACCTTTAAATCGGTTTTTCATCATTATCGAAAGCCTTAGCCGTAATCCCCACACAAGTCAGGAGTCTTGGGGATCACAGCTCATATAATGGAAGTTCTTCAGAAGAAGGAACTGCCCACCCCTCTTACGATTCACATAGAAAGATATAAGGGTGCAATTCTTCAAACCCGGTAACCAAAGCTTATCAAAATTTGGTTTGTATTGACTTTTTCAACCGATATTATAACAAAAGAAAAAACAATTTCTTATATAAACCCTATCTCCAAATACAGCACGTAAACATTCAAAATAAACAATCTACACACTAACGGAAATACAAAGCACATGCAATCAAATAAACACAACTCAGATATGGAACTGCATTCACTTTCATTTTGAGAATTCAACACCATTTCTATAATGCTTCAATAAAACGTAAATAAACAATTGACTTACTTAAATCAATGGCTCCATAGCATGCCCCAAACATTGCCGCGAGGCACACAACTCTACTCACTGACCGAATCATTGTTATAAGAAAAAATAATTTAATTTTAGTATTCAGGTAATTCACAACGCGACTAGTTCTAGCAAACTGGCGGCATCGTTTGCCGTCTTACAAGCTCCGAAGCCTTACTTGAACGACGATTGCATAAAAGACAGCCCAATGTCACGTACTGGTTCTCGGAATATTTTATATTCGACCATATCATAAACGTTAATTTAATATCAAATCGGTCCGACAATGGCACACGTTGACTTTGGAATATTTCGTTTATATTTTTAAGGAAGTGGCAGCGACGTAGCCTACGACGTCGACGACTGCGCCTGTGTTTTGTATTACAAGGGGTCAGGGTTTGGACTGGTTAGGTTAATGGTTTTTTTAAACCATGCACCTGCTTGAAATTGAGACATTATTCTCCTAAGTTGTCACATTACGTGTAATGAACATCTGGCCTTATATGTACGGCATTATAGCTCTATGGGCTTAGCCAGCCAATTATGGTGTACATACTGTATTGGGTTAGGCCCTAACCTTGACCTAAATACCCTAACCGGTAGGGCATTTTAGTCACAGTGAAATTTAGTCACAAGCAAAAGAGGCAGTGCTGCATTTAAATTAAACATAATACGTGAAGTTTTCTTACAAGCCAATTTATTTCAAAATATTGATAGGGACTTGGTATTATATAGCTATTGCTTTTTAGGCAAAAATATATACAGTCAGCATCTACCTATATGGTAATGATTGATATCTCTTAAAATTATTCTTAATTTAAACATGAAAATGATTGCTCGTTTTTTGTGGTTATATTTACATTTGAGTACATTCTGACCTGAATGTTAGTGACGGCGTGGGCTTAGGAGGTAAGCAGAAGGGAGAACTTAAAAGGAAACGCGCTCTCAAGTACGGCGTCCGATCACAGTGGTGCGGACTGCAGATTTTCTACTTTAGAGTGGCAGCTAGGTACTCGGGAATTCGCAAGTGCCCTTCTAACATGTTGTGATGTGAAGCTCAAATTACCTAGCAGCAATGAATATGACCATATTCATCGCTGCTAGGCCATCTCTGAATAACTTATTCATGATAAATCATTGGTATTACTTCACTAAGGGCTTGTTTCAGAATGTTCGAGTAAGTTCCGCTTATACTGCCCAGAACATATTTAGTAAACAAAACACTTTCTTTGCGTTTCACAGTCATCGATTTAGCCTATCCATCGGTTAAAGCTTGAAACAGGCTGCATGTCAACTGTAATTTCTATCATTCAATTATGTTATATGAGTTGGTTACCAACCCGAAACTTATTTGGACATTCTGAAACGTGGCCTGAGTCAAATTTACCTTTCATGCCAAAGTAAAAATTCAAAAACCACCTAGAGAGT
Organism: Plagodis dolabraria; assembly: GCA_963854805.1. Taxonomy (NCBI): domain Eukaryota; kingdom Metazoa; phylum Arthropoda; class Insecta; order Lepidoptera; family Geometridae; genus Plagodis; species Plagodis dolabraria. The sequence goes on from OY978442.1 coordinate 17,738,273, forward strand.
TCTGCGTAGATAATGATGCGGAGAAACATGAGCAAATGCAAAAATCGGTAATAGCTACTGATGCTTGAACTTACTTGCTGATTAAACATTCAATCAACCAACTTAATATGTACATACTAACGTATTGATGATAGAACAACAAGTGTGACAATATATCGCATAAATGCAAAAAAAATCGTACATATTATATAGTATAGTATGCGGTCAAAGATTTGAATTCCATCAAAATGTGTACGAAATTTTTTATCTTAGAGAATAAATCAGTTTTTCTGGTCACAATTAAATTCATTGTATAATTATACAATACAATATAAAATAAGATAATTATTACAACTAAAATGTATTTACAACTTAAAAACAATAATTGCGATTGAAGACGTCCAATTTAATATTTAATAACTACACAATTTTCTTGTCATCTGCAAATGAACATTTTTTTTATGCATGTTGGTTAAGCTTTGACCACTATCTCACCTGATGATAAGTGATGATGTGGTCGAAGATGTTGTTCAGGCTAATCTAGAATAACTGGCTCTCAATGACAGCTGCTGGAACACACCGTTAGGTGCTTGGCGCCAGATTTTCTACTTGAGGGTGGTAGCTAGCCAGGTGGGCATTCGCAAAATGCCCTACCACCATGCTATAACGACTGCCATCCGAAGACAACAACCGGGACCGACGGCTTAATGTGCCCTCCGAAGCAAACTTCGCTACGAGCGCATCAAACACATACTTATTATATTTGATCACAGCTTCAAAGACATATCATGAAACGACGAACATAATATCCATAGACAACTGGGTTCTATCTTGAATACCGCCCTGAAAAGTCAAATGCCATTTCAGTTCATTTTTTACACACATTCCGGATTTCGGACTTATCTTTTTAAATAATTGACGAGTTACAAAGTTCAAAAATATTTTTTTGTTTATTTAATGTCCATCACACTCACACCAAGTTCCAGTCATAAAAACTGAACTAGAAACATCACTATGATTTGATGCCGGCAACTTTATATTGAAATGTGACTAATCTGTCAGTTCACACCGTCTGATTTAAAATTCGACTATGCGGGTATTCACAAAATAATCTAACACCATGCTATATCGACTATTATACAAAGACAGCAACTGTTTGACGTGCCCTTCGAAGCACTCGTACCTAAATGCCACTAGCGGATTTGCTAGCGGTCAACCATACAATAATTACCGCAGCGGACGACGTGTAAGTAAAATCCGCTACGAGCCCTTCAAATAGGTGTTAATTCGGGTGCAATGACTTTCAAGATAATGTGAGCAAAGCAGTATTCTATTGTCAAATTCCACGATAACGTTAATATGAAACATCAACACGTTTTGGTAAACTTGCCAAGCTGATGCTGCAAGAGTTGATTTAATTGATAATTAATTATTTTACATGTTACATCTATTGGTAGTCAGAACTTGCATTTCTTACCGGATATTGATACACGCTGTATCAGTATCAACTCTGTAATATCCGTTGTACCGAAACCCATTAGTGTATCCTTATTGACTTGAAAGAGGTCCCATGTTCCACTAAAACGGTATCTGGCAGATATTAGGACGTACCTACATGAATAATTGCATCTAAGACCGCTTGACTTAAAGCTTCTTTACCAGATCTTAATTATTGGAATCTAATGATTCTTTCTATAAATAGATTGCAGTAATTACTGTGAATTTTTTACCCTCGTATTGCACGTATAAGCTGGTGTTTTTCTGCATGATTCCTATACATACTATTGAGTTGCGATGTGTGTTAATATTTGTGATTATCCGGTTATCATCACATTAAATATGCAATTTTTTGCACGTGCAATCAAGGGATTAGGTGTTTTTGTTGTTCCTCAGCTCTGTAATGGCTGCATAAATTTAGATAAAGTTAATTTCAGAGATATAATATTTAGATAAAGTTAATTTCAGAGATAAACATATCACTTGTGTTTATAAATATCATGATCCACGAGGTTTTAGCTTTTTTATACAATTTCCATCAACTGTAAGTATATACATTCCTAAGGATAATGCTTATCCAGTCCTAGTTTGAGTACCAAAGTATACCGACCAGGATTATAAATCCATCGAGTAGAGTTTAATTGAATGTCTGGAGTTTCTCAATTGTTTATAGACTTTCTTGTTTTAATCTGATTTACGTTGACTTTAAATTTATTTTTTGAGATAGATGGGCAATCGCGCTGGCGGCTCACCTGGTGGATCACCGTCGCCTAAAAACATCCGCAACACCAGAGATCTCGAGGATGCGTTGCTAGCCTTTAAGGAGTGAAAATGCTCTCTTCTTGAAGGAAGTTACAATTTTTGCAGTGGCCCATGCTTCTAATACTAATATATGACTTTTGTTCAAGATATACTATAGACATAGAATAAAACTATATACACAAAATGTATATACTTATAGAAGTTCTTATATAGCATAATACATTGTATATACATTCTTTATTTTACCTTTTCTTTCTCCTGCTGTTAAATATCACACGTTAAGTGGGTGTCGCTACAAAACGTACTTATTCTTCTACCACACTGCACTATTGGCTGTTATTTTCATATCTTGAATACCTACTTCGGTCTTCCACTACCACTACATCAGTCCACTTCCATAGTCAACACTTTTCGCATTACATGATTTTTATTTCCCCTGATGACATACCATATTACTCTTCAAATTTCTGTAATTGGTGCTACATTAATGTTTCCCCTGATTCCTAATCTTTTCTTTTCTATTTATATCACACACCCATCTCAACATTCACTTCAACATACTATGACTTTCATCTGTGCCTTTACTCCCCAAGTACCTACTTAGATCCATAATCACTAGCGATAATATTATAAAATTTTGTTTTGAAATTCATGGTCTAAGAGATACCTATTGCTATTTCATCCATCTTGCATTTATCCTATTCCTTATACTACTGACTACTACGCAATCGATATCAGCGTCGTTTTTGATCAATAAATCCATAGGTACAGAAAATCGGAGCAGATTGGCAGGTTACTCTAAGGCGGCGATACCATTTAACGACCAACGAAATCGCAGACAATTGTGCTCAGTTTTTATTCTGCTGACTATTAATCCAACACTCTTCAATCTTACCCCTGTCCATAGCAAACTGGGAACGTGGCGGGAAAAGAAGTTGCATTGTCAATTACAATCTCATCTCATTAATAGAGTGCCTCTTTTGTACCACATAGACTGAACAATCTGCATGTACCTTCCAGGTATCCATATCAATATCCAAGGACTTCCTTGCAAAATATCACCGAGTTTGAACAATTGTTACTTAAAATTATAAGAAACGTTTATATGGAATGTAGCTAAGATCATTAACCTTAAAGGTTAAAGCAAAATACACTTCCCTTATTTTTGCAATTCTTAATTACTTATACAACTATAATGCGATTCATCATCATCAGCCGGAAGACCACTATTGAACAAAGGCCTTCCCAAAGAACTCCACAAAGAACAGCTATCAGCCGCTTATAACTATTGGCTACCCACGCCTTTTACGATGTCATCAGTCAATGGGGGGGATTCTACCAACTCTACATCTTCAGGCGTAATGAGGTAACCTCTCGAGAACTGTTTTACCCCAACGGTATCAGTTCGTCAAGCAATGCGGCCCGAACATTGCCACTTCAACTTGCAAATTCTGAACGCTATGTCTGTGACTTTGGTTCTTTGGCGAATATCCACGTTCCGGATTTCATCGCGCAAAGAAATTCCGAGCATACCTCTCTCCATAGCTCGGTGAGCGAATCCGAGCTTGTCCATAAAGGCCACAGTTAAGAACCACGTCGTCTAAGTGACATAATTCATAACTGGTAGCACATGCTGGTTGAAGAGTTCGATCTTCAGGCTTTGCGCGATGTTCGACGAGAAGATGTCGCAAACGCTGCCCATCCGAGTTGGATTCTTCGGGCGACCTCTTTTCGACGATTTGGCGCACAAAATGATCACATCCGATTGGTTGGGTAATGGTAAAGGTTTGCATTGCAATTTGCATACTGCTATGTTTGAGATTTTTTACATATTTATTCGTAGTACCAAACACATAAAAATGGAAGCATACTGAGTATACTGTTGAAGATATGTTAATAAGGCGTATATTTCTACAAATAGGAAGTTCTACAAAATAAGTGCTCACTTTAGGCTTAACTTGCCTAATTTGGCGGATCGCTTATCATAAAATAATAATCACAATAGGTAATTGCAAGCTTTAGACCCTGCTTAGGCCAGCCGCTGCTGTAGATTCCTCGCCTACAATGGCGGATTGTTTAAGCGTTAAATTTGACAATTGTAAACAACTTTGATACGGGGTCAATCTTAAAACGAGCTGTTGCAATTCGGAACCCTTAATAGAGAGCACTACTCGGACTCGTCCAATTTTTGCATTTACTCTGTCATACATTTAGTATACCATCAAAGGAACTATCTAATGGTACCACGGCAAAAGAACGATACAAGCGACATGCTAGTTATTGTTTATATAACTGTGTCACCCTGAGATTGAAAATTCTGCGTATCACTGTACTCCACCCGTCACCATAAGGTACAGTACTGTATCAGCCTGATTGTCCACTGCTGAACACAGCCTCTTCCGTTAAGGGGGGATCGCCACGCTTGGTAGGCGTCTTGGGAATCGCAATTTAATTTTTAGTACCTCAGAAGGCGCTGCTGTCCACCTTATTTTACCTTTAGTCGCATCTTACGAAACCTTCATTTAGCAATGGAGGATACAATTCTAGCCCACCACCCCATGAGGCACCATAAGTTAGTCGTTATTCTTATGTCTCATACCTCGTTTGCTCATAATTTCCTCTTGCTAGCAGTAAACATCCACATTTTTCCATATGTGCTTTTGCTTGGAGGCATATTTGATACTGTGGTAGTACCCACCAGAACCGACTCTTTCACATGAGTCCTACCACCTGGTAATGGTAGACTTATATATATTTAAACTCCTATAAAATAACTTGGATTAAACTGCACAACATGATTCGTCATGCTTATCATTTGTTTTTCAAACAATTACAAAACACAAAAGCCTTTGTTACAATTTGTTACGGTTACATGCCCATACTTCGTTTCCTACGAGTACGTTGCTTAACATGAGTACCTATAGGTACGTATAAACATAACGTCAATTATTGTATTAAGTACTTAGATGCGATTACGAGGCCCGCAGTCCAATATATCCACTACTTTATATTTTGGCCTGTGACGAGGCCATACTTCATGATACAGTAATATTCCTCACTGATCATGCCAACGATGCAGCTATTGATATATGCTTACTCATAGTTAAGAAAACATATATTGATGGTACAAAACTACCGTACTATATTTACAGGAAAGAAAAAAATAAAACTCTAATTTGCGCTTTTTGGTTATTGCCGATAGTCTAGATAGTCTGGCTAGCCTTTGACGACAATCTCACGATGCTAAGAAGTCGAAGACGGCAATCTAGAATTGAAACAGGACAACAAACCTCAAGGACACACGGTTATGGGCTTGGCAACAGATTTTCTACCTTAGTTTGGTTGTATACCTAGCCAGGCGGATATGAAAGAAACTGAATGCCCTGCCAGCATGCTACGTGTCAGTGTTTTCAGGCCGCCCGACGGCCTCCGACATAGTCTGACGACTGCCATTCTAACCCTGTGGTTCAAGTCACGCAAATATGCGCTATTTGCACTGTGTGCACGCAAACGGTCGGTTCATAACTTGCTAAACGGACACCGCGATAGCATAGGGTGTGTTTTCCCTATGGAAGTGTTATTCACAAGAAGTATCACGGAAAAGTGACTTTATTTGTGAATCAAGTTTTGTGAACTCATTCTGGTTGAATAACATCGAATCGCGTCTCGATCACCAAGAAATTGCAGAATACTGATCAATTCTGAGGATTGCGAACAAGGATAATATATAAGCTGGTTAGTGACATAGAATTATTACATTTTTTGGAATTTTTATTAGCTAGTGCTCAGAACTTCTATATTTACATTGATTATTGCGCCACCTACAGAAGAATAGAGCAACTATCCCTAAGACGACATCTGTACAATAGCCGTGTAACTATTACAAGAATCGAAACCAATCATCTCGTTTATTTTGATTTATAACTAAAATAATAGACGTAATGAAGTGTGGCGGTTGCGGGAAATTTCTGAGCGGTGGCGCTGAATGCACTAAATGCAAGATAATGTTTCATAAGCAGTGCGTCAATCTCACGTCGGCTAATACTCCTAAACAATGGTTGTGTCCGAGTTGTATTGCTAGAGTGCCCAAAAAAGATAACAGTAACACTCCTATAAAAAGCTTGGGGGAGCCGGAGATCCAGGAAGAGGAATCCCACCTGGAGCTAGACGCCGTCGGCGAACAACAACAAATTCTAAATGAATTGAAAGCATTGAGGAACGAAATGAATTGTATCCGAGGGGATACAGGTTCATTCCGGGACGAAGTCCGTGGCGAAATGAAAGAGCTGAGAGCCATGTACCAAACCTGCGAATCCAAATTAGATGATTTTTCGGTCCGACTGGATAATAATGAGTCTAGGCTGAAACAGCTTGAAGACTCTTGTAAAGACACAGTTAACCTTAAGACTGAAATATATCTCTTGAAACAAGAGCTCAATAATAAAGAACAGATAGCTCTACAAAATGACATAGAGATAAGTGGAGTCACTGAAAATAATGGGGAAAATATTGTGCATATTGCAGGGGTACTTTTTAGCAAAATTGGCTTAAAAGTTGACGAAAGAGACATTGTAGAGGCTCGACGAGTGGGTCCAGTAAGCGTAGGAGCAGATGGCAAACCACGAACGAGACCCGTGGTAATACGCGTGACTAGACGTGCTGTGCATGAGGAAATATTGAAGGGGGCACGCGCGCGTCGTCATATTACCACTGCTGACATTGATCTCTCGGGGACGCCTCGTCCTATCTACATAAATGAGCGCCTAACAAAGGAGAATAGGCTTATTTTTGGACGAGCTCGGCAATTGTGCAAGGAGTACAAATGGAAATTTGCCTGGACGCGAGAAGGCAAGATATTTGTCAGGGAATCTGATGGAAAACAGGCCTTTCGCGTTCGTAGCGAAGGAAATTTGGTCTCTATTTTTAACTTGCGTCGTAATTCTAATAACTAATCTAGCTAAAATTTTTTTGTTCTTGAATTATTATGGTTCCTCTGTAAAATTTTATATTTATTTTTATTTCTATTTCTACGTACATTTTATCAGAAGCCGGCTTTGCGCTATAAATTCTGTATTTTCTTGTTCACTTAATTTTGTATCTGTGTTTGTGTCTTGTAATATTTTAATTATATACACACATGTTCTGTCATATAATGACACTTTACACTTCACACAATTACACACATTCTCACTTACTCTGTGCCTATATATATATGCTACTCCTTGTAATTTTTTACCCTTTGAGTATGGATAATACGCCTAACAATAAAAAAAGTGTGAGACTAGGTCTATTGAACGTTCGGTCGCTCAATACTGGGAGAGATGAGCTTGAGGCAAGCATTGTGACTCATAAGCCCGATATATTGGCCCTCAATGAAACATGGATCAAAGAGGGTCAAGATATTATTGCCCCAGTACTTCCAGGGTACGTTCTTAAGTTAAAATCCCGTAAGGTATTCCGTGGTGGTGGAGTGGGCTTTTACATTAAAAAAGGCTTAAAAGCAAGAGTTCGTGCCCATCCAGAGTCGAAACTAGAGCAATTTGTGGTTGGAAGTTTCACTACCAGGTTCACGTATGGCATTAGGTACTGCATATAGGTCAGAGACCACTAAGGTAGATGTAGGTCTCGAGGCTTTAAATGAGTCACTGAGTACTTTTGCTTATTGCGAGTATGTATGTCTGCTGACTGATTTTAATATTGATGTACTGAAAACGAATCAACGACATTCTAGGGAACTAGCTACATTTTGTCTTCATCAAAACCTTGTTCAAGTAGTAACTGAACCGACTAGAGTTACTAACTCTACAGCAACTTTATTAGATCTCAGTATAACAAACGTGCCTGATAAATGTAAAAAGATTTCCGTCATACACAACAGAGGTAAGCGATCACGGTCTTGTTTTGGGCGATTTTAATATTAGAAAACAGAAACCTGTAGTACGTTTTGTAGAGTCACGATCATTGACAGGTATTAATTTTGATTCATTTCAAAGTGATTTGAAATTCATACCGTGGCAAAATATCATGGAGTTTCAAGATGTTCAGTCTAAAGTAGAAAAATTTAATGAAATAATCATGGTGCTGTTTGATAAACACGCCCCTTTAAAAAGGCGTCGGGTTCAAGAATCTCCTAAGCCATGGATAACTTGCAATATTAGACTAATGATGACTTTAAGGGACGAAGCCCTACTCAAAGCAATCACTAAGAAAACAGATTCCGCAAAAACATATTATAAAAATTTAAGAAATTTTGTAACAGCGTCAGTAGATCGTGAAAAATCTGCATTTATCACACACTACATTAATAGGAATTTAAAACAGCCTAAAAAAATGTGGAAATATTTAAAAAAACTTAAGACATTGAATAACAGTGCTATGACTTCTATTCCTGATCATTTAATGGACTCTAATAGAATAAACAATCATTTTCTTAATGTACCTGGAGATGGAGTAGTTGATAACAAATTAATAGCATTTTTTCAGAGTAATAAACGATGTCAAAACGTTTTTTCTCTTAGCACCGTGTCTGAAGAAACTGTTGGTAAAATATTATTAAAAATTAAAACAAAAGCTCCAGGATTTGACGGCATAAATTCAGAAATGATTCAACTTACACTTCCAGAGAGTCTGACACTCATTACAAATATAATTAATTCTTCCATTCTATCGGGTGTTTTTCCTTCTGCTTGGAAGCGTTCAGTAGTAAAACCGATACCTAAATGCAATTCTGTAGAAGAACTAAAAGACCTTCGTCCGATCAGTATTTTGCCCGTGATATCAAAGGTTTTGGAAAAGGTAGTTTATATTCAAATGGAAAAATTTATTAATCAGGAAAATATTTTACCTAAACATCAGTCTGGTTTTCGTAAGAGTTACGGAACAGAAACAGCTCTTTTGAAAGTCACTGATGATTTGTTATCAGCCTCAGACTCTGGTTTGGCTAGCATTCTTGTACTGTTAGATTTTTCACGTGCATTTGAATGTTTAAACCCCTATCTTCTGGTTGCGAAGCTTTCGTATTATGGTTTTTCACCAGAAACATGCGAATGGTTCAAAAGTTATCTCATTGGTAGAGAGCAATATGTAGAGCTGGAGAACAATAAAGGTAGCAAAATTGTTTCTTCAGTCGAAAATGTATTAAGAGGCACACCACAGGGCTCAATTTTGAGTCCCATTTTGTTCTCTTTATTTACAGCGGACCTAGCTGAACATATAAAAGCGTGCAATTACCATCTGTATGCGGATGATACACAAATTTATCATAGTTTTGAACCAGCACATACCAAAGATGCCATACAATGGGTTAACAAAGACTTAAATGAAATTTACGAATGGGCTCGTCGCAACTCTTTGGTCCTAAACCCATTGAAATCCAAATTTATCATTTTAGGTACTAAAACGCAAATCAGTAAAGTCGTTTGTAATGATCCTAGGCTTGCAATAAATTTTGTACAAATACCTTTGGAAACAGAAGTAAGAAATTTAGGGATAATAATGGATAGTGCATTAAGATATGAGAAACATGTGAACGATAAAATAAAGAATGCGTTTTATAAATTAAAAGTTTTATATCCCATAAGAAAATACATTTCTGAAGAGGTAAGAGGTTTACTTTGTGACCATTTAGTGCTCTCTCCATTTAATTACTGCAGTGCCGTATACGGTCCGAGAATATGGGTTAAGACAGAAAACGCTATACAACGTGTTCAAAACGCATGCGCACGTTTTTGTTTTAACATACCCAGGAGAGATCATGTCACGCCATATTTAGTAAAAAAAAATATTCTGAACATGAAGTTACGCAGAGAACTTCATCTTGCGTGTGTTACCCAAAAAGTGCTATACAACAAAAAACCAGAATATTTATTCGAGAAATTATCATGGTCCAAAGATATTCATCAGGCTAATACTCGTTCTAAGCACAGTAACACTTTGGCTATCCCATTCTTCAAAAAACCAGGTTTTAAGGGTTGCTTCAAGTTAAGAGCGGCTAAAATTTGGAACGATCTGCCGCCACCTTTGCGAATAATACGTTGTAGTGTAACATTTAAGATACAGGTTAAGTTAAATTTGCTAGTCCGCCAAAGACATAACTTCGAGGCAATCTTTAGAATCCACAGTTAACACCATAGGCTAGTCTAACTAACTAAGCATAGTAAGCAAACACATACACACACACACACACACACACACACATACACACACATATGCACGCACACATCCATTGGCACAAAAACATACAAAGTTTTCACCACTCATCTACTTACACATTTACAAACTGACATCGGCGCCCCTAGGGCATGGCGGTATTGGACTTATTGGCAATACCGGTATTATATCGGTATTAATATTTTCAATACCGGAATACCGGTATTTCGGTATTTTTTCGGTATTACACTATAAATGTTAAATACGAAGAAAATTATATTTTCCATGTAATATTGTTTTAGACTGAATTAATATACCTATTTTATTATAATAAAATCATCGTGAAACAGTAATTTTTTTAATAATTTTTGTTACTTCTCTTATGTTTTTTTTATTATTCCAATAAATAATCAAATATTTATTATATATTATAACTTAAAACAATCAGATATAATATTAGTTTGGATAAAATTCGTCACTGTAAACGCTATTTCGGATTCAGTACTAATTGGAGGTAAGGTCTTATAAAGTTCATCCCAATAAAGTCCTCTATTGCCGCCATTTTCGTACTCTGTCATTTCCGTGTGTATAATTCAATAATGTATCGCATAAGATTTCATCATCTTTCGGATCAGAGTCATTAGATTCGTTGTCTATCCCTTGTGATTAGTGTAAAATATCAAGTATTATATGTTATATAATGTATAATATATAAAATATAGTGTATAATATGTACTTTTCTCTTTTAGAGATTTGTCGATCGTTTTATTTAATTCTTATTAAATTGAAGCTGAACCGGACGTCGAGGTGCCGGTTCAGCTTCAATTTAATAAGAATTAAATAAAACGATCGACAAATCTCTAAAAGAGAAAAGTACATATTATACACTATATAAAAGTACGATTGTGGTTGTGACGATGACCTCGACGTCATCGTCACATCCAGTTTTGTCACTATCTGCTGATATTGCCGAATGATCGATCTGAGTAGGGTAGATACGCTTTATGAGGCTTATTAAATTTGAACGAATTTAGAGTTTCTAACTTACCGATTATCTCTTAAATTATAGTTTTTTCGTAATATTGTCTCGAAAACGGAAACTACCCACACCGTTCTTACGTATCTATGTATATATACGTATATGTATATATGTATCAGCTGGATTGTCCACTGCTGAACACAGCCTCCTTTATTAAAGCGGAGTTTGCCATAATGTCCACGCTTGGTAGGCGTCTTGGGGATCGCAGTGTGAGATATCAGTTCATACACAGTTCTTATCACTGTAATATACTCGGAAACACTGATTACCGTATATACCACGTGCATGTGCGTAGTAATAAGATAATTGTGAATAGAGAACCGACGAATCAAGTGAGAGCGCACAATGCAGTTGAGAATATGGGTGAGATAAAAAGATGACCCGCGCGGGTCTGAAGGGCGTGCGGTGGTTGGCGGATGATATGTCAGTTTTGTTAAGCTATATAAAAAAACAGTATAAACAGTACTACCACCACATATGTAAAACAATGTATGTGCTCAAAATTGCACGAGGAACCAGTCAAGGTGTCCACCTTGACTGGTTCAAGGTGTCCACCTTGACTGGTTCCAATCTTAAAATGACATTTTTTATTAAGTAGAAATCAACGTTACCTAATTAGATTATGATTTTTTGGTTATTGAAGTCGGTTTATTAAATCATTTGTGAAAAGTAAACGTAAACTGCGCATTAATTTAAAACCATAATATTTAAGAAGATGTTTATGTTATTCATATAAGTAATCTTAAGCCGCCGTATTGGTTTTTAAGCCTTTGATTAGTTTTCATGCATATAAACTTCTTTTTTGTCATAATACCGAAATACCGGTATTTTTCATTCCAATACCGGTATTTGAAAGTACTCTAAATAGGCCGGTATTACCGGTTTTTCGGTAATACCGTATACCGGTATCCATGCCCTAGCGCCCACATTGTTGTTACTTGCGCAAGTTTATATAAATAACTATTTAACAAAAATTATTCATTATATAGATCGTATTATTATTATTATTTTAAATTAATGTATTATTATTTATGATGTTATTAAATCTATCGTATTTGCAAAAATCCTATTCATAGAATGCTGTTTTGTCTGTGCCTAGATATATATTTATTTTGTAGATTGGTAGTTCTTGAACTCGCTTTTTTTTCTACTCTTTTTTTTTTTTCTCGGCGAACATCTTAGTCCGAGTTCAGGATTATACTGAAAATCAGTGTTATGGTTGCAACTTAACAGGTGTGGCCATAACTCAAACTGAGTGTATTCCTTTTGCTATAAGTTTTATATTGTTTGTAAGAAGTTGTATGTAATTTGTTTTCTTTTTTGTAGCAATAAATAATTATTCTATTCTATTCTATTATTCTATAATGACGTCATCTTTGACGTCATCTCCGGCCGCAAACAACGCTCACAGAAAAGTGGTAGTGCAATGTATGCGCAAACGTCAAACTCAAATCTTGACAGATAGATGAGGGGATTTTTATTGTTGTGGTTAGAATGTTGATCGTACAAACATCTGTTCACAAAAGAATGCCTCGAAATGCAATACTTCTATTATCAATAATTGACGTAAAGGTTATTTTGGCTCAATTGCCAAAAAGCAAATTGACAGTTAGCAGATGTTATAAGCGCGGCTACATATCGGTTCACATCGTTTGCGCGCAAACAGTGCATATTCTCGTATTTCAGTTATGAACCAAGCTTTTGTAATGTATGCAGTGACAGCAGCGTTTGCGTGATTTAAACCGTAGTGTAAGTCAACAATCGAGAACGACAGCTTTACGTGCCCTCCATCGTTTATCAGAGTACAGAAGCGCTCATTAGTAAATGCCACTAACTACGGACACGCAGCCAAGTATAGTGACCGAAGCGGACACAAGCTCTGCTTCAAATATGTATTCCTACACGCCTCCATAGTCTAAGCCTATATAGTAAGTTCACCTCAAAAGTAGAGACCTAAACGACCAAATCGCTAATAAACGAAAGCAAAGTACCAATACAGACATAAGACGAAAGGTTAACTTAAGGATAAGGTCCTTAAGATAGGTATCTATTAAAACGTAAGTCTTGAACTTGATATTCCAATCCCGGCCTAGAGTCACGACGCCTGAAAGAATCCTGATGTCCCATCTAGAAGTAGATCCATTCCATGTAGAAGGGTCATCAGGGGATGCACGAGTCTTCCAAGCAATCTATTATATAAGCCCTCAAGCAGTGATACATAGTTGCGACTTCTAGTTTATATCGAACATTGCCATTTTTATAAAGAAGAATATTCTCATAATAGCATACGTACATTAAGTTTACTAAACAAAAATAAATCTAGTTAGCCTTCGCGGAAACAGAATGATTGTCACTATTGTATGCGGTTAACAGCTTAGGTACCTCTGTAATAGAATTAACTCATTATTCAAGTTATATAATTTACATGATTACCTAGCCAAGTGCATGAAAAAATGCCGTCTCATGTGATCCTATTGCCAGTAGGTACCTACTTTTAAATCTTGACGGAGCGATGATGTTTGAATAGGTACCTATATATTTTATAAATAAGTTACTAATTGCTGAAATTAATTTGTTAATTTTGTTATTTTTTGGAGTGAGGACGTAGCAACTGGACAAACCTCTGCGAGGTTTTTTGTTGCTATCAGTTAATAACTATGTATTATAATATGTTCTAAATAAATAAAATAAAATGATGGTCAATTAGGAGCTTGAAACGGAAAAAAGCACATAGTCGAAATGAGAAACTTCTCCTCTAAATAAGAACCTTCTCCTTTTTTTGGAAGCCTGTTATCCTGTGTATTATCCTTTGTTATCCTGTTAACAAAATATGAATTATCCAAAGTACAATAATGGATAGATTCAGGCGTTACTTTCCGGAAATCCATATTTAATAATCTATACTTATAATAAAACTGTAACAGGACCAATTCTGTATATGGCAGATATTTTGAAAAAAAAAATTTACAGTACTCTGTAGCTGATACTGATGCCGAAACTGTATTTTTTTTATTTTTGTCTGTCTGTCTTTATCCCGGCCGCGTATCACTCCAAAACTACTGGATGGATTTCAATGAAACTTAGCATGGTTTGAGTTCATACTACAAGGTAGGATAATTTAGCTTTTTATCCCAAAATTCAGCATTGTTCCCTTGGGAGAGGGGATGAAAGTCAAAATATACACTTAGTTGTAATTGATTAACGCGTAGTCCGATTTCTTACGTTCTTTTTAGGGTTCCGTACCCAAAGGGTAAAATCGGTCTGTCCGGCTGTCCGTCCGTCTGTCCGTCCATCCGTCCGTCCGTCCGTCTGTCACCAGGCTGTATCTCAAGAACGGTGATAGCTAGACAGTTGAAATTTTCACAGATGATGTATTTATGTTGCCGCTATAACAACAAATACAAAAATTTGACCAAGTGCGAGTCGGACTCGCGCACGTTAAAACAAAAAAACCGGCCAAATGCGAATGGGACTCGCGCACGAAGGGTTCCGTACCATTATCTGAAATTTTATTGTATGGGTGCCCCCTTAATTATTTATTCTAATTTAATTCATTATATTTAAAGAAAACAAGACTAAATATTCTGTGAATAGTTAAAGCGTCTACCAGTCACCGTCATTAGTATCGAGCAAGAAACGGTAAAAAAATCAATTGTTGTATTTATGTACCATTAGCTATACAACATTAGACTTCATATTTTAACCTTTTTAGGGTTCCGTACCCAAGGGGTAATAACGGGACCCTATTACTAAGACTTCGCTGTCCGTCCGTCCGTCCATCCGCCTGTCACCAGGCTGTATCTCAAGAACGGTGATAGCTAGACAGTTGAAATTTTCACAGATGATGTATTTCTATAGCCGCTATAACAACAAATACTAAAAATAAAATAAATATATATATAATAAATATTTATTTTATTTTTAGCTATCACCGTTCTTGAGATACAGCCTGGTGACAGGCGGATGGACGGACGGACGGACAGCGAAGTCTTAGTAATAGGGTCCCGTTATTACCCCTTAAATATTTATTTTATTTTTAGTATTTGTTGTTATAGCGGCTATAGAAATACATCATCTGTGAAAATTTCAACTGTCTAGCTATCACCGTTCTTGAGATACAGTCTGGTGACAGGCGGATGGACGGACGGACGGACAGCAAAGTCTTAGTAATAGGGTCCCGTTATTACCCCTTGGGTACGGAACCCTAAAAAGGTTAAAATATGAAGTCTAATGTTGTATAGCTAATGGTACGGAACCCTTCGTGCGCGAGTCCGACTTGCACTTGGCCGATTTTTTTAATTAGAATAGTGGTGCTTTAAAAATTATCACGTAAACATTTCAAAGTCATCGGGTTTGTAGTTCAGAAATTACAGACATCACAACCTAAATATTACGTTCCAAATAACTTGACACATTTTATCGTATAGGTATGACTTTGACTTTGCTAATACTGATGCAAAAACTGTTTCTTTTTTCTTTCTGCCTGTCTGAATCCCGGCCGCGCATCACTCCAAAACTACTGAATGGATTTGAATGAAACTTAGCACGATTCGAGTTCATACTACGAAGAAGGACATAGGATACTTTTATCCCGAAATTCAGTACGGTTCTCTTGGGAAAGGGGATGAAAGTTAAAATGTACACTTAGTTGTAATTTATTAACGCGTAGTCCGATTTCAATCATTCTTTTTTTGTTACAATAGTGGTAATTTAATTATTTTCCCGTAAATATTTCAAAGTCCTCAGTTTTGCAGTTAAGAAATTACAGATATCACAAACTAAATATTTCGTTTTAAATAACCTGAACCGCGGAATGTTGAGAAACCCTTGAACGTACGGCTCATCATAAGCCCATAGGAAGCCCGGAACCCCACGGGAAGCCCGACACCCCACGAACAGACCGGCATCACACACAATTATTTAGTTTTGCAAGCTTGCTACGACAAAACTCTAAAATGTGGTACATTCACCACAATCAGTTTTTATAACTACATATCTTTCTTTTGCCGGATACATTTCGGAGACTGCGCAATGGAAGTGCACAATGTTGTCTTAGGTTTTCGCGATTGTTACACTTTGTAATTAAACAACTTTAAACGGTTTAAATCGCGTATATTTATCATTATTTTTGTCCCGACGTTTCAAACACTTTGTATTGATCTTGGTCACGGGGTGACTGTCGGGACAAAAATAACGATAAATATACGTGATTTAATCCGTTTAAAGTTGGAAGTGAACAAGTTTAGTAGATTGTAATACAATGGTCGTAAGGAATTGATAACTTTCACCCGCGTTCAGCTCTCTACTTTACATTTCGAATTTAAAAAAAGTAAAAAAAGTAACTTTTCTAAGAATTATTCATTGAAAAAATAACTTACTTACTAAAAAAATATTGAGAGGATAGAACTATTTGTGAAAAAATTTCACAAATAGTTCGTACGTAAAATTTTGTTTGGAATATTTACGGGCGGCTATTGCCCGAAGAAGAATCTCTCTGCTTTTCACTACTAATATAAGGAATAACGATATAAAATAGTATGTTTTTTATATTATTTATTTTGATTTTAATAACATGAGCAGAACCTATTTCAAATTAATGCGGCTATAGTCCAAGTAGGAATCGAAGACTTACATACGTGTTATGCACTCTACTTTTCATTTAAAATATGAGGACGGTAAAAAAATTTTAGTTTTTCTAAATATTTACTAAAAATAATAAACATGAGTAGAAGATACAAAGATACACTAGGAGTTAGAACAATGAAATTTAGGGAAATTTTTAGTTAGTTTTTTTTTACCTTATATTTAATTACTACCCTGCCAAACATAGTTGTTATTAATTTTTTTTATAACAACAGAGTATTTTACAACGAAAAATCTTAGACATATAAGTTTGTTTACACCAATGGTACAATTGTAACAAGTCATTCCGGCCCAAGAGAAGGAAGCATTTACTATGAGTTTTTCCCGGCCTTAGGTGGGAAGGAGCCTCTCCTACCCGCTACTCAGATCAAACAAACACTACTTTCCGAGAATGAGAAATAAAAAAAATATGTTTGATCTACCGTCAAACAAACCGCCGCTTTAAAATCGAAATTCTAAAGAAACGCACAATGTACTTTGCTTCAACATTTATTGCGCGAACCGGGAAAGAACTCTCTGAGTTACTTAACTAATGTCTTCTGGAAAATACAACCCGGGAGTTTTGAAATCCAAAGTAAAAAGCTCCACTCTGAGCTATGGTATACTATAAGAGTACTTCACCGCAGACCACAGTGTTGCTTAATATGGGATAAACAGTGCACAAATGTGAATAATTAGTCTGCAGGTACGGCAATCGCGAACGAAGTCGCGGGTACACCTAGTAACAAATACTTTTAAAAGTATCCTAAAAAATATTAAATAATATTTAAATAAACATTTAAAAAAGCATAAAATTATATATCTAGTGACAATTCCGCCTAATTTTCCTGTTATCTACGTGACGTCACAGACATCACGCAGCCTAACCGGAAGAATACTTTTAGAATGGCGATTGTCCCATATAAAAACAATCTGTTTTGATTTGTTAATGATATAACTGGTCACATTTTAGAGTGAATTAGACGTGAAAATTCATTATCGTTCGGAGACGATGAGATGTAGACAACGACTACATACATTGACAATAAGGGTTTCTCTGTTTGTTAGAAAATACTGGTGTTCTTTAAAGTTACAAATTAAACCCTATAGAAAGTAGACCCCTAAAGGAGTGAGTTCTCCGACCACTCTGAGGTTTTTCGACCGATTATTAACATATATATTTTACCGTAAGGGTAGGCTTTAAACTTTTGGCAGAATATACATTTAACTAATAAAAAATGCGCCTTAATGGGAGTGCTGTGTCATGGGCGTACAACCAGGGCTCCTAACCATCATAATACCCTAAAACCAGAAAGTTAGGGGATATTCTCCCAGCGAAAGCATTCCCAAAACTAGTTGGCGTTAAAGGAGGCCGGGCATAAAGTTTTTCTATAAAATCTGCAAACAGCAGTGATATTAAAAAGTTCTGTGGGCAGAGTTCTGTCTGTCGGTCCGTATGTGAAGGATCAACTTATTCCATTTTGGTAAAGTGTACCATAGCTCTGTGAATAAACGGAATAGTTATCGTGTCAAGGTTGATTTTAAAATTGTGTAAGCCAACTAACCGTATTTTTTATTTGTAATAGGTTTTTCTTTGACCACAGTCTCACCCGATGTTGTTGATATAACAAGCTTAACCTCAAACAAGGTCAAAACGTTCTTAAGGGCAGGAGCCAGAACACGTGCACCGTTAAGTGCTCCACTATGTTTTCTACTCGAGGATGATATTTAGCCAGGCGGATATTGACAAAAAGCCCTTCCAACATACTCGTGTTGAAACTCAAACTCACTGTAGGATTCGAAACATTGATCTGCTGCACGGCACTCCCTTACAATAGCTACTATACTGTTTCAATTTTTTACCTCAATGATAGGGCTTCGTATTGTCATTTGACTTTAAAGATACTGCTTTTATAAGGACTGTAGGTACATAGCTACTGTTACCGGCTAAACTAGTGGCACTTGCAGCCGGTTGCAAATCGTCATGCACGACAATAACATGTACAGGAAAATCTAGTATAATTTGTTCAATTCAGGTAAAGTATACCGTATATAGGTATGCAAATATAAATAATCAGCTCTGGTACCTTGTCGCGACTGATACAAAAATAATAAAATATTTAATAATAACAAATATTTTATGGAAACATTAAACTCATATTTTAATATAATCGAGACATGTCTCGATCGTGCGCTCGTTGAAACGAACGCGTCGAAAGTTCTTTCGGTTTGGCTGCGTGGCGTTTATGACGTCACGTAAGCTTAACACGAAAATTAGGTGGAATTGTCACTAGATATATTTATTTACGTTTTTCATGTGTTTTATTAAAATACTCGTATTTGTAATGATTAAATATGGATTTCCACAAAGTAACGCCTGAATCTATCCATTATAATAAAATTTTATTAAAAAAATTGTAAGCCTTAATAAAATATTCTTCCTACACTAAAAATAAGTCTGGGTCATTCTATTTTTTTTTAATGTTATTGTGACGGAACAAGCTCGAGGCCCACCTGATGTTAAGCAGTATCATCTGCCTATAACAGATGCATTTCGTCACAAATCACAAATTGCACTGTAACATTACTTATTCAAATTAGTTCCATAAATGTACCTAATTCCATTTAACTATTGACGTCGGGGGCAATGACGTAATAGTTCCCGTTGCAGTTGTTTTTTATAACAATATTAGACATATTTCAGTGTTTTATGCTGTACATTACTATGATAGTTCAATTCTTAATTATGTTTAAGTTTTGGCATTATCTCGTCGCTATACACTAGAGCTTGAAATCATATTTATATACTGATAAAAACTGATGGTGCATTTTATTTTCGGCTCAGGTATGAGATTATTTATTTTCATACCCATTTCTAGATTTAAAACATGGCTATTGAGGTTCAGTATGAGAAAATGGCCTCCGTCTATGTATACCTTTGGTAATTGACTGTATCTTTTGTACTGTATCATCACGTATGACGTAGATAGAAAACTCTTTATTGAACACCTTAAACACCTTAATGAGTTGGATGGGTGACCGCTGGTGACATTACTAATGAGCGCTTCCGTGCTTCGGAGGGCACGTTAAGCCGTCGGTCCCGGTTGTCTTAGGATGACAGTCGTTATAGCATGATGGCAAGGCATTTTTATGGCCGGCCTGGCTAGCCACCACCCTCAAGTAGAAAATCTGTCGCCAAACATCTAACGGTGTGTGTCCTTGAGAACCAGGAATTCTAGGTTAGCCTAAATAACATCTTCGACCACATCATCACTTACAACTGAACAATTGACCTATCACGTAGTTACCTATCGCACGATAGCAATGAATGGGTTTTTTGTTCACCGTCGCTTATTTTCGATTTTAATATATTTAATACACTTGTCAATAACAAGGAAGGACCGTGCGTAATAGGAAAGAATACGGAATGCCGTCCAACCTGTGAAGTAACAGATTTTTTATTATATAAGTATAAATCGACAATAAGTAATAATTGACATTTTATACAAGAATATTTAACAATAAGTAACAATAAAGGCCCGTGGGGTGCCAGGCTAGAATGTCACGAGATCACCACCCCATTGCTACATGTGGGTGACGTAAGAGGCGACTAAGTAAATGTAAAACACAGGAAAGTGGGCAGCAGCGCCTTCTGAGGAACTGATAACTTAAACTGCCATCCCCATAGACTCCTTCCAAGCGTGGGGATTACAGCAAAACTCTCCTTAATGGGAGAACACAGCCTTTCAGCAGTGGACAATCCGGCTGATACAGTACCAACAAAATAATAATCGGTAACTTCGATTAGGATTTTATCGGCAAAATTGGTTAGAGAAGTGCTATTTTCAAAATGTGTGTTTCTCCAAATATGTAGTTATTGACATATATTGCACTTCCCGCAAGGTCACTGATATCCTAAACAAACATTAGTACAAATAAAATTTGATTTGCAAATGATTAAGTAAGTAATCCACTTAACATTGAATGTTCTACCCAAAGTACCCAAGTAGAGTTCATGATTCATGCTCGTCCGTTCCTAAAGGACAAAACAGTCTTATTAAAAGGCGGTGAAAAGACTGAAACGTGCTATATAGCTTTACTTGAACAATTTTTTAGCAAAACTGGTTGAGTTTGTAGCATTGAAAATCGTGTGTAATCTTGATAATATTCTCTAAAGGCAGATTAAATCCGAAACACGCTTCCGTAAAATTTTCTCTATGAATAAAACTGCAAAGATGAGTTCAAATAACGCTTTTTTCTCAAACATGCTTGGAAATGTGAGCATTATTTTGTCAACCTTTTTCGAGATAAATCGAAATTGCTGTACTGGCCAAATACATGCGCGCAGCGGCCGGTAAAAAATATGTGAAAATCTATATCTGTCGTGTATAGCGGCCAAATAAATTGCATAGTAAACTCATGTCTGTCGTGTAATTTAAAAATGGAACGATCTTTTACTTCGAAACATGGCAACCAAGGAGGTAACATATCAAAGGTTTTATTTAAATTTCGAGCTGGCTTGCAAATAGAACGCTGTTTATAGAAAAACAAAAACAAATGAACACTTTAACGCGGGCAATTTTATTGTTGTTTGTTGATAGTCATTGATTTTGAAAAGTAATTGTTTCGACAAAATGAATTCAAGCGAAGACAATGAGTGTGATGAACTTAATTCAACGCCACCTGAAATTCAAGAGGCGGCCTGAGGCATAATAGAAAACTTGTTACCGCCAAAATCGAAAGAAAAATATTTGAAAACCTATGAAAATTTTATTCAATGGAAGAATGAAAGAAAATTCAAAAGCCTTATCCGAAAACGTTTGTTTGGCTTATTTCGGCGAACTCGCCAAGAAACTTAAGCCGAGAACGCTATGGGTCATCTATTCAATGCTAAAATGCACAGTTTTAATGAAACATAACGTGAATTTAAAACAGTACCTATTCAAATCTGACTTCAATGCAATTGTACATTTAACAACTGTATGTTCAAATAAAAAATTCTGCCTAGGTACTACTTAGTTTTAATTTCCGCGCATTATTTGAGAAAAGCACTATACAAGCCTTGGCCACAACTAGGCATTGATGGACTTACGTATGTGTGCCTCGGCTTCGCCTGGGCCCACATTTACACGTTCGTCCATCAATGCCTCCTTTGCTGGCCGCTGCAGTAATGTACTATAACGTTCTTAATTATTTGTGTATGTGTATAAAAATATAACCTAAAAATAACAAATCAAGAGGGACAAGTAAGATGGTGTCAAATGCTAAAATTTCGTCACAATCGGACTGCATGGGAGAGAAAGAAAGGCAGCGATGGTAAAATGAGATTGAGTGAAAATCGATAGAAATCTTATTAACACAAAACTAGTAACTTAAATCGTTAATATAACTTAAGTTGTCCCATTTTATAAGGTTTTCCTATTATATTGTTATATATCTATACACATAGTTATGGTTACTTACTACTAACATACGTAATTTACAGCCAGTTAGCAGTCTCATCCTATAGAGAAAACTCTAAGGTAACGTGCTTTGGAATTAACTTGCCCCTAAAAAATATGATCAAAATTAACATATAACTTTCTTACTATTACAAACTCAATATATTTCCGTATAAACTCTTTTCAAGTAAACCTATTTAGTAGTGGTCACTTGGTCAGCTCCTTTAGTTACTAGTTTTGTGTTCATCAGTTAATTTTTTTAATTTTTTTTTATGCCTGATAGGTTATCCTTTGACCACTATCTCACCTGATGGTAAGTGATGATGTGGTCGAGGATGTTGTTCAGACTAACCTAGAGTTACTGGCTCTCAAGGACAGCTGCCGGAACACACCGTTAGGTGCTTGGCGACAGATTTTCAACTTGAGGGTGGTAGCTAGCCAGGCGGGCACTTGCAAAGTGCCCTACCACCATGCGTTAATAAGCAATCTTTCGTTTTT
The DNA here is from genome assembly GCA_963854805.1 of Plagodis dolabraria. Taxonomy (NCBI): domain Eukaryota; kingdom Metazoa; phylum Arthropoda; class Insecta; order Lepidoptera; family Geometridae; genus Plagodis; species Plagodis dolabraria. The sequence goes on from OY978442.1 coordinate 17,761,259, forward strand.
CACCCCCAAAATAACCGTGATTTGAACATGCCTACCTCTCTTTCATTCCTACGCAGTCCGATAGTGATAGAATTACAGCATTTCACAGCGTCTTAATGAGAGTTCGCTGTCAATCTCTCTATGTCTGTCCGTATTTCATGGGTCTCAAGTTTAATATCAAATATAAAACGCCTATCAAAGAACGCGATGGAATCTACTTCGTGATCGAATCCATTCTGCTGAATAATTTTCGTAAGGCGTTTTTGATTTTGTTGAATCTGAGCCATACCTATGTATATTTTGTGGTGTAGTATAATATCTTTTGTGAACTATCACACCTTTTTTTTCTCGAAGCACCCACTTATAGCTAGTTTTCATTGAGTCCCGTGTAAAAGGTGGCCAGGTGGCCACCAATATTACCAACAATTTCCAAACTTCGAATGCTATTTGTTGTTCCAAATAGTAATTTCGGATGATTTTATAATAAATTCCTAAAGGTATACATTTTTACACACTAGTTAAATATTGGCTACTTATAAAAATGATTGCAATTAAAAAAGCTTATCATACAATTGGTGATTATTTGAAGACATATACTTGCTATACTTCACCTCTGCCAAATGCCAAACCACAGTCAGTCGCCTAGGTAATGTAAATAAATATTACTATAATTATTCATTGTCTTATGTACAAAATGAAAAAGATTAAAGACATTTAAAGAGAATGACCTCGACTTTCTTGCCCGTTCTTCCCGCATATAGCCTATAAGGAATGAACTTTCTGAAGCAGCACCAGTCCAATTACTGACTGTCATTCAAAGGATATCTGCCGGATCAGACAGCTTTTATACCTTGAGGTAGCTTTAGGTTACAAGGAAACATTCACAAAATTCTCTACCATCGTGCACTTATTACATATACTTAGTATCTTTATCACAAGTACGTAGTTTACATAGGTTATTACCATAAAGGTAATATAATTTTTTCTCAAATCTATATTTTTTATAATTTGATAAATATGAAGAACCCATGGGAAGTTGGAAATAATATGCCATTTTGCTGGGAAATGTATTCCATTTAGCTGATCCTAAGTATATCACCTAAATCGTGTAGGTGGGACTAGGTATAGCTATATTCCTTTATCAATTTTCGAAGCGCTCTCGTAGCGAAGTTTGCTTAGCCATTCTGAACCGATCAGCAAAGTTAAGCAACGTCCGCCGAGGTCATGAGTTGGATGGGTAACCGTTGGTGACATTATATTTACTACTAAGCGCTGCCGTGCTTCGGAGGGTACTTTAAGCCGTCGTTATAGCATGGTGGTAGGACATTTTGGGAATGCCTGCCTCGCAAGCTTCCACCCTCAAGTAGAAAATCTCTCGCCAAGCACCTAACGGTGTTTTCCGGTAACTGTCCTTGAGAGCCAGTAATTCTAGGTTAGCCTCTGAACAACATCTTCGCCAACATCATCACTTACCATCAGGTGAGATAGTGGTCAAAGGCTAACCTATCAAGCAAAAAAAAAAAAAAACAACCTTGTGATACAGCTATATAAAAAAAATGCTTCACTTCCGATTGCAGGAAATAAAAAAAAGTTAGTGAGAAATAAAATTTGCTTACAAACTACACGATTCACGAAAACAGACAATGATACTATAGTATGTAGGTACTTGCATAGTTAGCGTCACGCCTTGTTTCCCATAAGCAGAGACGACGGATTTGCTGTTATTATGATCTTGGCGTAACTCTCTTGAATCCTTCAGTCTCATCAGATTCATCATCATACATACCCAGCCTTTAAGGGTGGGCTTTAATGAACTGCCTTTTCCATAACTTCTCTTCATCTTTAGAAAACAGTCGTTTTCCTTTTCAACTGCTCTTCACATTCACCTTGCAAGCTAGTATACATGCTTATCTCAAATGCATTTATTTGATATTAACATTTTTTATAGAGCATAAATAGTTTATGCCGGGAAGAAATCTAGCTTGCTACATACTGGTAATCTGTGCCCCCATCTCTCGGTTCTACGTATCCGGTGTTGTCTTAAACTTATTAGGTAGTTCGATATTCGAATAAAATATTTGTCATTATGGTATGGTCATTATACAAATTTGGGTCTGCAAATTCGGTTATATCTTTTCATTTATATCCATCTTCATACTTGTACCTAACAACAATATAACAAAATGATAGATAAATTCTCGTTTTTGCGAAACTATTCCTTAAAAACATAATATCGTAGTGTATATAGTCTGTTATAAAAGAGAGTAGACTTGGCCAAAAGGCAAACAAACATTACGAATTTTAAATGTCAATATTGCGTGTTAGGTATAGATTGAAATACTTGTTTGAAAACTGGGAAAACTTTACACAGTTCCAACATGACAAATAATATTTAAAATTATTCAGTTTTGTCAACATGAGATAGCAGAAAAACCCTAGTATCTATATGCAAAATATTATTATGTCATAGCATGTGGCTGCTATGACTAGTATTCATGAACGTATTTATGATTTATTTCAATGTTTTGTCTCCAGTGCCGAACATCAGAAAATGATATTACTATTAGTTCGCGAAGTCAAGTATTTTTTAAATTAAAACAAATATCAAGATTTTGTTCCATTGTCGTTATTATAAGGTAATATTGACTAATATATATTTTTACAGGTATTGATAGAAACACCGTATTATATATGATAATGAAGGTGCTGGCATGGAAAAATGATATGATTGGTATAGTTATACAATTATTGTTAGTAATAATAATTTTCTAATAGTTAAAATGGTGTAACCTTGTTTTCAATCAACAGATGAAATAGTAGGGAGCGTAACAAACATTTCAATTAATATTCAGAAAAGTTTGCTGATAGTAACTATTTACCGAGATGAGGTGCTTCACAGTGCGCGATGGTCATATCTTAGAAAGCCTTCATCATTCTTGTTACACATGCTGTAATGCTTGCTTTCAAGACAAGCAAATGCCAGAAGTCAGATTGACACTAACACAAACGCATGAAACTTGTAACACCCTCCTAAATGCTTTCAGGTAGTGTAGCTTATAGTGTTACTAAAGGCATACCACAGATAAAAAAATAAAAAACTTTGATGAAACAACTCAATCACAATACCATTGTCATTGTATTAAAAAATAGGTCTGCCAAATGTAGAGCTTCTCAATTCTCGATTAGCATAGTTAAGATACGAGTACGTGTCAATCATTTGTTATTTATTAAGCATATAGCTGTACTGCTTACGGTACATCATTTTCAAGTCATTAAATCGATCCGAACAATGATACAGGATATTTTGTGTAGAACGTTGGCCCAAAGTCAAATATCGATTTGGGAATTAAATTTACGTATTTTTAAATGATGGGTGAATCCATAGTGGACGTTACATTCGCTAGCCCACCCCTGACGTGTCGCATTCGGGAGTGGGCAGTGTTGGAGGGTGTGGAGAGCCTGTCGGATCACCGGTATATCCGGTTTTCCATCTCCCCCTCCCCCACAAGCTCGAATATTCCCAATCGGCCCGCATCAGATTTAGGCCCCCGCTGGGCTCTAAAGTGCTTGGATAGGGATGCAGTGATCGAGGCTTCTCTCGTAGAGGGCTGGACACCGAGCCCGGATACCATCGACGTCAACAGTGAGGCAATCTGGTTTTGCGAGGCAATGTCACATATTTGTGATGTTGCTATGCCGCGGGTAACCAGACTCCCCTCTCGCCGACAGGTTTATTGGTGGTCTGAGGATCTCGCTCGTCTTCGTGCAGCCTGCGTGTCAACAAGACGTCGGTACACTAGATATCGACGTCGTAGACTGAGCGGACGAGACGAGGAAGAGGAGAGGAGCCTTTATAGCGCCTATCAGGACGCGAAGAAAGAGCTGCGCACGGCCATTGGTGAGGCCAAGGAGAGGGCGTGGGAGGAACTTCTCGCTTCGCTGGACAGGGACCCATGGGGTAGGCCGTATAGGCTCGTTATGAGCAAACTTCGCCCATGGACCCCACCCCTCACGTCTACACTGGAACCAGAGCTGCTGGCGAGCGTTGTGGGGACACTGTTCCCTCCCCGTAGTGAGCATGTGGCTCCGCAAATGCTCAATCAGCCCGTGGAGGAAGACGAAACTGAAGAGATCCCGGAGGTATCGGTGGGGGAACTAGGAGCCGCCGTGTTGAGGCTTCAGGCCAAAAACACGGCCCCTGGCCCTGATGGAATCCCGTCGCATATGGGTGTTGGCCCTCAGGAATGGTCTTGATGATAGGTTCAGGGCCCTTCTAACGGCCAGCTTCAGAGGGCAAACTTTCCCTGCGAAGTGGAAGGTGGGCAAGTTGGTGTTGCTGAAGAAGGAAGGGCGTCCAATGGATTCTCCGGCAGCCTATCGACCGATCGTGCTGCTCGATGAGGCGAGTAAGCTCTTTGAGCGCGTCATCGCAGCCCGCCTCACCAGGCACCTCGATCTCGTTGGCCCGAACCTGTCGGAGAATCAATTCGGGTTCCGGCGGAGCAGGTCCACCATTGATGCTATTGCGCAGGTGAGGGCTCTAGCTGAAGAGGAAGTCGCTGAAGGGGGGGTGGTGTTGGCTGTGTCATTAGACATCGCCAATGCTTTCAACACCCTCCCCCACGTATGTATAGAGGAAGCGCTCCGATATCACGGAGTGCCCCTATACTTGCGGCGGACAGTCATGACTTACCTAACGGATAGGTCTATAACCTACCCCACCCAAAATGGTTGGGGTAACTGGAAGGTAGAATGTGGCGTTCCACAGGGGTCGGTCCTTGGACCGCTCCTGTGGAACATAGGATACGACTGGGCCATTCGTGGCTGCACTCTTCGGGATGTTCGTGTCACGTGCTATGCCGATGACACTTTGGTCACTGCGCGTGGCCGAACTTACCGGGAGGCTAGCCTGCAGGCAACGGCTGGAGTCGCCCTCGTGGTGGCCAAAATCAGACGATTGGGTTTGAAGGTGGCCCTCAACAAGTCCGAGGCCTTGTGTTTTCACGGGCCTCGAAATGCGCCACCAATAGGAGCTCATCTGATTGTGGGTGGAGTTTCCATCGGCGTTGGGTCGACGATGAGGTACCTGGGCATCGTCCTCGATGGCAGATGGAAATTCAAGGAGCACTTTAAACTCCTTGCTCCAAAACTCTTGAGGGTGACGTCCGCCTTGACTAGGCTATTGCCGAATCTTGGTGGACCAAATGACAAGTTCTAGGTTAGCCTGAACAGTATCTTCGACCACATCAACACTTACCATCAGGTGAGCTAGTGGTCAAAAGATTACCTATCAAGCGTAAAAAAAAATATACTGGAAAGTCGGCAGCAGCGCCTTCTAAAGAACTGCCAACTTACACTCAGATCTCCAAGACGCCTGCCAAACGTGGGGATTATGGCAAATACCCCCTTAATAGGGGAGGCTAAGTTCAGCAGTGGACGATCCGGCTGTTACAGTACATATCAAAAATTAACAAAGAAGGTACATGATATAAACTAATCTTGTTTTAGAATCTAAGCAAAACATTGTTATGTAAATTGTTGTGATTATTCTTCTTCCCAGTGTAGACGTATAATGTATATGTAAAGGTACTGGGGTTTTGAGAGCGAAAATTTTTTGAGATTTTCTTACTATATTTTTTTTTACATAAGAGGATTTTTAAGTTCTCTAGCCTTTATATATCTCTATGTCATATAGCATATACACCAGTCTCTGTGCTCAGTAGTCTATATTAAAATCACTCGCCACGCTTGTGATTCGATTTTTAGTCTACTTCGCTAGCTCGGAATTTCAGAGGGCACAAGCTCGGAAGTCAGCACTCGAACCAAAAACCTTTGCCCACTTGTGAACTAATAACTATATTCATCACACGCTCGGAAAGATTTTATTCTCAATCTGCCCTTTACAACAGCTCCAAAAACTTAATGCTACATAACATTAAATCCTCCTTGTACACTTATTTGTGCAATAGAATAAATACATTAAGACGAAAAAAACAATTTAACTTTTAATATTCGGTATCTATTCTGATATTCTTTTCTTTCATTTTGAACACAAATAAACATAATGAACTCTAAGTAATCAATGTTTATAGTTCCTTCCTTGCTATAGTGAGTTGAAAAATTGTGTAGTTTGCTCGGCAGCAAACATATTTTGCATCTCGTACTTTGAAACCTTCGTTACGCTCTGAATTCTATATTTGAAACACTCGCTTCACTCATGGTCGAATCCTAAAATCCTTCGCTTTCTCAGGTTCCAATACAAATACTATCGCCAATTGATAACTTTGTAACATGTCATAAGTGTTACAAAGTGCTTATAAAGTTCTTGTTTATGCCGGGTGTAGGCGGACTAAAACGGCTTTTTAAGCTTTAAGCTCTACGAATAAAAGCCTGCATTTTAAATACAATTGCATAAAAATTATTATTTTATTCAAAACTGCTCAGAAGTTTAAAATATATTTCATGTAGAAAATTTACCTGGGTCTTTGATAATACCCATAGACTATTAAATATTTATTAAGGAGTATTATAATAGACCCAGACGTTTTAGGCCAGAGCATAAAAGCACAATAGCATTTATTTTTCATAAATTGTTCAGAGATTTAGTTTGTAATAAGCTCCATTAGGAAAATTTGCCTGGGTCTTCAGGCATAAATTATGTCGACAAGATATCACTCAGAATATGAGAGTAAAAAAATATATATTTACAATATTATAGTTTAATTTCCTTGCAATTGAAGTGAAAATCCGAATGTTTAACTCGTGAAAAAAACCATTTTATGCAAGATTGAAATATCAGGCTTTGCCTTTTTCTCGGACTGATAAAAGGCCTCGGCTAAAATGACTCGTTTTATACACTCGCTTTACAATCTACTATTATATTTTGTTATGGGTTCTATCTATCACAAAAACTAGCACAGGACAGGAGCTTCGAAATTCGGCCTACCTTATGTAGGGTATGTACCATATCTCCTACTTAATCGACAAAGAATGAAAATGTATAATGTAGTTTTTAGCTGTAATCAAAACAATCTTGTTTTTATTTCTTTCAAGGGTTGAGCGACGCGGAAACATATAAGAGCGAGGTCTGCCCGTCTCGCAACTGACCTGTTTATTTCAAGAAAACAAAAGGTTCTAACTTGTTTTGGAGGTTTTTAACGTAGTCAATTTTTTGTCGAAAACGCGAGTAGCCCCATTATGGAAAATAAAAAGTTTCGTATCCGAACTGGAAATCATTCCGGAAAAATTAAATTAAAATTCATTATCATATTAATAATCCATGAATATGAAAAATGAGCGAAAGTTGGTTAAATAAAAAAAACGCTTACTGGTTGTTAGAGAGCCGGAGCATTTGAACTGCCTGTAGGCCTGCAATGACGTTTATGTTGCCTAAATGCTTTCGCTGCTGTAGTGTTGTATTTAGTAGTTTGTCTATGTAGTGTTGTATTTGGTTGTAGTGTGTTTGTTATGCATATGTTTATTTTGATAGTGTTAGGGTGAAATCTGTTTTTAAATCATGCAATATACATATAATAATATAGACCTTGCAGACATTTGTATATTTTCCAAACACCCTGATTATTTTGTAAAATGTTCTCAAGTACTTACACGCCAACAAAGGTTCAAGTATACTAACTTATTATATTAACTTCGCGTCCGAAAATACTTATTTAAAGAATTAGAATTAGAATGATTTATTAATAAGATTTCTTACACGTCATTTTATATAATACTATGAAAGTAATAATAATATCATTTTAATATGTCAAATTGTATAATTTTTATGAATCAATGATCGATTGGTCTGTTAGAAATTCTTTTACAGAATAGTAAGCTTTGGCGAGCAGCAGCGATTTAAGTTTTGTAGTAAATGCGCTTGCGGTAAGTGCATCTTTAATGTTATTGGGAAGTTTGTTATATAGGTTTACACCCACAAAGTCTAACATTTTTCTTAACTTTTTGAGTCGGCGACCCGTCGTCGGCAGCCTGAGCCAATGCCGCCGTCTCGTTTGATAGTCGTGGAGATCAGCACCCGTTGAGAACTGTTCCTGATTTTTTCTTACGTATGTTGCTGCTTGCAGTATGAACTGGCAAGGTAGGGTGAGTATTTTTAGATTCACGAACAGTTCCTTCGCGGGGTGATCCCACTCAACGCTAGACATGATTCGGACGGCGCGCTTTTGAGCTTTGAATATTCTTTCCGAGTCGGCTGCTACCCCCCAAAATTCAATACCGTACAGCATTATTGAGTGGGAATACCCAAAATATGCCTTCTTGGTGTTGTCAATATGGAGATTAAAATAATTTATAATTTATAAATCATTTATAATATGAGTGTATAAAATAAATAATAAATGTTAAATAACATACCTAATGACATTAAAATATTGAAGGGAAAGAAATTTAAAAAATATATAAGTATTGGTTTCTTAGCAATTGTTTTTATAGTGTTAAGAAATTTATAGATTATTGTAAATAAATATTACTATTCTTAGGGGCCTTTTCAGAATGTCCTAATAAATTTTCGGGTTGCTAACCAACACATAAAATAACTGAACGATTAAAAGACAGTTAATATGCAGCGCGTTTCATGCTTTAACCGATGGATAGGCTAAATCGATGATTGTTAAACGCAATGATAAGCGTTTTATATGTTCTGGGTAGGAAAACCGGAACTTACTCGAACATTCTGAAATAGGGCCTCAGTATTTTAGGGTAAAACATAATTAGTATAGTTAGTTTCACAAACCTTTGCACGTCTTTTTTTATATTGAACTGGGTAGTACTTGACCACTATCTCAGAGATGATGCGATCGATGATGGAGCGCGCTTACCGAGGTATCTGCTTGCAGACCGAATTCATTGTAACTACATAATTAATATTAAGCTCATTTTGATGTATTCTAGCAAATAAATAAATGATTTGATAATCTCACTTAGAAGTGTAAACCCGGATGTAAGGCCAAAAGGCTTGGTATGTGTGGAAAAATCCGGATCCTATACCTAGAAGATGGGGCAGGTATGGTTGGACTGCGTGAGGCATGTTGTGTGAGTATGGTATCGAGTATTGAGATGTCAGCTGATAGCTCAAATATAGCAAGAATACAATTCGTGTGTAAAATACCTCTAAGTTGTTCCGACCACACATAGGAAGGACAAAAAAATGTTTAACCAAAAAATGGAACCGACTTCAACACTCAAAAGTGTTAAATAACTTGTTGAAGTCGGTACCATGACAATTCGAAAGTACCTATTATCACAATATTGTGTACATGGTACCGACTTCAACAAGTTATTTCACGCTTTTGGGAGTTGAAGTCGGTTCCATGTTTGGGTAAAAAAAATGTTTTCACTCTTTTCAGTGGCCCTTGCTACTTACGGGATTGATTGTCATTCCAGGTCAACGACTATATCATAAAGATGTGACGCGGGTTCAATTCCCGCTTTGGGCATAAAATTTAGTACTCCAATAATTTGTTGATATGATTTTCGCTTAGCACGCGATAGTATTTGTAATCATATTTAGAAATATAGAAGGGTAGCGACATCATACAGAGAGTTATAGGTGTTTGAAAAAACACTTGTTTCGATCAGATGAAGTCCAGTAGTCTGGTTGATGGCCGCGCACCGTCCCCTATGACGGTTAAAGTAATACAATTGGAGTACAAAATTTCGGCAGAAATGCCAAGTCCCAGGTGGAAGAGATGGTATTAGGCATCCGACGCGATATCGGAGGACGAGGGTTCGATTCCCGCCTTAGGCATAAAATTGTGTAGGTACTCCAATAATTTGTTAATATAATTTTCGCTTAGCACGCAATAGTGCTTGTAATCATATTTAGAAATCAAAAATCTATAAATAAAAAATATAAATAATCGGCCAAGTGAGAGTCGGACTTGCGCAAGAAGGGTTCCGTACCATTAGCTGTGCAACGTGTGAAGTCTAATCTTCACATTATAACCTTTTTTTTGTTTCAACGTATGCGAGTCCGACTCGCACTTGGTCAACTATTTGTATTTGTTGTTATAGCGGCAACTGAAATACATCATCTGCGAAAATTTCAATTGTCTAGCTATCACCGTTCTTGAGATACAGCCTGGTGACGGACGGACCGACGGACAGCGAAGTCTTAGTAATAGGGTCCTGTTTTCACCCTTTGGGTACGGAACCCTAAAAACAACCGACCTCAATCATTATTAGGGATAGCTAAAATACCACTGGTCATACCTTACTCAAATTTAAATGGGACCCATATGACAAGCACCAGCTTACCTTATACCCATCAATGACAGTTCCAAAAGGAGACCCTTTTGAAAGCGTCATTGGATACCACGCTGATCATGGTCCAACTTCTACAAGTTGTTTGAAACTTTTCAGTGTAGGAACTAATTCCCGTTAATTTTTTTTCTATTTTTAGTGATAAAGACTGCTTACAAGAACATACACTCGCCTTAAACAGTGTTCATCGTCAATAACAGCAAATGCCTACCATTAAATCATCCAGGCAAGCGAATGATTTTTCAGTTGACTGACTGTAACGTATATAAATTACTCAACCGATTTTAATGATATTTATATGGAACCACATTGAAGGTACACCTTTTTTGGAAGTCGGTTAAAAATAAGTGTTACAATGGTAGTTAAACTTGGTATTGGTTATATAATATGTCTGAGCTATTAGAATATTAAATACTAGCGGTTCGCCCCGGCTTCGCTCGGGTATTTAACAAATATAAAAATAATAAACAACTTTTTTGAAAATATTCGTATATCATATCGTCATATTTTGAAATAAATATTATACCTACTATATTAATATTACATTCCTAAATTAGACCTACGTATAGGAAGGTAATGTTAACAAGTATTTTGTTTTTAACCGAATTCCAAAAAAGGTGAATGTTTTTTTTTTATGTTTGTTACCTCGCTCTCTTGACTGGGTGAACCGATTTTGAAAATTCTTTTTTTGTTTGAAAGCTGATGCTTGTCGTTTGGTCCCATTTTAAATTTCATCAAAATCGGTCAAGCCGTTTTTGAGTTACACTAAGAAGATTGAAAAAAAATTTTTAACAAAAAATGGAACCGACTTCAACACCCAAAAGTGTGAAATAACTTGTCGAAGTCGGTACCATGCGCACAATATTGTGATAATAGGTACTTTTGACCACCATTAAAAAAACATTTTTAAATGGTTTAGTGCTTTTCATGTTGTCTACTTGTGCCAATTTTAATTGATATTGGATTATTAAGCTTATTTTTGCATTATAAATAGCTCGGGAGCTTTCACATTATTCCCACAAACCATAATTATTCTTAGCCAGGAATAGGCATAAGCATAATAGGTAAGTTGTTAGTGCGGCTTCTAGGTCAGTCATGTTCATCAACAGGAACGTTATCAGTTGAACAAGGTATTTGCCATTATCCCCACGATTGGCAGGCGTCTTGAGGATCACAGTAGAAGTCATCAGTTAGGTTAGTACAGTAATAAGATTAGTACTTCATTTTAATTCAAACGAAGTATTTTAATAAATTAATTTGATTTGATGTATTGTATGTGCGTTTTCCAATTTACTTTTACGTCTGTATTTATAACAAGGAGCTTGAAATTGTTCACAATTTCAATATTTTTTTTTAAACAAATTTTTCTTATTACGGTATATTTCCTCGTATGATCTAAATTTTATCGCTTTTGATCTATTCAAGTTTATTTCTAGGTTGTTTCGTCTAGCCAATCAATAACATTTTTTATTGTGTTTTGTATTAGAGAGTTGGGTCCTCATTTTTATTTACATTTTATTACCAGTGATACATCGTCGATTTGGAGGATTACATTTTTTTAAATTATTTTGTAATCTCTCAAGAAAATCTGAGCCTATGAAAGCCGAGCGGTAAAAGCTATGGACTACATGTACATGTTGGGCCGGCTTGATCTTCAACGCACGGTTGAAGGGCATTTTGTGAATGCTCGCCTGGCTAGCTATCACCCTTAAGGACATATACCCGCCAGCCAAAGCGTGAACTTTTATATAAAGTCAACTTGTTATTAAAAAAAAACTCGCATGTAAATATAGTGTATTATTAGACCTATCGTTTCTGGCTTAAATCTTTTTTCTTTTGGACTAAAAATTAAATGTTTGATTATATAGCGTTTAGTATATAGCACTCGTTTTTAGGAGTTTGAGCCAGTTATTCGTAGTTCCAGATTTATTTAAAACGTATAGGACACATGTATAAATAACTTCCCATTATAGAAAGTTCATTATATGCCCCATGTTTGTGGTGCAATAGAAATATTAAAAACATGCTTATTTTTCTTGAAAGAGGTGCTTTAAGTTGAGTCTTTCTTTTATCTAAAATTACGAGTTTTTGAGCTAGTGTTATTTCAAAACTGTATAATTTAATGAAAATCTGATGCACCACAAACCTAGCTATTAGGGTAGTGATTACGTGGGTAAAAAATCATTGAGTTTTATTCGCTATTAATAAAATGTGACTGGATCTGCGTTTTGTATGGGGGCGTTCGTCTAAAATATACCCTTGTAGGAACCTTGTCTATAGTTTATAAATATGTAGTAAAATAAGTTAAAATAGTAAAAAATATTTTTCCAAATTTAAATTAACAAACCTTAAATAATATAATACATGTAACTACTAAAACTAATATTTTTATAATTTACCTAACATTTTTGCTTTGTATAAAAACATTTAAATAATTAAATTACTCGAGCAAAAGCTTATTCGATGACTATACGCTTCGATCCTTTGTTTATTATAAGCGCGTGCACCCAGCTAAGCGAGTCAGTCAGATCTTGTTTCCGACGGCGAATGCACGCTCGATTTTGTATCCCTAACGTATTACGATTTGTACTTGCATCTTAAATAAAGTAGTGAAATATAATAGTACGTGATTTTTAATGGTTTATCGTCAAGTAACCAAAGAAGTTAGCCGGGGATAACCATACCCTTAAGTAGAAAACCTGTCACCAAGCGCCTAACATTGTGTTCCGGCAACAGTCATTGAGAGCCATTAAACAACGGGCACATGAGACAACCGTATGTCTCATGTGACGGGCGCAGTGCTGTTCGTCATTTATGACATAGAACATGTACACCAGCTTGTGATTAAATGCATCTGTTTTATATGCAGAGTACCGCTTTTTTATGCATGATAGGTAAGTCTTTTACCACTATCTCACCTGATAAGTGTGGTAAGTGACGATGTGGACGAAGTTGTTCAGGCTAATCTAGAATTGATGGCTCTCAAGGACAGCTGCCGGAACACACCGTTAGTCGCTTGGCGACAGATTCTAATTGAGGGTGGTAGCTAGACAGGCGGGCATTCGCAAAATGCCCTACCACCATGCTATAACGACCGCCATCCTAAGACAACATCAATAGCTACATCGGGTGGGCCTAGTGAGTGTTCCACCATAATTCTATCCAAAAAAAGTGATTATATAAGGTACCTACCTACCTATATATTCTCTTGGACTGATCAAATGATCAAAACAAATTGTCTACAAAATATGGACTAAACAGATAAATCTACAAAAATGTATTTAATCCTCAACGATGAATAGACATATACTTAGATCAGAATGACTCTAACGAAGATGATGTATTATGCACACTCCAATTGCTCATAATTTACAGTTAGGTACCATTGGACTCGCTTATAATTCATTGCCAATATTCATCAAACGTCAAAACCGATCATCAATTTATCGGTTTGCATAGTTAGTAGGCCAAGCTTAAAATAATCGACGCGAATCATTTTAACTAACTTATATGTATACGAGATAAGTTTGTATGAAGCCAAAATGTGAAGGCGGCTCAAACGTGATCCTTTACTTTAATACCAGTTGAACAAGTCTCGGCGATCCCAAACAATCATTATGTACCATAAACCCTTCGAATCAGCTAAAAGTAAAGGTACGTCGTAATGTTCCATGTGAAATTAAATTATGATCGTAAGAGTTGCCTTACAAATGACCACACTGATTAGCATGTGATTTTTAGCAATGCAATTGGAAGAACCAGCTGCTAAAGGCTAATTAACGAGTAGCCTTTTTAGGGTTCCGTACCCAAAGGGTAAAAACGGGACACTTTTACTGAGACTTAGCTGTCCGTCCGTCTCACTGTTACCACCACCAGGCTGTATCTCAAGAACGGTGATAGCTAGACAGCTGAAATTTTCACAGATGATGTATTTCTGTTGCCGCTATAACAACAAATACAAAAAGTTGGCCAAGTGCGAGTCGGACTCGCGCACGTTAAAACAAAAAAAGGTTAAAATATGAAGTCTAATGTTGTATAGTACGGAACCCTTCGTGCGCGAGTCTGACTCGCACTTGGCCGATTTTTTTTAGTTGCATTATGAGCTCAGAAGCTGTGTAATTTTTTTGACAAGTCTAGGCTAACAGCCTTATATTATAAATTTCGTTTATATATTATTATTACTTATTATCATTTACCAAGATATAAGCTTGATTATAAATAGGTATGTCAGTTCCGTCATTCTAATTTTTCGATTTCTTTTTTTAATTCTGTGCGGTACATTTATCTTCTTGATTGGTGGCATTACCTTTTTTATTTTCTTGCCACCCGTTTTACTACAATAGGTCATAAGTTTTAAGTGTATTTTATAGTAAACATTAAAGCTTTTTTTTTTGCAATAGACCTTTTATATTTTGCGAAATTTCAACGACTTCCAATTTGTGAATTAAGTATGGAGTACATAGTGCTACATGACGATGATTAAAAATATAAAAATATTTTTATTTTTTTATTTTTAACCACTTATTACGATTATAAACAAAAGTAACAAAACCCTTAATCTTTAAATAATTGTTAGTAACTGTATTGCGAGTGTGTTCTAATTAATCTTACATTATTCGTAAACTCTTTCAAGTGCTTTTCTTTTCCGTGGATTATTACAGCAATATTAGTAAGTATAGCTTGTATGATATGTGTTATGAATTGTAGACCTATTTGCAAGGAAAATAAACGCATTTATTATTATTATTTATTATTATTATTATTACCTGTAGGTATTTTTAGTACTGCAGGTTTATATGATTTTTATTTGAAATAAACTTCATAAAACTGAGTTTAATGGTGCATAAAAAAAAATTATGTCAATGTTACATATTTCACTTGAAATTATTTCAGAAGTACCTAATGATTCATATTAGGTTAGTCTTAGGTTTTGACTATAACCTTTAGGCTATAAATGGTTCGAGTAACACATTAAGGACATATACCCGCCAGCCAAAGCGTAAACTTTTACATAAACTCAACTTGTTATTAAAAATAAACGCGCATGTAAATATAGTGTAATATTAGACCTATCGTTTCTGGCTTAAATCCTTTTTCTTTTGGACTATATTATCACTTTTAGTGATAAGGCCGCCCATTGTAACACTATGTTATTATTATTTAATTAAATTTTATGATGTAAACTTTAATATTTTATATGTGGTGTAACAATAAAGAGTTTTCTATCTTTTTTCTATCTACAATATTTTTTTTTTTATTATATAGCGTTTAGTATATAGCACTCGTTTTTAGGAGTTTGAGCCAGTTATTCGTAGCTCCAGATTTATTTAAAAAGTATGTATAAATAACTTCCCATTATAGAAAGTTCATTATATTCCCCATGTTTGTGGTGCAATAGAAATATTAAAAACATGCTTATTTTTCTTGAAAGAGATGCTTAAAGTTGGGTCTATCTTTTATATAAAATTACGAGTTTTTGAGCTAGTGTAATTTAAAACTGTATAATTTAATGAAAATCTGATGCACCACAAACCTAGATATTAGGGTAGTGATTACGTAGGTAAAAAAATCATTGAGTTTTATTCGCTATTATTAAAATGAGATTGGAGCTGCGTTTTGTATGGGGGCGTTCGTCTAAAATATACCCTTAAAAGAGTAATCATGTCATGACCCGTTACCATTGTAAGACATCACATATTTCATCAAACAATAAACGATTTTATTCACAGCATACCTACAGACCCATATATCGTGTACATGTACCTACATGTGTTAGTAATCCTTATTTTTCTGTACCGACAAGATACTGATCGACGACATTGGCATAACGGTATTTTGGTACCAAACATTAAGACTAATGGCGATCATACGCTGGCTAACTAATCTTCTAGCTCATTTTTAAGTGTGATCGCGTTTGTATCAAATTTACGACCTATATATATATATAATAATTAAATATCTTTAAACGGTTTATATCGCGTTTATTTATAATTATTTTTGTCCGGTCGTCGTTTCAAACAGTGCAGAGATCGTGATCACGGTATAATTAATTATTGGTTAGATGATAATTTACACGATGTGAACCGTTCAAAGTTGTTTATGACTATGAATAACAATCGTGTAAACCTGAAACAATTTTAATTATACAGGGTTATCGGTAAAATGCTAACAACCCTTAGGGTTGACTTCGGCTAGTCCTAACAAATATTTTGAGATGTTTTTTCGTTGAGCCACGAGCGCCCGCCGCGCGCCGCGCGGCGGGCGCTCGTGGAGCACGGTGCGGTCCGGCAACACTGGACCGCACCGTGCTCCCTTTGAATTACTTTGAATAGAGTTTTGAATATTTAACATCGAGCAAAGTAAAAATATGAAATAAGACATTACAGGCACAAGAGACTTTTAATATGAGGTGGCCCTCGTTTTTATTCCGTCATAAATTAAAAAAAATAAAAAATAAAAAAAATTTTTTTTCGAAACAAAAAAACATCTCAAAATGTTTCTTAGGACTAGCAGAAGTTAACCCTAAGAGGTTAGCATGTTACCAATAACCCTGTATACTTTACTCACCGAAAATTTTACATGCGTTTGTTAGTATCATACCCACTGAGCTTTTCTTGCTTACCTTACTAAAGATGAAATTTATGGAAGTATAAAAATAATATTAAATTTTAAATTTATTGGTGGAATCCGTTCCAAATAATATTAAATTTATTGAAGATAAAAGTCCATACATGGGAATACATAGTGAACTTATTATCTTTGAAAAACAATGGCGAAGTCTGGGAATAAGCTCTTTTATTCGTGTTTCGTTCCTACATACCTATTTCTGAAAATTTTAACCGAATAAGGAAAATGTTTTCAATTCGTCAATCCCCATATCATCCCGTGGGTGACGTAACAGGCGACTAAGGGAAAAATACTGGAAGGTGGGCAGCAGCGCCTTCTAAAGAACTGCCAACTTGCGATCCCTGCCAAGCGTGGGAATTATGGCAAATACCACCTTAATAGAGGAGGCTGTATTCAGTGGACGATCCGGCTGTTACAGTACTTACAGTACAGTACAGTCCATTACCTGAAAAAAGTATTTGCAAACCTGGATGAATTAATGGTGATTGTAACATTTGTCGATGATTTGTCAAGTATTTTAGGCAAGTGACAAGTATCTTGTAGACAGTATACATCACACGTACAAAAGAACGGAACCCACTTCCAACACTAAAAAGTATGAAATAAATTGTGTAAGTCAGATCTTGATGTGAAGTCAGTGTTCTGAATCAGCATGATACCAACTTTTACAAGTTATTTCATACTTCTCAGTCTTAAATGTGAACCTTGTAGACAGTATGCATCACTAAAAAAAGTAAAAAGAGCTTAACTCACTTTCAACACTAAAAAGTATGAAATAAATTGTGTAAGTCAGATCTTGATGTGAAGTCAGTGTTCTGAATCAGCATGATACCAACTTTAACAAGTTATTTCATACTTCTCAGTGTTAAATGTGAACCTTGTAGACAGTATGCATCACTAAAATAAGTAAAAAGAGCTTAACTCACTTTCAACACTAAAACGTATGAAATACATTGTGTAAGTCAAATCTTGATGTGAAGTCAGAGTTCTGAATCACCGTGGTACCAACTTCAACAAGTTATTTCATACTTCTCAGTGTTAAATGTGGACCTTGTAGACAGTATGCATCACTAAAACAAGTAAAAAGAGCTTAACTCACTTTCAACACTAAAAAGTATGAAATAAATTGTGTAAGTCAGATCTTGATGTGAAGTCAGTGTTCTGAATCAGCGTGGTACCAACTTCAACAAGTTAGTTCAAACTTCTCAGAGTTAAATGTGTACCTTGTAGACACTATGCATCACTAAAATGAGTAAAAAGAACGGAACCCTTGAGTAAAAATAACGGAACCTCCGTTTTTTTACAGTACTTTTAAATTACTTTACCAGTTGTGTTTTCCGGTAATTAAGGTTAAAATTACTAATAAACCTGCCAATCTCAACTGGCTTACAAAAAGCATTAAAATATCCAGCAAAACAAAACGTTCCCTGTTTAAACAATATAAAAAAGCAAATAAATGCAACCATAATGTTATAACAAAATTTAAAAGATACAATTACATTTTTAGGAGATGTGTTCAAAGATCCCAAAGAATTTCTAATCTAATTCGAATTCAGAAGGACAAAAATAAATGTAGAGCTACATGGAATGCCATTTCTAATAGTTTATCTAATAATTTATCAAAAAATAATATTGACATAATACATTTTGACAATTTGACACATGATAACCCAATTGACATTAGTAATATATTAAATAAGTATTTCATAGAGTCATCTGATTATCAATCTATAGTCAGCAACTATTTTAAACAAAAAAATAACCGAATTAACTCAAATAAAATCTTTTTAAATCCTGTCGACCCTTCCGAAATCTATAAAATTATTATGAACCTTAAAAATAGCAAAACTAGCGGATATGATGAAATCACACCAAATGTATTGAAATATTGCAGTAGTATAATTTGCTATCCTCTTTCGCATATTATAAATCTATCTTTCAGTGAAGGTGCATTGCCAAATCAGCTCAAAAGGTCTATAGTTAAGCCATTACTAAAAACCGGAGATAAATTAGACCCGAATATCTACAGACCCATCTCTATAGTTCCTATTTTTTCAAAAATCCTGGAAAAGGCTATGCTTGAAAGATTACATAAATTCCTAACCAAGCATAACATACTAAAAGACGTGCAGTTTGGTTTTCGTAAAGGTCATTCTACAAACCTAGCGTCCTTTAATCTGGTTAAAATGATAACAGAGAGTATAAATGATGGGTATAATTCAGTGGTTTCTTTGTTCTTAGACTTAAAAAAAGCTTTTGACAGTGTCAATCATCAAAAACTTTTAAATAAATTGGAAGATCATGGCATAAGGGGTAAAGCTTTAGATTGGTTGGCTAGTTACTTACAAAACAGAACACAACATAGTGAGGTAACTAAAGTAATAAAAAATAATAAACAAAGCTTTATTAAAGAAAAATTCTGTTCCAATCCCATTCAGAATTGCAGAGGAATTCCCCAGGGAAGTATTTTGGGTCCTTTACTTTTTCTGATTTATATAAATTACCTCCCTGAAGCGACTTCACAGAATTGCATACTCTTTGCAGACGACACTACAGTGTCTGTTAAATGTAATAAATGATTTAAAACTTCTGCAGGGCAATTTATTTAAAACTAAATTGACATATTGGCTGTTAGGCAAATGCTTTTATACTGTGTCTGAATATTTGAAAACCTGACTTGACTTTATTCACTTTTTTTATTTTTTTTATTTTAACTTTATTATTTTATATTCGTGTTCGTAAACTAACTAATATTAATGTCGTTAGTAAATATTTCGTGTTAGTAAATTAACTTTATTATTTTATATTCGTGATAATAAACTAACCTAATATTTGCACGCCTGCTTGCATGCAGAATACAATGGTTGTTCAGGCTCCTGACGTCACACAAAATGTTTATACTACTTAGTACTAAAGTAAAATCATAGATGGCGGTGAAAGGCTGAAACACGCAAACGTTTGTATAACACGGTGGCCGATGTACATTTTGTGAATGTTGAAATAAATCACTCATTCTTTACCTGACAATCTTTGTTTGATTTCGGAGTTTTTTGGGATCTGTACAATGGTCGATACAAAAATAAGAGCTTATTGTAAATATTATGAAAGTATTGTATTTTTGCAAATAAATGATTGATTTGATTTGAAAAATTGTGGAAGTCTGACCATGATGTGAAGTCAGTGTTATCACGGTAATGTTATCTATAACATTACCGTGGTGTTATGAATCAGTCATAACTTATCAGTGTTAAATTGACATTTATGACATGTTCCGTTTTTATAATATTTGGTATTATTTCAGACAAGGGCGAAAGATTTTTCATATAATTTTAGGGTTGCTGTCTTTCGCAGAAGACGCAAAAGCTATAGTAATTGTATAACCAACATACAATTACGTATTTTGTAAGTAATAGTATTTTGGTGATAAACTTACTTTAGCTTTCGCGTCTCGATCATAATATAGGTATTTATGAGCCTCATATTTCTTAAGGCTGCAACGACTGAATTTTTGAATTGCAATTGCAAAATGTAGGCAAATATCACTAAGCAACTCAGATATATTAAAAACATAAGGAGTTCGATCGCAGAAATATAGCATAATCCATAATCGAAGCTTCTTTTATTTCGTTCCTTCGCTGCAAGAAATGATTTAATGACTTGCTATAAAAATGTTGGCCCTACCGCTTCATTTTCCAGAGATCATTGACTCAAGTGTGTGGGTGCCTGTGCGGTTCTCACTTGTCAATTTGTAATGCATTTAGAATCAGCGCAAAAAAGCACTTTAGATATTACAACGACTTAATCCATCTTCAACGCAACAGGACAATTTTTAATGTCATTCAAGATGGTGGCATTTTGTCTTCGGGAAACCCTGATCTTGCTATCTTTTCTACGTTTAATCGAAATGTTTTTTATGATTTACAAATAGGTCTGTATAAGTAAGTAATTGAGCCTCAAAGGGGAGGCCTTTGTTCAACCGTAGACGCCATTCAGCTATGGATGATAATGATGATGTTCAGGTTTGAAACCAATTTTATTAATTTGTTTTTGTTTCAGAATGTTCAAGTAATAAAGTTTCGGGTTGCTAACCAACACATAAAATAACTGAATGATAAAAATGACAGTTAACATGCAGCGCGTTTCAAGCTTTAACAGATGTATAACCTAAATCAATGACTGTGAAACGCAAATATAGTGTTTATTTAATAAATAAGTTCTGGGTAGTATAACCGGCGCTTACTCGAAAATTCTGAAACTGGCCTTTAGTATATTTTGCCCCGTAGGGTGCCGGGTTAGAATGACAATCCCCAATTTCTTCCTGTGGGTGTCGCAAGAAGTAAAATACCGGAAGACGGGCAGCAGCGCCTTCTGAGGAACTGATATCTCAAACTGCGATCAACAAGACGCCTGCCAATCCCCAACCCTCCTAAATGGGGGAGGCTATGTTCAGCACTGGACAATCCAGCTGATTCAGTAGTAAATTTTGATAGTATAGTGTTATGAATATTGTCAAGATATGCAAAAGCGGATATCCATTTCAGATATATAGGGCGTCAGATACTTTTAATGATATAATATGCACACGGTATGAAATGGAATGTCACAAGAGAATATTATTATTCGAATAAAATTATACATGATTTGTTTATCAATGATCATTACAAAATGGTAGGTATAACTTTAGCGGTTAAGAGCAAATACAAAACTTTCAATACGCGCATCAAATTCTTACTTGCGATTACCGCTTTGCCCCTAATTATGCCGAAGCCGCTTGAGGTTCATTGATCTTCCGAAACATTCTTTGTTATGGTGTCGTGTGAACATTGCAAATACAAATAAGATCAATCCAATTCGCCTTTTCGGCCGTACCGCAGAATGGTTGTCATATTTTATAAAGCTCAACCAAATGTCAGATTACAAAAGGAGAAAAAGCTCTGTTATCTTTTAACCTAATGTAGAGCGACAGTGTAATATTATAAAGGCGCGGAGGCAAGACTCCGAAGCATTTTGCGAAGCGACTCCTTGCGAGCTGCACATTCACGCGACGCGCGAATTTGAAATTAACCCCCTTCACTGTTTACCAAGAATTATTCTGTATACCAAGTGAATGTAACTCGATTCAGGCAAAATGTTAATAGGATTTAAATTATTAATCCTATGGATGGGGCTGCTGGCGTCGGGCTTCGGGAGTGTTTCAGACGATGTCTCAGAAAATGGATTTTCTTCAAGGGATGGCGCATTTTATACCGACGATGCTGTTATAATAACCGGTGAGAGCTTAGTAGAGTTGTTTACTAAATAAGATTATTACGTTTACTATATATGTAAAAAAATATGTTATACATATCATTTTGAGATCAAAGTTTTAACTGCCTTATTCGTTATTATAAAGAGTATTTCAACGGTAAGATAAATTAGGCAACTCTATCGAAAATTTCCGGTAAGTATTTAAATATTAACTAAAAAAAATACTTTCGAAATACTATAAATATTAGTAATTTAATAGGTTTTTGAAATTAGACGTGACAAAAGTTTTATTTACATTTACTGACCAAGGATATGTCACGGTATAATTATATAGGTATTCTAGTATTGTTTTGTAAGGTGACCAAACAATGCATGGCACATGTGGCTATGAGGTTTTGAGGCTAGAGAAAGTTAAAATTTGCAACTGAGATGTCCGGCCGCGGCGAAAATAGCTGTCATAAATTACTATCGATACACTTTTTAAACATAAATTAGATTAATTTTGCTATAAAACATTTGGAGTTGAACAAAAACCTGTTTTTGTCGGATACCGGTATTCGGAAGTGATCGATATGGAACATAGATTGTTTTGGTTTTTGTTATTCATGGACACCACGCCGGGTAGTTTACAAAATACTTGGAAACTTCATCACGTGGGGCAGTGCCTTAATTAAAAAAAACGATAGGATCGATTCAATGCAAATTTCCGGACGCCCACACGTCCGCAATCGAGCACAACAATCAAGGCATTGTCTGTCTCCAACACTTCGCGGTTATGTCCACTTATATTTTTTGTTGATGACTTAGAGGACAATAAATAGATCGGTAAGATATCGAAGCGGGATGACGCCCCTGACATTTCCTCACATTACAATTGTGAACCCGGAATCCCTACAGAGTACAGAACAAAAAACATTTAAAGCGTATCTAATCCGCTAAATTTATTCTTTGTTGAGCGCCTAAAGACTTAGTCACATGTATGGCCTACATATCTACTTCTATCGCGCTTACTTTAAACATCTTTATCCCATGACGACATTTCAGAACTGAGTCCTGAGTCCGAAGATCTAGCAGGAAAAGGAGGAGCAGGCATATACGTATATAAAATATAGACTGAACTAAATATATCTATAAACATTTATCAATTAACACTCAGGCACTTCACCACTGATTAAAAAATAAACTCCAACCAAAAAGAAAATTAAGTTACCTGTTATATTATAAAGTACCAAGTTCAAGGCACTGCGTATGTTGGCATACCTTAGCCAGCTATTTAAAGCGGTGCTGATTAAGGTTAAAAGAATTTTCATCTTTAACTCGATTGTATTAAGTTTCCTTCAGTTTGAGAGAAGCAAGCGTAAAACTTTTTCATTTTGGATCTAGGAACCTTTAAAGGTCGTATTTTTTCATCATTGTATCTGGCGATCGAGTTTATTTATTTAGATCTCTGGTCTGTAAATGTGAGACGCGCCCAGTGCATGTCCTCAAGGCTAGTTTTTATTACTGGATTGATTAACTGCAGATTGGCGTATAATGAGGACATGTGCAACATTTAATCCTTTTTACGTTTGATCTGTGTATATATCTTCGTCTCAAAGAAGCAGCCGGCTGTGGAACAAAAGCTAAACACTCCTTCAAAATGGGTTTGAGTTTCAATGACAATGTATGCACCTCAAACTGGACGGGATGTTTAACTGAAGAAAAATAGAGGGAATCATTTGATGTGGCGATAATGGTAATAAAATTTGAACAAAATCTTTCGTTACTCCCTTACCTCCCCGAAGTGAAATGCAGGCGTGTCTAAACACCCACACGTAAAGGTGATGGTTAATGGCCATAATATAGAGGGTATAAAACTGTACATGGAGTACAGGGCGGAAATCGCAACGACGAAGGAGGCTTCGCTTCAAGCATGCTGCTTCTGCTTACGATCGCGTAATGTTTTTTTTATACTGATACCCGAAAGTAGCATCACCTAGACTGATGGAAAGCGAAGATGGAATCAAGAAGCAATATCTGTTAATGCAGCCATAGGCTACGCTAATAGCCATCACTATGTTGACCAGAGATGCTTTTTCACGCCCCGCTTTAAAGACCCAGGGTCAAACCTGCGAGGGAAAACGTACACCTTGAGCGTTTCACAATTTGTATACACGACAGAGGAAGCCATAAGTAATTAGAGTTTACACATAAAAGGGAAGATTAATTAATTCTTATATCTAAGCAGCGTCCATGCAATGGCAATTTTTTATTTCTTCACTACATGAAACTAAACTGGACTAGTCAAAGGCTGGAAGGTCCTAACTAGCCAGGAATAAGTTAAGCGGCTTCTGTTAGTTTATGCTTTAAAGAAATGATAAAGGTCTCCACTCAGAACTAAATCTCTGAGTGATATTAAGGCATATAAATATATATGTATATATATATATATGCTTACATACTACAAAATTATATAGAAAAGAGAATTAAAGACTGGCATAATTGGACCTGTTCTGCTACTACGGTGGTACATGCAGTTTCTCTCGCTTCCCTACCAAACTGTTCTGATTTTCGGTATCTTGGTTCAATGATCCATAAGATACAAAATGACGTCATCGATGACCAGATCATAAGGTACAGGATAAATGTAAGATGGTGATAAGTCTCTGGGACCACATGTGACTCACGAAGGCCCACGAAGCTTAAGGATATTTTTTATAAGACCGTCATTAGTTTCATCATAATGTATAGATTTGAATTTTGAGCAATGCAAGTGACAAGTGAAAGAGTAGAGCACGTCGCAAAGATGAGAATGTTACGATGGATGTTGGGTGTAAACTATAATGAAAGAGATTAGGGATGAATGAAGCTTGAACGTAACACCAGTGACAGAAAAGATAAAGAGATAAAGAGAGAAGGTGGTGAACATGAATGTGGATAAGCCATAAGGGCAGAGGAACGTCAAAGAAGGCATAGTACTGCGTGAAGAAAACTATATGAACGCGAGGTGTTAGTTCTGAAATGACAAGTAATAGAATAAAGTAGAAGAAATAGATATTATATGTTGCAAGATAAGGATATGAAGGAGAAATAAGATTAATACTTTATGAACGACTAACCTATGGCAGGTTAATTTCAAGAACTAGGTTCAATCGAGCGAAAGATCGCAAAGATAACGCTATATTTAGGTCATCAGTCGATTTGAAATGCTGAACATGCATTCGTGAATTCCAACGAAAACATTTCCTCTGACCAGTCCCGTTATATTCCAAGCCGAAATAAATAACATGCATTTACGACTTATAAAGTACGCACCGATGTTCGTTGATCGTTTATTGAATAACAATTTCGGATATGTTTTTACGCATGACATTGCCATAAAATAACAATAATAACTACCTTACCGCAACTTCGTAATTTCAGCTTATATTTTCACTACTAGTTGAGAAAAAATGTGTTGTATGTGACGCAAGTATTAAGATTTCAGTTTTGTGGAAACGGATATTGTCGAAAATCATCTCATTTTACACAGATGTTCTGAAACCCTTCTGCATATTGAAAAGATTAGTCTAGTACTATATATAATATGCATTCATACCAGCTCAAACAAGGCTCCTCTTGTTTGTGCTGTTTGGCTGTTTGACGACACCAACGGTATGATTAATCCTCGATATTTGACCAGAACGGCCCAAAACCGAAGCGGTATCCTCGGATTTGGGACTAAATGTTTGGTTCCTAGAAGGCATCCTAGAATGGCATTGCCTTCTTAAAAATGTAAGTAAAGATTCAGCCTATATAATAACAGCTTCTACGTGTCATATTAACTCATCATTGATCACTAAAATAATCAATATTCTCAAGAATGGCCATTTAAAGGTCCTAAAAATATTATTTTTGGTATTTTAGGCTGAATTGAGGAGGTCATTCTTCATGTGCCAACTAAATATTATGCCAAAAACTATCTCTGCATGCTTTTAACAGAAATACAGCAATGGACAGAAATGAGAACTTAAATATTGACAAGAGGCAAGGTACAAACCGCAAGCAACCGGTTTTAAAATACTGTATCAACATCACTTATGCTTAAATTAATATCGATGTTATTACGGTGCTTATAATCTGGTAAGGATGTAACCGTTATTATGACAAGCTAATTGTAAATAATGTTCATAAGATATGCGGTTTTATCAGGTTCGGTCATCCACCCTGCAATTTAATTATGTGGTAGGAGGTTTTTCAGTGAGTGTTTTATAGAAAAATAGGTCCTTTATATTTACAGAGAGGCTAAAAAAGTCCATGAGAGCGAGTATAGAATTGACAAAAATATTTTTCTTATACCCGCTCCTTTAATGTATTAATCATTAATGTATTAATCACTTAATGTTTTAATGCAATCTAATTTCAACTGTACCTATTATATCAATAGTGTGTGTTTTAACTACAACTTTTCATTGAATTAACAGTTAAAAATTTTGATTCTGTGCTGTATGGAGTGGGTCCCCACTGCGAATTCAGATCAAATCATCAAACAGAATCAAAATTCATACAGGTCTCTGGATAATGATAACTCATAGTAGTACGAGTTTGGCACTATAAATAAACAAAATGTTTTTGTTCTAGCTCACGTCGGCCGCCAAAGACGAGAGGCATCGAACACCACCCGCAATGGCAAGCAATTTCTAATGCTGCAACCTAGACAGGTGGTTATTCATCTCTGTAGTAGAGGTACATCATTTTCTTTCAGATGAGTAAAGATCTTGCGAGGGTCTTATAAAAAATGCTGTTTAATAGAACAAGAATCTTATCATACACCTTTTTGAGACATGGACATACTGTTATTAAAATACCGAGATAATTTTGCAACGTTCATAATAAATAATTATTAAAAAAGATACAAGATTTAAATGACTATTTAAACACTAAAGTGTGTTTAATATTTTTTTAAGACTTCAAAAATATTTTTGGTATTTTATCATATTAAAGGGTTATCAGGTTCTACTGATGTGCTAGTTACGTAGGTAAATAATATAACGTCACTAGCATAATATAAATAATTCAGCTTACAACGTTCACGAATAGATAAATAAAATACTTTGCTAAATAGGTTCAACCCATCGAGACACTGAGGTTAGTTTCTCGATGGTTCAACCAGAGGCATTGTCTTTTATATGAGATTTTTGAACCTATACACATGATCCAATATCCCTCTACGTTATGCGTATACGGGATAAAAACTGGTCCAATAATTCGTGGAGAGTAAAAAGAGCAACATGGTGAGCGGCGCGGCGCGGCTGTTTGCGACTTAACTTACAGAAGGGTAGATATTTTTGTTCTTAAAAAAGTTTTAAAATTTCGCAAGGCTTTTTACTGTAGAGTGTAGACTGTAGAGGTATGGTTAATGCATATGATAAAAATAGAGCAATAGAAAAAAAATATGACTAATAAGTTAATTTGTATGTGTAATGCATGATGGTGTGTTTCAGCAGACAGACGAAGGAGCATTCGGGACCGAATGCGAGACGACTGTAGGTAAAAGAGGCACGTGCAAGAGTTTCCGCGAATGTTACCCATTGATCAAGGTGGCTGATCTCACCGGCTGGGACGGGTGGGTCATGGGGCACTATGACACCTGCAGCTACATCAGTGGGGATAATATGGAGGTAGGTGAACAGTGAACACACAATGGCCTGTTTTACTGCAATGGTGATTGAGGCTTTAAATATACATTTTATGGTAATTTTATTTAATTATTAGAATATGTTAGATAACATATGATACGTTTGTAATCCATTTTGTTTAACGGTGTTTGGTTCTTTGGAGGCATAAACAAATTTTCATGTCATCGGATTACCTAAAAATATCTCTTCGAAGTAAGTAACATGATATATATGTAAAAGCTTACAAAATAATAACAAACCGTCTACCAATTACCTATTATTTATGAGTTTGTAGATATTTATTTGCTACCTTTATAAAACATGTAGAAAAAATACTGTGGTCAGGTTTTTGAATGCGTTGAAAGTTGAAATCTTTTCCGATTCCATATTGTCAAATGTCTTCGATACGTATAGTGTACAAAAACTTGGGTAATTTGATGGAAATATAATGAAATGTTTTCCCTTAAATTTATTAAGGCTCGTATTTAAAATGCATCGCAAAGTTGAGATCGATCAAAGATGAATCTTAAGATCGATCCTAACTTAGAGATGCATTTATGAATTCGTGACTAAATGTTAATTTTTCACAACGGTAATTATTCTTTTTTTACTCTTACAGAACTGTCTCAAACCTTATTCGTATAACATGATGGTTCGTACCACATCTTTGTGCTTCTGACACTGTGGAACAGTCCCAGTGACTTAGTATTTGCATTGGTTATCAGGTATTCGGAGTATGTTGCACGGAGCCAGTAGGCACTCCACCACAGCAAGAACCAGATGTTCAACGTTTGGGATATATGCCACCAGTCATGCCCATGCAAGTTCCCCCAATGCACTTCGGGTAAGATTTCAATATTCCCATAAGATCACGTAGTTAAAAACTGATTTCTAAGAAGTAGGTATTAGATAGAAGTAGATGTATTTTTCTAGGCATTGTAGGTTTTTATCTTATTAAGTGTTACGAGCTAGATACCCTTGATATAAGGAATGAAAAGTGGATATTAATCTCCACTTTGGTAGGGAACCCTAAAAAGGAACAAAATAGGCTTCATGAGAGAGCATCTCCAGACGATTCCACTAAGCCACTGTAAAGAATTGGAATCCCAGACGTTTCCTTCCGACTCGCATCTCCAGATCGATTCGGTGGTACCAATTTGTTACCTATTATTTTTCATGCCTGATAGGTTAGCCTTTGAGCATTATCTCACCTGATGGTAAGTCATGATGTGGTCGAAGATTTTGTTCAGGCTAACCTAGAATTACTAGCTCTCAAGGACAGCTGCCGAAACACACCGTTAGGTGCTTGGCGACAGATTTTTTTACTTTAGGGTGGTACTACTACCATGCAGAATTATCTTATTATCTTAATTATGCCAAGTATCATCATGATACAACAATTAGTAGTGGATAACGTTAAGTGCCAATTCCATTACATGTATACAAGAATATAACATTCTAGGTGAAGCCAAACACCTTCAACCACATCATCACTTACCAACAGGTGAGATTGTGGTCAAAGGCTTACCTATAAGCAATGATGAAAATCATGTTAAACTTATCCCATATCGGACATAGTTCCTGTTTAACCATTCACTTCACATATGACCGGATTTGATTCAGATTTCCTGGTAGCCTGGCTGCGGCTTTCTCCCGTCAGTGGTCTATGAATCAGGGTGTGGATACGCGCCAGATACCTCCTGGATGGCCACCCACTATTCCACCCCTACCAACTCACCCTCCCGACCACACCGCTCCAACTCATCCACCATCAATTGGTAAGTCTCAACGAATTTTTTTAATGTTTTGAAGATTTTTGGGTTAATCGTTTAATTTATAATCGTTATACGAAACTTTATTAAAACTGTATTCTAAAAGAAAATTTAGCAAATGATGTTATTTCTTTCAAATAGTTGCCGGCGTTACTAAACCACCTCCATCGAATGGCAAACCTCCAACTACTTGGGCAACCAGGCCTCCCGCTACCTCTAAACCGACAACTAAACAAGTGAGTTGAACTTAATATCAATTTTATTGATATCACTGTATGCGCACAGAATATTATGATTCTTATAATTTTTCCTCAGACATGGCAGACTATAAAGCCTGCGCAACCTACGAAACCTACCCAGCCGGCAGTATCAGGATGTGGTCGCAAAAATGTACCTCAGGTAAACATAAAATCCCCCTTAGCATTAAATATGTAATTTTGCAAAATGCGATAAAATCAGGCCGATCCCCTCTAATATACAGAATGACGCCCACGGACCCGAATGCCAAGCAACAAAAGTTGGATGACCTCTTGCAAACTCAGAAAAAGTGGGCCTGTTTTTCTGGGACAGTGTGTACAGATAATTTTAAGTCATACGCACACAAACTTACGTATACACTCATTCGATTCTCCTTTCTGCATTATTAACTCTTACGATTATTAATCAGTTCTAGGTGTAAAGTAACAAAATATAATAAAATAATAATATCCTTTGCAACTTTGTAGACGTATGGAAGTACATATGAGTTACAAGATGAAGAACGCATTGTGGGTGGTCACAACGCCGATCTCAATGAATGGCCATGGATCGTCGCCCTTTTCAACGCGGGTCGTCAATTTTGTGGAGGTTCTTTGATGGACGATAGACATGTCTTGTCTGCAGCACATTGTGTCGCCCAGTAAGTTAAAGAATGTGTCGTATCTCCGCCACACTAAGTTAAGGTTGAACTGGCCGGTCACTTCTCCATACAAACGTCGTAGATCCGGCCATTCTCTTATTTGAGATTTCCAGGTCCAGAATTAAGCATAATACCGATTGATTTCGTCATTATCTAGGCTTGTATTGTGCCGAAATTTTAAATAGATAATTAAGTAGAAAGTTATGACTGTTATGAGCGTCGAAAACTTTATATGAAAATGTTTCGAGGCTCATAACTCTCAAGTGAATAATCTTATTAAATAATGTTAATACATGCTTAGATAATAAAGAAATCAATTAATGTCATGCTTTGTTTTGGACCTAAATCCTCAAGTAAGGGAGTGATCACTCTACGATGTTTATATGAAGACCTGACCGGCCAGTTCACCCGGATTTCTTATTTCAATTAATTTTGCAGCATGACGTCATGGGACGTTGCACGTCTGACTGCAAGACTTGGTGACTACAACATTAAGTCAAATGTGGAGACTCAGCACATCGAACGGAAGATCAAGAGAGTCGTGAGGCACCGTGGCTTCGATATGCGCACATTGGTAATGGGTTAACCTTTAGACCTTTGTATAGAAATATGTGACACCTTGATTTATCGTCATTCTTTTGTTTTTACAGTACAATGATGTATCCATCTTAACGTTGGACCAGCCTGTAACGTTCACTAAGAACATTCGGCCCATCTGCTTGCCGTCCGGTGCGAGGGCATACACTGGCCAAATTGCTACCGTCATTGGGTGGGGAAGCTTGCGAGAGAGTAAGTATCTCAGTAATCCGATAATACTTATTAATTATTGCGGTGTCCGAGGGTGACGGTGATCACTTACCACCTGAGCCGCCTGTTCGTTTGCCCTCCTATCTCATTATAGAATCGAAGAGTGTTGGTGCTGACAACAGCGGGATCTACCTACTGAATGTAGTCGAAGATTTATTTGTATCTTAATTATAGCAACATCTTTCGAACACACCATCATTTACAAACCGGTGAGATAGTGATCAAAGGCTAAATCATCAGCAATAAAATACTTAGGAATGAAACAACTTTAAACCGTTTCAATCACATACCTATTTACAGTAATTATTAGCTTCCGTCTAAGCTTCGCCCGTGTTTAGTTCGTTTATATCGCGATCTCTCAGTAAATCGGGATAAAAAGTACTCGTCTTCTTCGTACATTTTTTAATCCGATTATCTAATTCAGGACTTAAATAATATTCATGTTTAGAAAGATTCGCCCTCTGTCAATTCGTTTTGAATTTGAATGTCACAATGATACACACACTCCGTCATGCGTTTCTTTCGGGTTTGTAATAATTTTAGTGTGGCATGTCATTCCTACAAACAAACATAATACTTAGTTTTGGTTTCAGTTTTATGGCAAGTCTCATTGGCAATAATTGATGTTTCTGTTACCAAATCTAGATACAATGGCGATATTTATATTACCATGTAAAATATATACAAAAAAACGAAAAAACCTGTTCACTCACGAATGGAGCGTTCACCACAGAAAATTGTTAATGCATAATTGAACGGATAGACCTCGTTTATACACGACGTCTATAAAATGTTTTGTCGTTTATCACGATAAATATTATTGCTTAGATAGGCTGTAGTAGTTCTAACTATATGAAAAAATAACAAGGGGCGCGCCTTCGTTAGTGGAAAAGTTCGTACCATGGTCAAACAATACTCAGTTTTACCGCGCTTGGTTCTACATTTGCTACACTACATGGCTATAGAATTCGCGATGATATGCAACGTTTACTTACGTGCCTGTTAGAAATTCATAATCTTCCCACCCTACTTTAATATGTATGTATGGTCCGGAGTATGTACTTTGTATGAGAAACATGAGTATTAATGCTAACACACCTCACGTTGCAGTTGAGCCCTTGCCTTAATACTTACTATGGGATTTTACGAAAATCATGATTTCAAGTACTTACCGTATAGTAAATACCTACCCTACCTTTTATACTTACCTTCTTCAAAGGATGTGTAACGAAGAGTTATACCAAAAAAGCTAACACGAGTTTTAACACAAACAAACAATTAAAAGCAAAGGATTTTAATCTCGACCATGCGCTCGAATTGGAAAGACATTTTGAAGACGCTATATATAATCGAAAGCGTCAAAAACTGTTCCCGCTGGGCTGCGAGACGCTTCTGACGGCACGTCGGCTTAGTTATCAGGAAATGTAGGCCGAATGATTTTCTGTGACATTAATATAACATCTTCTAAAAACTTAAAATTAATTATGTATTTCGCAAAGTAACGCCTGAATCTTAATTTTGATTATATAAAATTCACTTACCAATTTATTTGCCAGGTGGTCCACAGCCATCTATTTTGCAAGAGGTGTCCATTCCGATCTGGTCGAACTCTGAATGCCGGCTGAAGTACGGCGCCGCGGCTCCGGGAGGCATCGTCGACCACATGATATGTGCCGGGAAAGCAAGCATGGACTCCTGCAGTGTAAGTTGAATAAGGGAAAAAGAGTATTTATCGGTGCGCTATTTATCATTTCGACGGCGTATTGGTAGCTTTCGCAACATTATTATGGTACCAGATGTAAGCTTTCTTATTAAGGTAAGGAACAATTCTAGATGATGGTCAGGTTCCAGGTGACCTGCAATCATCGATTCTACAAGCGGTGTCCAATCGATCTGTAGGAACTACTTACCTATATTTAGTGAATGGTAATAAACTGAAAATACTATGTGTATTCAATGTCGTAGGATTATTCTTATTCTAATTAGAGGCGATATGGCCTGCACTGACGTCCGGCTTGGGGTGTTTTGTGCATTTTTAGAGTATCCCGCTATGCAGTTACCCGCACATGTTATGTCCCTTCGCCCATCTTATCATTACTTTGTAATTGTTTGATAATTTTTGTAGGGCAGCATGGCACTCAGCAATAACTCTAGACCAGTTTACTGGTTTTCTGAATATATTAGATACTGCTGCACTGTCCGTAGTGAAAAGAAAAAACTTACCCTCATCCTCACTTTCTAAATTGCGGGTCATGTCTAGGCGTGATAATCATCGCAGCTCGCAATAAGCCCTTTGCCTCTGATTGCATTAAAGTCGTAAGGTAATAAAAATATTTTATATGATTAATAGTAGATGTATCAAACGTTTATACGTACTTATTGGACATTTGTAAATTGCCCTACCACCATGTTACAACGACTGATAATCCTAAGACAAAAACTCAAACCTGCTTAACGTGCCCTCCGAAGGAAGCGCTCAGTAGTAATGTCACTAGCAGTAAACTTTTTTAATCGTTCATATAATCATAGCTTACCCATGTCACTCGCGACGTTGCATTCGTAGCGTTGAATTAGAGTGGATAAAATGACAAAAATGGATTCGTTTCACTATCCTCTACTGGTATTCGTGCTTTGGTATACGTGTGCTCGTAAGCTGGACTTGCTGTTGACAATTTTTTCTATAGATAAACCGTTTATCTTAGTCCTCGCCTGCGCGGTACAGAGGCGCGGGGGTGACGACAAAGGCACGGTAATGTTATCTATACAGTATTTCAACTTCATAGAAACGGACGAAACACGAGTTATACCTACGATCTCTATCTCGGCCTGCGCTCGGTACGCAGACAGTCGCGTCTGTGCCGCAGTGAGGAATGGACGGTGTGTTATTTTTTTAACAATAAACGCGCGATATTTTCACTAAATATAAGTTTATGTACATATTACATATTTAATATGACATATATGAGTAGGATATATTGTGCTGTTTTTGGTTGCTTGAATTCGTCAAAAACGCATCCAGAGATAACTTTTTTTAAATAACTTGGAAACTGGAAGGTAATACAAAAATGGTTACTATAAAACTATGTAGACTATAAAACAATGTTACTAGTAAAATTGTTTTATAGTCTACATAGTTGACGGTACATAATGTGTGTCTTTTTAATGGACAAGTATTTCCATTAATTTCCCGAAAAAAAATGTCTCGATTAATATATAGTAACTACACTTATAGCTCTTGAAGCCTGGACTGGGTTTGGAGTAGTCTATTCCGCAAGAGGTGTCAACCATTGGATATTTCTTTAACATTCCTGCGGCATAAAATAAGCTATTCGACAATTTGACTTCGATATATCTTCCGCGAGGCCAGAATTACCTCATTACTCAATTCCACTACGATGCCCTACTTCAGTCCCCCAGGGGACTGTACAACACTTACATTCCACTATAGTCCCCCAGGGGACTGTACAGCACTCACTATTCCACTACAGTCCCCCATAGGAACAGTGCTTACCAATACAGCAATATCTCGGAAAAGATGTCAAAATGACACCAGATGTCATAAAACTCGATATTGATTTCGTATAAAGGATAGTCTTTTACTGAAAATGGCTAGCCAAACGTTCATCACTTTAAACGTCTCCATAATAATAGAGAACGATCATTTATGTTAATCACTTCAACATATTTTAGGAGCACTTCCAATTCTGCGAATATCTTAGATCCACAATAAAATTAACCAGCAAGTGTGACAGTTGTTAAGGCTACCCTATCAGTAATAAAAACAAACACACAATATAATATTTCCTTTCACCGGGATTTGCATAGTTTCCAGACAGCGTCACAAAAACAATATCGAATATCTTACCAGTTGCTAGGCGTCTTTACAGATACTACAGCAATGTCAGATATACTGCATCAAAGCGGCTATTCCCAGTAGACTTACCAAATAGTCCAACTAGTAAGACTGCTAAGAATTTTCTTCCCAGTATACTCACTGATCGTAAGACTAAAAGGGTTTCATATAATCTGGCAATTTTGTTTCTCAATAGACTTACTAATTAGTAAGACTATGCATGCCATATTTCTCCCAGTAGACTTACTGATAGAGTTTTAATTTGCGGTAACCTATTTCAAAAGTATAAAAAAAACAATTTTAGTAAGTGTGAGCTAAACGTTGAAATGTGAGCGTGTGCTAAGTGTTAGATGTGGTAGCTGTCAAAGCGAGAGTTTTATTTTGTTATTCCGATTTCATAATCAGACTACATTGGGCATAAAATAGCACAGCATTAGGTCTTATAGTTCGGCCGCCGAGAGAATGCGTTTGATAATACGTATTCGTATTGCCGTTGTGGCTTGTAAATGGAGTAAAATTTACAATAAGAAATATTTTTATACATTTAAATGCCCAACAGACACAATATTACGTAATCAGACTGTCTATGTTAACAATACTTAAAATACTAGGTACCTAAAATGAATTGTCAAACGCAGTTCTCTCAGCGGCCACTGTGGATGTGAACAGCTGTCGAAGTAACAGTCTTATATTCTAAACTAGAACTAATTTTAAATATTCTAAATTAGAACTTGTATTCTAAATAGGTCGAATGAATAAATATGACTATATAATAGATGTGATTGCTGTCAATATCAATATTATCAATATAGCGTTGATTTCAAGTTAGCAAAATCTGGTAAATTTATAATAAGGTGCGTCTTCCAATGAACGCACAACTTTTTTGAAGATTCTGGGCACTGATACCGCGTCATCACATACTATTTTCCTAAACAGTTTTACACGTATAACGAAAGAAGCAGTGATGGCTCAGTGGCATTGGCTATGGACTGCCGCGCAGCAGGTCCATGGTTCGAATCCCGCCGCGGGCTTGAGCTTCACCGCATGGTGGAAGGGCTTTTTGCGAATGCCCGCCTGGCTAGCGACCACCCTCAAGTTGAAAATCTGTCGCCAAGCACCTAACGGTGTGTTCCGGCAGCAGTCCTTGAGAGCCAGTGAAATTACAGGCACATGAGACTCAAAAACTATGTCTCAAGGTGATGGGCGCAGTGCAATTCGTCACTTGAACGGTGAACTGCATCTGTTATAGGCAGAGGTAACCGCTTAACATCAGGTGGACCTCGAGCTTGTTCCGTCACAATAACATAAAAAAAAAAAAAAAAAGATGTATTTCATTTAGTCTAGAGCACATGTATGTTAATGTGGTATTGCCTAAATTGCAATGTTATCTATAATATACATCGATAATTTCCTTCATCATCATTTTATTTACCGATACTTACTTACTAAAATTAAGTACGAAAGTTCTTATTCCGATCATACTAAATCCAAATTGGTATAACACATGAGATATTCCTATTCAATATTATGTCAAAATAGTCAG
This sequence comes from Plagodis dolabraria, assembly GCA_963854805.1. Classification (NCBI taxonomy): domain Eukaryota; kingdom Metazoa; phylum Arthropoda; class Insecta; order Lepidoptera; family Geometridae; genus Plagodis; species Plagodis dolabraria. The sequence continues at coordinate 17,797,899 of OY978442.1, forward strand.
CACCAATTTCGATAAAGACTAAATCTGCTTAAAGCTACACGCAATGGCACAGACTAAATAAAATTGTAGGATAATAATATTTTAATGTTGTAACAATTTGGACTTTAGTACTAACCAAAGAAGAACTTTTGTACTTTACTTTATTTTAGATAAGAGCTTAACAGAATTACAGTCCAATATTATAAAAAAAAAATGTTTTGCAGGGTGACAGTGGCGGTCCGCTGATGGTGAGCGATGGTGGCATTTGGAATCAAGTAGGCGTGGTCTCCTGGGGCATTGGATGCGGCAAGGGACAATACCCTGGAGTGTACACCCGCGTCACATCTTTCTTACCCTGGATACAGAAGAACTCCAAGTAGTTCTCAACTATAAGCACTTTGTATCCCATATCATTTAAGGTTTTCCATGACAAAGGTTTACCATGAAAACCGAATACTGTCATAATCATCGCTTCTCTAACTGGAGTAGAATTTAATGTATATTTTCGAGTTGCTCAAGTATAAGGGTACTTTTCCACCAGCTGCGAGTAGTAGAGTAGTAGTGCGGAATAGCGACTATAGAAAAAAACCACCAACAGAATCACACAACAGGATCTTCAACAAACCTATGAAAATGAACCGATTATATCGGTACGGTTAAATCGCTCACTGTTGCATTCCGCACAGTTTTATCGGACACGGACCCTTATTCCCATATTGAAACTGGACAAGTAAACATCATATCAAAATGACAAATGTCACAAAAAACTACGATTATTCAAGTAATAATTTGTAAATCAATTATTTTGAGAAAGGCAACCCGAAGAAATCTTGTTTTTCTCAATTGATTGATATTTGTGGATTTGGTGCTATAAATTAAGCTTCTAAAATAAAATGAATTTAGGAATATACAATTGATATTATTTAATATTATTATAAGACTAGTTTAATAATTAAATGTGCTACAATTACAAGTTCATTATAAAAAAATACATCTTCCCCATTACAATTACAATTACAGTATACAGCTCATAATATCAGTCTTAGACAAAGCGAGTACATGATTTGTAATTCATTAAAATAATAATCACAAAATATAATTCCTTTAAATTTACTACAATATTTAATTATTTATTTAAAATATAAATTGTTTGTACATCACATGTCGAAGTTAGATACATGTAGTTGCTGAAGGATGTTGCGGGCTGAAACAAAAATAAATAATAATTTAATAATAAAAATATGTAATAGCTCGTACTATGCTGATATACAATCTTTAGCTCGCATTTTCATCGTCAGGCTTCCACAAGTTAATTTTTCGGTCCCTGAAGCCACAAAATAATGGTCACAATCGACAATAGTACATAGTTTATCTAGGTATGATATTGGGCAAATACATTTTTCAGTTAATCGAGTATAACTGAAAGCCAAATTAATAGAATCATTTCGGATATGTGAATCTAAAATATGCACTCCACCACACAAAAAAAAAAAAAAAATTATAATTATATGTTAGGCGTTTAAGAGTTCTGTTTCATACATACATACAGAAGAATTAGTATAAGTTACTAAACGTAAACATCTACTTGAGTGAGAGCCATCATCTTTCTTATGTCATCTTCAGTTGAAACTTTATTTTTAGACGGAAATATGCATGTCTGCTTTTTGAGAATGTTACAGTTAAATAAAATTCTAGGATAAGCCTGTTTAACACCTTCGACCACATCATCAGGCGAGATTGTGGTCAAATGCTTACCTATCAGCAATAAAAAAAAATAGTTTAAAATATAGAGCATACCTTGGAAGTACCCCGTATCGTGTAAATCATCAGGCATTGGCACAAACGGTGGTTCTTTATCTAACAGGTTTTCCCAATCGACGTTTCTGAACAGCGGCATATTGCGGACTGCTGTCGCGGCGGGCCGTTCCGCTGGCTCCATGGTTAGGAGAGACTCTATGGCACTCACAGCTTCCGGTGATAATGCCTCATCGTCTTCCGGCCATTCTATGTCTGTGGAAATCACATTCGTTTTTGAGATAGGCCTTGACGTTAAGACAAATTATAGTCATTCTCTGACTCTTAACCTGCATATCCTAGCAGAGATGTACGAGGAAAATGAGCGGATAACGACGAAATTAGGTGAAAATAGATGAATTCAAATCTGTTGGTGAAATATACATTGAACTGACCCTACATAAATGGGATAAAGCTTTGCATCCACCAATGGGATCGCTTAAATGTGTATTTAAATTTTTCAATGTGTAGAGACTTTTCTATATTCACCAATCGATTTGCATTCACCTTTATTATAACTACGATCATCGAATGGAACATTCTCCCAGCCCTTTGTTTCCCGAAAGCTATAATCTAGAAGTTTTCAAGTCTAGATAGAATAGGTATCTTCTAGGCAAGCATGCGCCACCGTCAACCACGTCTTCACTTACCATCAGGTGATGCTGCGGCTAAATGCTTGTCTTTACGCAATTAAAAAAAAACTCACAAATATACTGCAAGTTTAAGTTTTGTTTTGACGGAAGGATTCCTTACGGCAAACCGCTTGGAGAATTCTTAAACGATACTGAGTTAGTTATGTAACCAGTGTGAAAGACTTTTTAATTTTGAGTAATGTTGTCCCAAATGCTTAATAATTACAATATATTTACATTTTTACAAATTTTGAACGTACATTTAGTCAACATAATCTGTGTCGCAGATTTCTTCCCTGAATTTTCAATGTTAATAAAAATATGTATAACCTAAAAACTAAATATTTAAGCTTATTCTTTATTAGATATCATTTAGATAGATAGATAATTCTTTATTGTTACACTGATAAGATACACATTCAATTCTTATAAAAAACTTTGACTAAAGTGTCACAGTGAGCAGCCTTATCACTAATAGCGATCTCTGCCAGGCAACCTTTCGACATATAAGAGACTGCAATATAGAAACACGACAGTAAAAAGGCTACTTCTTGCCCTATAATAATAATGTGTGCGCTAACTTACTGAATTAGCCCTATACTGCTGAACTTACACCAAAATAAAAAAAGGTTTTCTTAGAGCCAGTTTTCATTATAGGTTAAGCCTGCTTATCATCTTCGACCGCTTCGACACTTACAATCAGGTGAGATTGTGGTAAAATATCGGAAATTATAAAAAAATTGTAGGCGTATTAAACATCGCGAATATGTCCATCAGAATATGTGTCGACAGCTCTTCAGAAGAGGATGCTGCTCGTTTTCTGTTGTCAAATTTTTTTTACTACCTGCGCTCAAAATTTTCACCAGCGTAGACAGTGATAATTAATTTCACTTTAATGATTAAAGTATCCTATGTGAAACATCTATATTCCAAATCGTATCCCACTTTAGCTTGTGACACATTAGCTTATAATATTAGCATTATATTACGACACCTAATTCTCAGCACAAGAAGAGATGGAATGCTTGGTACTACATGGGGTGGAACATGCACTTACTTCTAGATAAAATATTGGTGAATACAGCTTGAGGAGTTTCATCGTTAAAAGGCGGCACGCCAGTCATGAATTCGTACAAACATACTCCCAACGCCCACCAATCGACGGGCGGACCGTGACCCTGCCTGAAAATATAAACAATTCTATGAACACCATGACATGGATGGATATTTTTTTTAAATTCGTGCGTTTTACAATAAACAAAAATATAATGTTTATTTAAGAAAAAACAAGTGCGAGTCGGCATAGCACGCCTGCCTAGACTACTGTACCAACCCACAAACATATGATAATTAGTGATGTAGGTACTATAGTCTGTTTTTTTTAACAAACGAGTACTGAGTATGTCTCTCGCACATTTTCGATATTGACAGAGTGAGATAGGTCTTTGCCGTCATTGGTCAACCTTTGTTCTTGTTTTGAAATTGTTAAGGCCCATTCATATTGAATATGTACTTCTAAAACTTATTGTAGAAAAATTTACGTTATTATTTTATGATTTAAATTTGCATACTAAGGGCCTGCTTCAGAATGTTCGAGTAAGTTCCGGTTTTATTACCCAGAACATATTTAATAAATAAAACACTTTCTTTGAGTTTCACAGTCATCGATTTAGCCTATACATCGGCATCGGTTAAAGCTTGAAACGCGCTGCATGTTAACTGTCATTTTTATCATTCAGTTATTTTATGTGTTGTGGTTAGCATCCCGAAACTTTATTAGGGCATTCTGAAACGGACCCTTAGTATATTTGTAACAAAACTTTCTGTTCGCTTCTATGATAGAAAACAATATTGTAATAGTATATATATTATGCAGTAGAACATATAAATCAAATAATTCTACTACAATTGTTATCTTAAAAAATATCGTCTTCCTTCTGATGAACTTTCTGCAGATACGTCAATAATAAATTACTCTATATTTTGTACATGATTGAGACATGATAACCATTTTTATCCATCCACTTTAGCTACTCCGTAAAACAAAATAGTTCAGACTTCATACATTTTATAACTTTTTCCTGCCATAGCCCTTCACTTGAGACCAAACGAGTTCAATTGGGTTGAGCTCACAGTGATACGTCGGCTAACTTATGACGAGACGATTTGTTGAGTTAGCTACAACATTTTTTCAAAACGATCTTAGTTTTGCTTACCCTAATTCAAAAGTTGCAATTTTACAAAAATAAAATTATAGTAAATAGTAAAAATTATAGTATTGATTCGTTACAAGCAATATTTTTCGACACGCAGGTAGTCCAAGACTCAACTGAATGTACCTTCAGAATTCGTGTGGAACGTACTTTATGTTAATTAGGTGGGCCAATAGCAACGCAGTAAATTTTTCGGTACTTGTTTGTTAAAAAAACAGACTATAATAGACCATCGGTATTTTTTCATTCCATTCCGGAACCTTAACGATAGTCCGATCCGATTATTCGTTTTTATACGAGGATGAATTGAAAAGTTCTCGGTCTATTTAAAAAATCGCAACTTAATGTCTTTTTGTTTGGTATTATGACGGAGCTTGTCCCGTTATGTTGATATTAAGCAGTAACCTCTGCTATAACAGCTGCATTCGTCTTTTCTTTAGATCATAAATGCGTTGAAATCTGCTACTTGGATTTGAATAATTAGATGATTTTAGTATTTCTATGTTTGCAATAACGCATCCTCTGCGGTTTACATTACAAAATTACAAATTTACGAGAGGAAAAATTTATTCGTTTGCGGGATTCAAACCCGCGTCCATCCGCCCCTTTAGCCGAGGTATGCTCTGACCTATTGAGCTAACATGACAATAAGTCATAACTCCAATTTTTCCTATGGTTCTTTAACCATCGTATTGGGATGGAGCGACATCTATAGTTCAACTTACGGTGTACTACAAACAAGTCTAATTTAGAAATTAGAACTAGACGCAACCCTATAATTTTATATTTATATTTTTATGTTTGCAATAAAGCATGCTCTTCGGATTAGAATACAAAATTAAAAATGTATGAGAGGAAAAGTTTATTTAAATTTACACACTAGCTTTTACATAAACACGTACGTTTGTGTTTATGTAAAAGCTAAGAGAACTAATTAATAACATAATGAATGTGATTTTCTCAATTTAATGTATATTATATGAGAATCACTACTATATAAAGCCAGTGTGAAAAAAAAACCTACGTAGCGGGATGGCCTGCGGCGGCATCTACACTAATAATATAAAGAAAGAAGATTTGTATTTTTCTATGTAACGAATAAACCTAAAAAGTACTGGACCGATTTGAAAAATTCTTTCATTATTAGAATCCTACATTGTCTCTGATGAACGTAGGCTATAAAAGTGAAATACCCGTTCGAAGCTAGGGCGGGCCGCTAGTATTATATAAAACGAAAAAACATTCCTTATCAACAATCTTTTTAAAAGCGGGTTTAAAAAACAAATTGGCATGGCAGTAGCGATGCAAGATTGGTACGCGAGGCTACAAATTAGGATACTGATTTAATTGACACTAAGTAAGCAAAATCAGTCAAATCTAGCACGATTTAATTACTAAACGGATTCTAAGCTCTTCGAACTTACTTTAGGAGAAGTTCTGGTGCCAAGTAGTCTGGAGTGCCTAAAATCCTTTGGTCCGAGACTTGGTTGCCTCGCCGCACGCTTTTTGGTGTCCGATATGGCGTCTGAGCAGCGGCAAGAGGAGTTTTGCACAAATCAGTTGGAGATTTATTGGAGTCGCTCTGTAATGGAATTAGATTACATTAGAAAAGACAGACAACATTGGTCTTAGATACATAGAGAAGAGTAATCTCAATAATGATAAATTCATAACGTCAAGCTTTCAAAATGCACAAAGTGCTAAAAGAGTATAATATTTCTTTTAGCACTTTGTGCATTTTGAGTATAATATTTCTTTGTCAGAATGTTTTCGTAACAAAATGCTCTTGGCACAGATTGTACCCTGGTGGCACTACTAGCTTGTATAAAAATTCTATTCCCAACGTGCCACGCGCCTGCGCTGTGGTATCATATCTGCTCTTGCATCTGCCGCGGCGTTCGGAAGTTATTTCAGAGAAATATAACATTCCAACCAGTGCCGCTGCGGCCAACTGCATGCAGCCGCGGTACTTGCATTTGCAGTTGGTAGCGTCGTTCTATGTTTCGGTTTGAAAGAATCAAGAAGGTGCCGGGGATATTACAGGCACATGAGACTTCACAAATTGATGTCCTAGGGTGATGGACGCAGTGCATTCGTCACTTGTGACGAAATACATCGGTTATAGGGAGAGATTACCGCTTAACACCATGTGGACCTCATGCTTGTTCTATCACAATCATATAAAAAAATATTCAAAAATCGGCAACTGGTTATCTACTATATGTCTATATGTATTGGTAGGCATGGCGGGAATTCGCTGATTGCCATATCAGGTATCTGTGTGCATTCTCGCCCTATCTGAGGCTATACAGTATACACATTCTGAAATGCGGAAGGTTTGGACTCAGACTGCGTCTTTATACCATAGATGTACTATTCTGTATGCTAATTTTACATAGCAGGCATAATTTAACTTACCCTGCTCATTCTTCTAGATGGGAATATTTCTAAACTAGTAGAAATGTGCTTGCTAAAGTTAAAAGATTTCTCCTTAACACCTGACGCTGGGTTGTCGTCCTTGGGCAGATTGAACCTGGTTTCCTTCAACATTTTCTTGGTTTCTTTGCATTTGTTGTTCGACACCGGGGTTGAAAATATTACGCCTACGTTGAAATGATGGCTATCGTTTTGGGACACCCATCTACAAAAAAATAAGAACATTTAAAAGCTTTTTCTTTAGTTTCTTAAGTATTGAAAAAATATACTTTAAACATTTACATTGTCTCCTCGGGCACTATAATTATGTAGCTTGACTAAATTCGAAACAAATAACAAGTTTATATGTCCACAAGTTGTATGTTTGGCAACAGTATACTTTACCTCACCATATTAAATTATTTAGTACCTTCCGTAGAATATTTCAATATTAAAATTTGTAATTGACCTTCATAAGAGCTTCGTAGACACATAATTTGAATAAATAATGTTGACTTTGCCCACCTGAACCGCGCTCCTCGAGGCACGGCGGTAGGGAATGTGGTGTCCCACATTCCCTAATATAACAATGAGAATACATTCTCAAAATTGTTACAGGAGGTTTAGGGTCCGTTTCAGAATGTCCTTAATAAAGTTTCAGGTTGCTAACCAACACATAAAATAACTGAATGATAAAAATGACAGTTAACATGCAGCGCGTTTCAAGCTTTAACAGATGTATAAGCTAAATCAATGACTGAAACGCAAATATAGTGTTTTATTTAATAAATATGTTCTGAGTAGTATAACCGGCACTTACTCGAACATTCTGAAACAGGCCCTTAGTAAAATACAAACTCACTTCATGACCGTGTATTTGTTATACAGTTGTCTTGTCAAAAAGTGAAGTTTTTCTTTTTCAGTAAAATATTGGTTTGTTTACGATATAACATAGATTGAAATTAAAAAAAAACAAAAGACGTTATTACAGCCTCTAGTAGAAAATTTGTCCCGGAGCAACTAACGGTGTGCTCCGGGAGCTGTCCTTGAGAACCAGTAATACTAAGATGGCCTGAAGGTGAAAAGTCAAAGGCTAGCCTATCAGCTATATTTAAAATAACATTTTTGATTAACTGAGATTTGTTATACCTTTTTTTCAACACCCCTTTTATAGGATTCTTGCGTCGATCTGGAGTGGGATGTATAGACATACGTTTTGGGGTGTTCTGACTGAGTTCCAAAGCCATTATCTCTTGAGTGAGTCCACTGTGATTTTGCTTAGATTCCGCTAGACTGGTGACGCCAGTAGTGGGGGTGTCACCATCATCCAGAATGCGCTTCCTTTTTTTAGCCCTGAAACTGTGTGAAAACCATCAAAATTAAAGAAATACTCTTTGCCCTGAATAAAATAAAACCATTTATAAAATAGTTCTATAATTTTCTAATTACCTACATTCTTCCCTATTTAACTTTTGAATCCAATAATTTAAGAATAGTTAAATTAAACATTAGAAATTGGCTTGTTTGTATGAGTGTATACTAGCTTTCCGGGCGCGGATCCGCCCGCGCGTTGTCGGTTATCGCGCAAAAACATTAACCTCTTTTTGCGCAGTTGGATAAAAACTATCCTATGTTTTTTCCCGGGTCTCAAACTATTTCTATACCAAACTTCATTCAAATCGGTCCAGTAGTGTTGGCGTGGAAGCGTAACAGACAGACAGACAGAGTTACTTTCTCATTTATAATTTTAGTACTGATTATGATATACCAGTAAATACTTCATACAACCTTTCTACTTTCGAGGGTAAGCCTCTCCATATGTTTAATGTTGTTGTAAACGTTTCTGCATGTGTCATTTGTGTGTGCGTGACGAGAGAACGAGCACAAATTCGTTCAGAGTACTACTATAGTTTGTTTTTTTTTAACAAACCAGTACTGAGTATGTCTCTCGCACATTTCCGATATTGACAGGGTGAGATGGGTCATTGCCGTCATTGGTCAATGCCTTTGTCCTTGTTTTGAAATTGTTAAGGCCCGTTCATATTGAATACTTCTAAAATTTATTGTGGAAAAAATTACATTATTTTTTTATGTTTTTTGAATTTGCATATATAATATATTCGTAACAAAATTTTCTGTTCGCGTTTATGATATAAAACATTATGTAATAGTATATACAGGGTTATTGGAAAAATGCTAACAACCTCTAAGAGTTGATTTCTGCTAGTCCCAAGAAACATTATGTTTTAAAAAAAAAAAAAAAATTTTTTCTTTTTTGGTGTTTTAACCGAATAAGTACGAGGACCACCTGATGTTATAAGTCTCTTGTGCTTGTAATGTATTTTTCATATTTTTATTACTTAGATCGACGTAAATAATGAAAGCTCTGCTCAAAGTGAGCTCGGCGCGGTCCAGTGTTGCCGCGGCGAACGCAACTGGCTCGGAGAAGGCATAAAAACACAAAAAAAAATAACAAAAAAAAAATGTTTTTCAAAACAAAAATAAAATTATCTCAAAATGTTTGTTAGGACTAGCCTAAGAGGTTGTTAGCATATTACCAATATATTATGCTCTAGAACATAATATAGATCAAATAAATCTACTACAGTTCTTGTAATCTTAAAAATTATCGTCATCCTTCTGATGAACTTTCTGCAGATACGTCAAAAATAAATTGCTCTAACATATTTTGTACATGATAGTCGACTCCGTACAATTTTTTTTTCTATCTTGGTTATCACATGGTTGGGACATGAACATAATTTTTATCTATCCACTTTAGCTACTCCTTGTAACAAAGTGGCATTCGAGTGCCACTTAAGATTGCCAACAACAGCATCCCATTGATAATAACTATTGGCTTATATACAGGGTTACTGGTAACTTACGCAAAACCTCTTAAGAGCAATATCAGTACATCACAAGGAACAAGTTCTGATTTTTTTTTTTCTGAAAACTCAATTTAAAAAATCATCAAGATTTTCTTGCACTCTCTTATAAATTTTAAATCTATTTCGTCGCAAATTTTAAAGCAACAACGGAGCACGCGTGGCTCTGGCTACGTTACTCAGAGAGCTACGAATGTAGCTACACCCAAACACGTAAGCGTAGTCAACCAAGACGCACCGTAGATACTATTAGTTATTCTGTAACACAGCGCGATCTACGCGGTATCTCCATATGCGGTATGGATATCTTTCTGCCTGCCTACCTACCTACACCATACTTACATTTACCGTCCACCGGATGTTTCTTATTACATGTACACTGAGTCCACAATCCCTTCATACTTGACTGGCTTGATTAAAAAATAAAAGTTGATAAAAATACAAACAATCGATTAGGTACAAGTAATTCAGCAACAAATAGCATCAAAGGAGGCGCGCGGTCGCACATGTGATGTATAATTGTCTACCTGTCGCGTAAGTAGCATTCAGGCACGATTGCATACTTTTAGGGTACACAAAAACTTCCCACGTTTTTTTAAATCTATAAAAATGCCACTAGGGGTCACCCATCCAACTCATGACCGCAGCGGACGTTGCTTAACATAGTTGATCGGTTAAGAACGGCTAAGTTAGTACCTACGCTACGAATGCTTCAAACTTAAACCTAAGTTCGAAGAAATTAATTGTAGATAATATTTAAATATTATAAATAAAACCGGCAAAAAATAAAAAGTAGATAATTTTTTTATGTAGGCGTATTTAAAGAGTGGAATCATTCTTATTTACAATCATTGAACTATTTACAAAATATTTACATACCATTTTACAAATTATCACCCCTCAAACTCAAGTCCCGGGGGTGACGAAGTCTATCACGTGCAAATTGTTCAAAATAATCACCGGTACAACCCACACACAGTCCACATCTGAAATACAATTGTTCTTGAACCCAGGAGAGTACGGGTTCATGGGGTTTTCGTGACACCAGAAATGTTCGTTTCTAGTATTAAACAGTCCCACTCTCCCAAAGTAGCCTCATCGGTCCACAACACAGTCGGCCTCTCGGCAAGCAGCATGTTGCAGAATGTGACGCGATGAAGGTGGAACGGATATTTTCCTTCACTGTCCATGCGAACCATTGAGACACATCGAATCGTTGAGCTGCATCATTTGTGTTCGCTGCGGGGTAAGCCTCGAAGAAATGTAGGATTGCGTCGTGAGTAGCGTAACACTAACACAAACACAAACACAAACTCACGGCAAGCTTCAGACACGTTGTCTCTACACCTAGCATAAACACGCACCGTTTCGGTGCATTCAATATTGGTAGGTAGGTATATCGATATGCCATGTGCATCGATCGCGATACGTCACAACCGGCGCGCGCGCGGTGAAATTCGCGACTGTTGAGTGTCGGCTCGGCTTGCCGAACTAGCTCAAAGAAAAAGGACAAGTGACCGCCCCCTTTCGCCTAGCCGCCACCCCTTTCTCTGCTAATTCTTCTAAATAGCGACACCGACACATCAAACACGTGCCGCGTGCCGAACTCTGTCTTAAACTGTGACTGCCTCGTATTCTCGTACCTCGTAGGTACTATGAGGTAGTCACAGATTATGCCAGTGTTACGTGTCTGTAACTGACAAAGAGATTTTAATGGTAACTGATACAGAAAGCTTGTGAACCTAATACCTATAAGAACTTCATACTAAACCAGGCTTAGGAATGTCTACATTAAAAAAGTAATTATTACTTCTTTGCTTATGCTAGAACATATGATATGAACATCATAGGTAGGTATCCATCGTAATATTATGTTTGACTTTTATGTTTTTACAAAACTATACGTAGGTAGGTAGGTATCACAGATTATGCCAGTGTTACGTGTCTGTAACTGACAAAGAGATTTTAATGGTAACTGATACAGAAAGCTTGTGAACCTAATACCTATAAGAACTTCATACTAAACCAGGCTTAGGAATGTCTACATTAAAAAAGTAATTATTACTCCTCGCTTATGCTAGAACATATGATATGAACAACATAGGTAGGTATCCATCGTAATATTATGTTTGACTTTTATGTTTTTACAAAACTATACGTAGGTAGGTAGGTATCACAGATTATGCCAGTGTTACGTGTCTGTAACTGACAAAGAGATTTTAATGGTAACTGATACAGAAAGCTTGTGAACCTAATACCTATAAGAACTTCATACTAAACCAGGCTTAGGAATGTCTACATTAAAAAAGTAATTATTACTTCTTTGCTTATGCTAGAACATAATATGATATGAACATCATAGGTAGGTATCCATCGTAATATTATGTTTGACTTTTATGTTTTTACAAAACTATACGAAGGTAGGTAGGTACCTACCTACCTATTATTGGTTTAAATCTTACAGCCTATTGTTCACGCTGTTTATCTCTAATCTAAAAATCAGTACCTACCTAAGTCCTAAGTAGGTAAGTAACTAGCTAACTATCATTTCACATACCTACATAAATCGAAGGGTGTTATTTCAATAAAGGCCTAGGTAAATTAAGTGCCTACCTGACGATAAAGACGTCTGCCTGATAAGAATCCTAACGCCTAGTGATCGGGTTGTTGAACCTCAAACGGGTCCAAAAACAGACTAAATATCAGTATTTTCACTAAAGATGGTGTAGTAGGTACCTACCTAGCCAGACATCTATCGATGACAGATGTATACCTGATAAGAATCCATTCCAGTGAGTAAAGGTCAGTAAAGGCGGTGGTACTACAATGAAATGATTATTTTGCCCACCTAAACGTCTGCCTGATAAGGATCCTACCAAGCAGGGAACGCGAAATGACTTTACCAATTAAGCCCTAAACGAGTTCAAAATCATGCAACTAATTTCACCAAAAGAATGGCCAGACGCGGCGGCGCCGGCGTCAAGAGTCGGGCGGCGCGTGGCGGCTGCCACCTAAACTTTTGACTTTGATCTGCGTGCCGCATGCCGCGCCGTGGTATCACTAAGTTAGTATTATAATTAATTCTACGGTACCTATTGCTACTACACTCGAGAGCAATGAATCCGGGTCACTTAAAGAATGTTAAAAATCTCGGAAACTAAAAATGATAGGTTAATGCAATAAATTGTATTTAATAGACAATGTAATACTCCTTAAATGAAAGTAAAAAAAATATGAGTCACCATACATTTTATTAACACAAAATTACATAAAGAAAAAAACTGCTGATCTCTCCTTAAAACAAAAATAGGAAACATGAAATTTTTGAACTTTATTACGATTTTCTTGAATTTTAATACTTCGTATTGCCTCCTCGTGCTTCCATTGCTGCGTTTACGCGGTTTGGCATGCTGTACACCAAGTTCCTTATACGATTTTGGGGAATATTCTCCCATTCCTCTGTGAGAGCAATTTTGAGCTCACGAAGCGTGATTGGGGGAGGGTTTCGTTGTTTTACGCATCTGCCTAGCTCGTCCCAAGCATGCTCGATCGGGTTGATATCCGGGCTGCGCGCTGGCCACTCCATACGAGTAATGTTCATCTCTTGAAGGTAGTCATTCACAATCCTACCTGTATGAGGTCGGGCATTGTCATGCATAAATATAGCATCCTCACCTAAATTGACCATAAATGGACCAACGTGATCATTGAGGATTTCTTCCACATATCTTACGCTAGTTAAAGAGCCGTTTTCTATGATCACCAGCTCTGTGCGACTTTCAGAAGAAATTCCGGCCCACACAAGTACAGACCCACCACCGTAGGCTACTTTTTCTTCGATGCATGCTTGCTTGAATCTTTCCCCTGGTCTTCGATACACTCTGTGTCTTCCATCGTGCTTGTAGAGCATAAATTTTGATTCGTCGGAGAACATAACTTTTAACCAATCTTCAATACTCCAATTTACGTGGCTCTGGGCATATCTTAGTCTCGAAATACGATGCCCACGCTCCAGTTTAGGGCCGTTTGCAGGTCTAAGGGGTTTTAAGTTAGATTCAGCAAGCCGACGTCTTACTGTCCATGCACTTGGGTTACTTCCTCCGAGGCGTCGAAACTGATTGGTGAGTTCAGTTCCTGTGAGAAAGCGATTTCGAAGCATGGTGTTCACCAAGTATCGGTCTTCTCGTGCTGTGGTACACCTGGTTCTGCCCGTTCCTGGTCTGCGTAGGTTAGAACCAGTTTCTTCGTAACGTCGGAGAACTCTTTGTACTGTTGACAGCGACACACCGACAGTCCTGGCTGTATCGCGCTGACTCCGGCCGGTTTCCAGCATTGTAAGTATTCTGGTGCATTCTTCAGGCGTAAGCGACATAATTTCAGCTTGAATAATGAATATAGAGCACTATCAACATGGTTTATGTACCCACATAAATGACAGATTACAAACAAAAGCAAAACCAAATGCTGTAATTTCGTAGTTCCATCTTCGAAAGTGGCCCTTTTTCAAATTTGATTTTTTTATGATATAACTTTACAATAACTAAGAAGTTTTAATACCTTCATTTAAGGAGTATTACATTCTCTATTAAATACAATTTATTGCATTAACCTAGCATTTTTAGTTTCCGAGATTTTTAGGATTCTTGAAGTGACCCGGATTCATTGCTCTCGAGTGTATTTACTGTATTTTAAAGAAAAACTCCAAAAAACAATGTTGTAAGGTCTTATCAGTCTACTCTGCTGGTAAAGTCGAATTTTACAGATATTTATTGAATAAAATCCGCCGGTCACGTGGTAAAAGACGTCGCTCGTGCCGCCACCCGCGTGCTGGTGGCGCGGCGGCGGCGCCATGCGAAAGGAAGATCAAAGTCAAAACAATAGCGGCGCGCGGCTTTTGTTCCGGGAAATCCCACCCGTTTTTTATCTTAGCCGCGCGCCTGGCGCGACAGCGGCAATCGATCAGTCAGTCACGCTCGCGAGTTAGGTACGAATTGAGATGCGTCGGGGCATAGTTATTCACGATTTCGCGAATAATAAGACGATGCCATTTCAGTAGGTGCTTAATTTGGAGTATTAGTTCGAGTGACAGTGAGATGTGGTGTAATGATATGTGCCTGAAACCTGCCGCCACAGAGGACAGAATACTGAGGATATTCCCGAACATGCCTACATCACCATAGCAACTTTTATCCAAGATCGTGTTCGGCAACAACAGTTTCGGTCGTTAGCAACAGATTTTCTGATTGTGAGGAAATCTGTCGTTTAACAACGCCATCATTATGCGGTAGAATTTCTAATAGACAGACGTCTAGGTTGGTACTACTTACTGCCTTTATTGACGTTATTTTAAGTTAGGTTGTAACCGTTAACGTAAACGAGCCGAAACTGTAGGTACTCTTAAGATGTTATAATATTAAATAAAAGTTGTGTTGATAATTAGGGTTTAATAACGCAACCCTTACTTGGTAGGATTCCCATCAGGTACACGTCTGGGTGGGTACTACCACCTTGATTAAAATAATGCAGTTTTTAATCTGTTTAGGGTCAACAACGATATCACTAGGCGATGGGATTCCTATCACCTCTGCCTATAACAGTCGCAATTTGTCTCAAGTGACGAACTGAACTGCGCCCGTAACCCTGAGACATACAGTTGTGAGACATAGTCTCATGTGCCTGTAATTTTTACTGGCTCTCAAGGAACACACACAAGTACCTAATGTGCTTGGCGACAGATTTTCTACTTGAGGCTGGTAGCTAGGCGGGCTAATGCAAAAAGGTGCCCTTCCACCGTGCGGTGCTGCTCAAGCCGGTGGCGCGGCGGTGGTGATCGAACCAGGGACCTGAGACATTGCAAGCTATGGCTATTACCACTCGGTCATCATTGCTTCAATACATACACATTACTACCATTTGAAATCACGGTCATTTTATGTGCCCTGAACCTATTTAGAGTTTAGCGACGCAATCACTAGGCGTTAGGATTCTTATCAAGAAGACGTATGTGTGTGTAGTGTGTACCGACTTTATTGAAGTTACTGACTTCTTATGTGACTGAACCAAATAACAAATGAAAGTTGGGTGCCACGAGTACTAGTAGGTATTGTATGGGTTACGTGCGCAGGAGATCGCTGTGCCGCGCCGCGCCGCCGCACTGCCCCGCCACGAGGCGCTCATTTCCGTCGTTGTCGTGTCGCGTCATTGTCCATGCGCCTTGCGCTTATCTACCTGCTGGCTACTACATACACTGCATCGCTAATGTGCACGTGTACAAGTCCTAGTGAATATGTATGTGACTTTGTCCAGCAACGTAGGTACTTCATATTTATTTTATGGGTTTGTCGCTATTTAATTTACTAAAGAACGGTTTAAGTATAAAGGGATTGTGGACCCAGTGCACATACACGTAATAAGAAACATCCGGTGGACAGTATGTAGGTACCGTAGAGTTACCGCGTAGGCTGCGCTGTGGCTTGGTTGACTACGGGTGTGCGTGTCTACGTACGTAGCTCTCTAAGTTACGTAGCGGCACGCGCTCCGTTTTTGCTATATCGTTTGTTACGTTACGAAACAGATCCAAAATGTGTTAGAGAGTACAAGAAAATCTTGATGATTTTTTTTATTAAGTTTTCAGAAAAATTTTTGAGCTAAACTTGTTCCTTGTGATGTACTGAAATTACCCTTAAGAGGTTATGCGTAAGTTACCAGTAACCCTGTATAATGACATAAAATGTAGGTTTCACAAAACATATTTAACCTCATTGAAAAACCTTCTGCTTGCTCGGTGGTCATTATGACCGTGCACTTTAGGAAGAGCGACTGGTCACAAAATGTACAATAGTCTATTTTTTTAACAAATAAGTACGGAATAAGTATAATTTACTGCGTTGCTATTGGCCCATGTAATAAACATAAAGTCCGTTCCACACGAACTCTGTAGTTACTTTTAGGTACAATCAGCTGAGTCTTCGACTACCTGCGCGTCGAAAAATATTGCTTGTAACGAATCAATACTAAGTTGCAACTTTTGAATTAGGGTAAGCAAAACAAATATCGTTTTGAAACAATGTTGTACCTAAGCTAACAAATCGTCTCGTCATACGTTTGCCGACGTATCACTGTGAGCTCAACCCAATTGAACTCGTTTGGTCTCAAGTGAAGGGCTATGGCAGGAAATAACAAAAGTTATAAAACCGGTAGCTTAATAGATAAAGCATCCGGCGCGAAATCGGAAGGACGCGGGTTCAATTCCCGCCCGGGGCAAAACATTTTGTATTCCAATATAAATTTATGATTTTCGCTTAGTACGCGGTAGTGCTTGTAATCATAATATATAGAAATATAGCGACATCATTCCGAGAGTTAAGTGTTTGAAAAAAACTTTTTTCGGTCAGATGAAGTCTAGTAGTCTGGTTGATAGCCGCGCACCGTCCCCTATGACGGTTTAAGAAATACGATTGGAGTACGAAATTTCGGCGACACAGCCGTACCCCCGGTAGCTTAATAGATAAAGCATCCTCCGCGAAATCGGAAGGACGCGGGTTCAATTCCCGCCCGGGGCAAAACATTTTGTATTCCAATATAAATTTATGATTTTCGCTTAGTACGCGGTAGTGCTTGTAATCATAATATATAGAAATATAGAAGGGTAGCGACATCATTCCGAGAGTTAAGTGTTTGAAAAAACACTTCTTTCGGTCAGATGAAGTCTAGTAGTCTGGTTGATAGCCGCGCACCGTCCCCTATGACGGTTTAAGAAATACGATTGGAGTACGAAATTTCGGCGACACAGCCGTACCCCCGGTAGCTTCGAGGTCGAGGTCGAGGCGCGTAGGTATAACTCGCGTTTCGTCCGTTTCTATGAAGTTGAAATACTGTATAGATGACATTACCGTGGCTCTGTCTTTGAAATAACTACCTACAGCCGCGCTGTACGTAAACATGCGATAGGGCTGGATGTTTGAATAAAAAATCGTTCTTTAAAATTTGGGACCGTATAATATTTGTGAGACGAACGAAATGCTTTATTATTAAATGTTAAAGTATTAAAATTCAGCATTCTAATAACTACCTATAATATCATTGTAACTTACTTATAACTACCTATTTCACTCGCGTCAATCACTTTCAAAGGAAAGTGATTTTGAGTAAAGACTCTATTCACTTTTTTTTTATTAATTGAGACTTTTTTTCGGGTCATAAAAGGAAATACTTGCCCATTAAAAAGACACACATTATGTATCGTCAACTATATGTTTCCAGGTAAACTAAAAAAACTTATCTCTGGATGCGTTTTTGACGAATTCGTGTAAGTTGTAACCAAAAAAAGCACAATATATTTTACTCGTCATATTTAATATGTACTTGAACTTATTTTTAGTGAAAAAATCACGCGGTTATTGTGAAAAAACAACAAACCATTCGCTCGTCTCTGCGGCACAGTCGCGTCACTCGAGACTGTCTGCGGTGCCGAGCGCAGGCCGAGATCGAGGCGCGTAGGTATAACTCGGGTTTCGTCAGTGTCTCGGGACTCGCGTTTCTATGAAGTTGAAATATTGTATAGATAACATTACCGTGGTCGCGTCAATGTGATGTTGTCACTGCCGTCATTGTCTTGAGGCCAAACCGCGGCAGCAATGCGGTGCGGCTCGAGAAATATAATTAATTTGTATGGATTTATGAATGCCGTAAACCGCACTATAGAGATGCAGCTTCGGAGAGAACGCTACAGAGTTGTCTTAGAAACCAACTCCGCGTTACGTCCGCGCCCCGCCGTGCCACTGCCAGTGTTGGGTTTCGTAGTATAATTATACTATTTGTACCATTATTTCGTAGTATGTAGTGCAGTGACGCCACTACACAACGCGAAAATACCATAATTTTGTCTTGAATGATTTATATTATTGGTGAGCCATATTACTTTCCAATAGATATTAATAAGTAATACCCAATAACGCGAAGGGCAAAACTTCGTGTGATATCTGAAAACTATCCTATTCACAAAGTTGCTAATTTTGCTCTTGATTGCCTGGTTTTACGTAACGCAAACGCTGAATGTGAAAGAGTGTTCAGCAAACTTAAATTGGCAAATAGCAAAAAAAAGCTTCCTGATCATTTCATGCGACGCTGTAAGACATTTTACGTCGTATTAATGCTAAGGGCGAAGTTTCAATTAACGAATTAGCCGAGATCAACGTTCTCTTGCCTGAGTTTAATTAATATGCCTATAGGATGCCACGGTAATGTTATCTATACATATTTTTATCGCCAATGAATAAAACAAAACATTACTTACGATTTACGTATGCACTTTTATTTTAATTCAAACTCAAAATGCCGATAAACGAAATAAATGTATACACGACATAAAAAAACAAACATTAAATGTCAAACCTGATATAATTTATGACGAATAGTATAATTTTGATTTCGATGTACAATATTTTTTTAAGGGATTGAATCCAACTCTGTTCACTGCCGTAAGTGTATTTTACCTTGCGGCACAGGAGACTGGCCGCGCAGTACATTATCCAATCACTTCACGTTTCAACAATTTTATAGAACCTGTTTTTACAGTCTAAAATTTGTGTGAAATCGATTTTTATCTCTAGAGTCGAGAAAAGGTTTTTTTTTCAAAAGAGTATTTGGTCTTTCTTTTACCCAAACAGAACGCTTATTATTTATTCAGCTCTATCTGCCTCTTCGTAAGACACCACGATTATATCTCCTTCGATGATCACATCCATTTCGAATTTTGCCATAAGTTAGAAGAACCGTTCTGCTACGCCGCACCGCATCGCTATTGTGAATGAAAGAGTCGCGTCGCTTCGCTGCAGCAATCCGTAAATGCGTTAGATAGTGACGGTCACTCAGCTTCCGCGCCGCACTGCGCCCTGTGCCTGTAGTGCGGTCCCAGCTTTAGAGACGCGTGGATAGCGGTATGCCACAATATGTAAGCTTGTTTACGTATTCATTTTCTATTATATGTTTTCCAAAAAAATTGTATGGTTTATCATGCAATTTTTTTCAGTAGAATGTAATTACTTTCTTGGAAATAATATTCTATAATTTCAAAGTCGTGAATTTATAATGCGCCGAAAGAGAAGAAACGGATTTCAAGTTTTTTTTAACAAGTTAATAATTTGGAATTAAATTTGACTTCTAAAAATTTCTAATCGTATTTGCTGTGTTATAGTAATAAGTACATCAATATTTTTTTGGCGGTATGTATTTTAACGAAATGATGTAAACTATATTAAATACTTCGGCTACTACAATAAAAGAATTTTGTCAACTTGCCTGCCACAGAAGGCAGTCTAAATACCTTCTTACAGTCTTCTACCAGTTGCCAGCGTACCCAGAATTATTATTCCATGGTACCAAATGAAGAAAATAGATTATTGATACCTATTAGAACCAACAATACCGCAGGTGTTACAATTATCAAGGTGACAGTTGTTTTTTTTTAATGCCTGATAGGTTAGCCTTTGGCCACTATCTCACCTGATAGTAAGTGATGGTCGAATATGTTGTTCAGGCTAACCTAGAATTACTGGCTTTCAAGGACAGCCGGAACATACCGTTAGGTGCTTGGCGACAGATTTTCTACTTGAGGGTGGTAGCTAGCCAGGCGGGATTTCGCAAAATGCCCTACCACCATGAAAAGTTGATGTCGTATTCATCAGTTTAAATTTTATATTTTTGCTGCGTATGATATAATAGTTATCTAGAAATAGATATCAAGCATAACAGCTGTCCTAGTGACAGTTGATTTCATATTTTTCCTATTGTATTTCATATTTTGAATTAAAATTACACAAAAATCACCTAGAAATCAGTCTTACATATAATAGGGGATGAGACCTAAGATCAATTTATTTGTAATTTTAAGGTCATTTGTATCTTGAAAATTAATTCACACCTATTATTTGATATTGTTTATGTCACATGTAGCCCAAATACAATAATCAAAACTGAACAATACCATAACAACTGCCTTGACACCTTGACAGCTGCTAAACCAAAACTCTACTTGTAGGTAATTTTTAATGTATAGTGTAGCCTAACTATGAAATCAAAACTTAAATATATTACGCTGTCTGTCGTTTTGGCTTTTGTCACACCTAAGACCTATTTCTAGGTTATTTTTTATCTAGGCCAAATATGAAGCCAAAACTTATAAACAACACATCAATTGTTTGACAGCTATTTTACTTAAGACCGATTTCTCGGTCATTACTACGTCATTTGGAGCCCAAATATGTCAACGATTACACTTCTGGTAAATTTGTAGGTAAGTGTTTAATAATTTGTAATACAAATACCAAATACACTATAGATACACAAAGCAGAAAAATACGACATCAACTGACACTGACTCCTGTCAGAACTAAACCCTAGGATACTTTTATGGCATTTGTAGCACAAATACTAAATTAGAAATGATGACCTTTTTCAAACAGATTTTTATGACATTTCTAGTACATAATATTTTACATAAAAAATAAGAATACGAAAAAAATACTGGAAATTACTTTCATACGAAGTGTTCTAGTATGTTCCGAAGTTCTTTTTATTTAATGTAAAGTTCATGTTGCATAAAACTATCCAGGGTAGTCAAGTACCTATAGGTTTCCAAAAATATAGCAATATAGCTATTAACTCGTTTATGAAAGTTATTCCTGAATTTTTTATATTCCCATGGCTTCTCCACCATTTTACAGCACATTATGGTATTTTTGCAGAATTAAACAACGCAGAAGAACATTGATAAATTAAGTTGAAAATTCTCGCGGTACAACAGCATGACAAGAGCCCACGCAGCGAACTGACAGCGCCGCACGGTACACTTTTTAAACCACGCCCTCCGCGGTATAGTTTGTGTTCAGTTATTTTTGAGCTTGAATTACATTTCTTTTCATATTTATTCGTAGGTAATAAAACTTAATAGTATTAGGCACACGGGCAAAATATTGAGGTAGCCTATGAAATAGTATAGACTCTATAGACAAGAGTAGAGTGCGTCAAAACAGGCAAGTACGAGTTGTGATGTTTGTTTTTAATTTAAATGACGAATGGAAGGACATATGATAAATTTATGTAGATTGTAGCGATTTCTGAAATGAGATGATAATGTGGTGAAAGAGCATGACTTCGTCACCAATTTGCCACTTTTAAAAGAACGGTACATATTTGGCGAAACATGAGTGGTTAGACACCTCTGTCTTCCCCTTCGTGGTTATAACGACGTGATGATAATCAGTACTAACATTATAAATGCGAAAGTAACTCTGTCTGTCTGTCTGTTACGCCGTCACGCCAAAAATACTGGACCGATTTGAATGAAATTTGGTATGGAAATAGTTTGAGACCCGGGAAAAAACATAGGATAGTTTTTATCCAACTGCGCAAAAAAAGGTTAATGTTTTTGCGCGATAACCGATATACGCGGGGGCGGAGCCGCGCCCGGAAAGCTAGTGTAGTATAATCTTAAAGTTAAGAGATTTAAAAATTTTCATTTCTAACTTCTTTTCAATATTTTATACCGCTCAGGTCAATTTTCACTCAAAATTATGGGGCCCGCATTTTGCCCCCCTTGATTTTAAAATATATAAAAATTAAAATTTTATAATTATTTATCATTATTTTTTAATTAATTTTTTTTTTTATTTTTTTTTTTTTTTAGTTTAATTTGTATATTTTTTTCAATTCAAACTGAGCTGGAATAGATCTATTCCAATACTGAGGTGGGAGGTTAATAATGTTCGACACATCGTTTTTGAAGTCGATATGAATGTATATTAATGTTACCTACCTCGGTATCCTTTTAAGTGAATTCCCTCTACACAGCGGAGAAGTGGAATGATTGTGTGTGGAATCTTCACCAGTGGAAGACTCATTGTTACTGCTGATGTCCGTGGACTTGGTACTATGAGGGTTTGTGCTGTTTTTAGAACTTTCGCAGGTGTGATACGAGCTTAGAGACTCAGAGCCAGAGTCCCGCGACTGAAATATAAATAAGTAAAATTTAAACACTAATGTACAAGCTTAGTTTATGTGATGCTACCGCTAAGGTCGCGTTTATTTGACACGAATTAATTAGTGCGGCGGCCGCAAGAAAACTTACACGCAGCTGCAAGCAGGGCCGCAGATTTCGTTAACATCAAACAGGAAGTTACATTTAGGTATACATCTAACCAACCATAACGTTATAATATAAACATTCAAACGCTGTACAACTGTTAACTCAAAGTATTGGTTCTCGTGTGCAACGACAATTTGGCACGATAAATATGCCTGGAAACGAATAGATATATAACGGAAGTATAACTTTACTTGCAAGAGAGATTAGGGATATTGGCCTGTAATTGTCTCATTTCTTGGTCGATCCCTTCTTGTGAAGCGGTATAAATACCGCTGGTGGTACCGCTGCTAATGGTTCAGTATTTCGGCCATACTCCGGTTTCCCATATTTCGTAACAGACATACACGACATCAATTCCTGTCGCACCCATTGCCTTGAGTACTTTTATTGGAATTTCATCAATTCAAGGTCTATACATTTAGGGTGCTCCGAACTAATACCCCTTGGTCTATCTGTTTTCGTAGCTGTCTCCAGGATGATTTAATTCACACAGAAACATTATAAAATATTCTAATTACTGATTGGGAATACATCTTTAAAATTATACCTACCATCACAACTAATACACGACTTATGAAGAAATTAGTGTTCAGTAAATTATTATTAATACTTAATAAGCAGGTACTTACGAATTCATTGGTAATGTTGATGCTTTCCGCACTAATAAAAGGATGGATTCCAGAAAGTTGCGATTGTTCCAACAATGGAGAATTTTCCAGAGCACTGATACCATCAAAGTGACCTTTCAGTTTACCTAAAAACATAACTTTAATTGTAAGTAAATTTATTTGGTAATAATTATATTCAAATAAATACATAAAAAAGCGCTAAGTACTCAGGTTTACTCGTATATCAATCAATAATAAAATGATAAAATAAATAGGCAGATACCCAAACTGAGACTGTGACTATAAATAGTGTAATAATTATCTAAAATGTATAATATATAATGAAAAAACTGTCTACAGTCACAATGCCTGACATCTATCCTACATTTTAGACTAGAGATTACCTTCAAAATGTTTTTTTGTATATTTATGAACCCAAATATATGTTGTGAATGTTTAGAAGGGATTAATTTAGGTAAAGAAAATATGTAAGTAGTGACTTGAACATTGATTAATTTATTTAAAGTAGCAATTTCATACTAGTCTCCATAAGTGCATCAAGAAGGTTCTCACAAGCATCTGATGCTACCGAATTGTGGTTGTTGTCTCCTCCACCAGAACCAAATGACAAGTGTGAAGTCAGTGAGAGCAGCTGTCCTGGAGTCCTCATGTTAAAGCTTGGGGTGCAGTTAACAAAATCTGATATTTCCAGATCTGTAAATGTAAGGGACAAGATAAAAGAACTGAACTCAATGACATTTTTTTTTCTGGAGAGCTTATTTGTTGCATCTTTATAGTATTTAATATTTATCCAGCTATTCATTTATTTGTTTTTCTTTTTTCAATAAAAGTAAACCTTACTTAGCACACAAATCTAGATCTTTAAATTTTTTTCTTCCTTGTACATAATAAATGAAACAAACAGTATGGAATGATTGTTTCCTACCAAAGAGTATTTATATTATTGCAAAATAGGTAGAAAATGCAAGTCACAGGATTTATTGACCCAACCACATATTTATTAAGTCTATTTGTGAACTAATTTGATCGGTCAGCATGGTAAACAGATTAAGGAAAGTAACAAAAGTAGCACATAGTCTATATTTTCTGATCTGTTGTTACTGTTAGTTTTTGGTGTAATTAACATTCTGCTATATATTAGAATTTAAAGGATATATGACTGAAATTTTAAGACATTATGTATTATTTGGGACCCATGCACCAATAGGTTTAATAAACCAATGGGATTAGGGGAATCCCTTAAGACCCAAACACTCACCTAAGGCTACTGAAATACTTGATTAATAAATATATATATTAACATTCTAAAATTAAGTTAGTTACAAATCAGTCAGTATGCTATAATATTTATCTATTTTGTAGGGTAGTTGTTTGTGGTGTTTTTTGGTGATTTTAGTGCATACTTCATGGAATGCTGGCTGCACACTTTGGCAATTTTGATTTGAATAGTAAACTGGTACAGAAGGTAGTATTTTCACAAGAAGCAACTTCTTTTCAACCTTATTAAAAAACATTCATAGTAAAAACCATAGAAATGTGATCTCCCATGTCTTAATTAGTACAATTTATATCAAACAAAGCATAGAATTACCTCTGTGAATTTCAATTTTGGAGAGACCAAAGTCAGTCAATTTCACATGACCAGTCCTGGATATCAGTACATTATCTGGTTTCAGATCTCTATGTACTATGTGGTGTTTGTGCAGGTAGTCCAAAGCCAATGTTATCTCCGCAATATAGAATACAGCCATGGATTCTTCCATGAAACCATACATGCCAAGTAGTGACTTTAAATCACCACCAACCATGTATTCCATGACCTGAATATAATAAGGCATATTTTAAAGCTATAATAATGTGCAGCAACCACTTACTCAAGTTAGTACTTAGTGGCATGCTGCACATTAGACACAATCATCAGAGGATGATTGTGCTTTCGAAACAAAGATAAAAATCAACAACTAAGGGTAGTAGTTGACTTTTATTTTATTTTAGAATGTTTACTAAACTTACAGCTAGGCATAACTTCATTAATTTTTGTAAAATAATGTAAAAGTAAACAATTTGAAAGGCTTAGCAACAGGTAAATAAATATTACTAAGTATATATGTAATAAAAATTTGTCTATTCCTGATAGTCTCACTGTGATGGTAGATGATGATGTGGTTGAAGATGTTGTTCAGGCTTTACTGGCTTTCAAGGACAGCTGCGGGAACACACTGGTAGGTGAAGAAAGTGAATAGACATTTTACTTAATAATGATAAGATAAGGTGGCAGCAGGTCCCTATGATGGTTAATATAATAAAATTAGAGAACATTTTTAGATTATTGACCTAGTGAATAAAATCGGGGATGTGGGTTTAACTACTACTAGCTACTCTGAGGTCATTCACTTTGAACTTGAGGTCGATGACTTTGACCCTGAAGTCACTTACTTTACTTTGTCCTTGATCCTGAGGTCAATGATTTTATGTCCTTGAGGGAAATCGGCTTCAAAACTATGTGGTTGACTATAACCCCGAGGTCATTATCATTGACCTCAAAGTCAAAAAACCTCAAACTAAAATAAATTATGAACAGGTATGGGCAAACACACACCAACCTAGATATTGGCACACCAACCTATTTTTATATATCTAATAAAAAGTTATTTTATTCTTAATCCAGCTGTATTAGGTTGCCTTATCAAAAAGATTGTTGAAACCATGGTTGCCTAGATTTAAGATTTAGCTTTTGGATGGCTATTTGAATCCTAAGTGATTTGAAGGGCACCCAACGCCCTTAACATTTAACTACATAGTAGAAGAATCGAGAACTTACACTTTGCTGTGTAAATAACTGACAGTATAATATATTATTATAAGCCATATTACGTGAACAATGTTAGCTGTAGATTCTCTGTCATATTTGGTTATTTGTGAATTATTCAATTAAGCATATGTGCACTTAATACAAGTGCAATATTAACCAAAGTAAACATTAAATGAAGAACTGAAATTATACCTTCAATATTTTTTTAAACAAAAACCATTGATCTCTGCAGGACTAAATTTCATGTGACTATTCAAGTTAAGATAATATAATGCAAAAAAACAAAGACCGAAAGAAAGATTTTGTTCCTCTCTGTGTACACTGCAGGATCATAAAATCAGACTAATTTGATATTTTTTACTCATGTTTATGTTCATAATTATTGACATCACATTATTTTGAAAATTACTGAGTGTTTACTTGTTATTGCAGGTACATAGTGGTGTATACCAATTCTAAAGACAAGCCCTTAAAATATATAACTAAGAATTTACAAATACCAACCTGATGAATTAACTTGAGAGGAGAGGACAGAGAGCAACACACAAATTGATGAGGAATCAAGGAACTTACCAAGTACACAGATGAAGTAGACTGCAGGGAATAATATAAGTGAACACAAAAGGGGCTCCTAGATAGTGCCAAAGCGTTTCTTTCCGTTACCACTTGTGTCACCATATTTTTGTTTATCATGTCAGATTTTTTCATTACTTTGATGGCATACATTAAGTCTTTGTTATTTTTCTTGTGGGCCAGAAAGACTTTCCCAAAAGCACCGCGACTAATCGGCTTCACAATCGTAAAGTCATTGATATCGGGCGCCTGAAACATTATTTAAAAAATTGATGAAACATAATTTTATCATTAAATTAACGTCGTTAATTACCTTTGTAACAACATTGATGGCATTAATTTTATCCAAAATTGTATGGCGCGAAGAACATTCATCTTCGTTAGAATCGTTAGCAGCCATCATTTATGTATTTTGATTACGAAACAAATAAAATTCTGCATTAGGAAACCTCCCATTTCAAATCATATTTTGATAATATCAATCCAAATATCCAAATTCCAAAAACACCACAACACAATTCAAATTCAACGTTGATTTCGTGCATAGATCAGACATAGAATTCACGTAGTATATATTCTATTTGATCTATGATAGAATTTAAAAGGCTATAATAATCTATGATTGAAATAAATTGCCTGCCTGGAGGTCGTTCGGATCCATGGTTAGAGCGCACTTGGAGTGCACTCGGGGGTGCGTTCTTATTTGTCGTCCGACGACGTCCGACGACGCCCCGAGCGTTTTTATATGCCCGGAGCGATTGTCCGATGATCTTCCGGAGCGTTCTTATATATCGCTCGACGACGCACCGGTCGCCCCACGAAATCGGTGGATAAATATCGCCCTGACGTTTCATTTGACAGTTGGGACTTGATTTTTCTTTGTTTTAAGTTACTTTTTGTTTACGTAGACTTCTGTTTACAAAATTGTATTATTATTATATTTTGTATGTTTGTTTTAGTTGTGTGTCGTGGAAAAGTACATAATTGTAAATACATTTCTTCTGAGTCAGTGAAACATTTTAAGTAGTGTTCTTGATACAGATATGATACAGAGCCGTTCTTAAAAGGCGGATGACGAGCGTCACTCTGCTTGGAGCGATCATCCGTCGTCGGACGACAAATAAGAACGCACCCCGGAGTGCAACTTTTCACTCTTACGTCATCGTTCACAACCTTCGAATAGAGCGCACCTTAAACTATCAAAAGCGGTCGTTAAGAGGTTGTATCTCTAACAGACATTAGAGGTGGGGAAAAGCGTTATTTTATTATCACCGTGACTGTGGTTCTAGTTCCAAAAAAAACACGGTGAAAAATAATCGTGATTTTGTCCTATACTTTCTGGATGTATAATAAGATTAAAATAACTTTTTTTTTTCCTACCTATTAAATCGATGTTTTAATAAGTATGAATATGACATACTTCCGTATAATCTTTATTTCAAATATAGATATTATATCGGAAAAGTTTGATTTTACATTGTTCTCATCTGCCATATCTAGATACATAATACTTATAATACATAGTAGGTACGCTCTGTAATTCGCTCAATGTAGGTAGGTACACAACGAACGAAAGGAACGTACCAACACTACTAAGTACTAACGCTCGCCCTCTCTGTCACACGTTGCACCGAGGATGCACGAGCCCGTCATTCGGTAGCGTTCCACGTCGCCGCTTGCCGTATTGCGAGTGACTGAGAACGAGCTGTTGAACTTATTACTATGGGACGAGGGACGTTGTTCATTTGCGACAAGTCACGGTGATACTTCAGATCACAGTGATTTTTTCATCGTGACGTTATTTAACGATTCGTGCGAAGAGAGTGCTCCAAATAGCAAGTGAGTGCGGCATGTAACAACTGTTGCATGAATGGGATACAGCGAGTGCGTCGTGTAACAGTTGTAACATAGCGAATGTCCAGCTTTATTTTCGATTTTTGGAATCCGGGTCCTTTTTTGAGGTTTGGAACGTTGCCCAATATGACAATAGACTAAAGCTAGTCGCCGTTTATCCATCCATTGCCCGTTCAAATGTGTCTGTGGAGTGAAGTTACGGAAAAAAAAGTTCCGTAATTACGTAATTAATTAATAATTGGCACGTACAGCACGCGCAGAGCTGATCCGAATTGTACGAAGGTTTGGCTGGTAAGATATATATACATATATATTAATCTGACATTATATATTCCAATGTGTGTTTAATTAATGTAATTGGTGTAAACTGTTTTAATTTTAAATAAATAAATAAAAAATAAATAAATCTATGACGTCACCTCAACAACGCTCGCAGAAAAGTGGTAGTGAACTGTGTGTGCACAAATGTCAAACTCAAATTTTGGCAGATAGATGAGGAGATTTTTGTTGTTGTGGATAGAATGTTGTACGTACAACCATATTGTTCACAAAAGAATGCATTAAATGCATTATCAGGCGTAAAAATAAATGCAATACTTACTTCTAATATCGATATTTGATATGAAGGTTATTTTGGGTTAGCTAATTGTGGAAAAGCAAATTGCCATTTAGCAGATGTTATAATCACGGCTACTTGTCGGTTCACATCGTTTGCGCGCAAATAGTGCATTCTTATATTTCAGTTATTAACCGAGCGTTTGCAATGTAAAGTGACAGCAGTGTTTGCGTGATTTAAACCGTAGTGAGAGTCTACACTTGTGCGGCAAAGATTTAGGACAGAGATGCCCCGCAGGCGCGCCGTGCGCCGCACTGCAACAACCGACGCGCGCCGCGACGGTAAGGACTGACGGATTTCAGAGCAAAATGACGGTTTTCTCGACTATGAAATAGAAGTTAATATGGGGGTTATTTTGTGATGTTTGTGACCTTAATTTTTCGTAATCTGTAAAAAGATTCAAATGCAAAATTATAAAAACCATTGTATGTCCAATTTGGACACTGTTTTTGGTGTCCATATTGGGAGCCCGCCAGCGCCCCGACTTTGCGCGGGTAATTGCGACTATAGATTGAGATGTAAGTTATCCTATCATTCAATTGGGTTCAAATTGCACACGGTGTGCAAATCAAATTTAAAATCAGTTTAGTAAGTTAGGAGTCCATAGCAGACAAAAACAACGTGACACGTAATTTTTAAAAGTAAAAGTGCTCACTGCGAATAGTACCAATAAATGGACCGATTGGAATATGCAAGATCATGACCGTTTGAATTACTACAATTCAGATCAAGTAAAAGCGTGCTTATGACATTATCCATCCATATTAAAATAAATTATTAAGTATCTTACCAGCCAAACCTTCGTACAATTCGGATCAGCTCTGCGCGTGCTGTACGTGCCAATATTATAATTCAGATCGTATCAAGAACAAAGACTTACTAGCTAGACAGTGTACTATGGTTCAAAAGCCGGTCCGCGCGAGAGAGCTCTCGTTGGTAGTGTGTCCCTTTCTAATGAGGTGACCATGGCGGGACAAATTGCTTGTGAAAACGATTGAGTAAGTATCTTAATATATTGATGATACCCACAGAGTAACCAGAGGAATAACGCAGGCGATCGAAATATCCCTGGATGGGATGTAAAAAAGTTTCTGACATCCCGATGGGTGATACTGATGCCCATAAAAATAACCATAACATAAAATGCCCATAACACGAAAATCGGAAATTTGAATAAAGTTTTATTAATTTGTTTTTAACATTGCTGACCAATACAGTTTCACGCAATTTTTGTCGTAATGTAGCCTTACTTCTTAAGTTAAGGACTTCCCATAGCTTAGAAGTCGTAAATTTATGTATTTTTGACCATTAAATTTAATCAGTTCTAATTCGTGAGATTTGTCAGAGCTTGGATGGGCATGCAGAATGTGCTTTACTTTTGGGAAGAATTGATGTACTTTCATATTTAGCATCTTTTTCATATTCAAACTCTGTAAACCCGCGACATTACAAAACAAAGCATTTCTATATATTTTACTACATCGAAGACAAATGTTGAAGCATATTTTAGCTCTCCTCTGTCTACAAAGGCTGTGAAAGAAGAAAATTCACAAACGTCAATTAAGTAGTCATGATCTTTGTGGGTACGATGCGTTATGAGCAAGACTCGGCAGTGTTTACATGTTTGTTTATCTAGTATTTTCATTACAATTTAGCCAGATATGTAGTATAATATATTGTTTTTATAGTCTGATAATTCGGTTTTGTCCAATAAGTGCATAAGAACATCAAATTAATGTGTATCATTTTCTTCTATTGAGTTATTGTCTTCGAAGACCGATCTTTTGGCACTTTGGAACTCTATTATTGCAGAATTTCTACAATTGGGATTTGTGCAGTTTGCAGTAATGCTTGGTCTGACGCTGTTACGAAATAGCAACTTACGCATAATAAACATAAACTGAAGAGCAGTCGGGTTGTAATTTGCCCCTCCTCTTGCTCTCAGACAAGAAAAAAACATTTCAATGTGGTCTCGCGTGGTCTTGTATGGTAATAGGTAGATCATTTATTAGCATCAAACAAATTAAATAATTTGCTAATTCAGCAAGACTGTATGTGTCTATTATCAGACCTAAAGCTGGTGTCATCCTTCTATGGGTCATTATATTTTGCCCGTCGACTTTAAGTTTAGTCAAATAACGTCTTGTTTCTTCGAAGACCTCAGTCCAGATCCTCAAAATCCACTCAAGATTTCTCACACTTTCCACATTGGTGGTCACACAATCCATTAAATTTATAGCTTCATTGTAGTGATCACTAAGATGGTCTTGAGCTAATAAGGAGCTAGAGAAAATATTTTTTAATAATTTCTCAGCTCAGAGCGAAGACTCAGGGTATCATCATCATACTATTGGTTTGTAATTTCTACTTCTTCCAAACAATTTTTCATGTAATAGTAGTTTATCTTTCAGCAAACACCCATTTTTCTTAAAATATTTGCGGTTTTTAAGTTGTTTTTTGCACTTACACATCAGTTTCTTAATCTTCAAATACTTTTAAATTTTTTTAATGCCCTGAAAGCCTCGAAATTGCCTGCTTAGTGTTCTCATCAAGTGAAGTGTATTCGTATATTGTAGTGAATCGTCAAGTGAATAGTTTCAATAGGCTGCAGGGATCTCGCTGATTCCAGGCCTCTACCAACCAGCTCATTTTATAAATTTAAGATGTCAGCGGCCTGTTGATTGAACTTTGTCGATTTTAACAACAAGATTTCGTGTTGAGCCTTGCTTAATTCAAACTCTAGTTCTGTCAAAAAATAAAATTATAATACTTAAAAAATAATATAACAATTATTAACAATTTTGTATTTATTGGATAGAATGTTAGTGTACTTCTAATGCCATCTGTTAGAAAACCAAAGAGTTAACATCGCAGCATCAGACCTAAACTCAAGACTTAATTTAGGTACTCAATACTAGATGACATCACTAGAATCAGGTTGTTAAATAAACGCGAGCCCTCACAAAGCTCCAGTTTTTGCTAGTAAATATATGTATATATACTTGCGTACGCACTCCATGATGAAGCGACTCTGACCGCCGATTTTCGGTACGCGTGTCAAAATTGAATTCATGTAACAAGCCACAATTAACAATCTGCTAACTTTCAACGGGTTTCTGGAACGCATATTAACGAAAAATTACAGAACATATGTAAGACATGCTTGTTTATTTATGATAACATGAAGTTAGAAAAATTCGTTCATATTCATTCATTCTGTAGTATGTTGTCTTTTTTAACGCATAGCGTTGTCTCTTTTGTTTTGACATGAAATCAATGCCAAATCATTTCTGTGCATCGCCGCCGTTACTATGGTTACCAGCAAATCAATTTAAATTTGTGCTACACAGTCGAAAACCAGCCTCCCACCGTGGTTGCCAACTAGAGGTGTGACTAATATATTCGTAATAGGTATATGTAATAGGTTCAAGATAGGAGTCTAATATCGTAGTAATTAGGTAATATGAATTTTGTCGTTATAGGTTATTCAAATAATAGTGAGCGACGTGATGGCGACCGAGTGACGCTATTCTTCCTTACAATTGCCAGTGACTTGCAATCTTACTCTCACTCGTCGCGAGAGAATGCAACGCCGACTTTCGAATTTGCAATGAATCCTCGTGGCTCGGTCCTTGCGCGCGGTGGCGCTCGGTGAAGTTATTGCATGTGTTGTAATACATGTCGTTTTTTGTATAGGAGCTTCGTGGATATTCAGAATGAGACCAAGCAATAGATATCGATAGATTATTAAAAATAATGCAATGATATGAGTTAGTAATTACCTATTATTTTAACGTTGCCTTATTAACATACTATTTTGGAAATATCCAAAAAATATATAAAAAAACCCATTAAAAATAAAAAGAACATAAAAATAATCCACATTTATAATGTAATACAACTTATAAATCATTGTAAATATCGTGATTTACTTTGTAAATACGCCAACTATTTCGTTGATAGTCCAAAGCCTGTTAAAGTATGAAGACAAAGTAAAGCACTGCACATATTATTAATTATACGTGAGCGATTTGTCAACTATTACATATAATATTCTAACCAATAACGGTTAAATTTCGCGTCTTTTATGAACGAATAATATGATAAGTTCTCACTATTATTTCACTTTAACCTAGTAATAGGTTAGATAACATATTGGCAAAGCGTTATATTCGATAATAGGAATATGTATATGCGATACTAATATAACACCTCTATTGCCAACCATGGATTACAACTGTATAGATGATGGTTTGCCACCAAATGATGTGTGACCTTCCAATGCCCTCGCGTGGATGCCCACGCGGGGGAGTATGTCGCTGCAGCCGGCGAGAGCGCACGCATAACATTTTTCCCTTTTGAGATACGTAGGTATAAAAGCCACGACCAAATAAAATGCACTATTTATGACATATTTTTCTTCGAAATTTCATACAAAGATAGTAGGTAATTTTAAAACGTAAGGAAAGATATCGTTATATAGTTTGGCTATCGTACCTACGATGCGTGTTGTCGGTGGTGAGCAACTGTGTAATAGCAAATTCCGACGGTGCGGTGGTGAGACTGGTGAGCAACAAGCCGCCCGCCAAGGTCAAGGGGCGAAGCCCATGGTTGCCAACTGTGTAGATCGGCTTTTAGGGAATGTTCCACCGTTGAATGCAAGGAGTGTGTAATCACTGCGTTCTAGTTTTTGTTCAGATGTTCATAAAAGTCGATTGAGGTACGTAGTATTATTATAGGTTCTATGATTTGGGTAGGTAAGTACCTAAAAATGCAATAGAAGCTTCGTGACAGATTTTTTGTATAAGGGCCAACAAATAATGAGCTCGGCATTCTAAAAATTTCCGCCCTGCACTTGCACCAAGCGGCGAAATGTAAGTCCACGTTGAGATTCTAACCATGGACCTCCTGCGCAGCAATACAGAAGAATCCACTGTTCACACCAGGTTGTTTGTTGGTGCACATCAAACGCACAACAAAAGTTTAAACCATATCTTAACGCGCCTTTTAACCAAAAGGTGTTTGCACAAAGAGTTTCCGCAAAGGTGTTTCCTTTCGTTGGTAGCATAAGTAAAGCAAGTTTTCCCTTGGGTGTCGTAAGAGGCGACAAAGGGAAAAATAACAGAAGGTGAGAAACAGCGTCTTCTGAACAACTGACAACTTCTACTAAGATCCCAAAGAGACGCCTGCCAAGCGTGGGTATTATTTCCAATCCATCAATGACGAAGACCTTATTTAACGCTGGACTTTCCAGGTGAGGTTATGATTGAGCTCCTAATGAGCAGCAACACTAAAATCCCGTCGACTTTAGTACCATATTTAAGTAGTAGTAATGTGTTTTTGGAGTAATCGTACTTGATATAATATAATTCTGTACTTGTATAACTACTATATCAGTTGTTAGAGGAAACATTTTGGTAGGTACTCAAAACCATTTTAAAAGCCATATTTTATATATCTTTACGATTTCAAGACGTTAATCTTAGAATAATTGGTCGATTTTGGGCAATTAGCACAATCCACTTTGACAAATCGTTAACATACAAAAAATGCTTTTCAGAAACCCAAAATTGAATTAATTGGCGTTTAATTGGAGATTTGACATTAGTGTTGACAAACAGTCAAATGAAGTTTTCACCAACCGAATTTGCGTTTGACAATGGATTAACAAGCATTTAACATAATTTGTCGCTGATTTGCGTTTCAGAAACCGGGGGTTAAAGTCATATACTCTGAAAGTATGTGTACTACTTTTTTTATGCCGGATAGGTAAGCCTTTGACCACTATCTCACCTGATGGTAAGTGATGATGTGGTGGAAGATGTTGTTCATGCTAACCTAGAATTAGTCCGATAGCGCTAGGCTATTTTGGGGTCATAAGTTAAAAAAAATCTAAAGTTGCTCATTTCTTGCATGTAGATACAGTCGTACCTATAGAGCTCATTATTGCGTTTTGTGCCACATCTGTCACTTGCATTTTCAGCAATTCAATGATTTGTGGCTAATTTGTTTGATTCAAATCAAAACTTCCAAAATTATTTTAAAGTTTAAAAATATAATGGCATCGTATCAAAGATAGCCTGCGTAGTGTGCAAACGCAGTTTGTGTCATTTTCATCCAGTGCAAACAGACAAACGGACAGTATGTTAAAACAATGTCAAAAAAAAATTACAATTGAAATTGTAAATATTAACTTCATCAGATGACCTATATATGGGCAATTAATAATTTTGTGCCGTTTCAGACCATGGAATTTTTTGATTTTTAAAAATTTTGTTTTTTTATGATACCAACGCTTCAAAAAAATATTATAATCATTAGGGTTCACATATTCAATATTGTGCATGCATGGAAAATATACACTGTAAATTTGTGTCATCTCCATACATGGCAATTAAACACAAAAAATAAAGAATGTTTGCGGCTCAAGCGGGCGGATACGAAGCGGTGCGCGGCGTGCGTTTAGAAACGTTTTATTTTCAAAAAATAATATTCCATGGATAAAAACGACACAAATTCAGAGTAGTGCTTTTTTAATGTATGATAATATTTAAGACGTAAAATCTAATAACTTGTATTTTCTTTTGTGGCTTTTACGGGGTGTTCTATAATATATATATATAGGTACATCCCGCAAACAATTAGACGTCCTCTGAAGAGAAAAGTGCATTTAAACTGACGTCCACCTGCTTTTGGCGTCCGCATACTGGACGCCACTTTGTTGGCCAGTGGCACTTACGTCCCGTTGGTCCTGACTAGCCATAGGACAAATATCGATAGAAGCCAAAATATCACTTAAATAGCTGCAACAATATATTAAAAAGTTCGCGACGAAATCTTAGCGCAGGTGTGGCGCTGCTGTCGTGCGTATATTGAAAGCCGCATATCGCGGAGAGTTCCTGACTATGGATCCGCGTATTTGGCGTCCACAACTGCGACGTTGCCAGCTCGTTTGCAACAATCCAACAATAAATCACAATTATCACACGATATTTAAGCAAAACAATATATTCGCCTTAGGTGGTGTACGCGTTGCGTATCATTAGGAGCCCGAGTTCATTTAAACTTTTAAAAAGTCAGTAAATGTTACGAAAAAATATACGTACAGTCAGCCTCATTTGCCTGTAATTTATAATCTTCGATCATTAATATGTCTTTGTAATGAATGATTCACTGGCTCTCAAGGACTGAGCTGAGATGCTAACCTCTAGAATATTTGCTTGAGGTAGGTAGGTACCAACGTCGTAAAGGTTGCTATTTCTAAGACATTAGTAATGATAGCAAAATTGAATCAACTTATTGTTGTTGAATTATTGTTTTCCAAAAAAATATTATACATCATCAAGACTGAATAAGTAATTTTTGTAGCTAATTTTTCTATTGCTATTAGACTGAATCGTAGGTAATAATTCGTCGTGAACGTTAATTACTAAGTAGGTACTTACTTACTTGGTAGCATAAAAATAACAACTTTGCCCAGGTTCTAAATAGCGAGCTATCTTTTGAAATCATTTCGTAGGTAGCAACCTATACCCGCAACTTTTAGCCTGAACTGGGCATGAAGGTTATAAGAAGCCATGTCATGCACCCTATGACCCTATGTGGAACAACACTCCACTCACATCATTTCAACATCCAATAGGAGAACATGAAATGTGAATTCACCTCAATATTGTTATTATAAGAATAATAAATAATATAATAGATTACGTATCTGTAAATACCTCTACCGTAAAATCCCTGCTCGTCACTCCAAGATATTGGTTTTACCTTACTGAAATATGAAATCTCTACAATATACTCGGCTTGTACACCTATCCCTACCAAGGTTTCCACTTGAATATACCGGTTGTGACAGATGTAAACTTAAGTTCACTTATCCCTATATAGTATAAGTAATAATAACTATGTATAAGTTAATCATAGCAATTACATTATCACCTAGCCACGTTTTTGTATGAATGAGCATGATATAAAAACTATTGAAATATAATTATTTCATATAGCCAGTTTTACCCGCGTGCTGATGAAAAACGGTGATGATGGTGATGATGAACAGTAGTCTATATGTTAATCCAGGGTAAAAGCTATCTCCATACCAAATTTCATCCAAATCCATCCAGCCGTTTAGGTGTGAAGAAGTAACACACATACTCACAGACTCGACACATACCTACCTATTTTTTATTAGTGTGATTACAAAGATTTTTATTTATAGTAATAAACTTAAAATTAAATTATTTCCAATAAAAATCAATAACTAATCATAGGTTATTTTTGATTAGGTAAGTGCCTACAATCATTGCTAAGTTTACGAGATAAAATTTCGTACTACGTCATACCTACCTACTACAAATATATACCTATACTTATTCTATGAATTTACGTAGGTAGATACATAGTACTAACTTAATTATTTGTTGTGATCTTATAGCTATGTAGGTAGATAGGTATGCAATGCAATGCGCGCCCGCGAATGTCGATTTGACATCGTTGACAGTTGCGTACCTAGGCAGGCCTATATGATAAATGATAATTATATCGTAGATAGAGCTTCTAACCCTTTACTACTTTGTGGTAGGTTTACTTTATCGAAGGTAGCTATATTACTGCTAAGACTATATGTAAAGTGTTATTCTATCTTGATGATTAGGTAGTTGGCAGTGAATAACAATAGTTCCCGTAAGTGGCAAGAATCACTAAAACGGGGGAAGGATTTTTACAAAAAAATTAACTGACTTCAACACTCAAAAGTGTAAAATAACTTGTCAACGTCGGTACCATGCGCACAATAATATGACAATTGGTTCATTCAAACTAGCATGGCACCGACTTCAACCAATTATTTCACTGTTTGGAGTGTTGAAGTCGGTTCCATTTTTTGGTAAAAAACCTTCCCCTTTTTAGTGACCCTTGCCACTTCGAGAATTCACAAAATGCCCATATATATATATATATATATAATATGTATAAATAAACTGTACATTAAATACATACGTTCTAACAATTTGAGGGCCCGCCACCCAGCTCCCGAGTACGAGAGTAATTTGTTCATGTACCCATGACTCGCTTCCCGAGTCGTGCCTATATGTAGTGTAAATTAAAACACGATGATAAAGCTGCAAAATATGTTTAGTAAATTCTTTAAATAAAGGAGAAATCGGACACCCAATAGCTTTATACGGACGACCAATAGCTATATACGGAAGCTCAATTGCTATATACGGATGTCCAATTCAAATTTAGTGGGATAGTCAAGAGAAGTTAATTAACAATATTTCTTCCTAATATAATATCTAATATATAATCTATATAATCTAATATCGATTTTTCGATATTTTAGTTACAAAATTTACGACTTATAAATTTCCTCAATTTTGAAATTTAATCAACATATTTACATTTAGACTAGACTTAAATATGTAATGACGATACCACCCACCAGTGTGGAATCCGAAAGACCTTTTTACTCCGCTGCCTAGACTTGCAATAGCTTAAAGTCAGTAGCTACCCTTATAAAAGAAAGTTATTTTTATTCATGTATTATTTTGTTTGGTAGAAATCTTTATGAATCTTTATGTGTTGATATTTTTAGAAATAGCAATGTTTAGCTGTTAGTAGAAAAATAATACATAAATAATATTAATACGTTTTGTGCCCCGTGGGGTGCCGAGCTAGAATGTCACCCCCCGATTGCTACCTGTGGGTGTCATAAGAGGCCACTAAAGGTATTTTTTTTGTGGGATAGTAGGGCAAACTACCAGGCGGCTCACCTGATGGTAAGTGATTACCGTCGCCTACAAACATCCGCAACACCAGACGCGAATGAAAAACGGTGGTTCAGGCTTAAATTTATTTTTTTAAGCCTGATAGGTTTTTGCCTTTAAGCCTTTGACCACTATCTCACCTGATGGTAAGTGATGATGTGGTCGAGGATGTTGTTCAGACTAACCTAGAGTTACTGGCTCTCAAGGACAGCTGTCGGAACACACCGTTAGGTGCTTGGCGACAAAAAAGCTGCTAAATATGTTTAGTAAATTCTTTATATAAAGGAGAAATCGGACATCCATTAGCTTTATACGGACGACCAATAGCTATATATGGACGCTCAATTGCTATATACGGAAGTCTAATTCAAATCTAGTGGGATCGTCAAGAGAAGTTGATTAAACATATTTCTTCCTACTGCCAATAATTCCCATTTGTCCCGGGGAAATCTGTGGGGACAAATGGGAATAATCCAATATGGTGCAACACAATTGGCAACAAAATTTCCACCATACAGTAACTTGTAGCCAAACAGTACTGCCTCACATAGTGCCGTATTTTTATAATAAAAGTAGCCAGGTTATTGGACGTCCGTATACAGCTATTAGGCGTCCGTATATAATATTGGACGTCCATATATAATATTTGACGTCCATATATAATATTGGACTTCCATATATAATATTAGACGTCCATATATAATATCGGACGTCCATATATATAATATTGGACGTCCATATATAATATTGGACGTCCATATTTAATATTGGTTCAGGCCATGGTACGATACAATTCCGATTTTATCATACCTATATTTATATTTAACCCACAAATGAAGTTATTACGTACCTAATTAAGCAATATTCTTCTTAAATTTATAAAAAAAATAGACTAGACAAACATGTACATATTATATGCTTGTTACCAATAGCTTTATACGGACGCTCAATTGCTATATACGGATGTCTAATTCAAATCTATAGTCTATTTTTTTAGCAAACGAGTACCGAAAATTTTACTGCGTTGCTATTGGCCCGCGTAATCAACATAAAATTCGTTCCACACGAACTCTGTAGTTACATGTAGGTATATGCAATTCGAAAAATATTGCTTGTAACGAATCAATATTAAAGTGGCAACTTTTGAATTTGGGTAAGCAAAACAAAGATCGTTTCGGAAAAAATGTTGTTGCTAAGTCAACAAATCGTCTCGTCATACGTTTGCCGACGTATCACTGTGAGCTCAACCCAATTGCACTCGTTTGGTTTCAAGTGAAGGGCTATGGCAGGATATGACAAAAGTTATAAAATTTATGAAGTCTGAACTCTTTTGTTACAAGGAGTAGATAAAGGGAATAGATAAAAATGGTGTTCTTGTCTCAATCATGTAATAACTAAGATAGAAACAAAAATGTACGGAACCGACAATCATGTACAAAATATGTTGAACAATTTATTATTGACGTATCTGCAGAAAGTTCATCAGAAGGATGACGAAAATTTTTAAGATTACAAGAATTGTAGTAGAATTATTTGATTTATATGTTGAATTGCATAATATATATACTATTACAATATTGTTTTATATCATGAACGCGAACAGAAAATTTCGTTACGAATATACTCAGCATGCAAATTTAAATCGTAAAATAATAACGTAATTTTTTCTACGGTAAATTTTAGAAGTATTCAATATGATCGGGCTTTGACAATTTCAAAACAAGAACAAAGACATTGACCAATGACGGCAAATACCCATCTCACTCTGTCAATATCAGAAATGTGCGAGAGACATACTCAGTACTCGTTTATTAAAAAAAAACAGACTATAGTGGGATAGTCAAGAGAATTTGAATAAAAATATTATAAAGTTATTTTATTACCAATTTGTAATTGTTGTGATCGTAATTATAACAATTTAAGTCTGAAAATTCTGCTTTACTAGTTCTTAAAGTAATTTTCACGTCCAGCACTATGTGCTGACATATAAGGTGATTTTATTAATATTTGTGACATTGATTAGTTAAAGTAGTTGATAATCTGTTGTGAAAATAACTTTTGTTAACAATATACGGCGAAGTTGACAAACTGTTAAAGGCATAAACTTTTAACAATAGTGCGTTAATTGTCTCAACCTTACTCTAAATCTAAGATGTTTTAGAATTACAGTATCTAAGTACTTACCTAAGTTGTGTATCTAGCACGAAGTGCCAAAGTTTTACCTATATAATGTGGATATTAATTTATCAACAATACTGCGGGGGATGGTGTAGAATTGATAACGGAATGTGTTCCACTCTTTTTTAATATTCACATACACAAAAAGTCTGTACTATTGCTTAAGCTATGGCACGTTGGCTTTGGGAATACTAGCAAAGACAACCGCGGTCTACTAACACGGTGTATCTACTCTATTCACACACACGCACGATTGCTACGCGAAGTCAATGAACTGCTATACTAGGCACAATAGACAGCTGTTTTGTGTACCTATTCTGCCTAGTCGGTCTTTGGCGGCTTGCGACAAAAAAACGCGCGACGCGGTAGCGGTTTATCACAATATGGCATACCTAAGTAGCTGCAACACAATACAGTACGTACCTACGTAAACTTGAAATTAAAAAGAATGTAGGTAAGTAAATTTTTTTTATCATTTAGATGAGTTTAATCGATTGGCGATTATGCAAAGCATTCGACAGTCTAGCTAGATTGGCCGGTAAGGCTTTCGCGTTCGTCAGAATAGGTACGTGAAACAGCTTCGTCTATCACTAGGGCAAAACAGCTGTTTTGCCATAATGATAGCGTCTAATTGACATCGGGTAGCGTTCGTACATGTGAGAATGGAGTAAACCGCGGTTCTCGATATCATACTAAAAGGCAACGCGCCGCGCTTAGAAAATAGTTATACTGATTTTTTTGTATGTGAAAATTAAACATGAGTGGAACACATGCCGTTATCGATTCTACACCATCCCCCGCAGTATTGTTGATGAATTAATGTCAACCTTATATAATAAACGTTGTGTTGTTAATTTTTTGTTGATAAAATTAATCAACGCTTGTTTTCTTATTTCTAGCTCTTGCGTATTAGCGTTCTAAGTGCTTAGCTAAGTTGAGTGTCTAGCACGAAGTGCCATAGTTGTACCTACATAATAAACGTTGTGTTGTTGGTGTTGTTGACAAAATTAATCAACGTTTGTCTTCTTATTTCTAGCTCTTGCGTCTTAGCGTATTATAAGTCTACTCTCTCTCTCTAAAACACGGAATAAAAGTGATACATCTACATGTTTTTTGTTTTTATTTATTTACCTAATATGGGTTACCCTGAAATATAAATATTACATATAGGTACACTATGCAAACTAACTTATTCTTTACTTTACCTACACACAAACTACCTACTACAAAAAACCCACCTATTACACTAAATAGTCAAATTATCACACTTTCTATATTGATTCTGCAACAAACTAGCCACAGTTTAATCATATGTGCCGTTTGTGGTGAAGTGTCACAGGTCCGTTCTGTACTTCTGTACAACATCTTGTCCTGCATGATTTATTTGTACCTACCAACTACCTGCGCCCCGCAGTTTTACCCGCGCGCTGATGAAAAAGGGTGATGATGGTGATGATGAACAGTAGTCTTTATGTTAATCCAGGGTATAAGCTATCTCCATACCAAATTTCATCCAAATCCATCCAGCCGTTTAGGCGTGAAGAAGTAACACACATACCCACAAACTTTCGACATATACCTACCTATTTAAAATATTTTTGTTTGCGATATATCAATGAAAGCCGAACCATGCCGAACGAATTACTATGTTTGACGACGGACGGAGATAGTGTCTCAAGCTACGTCACGATGTGTGTAGGTTCTTCAGATAAAATAATATTTTAAATTCACAGAGCAATAAATTTTCGCGGAGAGTAGGTACCTGTTACCTGTAGTACCTATATATACGTTAGGTACGTTGCTCGTGTGAGATAATATGATGAATAGATTACAATATATGATCGCCCTAAATAAATATGTAATATATTACATACCTACCTATTTAGGGCGATCCTTCTGTTGTTCTTTGTTTTTAGTCATCTTTCGTTTTATAATAACATTAGTAGGTAGATACTGTTTCAATATTGCAAGTGACATGATTGTCATTGATTACATTTCTTATAAAATTG
This sequence comes from Plagodis dolabraria, assembly GCA_963854805.1. Lineage (NCBI taxonomy): Eukaryota > Metazoa > Arthropoda > Insecta > Lepidoptera > Geometridae > Plagodis > Plagodis dolabraria. The sequence goes on from OY978442.1 coordinate 17,841,402, forward strand.
TGTTTTATCTCTGAAACATATAGGTATCTTTATGGCATCAATATGAAAAGAACAAACTACTACATTTACTACGAACAAATAATTTTACTTAATATTTACAATAATTATTTATTACATAATTTGTAACTTACTGAAAAATATATACCTACACTTATTCTATGAATTTACGTAGGTAGATACATAGTACTAACTTTATTATTTGTTGTGATCTTATAGCTATGTAGGTAGATAGGTATGCAATGCAATGCGCAATGTCGATTTGACATCGCTGACAGTTGCGTACCTAGGCAGGCCTATATGATAAATGATAATTATATCGTAGATAGAGCTTTTAACTCTTTAATACTTTGTGTTAGGTAGGTACTTTCTCAAAGGTAGCTATATTGCTGCTTAGACTATATGTAAAGTTTTATTCTATCTTGATGATTAGGTAATTGGCAGTGAATAACAATCGTTCCCGTAAGTGTTATTCTTGCTACTACATGCGATTTATTGTGCAAAAATCTCAGAAACAGGAGCTAAATTTTCTTTATCTTATTATAAACTATTTGTGTACTTAACTTTATCAAAATCCATTGTTCCTACGTGTAGATAGATAATAATAAATTATATAAAAATATCGGGCATCCGTATATATATAGATTTGACCAAATTGTTATAAATGTACATACAAGCGATTGTCAAAGAAAGAGAAAGTAAACATAAAGATGGCAACGTCACACTCACAAATGTCGTTCATCCTATGAGGACGCTAAATAGTCGATGCCATAGGTAAATCACGATCAATATATCCAGGACGCCTATAATTTATGACCATGGTTTGGGGTTCAAAAATGTTGCGGCACGAACGCAAGAAGAATATCGCGAAAAATAAAATTATCGGAAAATGACGTATCTCACGGAGCTGGCAATCGAAGAGCTAAGCAATATTCATTAAGACATGTTAAAAAAAGCAATGGGAACTGGAGGACGTCGTAATAATGCACCACGTGCATGACGCCAAAAAGCTTCTAGGATGTAAATATATATATATATATATATATACATATATGAACTGTCTTTCGAAGAAAATATCCTTCTGATAGAGCCCTACTATAATATACCATTATGACTCGTTTCACGAATTCCGACAGACGCAAAAACGATGATGTTTTATTGAGTGATTACTTGGGTTAATTTTTAGAAGGTTATCAACTTACAAAAGCCCGCTTTCTTACGTTCTGCAAATTCCGGAATATTGATCCGGAAATTATCTGTCAGTCTGCGGGGCTTAATGCGAAATGTATGAGTTGTGATGAGTTTCTTCCTGTACGGGTAACATTTTATCCAGGGACTATGTCGGTTCAGGGTAAACATCAAACAGATGACAAGGCATCAAATTTCGTTCGCGTTAACTGGAACTGGTTCACGATGCAATATTGGACTGCAAATGGAGAGGACAAAACCCATTAAAATTATAATTTTATTAATGAAATCATAATATCAAGACTTTTACAATCACTGTGAATCTGGTACAATGTGACTACACGGTTTTACCAAAGGACGTTCTCATTGCGTCGGGTAGCGACGCGACGAGATGCCTAAAAAATGACATTATTTTGTTATAAGGATATCATATTCACTTGATACCTAATTATTTGGAATTATAATTTATGAGGAATTGAATTAAAAATTTCAATTAATTGTATCGTTTTATTCGTGTTTCCAGAATAGCACAAAACAAAAATAACACTTGTTCAAGTGGATTCCTATTAATTTCATATGGCAACTTCATATTTCAGTGGTCGCCTCTGCAAGATGCTACACATTTAGTGAACCCTTCTACATACTGAGAGCACATCAAAGGCTGGTGTGGGTTTTCTTCGTAACATTGCATGATCTGCAAAATATTAAATAAAGCATTGTGATTTAACTACACTTGTGTATTTTAGTGATATTAATTGCGAAACTTTTAAATACGATATTTTATAGGTAAATAGGTTTTACCTAGGTAATGCTAGGCTAGAGAAGGGCTGCCATCCGTCCGGGATTCCCCGTATTTGTCCTAGTTTAGAGCGCGTCCGGGGGGCGACCGGTAGAGGTTTCAAATAGTGTCAGGATAAAACCCGGACACTTTAGTGTCCGGGGAATCCGGATTGATTGAAATACAAGCAATTCCGTGAAACAAATCTGAGTTGAAAATTATTCGTAAGCTGCATACAAGTTAACTCCGGCTCTGCAAAATCTACAACAACAGAACTTCCGCTGCGCCAGCCCCCACCATACAGAAATGCCGCCGACCCCGATCATTCACTAACAGTTTTGCCGTTTTGGTGCATTTAGCCCTAGATCTAGAGCACTTCTAGGGTTTTTAGCGCTTTTTTCGCATTACCATACGCTTAAAACATCTAGTGAAATCTGGCGGAAAACGTTATAATTTTGATATTAGTTGGCAACTCATGTTACATTGTGAGTTTATTCGCTAGTCTCGCGGCAATGGACAAAGGAGAAAAACTCACTAAACAAACACACAATTTCTTCTCTGATCGAAATAAGGTATAATTTTTAGGACCTGAGTTGCATTGACTTCCAAATTCCTGTTGGAAAAGAAAAACCACTTTCGCAAAAATTTGAACATCTGAAAAATACCGAAATAAGTAAAACGATTTATATAATATTTATAACTAAAAATTACAAATATACGAGAGGAAAAATTATAGTCATGTGCGAGATTCGAACCCGCGTCATCCATCCCTTTAGCCGGGGTATGCTCTGACCGACTGAGCTAACAACACGATGCTAATAGTGTTTCGGGTTCGAAACCCGCACATGACTATAATTTTTCATTTCGTATATTAGTAATTTTCAAAAAATATATTTTGAAGCGCTCGTAGCGTAGTTTGCTTAGCCATTCTGAACCGATCAGCAAAGCTAAGCAACGTCCGCCGCGGTCATGACTTGGATAGGTGACCGCTGGTGACATTACTACTGAACGCTTCCGTGCTTCGGAGGGCACGTTAAGCCGTCGGTCCCGGTTGTTGTCTTCGGATGGCAGTCGTTATAGCATGGTGGTAGGGCATTTTGCGAATGCCCGCCTGGCTAGCTACCACCCTGAAGTAGAAAATCTGTCACCATGCACCTAATGGTGTGTTCCGGCAGCTATCCTTGAGAGCCAGTAATTCTCTAGGTCAGCCTGAACAACACCTTCGACCACATCATCACTTACCATCAGGTGAGATAATGGTCAAAGGCTAACCTATCATGCATAAAAAAGTTTTAATGTTTTGGGTACTTAATCTACGTAGCCAAACAAGATGACTTAAAAAAATATACAATGTAGCATGTAGTTGCTAGCTAATAGTTGTTTTATTACTTATAAAACCGAATTAATAATTTATTTCTAATTTGATGCCAAATAACACTGCGCCTCATTATTTTTATCACCAGATTGCCTCAGAAAGAGAATAGTGACTAATTATGTTTGTAGCTCTGTAGTTTTTGCGCAAAGCTGTATAAATGAAAAAAAATTATGAACGATGTTTTCATGGGTGTCCGTGAAAAAACTCAATTTCACCCAAATATCCGGGTTTTTAAAGATTTTGTCCGGAATCGGTGGTTTAGGTGATGGCAGCCCTAGGCTAGTGATTATTACCTAGGTAGGTAGATTTTAATTACTAGAACATTTTGCAGAACTTTTACAGTTCATGTAATGTTACAATGTTCCGTACCTACCAGAAACTATCCTAACTCACTCCGCTCTATCTTTGGTTGGACTATATCTTTGAAACCGTCTATGCAGCTAGTTGAAATTTTCACAGGAAGTATATTTTATGTATTAGAGTATGAACGATAGCAGATTGCGTATTAAATAAAATTTAAAATCAATGCCCCCCCAAATGCAGTTTTTTATTCACGTTTTTTGTTTTTGTATGTTTTTGCTCTATCGTCAAAAACGATATAGCTAATACCTTCAGACAAGCAGAAAACTTATATTCATTATTTTACTCATACAACTAGTTGCGCAATTTGAATTACAGTCCTATGTTTTTGAGATGACGAGCATAAAACATGTTAAAATATTCTAGAGGATATGACACCTACTATGCCTGATCCCTAAACACAAAAAAATACAAATATACCTACCTCTTAAATTTCACTTCATCAAGTTTTGTATATACTTATATAGTAAATCATATCAAATCAAATTTAATTGCTAAATGTTTTGTAGCAACCATGTGATAAATCATAAATTACATGAAAGTTCTTCCGTTTTAAAAAAAAAGAGTTTTCGTATGATTCTAATTTAAAAAAATCGTTCACGCCATTTTAAAAATTGCTTATGTTTCACACACTCGCATGCAAAAAGAGGTCTTTCCAACCTGCGCCCCTAGTCTCACATTTTTCTAAGACGACTTCTTTTGCTTTAATTACATGTAACTGACAAAGTATTATAATAGGGCCTGTTTCAGAATGTTCAAGTAAGTTTCAGTTACAATACCCAGATCTTATTTATTGAATGAATATTATCTTTGCATTACACATTCATCGATTTAGCCTATTAAATAGAGAGTAGAATACTAGATAGGTCAGATGAAGAAAGTAAGAGAGTTATTTGATAGGTAAGTGCTATGATCAAAGATATTGTGTGGATTTTTGTGTGAGATTTTGAAAGACTTTGTTTAAAGGGGTTGTCCATTAATTTCGTGAGCTGAAAATAGGGGCGAAAGGGGTTCATCAACATATCACCTAATCTCAGTCAAGGGAAGGAAGGGCTAGCGAAAATTTCATATTCTCATTCAACAAAAACGCAGAACCAATCAAAATGACCACAAGTCTATATGAATACTATTATTTGAATTAAAATGTTCAAATTCTTTCCAGTCTTAGCTAAAATTAATTTCATGGCAAAAGAGATACTAGGTTAGAATTTGCCTCCAGTTTTTCTCGTGAGAGTCGTGCAAATGAGCAACATAACGCTCTCATGTAGTCGCGAGTAGGGCGTTGCTGTATATAGCACTCACATTTGGATCTCACATGGGCTCCTTATCATATTAATGCCTTGATTACTCGAAAGTCTCGAATTAGCGGGTAGCCACCAAGAGAAGAAAGTCCCGAGGGTGGTGTCAGACATGCTGGCCATAAAATCGAAGCCAAACTAATTAAGTCCTTTTAGTTTTTTATATTTTAGAGAAATATATTTTTAACAATTTAACTGTGGTTGATTACATATTGTGTTCTGAGGGGAAAAAATAAATCATAATGGTAGGAAGACGAGGTAAAATTTGCCAGCTAGGTAGTTTACAGATGGAATACGTTTAAAAGAGTCATATTGGGCTTCAAAGTTTGAATCAATATCCTGTATTTGAAATTAAGGGCATGAAAGTCAGTATTAAGTAGGTATAGTAATTCTCTACTAAGAATCTAACGAGAGGGAAGAATTATGGACATAGGGTCAACATTGTATAAAATACCTATTTTTAAGTAAAAACCATTACATCTATAAAACTGAAATTTGGCAGATAATTAGAAAGTAGGAGACGTCAGCTAAGTGGGTTCTGTGGAAAGGGAAGGACTAAGGAAGTTTAATTTGGGGGGAAAGCGTGAATGAAAATCCTATGTTTTGAACTTAGGAGCATGAAATTTAGTAGTGAGTTTCGTGTCAAAGTAAGTAATCTGTGAATAGCGACTTGGGCTGTGTTAATATAAAATCTATGTTATGTTAAGACCATTATTGTATGTTTTATAATGTAGCAGTTTGCTGTTCTTTTTATATTAAACTCTGCCTATAACAGATATATTTCGTCATGTGACGAATTGCACTGCGCCCATCACATTGAGGGATACAGTTGTTTAGTTTCATGGGCTTGTAATTTTTCTGGCTCAATGACTGCTGCCGGAACACACTGTTAAGTGCTAGGCGATAGATTTTCTACTTGAGGGTGGTATGGTAGCTAGCTAGGCGAACGAGCGCAAAATGCCCTTCCACAATGCGGTGATGCTCAAGCCGGTGGTTGGGATCGAACCAGGGACTTGCGGCGTAATATTTTTCACGGGAATCGGTTGAGAAATATGAACTGTATAGGAGAACAACCGGACATACGAAAGCATTTTTGTATAAGCTGAAGCAGAGTCAATTATAAATTAACCAGCAAAACCATGTTCCATGTTTCGAGCATATCAGACGCTCATCATCAGGGTGAGTGCGCAGCTGTCAGCTAGCAGCGTCTGCTAGCTCCCGGTGGGCACAAAAGCAAATATTTGTTCTGATGATTTGCTTATACGGGACGATGGGTATCATTTTTATTCCATGACAAAAATGCGTATGCATGCGTTAAAACGGATATTGCCGTGCATGCGTGGTGATGTGTTCGGTACTGCGTTTTGGCACCATTAATATGTTTTGTTATGGTACCTACTGAATTTATTTTATTTAGTAGGTGCAATCCCAGTGTATGAGAGTAAATAAAATAGTTTAAATAACTGCACGTAACCAGGTAATTAAACACACGACTGTAATACTACTCGTATTAAAACCTCACCTACAGTATGCAGCAGTCTTATAAACTTTTTATATAGTACTAGCTTTCCGGGCGCGGCTCCGCCCGCGCTTATGTCGGTTATCGCGCAAAAACATTAACCTCTTTTTGCGCAGTTGGATAAATCCTATGCTTTTGCTCGGGTCTCAAACTATTTCCATACGAAATTTCATTCAAATCGGTCCAGTAGTTTTGGCGTGAAAGCGTAACAGACAGACAGAGTTACTTTCGCATTTATAATATAAGTACTGATATATTATTTAATGCATCACATCGCCACCGGACAGAAGTAGCACATGCGAACTGTCCTACAAATAATTCCCTTCGTTACTAAATTAATTTGGGCTTCTGTAAATCTTCGTGGAGTTCAATTACTTTGGGCACACTTATTTACTGAATAGATCAGGATTGTCATAACCGGTGCAGTTTTGTTGTCGCCGCGCCGTGGCAAACAAGATCCTTCTCCTCCCTGAAAAAAAAACAACGGGCCCCAGGTGCAAGCCGCGTCCCAGTCATTCGTACGTTGTCAGCTGTGGTAAACCGTAGGTTTCCCTAAGTAATTTGTGGCTGTGGTCATGGGAGCTCGTTTGTGGCATATTCGTGCTGTGTACGTGCTACGATCGTCACACGGTGTAATAGAATTACCATAATATATAAAATGTTGGTAGCATTTTGCAAGTGTTTTTTATTCCTCGATGTAAACAGTGTGTTTTTACTTATAAGTTTAACGTGTGTGGCCTTGTGTCAGTCGGTGGGATTGAGCGTTCAATTAAACCTGTCAGCCAAATGAAGCTCACCTCTTTTCTAGTTAATGAAGGAATGTCAGCAACTTCAATAGGTTTGGTTGATTAAAATAGTTGTACCTACCCTGTTTAGTCAATGATATTTCGATAATACTGACCTGGAATCTGCAGGATACCTACCACTTCACTAACTTAAAGCAGAGGCATCGCGTTTAGACCCAAGAAAAGGGATCAATTAATAGTTATAGATAGAATATACTATACAGTGACTTATATTGTTGGTTGTGACGGTTTTTTTTAAATATTTATATTAATTTTAATAATATAATCGCAATCTCAATGATGGGCTCCATGTTTCAACATCTACGCTGCGTGATATATCTTACACCTAAATTGATGCTATCTGTACCTATATGAGCCGTATAGATTAAATAAAAGAAATAATACTTGTCAAAATTTGCTATAACGACCACGCAAGTGAAAGCAACTTGTAAATATTGTAATATTAAACGGGTATTACCTTGGCACGCCAGTCTAAACACGGCTTTATTTTTGATATTTTCTCATGCGTAACTTTTGGTATTTCGTACTTCTTATTTGTCGTTTCAATTTGTTTGTCATACTCAGATTCAAGAATTTTGTTTATAATCTGGTGTTCTCTTTTTAGATTATCAATTCTTTGCATCCAGTAATCTGTTTCTACTACTTCCGGTGCTTCCACATATTTGGTCTTGTCAGTGAAAATCAATTCACCAGCGGTTTCCTGGAATCACAAATTAAGTACTAAAAAGGTGCCAATCACCACTAATTTTTGACTTTCCTTATATAATATTGTTAGGCTTCCGTACCAAAATGCAAGAGTTTCTCTGTCCGTCGATAGATACCGAGGCATTTCCATCACTCCGAAGGATACTTACCTAACTGTAAATTTATTTTTTATTTATTAGATAGTATGACCACGACCTTTATGTGATTTGTTTGGTGTTATGAGAGGATCTTCTACACGTTTTTTGACACAGCGTACTTACAGGTGTTAGTTCTTCAAAACCTATGAGAATGTCATCTTCTAAGGCTTTCGGAACATCTAAAGCAGAATTACTTAATGCGAAAGTATTATCAAAACTAATGCGTCTTGTGTCACGGCTTGTAGTGATTCCCATTTTGACCAATAATTTTATATACAAGACGGGTACAATAATGTTAAATAATAAACAAAGCTACTTGAATTTATCAATTCATTTTGACACATCAAAATAAAAGTACCAAAAAGTTAACATATTAAAGTTTCTCTGTGGTTTATAATATACCCAAAACCTTCTTGAATCACACTGAAAGACAACGGGAATCTTGCACTGGGTTTGAAACATGTTGTAAACCCAGTTTTCTGTAAATGGATCGAATCACGTTCACAGACATCATGCTTACAACAAATTGCTACAGAAATGTTTTTTTTTAATAATATATATTTGGAAATTAAAAGTATTCGATAATGAGACGAAGAGTAATTAATGCTTGCCAGTAGATATGTTGAAGATGTCGATGTGTACAAAAATTAAATCGAATTGTATACCTACTGGATGTAGTTATGCCTTCCTCGAAACCTTCGGGGAAAATTAAGGTGTCTGTTCAGTTAGTACGCAGTCGCACTGTGATTCGACTGGAACATGCTAGCTAGACACAATTCAAAATTTATTGCACCTGGGCACTCGTAAGATAAGAGTATCTAGCATAAGTACATTTAAAAGAAAAGGGGTGAATTATTTAAAACTCATAAGCGATCTAGCTTTTGACGCAAGTATTTGTAAAAGTGATTTTAATAGTGGTTGTAGTTTTTTGTGTGATGGATTTCGAAGTTAAAGGCACTATTTAATTTTACAAAACAATTGAACAAGTAGCTGCTGGTTTTTTTTAAATTATATTTTCTAATTTCAACTTAAACATTTTTTGTCCGTTTTTAGGGTTCCGTACCCAAGGGTAAAAACGGGACCCTATTACTGAGAATTTGCTGTGCGTCCGTCTGTCCGTCCGTCCGTCCGTCCGTCTGTCACCAGGCTGTATCTCAAGAACGGTGATAGCTAGACAGTTGAAATTTTCACAGATGCTGTATATCTGTTGCCGCTATAAAAAAATACAAAAAAATTACCAAGTGTGAGTCGGACTCGCGCACATTATAACAAAAAAGATTAAAATATGAAGTCTAAAGTTGTATAAGCTAATCGTACGGAACCCTTCATGCGCGAGTCCGACTCGCACTTGGCTGGTTTTTTTATGTACTTTGGACCCGGCATTATATATATATATATATATAATGCCTTCCTAATAGTCTTCCTTCTTGTAAATGATAGTAAATTTAGGGTGTGGACAGATGTGGAACTATATTTTTATAAACTTTTTTCCACAGCTCCTCATCTCTTTTTCAAGATTAGAACTTTTTGAGGGGTGGCTTAAACATGGCAAAGAGAACAGGAACAGCGGAATATTTGCCTTTTTATCAACAAAGTTTGAAATTTCTGGCATCACTGAAGAGCCTTGAAGGGGCCTGAAAAAGACGATCAGTGCATTTGCAAGAAAAAAAATGGTACTTACGCACACAAAAGGTGTCGCGATGTCTTTCTCATTAAAAATTAAAGTGGAAGTCAAAAGAGTTTACGTGTAAAATGTCCTTGCGACGCACACTCACCATCGATACTACTGCAGCTTCAGCTGCTGGACATCCAAGCAAAGAATTCAAAGACTCCAGTAACAAAACGAAAAGGAGAAGAGTCGAGGATCTGCTCAGAACACGCGATACTAATCAGTTAGTGCAGTAGAGTTCTCGGCGCGATTATCGGGAAACCGAAGCCTGGCTGCTATCATAAGGGATGCTAGTGAAACTTCCGATAAATGCAAAACCATGAATAACGTGTTGGTGACCGTGAAAGAAGCGTTCAAAGATGCTTGACGAAGGAAGAAAGCTTGGTATATTATGTTGACGTAAAATTATAGAGCCTCTCCTATAAACAGACTCGGAAGTGGAATATCAAGTCGGGCCATATGGTATTTACATCAATTTACCGTTTACGACAAGCTAAGAGTGAATGTTTCCTTCCCGAGGAATAAATATACATAGACGAGACTCGAGCAGAAATTAAACTTCAAGCCGTTTTAAATAAAACAGTTGAACGTTTGATAAATGTGCAGCATGAAGTCATAAAGTCCTCTTTTCTAGGGGAATCATTCACTCTTATAAGCAAGCGTGGTTGTGATAGTAGTTCTGGTCACAGCTCTTACGAACAAAGTAAAGGAGGAAATGAACCAATTGGTGCCAACAATATTTAGCATAGAAGACATGAGATTTCTTTCAAGCATGAATTACTTTTTACAATGATTGATGGAAAAGTTTGCAATGCTGTAACTGAAATTGCTTCGTCACAAAAGTGTTTTATTTGTGGACCTACCCCTAAACTTATGAACGATGAGTCTAGGGAGTTTTTAATGAACAAGAACAATCTTAATTTTGGTTTATCTACACTGCATGCATGGATTCGTTGTTTTGAATGTTTGCTTCATATTAGCTATCGTTTAGAGGTAAAAAAAATGCAGCTAAGAGATCCAGCTGACAAAAAAATTATGAAGCAACGTTCTGCTATCATTCAGAGCCGCTTCAAACCTGAAATGGGCTTAATTGTAGATAAACCAAAACCAGGGTATGGTAATAGAAATGATGGAAATACCACCTGCAGATTTTTTGGGAACCCCGAGCTAAGCTCATATATTACAGGAATTGATGTGACTCAAATCAAAAAATTTAACACCATTCTCCGAGCTCTGACTTCCGGTTATGAATTAAAATTTTCAATCCTTGGCACAAGAAACTAGGCATTTGTATTCGTGGTACTACATACCTGCTACTGTGCATAAAATTCTTGTGCAGAGTGTAGAAGTTATAGAATCGGCTCTGCTGCCAATCGGAAAGCTCTCTGAAGAAGCACAGGAAGCTCGCAATAAAGATTTCGCAGACACTGGTCAAATCATTGATTTGTCAAATTATATACTCGTCAAATCTTTGTTTGTCAAATTATAGACAAGACAAATCCTCGATTTGTCAAACCAGAAACTGATCCAAACCTAAATTTGTCAAATACTTGATTCGTCAAATTCTTAAATGTACTTATTCTTTATTCGTCAAGTGAGCTCTTTGTCAAGCACGCTTTGGGACAGTCAAGATGAAAATAAAATCAAATATGTGTATTATTTTATTGGATTAAAATAACAGTAAAATTGAAAGCTTTTCAATAACTCAAAACCTTACTTACACCTTCCTTAAAACCTAGTAAAACATGTAGTTTTTATGAACTCAAAACTTCTTAATATGTTATTAGAAAGAAATATGGACCAACTTTATCCAATATATTTTTTTAAGCATTGTATAGTAATTTTTGGCCCTTTAATAGATTATTTATTAGTATTTCAACTTTAGCATCTTAAATCATGTCTTTATTTTCAATTTTTTTTATATTGCGTGCTCCGACCTGTAATTGTTTTACCAAATGATCATACCGCGAGTTTATAATTTACAAATTGAAATAAATATTTATTGTTTTCAATTTTGCTACTAAACCTTTAATCCGATTTTATCCTAGAAAACCACTGTCAAATATAATAATTCCCGTGGCTGGCGAACAATTAAAAAAACATAATTTTTTCACGCACATCTGGAAAGAAAATCTTAACTGCTTGTTTGTCTTTACTGCGTTCATAATCGCTAGTTCATAATCACATATATATATTTTTATATAATCTCATTCGGTAATATTCTAATTATGAAATGAAATACTGACCTTCATTGGTATATTTTATTTACATACTTCTTTAACAAAATTAAAAAAATAAATTAAAGCATTATTCTCCTAACAAAACAATGCTTTAAAACAATTTTTTAATTATTAAAGTACAATGTGTCCCGACCAAGGTTTCAATTCATTTTAAGTTCACATTATCTGTGGTGAGCGCGCTGAGCGCGCAAAGCGCTGGTTTTTACATTGCATTTTATTTAATGTAGCTACCTATAGCCATGAATTTAAATAAAGTAGTGTATGCAACTGCATATAATTAGGTATTGAAACACTCGTGTAATCTTATTTTGATAAGATCGCCTGCGGCTCGTTTCAAAAAACTACACTCATGATTTAATACCCTCAATTATATGACAGTTGCATAAATTACTATTTTATTTTTATCTGAAATATTTTTTCATAAGTAATCTAGTTTTTATCAGATAATAGACAATAAAATACTCTAATTATGCTGTCCATTTTGGCATTCAATTTTGAAGAACCATTATTGAAATGGTAGGTATTCATTTAAATATTTCGTATTTGGAATAATATAAACAAATAAGAGGTTGCTTCACTAAAGGGTTAATCAAAGATTAAGCACTTTAGTGTTCGATCTCACAATGACAAGATAAATCACGTATTTGACGTGTAGAAGTCTTGACGAATAATTGAATTGATGAATCGCGATAATGACAAATTAAGCTTTTGACTTGCAAAGTATATGATTAATAAAGGATTTGACGAATTGCGAAATTGACAAATTAAGCTTTTGACTTTTACAGCATATGACCAAACAAGGATTTGACCAGTGTCTGCGAAATCGCAATAAAGATTGCAGAAGGTTCCGAGAGCACAACACTAGAAAAAGCTATTACCACGAATAAAGACTTACTCAATATATGTTGTTGATCACATCTGACCCTGTGATAAACAGTCTAAGAGAGGTCACAGAAAAAACGAAGTAGCCTCCCTTCTGAAGTGCTAAGCCTATTAATACACTTTAGTGTGCATAGGAGAACCCAATTGTTTAGCCATAATGATAATATTTTTGAAGCAGTGATGGCTCAGTGGCGTTGGCTATGGACTGCCGCGCAGCAGGTCCATGGTTCGAATCCCACCGCGGGCTTGAGCTTCACCTACATGGTGGAAGGGCATTTTGCGAAAGCCCAAAAAAAGCAAGTAGAAAGTCTGTCGCCATGCTCCTAACGGTGTTCCGGCGGCAGCCCTTGGGAGCCAGTGAAATTACAGACAAATGAGACTTAAAAAAAACTATGTCTCAAGGTGACGGGCGCAGTGCAATTCGTGACTTGTGACGAAATCCATCTGCCAATGAGCAAGGTTAATCCGCTTAACATCAGGTGGGCCTAGAGCTTGTTTCATCACAATAACAATAAAAAAAATGTAGTACTATACTGTAATTGATTCATCAGAAGAATTAAGCGATAGCGCGTCTTAAGCTTAAGCTTAAGTCGATTGATTTGATATTGCTTAAGCTTCGTTGTCTTTACCTGTTAAAGCCCATCTAGTGATAAGCGGTAACCTCTGCCATTAAGAGCCCACTGAAGAGAAGCTCCCACAGAAAAATAGGAATTTTAACAAAATGATGCTGTCTCGCCGCTAAACGCCGGCCTCGCGCTCCGCGCCCCGCACCGTCGTCTAATCCCATAAACATATAATATGTATAGGTACTACAGTACAGAGAGTCGTCCAGTCGAGTCATTATTGAATTCTCTTTGCATCCGCGCCGCGCCGCGCCGCCGCTCCACGCCGCCGCCGCACCGCCGCGCCGCCGCGTCGCCGCTCCACGCTGCACCGCCGCGCCGCTCCACCCAAAAGTGTGAAATATTTTGTTGAAGTCGGTACCATGATAGTTGATAAGTACCAGTTCAATTATCAATAGCAATATTGTGCGCATGGTACCGACTTCAACAAGTTATTTCACACACTTGGGTGTTGAATTCAGTTACATTATTGGATTTAAAAAAAACTGTCTTTTTATAGTGACCCTTGCTACTTACGGGATCGATTGTCATTCATTGTCATTGCCAACGACTATATCATCAAGATAGGTAAATATTTTTCAGTTACTGGAATGTAACTCTAAAACGGCTCAACCGATTTTTATGAAATTTAAATGGGACCAAACGACAAGCATCAGTTTTAAAACAAAAAAATATTTTTAAAATCGGTTAACCCAGTCAAAATTTCTGAGGTAACAAACATAAAATAAATACAGACGAATTGAATATTGTATTTCGGTGTGACTTAGTTATTATATTTTTTGGTGTACTATTATTACATTGTTTTATTTGCCTTCCTTTTGATATGAAACCTTTTATACAATTTATAATAAATACATAATGTTTTCATGTTTATATTGATTACAAATATAATTGAATTATGGTCCCAGAGTATAATATATTAAAAATTACATAGACAAATGTCATTTGCACGTCATTTAATGTACTTACCTGAGTACTTGATAGGGCAAGAGTTACTACCATCCACCTTCCAGATTTCCTTAACATTATTATAGTTCAGACGTTTTTTAGTTACTCTCAACCGAGCAGTGTAACGACTACTTATCTTGATAATTTCACTGTTGACGGTGCCACACCCCAATCGGTGTCTTCCGGCCCGATCCCATGAAAAGATACCACATGTTATCAGTTATATTTTCTATTATTAATATTTTCCGTTCTGATCCCACTTATTATTTAAAGTGGGATCCGTTTATTTTTAATTCATTTACTAGAGTCTGATCCCACCAACACTTAAATACATTTAGGCACTTCCTCAAGTACGGTTTGAAAGATAAATTTATCATTATACACATGTTTATATTATTTAACTAATTTATGAAAGTACCAGAAGGGCAGAAGTTTAAAGAAATCATATCTACTACGCTGTATATGATTTCTTTTATTTTTTCTTCTTTGTAAACATGCTAGAAGATACACTTATGGTTCTCGTGTTTTTAGTTTATCAACTGAATAATCTAAACTGAACAAACGATGTTGGTATCACGATTATTATTATAAATAATAATACTTTTACATTAAGAAAATACTGTGAAACTGTTTGTTGGTCCTTAGAAAAAAAATAAAGACGAAGGTGATCATTTGCTTTTTACAATCGTGCTGTTATTATTACGCTTAACAAGCTACTAACGTATATGAAGTACTTGTCAACAATACTAAATTGAAAGCCTAAAAAACCTGTACCTTGAAAAAGGTCGCATCAGAGAAGACTGCTGTTATAGTATCGAGGACTTACCAGAAACTGCAGAAGTACAAGACCTTAACGACTACATGGTGACTCAATGGCTAGAAGACTAAAGTTTCGTAAACATATTGTGTACTATATAAGGAACATCACCGAACATTTTATGGAATGCTGGCATTTTAAATTAAATAGTAACATTATTAAAATGCACCACAATAAATACCAGCTTTGTTAAATTATTTAGAGAAAGATGCAACTTAAATATATTACTTAACAATCAATATAAAACAAGGCAATAATCACTGAAGCGTAGTTTCACAAAATAATTTGAAGAAATAAATGAATTTACCATGTTACATATCAGCTGCAAATAGCTGAAATCACAGTTGGTTTTTTTGGAAAAGCTTTGCATATTTTAATGTTGTTGATTACTTATTGTCTGACTTTGTAGTCTGAATTGTTACTCTTAGGCAAACTCGTTTTATTGTTGAAGCTATTGACATCTTTAAATAATATTTCGTAGATATAATCTACTATATGGCATGCTCTGTAATATCTATACTGTTCATATATTTTATTACAATTTTTACATAAAATTGCTTGTTTGTTAATTATATGCTTTCTTCTAAGGAAAATTGGCTAAAGGTTTTAAAAATTATATAGGTATGACCTGAGGATATACAGCCAACTGTATGACCAATTTTAATATAATATTGTTTTTATACTGTTAGATGGAAAAAGCATTAGCTATGGCAAGATTCGAGCCTGCAACTACAGGTACCTGTGATCATGGGATCCAATCCCAGTCCTAATTATATTTTTTCCATCAAACATTATTTTTATATTCTCGCTAAGCATGCGTAAATGGTTATAAAAATATACCCATATTGTTTGTATATAGTTATTTTCCTAATATTGATTGTTAGTTTCGATATCTTAGTTGAACTTTTACAATAAAGAGTGATATCGTTTTAAAGAAGCTTGTTTTATTCTTGTGTAAGTACATTTAAAAATAAAAATGAAGTAACTCAAAGTACTTTTTTAAGGAAAAATAGCAGATAAAGATTTTTATGTTTTAGTTATCGATTGAGCCACATTTATATATGTACATATACTGATTATTTACTGATGAACTTAAGTTAATATAATTTAAGTGAGCTCTCTGCGTGAGTTTCATAATTTATAATCACTTAATTCATTCATAATTTATAAGCTTATTAACTTAAGCTAATAATATATTTTATAAATATGTTTTTATGTAACAAGATTTACAGTATGAAACTCCTATGAACTTCTGCTCTCCTGGTAACTTGCGAATTCTTATATTGGTATGTGTACCAATGTGCGTTGTCGTGTTAAGCATAGTTTCATAAATTTCTTCCTTTATTGATAACGTACCCAAGCTGTAACTATTATCAAGTCAGGGCCATGAAACAATGAGTGGGATCAGACCGGAACGAAAAATTTATATTGTATTTATATTTGTATTGTATTGCAATTTTATAATGTAAATGAACGGTGTGGGATCCGATTGTGGTATCAGACCGGAGTACACAAATCGTTCCCGTAAGTGGCAGGGCTAACATTTTTTTTAACATAATACCTACAATGAAACCTAAAAAATGAAAAATAATTTGTCGAAGTCACCATGACCACAATATGGAGATCATACTTTCAAACTGTCATGGTACCGACTTTGACTAGTTATTTCAGACTTTTTGGTATTAGAAGTCGGTTTAATTTTTGTTCGTTTTTTATTGTGTGATGAATCCATTTTATAAAAAAACATGTTTTATGTGT
Organism: Plagodis dolabraria; assembly: GCA_963854805.1. Lineage (NCBI taxonomy): Eukaryota > Metazoa > Arthropoda > Insecta > Lepidoptera > Geometridae > Plagodis > Plagodis dolabraria. The sequence goes on from OY978442.1 coordinate 17,858,502, forward strand.
ATCGAAGAACAAATATCCTATACCTACTTACTTACGAGACTTTACTAGATTTGCTACAAAATGTGCTGTGACATTTAATTTACATTATATAATATCTACAATATCGGCTCAATCAATGTTCGGCATAATGTAAGCTTTAGAAGCTAAGATTTCACGACAAAGGTATAGGTACTTAGAAGGATAGGTAAAAATATGAAATTTATTAATAGGTAAAAACTGATCTTTGAACATGTTTTTATATTTGTATATTGGGTTATGTACGTCTATAATATATTTTTTTGTTTCGATAATTCAAATGTAATATTCAGAATACAATAATATTCGTAGAAACGAAATATCTATACCATCGATTTTTTCCCATCACTCACCATCCAACATATCGAAAATGCATATTGACATCACTAATGCAAGTACCTAAACCTAACTACTATGATTTATTCTGTGCAGCTACCCTGCCCCCCGAACAGAATTGTGCGATAAGGACAATTGCAGCTTCTTCAAGTTTTGACTTAGAATTTCCGCATAATTTGAGTTCTGGGAGAAAACTTTTCTCCTATAGTAAACATTAATCAAATCTAAAAAATTTGGTCTTATTTTATAACTGACAGAACAAACGATGTTTATAGGTTTTCCTTTTTCTTTATTTATCATTATTTTTCATATAAACAATTCACAAACTAGAGATACATTTTTTGAGAAAAATTCGGTATTTAAATACCCATTAATTCAAATTCCTATAATATAATGATAAAAAGCAAAACTTACAAACATCACTATTGATAATATCTGTGACCTTTCCAAAAATCATCAAAATCGGTGATTGTTTAGGGGGGTAGAAACATTTTCTCTTTTTGTATGAAAATTCGACACTTCCTTCTCGTCTTAACAGATGCATTTCATGGAAATTTATAGTGCGTGTAATTACCTTATTGTTTTTACCTTACCTGTTATGTATTATTTTACCTGTTGTGTATTTACCTTAAATATCTGTTATTTACCTTAATAAAAGTCGTTAGCTGCATGTTGTTATATTATGTTACAATGAGCAAAGAACACGCATGTTAATTGCTTGTTGTTTTACATTTTCGTGTCCTATTTTGTACCCTGAAATAGGTCACTTTCCCCCAAAACTACATAAGGTAATTATAAAACGTTATAATTAAAGGCATATAAATTTAGTGTTTAATTATAGTTTCTATTCCCCCCATTAGCAAGCGGATTCGTGCGGGCATTCGGAGCAGTCAAGCCCACGACAATGTTTTGGCAAGCGGCGGCATCGTGTGTCGGGTTGCCCTCTTCTCTCAAAAATGGTTGAGGAGGACAATAGCTGGCACGCGTGTCGACTTGTGAACGAGTGCTGCTTGAGGATACTGGTCCGTTCGGAATGCCTATGCAAATCTGTTTGCAACTATTTAGTAATAGTACATTCCTTAAAACTGTGTTCCCCCTAAGTATGTAAGAATGCTCCCCATAGTAATGTTATTACTTAATAACGGTTAACTTCAAAAATGGCACGGACCCCGGAATCTGTGGAAAATAAACAAAGCCAAATAAAAAAAAAAAAGGCATAAGCCTCAAAAATAGCAATACATAATCTTGTCTACCTAGCATGTTCTAGTCGAATCACCGTGAGTCGATGTGAAAATCGTATGGGCGATTGTCACACTGGCATCCCGACTCACTTATTGAATAGCTTTGAGCGTCCGCCATAGTGTGACAAGTTCAACTTGACATGTGAATAAAATTAATTGATACCATACCTTTTCGAAATGAAAATACTTACCCATCCAATTATTTAAAACTTTTAAACATATTTGCCAGAACCATAACTTTGCTCCTCCTTCCTGGTCCATGTGTCATATCATCTTTCAAAATGAGAGCAGAGCACTTTCGCCCTACTACTATAAAAAAAAAGTTTTTCTTATCAAACGAGTACCAAAAATTTTACTGCGTTGCTATTGGCCCACGTAATCAAAATAAAGTCCGTTCCACACGAACTCTGTAGTTAGAAGACTCTACTCAATGTACCAACAAAGGTACATTCCACACCTTGCATCGAAATATATTGCTTATATTTCTACGAAAAAACGAATCAATACTAAACTTGCAACTTTTGAATTAGGGTACGCAAAACAAAGATCGTTTTGAAAAAATGTTGTAGCTAACTCAACTAATCGTCTCGTCATATGTTAGCCGACGTATCACTGTGAGCTCAATCCAATTGAATTCGTTTGGGCTCAAGTTAACTTGATGTTTGACCCAATTGAATTCGTTTGGTCTCAAGTTAACTTGAGACTAAACGAATCTCTGTTGGATCTTTGATGTGCGGTTGAGCTCACAGTGATACGTTAGCTACAACATTTTTTCAAAACGATCTTTGTTTTGCGTACCCCGGTGCTATATCCTAGTTTCTAAACAAAAGTAATAGATTTCACTAAGAGCTTTATTTCGAATGACAGCTATCAAATTTAAATGGAACTAGTGATCAAAACTGTGTAATGGAAATGCAGATCTATAGAATAAATTAGCGACATTTGCCAGCAGGCGATTTAACGGTCATAAGTTAACCTAGGATAGGCTAAATCAGCTAATTAGGTCAGTTAGTTAGTTTTTTGATTTAGTAACGTTTGTGACATAACTAGTGTTAGTTTTCAAGATCAAGCTATTATTTAATTTGACAACTGCTATCTGAAATAAAGATTTTCAGAACAAGCAGGAAGGTTCTCAAGTCGCAACATACAGTGTAGAGCGAGACCCTCTAATACGGTAGGTCAATACTTAAATGAGAGTCTTAAATATATAAACTGTAAATAAGATTAAGTTAACCGAAATAAAAGGTTTTGTATTTTTGAGTTTGAGGCGTATATGTTTACAGACAGAGATTACCACTTAACACCAGGTGAGCCACTCTATCTCTTTTTAACTAACCAATAATGGCTTATGCGAAAAGAGATAGTGAAACGTTTACTAATACATATTTCGGAAACATTGTGCAATGACGTCACTATATTGACAGAGCGTGCCACAGTCCACCAGCTGATTTGCCGAGTTTCGTGGTTTTTATGTTGTCAAGTGGTTGTATGTTACTATTTTTTTCAGTAAACAGAGATATTATATGCTTTTATTGCTGGAAATACAAAGTGCGTCATGCCTTCATGTTCGATAGCTCACTGTAAGGCCCGCAAAAATTAAAACCAGCCCCAACTGACTTCATAAGTAAGTATCTGAATGATCATAAGTTTTCAATTCAATTGATGTTTTATATAGATGCAAGCGTAGTTGACAAGACAAGAAACCATGTGTTATTTGATTACGCTTATGAAAATAAGCGTAATCAAATAATCATTATCATTTTTATTAAGTATTTCGAAAACATAACGTAAGCTAGTGATGTGACATCAACTGCTATAATTTATCGATATTTACTTACGTACCTACTTCTAAAAGTCAAGGAATAGTGTAATATTATTTCGGCGTTCAATCTTAATAAAACCTAAACTCAACTGCTACCTATAATCATCAGCCTGATATTCACTGCTATTATTTCTTTACTCATTGTAATGGTCTGTATCAGGTTTCCAAATAATGAAGTATTAAGGAGGTGGTGGATTTATGTTATTGGATCTGAAAATATTAACCCTCGTCACAAGAACTGGTTCGTCTGTTCATTGCATTTTAAAGAAACATGCTTTAACAAGACCCTTAATATCATGAGATTGCATGATTATGCAATACCTTCTCTGTCACTTGTGGTAACATCTACCTAGTTCTATAAATGTATGTACTAGTTCTTGTGTCTAAACTTATTCTGATGGTACGACATAGGTACCTAGATACCATTAAGAAACCTATTGATTGTGCTAGAAACGAGTAATTTTTAGTAGGTTAAATGCGAAAGGGCCACTTTCCAAAATGTCACTTTTTTCAGGAGAGCCAATCAAAGTTTTTAACTATGTGTTTTTAATTTTTTTGGGAAGTGTTATAATATAAATAAATAAATTAGGTATCACTAGACGCGTAATTTTTGCCTTTATTGACCTGTATCTATAATTTAAATGTAACTTTTACAACGACGCGTATTATATCATATAAGGCCCCTTTGCATATAAAAAACAATCAAAATGTAAACTCAGGTTATCAATTTAAGGCCACATCTTATATGAAAAACACAGTTTTATTAAAACTATTTCAATACCTTTTATTTTTAAAGACATTAAATTCAATGAAATTAAGAATTATACTTTAATAAAGGCATGCAATGCAAAATAAAAAAAAAAACAATAGAATCTTCTTTCAAATGACCAAAAAACTTCTAAAAACTAAAAAATGAAACAAATACTTAAATGTTTGATTAAACTTAAATATTATTCTTATCTCCCTTTATAAAACGAATAACATTGAAACTATCAAATAGAATCAGTTTATCAACAAAATCTCACTTTTTAAGGTTTTAATAATCACATTATATTATATCAACATCAGCTGGTGCTCTTGAGGAAATCTGAAAATCGGGATCTTTGACGCTATCATCAGAAGAATAGTCTTGAATAGTATTGAGAAGTGTTGAGAAGTGTTGAAAAGTGTTGAAAAGTGTTGAGAAGTGTTGAGAAGTGTTGGGAAGTGTTGAGAAGTGTTGAGAAATGTTGGGAAGTGTTGGGAAGTGTTGAGAATTGATGAGAATTGTTGAGAAGTATTGAGAAATGTTGAGAAATGTTGAGAAGAGTTGGGAAGTGTTGAGAAATGTAGAGAAAGTTGAGAAGTGTTGAGATGTGTTGAAAAGTGTTGAAAAGTGTTGTGAAGTGTTGAGAAAAATTTGGAAGTGTTGAGAAGTGTTGAGAAGTGTTGAGAAGTATTGAGAAGTGTTGAGAAGTGATGAGAAGTATTGAGAAATGTTGAGAAGTGTTGAGAAGCGTTGAGAAGTATTGAGAAGTGTTGAAAAGTGTTGAAAAGTATTGAAAAGTGTTGAGAAGTATTGAGAAGTGTTGAGAAATGTTTGGAAGTGTTGAGAAGTGTTGAGAAGTGTTGGGAAGTGTTGAGAAGTGTTGAAAAGTAGTAGTGTAAAATTAGGGCATCTGGATCAAAGATCCATCTACCCTAATTTCACCAGTTAACCGGGGACCTAATAATCTAGGTTCTCATCTGTTCAATTAAAAGACTAGATGATTCATCTATCTGATATATCTTCTCTCTTTCTACTTCATTCTAATATTAATTCAATAGATCCAGCTACCTTAATTTCACCATTTAATTTGGGACTGAATGATCTAGGTTTTCACTTATTTACAAAGATTTGAATAGATTAGATACCTATTAAATTCCTCTTATCTGCTTTTAAATATAACTTCAATCTGAATTGACAGCTATTTATGTATGTATCTAATACTCTCAGCCATCGTTAGGTATTGTATATGTATAGCTATTAATAACAATAATATTATTTTCTGACTATAATAATAGGTAAGGATGATTAAATAAAACAATCACAAATAAACAAATATTTAAATCAGTATTTTATTATTATTTTGACACCATTTCTTAAGACACATGACATTTTTCATTGCACATATTGATGAATGGTATAAACAGCTAAATACATCACTTGATAAATTGTATTCCTCATACAAACTATTTAAATTAGGACATTTAAAATCCTCCAAATCATAAACTCTACTTGTTGCGAACATTTCGCTGATCCATTTAACCTTTTCTTGACCTTTAGTATAAATATTTTTATCTTTTAAAAGCTCGATGATATTATTTCTAAGTACATTTTTATAAAATGCGTATGGAATGTAGCCTTCGTTCCACTGAATTTTTCTATTCCTTTCAATCCATCTTACTTGCTTATCTTCTGACTCAGTCAGCTCAAAGTTGAAAAATGGAGGCTTTATTAAATAAACTTGTAATTGATTTTCATAAGTTATTGCTATTTCTTTTGCAATAAATTCATTTTCATCAGTTTTAAATCCTTGCACGTCCACTATAGCATTCATGATAATTTTCGTACAATATTGGTTAGAGGCTTGTACTCCATAAGTCTATCGTTTACAATAAGACAGTAAGCAGCTGTGTTATCAGGAATATCATGAGACGTTTCTATTTCTAGACGTACATCTACAGGTCCAGATTTTAAATTCTCATTTTGTCTTGAACAGTCTATTATGAATAGAGGTGCCTTTTCTTTAAAGCTTACAATGTCTAACAAGGGATCTGCAGGAACGTTGTAGTAAGACTGACGAAACTTCGTGTATAATTCATATAATATACTGTATTTATTTTCATTAAAGTTTATATTAAGTGAGTCATACGGATAGTACTGAGAATTTAAAAATAAAGTTACGTTTGACAAATGACAATGATCAAATATGGAACTATCTCGGTCTTTCTTATTTTTTCTATTAGTTTGCAAACCGAATATTACATATCTAGGTTTTCCCAATTGTGAAGCTGTTTTCACGGACCACGAATGTTTGGTAGTTTTTGGTAATAATGGATATTCATACAGATCCCAATTTCTGAAAGCTATTTGTATAGGTTTATCCTTTTCTAAATATTTGAGTAAAGAAATCCTTTCACGATCTGATACTTTTATATGTGGCACTCGCCATTGAACTCTTTGCATATTAATCTCAACACTATCATCCTTATCAAGAATTACACTGTTTAAAATACTGCTACATCTGTTCAGTATAAGTTCATGCTTACAATTGATGATTATTTTCTTGTAATCTTCTGCAAATCCCATCACCCTGTTGAGTGGTATAATAATGCTAAAATATCCATCTTTGAGATTTTTATATCCATTTATATCCCAACCCCACAATGCAGCAATTCTATTATCCCCGTTGTTTAATGAAACATACGATTTTATTGTAGAAGTAATGCCCACATTTTTAATTCGATCTATCTCAACACCATTTATTTCATACCGAATGTCTTGGAAAAGAAATGCTAAAGCATTATTTGTAAAATTGACTGGTTTTTTAATTGGTTTTCCTGCAGAATCCTTCCCAGTCACAGTAACACGTCCTTCGATATAAATAGAGCTGGAGGAGGGAAGTACATAAATGTCTTGTTGATTAATAGATATTCGGATTTCATCATTTTCTTTAAAACTGTTGCTGTAAGGATTATACGTATGGATTTCGTAACTTTCTATTGAATTATCGAAATGTGGTAAATCATGCACATTGAGAATATTCATAGTTTAAATCCAAGAGCTTGAAGAAACTCTTTATTTTTTTTGGTAATTTTCTTTTTATCCTTTACACGTCGTTGCCATTTGAATGTGTTCGAATGAATAGTACTGTTTAGGTTTGTTTTTGAAGTTATAGACTTATTATTGTTATTCTTACTAATGAAATTATTACTATTTTGGTTGAACACGATCATCTTTTTTGACCTCGAATGTTATTTAATGCACAATTAGTCACAGAATGAACGAAAAGAAGTAATAGCGAGCTATTTATTTTAAACTGTTATTACGCCAAAATGTTTGTAGAAACTTTAGACACAGATGTCCACAGTTATAAGAATTTGTTTTCTGAAAATTATAATAATTGTACAGAACATTATGATTTGCCACATATCTAATAAATTCTCTAGGTGGTCTCAAGTTGCCATAACTATCAAAACATTCAATATAGTCATAAATTTTTGCGTATGCTACCCAATGTGTACCAGGATTTTTCGCTGAATCTAAATTCACGATACCACACTCTATAGGGTGTGCATTTTCAGGTAATCCATCTCTCATAAAAACGCCTCGAAAGTAAGGAACATTGCGAGAGTGTTCAATGATATCAATATTAGAGAGGGCACGTTTAGGAAGACGATGAGTTAGGCTGTTTTGTTGGCAAATGTATCGCTAAACCATTCTTGTAGGGTTTCAGACACAATCCTTTTCCAATACATACGCCCTCAATTTTCTGATTATGTCTTTTCATTTCTTCGAAACGTTTCATTGCAGTTTTATATTCATTATATGTTTTAATTATTCCTGATATTCCTCCAGCTAAGCTACCAGCAGCAGACAATCCTGCGAATATAGGAATAAGTGGAAGAACGCCTCCAGATTTTGGTATAGGTATGACTCTAGGGAGTATCACAGGAGAATCTTTCACCAATTCTTTAGCAGCTGCAAAAGCCATTTTTACTGCCATTTTTTTGTATTTGGGTTTCACTTTACTGATATGTTTACGCGCACGAGATACAATACTCTTAAATCTCTTTTTCAATCCAGACCCAGAACTAACTTTTACCAACATTGCTTTATTCACTAAAGTAGCGGCTAGCTTTTCTCCAACATTAGCAGTAGACGAAGTTGCTCGTTTTTTCGCCATCTTTAATAAATTTATATCTGCTTTATGTCGATCTTGTAAATTTGATGACTTTTGGTAAGCTATATCGTGTTGTTTACAGTATTCGTCCAATTGATTAATACCCTTATCACCTCGAGCAAGTCTTTCTGCTAATCGTGTTCCAGGCCCACAATAATTATATCCTGGTAAATGAAGTTCAAATGGTAGTTTATTAATTATACTGTTTAGAAGACTATTCTCTTCCATAACCAATCAATTACTGAACTAAAATTAGTTTATCAATAGTATTATAAAACATTTCTTTTATCGATCCAGCTATTTTCACTAGACGGTAACCCCAACCATTTAACATAGCACTTTTTATTTTTTCGTTTCAAAACTTTTTCTACTAAGTAGACATTAGGGTTTTCAGTTTTTTGAAGTTCTTGAATATAGAATGCTCCTAGAATAGGTCGACTTCTTGCGTCTTCTATCAAATAAGTTATAGGTTTAGTGTTTTGTATCTTAACGATCTTAAATATTTCTGTGGACCAATTGGGCGTGTAACCTTTTTCAAATGTTCCTTTATATTTACTGATACGTACAAAATCGTTAATATTAAGTTTTTTCTTTTCTCGAAGAGATTTTGACTCGTAAATCTTTTTGAACCTCTTCAATAACAAACTTTCATTATTTGCACTGACTTCATCAGGAGGTAAACCAATCGTTCTATGAACTGTGTGGTTGTAGATATCAATAACTTTACAGAGCAAACCATCCTTCCATTTATAGTTTCCTCTCAAACTAAATTCTTTATACAGTTTAGACTTGAGAGTTCTTATAAACCGTTCAACAATCGATGCTTTCTTTGTCGAGTAAGTAGAATAATGATTAATTTTGTACTTGTCTATCAATTTTTTAAACTTGTCGTTATAGAACTCGGTGCCGAGATCGGTTTGCAGGTTTTTAGGAACCCGACCTTTATCTAGTATTGACTGGAATGCAGCAGATACGAGTATCTTGTTTTTTTGTTTTAGTGGATATACCCATGCATACTTTGAAAATGTGTCAATGACAGCTAAAATATAATTATGACCTGAGTTAAGTTTTGAAACAGATTGCATATCGATTAAATCGGCTTGCCATAAGTCATCTATACTCTTCATAACAACATGCCTACGAGGAAAATTAACCCTTGCATATTTGTGAATTTCATTTACTACGCTTCTTTTGCTCATTTTCGGTAATACGATCAAAAACTTTTTTAATTTTATATATAATTTTAATAGTTATATATTTAACCAATCAAAGTTTCATAAGTTAAGATTTTATTCAAAACGTCAATCAAATATTGTTAAGTAAGTAGCACTATTGTTCATATCAAAAATATATATTTTGCGTATCCAAACTTGCATCACTATTTTTTGTTATTAAATACCAATTATTTTAATACTGTATTTTCTTCTGTATTTATATTTTGTAGACTTGGATCTCAAATTTATTGACGTTTATGTTTGAAAGACTGTGTGATACTAATATGTTATAATTAGTAGTAAATCATTTTATTCTTTTATGATGTCAGCTTCTTTTAGTTCTTCAATTATAGATATAATTTCATTGTCATGATTGCTGTTACCTGCATTTTTCGAGGCCGTTAGTAGCATTAGCCTTTCAATTAACTCATTAGGATCATCCCAGTATATAAAATCTGTGTTCATTTTGTAAGATTTTTTAAAATTTTGCATATTACCACCGCGACAACTTTTTTTTCCATATAATCATCAATTGGTTCCGATTCATAAAATAAAGGTTTAATTATCTGGCAGTATTTCATTCCCTTATCTCCTTTTATTTGACCCATACTATTAAATTCTCTTTTATGAGCATTAGTTTTATGTAACAAATCTTTATAAACAAGTTTGTCTTTGTCTGAAACTAAATCTATATCTGGTTTTTTTTTAAATAGAAGCTCTTTTAGACCTCGTGTCATTTCGTACTCAATATCTCCAATTGAAATTATCATAATCTTGGGATAACTAGAAGTTTCTTTTAAAGCAATGGGTATATTTCCCATCATTAGTTTATTATTTTCACTGCGTACTCCAAAGGGTACATTTAAAGTATTAATATCATCAAGTATATTCTCTTTTACTAGCAAAGATAGAAAAGGTGTATCTAAGGTAGTAAGATATTTTTCATTTTGAATAGGAGTACTCATATTTTGTTCGTTACATTCCATATATTTTATACGACTATTTTCACTTTTAATGGAGTCGTTACTCTCAGTTTCAAAATCTTCATAATATGAAGTGTTCAAATCATTAGACTTCATTGATGAATTGCAGACTTCACCAATCTCAACATGTTTATTTTTATATAGGTTATTTTTGGTTAATTCCACCATTTCTGCCAATGGAATAGTAAGAGGTTTAAAAACCCTATTCATATTAAAGTTTGTTTTGTCTTCTTCATTTTTTATTTGTTTTATTTTACTTTTAATAGCTTGAACTGATTTAATTAATTGTTCTTTCATATTTATTTCCATATTTCATCAGCAGTCACTACTGCTAATTAATAATGTAGATCTCGGAATGAATCCCAATAATGCTTGTTGTGTGTACTTATATAACTATTATTGTCTTCATTCAAGTTTAATAAAAATGTCAAAACCCCGTCTATATCTACCGTTGTTTAATTCACAATCTTTATTAATCAATAAAAAAGCATGTTGGTCTTTCCATGTTTCATAGCATATGTTTTTAAAGTTACACCAAAGCATATCGGAGTTCACATGTTCATTGTAAATATGTCTCAAGTTTACGTCATCTTGTTTAAAAATTATTAGAAAGTTTGCATTATCTCGGATTAACTGTTTTGGTATTTTCGAATATGTTTGAGACAAGTAAAAACTATCAACTTTATTGTGTCTGCCCATCGAAAAATAATTTCTTATATTACTTTGATTCTCACATGCAACATCATCAAAAATAAAGACAGAATTTGGTAATGCCTTTTCAGGAGATATAACACTTTTGTTATCGTTAAACATTACAAACTGTGTATCTGGAATGTTTTTGAATACTTCGTTTAAAAAACAATATTTTGGCTGGAATGTGGTTTTCGAGTAAATATAAACATTCTTAAACTTGAGACCATTTTTATGTAATAACAAGCTAATCATTACATTGGTTTTTCCACAATTTGATGGCCCACAAATAATAGAACGAACGGTATTAGGTAACAAAGTACTGTGTCTAAAAATATATGAACGCGGTTCTAGTAAAATATCGTTTACTTCTAGAGATACGGGTTGCTTAATCAACTTCATTTTACAGTCTGATTCTAATTATTGTGAAATCGTACTTAAATAATAATTGTAATCATATTTTATATATATATTTTTTAAATATTAAGGTTCATTCGGTATTCAGTTTTGGTTTCTTGGTCAAGAATAAAAATCCAAACACTCCAGTCAATCAATATAGACATTTATTAATTAATTCCATAGTCTTATAATGACATTTCTTAATCAACTATTAAATATTATTTAACGGCATACTTATGTACAAAATATCACTTAAAATAACTTATTATTGAAGACAATTAAAACATTATATTATAGTGACCCCATGGTAAAGTATCCACTTGATTAGTGAGTATATACCTTTTGTCATCGCTTCTATTCATTACTATTTTATGTATCTCTTGTGAATATAACATATGCTTAATGGACTTAATTATATTCATTTTACATGATAAACTTTCATCACGAAACAATGCGTTTTTATAATGAGATAACTGCAAATTTTTTGTAACACTTTTTGAGATTCCTTTAGCTTTATTTATTTGTGTTTTAGCAGCTATTAAACAATACAATTTAGCTCTTAAGCCAGCAAATTCACTAATTACTTTGCCGCCAAGTTCATCTTTAAACATTCCAGGTACATTACCATTTCCTAGCGGGATGTAATAAGGATTGTTCTCATCAAAATTACTTGTATCGAATTCATTTAAATTATTTTTTATGTCTTTGTATATATCATCCGTATAAACCAGGTAGAGCAGGCTGTCGGTATCTGTATAGCAAAGCTTTACATTGTTAGCGTATTTCTTTTTAATTACATTGTAATGGTATTGATACAAGTGCTGCTTAGCATATTCCAAAACGACAAAACCTATATAGATTGGTCTGTCTAAAATAACTTTCTCGGGTTTTAACTGAACCGCTACCAGATTTTCAGAAAAAATAGAAATACATTTCACATTAGGCTTAGAAACTAATTTTTCCGCACCAAGCTGTTTATTCGTAATATTGGTCTCATCATTCCATTTGGTAACTAACTTTACCTCAACCTGTTTGCGTTTATTTTCTATAGTCTTGCCAAATATTGAATTATTTAGGAGTTTAAAAAAATCTTTTTCAAAGATCGTAGTGGATGATTGCCGAAGACGGGTATTTAAATCAATATATTTCTTTAAGTATTCTTCTTGTCTGAAACTCAGTATTCTATGGATTTTTTTTAATACTAGTCCATTTTTTATGCATTCTTTGAGGTGAGTATAGTGAATAACATAATTAAATTTATCATACAAGTTAGCTATTAGTTTTTCCGTCTTTCCTCCTATGGGTACAAACTTTTCTGGCGCAAAAGGTAAATCACTATGATGATCATGCAAGTATTTTGGGTATTCCAGATCAACCTCTAGAATAAACCCACAATTGCTGTCATCTAATACATTCATTACATCAAACTTATCAATTTCATTTTGATTTAGAAATTTAAAATCTGAAATAGGTAACTTTTTCGTCATTGCATAACCATATAAATTGTTGCAATCGAGATATATCAAATAGCTAGAATCTTTGAAGTCGTCAAATTCTGGTAAATAAATATTATTAGCTTTTGCATGACGTAGTGAACACTGTGCTAGCCCACCTCGAATACCCTTTTCAATCATTTGGTATATTTCCAGATCATGAATCAAATCTAATTTAACACCTGTATAAAGTAGCATAGCATCCCAACTAAAACTAGGTGCGGTGATGTAGTATGCTGGATCTAATTTATAGTACTGTAGACTTACATCTCGAAACTTTTCAAATATGTCACACAATAGCAAAACATCGCATTTTAGGTACAAGTCAGTATACTCGCCCAATGAGCTGATGTTAAACTCTTTCCAAACAGTTTGAGCAAATTCATATTCTTCATCAGTTATATGTTCCAATTTTAATGTGTTATAGAAATCTTCTTTAGGAGGAAGTTGTTTATACTCATATTTTTTCCATGAGTTCATGAAATCATATGGATAAATTCCTTTGCTTTTCAGCAAATGTACGTTTTCAACATTAAACTCGTCTTTTACGTGAACAAAATCTTTTTCAGTCAAGCTTTTACTCAGGATATCTAAACTTGAACTGAGAAACTGAAAGGAGTCTATGAATTTTATTTGAATTGGGTGGTCACCCTTCTTGTTACAGATATATTTAGTTATGCTTATATATTTTTCTTTAGTTTTAGGTATAATTGTAATTTTACCGTTATATTTTGCTAACTCTTTAATGAATATATGAGAGTCATAGTTCGATAAGTTATGAAATACCACAGGTATGAATGGACATACCCTGTATATCAAATTACAATACACATGCGACGGGCCCCTATATTGGGAGGTAATGGGGTCGTGATCACGAACCTTCAAATCTCCTAGTAATAAGAGGCCACAAATATGACAATTAGAAGCATTTTCGAAACTGTCTTTCTCATCTTTGGTTAAAGGTAACATTGGTTTTTTATCTCTCAATATTTTGCTTATTTGTTTTATATCTTCAATCAGTGTAGTAATAAATACTTCAACACAATCTTGTCCCCTGTAAGAAACGTATTTATTCATACTTGGATCATGTGAACAGCAAATATAATAACCAAAACAAGATGGTTGATGTTTTTTAAAATTATGAGTGTTATGAGAGCAATCTTGGTCATAGTTTAGCAAGAGACATTCAAAATCAGCATAAATTATAAAATTTATCTTTTGTTTTCTCTCATAATGTTTAAAACCAAGTATACTATTTTTTTGTGGTAAAGTCGTTACAACTTTAGAACAGTTATGAGTTTGATACTTTGTTTCACTGTTACTAAACTGTAAACATGATTCACACATATATAGTTTACCTTTGTACTTAGTTATCTGTCGTCGTACTAATTTAATCAAATCTTTTATAAGACAATAATGACCCTTATAGTTTCTTTCTAGATATAATAAGTTAACATGGATAGATTTTCTGTTATTTGTTAGGTATAGTGGTCCAGTTACATTATTAGTTTTCTTTTCTAATCCATATATATTGATACTTATTTCATTGTTCGTTTCAAATGCTTTTATGTCTTTATATTAGGGAGGAAAAGACATGCCATCAATATTGAAAATAGAACTGTAGTGTGGGTAAGAGTTTGTTCTGCTAACATTACTCTTAGCAGGATATAAAGCAGCTAGAACACTCCATAGAAAGCAATAATTATCATTATTCTGGATATTAACACAACTTTTCGTATTTTTTACGTTTGGAGGTAACTCTATATATGTTCCTCCTCTCATAGGACAGTATTTATTAACATTGATTTCTAAATGACTCACGGATTGAAAAGATCATCCCGATTCTTTGTGTTCAAATTCTGATAGTTTACGTTTGAATGTTTCAATCGTTTTTAAATACAAGTCAGTAATATTCGTATTCATATAAATAATCTCATATTTCGTATTGAATGATTTTAATTGCTGATCGCTTGATTTAGGTAACATAAAGTAAGCGAACAATTCAAAATTAATCTTAACACATGTATTTGTCTTTAAAGTCATGTTTACAAGTTTCAGAATACCATTTTTGTTCTCGCACAAGAATGTCTCTAGTGTGAGATATTCGGCTTTTTGTGTGGGATTTAAACGATATGTTGCAATTCTATTTTTAAACGCACTCGCAATTATATAAATATTCTCTGATTCAGTTGGTAATAAGCATTTTGATTTATGTAAGTTCGTTTTCAAATGATATTTCAATTCATGTTTCGGTAATTCAATTTTACATAGTTTACATTCAGTTATCTCATTATAATTCAATTTATGTTTCGGTAATTCAATTTTACATAGTTTACATTCAGTTATCTCATTATAATTCAATTTATGTTTCGGTAATTCAATTTGACATAGTTTACATTCAGTTATCTCATTATTAGTCGATAGCCTTTGTTGAGTAGAGTGGGGTACTGTAAAGAAAACAAAACAAAATTATATATACAAGAACATGTATATTATATAGAAATAAGTAAGTAGATTACATTCCAATATAAAGCTTTAGTACAATCAAGAATATAAGCACCGATTACTAATTGGGTATAATATAGATCGTTAAAATGTCGCATGAATCTAATAGTAACTGCTCACAAAATCTTGAGGGCAGTGCTTAAACTCCTTTCTAGTTTCGTCAAGAAACTTCTTTAAATAACCCCATGCGGGTGTATCGTTTTCGGTTCGGTTTTTACAAGATATAATAGCATGGCGCCAGCGGTTTATTGGTAAAACGTGTTCAATTTCACCTACTTCGTAGATTTTCATTTCAACATAGTATGAACCCTTCTTTGATTCATCACATTGTCTACTTAGACCATTTGCAACTCTACGACTGTATTGACAGTATAATGGAGGAGTTTTTTTACCCTTAACAGGAACAGCAATCTCATCTTCGTCGCCGCTGTCACTTCCAAATAAGTCTTGAGAGGTTGGTTTTGTAACAGGGTTGATGACAATTTTCTTTTTCTTCGATCCGTTAGTGGAAGTCGAAGACTCGTTGGATCTTTTATTCTGCAATGATGTTGACGGCGATGGTTTGCAGTACTTGACCTTCGCTCGCACTTCTTGTTGCTCTTGGTGCTGATCACACTCGTCTTCAGAAGGGAAAAGTTGGGTAGCTGAAGTCTGACAAAGCTTTGACCTGAAATAAAAACATATAGCTATAATGAAATTATGGAATTAGTAGACATAAAAATAAAACTAGATGCACCTAGATATTTTGTTTCGCAAATAGATGATGTGAGATGGATGATTTTGTAACTAAAACAAGAAACAAAAAATTATGGTATATGATATAAAAATAAGTACTAAATTGCTAATAGAAAGTTGAACAGATAAAAGATGAACGTGGAGAAGGTTATTGAAATGAACAGGTGAAACAGTTGGTTAGCAGATGGGCTGTAATTATAACTGAATAGATGATAAATTAAATAGGCCAGTGGATGAAACTCAGCAGTTGACAAGAATAAAAGTTAAATGAAACATTGAATTGATGAATAGATGAAAAGATCAATAGTTGAAAATATGAATAGATGCAATGATTAATAGTGGAAAATACGAATAGATATAAATATGAATAAATTGATAGATGAATAGATGAATAGTAGAATAGATGAATAGATGAATAGACGAATTGATGAATAGATGAATAGATGATTGATATATTATAGTTGAAAACATGAATAGATGAGGAGTTTTATTTTACTTCAAAGATGAACTGATATTGGTAAAATAACTTTTCACGAGTGAACAGTCGAGAATAAATAGATGAAACAAGTGAGTCGATGAATGGATAAGTAATACAGGTGGTACTTACATGATTGTAAATTTTATTTTCTGGTAGTCAGGCCTTGATTCCAGCAAAATGTGATATGTGACAATGGTTTCTAAAAAACGTGGTTATATATGGCTTACACCTATAACGTCTACATAGTATGTGTTTGTAAAAACTGCACACTTGCAAAAATGCATGGTCAGGAGATTATCCATATTTGTAGGGCGTGTCCAAAGTCCAGACATCCCTTATACGTATTAATGCGAAATTGCATATCGAATGCTTTGTATTTTAAAACAATCGAATACGAATTTAAACCTTATCTACGTAAAATATATGTTTAAAATAGCATGATACCATGTTAGTAAAACAATATCAAAACACTTAAATAGACCTATCAACTAGCTGGAGATATAAAACAGCACACATACAAAAAAAACTGCATGCTTGGGGATATCCATGTTTGTAAGCCGTGTACAGGTATCCCTTATACGTAATATGCCAACTTGCATAATGATTTCAAATGAATATTAGTTATTGTGAACCTTATGAACAAAAAAAAATATATTGAAAATTGTATAAAACCCTGTTAGTGAAACAAATTTAACACTGTTAAACTTGTCTTCCATTTGCATAGAAGTTATTCTGTCTGCACGCTCTCCCACTAAATGTCGGTAAGTAAATATTTCCTTAAATTTAAATATTTTAACCAATGTCGAATAATAGGAAGAAATTTCTATTCAACTATTTCGATAATATCATTTGGTGTTGAGTAATGATCCCATTCTATATAATGTGTACAAAATTCCGTTCATTTACATATTATAAGTACCTAATTACTTCTTTCGTATTTCAGAAATCTCCAGATATGTTCAGCAGTTACTCACCAATCTCACCATTCCCTCCAGAACAAATGCTCCGTCAAAATGTAGTCGATTATCTTGAGCGAGAGAGACCATTTGAAATCGAGGAAAGTCCAATCAGTAGAACCGACAACAATATCAATGAAAACAACCATAAAAAACGAAGAGCAAAAAAGGGTTTGCATTCATACATCAAAAAACCGATGAAGGGTGCGCCGTCAAAAATTATACGCATACAGATCTTTGACGCTGAGGAGTTTCAAAGTTCTGAACATTCAACATGTCACTGTAAAGCCAGTGTGTGTGCGCAATATATTTCTGATATGTTTAGTGATGATGTGTACCGGAGTGCTAAAGACTTAGTGGGTAAAATACATAGAAAGTTAATATCATAATCATAACAAGCATTAAACAATTAAATAAATACCTTGATATTATTTGTTTATTGATTTTTAATACCATAACCCTCCTCACCTGGTTTCAAATTATGATAGTACTTAATAAAATAACTCGATCAACTCTTATAAACTGTAATAGAAAAACATCATACGGAAAGTGGCATCAGAACCACAATTTCAAGGATATATCAACTGGGCGTGTGTTCTGTCTTTCTAAGAGAAAGGTTTAGAGATAGAATAGGGTGATATTATTACTGATGATACTAAAATGATGATCTAGATTTAATAACTATCTCTAAAGCATTTCATAGCGTGTCTATGTAGGTAAGTATTTCAAACCGTACCTTACTTCTATAAAACTTACATACTTATATTTGGTTGTGTTTATTAATATCATACAGATTCGAACGTATTTGAAACGTTATCTTGCATAATGATGCTTCCTTTATACATATAATGCATAATATACTTCCAAAGGCTCGAGACGATAGATAGGAATGCGTTCAGTATCCTTTTATGGATCATGGAACGATACTTAGCAACACACTGTGAGAGTGGGGAACATTGCTTTATAAATAAAATGTTGTATGATCTACGCATCAGTTGAAATAAAGATTATCATCTTAAAATAGGTAACTATAATGTTACGAATTAATAGACTACTCATTAAAGCACACGTACAACATCGTTGTCGTACCTATCTAATTATATCGTTTTAACCTAAATAAATGTAATAATCACAGTTCTTTTATAATACAAGTAAAACTATAAAAAAAGAACTTCTTTAGATTTGAACGAAGAAGAAAGAGAATAGATAATAATTAAGTCCTTGTGGATGATCAGTGTAAATTATATATCGAATGGATGAATCGTCTAGTCTTCTAATTGAACAGATGAAAACCTAGATCATTAGGTCTCAGGTTAACTGGTGAAATTAGGGTAGATGGATCTTTGATCCAGATGCCCTAATTTTACACTACTAAAAGTGTTGAGAAGTGTTGCGAAATGTTGGGAAGTGTTGAGAATTGATGAGAATTGTTGAGAAGTGTTGAAAAGTGTTGAGAAGTATTGAGAAATGTTGAGAAGTTTTGAGAAGCTTTGTGAAGTGTTGAGAGGTATTGAGAAGTGTTGAAAAGTGTTAAGAAGTATTGAGAAATGTTAAGAAGTGTTGAGAAGGGTTGAAAAGTGTTGAAAAGTGTTTTTAAGTGTTGAGAAGTATTTGGAAGTGTTGAGAAGTGTTGAGAAGTATTGATATGTGTTGAGAAGTGTTGAGAAGTATTGAGAAATGTTGAGAAGTGTTGAGAAGCGTTGAGAAGTATTGAGAAGTGTTGAGAAGTGTTGAAAAGTATTGAAAAGTGTTGAGAAGTATTGAGAAGTGTTGAGAAGTGTTGAAAAGTGTTGAGAAGTGTTGAGAAGTGTTGAGAAATGTTGAGAAATAATGAGAAGTGTAGAGAAGTGTTGAGAAGTGTTGAGAAGTGTTGGGAAGTGTTGAGAAGTGTTGAGAAGTGTTGAGAAGTGTTGAGAAGTGTTGAGAAATGTTGGGAAGTGTTGGGAAGTGTTGAGAATTGATGAGAATTGTTGAGGTGTTAAGAAGTATTGAGAAATGTTGAGAAGTGTTGAGAAGGGTTGAAAAGTGTTGAGAAGTGTTGAGAAGTGTTGAAAAGTGTTGAAAAGTGTTGAGAAGTGTTGAGAAGTGTAGAGAAGTGTTAGGAAGTGTTGATATGTGTTGAAAAGTGTTGAGAAGGGTTGAAAAGACTCGCTGTTTAAATGCGAAAGGGCCACTTTCCAATTTGTCACTTTTTTCAGGAGAGCCAATCAAAGTTTTTAACTATGTGTTTTTAATTTTTTTGGGAAGTGTTATAATATAAATAAATAAATTAGGTATCACTAGACGCGTAATTTTTGCCTTTATTGACCTGTATCTATAATTTAAATGTAACTTTTACAACGACGCGTATTATATCATATAAAGCCCCTTTGCATATAAAAAACAATCAAAATGTAAACTCAGGTTATCAATTTAAGGCCACAACTTATATGAAAAACACAGTTTTATTAAAACTATTTCAATACCTTTTATTTTTGAAGACATTAAATTCAATGAAATTAAGAATTATACTTTAATAAAGGCATGCAATACAAAATAAAAAAAAAACAATATAATCTTCTTTCAAATGACCAAAAAAACTTCTAAAAACTAAAAAATGAAACAAATAAATGTTTGATTAAACTCAAATATTATTCTTATCTCCCTTTATAAAAAGAATAACATTGAAACTATCAAATAGAATCAGTTTATCAACAAAATCTCACTTTTTAAGGTTTTAATAATCACATTATATTATATCAACATCAGCTGGTGCTCTTGAGGAAATCTGAAAATCGGGATCTTTGACGCTATCATCAGAAGAATAGTCAGTCACGCTGTCTGAGCTAGTAGAATTCTGAAACTCACTGTCTGTATCAGTATCACCACTATCAGAATCACTCTTTTTAATAATTGTGTTATGTTCAGCTTGAGACTCAAAACTTTCATTGCTGTTTTCGAGTGTCGAAAAACGAAGGTTATGTTGACTGTCGGCTATAGGATTTGTGTCGACAGAACATATTGTCTTTTTTTAATGCCTTTTAGGTTAGCCTTTGACCACTATCTGACCTGATGGTAAGTGATGATGTGGTCGAAGATGTTGTTCAGGCTAACCTAGAATTACTGGCTCTCAAGGACAGCTGCCGGAACACACCGTTAGGTGTTTGGCGACAGGTTTTCTACTTGAGGGTGGTAGCTAGCCAGGTGGGCATTCGCAAAATGCCCTACCACCATGCCAAACTTCTCATCGTCTTCTTCAAGTTTCTTCTGGCTTTGTAGTACGAGGGCTTCCTCACTGACAAGATAATTGTTTTTTTAACTATCTTCGTTCTGATGTGCTCTGCTATCCATTCTGTAAATAGAGAAAGAATTCCTATTAACGAGTCCCGTATCGTTTTATTAACGACCAGCAAACAAAGATGACTGTTTCATCAATATTTACGAGTTTTGATAATATTTTTGCATACTATGTATTGAAAACTATCAATGCACTATCAATATAATATCATAATAAATTTCTTTCATTTTAACAAATACCAGATTTGTAAACCGTTTATTATTCGGCTTACATGAACAAAGCAGAACAGAAGTATTAATGAATAAACAGATGTATTTCGTAAAGTATTACGTACCTATGATTTACGCAACTTGCACAATATTCACTAAAATATTATATTAAAAACAGATGCATCACAAATAAGATACCTTAACAAAAAATAATTATAACATACTGGTGTTTATTTTATATGCCACTAGCCGACCGCGCGCGGTTTCACCCGCTTTACTCCGCTCCCGTCGCTCATAGCGTGATGCGATATAGCCTATGTTCAACGAGGGTAGTGTAGCTTCCTAACAGTGAAAGAATTTTTTAAATCGGCCCAGTACTTTTTGAGCCTATTCATTACAAACATACAAACATACAAAAATAGGTACAAATCTTTCCTCTTTATAATATTAGTATAGATATGGACATATTGAAAATAACACTTTTTTGCACAAAGTTTTAAATAACTTGAGAGTTAATTTTATGTTCAAAGTGGACGCATATCAAATGATGGCATCTTTGCATAATAAATAGTAGTGTACTCACCTGTTCCTTATAAGCAATACGGCCGCATCCCTAAATATGGCACTTTGTCTTATTACTTTTGAGTCTAAAATTTTATTTTATTCGTGATGTGGCCCTATAGCATAAAAGTAACGTGAGCTCGCGCCGAAAATCAAGTCGTAACTGACAAAATGGCTGTTTTGCTCGGAAGTTAAATCTCAAAGTGCTAAAATGCAAAATGGCCGCTTGTGTATTTTACTTATTTTTAGTCCGATAACTGTGTACGTTTTTTTCTTATATAAAAGAATGACTACTTTAAATTGCAATTTTACAATAAAAACGAATTTCCAGTTTTTTTATTTGTGACCCTTTCGCATTTAACCAGCGATATATAAGTAAAAAATCGGAGATTTAAAAATATTTTTGTGTGCTTCGGTAATTTCAATATATTTAGTTATTTCGTAATAATGTTCATATGTATTTATGTATTTCAGAGCTGCAAAGAACATAATTCTGAAGAGAGACAAAATAGACCAATTTTGTGTAAGAATATTCAGATGTTGCATTATGAAAAGTAAAAATTGCAACTATAGTGCGGCTGCTGAGACAATGCGTATAGCGATAGTTCGTCAAATTTTTTTTTCTCCTAAAAATGACTGATTGCTTAATATTGTGTCTGAAAATATTGATGAAAATTTTAATAGATACCTGCATACTGCCCTGCTTGCTATATGGTTGCCAAACTTGGGTATTTACGGCAAAACATAAACAAAAAATAGAAACAACACAAAGAGCCATGGAGAGAAGTGTACTTAACATAAGAAAAATACAAAAAATCAGAAGTACAGCTATTAGACATAAGACCAAGGTAACTGATGCACTCACACAAGCTTTAAAATTGAAATGGCAATGGGCTGCCCACATATCACGATGCAAAGACGGTAGGTGGACGAGCTAAACCACAGAGTGGAAATGGCCAAAAGGGAAAAGAAGAGTAGGCAGACCGAAGAGAAGATGGGCTGACGACTTAAAAGATACAGCAGGAAATGACTGGCAGAATATTACAAAGGACAGGGACAAATGGAAGAAACTGGAGGAAGCTTTCACCCAAGGAGGGGCCCATATCTAATTAAGATTAAAATCGTAATTTTTTAATACATAATTATGAAATTTGTAAATAAGAATCCACATTTAAAATGTTATTTAAGAGATATGGGAAATAAAGGCTTTTTTATTTTTTTTATTTTATTTTGTTATTAATGTATACTGTGGGGTGGAAAGGTGTTGGTAAGCGTTGACCAGTAATGACCACATTGATGGTAGCAGCAATCTATTTTACAGCTTCGGCTATTGCAATTGGCAAACTTTTTATGTAAAGTTAGGCAATTAGGCCATATTGCTTTGTTGTTCCTGGAGATACTAATGTCCATAAAATGCAGGATGTTGTGATGATGATGTCCTATTAATAACATAGTCAGTACTAATATTATAAATGCGAAAGTAACTCTGTCTGTCTGTCTGTTACGCTTTCACGCCAAAACTACTGGACCGATTTGAATGAAATTTGGTATGGAGATAGTTTGAGACCCGGGAAAAAACATAGGATAGTTTTTATCCGACTGCGCAAAAAGATGTTAATGTTTTCATGCGATAACCGACATACGCGCGGGCGGAGCCGCGCCCGGAAAGCTAGTTACCTATATTTTCAACTCAAATATGGCAAAGTGAAAAAGTTATATCATAACAGGCAGGTGTGTAGACAACATGTGTAGGCACATCATTTAGAACTTTTTTTTTCCGCTATCAGAGCAAGAGGAGGACATTACAATAATCCAAACGCTGTACAATTTCCTGCAGCGTACAAAAAACTATTAATAAGATCAGAAATAAGAGACGGTGGAGTAGGGAATTGTATTCCACTGGAGCAAGTAAATATACTTACCTGTACGAGCAAAAGTCCCGTAAACAACATAAACGATTTGACTGCAAAAAAATCATTTGTTGATATCCCAGACGATCACAATGACTTATATGAAGCATATACAGGCTATTAACAGAATTAATGCAGCGAGTACACACACAGAGTTCTTGAGTATGTTGCAGGCTATGTTTCAAGAAAAATTTCGCGCTGTTTGAACTGTGACACATGTGTCTCGCTATTGTTGGGGACGGAAAATATTGAAAGTCTCATATTTAAGAAGACAAGAGGTGGCCTGCTTTTTGCAACCCCTGGAGTACTGGATATTTTGTAAAAGACAGAAAATCTCCTTAAACCTTATTTAAATAAACACCAGAAATCTCCAGAAAAATATTATATGTATATTTTTAAATTTTTAGTGGAATTTTATGATACGGGCAAAATTTTGTATATTCCGAATGTTGCTGAACACAACACCAACCACAGACTTTTATTAATAAAGAGCATAGTGAAAGCATATATTGATTTGCGATTCAGACATTATTCAAAACTAAGCACTGACAAAATATCTTGACATTGTTTTGAAATGAATAATTTTAACCGATATGCATGTAATGAATATAAATTTTGAGAATATATTATTTAATAAACGTATCATTTATATATGATTCTTTTTACTCTTGCAACTTCTATCAGAAGATTAAATAACCAGACAAGTACAAATTCATACCAGAAATTTGAAATTCAGTGATATTGAAATAAGTTATTTATGAAGCGGCAAAGGGAACAAATGCGCTGAATGAGCAGCGTACTATTTCCTCATTTCGATATCGAAAGGGTGCGCCACTCATTAGGCGTTTTACAGGGCACTATACCATCTTAATTCGGTATTAACAGAAAGCTTACCGATATGCTACCCTAAACTGACTAAATAATATGCTAATCAAACTCCACGTACCATGGCCGCCTGAAATTATAATGAATTAATATTAACATTAATTTTAACGGCTCGCGTCCAGTAGATGTTTGAGCCATTTATGTGGCTCAATTCCGTGTGCGCGTTCATTAGGTTTCTGTGCTATCAGAATATTTTATACTGTCATATTTATTTTATACAATAATCTTAGTAAGTACGTAGATATTCTTTGTTGGCCAAGGATACCTTGACCTGTATACTGGTGTGTTCTGATTCTGAAAATATATTAATTAATACCTCCATGTGGTATTTTTATTCAATGTGTCAAATCATAATTTATGTCAATAATCGATTTGACATTTTATTTATGTCAATAAAATGTCAAATCGATATCGATAAAAACTTTTTTTCAAGAGAGCAACACAGATCGCAGCCATTTGACTTGCCCTTTTAGAAAGTAGGTATGCACGTTTATTTTGTAGGTATTTCCAGTCCATAGATGAAAGTCCATGATTAAATATTACTACATGACACTGGCAAATGCACTAGACGTGCGAGGCTATATCCCGACGGAGGGAGCCTCAGACTAAGTATAGGTACTGTACTGTGTATATGTATACTTAGTCTGAGGAGGGAGCAAAGAAAAAAATCCACAGATAACTGATTTTGTAATTTTTTTTTTTTCTCCCTTCCGGGATTTGGCTTCGCACGTCTTGTGCATTTGCCAGTGTCATGTTTTTCCTCGATGCTTCTTTGAGAGGACTTAGGTTTTTGATGCAATATAGGTAACTAACTTCGAGCAAAGCTCGGTGATATAAAAACGGGGAAAGCTTATGAAATCTATAAATGGGAGGAGAAAAGACGGATCAAGGGAAATTTGGAATCGGATCAGGAAAGTAGGTATAACATGAAAAAAGAAAAAGGAAAGGATTATTCAATAATACCTGTTTAAAATATAATAAAACTAACTACTATAATTAAACTTTACTTACATCAAAATACATACAAAGTAGAGATCCGCGCCACGCCGGCGTGCCGCCGCCCAGTTACCTCGGCGCGCCGCCGCCGCCGCCGCCGCCGCCGGGTCATGAACAAATTCGCGCCGACGTCGAAAATTAATTCAAATTCGCCGCGAGAGACATGTTCTAAGCACCATCCACACGTCGTTGCCTAGCAACCCGTCCGTACTGTATGCATTACTGTAGTGAGCAACCGCCGAGTTGCTTAGCGCGGATTCTGAGATCTCTCAGATGGTCGAGTTTCGTACATATCGCGGCGCGTCTGCGAGGTGTCTCAGGGTCAAGTTTTGTTGCGATCTCATCCGATTCCTGTGACTTTTAGCGGTGAGAGAGCCAGGCTAGCGCGGCCTAGGTTAAATGGAGATGGATGTAAGTCAAGTACAGGGCTCTCTTGATGCGGTGTGGAAGGACTGATCTGAGCACTGGATTCAATAGGGCTCGAGCTGCCCTTTTGACTGTGACTGTGTTCTGGACATGCTGACGTGCTATGGTGAGCATCCGGTCTATGGTGATTCCAACGTACTTACCGGATTATTCCATGAGATCGCTGCACCTAGGAGATGGAGTTTAGGTGGTAGGGATCTTTCTCTCTGCTTTGTTACCATCATGGCTTGAGTTCCGGAGTAGGGCCGCGTCGTCTGCATATAAGACGAGCGTCGTCCCTGGTTAAATGGTTGAATGGTGGTAACATGTGACTGAGAGGCAGCTACCTTGGGGGACGGCTGCCTCTATTTGGTGCTCTTGTGACAGCTTTCCGTCTCCTTAGCACGAAATTTTCTGTCCTCCACAAATTGATCTGATTGTTAGGACTGCTCGTCGTTGTGCTCCTATTTTGGCGATCTTGTAGAGTAGTCCGTTGTGCCAGATCCAGTCGAACGCTTTCTCCATGTCCAGGAATACTGCAGCCGTGTTATTGTTAGAGTTTTCTGTCATGAGGTGCAGTACCCTGTATAGCTGAAGTATGGGGGAGTGTTCCGACCGGAATCCGAACTGCTCCGGTCGGAACTTCATGTGAGGTGCTATCAAGAAGAGGCGTTCGAAGACTTTCGTAATGCATGGCAGTAGAGTGATAGGCCTGTATATCTCGGGTCTCCAAACGTCTTTGCCGGGTTTCGGGAACATAAAAACGTGACTGCCGTGGTTTTAGAGGGCAGGTGACGGAGCGCCGCTCAAGATCTTCCGCGTTTAATATGACACTGAAGTATTAATCGAGGAACTGTTCCACAGAGTCTGAGAGTTTTCTGTTCACTGTGAGATTGGGCTTGAATTAGTTCTCAAGGGATTGGGCAAATATTTCTGCCTTGTCCTCTGCTCTGTATCTCAAGTTGCCATTTTCGTGGAATAGATGACGAATCGGTTCTGAGTGTTTCCTAAGTTGCCTGCAGAGTTTGTGGAGTGAGGCCCAGTTCTGTGGATGGGGTCTCGTTTTTGTTGCCAGGTTTTTCTGAGCAGGCGTTTTTCTTTTATGAGCTATCTTATATAGCGGGGGAGGGTGGGTGATCTCGATTGTCGTTAGGGGTTTTCTTTAATTGTGGCGGTATGAAGTGCCTTCTGTATGCATTGAGTGATCTCTTCTGCAAGACTGTCCACCGTTGCGGTTGTGACAGGGCTTGAAGTTGAGAGGTCTCTCATGCGGTTTTCATAAACTTAGGCCAGTCGATTTTGGGCTTTCGTGGAAGTTTGTGTATCGGTTGGTGGCAATATCCTGATTCTTCAATATTTTGACTAATTAATTTGAGTAGGTACTTACTTGTATGCCAGAAAATAAACATTTACCCTTTTAGTATATACAGCAGTTTTTTTTTTCAATTCCAACATATAGTTAAAAAAATAATATCACGCCGGCTACGCCGCGCCGCGCCGAGTACGTTTACCAGCACGCCGCCGCCGACTTTCATGACCGCGGCGCGGACCTCTAATACAAAGATAAGTGACATCTAATTATATACAATGTATATTCACATATTTACAGTTTAATATTTTTAGTAACGATATATTCAGAAATTGCCTTATATCCTTATATCTGGGTCAGAACATTGAAGAATACAAACAATATTGGTTGGAAACGGAATTTTCAGAGCAGCCAAAGCCTCAAGCATTGTAGTTTGGTCATGTTGAGGACAAGAGAGCATAATGTGATTCAAATCCCCCACATCCTCCCCGCATGCACAGGTAGGAGAATCAACAATATGAAGCTTTGCAAGATGGGCTGGACA
The DNA here is from genome assembly GCA_963854805.1 of Plagodis dolabraria. Lineage (NCBI taxonomy): Eukaryota > Metazoa > Arthropoda > Insecta > Lepidoptera > Geometridae > Plagodis > Plagodis dolabraria. Next base: position 17,886,390 of record OY978442.1, read on the forward strand.
GCAAACATGGCCCAGACGCATTCTTATTATTATTGATGTCACTTTCTTGCGTAACTTCAAACAGGTGAACCATGGTTTAGTCATTATATTTGGTTGTATTTGATAATAATGCTTTCCCTTACATTGAGCACTGCTAGCCCAATTTCTGTTCCAGGATTCCTTGAGAAAAACTTTTGGTAAAGATGTTAAGTCATGGAAATAGTTAACAAATGGAAAAATGTCTCCGGAACGAACAGCTTCATTTGCTAAGCGATCAGCATTTTCATTACCTCTAATGCCGCAATGACTTGGGATCCATGTAAATATAACTGAATAACCTAGGAGAGTACACTGATATAATTTTGATCTGGCTTCAATTATTATAGGAATGTGTGATTGAGGTTTAAATGGAAACTTAGCTAAAGTTTGAAGAGCACTAAGCGAGTCCGAAAATATTACAGTTTTGAATAGTTTCATAACTAATATATATTCCAATGCTTTTAGAATTCCAAAACATTCGCCAGTGAAAGCAGATGTTTCTGGGGGGAATTTAATTTTTTGCACAATATTATACTGCGGGTGATAAACTCCCACGCCGACACAATCAGCAGATGTGTGCTTGGATGCATCGCTATAAAGGTGGTGCCACCCATTCCACCTTTCTTGAACTATTGAATTGAATTGAATATTAGCATTGGGATCATCTCTATCAATACCAATGTTGTAGATAATTACAGGATCCTGCGATAGGCATTCATAACTAACATTATAGATGGGTAGTTTTTCAATGCTATGAGTAGGAGCTTTTAAGTCCATGAATGTATGCCAGCTATTAATAAGACAGGGTGTAGTTTTATGTGACCAATAACTAGAATGTGATGTGATATGTTGTGATAATTGTTGTAACTTGGAAAATATAGGATGTTTAGAGAATCTAAGTGAACGGAAAACAAATTTATCGGATAGATACTGGCGCCGTAAATGAAATGGAGGATCAATGCATTCCACTTGGAGAGCATTTATTGGACTAGACTTCATTGATCCTGTGATAATTCTCAGAGCTTTGGCTTGAATAGCATCTAACTTCCTTATTCCAGCAATGCTACATGGCTCTAACAAAAATGAGCCATAATCAATGACACTTCTTATCAGAGCAATGTAGACAATTCTCAAAGAAGAAGGATGCGCCCCCCACCAAACACCCGAGAGACATCGTAGAATATTAAGAAGTCATTCACATTTGGCTGCTATATAATCACAATGTGGGAGAAAGGTAAGCTTAGAATCTAAAACCAAACCTAAAAATTTAACTTGATTTTGGACAGGAATCGGTTCTCCATTACAAAGAATATTAACTGGTGGAGGGGTGCGTTGCCTAGTAAATACTACCACATTACTTTTAGAAACAGAAAGCTCCATACCATTATTATTCATCCATGTGTTTAGATTGTTTAAAGCTGATGACACGTTGGAACTAGAATGATTTATATTGCGATCGGAACAATAGAGAAGGAGATCATCTGCATATTGTAGAATTTTTACTGGGCTTTTAACTGATGATTCAAGGTCAAAAGTGTAAATGTTGTAAAGTATCGGACTAATGATTGATCCTTGTGGTAAGCCTTTCCATAAATATCTGATTTCATTTGAATTATCCAATTTCACAGATCTCCCGTAAAGCATATTAAGTATAAAGTTACAAATAATAGGAGGAATATTTAACAGTTGCAGTTTTTCTTTTAGTATTGGCAAAAGTACACTGTCATATGCGGAATTAATATCTAAGAATAGTGCAACAATGGATTCATTATTTGTAAAAGCCAGACGAATATCCGTTACAAAAATGCTCAAACTATCCAAAGTACTTCTGCCTCTACGGAAACCATACTGAGAGTCGGCAAGCAAACCATGACTTTCTATAAACCAATCAAGACGATTTTTCACAAGATGTTCCGCGATTTTGGTAATGACTGAAGAAAGTGCAATAGGACGGTATGATGTTACAGATGTTGGTGATTTATTTGGCTTTAATATTGGTATAACTATTTGAGACTTCCAAGATTGGGGAACTTTACCAGACGTCATTATGCTATTGATCATATTAAGGTAATACGTGAGAATGTTGTCACTTAAATTACATAAAAATGAATATGGAATACAGTCTTCACCAGGCGCAGAATCACGAAGCTTAGAAAATACTCCTTCAATCTCCGTCAATGAAAAGGGGTAACTAATATTTGATTGAATCAAAGGAAGTTGTTGAGGAATTGGAATAAGTATTGTATGTGGTGATGGAGCAACTGATGGTGGTGCAAGATAATCTGAATATGAGCTAGCCATAGAAGTTGGAAGTGGAGGTTGATTAGTATTGGACGTACCTGCTTTGAATCTTCTGATATAAATCCATACAGTAGAAGGGTGTGACCTAGGCGATATTGAGTGACAAAATCTTTTAAAACCAAAAAACTTTTTTTCTCTTAAAAACTTGTTAGAATCTGAAATGATTTGCGTAAGGATATCAAAGTTTTCTTGGCTCATACAGTTATTATAGTTTATTTCTGCCTGTTTACGTTTTTGAACCTCTAGTGTACATTCATTATCCCACCAGGGTGGTGAGGGTATAACACCGCAAGCAGAATTTTTATGGGGGAAAACTTGGTCCGCAGCTGATAAAATTGCTTTTGCAAGTGCTTCAGAACATTCATCACTGTTACCTTCAGATATTTCCGGAAGGTCTTTATAGTAACATTCCACACAGGACTTGAATATGTCCCAATCGTTTTCCTGATTTCTATATTTAAGGCGAGGTTGCCGAATCGGAATTGGATCTAGGGATTTTTCTAAAGAAGAGATAATGATAGGAAAATGATCACTGCCATATGTGGATGCGAGAGTATACCAGGTTAACTGAGAGGCTAAATTAGGAGTGCATATAGATAAATCAACAGCACTAATATTTTCATGAGGGCTAGTGCGTCGAGTCGGGGAACCATTGTTTAATAGACATAAGTTATTGTCTATTAAACAATGGTTGTATATCAATTATTTCTAACAAATCTTTACCATGGCTACTGGATATGGAACTACCCCAAGATTGGTGTTGGGAATTAAAATCTCCTAAAATTATATAGGGTTTGGGAAGTGAATGCATTATAGAATTTAGTTCATCAAATATAGCAGTAGATGGCTCAGGAATATAAATAGAAACATAACAGGTACCATTGACTACGGCGGCGACAACTGAATACTCATTACTATGTTGGGGAAGACAAATTTGTGTGTAAGATAGAGAATGTTTAATAAGTATGGCTACACCGCCATACCCATCTTGTCTGTCCTCTCTGAGACATGAATATCCCCCAATTTTAAAAATAAAACTGGGTTTTAACCATGTCTCAGAGAGGACGAAGACATTTGGTTTGAATTTATTTATAAGATATATAAGATCATTTTTCTTACTGTTTACGCTGCGACAGTTCCACTGAACTACCTGGACTTGATCCATATTGGACCGATAAATTTGTTATAGCTGCAATTAATGGGGCAACGTTGGACGGTTCTATGATTTGGGATTGAGAAAGTAAATTCTGTTGCACTAGAGAAACTATTATTTTTCAGTGCACACCCATTAGAGGGTGCCGGTGCATCATACTCTTTGGTGAGCTCATTATGAGCATGTTGGTCATAACCCTTAGAAAATTGAGGAAGTGAGTGGGGTTTCTTAAATGTAGTTTTTTTGTATGATTGTGAGGTACTAGTATTATTAGTGGTTTGTGAACTGATAGGGATAGAGTACTTTTGTGGCTGTTGCTTAGTCGTAATATTTGCAAAAGATTTTGAAATAGGAGGATGCAGTTTACAAGCCTCAAAATATGATAAGCAACTTTCAGCCATTGTGAGCTTAATCTGTTTCTGACGGACAAATTCTGGACACGATTTACTATTTGCGAAATGTGAGCCTTCACATAAACAGCATGTTGCACTATCTTCTTCAGCATTGCAAGTACTACCAGGATGGTCTTGACCACATTTGAAGCAACGGGGCTTGGACCTGCACTGACTCTTGGTATGACCGAAGCGGCAGCAGAGGTAGCACTGTATTGTGGGGTAGGTGTACAGTTCTACTTGTAGAGCATTGTAGCACATAAAAATACGCTTAGGTAAAATCTGACCATCAAAAGTAAGAACCATTGTTTGTGATGGTTTCCATGTTGTCTCACCGTTGATTGTAACTGTATAGTTAAGTCGTCGAGCTTTTAAAATCTTTCCACATCCTATGGGAGCATTAATGTTTTCAATTACTTCTTCAGGGGTCCACTCATTAGGCACTCCGCGAACTAAACCTATGCGAGTTACTGTAAATGATGGTATGAAAGCTTTCAGGTTGTGTGAAGAAAGACTATTGTGTGTAAGGAATAAGTTTGCATTTAAATAGTTTGAAAATTCCGTCCAATACGTTTGAGAGTCCCATTCATAATGTTTTGAATATTATATTGTTTCAAAAACTTTCCAAAAGCTATGGGGTGGAGTACTGTTCCATCGTTGGGGGCAGATTGTTCTTTTTGAATGTGTACAACATAAGGGGCACTATCAGAAGGTTCATACAAAGTCCTAGCAACCGGGGTCGGACGTGGAGGGTTGGTATCAATGGGCACAATTGGTTCCGAATTCAATTTCTCTATAAGAGGCTCATTTTCAGTGCAATGACAATCGGTAGATTTTAATTCAGAATTATGTTTTCTCCGGCGTTTGTTACAATGCTTGCAAACTTTATGTAAGCGACTACGCTTAATGGCTCGTGTACTATACGATCCATCCGTTTCCATACCAGATTCGGATGCTATGGTTACATTACATCCAACAGGGGGAATTGTACCCCCAGGGTCTGGGGGATCATGCATCGTTGACGAAAATAAATTAAAAGACTTACCAGTAAATTATATACACAAATAAACAAAATATGTACAGTAAATAACTAAACTAACTACAAATTACTACTCAACTGATCACCAAAACCACAAAACAATAAAATTGAAATTTTCAACAGAAAAATCACAACCGTTCAAAAGAGAGTTTCCCGCGCTTTCATTTTGTAATTTCTGCATTTATCCGGTATATTACTTTTCTCTATGATTGTTCTCTCTCTATGATTGATTACCGTTCGGATAGCCTATCAGTCCCAAAAATAACACTCACAAACGCTAAAAATGATCACACAGGGCGTTCGTATTGGGACTTCATGAGCATTTATATCGTTTTCGCTCACCGTTCGGATAGCCTTGAAAACGCTACAAATGACAGAGAAAAGTGCTATTTTTGACCCACGTCTTACCGTGGGATCGTTGTGATCGTTTTTTGACAACTAACATTTTATGAGAAATATTGTGGTTCCTATCATAATGAATAGAACTGGCGATGCCTCCGGCAGATTTAATTACAGACCTATATCTTTGGCTTCAGTTGTTGCACCTATATCTTTAGCTGCAGTTCCAGAAAACGTTATTTTGGGTTTCAGCGGTTGTCAAAATATGAAAATAAGTATAAGACGTTCGGATAGCATACAGTCGTTGGTGATCAAAAATAGCAGAAGCTTCTTTCCGAACGCTAAGATACAAATGCCACTTTTGAAACTGCTACAAACGCAACCGAGCCAAAACGAACGCACCTTAAGATACAAACAAATGCCACTTTTGAAACTGCTACAAACGCAACCAAGCCAAAACGAACGCACCTAAATGTATTGTAAATCATAGATCAAATAGAATATATACTACGTTTACGTTGTAAATAATTGTAATCGAACGTGTATAATGTAAATAATGTAGTTTTCCTACATAATATTTATTTATTTTGGTTGTGGTTGGTTTATAACGATAAGTATTATTATTCAAGTTTACAAGTGATCCTATAAAGCCACGGCACGATATTTGCAAAACGTTCGGCGCAGGAAAATTAACTAGCTATGTCGCTATATGATGATGTCGACACTATTAAGGCTCGTACAACAGAAAAGGTCGCTGGATGGTCTTCAGGAATTAAATTGCTTCAGTCCCAATTACAACTGAAAAAGGCAGCAATAACACAGCCTAAACGGGAAGCGGCGAGGCGGTCGGCACAGGTAAAACAACCACAATTTCCAGTTTGAAGAAAGCAGGGTCGCATCGCTGTTTGCGCAGAGGTAGCTCATGTACAGTACCTAGGTAATATATTTTTAATATCCAACAAGTTAACTTGGTTGATAATTATCATAAGCCATGTTCCATCCATTGCTTATGTTTCTCTCCACAGACTACAGAAAAACATTCAAACTAAACTTGATTACCCCATGTTTCTGTTTGAAACATTGTGTATAATAGTTATTTGTACTGTACTATATCAGCCTGATAGCGTCTTGGGGATCGCAGCTTGAGATGTCAGTTCCTCAGAAAGCCCTGCTGCCCACCTTCTGGTTATGGTGTTACCCTTAGTCGCCTCTTATCACATCCACGGGTATAGATGAGGGGTGACATTCTAGCCCAGCATCCCACAGGCAATAATATAGTTATTAGCTTTTGAATAATGAAGAGTTTTTTATATTACATAATATATTTATGTTAGTATTGAATAACCACACACAATGTTATCTCGGAACTCAACAGTTTTTGGGAAATAAATTGTAGTTTAACCACATATATATTCTGATATATACATACCTTTATTATAGCCTTTTAGGCACTCTACCCGTGGACAGTGACCTGAGTTCTGTCTTCTACTTATGATTGCCTCCTGGTAGAAAACAGAGCTCAGAATTTTAAGTGTAATATTTTTAGGTCATAAGTAGATATAGTTAAATTATTTATTTATTTTTGTAGTCGTATATGTACTGTTAATTTTTTCTTGTAATGTACAATAAATTTACTTTCAGACTTAAAAAAAATACCTGTATTTATTATTTACACATATGTAAATATGTACAGTTCCTAATATTATTTATATACCTATAAATTATAATCTTTATAAACATGCAAATTTCTAGCCCTTAAAAATAAAGCCAATGTACCTATGGTTATTCTGTACAAATTTGCATTTGCTGATCTCTAGCGGTTTACACTGCCACAATTTTAACCCTTATGTGACTGGCAAATTACTCCTGACTTCTAATCCTCCATTTTACTGAAAATCACAACATAGGAATTATCAGTATTATCTTGTATGATTCCAGGTTTTAACTCCAGTTATAGACTTGAAAAGCAAACAGAAGGATGATGAGGAGTCAAATACAAATAGTCCTAGCATACAACCAACAACGCTGACAGCTTCATTCAATGTTGGTGAATTTGACTGGAATGTTGCAAATGAGTATGACCCTATGTGGCCTAATGACTATGAAAAAGTTGCTAAAGGTACTAATCCAATTGTATTTGTATCTTACTACATGCTATTATTAATGTAAATATAAAGTTTTGTATTTATTTGCTACTTCTGTAATAGCTGTACAGATTTTTATAGTATTGAAATAAAGTGGAATCTTAATAGCTTGAGGAAATGCTAATAAAATCGAATGAGATTTCAACTTAACATGAATTTTAAGATATGAAGATTTTAACTCATCAAATTTTGACATAAAAAGGTGCAATTTCTAAGAACATTTATTAAAACATATTACATACATATGAGTGAACTAAATTGAAAGATGTAATGATATCAATGTTATTAAATAATTGATATAGCCAAATAAATACATACTGACCCAAATAACCAATAAAGAACTAACCCAAGTGACCAACAATCAAAACCTAAAATCTGTGTCTCTTAGAAAGTTGAATGAATGTGGTTATTCATTGCAGATGTGCAAGTCATAAACAATATATTAGATGCCCTGAATATTACGAATTTTATTAACATTATGATTTTATTACTTATTAACACTATGACAAGCAGCAATTCAATATGAAACAAAACTTAATAACATTCTGTTTGAAAGGTAATGCAACACTTGATGAAGTAGACCTTATATTCTTCAAACACCAGACTATGTTGGTTAGGAAGTGATTGCAATCTACGGTCGGGTCCAAGGGTCCGATTAACTGACAGGCCACACCTGATGTGCTTCGCCTTTGGAAATTTGTAGATTCCTGTGGTGACCCCACACGAACAAGGTACATAAACCGATAAATAGATGGGCCATGCCAGACTTGCCACGCCTGTTAAAATCTGTGGAGGCCTGAGGTGGCGCGTCCTGAGCTATTTCCACGACCTCATGTTGCCGGCAGATGGAATGAATAGACCGATAGCACTAGCTCCGCGGACTGCATTGTTGAACCGCGCTACGCCGCCGTCTTAGAATTTACCGACTCGTGTTACGTTTGATCCTGACGTTGTGTCCTGCCTGACTAGTGATGGAAAATAATCAATACTTGTTTGAATTGATTCTTATTTCTGAATGCAGCTAAAGTAAGAATTAAATTAAAAATGCGATAATAGTATTCAGAAATATGAATTATAATATATCTTGAATAGGAGTTGCAACTGGCCAACAAAGGAGATCCGCAATTTCGGCCTGTGATGAATTCTCATGAGAAATGTCATTTTCTAATGAGTTATATTGTATACCACTGAATTGAATTGAATTTCTAGTCCAATATTCATCTTTTGGTCATGATTCTACTCATTATATTAAAATATCAAGTTTGTAATAGTGTCATAGGGCTCAGTTTTGCTCTTTGGGTTAAAAAATAATAAGGTTATATATTAAGATTAAAATATGAATTGAATAAATACACTGATGATATTGTCTTTATGAGTGTTGCAGATGGTGAAATTTATTAATTATGTTAGCTTTTAAATATTGTGTTACCTACTCATGCCTGTATATCCCCAAAGAGGTAGGCAGAAGTGAACCAATGCTCCACCCGATTCCAGATAAATGTTTTGATCCTGGTGCATAGCCTACTACTAACATTTGAATATATCCTATACTAATTATCTTTGTCCACTAGAGCTGCAAGCTAAAAGATTTAATGAAGGTGATAGGGGGGAAAGATCAGAGAGGAAGCGAAAATCCAGATTCGGTGAAGAGGAAGACAATATTCCTGAAAAGACTATGATGGCCCGGGTATTTATCTATTTTGTTTAATTTATGTTGTAAAAACAGGTTGTTCATGCAGCTGTCCTTTAGAGCCAGTAATTCTAGGTCAACTTGTGCTGATATGATTGCAGGTGTTGTTTACCTGCAATCATATCAGCACTTACCATCTGGTTAGATAGTGGTCATAGCCTAGCCGTGCTGCTATAAATTAATAAAAAAATTATGTGAAACTATAACTATATTGAAGTGTCATTATATGTCTACCTATACTTACTAGAGTTAAGTCTGACATGTGGGGAAGGAGTTATTATAATTTAGGCAAGAATGAATGTAACAAAAACCATTGTTGATTGCATCATCATTTATTATCAGGTGAGATTATGGTCAGAGTCATACTTATTTCGAGAAAAATCAACTTGATAAGAGCTTGAAAAGGCGAAATTACCCAACCAACTGTCTGGAAACAAAATTTTCCATTAAAATGACCACACCCTGGCCTTAGGAACTGACTGGGTGTATGAATAGTTTCATAAACATTTAGTGTTGCCTTCAGAAATAATAACATTTTTTTAACTGCAATTTGTTAAGAGTATATGAGTATTAATATAGTTCAGGGAATAAATTATTTTTAAGTACAGTTTTACAATCAAGCAATGTCAAAGTACATAATCGCCTTGCTGTTCATAGTTAGTTTGTTATTGGACTAAGTAAATTTAAATTATATAGCGACAATGATTATAACATTTATAGCACAAGTAATAAAGATAATAATTCTTTGTCTGAATGTGACTGTTAGATTATCAATGTATATAAAGATGTGTAAAGATACTTTTCACACATATATATCACTCACGTTAGGGAGCGAATATATCGATCCTGATCTTTTAAAATATCAGATGCTTATCATCAGGGCGAGTGCAGCAGCATCTGTGAGCGGGTACTGACAGTGTACCGGCCGGGAGCTGTTAATCATAGTATTTTACCATTTACTTATATCAAATATGATATGGTATGAAGCAGTGATGGCTCAGTGGCATTGGCTATGGTATGCCGCGCAGCATGTCAATGGTTTGAATCCCGCCGCAGGCTTGAGCTTTATCGCATATTGGAAGTGCATTTTCCGAAGCCCGCCTCAAGTAGAAAATCTGTCGCCAAGCACCTAACGGTGTGTTGCGACAGCAGTCCTTGATAGCCAGTGAAATTAAAGGCACATGAGACTTAACAACTCTCAAGGTGACAGGTGCAGTGGAATTCGTGACTGATGATTGTGACGAAATGCATATGTACTAGGCACATGTTAGTCCAATTAACATCAGATGGGCCTCGGCGTTGATCTGTACATTAACATAAAAAATAAATAAAAAAATATTGCAATAATAATATTATTCTATAGCTAAATGTTACAAATTTACGAGAGGAAACATTTAATCATGTGCGGGATTCGATCCAAAGTCCATCCACCTCTTTAGTCGGGGTATGCTCTAATCCAATCGAGCTAACATGACAATGAGTCATAAATTTTTTTTTTCCTGTCGTCCTTTAATCATTGTATTGGGATGGAGCTACATCTACAGTTCAACTTACGTTGTACTACAAACAAGATTTATTTTGCAATTAGCTTTAAACTTGTTCATGATGACGCAACCCTATATTTTAATATGTTTGCAATAACGCATGCTCTAAATGTCTTTGAACAATGTTTTACAAAAACACTTAGAAAGAATTGTCCAGATTTTCTTTTTGCAGTGGCAATGGTGTAAGTCTCGTGTGCCTGTATTTTTTTTCATTGGTGAAATAAGTAGTAATTGACCTTCATAATATTTGTAAACATTTTGCAGCGTCTAAATTGAATATAAAATTTTGACTGATCGGTTGGACAACGATTTCTAAAATCCTTAATTGGACATATTTTATAATTCCTTTTAATTTTTAGGCTCCCGAGGAAGAAGAAGCCGAAGAGATAACGAAGCGAGCCGCTGGCGCTGCCATCGCGCCTCCGCCATCACTCACAGTGGAAACTTCCTCAACACCACCACCTCAGCCAATCCTACCAAGCTCTGCATCAGCTGGTTTCTCAATAGGTGGATATGGTGCAAGCTCAGTAGCAGCTAAAATTATGGCTAAATATGGATTTAAGGTAAAATTTATTTGTTTCTTATATGATTTAGATTAACTGATAATGATATTGCAATATATTTCACTGTTGATATTATCTCCACACAATTATTAATTCATCTGATTTTGGTTGGTTTACTTTATTGATCTATAATTGTATATATTGAACACATTATGTAGCGTAGCACTGAACATTTTATATCCAAACTTCGTCTAAAGAAAGCCAGGATAAAAAAACCTTATTTTTATTACACTATTGTAACAAACTGAAGTGTCTCAATGTTCGTCACATCCCGAAATGTGCACATATTTGACTTAAAAGCGTATTGGACAAAGTGAGTTATGGTTAAAATTTGGACCACACTTGTATTGGACGTAAAACTTAATAGACAATATGCGTCGAGAGGGGCAGAAGTATCTAAACGTAAAACATCTGACATGTTTATATATTTTTTTATGTTCTGACATTCTCTAGGTTAGCCTGAACAACATCTTCGACCACATCATCAGTTACCATCAGGTGAGATAGTGGTCAAAGGCTAACCTATTATGCATAAAAAAAAATGTTGGGCCCGTGTTAATAAGCGGTGAGCCTATTGACTTGACCGGACACAGGTCAGTTCCTTTTTCTTCGTGGGGGGTTATTGGGTCTTTTCTGCCTCGTGGGGTGGCGTGCTCGAATTGCACCCGCTCTTATATTTTCAGGTGGTATTTGTAAGAGGCGACAAAGGGAAAAAATACCAGAAGGGGGCAGCAGCGCATTCTATGCCATCTTATTCTCGATACTCAAGCCATATTTATGATGATAATGGATATAGTCTCAGACTCCACACTGCCACTGAAAATTTACTTTATCAGATATACCTTGTTACTCATGTGTGTGTATAACCGACATCTGTAAAAATAAAAATCGTACTAAGTCATATATTTATTTTTCACATAATAAAATATTCCAGGAGGGTCAAGGCTTAGGAAAGAAGGAGCAAGGCATGTCTGTGGCGCTTCAGGTGGAGAAAACATCAAAGCGTGGCGGACGGATCATTCACGAAAAAGACGGCAGCGTGATGCCTCCTCCAGGATTCGCGATGCCAGCGCCACCTGGGCCAGGTATGTATCCATATAGTTTGCTATACAACCATGAAACAAATATAGAAGTGATCAAGAGATTGACCTGCCTAGTGCGTATAATTGCCATACGTGGGTTCAATTACCGAGCGATGAGAAAATTTTGTAGTCAAGAATTTTTTAAATCTTTTAGTAATCAATTATTATATGGCACAAACGGTTAACGGCTAGTTATACATAATACTATGTTAGTATTTATATGTGTGTGAAATTTATATATATAATAAATTTAAGTCAAGCTAAAAAAAACCGGCCAAGTGCGAGTGGGACTCGCGCATGAAGGGTTCCGTATCATTATCTGTAACCTTATCTTTCAAGTTATAGACTCTTTTAGGTAAGTACGAACCCTAAATAGTGATCTCACTAATTTTTATTTTTAATGTAAATATTCAACTTTTTTCTACCTGTTTTTATTATTATTACTGTTAGCAAATAAACGGCAAAATCCTATTTTATTGTATGGGAGCCCCCTTAAATATTTATATTATTTATTTTAATTAATTATATTTAAAGAGAACATAAAACTAAATATTCTGTGAATAGTTAAAGCGTCTACCTGTCCCCGTTATTAGTATCGAGCAAAAAACGGTAAAAAAAAAAACAATTTTTCATCCCACCATCTCGGAAAGAGTATTTTTAATCTTCAATATCTGAGTGGAAAAGCTGTTTTTATTCTCTAGAGGATAAAGTAAATTGAATTTAGAACACCGTGTGCACTAAGTTTGTGAATTAAAAAAAAACATTAAACCTATTTACTGCTACCTCTATGGTGCCGAATATATCATACAACTTTTTTTTAATTTGTTAAAAACTCAGACTCGGAACCTTCTTGGTGTTCTTTTTTCAATTTGCTTTGTACGCGGTTCTTTACTCGGCATTTTTTCACGTCATTGTTAAACCTTATATTAAAAACAAGAAACTTGAAAACAAGTGAAAAAACTAAAATGAGTGATTTTAGCGACGAGGAAGTTTGTTTGACGCCAACAGAATTGACTGAAACTGTTAATAATGCGCAAATGAGCTTTCTCCCTCAACAATCACGCGAGAAGTATTTAAAATAGTACGATATGTTCAACACGTGGCGACTAGCAAAAGGAGCCAAAACTTTCTCAGAAAACGTTTTTTTTTTGCATATAGTCATTGCCTCGCTGAGGTGGAATGAAAAGTTACGTGTTGCACTCGAGTGCAAAGATTTTTCACCTCGTGCTCTTTTGATTCCCTCGCTAACGCTCAGGATTCTAATTTTGAATCACTCGCTGCGCTCGTGATTCAATTTTAGAATCCTTTGCTTGCTCGGTCATCAAAATTGAACATGCGGTTAAAAAGCAACTTTGCACTCTTGTATAACAAATAACTATTGTTGTATGGGAGGCTCCTTAAATATTTATTTAATTTTATTTTTAGTATTTTTTGTTATAGCGGCAATAGATATACATCATCTGTGAAAATTTCAACTGTCTAGCTATCACCGTTCTTGAGATACAGCCTGGTGACAGATGGACGGACGGACAGCGAAGTCTCAGTAATAGGGTCCCGTTTTTCCCTTTGTGTGCTGAACCCTAAAAAGCAGATAAACTTTACCGTGGCGGGCGCGGTTTTACAAGTGTATCGTGCAGAACATTGCTTTGACGCGACCATTTGGACTAGATCATTTCTAAGCGTCAAATAAACTAACCAGTCCAATTGAATTGGGAACATTGTGCGTGCTTCGTTAATTGTAAACTTGATGAGTCCGAAATCAAAGCGGTAAATGTATGAGAATTATAGCTTTTTTACATATTGTATGAATTGAATATGCAAGCATGGTATATACCAGAGTAGAGATCTTTCAGTCTAAAAATGCCGGCCCCTCTATTAAACCTGATTATTTAAATGTCCGAGTTGACAGAGTGCGCTGTGTGCGTGCAGCGATTTTACTCAGATCTCACACACCAATATTACTGAAAAACCAATGAAATTGGCGAGGTTGCTCGTATTGCCACTATACACCATTTTGCAGGCAGGGATAAAGAAATTGCAGGGGCATTACTTTTTTAGACTGAAAGAGAGATCTTTCTTAATGAAGGCCCTGAATTTTTATGAGATTATATCATGAATAGATTCAGGCGTTACTTTGCGGAAATCCATATTTAACAATAACAAATATTTTAAGAAAACATTAAGTCAATATTTTAATAAAACACTTAAAAAATATAAAAATATATCTAGTGACAATTCCGCCTAATTTTCCTGTTAAGCGGACGTGACGTCACAAACACCACGCAGCAAAACCGGAAGACTTTCTGATGCGTTTCGTTTCTACACGAAGCATCCTCAAGAGATCTTGACTCTTCGAGCGCACGATCCAGAAATTTCTCGGCGGAATTATCACTAGATATATTTTTATATTTTTGAAGTGTTTTATTTAAATATTGATTTAATGTTTTCTTAAAATATTTTTTAAATATTTGTTATCATTATATTATATCATATATTCTTGCTAATAACACCGTCTCTGTCGTAGAGTAAACAAAAAAGACACTGAATAAGGAACTTATTTGGTGTGGGGTAGGGAATGCAATCTCGCGAGATTTTAGACCTTGCCGAGATCTCGCGAGACCGTAAAGCCAGTCTCGCGAGATTACGAGATTTCCGAGATCTCGCCCAATCGGGTATTTTTACTAAAAACACTCGCTAATACTATTAATTCCGTTTATTGATTTTCAATATATAAGATATATATAACAAAAGAAATATAACAAAGATCAGCCTTCTGCAGTGTTAAGAACAAAAAACTTAAAATAAAAATAAAAAACTTCAAAACATAACACTAAATCAGCCTTCTGTAGTATTATGAACAAAAAACTTAAAATAAAAATAAAAAAACTTTTAAATATAACACTAAATCAGCCTTCTGCAGTATTATGAACAAAAAACTCAAACCAAAACAAAAAAACACTTCGAAATAATTCGAAACGTAACACTTATTCAGCTTTCTGCAGTATTTGTAATTTTTAAGGATATGTAAGTATTATTAAACAGTGTTATTAAAAGGATAAGTTATTTTTGAAAGTGGCTTCTGAAAAAACACAGCATATCAAGTGTTTCAACTGATAGACGACTCCTGATTTTACAGGTAAAGTACCCCGCGGCCGAAAATGCTCTTTCTGCCTCTACACTAGTCAGAACCACAGTCGACAAACAGTTGTGTACAAACTGAAGGAGTTCACCTTTAACCCCTCCAGCTTCATACAAATTCATCTCTTTTTTAATGAGTATCTCCAATGAATTTGCAGAATTTGTTGAACGATTGGGCTTTTTCAATGCTGTCAACGATGCTTGTAGCTTCTCTTGAAGGGAAATACTTTTTCCAGCCGTGGACAGAACAGAAAGGGGCACATCATCATTAGCGTCTTCCCTTTCGCCAAGTACAACATCATTACAAGCAGCTGCTGATGTTGAAGGGAGTGGCTCTGTAACAGATGAGCTTTCCTGTGTATGATAGTAGTATTGCGTCTTGCAGTGCAATCTCTATAAGTTTTTTAATTTCTTTTCGGATACTGACTTTCTGTGACATTTTGAATGTTTCGTCTCCCGCATACTCTTCCAAATCTTCCTCATATTTGACATAATCTCTCAAATATATCAATACTTAAGTCAAGTAAGTTCGGCGCTCAGCTATGCGGTTTCTCAATGACTCTGCTAGTTTTCTTGCCAATGTTGTCGTCAGTTCTTCAAGTTGGCGTATTATAATCTTAAAGTCGTTTCGGCAGTAAGCCTCCACAGCGAGTTTGACAGGCTGAAATACTCTGTCTAAGTTTGTCAAAACTGTATATTCTTCTGCACTCAAAGAGTTATCCGAATTAGTGTCAAGACCTAAACCGCGCGCAACCGCGCTACGATACACACACCGATTTTGCTGCGCCACTCAATCTCGCAATCTCGCGAGATCTCGTACAAAAATTGAACGAGACTCAGTCTCGCAAAATATGGACGAGATCTCGCGAGGTCGGGATCTCGCGAGAACGAGATTGCATTCCCTAGTGTGGGGTACCTATATTGTCATCCCCAAATTTTTTATAAGCCCCTTAATTTATTATTATTTATTAGATAATCAGCTAGAATAACTAATAATCGATAATATTTTAATGGGTTACTGACCACGGTTCAAAAGGTACAGCTGATGGTAAGTGATCATGTGGTCAAAGATGTTGTTCATGCTATATTTTAATTACTAGCTCTCAAAGACAGCTGTGGGAATACACTATTTGGTGCTTGATGACAGATTTTCTCTAGCCAGACGGACAATCGCAAAATGCCCTACCACTATAACACCTGCCATCCTACGACAACAACTGGAACTGAAGGCTTACAAACCTTAAATCATCACCTTTAATATCTTTTCGGCAGCTGATCTCTATATAGTCAGCTCGTTTTATGAGAGTGGTAGCTAGCCGCGCTGACATTCGTAAAATGCCTTACACCTATTCTCACCCTAAGACAACAGGGACCGAGAGTATAACATATAGGGCCATGCGAAGCACGGAAGCGCTCAGTATGCCACTAGCGGCCACCCACTCATTCAAGTCATGACCGCAGTGGACGTTGCTTAACTTAGTAGTAAATCGCTTAAGAACTACTCAGATAGCTTCTCTACGTCTTCTTCAAACCCCTTTCAAAGCTCCTTTTCGAAATCTTGTGACATACGTTTCAAAATTCAGTAGTTTTTATATTATATTATATACTTACTGGAAAATGGCATTAATATAACACTAATTTATATGATATTTTATAAGTGATAAGACGAGCAAGTGACCTGATGGTAAGCATCACGACTGTCCGTTAGTTGCAATGTCACCTTTCTCGTTCTGCATGACTCTGCACTCATGACTTGGACACGTTAGTTCTTATGTCTCTTTTGCCCAATAATTTCCCTAACCACAAGTGCCCTTCACACCTAAACACAGTAGTGCTTGCACACTACTGCTTCCAGGCAGGATATCTTACACTGACACCACAACATACTCATGCTATTCAAATTATATTAATAAAAAAATATTTTATCTTCTACAGATTCTCCGAATACGAACTCGAATTCCCCGCAATCCAAACAGGAGCCTTCAATAACAGAAATAATGAAATCACCTAGTAAAGTAGTGCTGCTGAGGGTAAGTACCGAAATATCCAAAACGATTGTTTATTCCTTAGTATAGTCCTTGTATTCATAAATAATTACGCGGTAACAGCAAGATTGGCCGTATATATTTGAAACAAAAATGTCTTTTGTGTCTGCAAAAGACAGGCCGCTCTTGCTCTTACAGGGATTTTTATTTTGCTAAAAGGTGAATATTTCAACACAAACTCACCAAACATTTACAAATTATTGGAGCATATTTTTTTTTTATCCCGGGCGGGGTTCCAATTCTCTGATTTTGCTTCGGATGCCTATTCCACTTGATCACCGAAACATACTCGTTCGACCCGAAACTTTGTGCTCCAATTGTATTACTTAAACCGTCATAAGGGAAGGTGTGCGTGATTCCCAACAGGGATAAAAAAAAATTGTCCACCGATAATTTGTAGTCACCATAATATTCAGTTATCATGTGGTCGAATGTGTTAAAATGCATAACCTAGAATTACAGACACTTACACTTACTCTTAAAGACAGCAGCACAATGTTAGGTGCTTGGCGACAGGTTTGCTACGTGAGGGTGGTAGCTTGCTAAATAGGCACCACCATGCGGTGAAGATCAAGGAACCGTGGACCTTCTGCGTGACAGTTCACAGCCATTGCCATCACTGCTACATAAACTAGTAGTTCATACTAAACTGACAAAATTTTTATGCATACCAATTTGATTGGTAATTTTTATATATTAATCTTTAAATAAAACATACTGTTAGGCTTCGATAAGACAACGACGCGGCACCGCAGCAAGATCTGTGGTTTAAGCGAGGAGCCTTACCATTTACTTGCAGTCTCGTTTCGGACTACACCAATCTAATAATTCGCGGTGACTACTAGAGCATGTACTATCGGATCAATTTTCTAATACCGGTATTGTTTCGATATTCAATTTAAAAATATCGGAAATTCGATATTTCGGTATCTTTTCGATATTTTGTAAAAAAAAATTAGTATAGTGAAATAAACGCTACGTAAGAACAAAGTCAGCCTTTATTTAATAAATTCAAAACTCGTTTGACGATTTGTAATTATTTATACTACTAACTTATTACTCCACAGCAGTCGTTTATTCAATTTAGGCGATAAAATTATAATGAATCTAAAAAGGTTACGTTACAATATTATTCCCTCGAACAAACGTGTCCATTAGGCTAGCCGCATTCTCCCGCTGTATTGCGAGAGAAATCCGTTGTACAAGGTAATCTCCTGACCGTGGATCTCGCGTCCTATATCGCAAGCGCCGCCCTAGATCCGCCGCAAATTTCTTGGCCTCTGAACACCACGGCCCCATCACCTCCACAGAAAACGGCACAAACTCGTACGCCAATTCCAAGGCAGCGTATTTATTATGCTTGCCTAAAGCGGCTGCCTCTGCACCTCCGCCGACGGCTTTCGGGGTAGCGATCAGGAGGCGAGCGGCAAAAGTGCTCACGCACGTAGAATCCCAGATGAGGCGACGCCCCCTCTGCCATGGGATCAGCGTTAGCCCATCCGGCCGCTTGCCATACCAGCGCGAGAGGCCAGGAGGCTCGAGCACGCAAGGGACTTCTGCCGAAACCCCTCTTAATGATATTGTTGATGGCATGCATCAGCGCAACGAGTGCAACTGAGAGCGTGCAGAAGGAAGCTAGAAATGTGATGAGGCCTGACTCCTGCAGTCGCCGGACGCCTTAACCACCAAATCGAATCGGCAGACTAGCCTGAAACCACTGCGTATCGCTAAGACTGATGTTTAGCGTCTCCTCGACAACACGTTTAAGTGCACTGTCAAACCGAAGGACCTCCTCTGGGAGCTTCCAAGTTGGTGCCGTCCGAAAAACATATGTCTACTTGGGCATCCCGAAACAGTTCTCAAAAGCACCAAGGAAACGTGAGCCGGAAGGTTCCGAAAGTGATTCGCAAGTGATGCCAGGGTCTGCTTCTCGAATCCAGGCTGTCAGCCTGGATTCGAAACGCCCTCAAGAAAAATCGGCAAATCCAGGAGGTACATGGATTTCCGGTCCATAACCCTGAGAATGAGGGATGTGAAACTGGGACTCGATTCCGCTGCCTCTGGAGTATAGGGGTAAAGTTCGCACTTGGCGGTGTTTACCTAGGAAGAATGCATTTTGCATGGTGAGGACATTTTGCGAATGCCCGCCTGGCTAGCTACCACCCTCAAGGCGAAAATCTGTCGCCAAGCACCTAACGGTGTGTTCCGGCAGCTGTCCTTGAGAGCCAGTAATTCTAGGTTAGCCTGAACAACATCTTCGACCACATCATCACTTACCATCATGTGAGATAGTGGTCAAAGGCTAACCTATCAGGCATAAAATGGCATATGGCCTATCAGGCTTATCCACCTATGTAAATTACCATGAATGCCCAGATGATCCAACTTCTTCAACAGTATTGTTGAAGAAGTTGGATCATCGGGCATTCATGGTAATTTACATAGGTTGTTGAAGAAGTTGGATCATCTGGGCATTCATGGTAATTTACATAGGTGGATAAGCTCATATATTTTAAACAGGTCTCAGTTGGTGTCTCTGTACGGATATGATTCTGTGCCATTTTTGGCTACGTCGGGTGTTCCGCAAGGTTCAAACTTAGGTCCGTTGCTATTTTTAGCCTTTATCAATGATCTCTTAGACCAAATAGACAGCCATTTTCTAGCATACGCAGATGACATCAAAGTATTCCGTAGGATTTATACGATTGATGATTGCCTAAACCTTCAGGCTGATCTTGACTCAATAAATGAATGGTGTGTGTCTAACTTTATGGCCCCTAATGCCAAAAAATGCCAGGTCATAAGTTTTACCAAGAATAAGTCATCCATTAGGCATAATTACTATATCTCAGGAACTTCCCTGGATCGTGTAGTAGTTGTGCGTGATTTAGGTGTAGTGTTTGACTCCTCGCTATCCTTTAGGCAGCATTATGACTACATTGTGAATAAAGCAAATAGGATGTTGGGCTTTGTGCTGCGTACTGTTAAGCCATTCTCGAAAAGTAACTCATGGCTTATCCTGTACAACAGCTTAGTCAGGTCGATCAGAATATTGCTCGTCGGTTTGGTTTCCGATTTGTCAGGTTCATGTGGATAGAATCGAGTCCATCCAGCGCAGGTTCTTACGTACCTTGAGCTGCAGACTCGGACTGAGGAGAAAGCTTAAAAAATATCAAGACAGGCTAGATTACTTCACTCAAGAGTCTTGAATCTCGAAGGACTATCACAGATATGTGTATTCTGTACAGAGTTGTAAATGGTGCCTACAGCAGTGATTTACTAAAAAACGTTCTTTTTAAAGTACCCACTCGTCCTATGCGCAATTACAAGCTGTTTAGCATACCCCCTACCTATAACAATGTTTCGGAAAACAGTCCTCTAATAAGAATGTGTAACACCTTTAACACCATAAACGACACCTTAAGTAATGTCGATTCAAAAGACATGTTCGCATGTAGTTATCCGTCTTACAAGGCATATCTTCACACATTGATATAAGCAAATTTATTGTCACAATTGTTAAAATTAGTTTATCTTGTATTACTTAGAATATTATTATTATTACTTATGTCTACAGTATAACAAAGAGATGTGTATAGTTGTTATTGGATTTTGGGTTCACAGTGCTGTTTTCTTCCATAAAGTGTCTACATTTAAGTTTATAGCCTAATATCTGTAACTGTACCTATGAAGAAAAAAAAAAAAAAAATAAAAAAAAAAATGCATTCACGTCCCGCCGGACTACTTCTGAACTACCACCAATAGTTCCATAATCCAAATACCAGATGTTAAAGGGCGACTCTAGAGACTTAATGGCCATATGAATCGCCATACTGAAAATAAGGTGGTCCCAAAGGATCGCCTGCTGCACTCCGACTTGTGATCGGACGCAAATGCCATCGTAAGATAGATTGCTTGGGGCCGCATAACACTGGCGAAGAAATGGAAATATAGATGGTAGATAGATAGATAGATAACTCTTTATTGACAACACCGTAATAACAACAATAAACTTATTACTAAAACATAAAACCAAGTGTATCAATGGGCGGTCTTATCGCTCAGAGCGATCTCTTCCAGACAACCCATCAATAAGGGATATGGTCCATATATTGGTCGGGGTGTCTTATGGTCTAAATAATTTTATGCATAAATAGTTCATGTTACCAAATTATTAACTAAGTAATTAACCAAAACTACAAAACTAAATGAATACTCATAAGTATATGTACATAAAATATAATATAAGCATACATTCTTATACTATTCTAATAAATAAATACATAAACATACATATATGAGTTAAAGTACATAATAGAATATACATATATACACATATATATAAATACATACAAATTGCTATATGTTAATAATTAAATTAAAAATAATATTTGTACCATTGTGTCCATTATTAAAAATAAAAAGTTAGAGCAAGAGATAATAGTTCTTGACTTGATCTTTGAAAGATATCAATGAAGGAGCACGTTTTATTTCTAGCGGTAGCGGATTCCACAGTCTGACAGCTTCAGCGGCAGATGACGCGGGTTCGAATCCCGAACATGACTATAATTAATCCTCTCGTAAATTTGTAATTTTGTAATAAAAGTGCATCAAAATTAAAAAGTATTCTCTTGGATGCAGTTTGCTGTTATCACAACCTTATGTTATTGCAAGTGTAGGCAGCGGAGTAAAAAGCTTTTCGGAATTCCACACTGGTGGGTGGTATCGTCATTAAATATCTATAAGTATTGTCTAAATGTAAATAAGTTGTTAACGTTTGAAGTTGAGGAGATTTATTAAGTTAGTAATTTTAAAAGTAAAATATCGAAAAACCAATATTATTTGATTGAAAATTTTGTTTCCAATATCGGATATTTGTGCCGATATATCACTTTTTCGATATTATCGAAAACCGGTATCCATGCTCTAGTGACTACCGATAACACTAGCTAAAAGTTAACTCTAGAAACACGAGGTATACTTATTTGTAAATATATTTCCTGCTCTACCAGTGGAGACCGTAACACTCCTATGAGCAAGCACCCCTAAATTTGTATTGTTACCTTTCACAGAATATGGTTGGACCTGGCGACGTAGATGAGGAACTAGAACCTGAAGTTAAAGATGAATGCAATACCAAATATGGAGACGTAATTAAAGTTATTATATTTGAAATTCCCAATGCACCATCAGACGAGGCTGTGAGAATATTTGTAGAATTCAAACGCATAGAAAGTGCAATAAAAGCAGTCGTAGACCTAAATGGAAGATTCTTTGGTGGCAGACAAGTTAAAGCAGGATTTTATGATGTAGAAAAATTCAATATGCTTAAACTAATGGAATGATGTTGCAAAGTTATAATAAAGATTTATAATTTTAAATATTTTCTTGTGTTTGTTTCATAGTCGATTTATCTGTGAGATCAATGACCTAGATCTTGCTATCCGAATGCTCACTTTGTTCGACTGAACTGTACTGATATCCAGTCACCTGACGTAGGTGGCTTCTACATTTTTAATGTGTGTGTGCGTCCGGGGCGACTCTAATAATACGAGAATTCAAATCAAAGTGCGTACCTGGAGGTAAATAACTATTCAGTAGCCAAGTACGTAAAATTATTTATCAAACCAGGGAATAAACCATACGACTATTGCCTATCAGATCTAAATACACCTCAAGTAATTTTGTATCCCTTAAATGCTGCAAGAATTTGGATTATTACTTTGTATTAGAAATGACACTTGCAGTTAAAAGAATATTTATAGACTATGTAAACAGACAGGCTGAAGTTATCACTAATAAAAAAAAACGAGCCTTAACTAAAAAAGATAATTTCAGACCCATCTATCTTGTACCTGCGCTGTTTAGTCTTGGAGCCAGTGTTGCCAACTTTATTTTTACTTTTGTGGGTACCAAATGTGGCCTAATGACCCAACAGAAAACCACTAAACCAACTCAACCAATCTCCTGCAAAGTGCGTGCACTTTAAACACTTGTATACATATTAATTGGATAAATGTTGAACATGTATCTACTTGGCGTAACTTTTCCCAGAGAATCTGCTATTTTTACTTACACTAACTTTATGGGATATACATATGTCAGGTCAGACAGATGCCACCTCAATGTTATTTGGAATAAAAAAACAATTTTGTAAAATATTGTGTAATAATTCTTTATTTATTTTAACCAAAAAATAAAACGGGTATGTGGTTAAAGATTATCTTCTTCAGGAGAATCGGATTCAAGTACATTTCCTATTAGTGAAGAATAAATTTCCTTCGTTCCAATTTTTTGCACAACGCTATCTGGTAATATGTACTTATTGTAGCATTGGCCTTCGCGTGCTAAGCCAGTACGAATTGTGAGAATCGAAGATAGAAGCTCTATTTTTCTAAATATTATGATTACAAGCACTATCGCGTGCTAAGCGAAAATCATATTTCACAAATTATTGGAGTACAAATTTTATGCCCAAGGCGGGAATCAAACCCGCGTCCTCCGATTTCGCGCCGGATGCCTATACCGCTCGGCGTATAGGCACAGATTTAGCACTAGGCGCTACAACGCGCTTTTAGCTAAAAAAAGCGCTAGATCTGGCGCTGAACGCGCTAAGTTGGCAGCACTGATACTGACCGTCCGTTGTTATTTTGTATAGTGCACGCATATCGAATAACATAGACAAACCAGAAAACACACATGAACCCTGAATCAAATCAAACTTGACCCAATTTCATTACAAATAAAGCCCATCATCAAAATTATTCTGTAAATTGACAAACTGTTTCGGGGAACCCCGAAAATCGCCATCATAGGTCTGTTGTGTTGTTGCCTACACAACAAAAAAATTATACACTTGTTTTATTCGTTATTTCTTAACTAGAATATTTTTGAATATCATACTTGTGGTTAAATGTCGTACGTTACCACTAACTGAAGCAACCAAAGCCACTAGAAAAATCCACCAGCCACTAAAAGCATTATTTCACCACTAAGCGAAGGGTTCAAAACCACCAGGTTTAGTGGAAAATCCACTAAGTTGGAAACACTGCTTTGAGCATGTCGTATATATATATATATATATAACCGTTGGATTTTCGATACAATCGCTCGCTGTTCTCTTCAGAGAGGGCGTTAATCCTTATTCTGGATACCGTGTCTGCATTCATATTTTGTTTACCCTTTTTACAAACAATGCCGTAGTCATAGTCAAGCATTCCTAGTCTCCAACAGGTAAGTTTGCTACTAGAGACTTATTGAGCCTCAAGCCATAATAGTGGCACGTGGTATGTTTAAATTGTGAATTTATGGCCATGTATGGATGAAAATACTTAACAGCCCAGTAAATGGCTAGACATTCTCGTTCTATCGTACTATAACGTGAATCCGTGTCACTGAGCGTCCTACTATGCGTATGCGACTGGCTTGTCGCTTCCTATTTGGCCTTGGGATAGAACTGCGTCATTTGATGCGTCTGTCGTAAGAATGAAAGTTTTATCGCAGTCGGGGTACTGAAGAATGTTAGGTTAAGGTGTTTATTAGAAGTTCTTTACATGATTAAACGAGTCGATATAAGTCTGGTCAGTTACAATTTATAACGTTTTGTGGCATGCTGTTAAAAGTTTGGTTATCTGTGCAAAGTCTTTGTTATAACGCCGGTAGTAGCCAATAAGTTCGAGAAAACTTTTTATTTCAGTAGTCGTTTAGGTAAGGCATTATTTAACACTGCTGTGACCTTATCGTCAATGGACTTAAGGCCGTTTTTAGTAATGGTGTGACCTAAGTAAAGGACTTCCTTAAGCAGGAATTCAGACTTGTCTAACTGAACCTTAACATTAGTGTCTCTTACTATCTAAGATCGACATTTTTGGAATGGGCTCATCTAAGTTTGCAGAGAACATAATGATACATTCTAATAAACCATTCAGTTTAGTTCCTGCAGACCTTTCAAAACATTGTCCATGGCTCGTTGAAATGTCGCCGGGGCCGTTTTGAAACCGAATGGCATCCTTAAGAACTCGTAATGACCCATTTGTCTTCTCCCTATCCTGCTCCTCGATTTTTTAAATCTGATGGTAACCGCTAGCTAGCGGTTACATTATTACTACTACAGGTTACACTACTCTAGCACGCGTGACAATTGTGCTAAAGTAGTGTAACCTGGCTTAAGCCAGGTACAATAAATGATACTTAATATTCAAATTAAATTGAATTTGATCAAACAATTCGAAGAGCAACGCCATCTGCTCAACTTGTAGTAAACTAAATTATAGAATATCCATTAGTTAGCAGCGCAAAAGCACACCTTCTGTACACCTCACTCTAAAGTAATTCATCAATAAACCGACAGAGGTCGCAATACTGTACGTAGTGACATCTGCTTGATCTGTCACTGCTAATATGATTGAACGTCAGATAAAATACCACGGTCATTGCACTTCCGTTCTACCGGACTTTTATTTAGGAAAAAAACTTTAAATACATAATAGAATATTTTCATTGGTTCTGACCCTCACCACCGATTCAGCGTCGAAACATTGCCTTATATGGTAACGTTTCGTCTGTCGAACATCCGGTCAAGTCAAGGTGCTTGAATCAAAAATGCTTCCTCACTTTGAACGTGATCTGCAGACGTAAATCATCTAAATTCATCTATCTGCTATAAATTTCTACTAAATAGTGACCTCAATTTGTGCTTGCTTTCGGCCCCGTTCAGGGGTTCCAGTAAGCGGCTGATCTTCCAGTAAGCGACTGATCTTCTAGTAAGCGCCAGATCTCCCTGATTCTTCCTGAACACCGCTAGCTTCCTGTACGCAGCAAGGCCCAGCATCTCCTGCACCGACCGCTGCCACTTTAAGGTCCCACCGACCCGTCTCTACAGCACCTAGCTGGGACGACACTGAGCGGAGTGCATCGCAACACCTGCTGCTGAGCACCTACTTGTCTACAACCTAACCACGCCACCTGTCTGAAATCCACAACCCCATTCTCTCTAATATACTTCTAAATCTGTTCTTCCTTTTTTTATTTTATGCTCCCTACTACCCCTGCTAGGTAGGAAGGTGACAGAAGGAATTCTTGCGGAGGCGGGTATCAATCGTCCACGATGATATCATTTAGTGGTCGAAAATCTACACACCTCTTTATTTCTCCTGATGCATCAACTTTCTTTGGAACAAGAAGTACTGGTGCGTTCCATGGAGAATGGGATTCATTGTTTTTTCAAAGCTTCTTTACTTGTTGATTTATTTCATTAACTACTAACTTAACTCCATCGGGAGTATGCGTCATAAAAATGAGTGTCGTAGCCGTGGTCATAGTAATAATGATGGTTAGATGTTGTGGGGTCATACCAAAATTTTGTAGAGGCCTATAACTGTGGTGGTGGCCTGTAACCAAATTGTAGTGGTTTATATCCAAACTGTGGCTGAGAGCCAAGTTGGGGACGAAAATCGAACTGTTGGGGCCGATAGCCCAATTGAGCCTTATATCCGAAATTTTGTTGCGGTCTAAAACTTAGCACGTTTTGTGGTATATCATAACAATAATTTTATTGAGTATCTGAATTATATAGTGGCATGTAAGGTTTTAAATTTGTTTGTGGTGGTGACATGATGGGCACTGTTTCCGAACTTGAGGCCTTGTTTCGTTGTTATGGATGTTTTTGGTACATAGTTAACCGTTGTTTTGCGTACCATTGCGCATCGAATACTTCTCGTGGAAGTTAACTTCCTCAAGTGTAGCGCGAACTAAGGGCATGTTCTAAAGTAGAAAGTGTCTTGAATCTCGTGAACCATATTTTCAGGCAAATTGTATAAAAATACGTTTAACGTCATATTGTTATAGATAGCAATTTTAGCGCATTTCAATTTCGAATCACTCATTAAATTTATTGTAGAGATAAGCAGAGAACGTATAATTTGGACTATACGTATACAGCTAAAAAAGAGGTATGCTTCTCCAGGCCTTATTTTGCCTCACTCTTAACTCAATGTTTATACATTTTTCACTTCGCGGATCGTGGAAGTGTTGCTACAATAATAATTATTCTATGACGTGCCATTTAGTAACGTCCTCTCTTTCAGATAGCAACACGGCAGCATTATCCGTTAATCGGCTAGTGTTTGCATGCAGCACATAAATATTCTGCTCTTCTGTCCTTCTTCACCTGTTTACAACATAGGTATTAGCATTTTCTAATACATGAACTTAATTGATGCTTATCACCAGTATCACAGCCAGTATGTAATGGGATGAGACGTATCATTTCATTTGGGATATACACAACTTGCACATTAGCAGGACACTCCGGCAGCGGAATTGCTGTGGTAATGGTTCCATATTGGTAGATTTACTATAAAAAAAACACCTGTCGACGCACAACGATTTACACAAAATTATATACAAAAATCAAAAGAAACATCAATACAACATAAATACAGTCAATAGAACAATATAACAGTAAGTATGTAAAATCTATGATATATGTCCAGACTCCATATGGTTCGATTTATTATGGCTTACTGTTCGGGCTGCGCCGAAACAGTATGATGATTAAATGATAAAACTTGGTACTGATAAAACTGGTGTATATTTAAGAGACAACAACTAGATAAAATACGGAATGAAAATGAATGATTGAGTACGCGCGGCGCTCTTGATGGCCAATTGCGAACTGATTTGATAGAATGAATTGTGAATTATTGGTAAATGAGGTCGAAGTGTAAAATGATGACTTTACAAAAATGTAGCTTGCTCATACATATTCCCGGACGAGAAAATGAGATTGTTAGTTAATTGATGATGAGCATGATCTTATCTAATAACAAGGTGATAAAACAATTGTTTCTAAAGCTAACATGCAATGGATGATTTTTATTAGTACTGAATGATTACTATAAAAATATATTATGTTCGAGTATACAACAATTTATAATAATTAATCACTTGGGTCTTGAATTGTAAACACAGAACGAAGCACTGGCGTTGTGCTTTTATTTTGTTTTAACACACGCGCACTCTCTTTTGGGAGTTCACTTAGTTCGGTTAAACTACACTGCACTGCACTAACACTGGCCCGGGCCAAAGGCTGTGGAGCAGCCGCAGGCCCTACGGCCACTGCTGCTGCTGAGGGTGGTGGCGCTCGCTTGCAGCGCCACCACGCAATGGCTGCAATGCTCCCCGCCGCCAACGCGAACAGAACATATATGGCCACATAGTGGTGGACATCATGATAGGAAACGCTCTCTGATATAGGTTCACTGCGTTTCATGAGATCTAATTGGTGCCTGATCTCTTGTAACTGTAGATGGGTCTTGTTATCAGTTTCATCGTTTGGTATATTAATATGTTGTGGTAAAGAGACATTGAAAATGTTGTAGAGATGAATTCTTATTGTCTATGATTATAGTCTATGTTTTTAAAAGCAAGTTATTTTCAAACTTGGAGCGATTAGTGTTTTGACAAATGTCTTGAAGAAAATTTTCTTTGTACTAGTTTTTGAGAATTGTTTGGAGCAACTTATAAGTTTGTAGTCGATGTAATTTTTTATAAAGATGTAGAGTGTTCAAAGGTATTAAGAAATTAAAAATGTGTGAATGAATTAAAGCCGTTTATATACTGGATCCCAATAATTAAACACCTTGAGGGCGGATTTAAATAAAAGGTCATGGGCCCTTTGCCCTCAAGGATAAGATGAAGATGAGCTGAGCTACCTACCCTGGAAACCATATGGTGATGAAATTATTATTTTATTTACTGGAAATAATTATATAGAAACATGACAGAGGAACTGTCAAAACTAGATAAAAATACGAACTATATTATTTGGAAAAAGAAATTACATTTATTACTATTATCAAAAGGACTAAATTCAGTTATACAAGGGTTAAATGATGAACAAAAAATAAAGGAAGATTTTATTAGTAAAGATGCAAAAGCCAGATTTACAATAATTAATTCTGTAGATACTTCATATATTGGACGTATAATTGACTGTGAAACCGCAAAAGAAATCTTAGACACATTGGATAAGATATTTTTGGGCCAAATTGACACACAGAGGTGTCATTTACTCCAAGATTTTTATAACTATAAATTCGAAAAAACAGATTTACTAGAAGATATCGGCGACCTAATGAACATAGTTACCTCAATCAAAAGTACTGGGATGAATCTAACTGATACTGAGGTTGTGTCGAAAATATTGTGCATTTTACCTAAAGAATTATCGAGCTTTAGGACAGCTTGGGAATCAACTGCTAAAGAAGAGAAAACTTTTGTGAATCTTATTTCCCGAATACAATTAGAACTAAAAATTACAGAACGGGATACTAAAAATAAAGAAAATTGTGATACATTTTTAATAAATGTTTGTTATAATTGTGGTAAGAAAGGACACATAGCAAAATTCTGCAGAAATGATAAAGGATCCAAGAGCGTGAAGAATAACAGCATAATAACATGCTTCAAATGTCTGAAAAATGGACACAAAAATAATGATTGCAAAGAAAAATACAATTGTGTGTTTTGCAAGACAAACACACATTTTTCAAAATTTTGTTTAGAGAAACCACAATTTTCGGTGAGTAATTTTACAAAATTAGACAGAGATGAGGAGGAAACTATTGAGTTCATACTAGATTCCGGAGCTAGCAGTCACATAATTAATTCTGAAGTATATTTACATTTGAAAGAAAAGTGCAATTATAGAATCTCAACAGCTGATGGTAATACACACATTATAGACACTGTGGGTAAAGTGTTATGCAAGTCTAACACAAATTCACATAACATTACCTTCAATGATGTGTTACTAGTCCCGAAATTGAAGAAAAACTTAATTTCAATTTCAAAAATAGCAGAAAATAATTATAAAATTGTGTTTTTCAGAAAAGAATGTAAAGTATACGAAAGAGATGGCAGCTGCTTACTGACTGGTGAGTTAAGGGGTGACGGACTGTACTATGCAGAGTTGTCAGCAACTCGGTCAAGCACAAAGTCAGTAAACTTAATTCAAAACATAAATTTTTGGCATCGAGCTTTGGCACATACATCAATTTCAAAAACAAAACAGATAGTTAATGGAATAAATTCAAAACATAGTGATAATTATATTGACACCTGCGAAGTCTGCACACAAGCAAAACTATGCAGAAAACCATTCAATACCGAAAGGAATAGAGCTACTAGGCCATTAGAAATAGTTCATAGTGACATCTGTGGTCCAATAGGTTCAGACACGTATGATGGTTATAAATATATTATCACTTTTCTAGATGACTATACACATTTTGCTAAAATTTATCTGATCAGAACTAAGAGTGAAGCCTTTTCAAAAATTACTAATTACATAAATTTATCTGAAAATCACTTTAACTTAAAAGTAAAAACATTTAGGTGCGATAAAGGCGGTGAATATAGTTCAAATAATTTTAAAAAATATTGTTTAGGTAAAGGAATTTCAATAGATTATACAATACCGTATACTCCACAACATAATGGTAAGGCAGAACGATTAAATAGAACAATTTTGGAGCGAACCCGTGCTCTTTTGTTTGACATGAAGTTACCACAAGAGTTATGGGGCGAGGCGGTGTTAACAGCAACTTACATAACCAATAGGTGTTCTAATACTATTAATGACAGAACGCCAGCAGAAATGTGGTTTAATAGAATTCCAAATTTGAAACATTTAAATATTTTCGGTTCTTTGGCTTATTACAAAATAAATACAAAACTCAATAAATTAGATTCCAGATGTGGTAAGGGTTTGCTAGTAGGATTTACGAACAATGGATATAAGATTTGGGATCCGGTGGGTTTGAAGGTATTTTATTCAAGAGATGTGACTTTTAATAATAATGCGAAGGATGTTTTGGAATTTTTAAAGCAATGTAATAGGATTGCGAAAGTTACAGATTTATATAAATTATTTAAAGAAGAAGAGGAGTTGGAAGAACAAAACGAGAAAAGAAATGTCATCACAGCTGATGATGGTTGTCAAGTTGAGAGGGGAAGTTTGTATGGAGAAAGTAAGAAGAAGAAGACAGATGTTGAAGCAACGAAGGAGGAGGAATTTTCTATTTTAGAAGAAGAGAGAAATGATGTCATAGATAATATTTTAGAAGAAGAACGAAATGATGTCATAGAAAATATTTTTGAAGAGCGAAATGATGTCGTAGAAGATGTTTTGGAGGAGGAACGGAATGATGTTATAGAAAATGAGGGAATTGATGTTTTTGAAGATAGTATTGCTGAAGAATTATTAGATAATAATAGTAGAAGAGAAGTTAATTTGGAAGATAGTAGTCAAGAAGTGAATAATGGAAATGAGATTGAAGATAATAGTAGATTGACGGTGGATGGAAACGAGTTGTTTGTGGATGCGGAGGAGTCCGTTGAAGAAATTAGTAGTAAAAGGATTTTGTCAAAAAGAGATAGAAAATTACCAATAAGGTTGAAAGATTATGATTTAGAAACATCATTTTTAACTTACAGTGAGGTGTTGAAGAGTGATGAGAGAAGTTTATGGGAAAAAGCTATTAAAGAAGAGATGGATTCTTTGGAGAAAAATAAAACTTGGGAAGTAGTTGATAAAATAGAAGCAGGTAATAGAAGATTGATAACTAGTAAGTGGATTTTTACTGTGAAGTCGGAAGGAAGATACAAAGCACGACTTGTTGCTAAGGGATTTTTACAAAAATATAATGTAGACTACAAAGAGACTTATAGTCCAGTGGTAAATACTACTAGTGTACGATTATTGCTTTCAATTGCTGCACAGAAAGGTCTAAAATTAAAACAGTTTGATGTAAAGACAGCGTTTTTGTATGGAGAATTAAATGAGGATATCTTTATGGAAATTCCTTTAGGTTATGATTATGGTGAAAATAAAATTTGTAAATTAAAGAAGAGTATATATGGTCTTAAGCAAGCACCGCTCATGTGGAATAAGCGGCTAACTGAATATTTAAAGAAATTGGGTTTCGAACAGCTGAAATTAGATCCATGTTTGTTTTTATGTAAAGAAAAGGAAATTTACTTGGCTATATATGTTGATGATGGAATTTTAATAGGAAATTGTGAAAATGAATTGAATAATATCATGAAAGGAATGCAAAAAGAATTTGAAATTAGAAAATTTGATAAAGTTGAGAAGTTTATCGGTATTGATATACAGGTTGGAGAAAATTATTTGAAAATTTATCAGGAATCTTATATTGGTCAAATGTTAAATAAATTTGGATTTAATGACTTAAAAGAAATTATTTTTCCGAATATTTTAGTTGATACACATCAAGAGGGGAAGGGTAATAGTAGTGATGTGCATCGTTATAGGCAGTTGATAGGGTCTTTACTATACTTAGTAAACAAAACTAGACCAGATGCTTCATTTCATGTTGGTTATTGCAGTAGACATCAAGAGTGTCCTAATTTAAATGATTTTGCCAATATTAAAAATCTCTTCACATACCTTAAGAGCTCTATATCTTCTGGTATTCAATATTTACGTGGAAATAGTTTAGTTTTGACTGCATATTGTGATGCAGACTTCGCTGGTGATCCTGATACTAGAAAAAGTACGACTGGCTTTGTAGTGTTGTACAGTGGTGGTCCCATACATTGGTGCTCGCGTAAACAGTCCGTCACCGCTCTCTCCAGTACGGAAGCAGAATACATCTCTGCCGCAGAATGTATCAAAGATTTACTTTATGTTCAAAGTCTGATTAAAGAAATTACAGGTCATACTCCAAAAACACAATTATTTGTTGATAATCAGTTGGCAATTGTTTTAATTAAAAACGGAATTTTAAATCGCAGAAGCAAACATATTGATGTGAAATATCATTTTATTAAAGAAAAGATAGATCAAAATTTAATTGAAATTTTCTATTGTCCAACCAATTCTAATATTGCGGATATTTTGACAAAAGGATTGGACAGAACCAAGTTTTTACGTTTAAGAAAGCATATTGTGAGTGATCAGTGAGTTTGATGTGAACTTTAATGAAGTGAGTTTAGTGGTATAGTTAGTTAATTATGATAGGTGTTAGATGTTATATTTTGTAGAGATAATGTTTTGGAATTGATTTGAAATTTAGGTATTAGTTATAGTATTAAGATTGTCTTGATTGTTAATTTGAAATTTATATTTAAGGGGGTGGTTTAATATAGTATGTAGAATGTAATGATAGGTAGGGAATACTAGTATGGGTTTTTATTTTTGTTTTAATTATGTGTTCAATTTTGAAGTTGTATATGGGGTGTTCTAGGAAAATATGTTAAATTTAAATACAGGTTGGTTTTAATTTTATTTGAGACAATATAAAATTCAGAGGGGATGTTGTAGAGATGAATTCTTATTGTCTATGATTATAGTCTATGTTTTTAAAAGCAAGTTATTTTCAAACTTGGAGCGATTAGTGTTTTGACAAATGTCTTGAAGAAAATTTTCTTTGTACTAGTTTTTGAGAATTGTTTGGAGCAACTTATAAGTTTGTAGTCGATGTAATTTTTTATAAAGATGTAGAGTGTTCAAAGGTATTAAGAAATTAAAAATGTGTGAATGAATTAAAGCCGTTTATATACTGGATCCCAATAATTAAACACCTTGAGGGCGGATTTAAATAAAAGAAAAGACGGTTTATGGGCGAGATCTCTGGTGTTTGTATTTTAGAGCTGATGCTTAATTTATTTGTCCCCAGTTTATGTGAATATACTAAGAAATCAGCTGATTTAATAATGCAACCTTGATCGATATTAAATAGGTCAATTGCACTACGGTAACTTGATCTTCGCATAGTAACTTCAATTGACACTGTTCGCAGCAATAATAAAAATATGTATTTACTTTCTGTAGCTCCGTCCATTTATTAACACAAGGACTGATGGTTATTTGGCAATTTCTTGAATTTGGTAATCTCTCACATAGGCTCTGGTCATCTTGAATGTGGTAAATAGGCTTTTTTAGAAGAACACAATATTGTGTCCGAATTTCGATTAAGGCAGGAGTCGAAATCCTTTTCAGATAGTGGCACGAACGCATCTTTCCTTAAGTTTATGGCGACATATTCAGCTATAGGTTTTATAGTTTGTTGACTATGTTGGTCTGATTTATGAGGAATCGGTACTGGTCTTAAAACTTCATACAAGTCTCTGCTGATAAGCGGGATCTTGATCTCGAATATAATAAAACTGTATGTAATTCGAGTCCGCACTTGCAAAAAAT
The DNA here is from genome assembly GCA_963854805.1 of Plagodis dolabraria. NCBI lineage: Eukaryota > Metazoa > Arthropoda > Insecta > Lepidoptera > Geometridae > Plagodis > Plagodis dolabraria. The sequence continues at coordinate 17,921,068 of OY978442.1, forward strand.
TGTATATATCAGAAAAGTTATTTACGTCAATTGGCAGTGATAAATCTTTTGGGAGTTGACCTGCTATAACATTTAACTCTTGTCTGATCTGGTCTGGCGTCAACAGATGAAAATTAAACTTGCCATTGTAGATGTTAGTTATTGTATCCAATAACGTTTGTTGTACATTTTTGAGGCTGTATAACAGATTGTTTGCCATCATGGCGGTGCTGAGAAATTCAGTTGTGAGAGAAATGTTTAATATTGCAAAATTGGCTTGATTCATCGCTTTTTCTAACTGTATAACTCTTTTATTTATGTGTTTGTGATGTCTTTCCATAATGCTTTCAGTGCGTTTTAACAGGTTGAATTCTGCCTCTACTACTGAAGTTTGATTTTTCCACAGAGTTGCTAAGTGCTCCTGATTATTTTTGATAAGATGTATGTCTTGTTCATACTTTTCAGCAAAACGTTCATCTAAGACTCCGAAAAGACTGTTTGCAATATATCCGACACCGTTTATGATACCGCGGCGTCGTCGGCGGCGCGAGTGAGTGTCAGGTTTCTGGTGTATTAATGTTATTATAATATTGCAGTTCCGTGAACTCGTGCTGCAATTGAGTCATTATCTCATGACAATGGCATTGTTTATTTATATTAAGGCACAGGTCATTGAGATACTGAATGTATTTAGTTAAAGTTATGTTACCTTCTTGATATGGATGGGTGTCGTATTAGACAACTAGGCGCCACTCATCTCTAATTAAATGCATGTTTGTAATGCTATCAAAATAAAGGCTATTGTTTTGTAGTGGTGTCATGTTCTAAGAACACTGTGCTGATATAATTGTCATGAAAAATATTAATAATGCGGTAGCAAGCGATACAAAACTGTAGCCGTTTCTCTTAGAGGTCGATGAACTTGACTTTGATTTTGTGGACTGACTTTCTGTTTTTTCTTGGTTTTCGTGTTCTATATTGGCATGCCTGACTCTGTATCTGCCGTCTTCTTCCCTGATAATAGTCAATGCATTTCTGGTCTTGATGATAGGTCAGATGGCTCCAAAATATTTTCAACTTCCCATTGTGAATTATTGGTAAATGAGGTCGAAGTGTAAAATGATGACTTTACGAAAATGTATGTAGCTTGCTCATACACTTACAAATCTTGTTATGTGACGATGCAAGAGTGCATCATGCATGATACATTAATTTGATTGGTGATAAACGGCGCGGGCTAGTGCGAGCCGGACAACGGACGACAGATCGTTCGGCATATCGCGCGTCGTTTAGCAACCCGGCGCGGCTCGCGGCGTGGATCAGCCGTCCGCCGTCCGCGCGATCCATCGCTTGCAGTTTTGCGACACGGATCAAAGGCGCGCGCGCGGCATTCGGCGCGGATACGGACGCGGCGGCGTCCGGGCTAAGACGAGCCGAGCCTACACGGATGGCGATCTGTCGTCCGGCTCGCACTAGCTCCTTTACGAAACTTTCCACTGACAATGCAAAGTCAGCGGAATACTCACTTAATCTATTAAAGACGGTTCGGGTGGATGCATAACTTACCTAGTCAAGTTGCAGTGCGAACGCGAACCGCGAGCCGTGCCGTGATATATCCACAACATGAGGATTATTTTTTCTGTTTCTTTTTCTAAGTTTTGAAATTTAAACCATAGGATTTCTGGTGCGAATTCAATGTTAAGTGCAAACCTATGAATAAAATATTTATTCCTAGGTGCAAACTTTATAGAATTGGCACAAAGCTCCTTGTCTACAATCTATGAACCGATGACGGTCAATGTCAAAATATTTTTAATGCCATTGCCATTACATATGTCAATCAATAATCAACCAACTGTCAGCTTCAAATGCTCAGCTCAAATTCTCTGTGATTTGGACGGGCTCGTGATTCGTATAGTTTTAAAATAGATAGATATAGTTTTCTATGATTTTAAATTATAATTTAATATCCTACGCTACTTAACAAAAACTTTGATGAATAAAACACAGTATTTTGTACGATTGACTAAATATGCTATTAAAGTGATTTATAAAAGTTGAACACAATATAACAGAGCATATTGTGTAGTATTTCAGAATAATTATAAATTAAAATGGCATTTTACTCATGCAATCGATACAGGACCATAGTCCTCATATTACTGATATTGATTATATGGCAGTTTTTTCGCTTGCTGCCACAAAAACCAGCAACAGATTTAGCTGAGGTAAGCTAATTTATTTAAAGACCATTTATCTATTTAGATTAGATGTGCTTGCATACTTAGACCACAATAATCTCATTATACTAATTCCACTAAGATAATAAATTATACATGTGAAAGTATGAAATGAAATAGGATTTGCGTATTTGTTGCTACTCACATACAATAGTTATTATTGAAGAAATTTTTATAAAACTGTGCATTACTTAGGCCCAGGGTTAGCACACGGTATCTTTTTGTAATGTATTGAGAAATTCTCCAGAGAATGTGCTTCTACCTTATTGTAAGGAAATACTTTGGGTCCCATTTATTTTATTCCCAAATTGGAAAGATTTAATAATTGATGAGAATTTCTACAGCACAAATTAACAAAACCTGGGTGATATTTTTCATTCTTGTAACATACATTTCATACTAATAGTAAAATTAAAGTTATGCAATTTTTATCTTCAATTTAAAGGGTGATATTTTGGAGCTAGAAGACGATAAGTACAACAAACACAAGCAGGACAAAGTGAAAGTCAGAGTTTACTATGAGGCGCTTTGTCCCGATTCCAAGCATTTCTTTGTGAAGCATTTGACGCCTGTGACTGAGAAGTTATCTGACTTTATAGATGTAACCTTAGTACCTTATGGTAAAGCTACAGTAAGTAAACATCAACTTCTTCATTATTATTTCTTTAACCATAATAATCATAAAACAATTACAGTGGATATAATTTGACCTAATCAGCAGACCTCATGTATTGTAAGGTAAAGCTAAGAATAAGTAACTTGGTAATTTTCCATGTGGTGATATTTTTTGGCTTTCTTAGGGAAGTCTAAAATGCCTTTAAAATATTATATATGCAATGTTATAATGCCACAAGACTGAGGATGATTTATATACTTCCAGATATATCAATGAAATTATAATGGTGCCTGTATCATCAATATAACAGAAATCCACTGAATGTTTAAATTTATACATATATTTACACATTAAATTAACAGTAGGGCAGTGATAGTGTGTGGTCATACATATTCATTGAATTATATTAATAGACAATATGTTTATCCATATATAATAAAATAGGTCTGATGAAACAAATTATAGCTTTACTTTGTCATACACAATAAATAATAATAATTAGTAAAAAAACTAAAAACTAAATCAAATAGTTATTACTCTCTCTGCATATTTATGCCATAAACATAAATTCTAATAGGGGTGTTGACAAGACACCTTGAAACAAGTGGATGAGGGATTTGGATGTGAATCCATGAAACCTGTAATACCTATTTTTTTTGCCTATTGGCTATTGTATAGTTTGCTTTTGCGTAATAGAAGAGTTTTAACTGTCTGTTTTTGCCTAGATACCAAAAATAGCAAGATAACAGCATTTTTTTAATTCTTGCTAACAATTTCAGAGGTAGTAGAACCAACAGTAGTAGTAAAAGAGTTAAAGCTACAGTACCACAGAGTATCTTATAACATTTTTGGCTATCTTTATTTTCGGAAATACATGTGTACATATGACTAAATAACAGTGTAAAATAACACTAAATACCTTTATGTCAACAGTTTTGTACTTTATACTACTGATTTTTAACAGTTATTACCAAGTTCAATCAATTGGAATTTATATAATATTTTATATTATTTTTAGACCAAAGAAGTGGATGGAAAATACACATTCAAATGTCAGCATGGTGAGGAAGAGTGCTATGCAAACAAAATCCATGCATGCTCAATAGATGCCATTGGAAACATGACAACTTCTGTTAAATTCACAGACTGCATGATTACTGACAACATGAATCCAGATGGAGCTCTGTCAAGGGTAATTCAAAATTTTTTGTAACTTAAATCAGTGCTTGATCTCTTCACATGATAATTTTAGAACCATACAGTTCACGGCTTAAGTATATTTTCATATCATGATGCCATAAAAGGCAACTAAATGATCTCACCAAATACTCATATTGATGTGAGAGAGTTGTGTTGTTAAAGAAAACATTATTAATTTGTTTTATGTGTTGCAACCCTTATGTAAGAATATAAAATGTACCAACCCCACATATAAAGAAATTTGTGATAGGAAACTTCAACCTCAGTGCTTATTTTCTATACACAAAGCACACAAATCACACCATGTTTGCCTATGCTTCTACTCGGGACAGATGCTGAGGTGATAAGTCTGCAGTGTCCTTTAATCTTATATAAGATTTTTCCTTTGCTATAGCAGTGTCATTCCTGTAGGGTATTGGGCTAAAATTGCTTCTATCCTTTATCTTCCTGTGGGAGTCGTAAAAGGCGGACAAAGGAAAAAAATACCAGGTGGGCAGTAGTATCTTCTGATTAACTGCCGTCTTAAGCTGCGATCCCCAAAATTGCCAAGTATGCTGATAAGTGCAAACCCCCTTTGGGAAAGGCCTTTCGACAGGGTATGTCTTCAGGCTGTTGATGATAGCTGATGTTCCATTAACGTGAGTACAAAAGCAAATACAAATTATTGAAATATCATTGTTGACAAAGTTCTATCGTATTTTGTGGTTTTAGAGGCGAAATTATCCTTGTAGCAGGCCATTCAGCAATTTTTGCAATATGTAATTTGTTTTTATGTATAGAACACTGGCCTGTTTAAGTTTTATATTGAAAATAAGATCATTTAAGTAAAAAATTATGAGTTATAAATTCAGATTTTCAATATGTAATTTGTTTTTTTGTATAGAACACTGGCCTGTTTAAGTTTTATATTGAAAATAAGATCATTTAAGTAAAAAATTATGAGTTATAAATTCAGATTTTCCTCCACATTTTATAACGAACTAATAATTCGTCGAACATAACATTTTTCACCAGGCATTAAAATGGCGGTACTCACTAATAGTCCCGCCATTTCGCTGTAAGTACTTTTTCTAAAGAAGTTGCGTTCGGAAAATGTTATGCATGACGCTGTTACCAGAAACAAATCATGACTTTTTCATGTACGGCAAACGCTGACGTTTATGGCCGGTAATTCAAGATTTAAACATCTCTTTGCTTAATTGATCACGTAATACGCGAGATACCTGAGCGAGTGAAGTATTCAAGGATAGTACAAAATAGAATCCAGAGCGAAACGTGGGCTTTAAAGCTATGAGACATATAATAACTTTTCTGTCGAGCGGAACACAATTTTTCAGCAAGGAAAATGAAGTTAATAATATACATAATAAAGCGAAAAGTTTAGGTACTAGAAAGTATATATTGTAGTAAACAAAGAGAACAAACGTTGTTTTGCCATTCAAGCATTTTCTTTAATGCCTTTGACCACTATCTCACCTGATGGTAAGTGATGATGTGGTCGAATATGTTGTTCAGGCTAACCTAGCATAAAAAGTATACCTATTTGAAATATTTTACGTCCTATTCTCAGACCTACTGAATATACATTTAATATTTCATAGAAATCGCTCAAGCCTTTTCGGAGGAGTTTTATATATTACACACATGAGAGACACGAGAGTTTTATATATTAGATAAGTTTTCATTTACATTAAATTGAAAAGTAAAATTACTACATATGAGACGTAAATTTAATTTTCTGGAAATGTAATAAAGGTTCGAATTTTAAAAAACTTTTCCACTCTAGCGGATAAAAAGCAGCTTTCCACGCAGATTTTTTCTAATCTTAACTTTCCCAGCTTCTAAAGTATAAATGTAAACATACAGGGCATCTGGAGTTAATATCTTCACGTAAAGAAATTTGACATAAACATATACATGAAATAAGTCAGCTTGAATTGATTTAAAATAATTTACATAACATTTGAAAGTTAATTAATACAATGACGTATTTTTAAATTCATTGTGTTTATCAATAGTTTATCGTCAAGGTACTCATTAAGAGAGTAGTAAGCCTGGCTTATTCATAATTTCTTCAGCCTATTTAGTTAGAGCAGCAAGACCGAACACGGAATTCGGTGGGCGATAGAAAATTGATCAGGCTTCATCACGAAAACGCGCCGCGCACTCTTCGCTTAGTACACTTCCTGGACACAACACCAATCAAACTTCTTGGTCATCCTCCTAACTTGTCTTGATTTGGCACTGTGTGACGTCTTTATATCCTCTAAAATAAAAAATCAACTCAAAGGGATAAAGTTTTCGTCGTCGGAAGAAGTGCTAGCTGCTTTCAAGCAGGCTTTGGAGGAGATGTTTCTTAAGTGGATTGTAAAAAATAATCTCGCTAAAATAAAACTAAAGATATGTTCCAGCAACTGCCTGGAGTACCATTTACAATGCTATGTCAAGCCTCTTACCATATTTAAAACACATTATCGCTTACCACTACAAAGCTAGAGTATAACAAATAAATAAATATACTCGTATGACTGCTCTGGTATTCGTACTACGAAAACAATAGAATAGATGAGGCCATTCCGTCTATATGTATTTATGTTTACAAAATATGAGTAGGTAGTATAGTAGTATGCTGTTTTTGGGATTGAAAATGTGGCTTAAAAATTGTTGATAATGCACCTATGGGAAATACAGCAGCGTCTTACGTTACAGGCGATATTTTGAAAACGTAAGGAAGGATTCTAAAGTTAACTCTAGCCTAGCGGGAGAGGCAAGAATCACTTGAGCCACGGACAAGATACCCCCGAAAGCTGCCATCATCATCTTTTAAAACCGATTTCGTTAATGCTTAACAAATGTATGTTTGAATTTCCGCGAATAAAAATATTTTGTTTAACGTATTTTTATCTATCAGCTTAACTGTGCGACTCACTCTACTCGCGCACAAACTATTTCATTATTATAAAGTTGATATCGTCTGAATATTGATGTTAGTGAGTCATTATCATTACAATAATTGTAGATTGTATCGTCATTTTTTTGATATAAAGTGCTACTTCAATAATAACCCTTAACAAAGTGCGAGTAGGTCCTATAGCCATTATGGTATATTGTGTGCGAAGAAAATTACAAAAAGCGACAGCAAAATTGATCAGGTTTTATTGTAAGCTAATAGTACTTATACTCGTATATACAAATGAGTAATCAACGAAGTAATAGTAACAGATGCCTAGTACAGGGCGGGGACGAGCGAACATCAGGGCCTTGTAGAACGTTTTGGCTTTCGTATATGAACATTAGGTCATATACGAAAGCCAAAACGTTCTACAATGTGTTAATTAGGCGCGTGTGTCCATTAGAAGGCATATTACGTTATACATATTGTCGTAACGTGTAGTTCGTGGAGTGAATTAAGCGATACTTACGACAAATATTTATTATAATAAGGTGTCCTGGATAGTCAGCGGGCAGCATGTGAAGACCTTGTGACCAGGCCGTCTTTGTGCTGATGGTGGCTAGTACCTATTCGAGAGGAATGCTTCGCTAGGGGGCATGGCTGATGGAAACAATCTTTACACTTTACAAAAATATTATTTATTATACCAAAAATTACAATGTCTAACTCTATAGTCCTTTTAAGCCGAGCACTGCTGCTTACTACTACGCGCGGGGAAAATACGGAAGTTTGTCGCGCACATGGGGGTCTAAATTTGGTTATTTTGGTACCTTAGGTTATGACGAAGGGAGGTCCCGTCCTTTATACATGCCGTTCGTTGTTTCCCAAAAATATGTTCTCTTTTGCTCCGTTTAATTCCTCGTGGATTCGTGTCGCCTCGTGGCGGCCATTTTGGTGAGCAGCGTCCGTTCCTCAAAGTTCAGCGAAGGAAGCTGTGTGGCGCCAACGGCACACGTTTCCTCAACGCCTCTTAAATTTTCCTCGTATATTATTTGTATGAAAATTAATCTTCAATATGCCTTGACTTGGCACTTAATTTCTGGAACGCGAAATGTGTATACGCACGTACATTCAGTGCAAGAAGTAACGAGGTCTCTCTTTGTCATCGGCGGATGAGGGGTATATATACCAGCTTGCGGGAGGCAGGGTAACACCCGTTAGTTTGATCTTCCTTCTCGCTTGCTCGCATGTGCTACCTCTTTCCTTTTTTCATAACCTCACTTTATTATTGAGTATTCTTTGTAATATTAAATTCTAAAGCCTAATCTGAGTATACAATTCAAAAGAGTAAAATGCCAATACTAATCTATTCAATTTTCATATACAATAGCCCTTGCAATTATGACTATTATCATCATGTGGTCGACCCAGCTTTTCAAATGACTACAACTTTTAAACGAGGATTATTCTTAAATTAATTTATATTGTTACCTGACCAGGAACAGGTGTTAAATATAATTTCATAATGAGCCTGGACGGTAAAAAGGAAATATCTTGAAAACCAGAGACTGTTTCCAATTTCATTGACAAAACTTGTTATTGTTCTCAAATGGTCAATAATCTGTTAGACATGCAATAAATATATATTAGGGGTAATCATGGGTTATTGAGAGGTCGCCTCGTGATCTTTTCCAGCTTCCAGAATGCCGGGAAAAGCAGGACTTTATTACTAAACATTTTGATTTTATTATTTACTTTTCGCGAGCAATATATTTTCGAGGCGACAGTTTCATCGCATTTTTATCAGGCGCTTGTGGGATCTCAGACCATTCTTCATATTCAAAACGTTAGAATATCTTTGCCGTGACATTCTCTCAATATTTCTAACTAATTAAAACATACCAGGTTTGGTCTTTCATACGTACATTCCGCAAACAAAACATTTAAGAGGCTTTGGTTTATTTATATTTCAATACATCTCCCAGATTTACCTAGGTTTGAGGTGCTATCTAAATAGTATGCTTTGCCCGCCTGTTTATTTAGGCGTTCTCACCACCGATTAGATAATTCTTATTGGAAATATAATGCAATAGGATAATAACACTACAATACCCCCTTTCCCAGGAAAAGCGGAAAACTCAGTTTGACGCTACAGCCACGGCAGTCCTAAACAAAAACTTTCCCAGGTTCACTTAATAGACTCCATACGTACCTTTCTTTCATCATTACACTTTTAGATTCCTAGCATACTTGACTCTAAACTCCATATTTCTACTATACATGCATCATTGTCCATACCTCACCTTTCAAAAGCTTTGCCTTATGTACCTATTCCTTATTCACTTGCATACATATCATACTTCCATATAAATACCTAACTTTGCTTCACTCATATATACACAATATGTTAACCTTGCATTCTCAGTCCATCATGTGCTCCTGTCCCTTATTCAACCAATCCAAAGAAAAATCAGTACTATTTGATTATAAAACGTTGTATATAGTTATAATACTATTAGCCTTTATCACTATTTACTATTATACTTTAATCTGATATGCAAATATTAATCCTAAAATCCTTACTTTGAGGAGGTAAAAAAACTAGTTGTTATTTAATTATAAACTTAAGTTAGAAATTATGCCTGTATAAGACTTATTTAATCTAGAGTAGGTATGCATATTAATGGCTACCTATAATCTATATATATTATAAAATGACCAATTGTTTTGGTAACATTTTTATAGATCAAACCTTACTTTTCTATTTTTATATGTTTATGTTATTAATACAGAACTAAAGACTTTGTTATGTCTATTATTTCCTTAACTAAAGGTTGTACTTTAAATGTATCTAACCTTGTTCATATATGAACATTATTTACAAGGACACGATGGTACTACTTGAGTAACACATCGGAAACAAAGAAAAACTTATTCAAAGACATGGCCTTGAGTGAATGTCGTATCAGTGCACTATTCTATTTTACAAAGAAATAAAGAGTATAATATATTGCTTCAGCTATCTAAGAGCTTGTTAAAAACGTATGATGGTACTTCGCGAGTAACACATCTAAAACAAAGAGAAAATTAATTCAAGTATATGTTCTTGAATGTCATATCAGAATCCATTTTTTAGTTCGCTTATCACTAGTTAATATTCTAGTGTTTACACTAAGTGAACTTTGTTAATTGTCATGAATAATCAGTATCTGCTTGCTTGGTTTGCTGACCGCAGCATACTTTCAACATCTACATCAGAATACGTTGATAAATACTTTGTTCGTGGTCATTCTACTGGCCAGAGTATTTATTTACCTTTTATAAATATAGCTAAGAACATTTTAAGGAAGAAAATTAAAAAGTAGGTAGTTCATATTGTTACCTACCTTACTTAAAACTAAAAAGAACACTGAGTATGGTGCGTAAATATTTTATTGAATATTTACTTATTCCACTACTACACAAGTTATTATACCTAACTAAACAGAAAACGAATTTAACATCATGTGCTTTTATAGTACATGCATATTGATCGTCTAGAGAATTTAAAGAAAGGGGTGAAGCTCAATAGCTTATGCTCTTTTTTTTTTACGCTTTAATATCTCAATAGATATGCTTCATAACAGTAAGACATTGCTTACCTAAAGTGCTATTCACACTTCATTAAATCTTATGTAGATTTTAGTAAATAATACAGGTTCATAGTTATATACCTATATAGGTACATGACTTGGCTGTGTGGTTTTTTTATATAGGAAAACCTTCCTTAAACAGTGCTAGATGAGCACTAAGCAAAAAAAATTTAATTTTTGTGAGTGGTAGATTACCTAGATCAACATTCTGCTATAACATAATACAACTCCTGCAATATCTTTCTAAGTATCGCCGTTATTCTTTAAAAAAAATTCCCTACACAAGCTCAGAACGCTTGCTTTGTTCCCTACCTTGCCTAATTGGCATTAAAATTTGACTTACCCCCCAACATAGAAAGTTGTGGTTTATACAGTACTAAGTTATTCAATTTACTTTAAATATAGTTCTATTAAGTTATTCCTAGCTGCTTCTTGGACGTGTATTTTCGGCAAAACGCCTACTGTGTGGTTTTTGAAACTTCAAAATGATTTAGTATGGCAAGTTATTAAAAAAAATATGAGGTACCCTTATGAGAAACTATACTGATTTGTTTTGAATTATGCTAATTTTTTTGATAAGATTGAATTGATATAGTGAATTTTAGAACTTATTTAGTGTAAGAACAAGAATTTGAATTTAAAATTGTGATGAAATTTGTTGCAAAAAAACTTAATTTTCTTAATTATTCAAAAAGTAGAAGTCCTAGATCAAAAATTCAAACGGTTGTAGACTCGCCTAATGGTCTAGATACTAAAAAGTTATGCAAATTTTAAAATTTCTGACATGTGAAAAAATTTTGTTCTTCGGGATGAAAAAATTGTGACTTGTTTTTTTCTTGCATTACTGGTTTTTTTAATATTTAACATATGTGATTTTACTGAGTACCTTGTCCTACAGTGATAATATACAGAGTGGTGGTGTATACCTAGACAGATTCCTAATGAATCCTATCATCTAGGGTAATAATTTAACGACGTTTTCTCGTCGCAGCACAGTTTAACGACATGTCGGGGTCGGTTGAATGGGTACCATGCCCTACGGTGACAAAAAAACATGGTGGTGGTACACACCCAGACAGATTACTAATGAATCCTACCACCATAGGTAACTATTTAACGACGTTTTCTCGTCGCAGCACAGTTTAACGACATGTTGGGGTCGGTTGACTGGGTACCATGCCCTACGGTGACAAAAAAACATGGTGGTGGTACACACCCAGACAGATTACTAATGAAACCTACCACCTTAGGTTACTATTTAACGACGTTTTCTCGTCGCAGCACAGTTTAACGACATGTTGGGGTCGGTTGACTTTATCACTGTTATTTATATTTGTATTCATTATAAAAATTGGGTCGCTCTGGTTGAAGGCCATATTAACTTAGACAATATATTCATAAGCAAAGAAAAAAAAACTAGAAATATCGATATTGACAATTATAAATATTGTAGAAGACGTATATAACATTGTAAAATTCATTCATTTAAATCCTATACCTAAATGCCTTTCCAAAAAAATAAAAACCTAGCGCAACAATAAAATCTTTGCATAATTATAATAAATTGAATTCAAAACATTTGATTTAAGGGCATACATGAATAATAATTAAATTATAATTAGAATTATAAGATTGGTACCTAACCCATACAAGTAGAATTGAATAAACTATTGGCTGAAATGTGCATTTTCCTCGGCTATCTAATATTTAAAGCTATTCCATCAGTAATACACCTAACGAAGCATTCGTAAAAAAATTTTAGTGCCACCCTATCAAAAAAATTACTGCTAAAAATTAAAAAGAAAGTTCGGGCGCCATTGTCGTAAACGTGTAGTTCGTGGAGTGAATTAAGCGATACTTACGACAAATATTTATTATAATAAGGTGTCCTGGATAGTCAGCGGGCAGCATGTGAAGACCTTGTGACCAGGCCGTCTTTGTGCTGATGGTGGCTAGTACCTATTCGAGAGGAATGCTTCGCTAGGGGGCATGGCTGATGGAAACAATCTTTACACTTTACAAAAATATTATTTATTATACCAAAAATTACAATGTCTAACTCTATAGTCCTTTTAAGCCGAGCACTGCTGCTTACTACTACGCGCGGGGAAAATACGGAAGTTTGTCGCGCACATGGGGGTCTAAATTTGGTTATTTTGGTACCTTAGGTTATGACGAAGGGAGGTCCCGTCCTTTATACATGCCGTTCGTTGTTTCCCAAAAATATGTTCTCTTTTGCTCCGTTTAATTCCTCGTGGATTCGTGTCGCCTCGTGGCGGCCATTTTGGTGAGCAGCGTCCGTTCCTCAAAGTTCAGCGAAGGAAGCTGTGTGGCGCCAACCGCACACGTTTCCTCAACGCCTCTTAAATTTTCCTCGTATATTATTTGTATGAAAATTAATCTTCAATATGCCTTGACTTGGCACTTAATTTCTGGAACGCGAAATGTGTATACGCACGTACATTCAGTGCAAGAAGTAACGAGGTCTCTCTTTGTCATCGGCGGATGAGGGGTATATATACCAGCTTGCGGGAGGCAGGGTAACACCCGTTAGTTTGATCTTCCTTCTCGCTTGCTCGCATGTGCTACCTCTTTCCTTTTTTCATAACCTCACTTTATTATTGAGTATTCTTTGTAATATTAAATTCTAAAGCCTAATCTGAGTATACAATTCAAAAGAGGAAAATGCCAATACTAATCTATTCAATTTTCATATACAATAGCCCTTGCAATTATGACTATTATCATCATGTGGTCGACCCAGCTTTTCAAATGACTACAACTTTTAAACGAGGATTATTCTTAAATTAATTTATATTGTTACCTGACCAGGAACAGGTGTTAAATATAATTTCATAATGAGCCTGGACGGTAAAAAGGAAATATCTTGAAAACCAGAGACTGTTTCCAATTTCATTGACAAAACTTGTTATTGTTCTCAAATGGTCAATAATCTGTTAGACATGCAATAAATACTCGTATATATTAGGGGTAATCATGGGTTATTGAGAGGTCGCCTCGTGATCTTTTCCAGCTTCCAGAATGCCGGGAAAAGCAGGACTTTATTACTAAACATTTTGATTTTATTATTTACTTTTCGCGAGCAATATATTTTCGAGGCGACAGTTTCATCGCATTTTTATCAGGCGCTTGTGGGATCTCAGACCATTCTTCATATTCAAAACGTTAGAATATCTTTGCCGTGACATTCTCTCAATATTTCTAACTAATTAAAACATACCAGGTTTGGTCTTTCATACGTACATTCCGCAAACAAAACATTTAAGAGGCTTTGGTTTATTTATATTTCAATACATCTCCCAGATTTACCTAGGTTTGAGGTGCTATCTAAATAGTATGCTTTGCCCGCCTGTTTATTTAGGCGTTCTCACCACCGATTAGATAATTCTTATTGGAAATATAATGCAATAGGATAATAACACTACAATATAATTATTGTGTGTGATTTTTTTTATGTGACTGTGACGGAACAAGCACGTGGTCCACCTGATTCAAAATATTTAGCGGATTAACCTCTGCCTATACTGCGCCCGTCACATTGAGACATACAGTTGTTAAGTCTCACGTGCCTGTAATTTATTCTTACATCATTTGTATTGTTAGCGAAAACTACTGTACCAACTAGCATCCTCTCAGACATACATATAATATAATACGGGTAGGAACATGATTGAGTGTATTACAATAGTAAGAAGAGTATTACGTTGTGCATAGCAAGTATCGTATCATGTTTAAATTTTCTATTTATTGTTTTCAGTGTGCAAAAGAAATGAAAATAGACCCAGATCCGATCAGCAATTGTGCCACACACGAACACGGATCGTCATTACTCAAGAAGCATGGTGATGATACAAAATTATTAAAGCCGACTTTCATACCCGTCATAACAATTAACGGTTCCAAAGACAACCAAGCTGCAATACTGAAGAACTTTTTGCTGGAGGTGTGCAAAATGATTGACATGCCCTTACCACCTCCATGCTTGTGACACAGTGTTCTGAAGAAACCGAATTTACACAGTATTCTTCAAGTAGACTTTCTGACTACAGAACAAGATTGAAATAAGTGGAATTTGTTGACCAACTAAACATTTAGAATTTGGACAAAAAAGGACATTATGTGGCAAAAAGAAATTGACAATACCTGTGCTGATTCTTAAATAAAGTTCTGCCATTCTGTCGAAGTCCACCTTTCTCTTTTTGCACAATGCCGACATGAATTTAAAATAAGTAATAAGAGAGCCCTGACCTAAATAGACAATTTGTTTCGGTTCGGCACGAAAGTGATACATATAGTATTTGAAATAAGGTTCATATTAGCGAACGCTGCAACGTGACGGTTGCGATAATCGCTTCGTCCCATATACGTGTAAATTTTAGAAAATAACACTTTCCTCATTATCTTTGTTTGCTTGTAAAATCGTACGGACATATAACCTATATACCATTTGGTTCTGAAGAAACATGTTTAGGAAGAGAATACCTGTTTCATAACAACAAAAATATACTATACCGCTACATTTTTAACTGCATAAGTTTTGATTCTACCTAAAAAGTGTACGTAGTATAATTTACTGTGCCGTGGCAAACAAACATTCCTAAAGACCACACAATAAAAACCAACAAATATTATGATCTAACAGATGAATTAACCAAAAACGGTTATGTGGTTAATTTATATGCTGTAGAAGTTGCAGCAGGGGGTATACTAGCGAAATCCATACATAAACTACTTAAGACCTTGGCCTGCCAAGAACAAGCGTAACTTCCATTCTGTGTGTCTAAGGTGGCATTAGTTGGATCTTACCAAATTTGTTTAGGCAGGGGAGGGAGGCCCTTAACCCTACTTCCTGGGTTGCAAGTCCCAGGCCCCTCTAGCCTCTTCCTCTGCAACGCGATCTGGCTCCCGCACGGTGAATCCATGGAATGCTAAGTGATTCGTCTCAGTCTAAAACTTTTACGTATATATATATTTATATAAAACGTATGTGGTTTTAAGGTCGAGTCTGACTCTTAGGTCAGGGCATCCTCTACCGTGTAACATAATGCTAGATTTATATTATTGCTTCTTACATATCTATACCGTAACTGTAATATAAGAAGGTCGGATGCTGAAAACTTGCAACAATAGTGTTGCCCACAATACCCGTAATATTAATTTTGTAATACATTTTACAATACTTTTTCTACAGTGCATGTTTACAAGGTAAATCAAGTCTCAATTAGGGGCTCAAAGAATACTATGTGTAATTTAAATAAGAGTAATTGTTTATTCGTTTTTAGGAGATGCATTTTGTGTATTTATTATAATTTATACTGTTATTGTGAAACAACGAAGGCTTAACAAAAGTATTAAACTAATTACTGATAATATTTATAAAATATAAGTACTATAGTTGTGCAACTTTATGTATGTGTGATACCTACTTGTAAATGTTTTTTGTTAGAATAGTTATTTAAATAATTATCGTTTATTTTGGTTAAATAAAGAAACGAATGGAAACGACAATGGCGTCGTTAGATCTCACTCGCACACTATGAACAGCAATCTACGAATAAATCTGTAAAGAAATATAAGTCACGCTCAAAACCAGCAGAACGTGAACCTTACCGCGGCGAGCGTGATTAAAAAGTACACCGTGTGGCGTATATACATTATCTTGACGCGGCCAATCGGAAGCTATCATTTCTAGACGCCAAGTCAATTAACCAATCCAACTTTAGAAGATTGTACGTGTTTTGTTCATTGTGAACTTTATGTGTCCGGAAGCAAAACGGTAACTGTAGTATGAGAGTTTCACTTTTTTATATTATTGATTCGTAGTAAATAGTTTACAATTTGTGTACATACTAAATTGGGTACTTTACGCTATATGAATTAATTCTTACATAAAGCCAATGTATATTATAAGAAAATTTTATGTTGTGACATTACTTAGTCTGTTTTCGCGCAGAACCTACACTAAGAAAGCGATATCTTGTGTTCCGTAATCCCTTCAAGTGTACCTTAAATGTTACATGATATTACGAAATCAAAGTGTAACTCTCATATAGTTAATTACCGAATTAACTGTATGAGAGTTACACTTTTCATATTTATTCGTAGACAGCAATAGTGTGGGAGTGAGAGGTTTAGTGGTGCCACTTGCGTTTCGAATCGTTTCTTTATTTATCCGGGTTATAACTAATTTGTTCATACTACGTGGTTGTGTTGTGTGTCATTTCATCACATGAAACATTAAGGTTGTTTTTTTACATATTTTAGTATCTTGTTTGCGCCATTGTATTTGTTCGTTCTTTAGGGTGCGGTATTTATTAAGACTCCCAAAAAATATAAAAATTAATAATTTAATAATGGTAACGCAATGAACACATTAGGTACATATCTACCTTATCAAAATGCAATATTATTGGGCGTTATAAAATTAGCCAGCAGTCCATTACTAGCGTCGCGCGTCGTGCCGATAAATGCACTAATGACATCCTACATACTGCGAGTTTGTGTCATTATGTTACCACTCGGTTCCGAAACGGGTGTACAAATTTTGGTGAAATTTTGTAGTTATTGAAGTTGGGAAAACTTAAAATTTAAGGGCAGATATCTGCCTCTTACTCTGTCTTTTGCTACTTGTACTAGGACCGTGTCAGTCACGTCTTATTATACCTGCCTAGCTAGCTACTACTGTCAAGTAAAAAGCATAATATATCGTGTTCCGGCAGCTGCCCTGTAGATCCTTAGCTGAGCTTACCATCAGATGAGAATGTAAATAAAGGCTAGCCTATCAGCAATAAAAATAATATGTATCTGGATGTAGTATTTCAAGTTTTTTATAACACATTTTTTACACGTAACAGCACAGATGTACTGTTGCGTGCTTTGGATCTCGTCTGCAGTTGTGTCATAAGGAACACTGAAATCACAACTACGAGTCAATATTTTCGATGGTACAACTAGTCGTGCATATTGATTGGTCCATAGGGATCTCTACTAAACGATTTATTGAACCACCTGCTTCAGCATGGTTGTAAGGTTTGGCAATAGTAGAGATGATTACGTACTAATAGATAAACATTTTGGCAGTTCCTCTATTGAAACTGGAGAAGCACAGTCGTAGACTGGCCCAGCTGTACTCTTTGTCCAGTAACTTACAGGCCAGTAAGTGATAAACATAGGGTCCATATTAATAAGCAGATGTCAGCTTTGGGTATACGCTGAAGTATGCTGAACTATTTAATATACCCTATACCCTTAAGATATTTTGAGTCATTGCTATCAGATGATGCCACTAAGCATCCCGAGAGGTAATTCTCGAAAGCACTATCTAAAATGCTGTTGTTTATTAATTAGCGACGGTATTTAGACGCTGACTAGGTCTTTAGACCAGCTGAAATCGAGTTCCAATAGTACGTGTAGCAAAAGATTGAGAAAGAGGGTAGATAGATGATAGATATTTTGCTTTTATGATTACTGCCCGATTAGGCACGGTATATTAATACGGACACGGCTCTCGGATTTGTACTGGATATCGATCCAGTGATCCCACCTGCGCCACCGCTGTGGTACCATGACCACAGTATAAATTATATTACTTTTTCTTGCTGTTAGTTAATTGAAAAATGTCCATACATATTGTTATCGGAGTGAAAACTGTGCAAAATTAAGTCATTATATTTTTAAGTTTTACATTCATATTTTCTTTTTAAGATTGTATACGTATTTTAATCACGTAATAACATACTGTAAATGCGAACAATGATGTCGATTCTGTAAGAATTTATTCAAAATTTTATAGACTATGGTAGTTAATATAAAGAAACAATTTAAAAATAAGATTATTCTATTAAATTGTGGTTAATTTTATATCAGTATGTGGAGCACCAAGTTACGAATTTGTATTTTAGCGTTAAAAAGTGAATAAAAAGTACCAATAATTAGACAACTCTTATAGAATCGACATCAATGTGTTGTTATTATTACACAAAAGCAGATCAAATGTACTTATTACTAATTAATTTACTTACGTAAATAGTTTTCCTCATTTGTCGTTTAATTATACCTATAGTAACTGATTGCATATGAACCTTTACTCATACGAGTAAATTATCTTATTGCGTAATTTCTTGTAAACAATAGATATAACTAGCAACTAAAGGTTATTTGTAAATACATAATATTTGGATGAGAACTTGCTATTTCGTTATAGTACGTTTCTTATGTGCTGTCTTTATAACCCTTGTAACCAGCTACAAAATACATTTATTTCTAATCTCGTAATCTGCTTCAGATAAGTATTTCGGAACCGGCTGTATGGGACTCACGAAATATTTACGGGAAAATAGTTAATATACGTCAAACCGTTCGTGAGGTTATTTATACCGTTGAAATATTTTGAATTTAGTACGTTTATGACCAGTTTAATATATTATAAGATCAAACCAGTTTAATATATTATAAGATCAAACGAACTTCCTGAAGTGAAGTTCCAACATTATTATATGAATCGCTTCATTCGAAGATACATAGTTAAATTTGGTGTAATCCAGTCTTAGTTTTTTTTGAAACCGTTTCTAGGTGAGTCAGGAACACGGTGAGTACTGGCTGTAGTGCGAATTGCAAGATGTTTACTAAATAATAATAATGTATAAAGAAAACTCGCCATTCAATTGTATATACGTAGGTGTAAGTACCTTAAGAATTTGTGGTTGATTATCAGAGTGAAATTTTATTACATAATATTTTTTAAAAATTAAATAAGAAACATATTAGTGTTCATTTTAATCTTCATGTCGTTTAATGTATCGATTGTTTGCGGAACACCTTGGGAACAAATGTAATTAGCTAATTATTATCATCCCTTTTTGCATGCATAAATATGTATCTATTAAGTTTGGAAGAAAAAAAAATGTTTTAAAGTAAATTCTTTACATAATGAACCGTGCTATTTACAATTATGTTGTTAATTTGTAATGTCGTTATTTTGACTCTATTAAGAGCGTTATCATAGAATACAACTAATTTTATGGTAAATATCCCGCTTCAAGTAATTTTTTATGCAATTGGCGTGACCATTACAGTAATAAACCTATATACATATTATGAGTACTTGTACGTGTTCATATCAGCAATACGTAGGTGTTAATTTTAATTGCGTTAGTAATTACAATCAGTGATTGACTAAATTATTACTGTTGGTAATTTGTACCTACCAATATGTAGGAATCTATATTTCATTGTAATCCAAGCACGAAATTGGTTCCTAAGCTTAAATTTATTGTAAATTGTGTAATTTTAAGTATATCGCTACACGAAGGGTTTTAAAGTAGATACCAAAACCATACTAAAGCCTATCTTGCCATGCAAACACCTTTTTTTTATGCTTTCACAGTCATTGTTATCCATATACATTAATATATAAGCGCTTACTGGTTATTAAAGATGAGGTGAATTAAACGTATCCAATGCTCGTTTCGATGTGAATTTCATAATAAGGTTACCTGTTCACTCACCAAGAAGGGAGTGCTCCCTTCCATAGTAAATGATTGATACGCATTTGTGTGGGTCGGCGTCGTGTGTGCACTAGGTGCGTCTTAGTGTTAGTGTAAATGCTATATCTACGGTATAAAACAATAAAATGTAACATGTAATCGCTTGGGTAGGCAGTTGTAAGGTACGTGATACAAATAAGGCCTACGACATAATAAGGCCCCTGGCAAAAAATGGACTTGTCATAATAGAGGTATATAACATAATAAACAAAGGACTTTCCAAAGTGCCAATGCTTTGGGTATTTATAGAGGAAATAATGAAAATTCACAGCTAAAAACAATTCACTCTAAACTGTATCTTAATTATTTTTTTATAATATTAAACATGTTGAAATGTTGGGTTATTCCTTTTGTCCCCCACTTCTTCGCCCCCATGGGGCCGAAAAGGAATTTAATTCCTCTTGTCCCCCATAAAATTTTCGTGGGGCCGAACAGGAATTTATTTCCTCTTGTCCCCTATAAAACATTTTTGGGGGCGAACTTAATTTTTTTTACAGAACTATTTTTAATTTCGTAACGACATTAACTAACGATTACATTATTTGGGATTATAAGGCCTATATGCATCGCATAATGAAGCCTGTTCCTTCTTAAAAGTCAATTTAGTTGCAAAAGTCAATCCTTGCAGACATGATGGCAGTGTCTTTTAATATACCTTACTTTATATAAATTAATGAGTATGCATGCACTTAGAATATTATTCGTAATGTTATCATAGTTTTCTGAAAATCTGAAAAAGGCTTAAGGCCTCAAAAACAATCCGAGCCTAATTAGACGCAAGGCCATTATTTTGTTCAAATAATAATAAGAGATCCACTGCAAAAACTCATATAATTCATTTAAACTGTGTTTAAATTTCTAAGAAGCAACACTTGCAGTCTAATCAGATAATTATTTAGACGTTAAATGCATATAAATCGATTTGAAATAAGGCAGGTCTTATTTGTATCACGTATCTTAGTTGCAACTACACTCTTAAGATATGGAGGGACGCGACTTTATGAGTGGAAAGGTCTGCACTTACGATAAAGTCAAAATTATACTTGAAATTTCTATCTTCTATTTATTTGCCTTATTAAAAATTGCCTTATAAAAAGCAATACATACTCATTATGACGTGGTAGGTAAAAATATAGTCAAGAAAATATTTTTCTACAGAGCTGACTCTTCTAGGTAAAACTATTTTATTGCGCTACGGATACTCTAACTTTATGAGGGAACCTTCATCGATGTTTCGTACTCTCCT
This sequence comes from Plagodis dolabraria, assembly GCA_963854805.1. NCBI lineage: Eukaryota > Metazoa > Arthropoda > Insecta > Lepidoptera > Geometridae > Plagodis > Plagodis dolabraria. The sequence goes on from OY978442.1 coordinate 17,942,440, forward strand.
ATTTGCTCCTCTAAAAATGAACAGCTTTTTGGCATATTTTTTTATGAAAGAGGCTCTATGTCTTTGGTCCTTATATTTTTTTTATGTTAAAATCTTTTCAAATTTGTCAGGACGTCTTTGCCTAGATTTAATGTAAAAAAAGATTAATGATTTCTAGAGGTATTATTCAGTAAGATGAAATGGGAACACATTTGTATGGAGAATTTCAGGCCGCAAGTTTGCTTTATTAGGCACCATCATGCTTATTTATGAGGTGTTTAAATACCCACATTTTTAATTATAATTAATATCTCGTGTATCAATATTGTAGGCAAAATAGTTGATGGACTCATGACTATCTAAACGTAGGTATGGTTTGATCCTTACCTCAGGTATTCGAATTCAAAATAGTGCTTGAATCGGGTTTCAATTTTCTCACATTCAATGTGACTTATCCTTCCGCAGTGGACGATATTGTCCATCTCTCTTGTTATAATTTTCTTCGATGCGCGTGGGTAAAAAAAAATACTTATAGGTATACCTATACATACACTTTTGAATCATAATCGATTTTTGTATTAACTTGAGATGTTCAGTATGTAGTATTTTTTACAAGAACTAATGTAAATACAAATGATAATAAATGGAAATGCACACTTTTTATACTGTTGTTTACTTTTTCGATTTTGAATGACGCGTACCTATATTGTTTGCATGTTACCTGTTATCCCTAATTCAACGCGGGCAAAGCAGTAGGCGAAAGCAAATACGAGTTTGGAGTGTAAAAAAAATATGGTCTTTGCAAAATGGACAATAAAACCTGTTAGAAGAAAAATAATTGGCTAAAAGAGGGATTAAGACCCTCATCCACTCTATAACTACTCTAATCCTATCTTGCGGCTTGTTTGGCATTCATACTACAGAGGTGGAAGGATACCTGTAGCATAGATAACTTGTGTCAATTATAATTAATTTAAATATTGTTAAATCGATAAGTATGTGTTGTCTGTAACTGTAACAGCCGGATTGTCCACTTCTGAACAAAGCCTCCCCTATTAAGGGGGTATTTGCCATAATCCCCACGTTTGGCAGGCGTCTTGGGGATCGCAGTGTATGTTGGCAGTTCTTTAGAAGGCGCTGCTGCCCACCTTCCAGTATTTTTCCCTTAGTCGCCTCTTACGACACCCACGGGATGATATGGGGAGGTGAAATTCTAACCCGGCACCCCACGGGGCATGTGTTGTCAATAATTATTAATTAATATATGAATAAAATAATGACAGATACATATGTGAATCAAATAAGAAATCTACCGAACGTTTCAGAATATAGAACTGTATATCCGACGATTTTTCGCTAGTATATTATGTGGTAGGAACTTTCTTATTATACCTACTGAAGTAGGTATTTTAGAAGACCACACCGACCACTAACTATAGAGAAATAAAGGTCAGGAGTATTGTAGCAACAGAGCAACCTAAACAGGTACCTACTCCTAATACTCATTTAAGATATTAATATAATTTACATGAGTACTATAAAATTAAATGAACATTTGAATACTTAGCAATTTAGTGATTATTGGGTAAAACTTGACGTCTTTATGAAGTCCGTTTTTGGTCCTTTTAAGGTCGGCACTATCAAAATGTCGTTCTGACGTGTCGGTGAGTAGTAGTAGTAACTTATTGGTGGGTAATTTATACGTCTACATAAGTAGACGTCATGGACATAATACCGGCGTCATAAGACGTCTTTGTAGGTCGGTACCTACTTTATTCATCTATCAATGTTGTAGTTCATCCGTTTATTATTTAGGTTGTTACTGTATTTGGCAATAGAGTGTAGGTACCTACCACCAAAGTGATTGGCTTTGCTTTGGAAAGGACAAATACTCATATTTGCTCATCACTTTTTAATCAGATAAGTATTCACTTTTTGTCCCAAATTGCCATCTAACATTTAAGTTGATAAAGGCCAAACCACTGGGCAAAATAAAAAAAAAAAGTATGACCTGGTTGTGATAATTATGGACAATGCTCCGTACCATCAGTGCAAAAAACAAACTGCCGACAAACGGCAAACCAAAAAGTATGTCTGATCGCATATTATCTGCAAAGCATAGCATAGCAAAAAGTAATTGAAGCTAACGAGACCATGCTACATAATGATTTACTTCAGTTAATTAAAATCCGACACAAGCACCGTACTCTAACTTACATTTTGGTGCATATTACTGAACGCACCGTACATAAAAATGAGAATGATCTTATTACTTACTACACAATGCCTGCAAACATATGTCACGCTAGACGGCTGCAAAAAAGCACATAATTATGACTTTTCGGCATTTGTCGATTACTTTCACAGTGAAGATTTCCAATCTTCGCTTGTCGCACGTGTAGCACTTGCTCAATACAACTATTTATTTCATAAATAATTAATTATTTATCTACAGGATTACTCAAGTGAGTCCGAATCCGATGACGACGATGACTTGGGTTGTGCACCACTATGAGTGATTTGTTTGTATCTTGTATTAGGGTATAAATAAAATATTTAATAAAAAATTATACCTGTTATAAAAATCTCACTCACAAATAGATATATCATGTTTGAATTAATTACTTATAACGCGAATAATCCATACAAAAAGTGACAAAATATGATCGCTACCTTACATAAGTATACAATACAGAACAGATGACGATATTTTTTTTTCAATATCGTAGGTATCAATTTTTACAAATAAGTATGTCCTCTCACTGTTGTCATAAATATTTCTTATAGAAACAAGAGTTCAAATTCACTTTTTTTCGCTCCCACGGATCCTAATGAAATCATTAGAATCATTTTAGATTTAAAACCTGATAGTGCCCCGAGCATTGACGGTATTGTTTTCTCCTTTTAAAAATAGCAAGAGTACATCTACCGGAGCCATTGACTCACATTTGCAACCTAAGCATTTTAACTGGAATGTTTCCCTCGTACTGGAAGACCGCTGTGGTAGTGCCCATACACAAATGTGGACAAAAGTTAGACCCAGATAAATACAGGCCAATTTCCCTTCTATGTATCTTGTCAAAGGTCTTAGAGAAGCTGGTAAACAAAAGACTAGTAGACTTCTTGGACAGATACAATCTCCTATCGACTCGACGATTCGGTTTCAGACATGGCATGTTGACGGAAGCTTCGGCAGTTCAGTTACTTACAGAACCGTATCGTCTTATCTAGATGGTGGACAAACATTCGTTGGAGTCTTTCTTGACCTTGCCAAGGCATTCGATTATGTATCAACGATAATTCTGTTAAAAAAATTCGCTTTGGCATAAGGGGTTGTGCACTTAGCTTGTTTTCCAGTTATTTGTCCAACAGGAGACAATGTGTGATGGTGGAATCATACTTAAGCAGTGAGGAAACCATTGCCTTTGGATTCCACAGGGCAGTATTCTGGCTCCCACACTGTTCACCATGAACATGGAGGATATCTTTAAAACAAACCTGACTAATACAGAACTGATTTGTTACGCTGACGACACTGCTGCTTTATTTTTAATGGCAAAAGTTAGTCAGAAGTAGTCGCAGCTGCTCAAAAAGGGATGTCGGTGCTAGCTCGCTGGCTTGACCTAAATCTCCACACTCTAAACGTTAAAAACAAAATGTCACATTTAGTAGGTATTACTAGAGCCACCGAGCCAGAAGTTACTCGTCTGAAAATCCATATGAGTGAATGTCCCGAGGCTAATAAAACTGAGTTTCCCTGCCAAGCACAATCCTGCTCCTGTCACACAATTGAAAGGCAACAATCGGTAATACCTTGACTTAATAATAGATCATAACTTGTAATTTCGAGAACACATAGATTCAATTTCCAAAAAAGTACGTAATCATACTCCTCATTAAAAACACGAAACAATGCAAAAACAGAAATAAAGAAAACATGCGTAGTACTCTTTATGTTAATCACTTGTAAGCTATTGCATACAAGTTGCAGGAGTCTGCGGACGCGCCGCAAAAAGCCACATGATGCAGTTGGAACGTGCCCAAAGAGCAGTACTTAAAGTTAGGTAAGCCTCGTAGATATCCCACTGATCTGGTGTATCAAGAGGCACCCGTCCTGTATGCCAGCTCTTGGTAATGCGCGCTGTAACTAAAAGCCATAGCTTCATAGACGAAGAGTAATCTTCCAGAAAACGATCATGCCGCTCACTCAGGCGGTTGCTTCCCGGGGCGTGTTCCGTTTTTGCTCGTCGTCTTCCAGAATATGTACACATTTATACATTTGATGCAGTCTGTACGAAATATGACTTAAAAAATAGCACACTAACCCAAGCTAACACAAAAGTAAAATGGCTCTTTTCCATATCATACGAAGACACAGAAAGACTTGTAAAGGTCTGTGATTCTTGGAACCCTCATGTAGTATATACTTGGGATCTTTGAATCACTGTACAATACTTTAGGCATTCAATATTTGTCATTATTTTACACATAAAGTTGTGAGCGCAGTGCAGAGTCAAGCAGAACGAGGTCAGTTACACTGCATCTGTAATGGACGGGTGTTACCGCTTACCATCAGGTGGGAGGCATGTTCGTATCATACATTAATAAAATTAAGATTACTCTTTTGAAACATATTCTCTTGAAAATATAATTTAGCTCCGGGACAAATATTTTATGGGAAACTTATTTGGACAACATAAAAGCATGTGTAAATTATGTACCTACAAACAATCATAATCAAAACAAACACACCTACATAAACCCAACACACATTGTTATAACAATGCATATGTACACAAACTCACATATACCCATAGCCCGCATTGATAAAGGCAATACTAAAATCACCTCACATCTACCCCCAATTAGTTTTATCGGATACTAAATCCAATAATGATCTATAGACGAGTACCTACGCAATCATTATCATAACAAGACCACTTCGGCACGGTAATGTTATTAACATTACCGTGACTTCGGAGTTAAATATAATATGGAATAAGTTTAAAAAAATATTATTTGCAAAAGCTGTATGTACGTAATAGCATAATAGAAATACTTATTTTCTTATTTGTAATCTACATTATATACTGTACTGTATACTGTATCAGCCAGATCGTCCACTGCTGAACACAGCCTCACCTATTAAGGGGGTATTTGCCATAATCCCCACACTTGGCAGGCGGCTTGGGTATCGCAGTGTAAGATAAGATAGTAGTTCTTTAGAAGGCGCTGCTGCCCACCTCCCAGTATAATTATTCCCTTAGTCGCCTTTTACGACACCCACAGGATGATATGGGGAGGTGCAATTCTAATCCGACACCCCACGGGGGTTCCGGGTTAGAATCTTTACAGTATTAATTAGAGCCGAGTTAGAAATTAGATCTGCATTACGAAGGATAAATATGTAGAGTAGCAACTAAGCGAACGAATAGGATACCTAGTTACGAAGTTGTCGAGTGGTGGGCCCTCAAGATACAGTCGTTATCGCCTAGTTTGAGGCCCGTAGCCAAAATAAAATCATCTTATAGTCCACGAAGTATTACTCGTTTTGTTAATCTCACAGAAAGGTAACTATCTTCTGTCATCGTCGAGTTAAAACAACAGCCTAAAATAATAAAATATATATGTAAACACTTCGTGCGTGCATCCCGTTCTGCCCAGAGCAGAGCGTTCCCGCGATGCGGTCGCATTGATGTGCATTGTGCAAGGCACCATAATTTAGTAATACCTATATAAGCATGGCACGCGGCATCACATTACCACAGTAATATTATAATATTACTGTGATATTACCATGGCCGCACGATTGTCGGTTCAGCTTCGCGCCCCGCGTCCTGCGTACTTGTCGTGTAGGAATTATGTAATCTGTGTTTTTTTTTCACACCGGTCCGCACTAATCAGGTTGTTGTTTATTTAATGTTAGGAGTCATCATGTCGAAGTCCACGAAGTTTGACTTCGTGCGAGTTGGCAAAGTTCGTTGCATTGTCGGGTAGTTGTATGAGGGTTCCCGCCGACGGTTCCCGCCTTGTCGTGGCGGTGGGGCTTAGTAGCCGTGGCTTGGTCACTCACGGTGAAGCGAAGAGGAACCAGGGGCCGAGCCGACTTGGGACATCGGCCGGCCGGAGGGGCCGCTCCACTGGGTTTTGCCTCTAAGTCCAGTATGGAGCGGCAAGGGGTAGGCTGCGGTGCTGTATTGACAGCACCGCATCTGACGGCGAGGGGCCACGGCGGGAGAGGAGTGCCGGTATTACGGTGCGCCGCTCTCCCTACCTTCCGTGGCCACGGCGGGGCCGCCACCGTTCGATGGCGGACGTGGAGGGGCCGCAGGGGAAGAGGAGTGTCGGTATAGCGAGGCGCCGCTCTCCCTATCCTCTGCGGCCGAAGTAGCAGGCGACGGGGCTACTTATCCGACCCGTCGCAGGGGGACCTCGGGCGTCAGAAGCGGGGGTTGTCTGACGCCCATTTGCGGGTTTGGTCCCCGGGTGGTAGCGACGTGCCATGTGTTCTGGTGCGTCGTGAGGGGTAGCACCCCAGGAGGGGTCCGGAAACGGACAACCGTGGCGGGTTCGTGGTCGAGAGCTAAAGCGTCCCTGCGGCCCGCCGAGAAGCGGTCGAGTTGGAATACCGTGTGTTATTTAGTCGGTAGGGGCACTTGCTGCTGTGGGAGTAGTTGGTGTCGAGCTCGACATATCCCGGCCACTTTCCCCGAGGTGGACGGGAAAGCGTAAATGCATTTTTCACACGTAAATAAAAAAAAAAAAAAAGAAAAAAATAAATAAATAAATAATATAATAATATAATACGGATCGCGGACATGTCCATGAACGTTCAAGTCTAGGCAGTGAATAAATAATAATAATAAATGAAAAATAATACCCATATAGGTTCTTATGCGATACCTAATAGGGTATGTCCTATCAAAATTTGGTGAAGTTCAAGCACGAAGCGGGATTCGAACATTTGAAAAACTTGAACACAAATTGAAAAACTTGCCACTAGGCCACCACTGCTTCTAAAAGGTAAAGTGGATTTTGAACAGATATGATACAACTCATTCTCACTTATTCATTTCCGTGTATAGTTTGCCTTGCATAGTTGTCTTTCATAGTTGGTGGTAGCTACCATCTTTAAAATAAAAATCTATCGCACTTTGCCTAACAGTGTGTTCCAGCTGCTGTCCTTGAGAGCCAATAATTCTAGGTTAAGCATGTTAACACTTGCGGCCACAAAATCACTTAAAATAAGGTAAATGATTAATCCCTCAGCAAATAAATAAACTATGTCTAAATGACCATAAGCACTTGTAGTGTGTAGATGTAAGCTATGTAGGTATAGTTATATGTAGCATTTACTATTAAAGTATTGTGTGAATGCGATGTGTGCTATTATTAAAGAACATATTATACGAATTGTACGTTTCACTCTATAGTGCGCGCATCCGACAAACCCTTCGAACTACCAGCATCATACTCTATCTAAGCACATCATTTGGATAAATAATACGATGTGTTCCGGCAGCTGTCCTTGAGAGCCAGCAATTCTAGGTTAAGCCTGTCAACCACATTATCACTTACCATCAGGTGAGATTGTGGTCAAAGGAAACCTTCTAACTCTAAACTTCCACATTAACAGCTGTAAAATATATTTATACTACACCTGCTCGGAAAGTACCTTGATACTTTATCAAATTTACGGTAGAAAGTACGTCATTGCATATCGAACAAATATGCGGGGAGAAAACGCATCTGAGCGGGAGAGAAAAGTGTATGGAAATCCATTTCTTACGTGGTTTTTCTTTTTTAATTTTGGGTAAGACTATGTGCTGGTAACCTAAATATCAAAAGCCAAAAAGTTTTTACAGTGAGTTTTTATCTCCAAGTTCGCAAAATGACACTGGCCACTAGCTGTGTGTTGGATGGTGTCAAACAATTTGAAAAAAGAACATGTGAAAATTGCAGACGGCATTGGCGCAATTTTCAATTTGTGTGTTGTTTGAGGATTCAGTTTTCGTAGAAAAGTAAAATAAAAGGTAGGTGTAGTATAAAGCACTATGTATCACTCGAGAGAAAGTGCGATTCCCGATCTCGGGTGTTTTAAAGCCCTCGCCTACGGCTCGGGCTTCAAACGACACCCTCGACGGTAATCGGTCACTTTCTCCTCTCGGTGAACAATAACAAAGAACTATTTCGGTTTAGCCGGCTTTAATGCAATAAAAAATGACTTTACAATATTCAAAGTCAAAGAAAATTTTGATATTTTTAGGAAAAACTTTAACTAGGGCTGAAAGCTTTACATGAGTCACGTGTACTAAGAAGTAATGCAGTGGTACCCGCCCATATATATATTGATCTGATTTGGCACCTACCTACACAATTTACAATCCCGGTGACATAATCTAGGTTTCGGGTAAAACAACCCGTTGAGGTGAACCGCTGAGGCCTGGCTGAGTTCCAACGAGAGATGGGTACGACCTCTTGAGGAAGTAGGGAACAAAGTTTCGCCAAATTTTTTATAGTTACGTATAATTTTTTATAAGGCTGGCGCTTTACCAAAAATTAGCCAAGGGTGAGTTGGATCGCACTCTTTATGGTTTCGTATCGCAACACTCCAAGAAAGTAAGATATGGTTTTGTAGGTATGTTTTAATCTACCTACAAACATTTATTTTATTTAAACCGGCATATTTGGTTTCGTTGTTTGAAAGAGTATTATGGTAAAAATCCTTATTATAATAGTTTAATTTTTAACAAAAATGGTCTAAATCAGACCACTTTGATGGCCTTTCATTCCTTTTTAACAGACTTCTAAAAAGGAGAAAGGTTCTCAAATCGATGCCTATTTGTTACATTTTATGTTTGAATAGACCACGCACAACTTTCTAGGTGATTTCTTTGTTGTAGGGTAGAGTATACCTCCAATGTATGTATCACTGAAAAGAATGAAGGTATGAAATTACTTGTGGAAGTGGACCATGAAAATGAGAGCTCCGAGCGTTTTGTACAGCATGATACCGACGTCAACATGTTTTTTCATACTGTTCAGTGATGGAAATAACTTATTTTTTAATGTTTAGAACAAAATATATAAAAAAATATTTTGCCTCCGTTTAATAGAGTACCTAAACAGTTATTATAAGGTTTATTCTAGCTTAACTTCTACTCTAAAAAACCTTTTTCTTCGTCCCAAATTTATGCTTCTTAAATTCTTTCGTTAAAATATGAAATGGAATATCTATTACAATATTTGATATAAGCTAAAGACATGTGAAATACTGAAAAACCTACAAACAGTCGGCAGAGTGACATTATTAGAGCTTCGTTTTAAACTTTGGGTACGGAACCCTTAAAATTATCATTCATAACACAAGTAGCCAAATTAATTAAAAAGTCAACAATAGCTTTTAATTTGGGAACAGTCATGAAACTGATGTTTTTATTGTTCTCCATGACCCGCGTCGCACAGTAGGGTAAAAACAGAAATAAATTGTGAGAATCTTTGCAAAACAATAGTTGGAATGGTGTACGCGAGAAAAAGCCGGATGCAAATGCCATTCATATTAATTAGCAAAGCGAGATGGGGCTTTTACGAAATTAGACCGTGATTTCAGTGAAGATTTATTGTTGTGTTGGAAATGCTTTTCGGGGCAAAGGTGGCTATTTAGACGAAGGCAAATTGGTGTTGTCAGAGAGGTTTAAATTGAATTGACTGAAGTCGTTTGCTTACTTTGTCGGCGATTCACGCAAAGGGAACTCTTTTAATTTATTGCTTGTGTGTTTGTTAAAACATTGGAAACGTGATGTTACAGTGGGGTGATAAATTAACGATACAATTTTCTATGCTAGTGGGTACATACGAGTATACTTTGTGTATCTGTATAGTTATGGATATAGCTTTATACTTTCTGTGTGAGTGTGTATACCTTATCATAAATTACCTACTTAAATTAATTAATCTATGTAATTTAAAATCTAGATTTGTATGCCTCTAAGGGCGAAACATGTATGTGCTGACTATTTTATAATAAGACCTTGCATGCTCGTTTAGTATGTATACACATGTTTACAAATAAATGATTTGATTTGATTTGATTTAAAGGCACATAAAGATTAAGCTAATGTGTAATTGTATATGATACAGCTATTTTCATTGCCTATACTATTTTTTAGGTACCTATACTAGCAATACTTCTAAGTTACGGTAAATTCCTTATTGAAATGTAACAACCAGAATTGTGCATCGTATGTTGTTTATGGGTTCCGTACATCCAATGAAAAAATAGAAGCCTCATTTGGGAACCATGTAATCTTATTGGCTATCTCGCGTGTCTGTATGTCACTTCGCTTTTGCTTGCCTTTGCTCTGCATCTATTAGAGGTACGTAGTTTGAAAGGACCAAATTGAAAGGACAGCGGTCCATTCAGTTGTATACAGAAATCAAATACATTCAAAAGAACCGGTGATCAAATGTTGGAAGCAATTTCTTTATTATAACACTATTTGGTACACTCAAATGATAATATAAAAATTTTAAAATTATAGATAGCAATGTTTTCTTTGGTCTAAAATTAAAAACTTAGTCTTAAAATTTAGTTTTAGTTACATTCACAACAATATTTTCCCATCAGTTACAATAATAGTTTGATGTCGTGGTAATTAACCATTGCTAGTACCACTGCTGATACAAAGAATTACGGATCCGAGGCGCGTCATGATCCCTAACATATACTTATCTACTCTGGTTACAATTTATAAAGAAATAGTCCTAGACCAACTCGGGGCTATCAAAATATCATAGACAGCATGTTCTTATTCACACAATCAATGCGTACGCACATTTATAATTATTTTAGCAAATGCAATATGTTTGTGAATATGAAAAAAATAATATCATCTCTTTCTACCTCCTACAGTTTACAGTGAGTCCGACTTGCACTATGTCGGGATTTTTATTGGTTGCTATACTTTAGTTTTCGTACTATCACTATACGTAGTTACTATCACACCATTTTACCAGGGGGTAGGTCTCTTTAGCAAGAGCCCATCTTGGAGGGTACCACCGCAGAGTTAGATATGCAGCAGTTGCTTGCAAACACTAATGTGATTAGGTGTGCGGGCACTGTAGCACATAATATTACCTACTTACTGTAGCAAATTATTGGGCGAAAGATAAATAAGAACGAGTGACGGCGGAACCGAGACGATAAAACAGCAACTGTAATGGACGGCGTTATTATCTTTTTTTGTTTGTCGGTTTGGAATTTCTATTGGTGAATATTTTACTCGTTAGACTTTTCCATATTTGTTTATTCTTCTAGTTTTACGTTCATAGGAACGTAAAACTAGAAGAATAAACAAATATGGAAAATACTTGGACAATTTTCCGATTGGGCGTTTATATATTCTGTCATTAATGAGCTCTTGGATAATTTTATTTTTTGATATTAATTGTGCTAATCGATTGGGATACCGTAAAGTATCATAAGAAAACAATAACCGATAAAGGGAAATGTTACAAAAAACCTACAGCGCAGTGACAGCAAACACAATTCGAATACCATCTCATGTAGCAACCATGAAATTGGATGGTATAGGGAACATGGAATAGCTATCAGGATGTTAGCGTGGCTAGCATATCCGTGATACTGATAGGAACGTCATAAAGCGGCTTACACACGGTCAAGTGAGGACAGGCCGTGGCCGTGCCTCGTTGGTCCGTCCCGCAGTCAGCCTGGCTGGTTCCCGCTCGTTAAGCTACTGCACAAATCTAATGGATTTTTTATGTTCCACCGCGAAAGTACCAATATGAATAAAATTGGGAATGCACCTTGCCAAAAGGATTTTATTCGTGCGTTATAAATCAGATTTTATTTTTATCGTTCACGTCAAAGTGACTTGTGCAGATTGCTTTTAGTATATCCATTCGGAGTATGTAGTAGCAATTCATGTATCACATAAATATTATAAAAGCAAAAAGGTGTGTCTGTGTATGTTGCCACTCACTTCTAATACGGCTGTACGGATATAGATAGAACTTACATATTTACTTAGCTCCTGGATAAGGATATTTTGATACTTATAATTCTTGTTATTACACAAAGAAGCGCTATATTAGCGATTATTTTCAAAAGGTGATAGCCATAAACTGCTGTACCTTAGGTCCGTGGTTCGATCGAAATGCATCGGTTATAGTAGTACATGTTCCGTAACAAACCCCAAAAAAAAAGATGATTCGCACGCAAATGAAGGGATGGATTAGGGTTTCACTTCTTATCAAAATTATGATAAACCATTTCCTTGATTGCAATAGGTATCAACGATTTTCATACAAACGTAGTTCCACCATATTTTAAATATAGTGCATGTTTTAAATATGGTACATATTTTTTTTATATGGTACATATTTAAAATATGGTGGAACTACTGGAAAATATGGTGGACTGCTCAAGCTGTTTTAAATTTAGCATGCTTATTCTTGAGCCTCATGTCTATGCTCCTGATTTGTCAGTTTTACGTATCATGAGTTGGCAGAAATAATGTCCGTACTACATGCTGACGACATTGTTTTGTATCTTAGCAACAAATATATTAATTATTGGCAAATTAACTTAAGAGGATTATATAGCGCGTACTTCTCCATTCAAAAAGAAAAAGCTCTTTTCTACCTCTTAATATTTCCCGATTTCGGTGATATTTGTGTTCATATATTGAACATAAATCATTGACATGAGAAGCATAAGTATTCTGCTTTCTTTAAAAATTTAAAGTTATTTAGAAAACTTGAATAAATAAAACGTACAAGCCTAGTCAATGATATGTTCAATACATGATAGCAAAAATCTCCGAAATCGGGCAATATTAGGGGAAGAAAAGAGCTTTTTCTTTTTGTATGGAGAAGTACGGGCTATATAATCCTTTTAAGAAATACGCTAAAATCTATGATTTTCAAACTCAGAGCTATAATATGAACTGTCGGGTAACTAATAAAAAAATATGTTTATTTAGTGTGGGTCGTAAAAATAATAATATATCCATTATCATTATCCTTCAGTTTACTCAATTCTTAGTAAGATCAACACTCTCATAGAGACTCGTTTAAATAAGTATAGGGCTGAAATTGTAATGGATTCCATCACATATGGCAACGAAGCGACTGATCGATTGGCTAAATTAGCAGTGACAGAGGGAACTGATGTTCACGATCAGTTTAATGAATATTTTTATGAGAGAAGCGAAGAAAAATACATTTTGCACTAAACCATTCAATGTTAGCCTCCTCGAATACCTTGGTTTGTCTTTTTTAAAATAAGTAGGTGGTACGAGTATTATGTTAGGTACGAGTAACTTAACGCATAGAGAATTCGCTCTAGACACATACTGTAACAGCCGGATCGTCCACTGCTGAACACAGCCCCCTATTATGTGATCCCTAATACGCCTGCCAAGCGTGGGGATTATGGCAAATACCCCCTTATTTGCCATAATCCCCATGCTTGGTAGGCGTCTTAGGTATCGCAGTGTAAGTTGGCAGTTCTTTAGAAGGCACTGCTGCCCACCTTCCAGTATTTTTCCCTAAGTCGTCTCTTACGACACCTACGACATGATTTAGAGAGGTACAATTGTAACCCGGCACCCCACGGGGCATTCTATCGAAAAATTCTGGATACATACTATCGAAATTTTGTTTTTATCTGTTACAAAAGAAACTTCACATAATTGCGAGACGTGGGGTTATAAGTAGAAGACGTAGTTACATATTTTCTTTGTGGAATGTGTTTGGAACCAAACAACAAATGAGGTATAGATGCGGTCACTTAGTTTGAACATATGTTTTGATGTGGGAGTGTACACGAGCTGTTTTGTATAGTTATTGGCCACGTCATATCTTCAAATTCATATTTCGACAAATAAGTATTCACATTGAAAAATAAACAGTATTCCCATTGATATGATTAATAGACAATTAAACGGGATTTGGCAAACCAGGAGCCTAGAAATTAGTGTCAACGTTTGTACGGAAAGCGTATATACCCGGCAAACAGCCAGCAGCAGAGACACACGAGTATCCTTGTCTAATTACATACTAACAAAAAATTATATATATATGTGTATTTAAACCGCCAAACGATAGCTACCCGTAAAACATGCAAACATCTAGATATGTACTGACTACTGGGTGGTGGAACGCGAGCCGTGTACTCTCATTAAAACTTTCCTCAGGCTGGGCCTGCACGTGTTTTTAATTTTTATCGAGAGCTCTCGTCGTTAGGCGGCAAGGGGGCGCGTGCTGCGGCTCCGGATGCTTTGATTGCGGTAATGACGTCTCTCGCTCGCCACTCTCCACTTGTCTCCTCTATCTTCAAATGATTATTTCTTCGCAAATTAATGACACCACGTATTTTAATTACGTGACAACATAATATACTCTTTATGAACATGTCTTGAGGTTTTTACTCTGATTATAAGATCTAACCTCAATGCCAGGTTCGTACTCGCCTTAATTATGATCCTTTTGATATAAAAATATAAAAAAAACTCAAATTAAAAAGTTCAACGTTTTTCTACTTTAGGTAAGTAATACTTTCTTCCATGCATGTATTTCTTTAGTAAGTAAAAGTTTTGCTCTTCGCAGGATGGTGTCTAGGTGGAAATGGGCGCTACGTGCGACCGAACGAAGCGTTTAAAGTTGGGGTACTTGTTAAGCACTTCAGATGTTATTCACAATGGGGAATGTTAGAATCTGTTGAAATTGAATATAAACATATTTTACGACTTTATAACGCCAAATTGTCAATATAACCGATACAGATAATCTGAGAACATGGCAGTTCTTTAAACAAACAGGAACAAAAACGCCTTTACATGAATATTTAGTAGTAAAGCTATGTGTGTAATTTAAGATTATATATGTACTAATGTCATTGATATGTACATATTTTTTTTCGACAAATCATATAAGCAAATTATTGCACCTTTATAAGGTCTAGGAAATCATGGTATTTCTAAAAATATAGCAGAGATGTGACACCAAGCTATGCGCTGCCATCTATTTTGCACCAACTAACTGCTTTTGAGTAAGGTTAGCACCCTAGACAAGACGCTCACTGGTAGTGTCCTAAAGTATTTTTGCAACTTGGAACAGGCAGTGGTTGGAAGGATGACAAAGTGATTTCATGACGTACCTGAGCAGGCCTGGCTCTCTTCTATCTAGGTATAAAGCTACAGGTGCATCAGCATATCCATCCGGACGGGATTATTCTATGGTGCGTGCCGCGTCAGAAAGATCAGAGTATGCGATAGAAAGAGAGATGCCTGGTAGGTGTATATAAATATTAGATACTGCGTGCTTTGCGAGCTGAAGTGCACTTTGTTGCGTTGTAGTTAGTCGCTTATTTATTTGAATGTCTTTGCGGGGTGAGGTGATCTTTCTCGTTCTTTTTATTCTGAGACCTGAGTAAATACAGATGCATTTTTTGTGAATTGTCGTTGTTAATATACTCGTAGTTTATGGGAATGAGAAAGTGAATGAAACTATCATTGTCGTTAAGAAATTGCATTTTGTTTAGTCTGAGAACTAAGGCAATGGATGCTCTGAGCAGCAACAATATCCACAGCCCAAACATAGAACATAGTGTTGCTACACAATAGGCGTACAACATGGTTTGAAGGATATGGGTGCCGATGAATTTATAAGCACATGATACTTAACAATTCAGGGAGAAGGGGACGGTTCACCAATTGTGACAAATTCCATCTGTTAAAGACAGAGGTCGCCGCTTAACATCAGGTAGGCCTCGTGCTTGTTCCATCACGATAGAATAATAAAAAAAAACAAGACCCAGTAACATCTTAACACCCTCTTTATCCGAATCTCTCCTTAACCGAAAAGTAGGGAGTTAGCATCAAGAGTCATAGCCCAAAACTTTCTACAGCATAATAATATCTTTGTGTCGTCTTTTGTGATAAGAGAAAACATATCGTGCCGACCCACACGATATGTTTTCTTTGACAGATGAGTGATAAGGGCAGGAACACGATGATATCCATCCATCTTCACACGTAGATTTTCAAAGGCAAGTAAATATCTAAGCTTTTAAATCAATATTTGAAGAAGCGTATACTAGGTTTTTAGTGCTCTACTGACGGTGAGCGTTGTCGCCCATCAAGCGTAGCTATGTCAATGAAAAGCTCTACGGCGTAGAACAAGCAACTAAGACTCAAGTAGGTCCTTAGACCGAACTTATTAGTAAAAAATCTTCATTGCATGGGGGTTACCCCAGTTCTTTCACAGTTATTTAAAAGTTTTTTCTGCCGCTATTTTGAAGATCTTATTTGGCATACTAAGAGATTAATAATCACAGACATAACAGAGAAGCTTTTGAACACGACTAAGTCCTTGACGGTAAGTAATATTTCCTAGCAAGAAAAAATATGTCAGAGGTAAAATAACTGATTAGTAGCCAGGTAGGCGTCTAGAATGAGACAAGGCGACAAGAGAGAAAGTAGATGCATACTTTTATAAAAAAACATATCGAGAATCCTGTATTCCTTGTAGGTATGTAAATAGCAATGTTTCGTCAAATGTAATTGGTCCCATGTGACAGTCTGTTGCTATCTAATGGTGACAGTTCTAGACTCAAAAATCTACTAAAATTTACAACATACACACCAACGAAGAAATTTCTAAAAGTTAAATCTGGCATGGGGACTGGTTTTCTGGAATAGGTAGTATTCCAGAAAACCAGTCCCCATGCCCCCATGCCAGATGATGCCACTTTGCCTTCGGTTTGAATCGATCCTAACGTTTGTACTAGTCTGTCGACCGATCGGTGGTATGTAGCACCAATATTCTGTCGCACTAACGTTCATCGCATATACAATTTTTGGCAGAGGAATTCCACGAAGCATCGATCTTGCACATTAATAGTTCGAACTAAGGTGACGAACTCATTTGAAAAAACTTATACCTACCAAAAATCATTAGAAATACATTTAATAGTTACAACGTATATGTATATAGATTCTGTATCGAAACATTTTTTGCTTTCCAGAGAATTAATTAAAATTAGTATATAGTATTAGTAATTTTAATTAAGTAGACGACTTTCATGGAAGACAGTAATGAGATATACGGTCGCACATCATGAATAATATCTCTTGTTGTTCTCCGTCTAAAGAGATAGAACGAAGATTTTTTATTATAATAAGTTACTGGCCGTTGCTTAATACGCCGCGCCGGCTGACGAAAAAACAAAACAAATGAAACGCGCAAATAACATGAACTAAATGAAATATATCTCTCCTAATATATAAAATTCTCGTGTCACAGTGTTTCTAACAAAACTCCTCCGAAACGGCTTGACCGATTCTTATGAACTTTGGTGGGCATATTCGTTAGGTCTGAGAATAGTCCGTAAACAATTTTTCATACGCAATTTTTTTTCGTTTTTTTTTAAATTAATCTATTTAATGATTTGGCATTAAAAATACATACAATCTTAATAGTCACTCTTCTACCACCAACTCCTATTTTGTAAACGCGATAACACTACTTTCATAATTATCTACTCGTGGCGGTCGATAATTGATCAGTTACCGATCAGTTGTCCCCGCCAGGCGTCTTCTCACCCGCAAACAGCACAAAGTAGGGATGAGAACGAAGCCAGTGCCCTATCTTTCTTACGCAATAAGCTTTATCTCACTAAAGTTTAGGGCCTAAACCGTTTTACTAATACTTTTTTCCTAACGATTTCACTATCAATACGGTCACAAATGTCGACGGATATCCAATGTTTTGTTATTTTTATAGGCCGTCATCGTTCACAGTGCTCTATTCCTCTTTCACTCATATACCACATCTCTACACACTTACAATAAGTAAGTTAATTTTTAATTGACTCCCAAAGAATTCTATAGAAATAATTTATATGGCAAAACAACATTTGCAGGGTCAGCTATTATAGTCTATATAATTCATGACATAATAACAATAGTATGTACATTCGCTGCACAGACCATTCACAGGACACTTTCCCAAAAAAGAGTTCCTGTTGTAGTGAAAGTATGAAATTAATATCAGAAGCAGCATAATGTGACTAAATGAAAGTTTATTTACAAACTGTAAAGATCTAAACGAGTATCTTTTGTTTTTTTCCATAGAGGCAAATGAAAAGTAAAGTTATCATAGTAAAATAGCTAGCTAAATATTAACACGGTAGCTAAATATTTTTCTAGGGCGACCTTTCTTTAACGAAGTTCTTGCTGCGCTCAGGATTCTACTTTAGCAAACTGGATTTCAAATACACCCTCGTCGTAAAAATATTATTTTACTCTCTTATTAATACCTGAAATTTACTGTTTGGTGTAGATCTTATTTCAACTCTGTGATAAATAAATTATTATTTTCTAATATCTCTTCAATGGTTCAGGCTAGACTATCTATCTAAAAATGAAATGCAGATGTATGATGCACCAGGGTAGCAACAAATCCTCTTAGTCACGGTCAGTGGCGGCGCCTGCCAGCGCACGGCAGCACAAACAACTCTAATGGATTTTTCATGTCGATTGAACATACCGTTTAAATCCTATGTGTGGAATATAGTGGAAAAGTTCATCATGGATTTAGCCTATAATTTATTTTCATCTCACATTTATTTAAAAATTAACTCAGCTGGGGATTAAACCTAGTTTTACGCGACGGGCGCTCAAGTAACTATCAACAAAACACAATATGTTAACGATTTTGTTACATATGGTTTGCTATATTCTATTTTATTTGCCACGATTTCTACGGTTTTCGATTTAACTAGCAATCTATGTATGTAACTATTCTGTGACGCACGTGGCCAGATTATTTAGAAATACAATAAGCACTAAAAGTACAATGCAAACTGTGAACGATTTGTTTTGTTTACACTTCATAATGAACACCATTAAATGTCACTTGACACCTGCGCATGGTACAAATCAAAATGTAAATTAGCCTTTAAGTCTCTATTAGCAGAACGATATGCTTTTTCTCCGATTGGTTTATTATTTATATATCTGAGTTTTACGGAAGCAAGTCTACGAGGCCTTATTTGAACATAGCATGATTTTCCATATCGTCTTAACCATTAATAATCATTAAGGATATCGTCGGAGGCCTATTGTAGCCGCCGGAGGCGAACACGGCAAATTATGACATTAATTTTATAATTATTATTCTGTAGCCCACAATAGAGGGCGCACAAAAACATGTTAGCTTCCCTTTGTTAACGGCGAAACAATGAATAATTGTTGCAAAGTTTGCAAATGACTCGGGAAAAATCTGTCACAACTTTTAGGCGAAACTTTGAGAAAAGTTTCTAATCATTCTTACAACCAACATTTCTTTTTCTACTAACATAAATTACGGGTATAACTACGGGTACCTTAGGTTAAAATAGTGTTTTAATATCCTTTAATTTCATAACAAATTTTGAAGCACTCGTTGCAGAGTTTTCGTAATCTGTCGTAACCGGTGCAATGTTCGCTTCAGTCATGACTTGGATGGGTGACCGCTATTGGCATTTAAGTATTATACTAAGAAGTGCATCCGTGCTTTCGGCGGGTACGGTTCTTTGTTGTCGATGGAATTAGTTATAACATAGTCCGAGAAGTAGGGCATGTTGTTGATGCGCACCAGGATAGCTACTACTTCTTCAGTAGAAAAGTCTGTTGACAAGTTCCTAACAGTGAGTTGCGGCTGTCCTTCAGAGCCAGTTCTCATTCTAGGTAAAGCCTGATAACCACCTTCGACCACATCACCACTTAACATCAGATGACATTGTGGTCAAAGAATATCTATCATAAGCTAAAAAAACAATTGTGATTGGATCTACTAGTTATTTAGAAATATACTGTTTACAAAACATGTGACAGTCAGTATATAAAAATATTATTTTTATGACATGCGAGATTTAGTCCCCTCCTTTTGCCACTTAATTGAATACTTTTTCATTGAATTTAATTTATAGTTTATTTGTATAATTATTATATTATTTATGCATAAGACAAAATAAACCTTAAAATAAATTCAATTTCAGTGATTAAATTAATAAGGATAAATTTTAAATGATAATTTTATTGTTACTAAGTTACTTTCACAAGTAGTTTCGTTCCTAATTTTTTTACTATAGGAACTCGAGCTATTGCGATTAACTGTGTGCTAATAATCTATGTATGATTGGTGTAAAATATAATATGGTGTATGATTGTTTATGCAGATATGGGGGTTTATTTGATAAATAACTTTGAGACAAAAATCGAGTCCATTTTCTAAATCTGTCGTAACCATATAATATTACCCATAATAGTCCAGTCAGTACAAGGCCTTGAGTACAAGGCATGTTCGTATATACATAGGAGTAGGTACATGCCTTATACTTATAGGTACTCGTAAGTAAGGTTATTTAATAACATTTACCAGGTACGAGTACAAGGCGTGTACTCTTACTAAACTTAGCATTATAAAATGACTTTTCATGCCTAATTACACAGTACACACCCATCATTGTAATGAAACCAAGGTAGTTTTTAATTGCACGAGATCGTCCATTTGCACTTCAGTATGTGATTATGCAACCTATGTACAGATTTTATGATCTAGATGTGACAGGAATAAATAGATATTTAATACAAATATTAACTGCCACCGTTTAATACATTTAATAATAATAGATATTTTAATCAGTGGCTCAATTTAATAGTAAGAAAAATGGTTTAGAATTGTTACAATTCTCATAACACCTGTCAATTTACGATAGTATAGTACTCGAAACTCAGGATTCAAAGCGGTAGGTAGTGTTTTTTTTTTTAAATATGCTTTATAGGTCTGCCTTTGACCATTATCTCACCTGATGGTAAGTGATGATGTGGTCGAAGATGTTGTTCAGGCTAACCTAGAATTACTGGCTCTCAAGGACAGCTGCCGGAACACACCGTTAGGTGCTTGGCGACTGATTTTCCACCTGAGGGTGGTAGCTAGCCAGGCGAGCTTTCGCAAAATGCCCTTCCACCATGCTATAACGACTGCCATCCTAAGACAACAACCGGGACCGACGGCTTAAGGTGCCCTCCGAAGCACGGAAGCGCTCAGTAGTAATGTCACCAGCGGTCACTCATCCAAGTCATGACCGAGGCGGACGTTTCTTAACTTTGGTGATCGGTTTAGAATGGCTAAGCAAACTTCGATACGAGCGCTTCAGGATAGACTGTCGTATTAGAATTTATATAAAAAAACTTTATCAAAATAGCATTTATTAAGCTATTTTAAATCCAAAAATTCAAAAGCAACACTTTATACCGAATAAATTTTAAACTCGTACGTTGTTTCAAACCATCTGCCCCTGCTTACTCATTCGCGTTCGCAAAGTTTCCGCCTCATGATTACGGTTTGTAGCGAACAAGACCGCTAAATGCGGTAATTGCCTGTCCTGATAACTATCAGGCACTGCCTTATTCATGTCCAGCACAGTTTAGACGATAGTTCAGGGCGAGCTGATGCTAATATAAGGCTCTGTAAGGTCTTGGAGGCTGTGTGCGCGACGGCGGCGCCATGTACACTGTCACGTTGCCTGTCTTTCTGGTGCTGCTTGCTTTTGGACATTGTGAAAAGCAAAAACCGGTTAGTGTGTTTATAACTATTCATTTGAAAAAGAAACCATGAAATTTATCTCACATTAAACTATTGAATAAATTAAAAGCCAAAATTTCTTGGGAATGATCTCGTTAGTAGAATTTTCAGTACTGTATCAGCCGGATTGTCCACTGCTGAACACAGCCTCGAGGAGATTTGCCATATTCCCCACGCTGGCAAGGGGATCGCAGTTTTAAGATATAAGTTCCTTAGAAAGCGCTGCTGGCCACATACCGGTATTTTACTTATAGTCGCCTCTTACGACACCCACAGCTAGCAACCCCGAAAATAAATTCAGGACATGGAAACCTTTAGATTAAGCTTTCATTTTAATATATGAGTAAAAATATTGTTTCTCATAGTTTTGTCAGTTCGAATACCCTGTTTCCCTGGTTTATGTCCGCCAATATGATAAGGCCGTTCGCATTGTGACGGCAATTTTCCGCCTTCAAGTATCAAGTGTATTTTGTCCCGTCAATTTGTCACGAGAAGAACTTATGTGGAGTTATGTAACGCACCCGCGGCTTTGTTGATGGATGAGCGGCGCGGCACGCACGCTGCTGACACTTGCTCAAAGTTGGTGGCGAATACCTAATGCGAGTAGTGACTCTAGCTCTAGGGCGCTTTTCCATACTACTATCTTTAAGATCACTCGAATTAAAGGACTTGATTTTTTTTGTATATCACTGATAAAAATAGCCGCAATGTTTCCATAAGAATTTAAAAAAAAAATTATAAAAGAGAAGGAGTTTGCCGATGGAGTGGATATTCAGTTGTAAACATTTCTAAAGCGCATTTTAGTCCCACTGCAAATAATATGATAAAATTTGACCTCTAAAGTTAGCTTTTTTATGTACCTTGTATTTCTATATAATTATGTATGTAAAAAATCCTTGTTTAGGAATCAACTCTGTATTGTGGGCCCTTACAGTCCTCAAATAAAATCAGCCTTGACTTGTACCTCAAAATTTGAAAAGAATGTATTTAAAATATTCAGACCCTTGATTTCATTATATGTATTTATCTACATTACCAACAAATATTTAGTCTGTAGCACTAAAACTATTTGATTAGATGGTGCCACAAGAAATAAACATTTTTTACGTCAAGGGCGCTATTTTATGTCCAGAGCAGAGCGAAGGTTTCTATAGTAGAATCCTAAACGCAGCGAGCAGTGATTTAATAATAGTATTAACAAAAAAATCATAATAACTAATTTTTTTAAATAAATTGCTTAGGAATAACCCTTGACCTTTTATTTTGCTGCTTTAAACAGACCGCATTCGGGCTATCTCTATTTGTTTTTATTTTCGTATAACCGGCCAGTTACTTTTTTATGATAAACGATTTCCCGAAAAAGTTTTGACAATAATATTTAGTTTGAAATTGTACATGTAAAATTTTCATCTTTGGCATTCGTAGAGTTGTAAATTCAAGCTACGCAATTTTTCCACTAAGCGTCCATGCAACCCGTAGAAAGAGTATAGTAATAGAAGCGCTATGAGCGTATATATAAGGGATAGCAATAGTTTATGACGTTGTTTATGGAAATGCCAGGTGAAAAATTTAACCATATTGATGGGGTAAAAAGCAGCACTAGATTTAATTAAATTATGATAATCATGAATACCGGCCCGACCTAGGTTTATATGATCATCACATACTCAAGTTGTTGCCAATCTCCAATCACTATAAAACCTAAGTTTGATCATTATTGGCTATGGATTTTTATGATTGTTTATAGAATTTAAACTAACGTTGTAAAAAAAATTTACAACCGAAGATATGTTTTCCTTTTTGGCTTTCTTTGAATCGTCTAAATATGGGAACTTATTACAATCATGTCATGTAACAAACACCCAGTAAACTGGAAGTATAGAACTTACAGGAATAAATAGTGTTGGAATTGAGTTCTAAAATAAGTTACATTATGCGAAAGCAATGAGATTCAAAATGTTCGGAGCATATTCGAGCATTACGTACTAGCTGCCAATTTTTGCGTCCGGTCAGCAAAATCCATATAATCATCTCGTATTTAATTTTTTTTTTTTAAACTGGTAACATTGAAATAATACATAATATATTAAAGTAAGTACGAAAGTTTTGGCAGAAAATTTTATGTCGCACTATTGTATTTTTACTAAAACTTGCGTATTCTCGAATAACCATAAATTTCTAGACAACATGCGAGTGAGAATATGCAGTTAATCTTTACTTACCTTGTTGCCTAAGCCTCTTGATTTGGACTTGACTGTGACAGATTTTGACTGTTTCAGCACAGTCATGACTTAATTTACTATAGTAAATAATATACTTCAACATTTTTTATACTTGATCTAAATAGACAAAATGTATGGAGTCAAAGCATTAAAAATTTAAACCATTGTTAGTAATATAAACAATGGCTTAAATGTACTTTTAACTTTTCCAAGTTTTTAACTTGGACTGGAATAATAAAAATGGTTTAAAAATAAAAATAAATTTAAAAACGTTATTTTCCGTAGGGTAGGTAAGCTAAGTATAAACTTGTCGAATATATTATGGGCGGTGGTTTTCGTGAGATAAATAAATAAATTAGTATATTTTACGGGTAAACTACTTTCTGGGTAATAGTATCCCTAACTCGATGAAAACCCTAATAATTAGTGAAGACGCATGAACATATTGTGGTCACGTGTAAGCCAAGACTATCTTCTCGTGTCGGTAAATACGAGAAAAGAATTGCAAAATTCACATAGATTAACTAGTCATCGTGCATCTGTTGGGATCCAGTGGTCATTGGCTCCCAACAGATACAGGGGTATACCCGAAAAGTATAAAAAATATTGATATCTGTCTTTCTATTATTGCGGTTATTGCATGTGCATTCTACTCTCATAATTAGTACAATTCATTAAGCGGATTCTATTACTATAGTCTTTCTACGATGCAACCTATATGGGCATAAATATCTGTGGCACAGTACATACATATTACCTATTAAGCTTATAAGTATACTGAGTGTGTACTGATCCTACAAAGTGGCTGGACCATACTAAATCAAAGCCGCGGAAAGAGCCTCAAAATTAAACCCTCATCTCATCTCCATTGTCAATGGAAACCAACTCCCACCATTTAAATGAATATTTAACGTTATGATACAAGTTGATGCGGATCGGGTTGGTCTCCTCGGAATCACGACTTAATATTTTCTTTGAGAATGTTATATTATTTTTAATATTGAAACGACTTAGGAGGAGGACACCCGTGGGGCTCGGGCCTCACAAAGGAAAGTGCGTGAAGCTCTGAGGGGAGATGATGTATGTGATATATTCACTAAAACGGGAAAATATGTACATAAAATGTATGAGACTACTTGACACGTGTAGACTCGTCGAATAAAAATATTAAAATTGAGCAAGAATATTATTACGTTCCTTCCTACCTACTTTGGCCCTTTTCAGGTGTAATAAACACATGAAAATACCAATCTTTTCCGAGTTTCGAGACTAGTAGTTTTAGCACTCACGTAATGTTATAAGGTTTTGTTCCAATTTGTCTATTAGGGGACGAGCTACTATACTACTACAAAGAATAGTTCTAGACTTCAGTTTGGTATAGAACATGTCTTTGTAGAAAATTAAATAACTCCAACCTGGGTATCGAACCCTAGACCTCGAGGTTTCAAAGCAACGCAATATGACCAACGAAGCAGTTGAATATAATACCTATAAATCCTAGCCAATTCTTGCGATCTCTTAAAATTCATCTCTAATTTTATTTTAGAATATTTTAAATAGTAATTTACATGGTGCTCTTATTGTTGACAGGCGTTTTGCTTACCACATGACGGGTAACTTGTCCGTCTCATCAATTATGATGTTAAAGAAAATATTCAAGGCTTAAGAGTTCACAAAGTGGCCGCTCGAAAGAACTCTCTTGTGACCAATTTTCGATTCTGAAGAATTTCTAAGTTTACAGGTTCGCACTACACCAAATTTGTGTTTCAGGTGTTCAGCGAGGATATCAAAGAAATAATACAGACGGTTCACGACGCGTGTGTCGTGAACACCGGGGTCACGGAGGGTGAGTGCTCAAAGGACGTTTTATTCCGTTTGTAGGTAGGTTAGCATGCGAGTGACGCGAAACAATCGACGCGGCTAAGCTTTGCGTCACAGTACAAGGAACCTTCAGAAATGGCAATTATACAGTTATTTTGATTTCTTTAAACATAACCATATCGTTTTAAAAAAGGCACGTTTTGTCAGATTTGTTTTTGGACATAAGTAAAAGTTTTTTTTAATTTGATTGTGACGGAACAAACACGATGTCCACCTTGATGTTAAGCAGATTAACATCTGCCTATAACAGATGCATTTTCGTCATGTGACGAATTGCACTGCCCCCGTTACACTGATACATATAGTTGTTGAGTCTCATGTGCCCGTAATTTTTCTGGCTCTCAAGGACAGCTGCCGGAACACATTGTATTTGTAGCTATCCAGGCGGGTATTCGCAAAATGCCCTTCCACCATGCGGTACAGCTCAAGCCGGCGGTCTCAAGGTGGCGAGCCTTTTGCCATCTACGGCCATGTTACCAGACTCCGGTTGCTACTGAACATTTCTTTGTCACAATATTTTGAAAAATTGTCCGATTCGGGTATCTAACCCTGGACCTCAATATTCCAAAGCAACGCAATGTGCCACCATACACGACATTTATCACATGTTCGTTAAAGGAGCAAAAGAGGTATTTTATGATAAAAGTGGTATTTACAAAGTAGTGCGACTATAGCCGGGACTGCTTAAATACTACAGAATAATCGAAATACAGTTTGATCGACCGAGATCGAGTTCAACTTTGGTAAAATGCTAATTAATTTTTAATACTACGTGTGTGTATGTATATATGTACCTATTTTATATAGTCCGTGACCACTATCTCACCTTATGGTAATTGATTGGATCTGGCTCTTCCAGATAGCTGCCGGAACTCAATAACATCAGTTACTAATTCTTTTAAAAAATTCCTATAGTTAAAATGTATTGGTGCTGACTTTAGTTACATTGTAAAAAAATCGTTCAAATGCGAGACGGACTCGCGCACGAAGGGTTCCGTACCATTAGCTATACAACATTAGACTTCATATTTTAACCTTTTTTGTTTTAACGTGCGCGAGTCCGACTCGCACTTGGCCAACATTTTGTGTTTGTGGTTATAGCGGCAACAGAAATACATCATCTGTGAAAATTTCAACTGTCTAGCCATCACCGTTCTTGAGATACATCCTGGTGACAGAAGGACGGACGGACAGCGAAGTCTCAGTAATGGGCTCCCGTTTTTACCCTTTGGGCAACCCTAATAAACAGTAAAATGTGTCACCTCTATACATTCTCTACTCAATATTGTTTTGAAATACAATGTCTCATGTTTGCGTACATTAAAGAGTCTTTATTCTACTTGCCCCCAGAGGATATAACGAATTGCGAAAACGGCATATTTAAGGAGGACACCAAATTGAAGTGCTATATGTTTTGCCTGCTCGAGGAAGCGAGCCTGGTGAGTTATCTGTCTTTGTTTGTTCCTCTCTCCACCCTTGCAGATAACACCAAAATTAGATACAAACAACCATTTAATTTGCTTAAATGCTTTGAATGAATACTCTTCCAGCTTTTATAGGAAGTTGCACGCAAACTTATATGCTTTTTATACTGCGCTATGCAAGGATTTTGTATTTACATAATCGTTGATGCTTTGACATTTAATTAAATGTGGCCATAAATCTAAGGTGGGTAGGTCCCACGGCCCCATCGTGAATAATCTTAACATATTATGTACATTTTGTTACCTAGTTATCCAGTCGTGTTTTTGAATATGACTTGAAGCATTATAACTTCCATATCAAATACCCAAATTAATTTTGTTGAGAGAATAATATGCACACTTTTGCGGTGATTGAACCCGCGTCTTACGTTCTAAGTTGAAACGTCGGGTCCGATATCAGCACTTGCTGTACGTTTCTACTGTACATTTTCTTTATTTTAGGTAGATAGTTAATTCTTTATTGAAACACCACAAAAGTACAAATTTGAGCCTTACACAAACGCTTACAATAAAGTGACACAATGGGCGGCCTTATCAATGATATAAGCGATGATTCGCTTTCTTATCAAATCTATATTAACATTTAATACTTCTGAATTATAGCTTGAAGTCATAATTCAGAAACAAGAATTGTCAAACTTATATAAAGATTATTCACAATGTGGATGTGTGACCGCCTATTCCCACTGTAATGTACTAACTATAAATACTTTATTTCTAGTGCCACATTTTATTGAAAGCAGGGCATCATGGATTAACATTAGATCTCCTCACGGTCATAGAACATAATATAATAATACTACGTAAGGACATTTTTATTAACATTTGATTATTTTGTTGTATTATTTTTTCAATGTCAGATAAATTTATTTAGGGCCCGTTTCAGAATGTCCTAATAAAGTTTCGGGTTGCTATGCAACACATAAAATAACTGAATGATAAAAATGACAGTTAACATGCAGCGCGTTTCAAGCTTTAACCAATGTAATATAGGCTAAATCGATGTGAGTGAATCGCAAAGATAGTGTTTTGTTTAATAAATATGTTCTGGGTAGTAAAACCGGAACTTACTCGAACATTCTGAAACAGGCCCTTATTGTTTCATGTATATCTTGCAGGCTGACGAAGATGGCATTGTAGACTATGAAATGTTGGTCAGCTTGATACCCGAAGAGTATTATGACAGAACGGCAAATATGATACTCGGATGCAAACACCTTGGTAACTAAACCATTTATGACTCATTATCATCATATTTCTACCCTTAAGCCACTCGTGTGAGGTCTGCACTATATGTCTTCTCTCAGAACATATGAACATAAAACATATACCTATTTTCGTTAATAACGCACAAAAAAACACCAGAATATAATAAAAATGTAAAAAATTTAGGATTTGGTTTTATGGCCTGCTGTCTTACTGACGTCAACTTTAATTGAGAATTTAGCTTTTGCTGTATATCTGCCACAATTATCCAAGGCGGTAGGTGTTTCAAATACCTGGTGTAATCAATGTGCAGCACATTTTTTAAAAACCTTCTTCTAATAGTTATTATATGATTTACGTATAATTACAATATCTATATCTATTAATGTAATATGCTTGCAGATACCCCAGACAAAGATAAATGTCAAAGAGCATTTGACGTCCACAAATGCTCTTATGATAAGGACCCAGACGTAAGTTGCCCTAATATAGTTAATTATTTTCTCAGTTTCTCTTGATGAAATGAGAGTTAACATTAGTGGTGTCTATACAATTATATTATTGGTAAAATGCTAACAACCTCTTAGGGTTGACTTCGCCTAGTACTGACAAATATTTTGAGAAAAAGCAATATTTGGTTTGAACAAACAAAATTATTTTTTTATATTTTTTTGTGTTTTTATGCCTACCAGCCAAGGGCGCCCGCTCCTTTGAATAGAGTTTTAATTATTTACATCGAGCAGAGTAATAAAAATATGAAATAATACATTACAAGCACAAGAGACTTTTAACATCAGGTGGTCCTAGTACCTATTTATTCGGTGAAAAACACAAAAAAAAATAACAAAATAAATTAAGAAAAATATCAAAAATATAATGTTCTTTTTGTTGTCAAAACAAAATAAAACTCAAAATGTTTGTTAGGACCAGCAGAAGTCAACCCTATATTTATGAACCTAAAATTATATGGAAAGAGTAAGTTCACATGATTCTTAAGTATAAAAAATCTATAGAAGCTAATCCATTAAAGTTAAACGAATTCAATGCAATCACCCAGCAGAGAAATAAGAGATATAGATAACTACGAGTATTATCTAGGTTCATTAAAACTAAAAATGACGTCTGCTACATCAAACTCAATATGATTTAGAAACGAGTCAAAGTAGTAAAACAGAATCTGTTCATTTATAGACTTATCGCCACTGCGCCATTTCGAATCTGAGCTGACATTTTCAACAGTTCACTCTCAATACCTCTAGGGCCTGTTATCGTAATAGGTTACTATAACAATAACACCGTGCCATCTTGAAACTTATCTGCTCTTTTATTCATCGAGTTTCAAAGTCGTAGTAATAGAAAAGCATCTGAATTTTAAGAGGTCTTGCGACTTCGCTGGATAAAATTAAGAATTTACCATAGTATCATTTTTGAAGCAGCCTTGGTTGAATGCTCTCTATTTTACATCGAAACTTTGTGGGCACGTCTCCCTTTATAGGTAACGACGATGGGCGGATTTCATTGGACTTAGAAGTTTCTTGCTTTTGCTGCTCAATAAGGAATCAGGCGGGTATAATTCCGTAGACAGATTAAGTCGATAGTCGTAGGCGCAAAAACATACGAAGCATTTTTTTCTCGTGTAATGTAAGAAATAATGCTTAATATCGTTCCTAAAATTGATTTATTCTTGACCATATACTAAATGAAAATTTGGAAACATTTCAGTAAATATCGCCAAAGCTCTCAAAATAAAGCTTAATCTACGAATACGTTTTATTAGAAACTTTTATAACTTATATATTATGGTACAAGGCCATTAATGTAGGGAATGTACAAGTGAGTTTATTTGTTGGTATATATTCCAAAAGTTCATAGTGAAGCTTGCCTACTCGTTCTTAACCGATCAACTGGGTTACGCATTGTTTACTTCGGTAATTATTTGGATGGGTGACCGCTTGTGGCAACTTTCCACTGCGTTGTTACTATTGAGGCCGTTAAGCCATTGGTTCCGGGAGTTATCTTAGGATTGCATTATGCTGGTAGGACATTTTGCAACTTCCCTGGCACGCTTTAGAGTTGTCCCTCCATAAGAAAATCTGTCGCTGATCAGTTCCCCTCTTAGTTTGAGCATGTTTATCACCTTTGATCACATCATCACTAACTATCGGAAGATATTATGGTCCAGATTTTGTTTATATGCAATATAAAAAATATGAAATATATCTTTCATTTAAACATAATCCCCAGAACTGATTTCGGTGAATAGCACATATTATATGCCCCGCACTACCTAGGATATGTTTGTCGTTATTTTAATAATAAAATCGGTCAACTGTGAGTTGGTCACGCACAAAGAGTGTTCAGTGTGTGCCCGTACTTAACCAGTTTTTTTACTTGCTGTTATATGTTAAATTTTGGACTATAATCACACCAAGCTACATGTCCAGTATTACCGTTTTAACGATAGAACAAAAACAAACAACGCAACGTTTAAATAAAAAAACTCGTTTCGTGTATGGTTTCTTCCTTTTATACCTTACGTAGTCTCGTTGTACCATTTTGTCATTCATTATTACTATTTGCTGTTCTAGCAAATAGTCTTTAAAATTTTCAACTAAGTACTTATATCTTTTCCAAAGTTACAGCGCATTGTATGTCGGATAGACGGATTGACAGAGAGATGGACAGCGGAGGCTTAGTAATACCGTTCCAATTTCTAGTAAGGAACCCTAACAATTACCAGGGAGGAAGTGCTCTTACAACTTGGCCCATAACCTATTCATCTCATTTCTTTTTGTTTCAGTTTTACTTCTTATTTTAAGACGCAATCAGCTGACAGTGAGGGGGTCACATATTGATCTAGCTGTATTTAGTTGCATAGTTCTATAATATGTTAACTTGATTTACTAATAAATTGAGTGTTTAATGTAACGCCCGAAACTTGTTTGAACTCGAAATGATTTATCATTTCGTCTCCGAAAGAAAATTAAATGTAGATACTTTATTTTTCCTTTTCCAAGAATAATATGAGGTAGGTAGGTACTTGTAAATAAAGACGTAATTTGGCGTTAGCCGCAGGGCCCCAGCCCGTCTATTTTTTTTAAGAAATCTCGTTCAAATTTATTCAGATCTTGAAAGAAGTATAATGCTTAGGAATTAATTTGGTTCACAAGAAATGAATTTGCTCTGAGAAAAATAAATGACTTGGAATTTTGAGAAACGTAATTGTTATCCTTCACGAGTAATCACGTAAAATTAAATTTGAAATTAGTTGCAAGAAACAAATTTGAATGCCGTTCGTTTGAGGGGAGCCACTCACCAGATTTATTTCCCTAAAATTGCTAGTCACAATAATTTAAAAGCAAATATTCTTCTGACATTGCTTAAGAAATTAATTGAGATAAATTCAGGATAAATTGAAAACAGCGAAAAGTCAAACAAAACAACTGAAGTTATGTATAAAATGAAATGGTGCGATGAATACTTTGTAAAATTTTCCATTTATTTCAGTAGTATGATAATCGTACGTTTAAAAAAGAAACTCCAAACTGTGTACCTAACACCCTACGTTGATAACTCGTAGTAGGAAGTAACTCACAAACCTCAATTACAATAAAAGAGCACGTTATTTAACAGCAAAACGACATTCAAAAGACGGAAAAACCGAGGGTCGGAACATCTGCACATAAAGAGGCAATTTGGAGATTGCCGGGGGCGCACCACGGAGAATTGTACTCAAATGTATTCAAAATTAAAAAATGAAGAAAATATTGCAAGGGAAATTCATTGCGGTAAAATAAACAAGAGTGGCTTGTTACTGTGGACAGTGTAGAGACGATGCGGGCCGAAGTGCGGACCGCGACGACCCGGCCGCGACCGTGGTGATGAGTGGTGCGCGGCTTTACAGCTTGGCCACGGATAAATCGCTTTCAATACATGTATAATCTCTTCAATACAAGCGTCTTCATCATGGACAATATACAAAACTTAATAGCCCGCGAAAAAAATTATGCAGTTCTAATAATACTTTCTGTTATCAATCAATTATTGTTTAAGTGTTACTGTACCCTGATGAACATGGATAAATTATTATGACAATATTGTCTTTAGTATGTGCTTATGGAGGTGAGAACCTCTATTAGCTATCTAAGACAACTAATATCATTCATTACATTTGGCATACAATTTTTTTTACGGTATATTGAAAAAGTAATAAGGTTAGAGTGCACGTAACGCTTTCCATACAATGGTAGTTTCGTCATATTTTAAATACCGAGTATTCAAGCTCTATGAAATTTTGCTTGTATATCCCTAAACCTATGCTTCTGGGTTGCATATTTTTCTATTTATAATTTATTTTACTTCTAAATATCAATAATGAGAAATCCCAAATGAAAAAAAATTTGGCATATTTTTGAACAAACACAGTTAAATTTACGGAAAACCAGAAGTGTAGATATTAGGCTCAAAGACGTGCATGCTAAATTTAACGGAACTTGAATCCTTGGTGGTGAAACTACGTTTGTATGGAAGACGAAACTACTGACCTCCTGGACAATGAAGACTATACTGACCAAGAAGAGGTAGATTCAAGACAACTTACAGACTCTACACAAGAGAGCCCTGCACATAGAGACCACGCTCTTGAACAGTCTGAGAGTAAGCGCTTTGAAGACGCTAAGCCTTTAGAGTGTTCTAATTAAGATAAAGAAAATTTATATGAAGCGTTTTTTTCGTGGACTGCGTCAAGTTTGCCTTAGATAAGTGAATGGGGCTTTAAATTGGGCTCTTTGGAAATAGTGAATAAGTTTACTATAAGCGTTAGTTATTATAAAATTAAATGTTGATAACAAGTGTATATGATAACACAAGATGTTCAGTGATTCACGTGTAAAATACTAATGTACGTACTTAGTATAATTGATTACTTACCAATGTTCATATTTAAAATTCGTAGGTTGGTGGTTAATCATGTTGATGTAAAAATATCGATCACATTATGGGAGTAAGATTTTGTGTATGACGTCGAATTCTTTTTCTTCGAGAGGATTTTATCGTCATCAATAATTATAGATTTCATTTAATACACTAACTACTTTCCATTTCAAGGCCATCCTTTTTTTTTATCGGCGGTATGCCTTTATTAAACAAAATACTACTAACTATATACAACACTACAGCTACTACAATAAAAGCATTTAGACAAACTGTAAGTCATAGCAGACTCGTAGGCAGTCTAAATGCTCCAGCCCACTCCCAGTTGGCAGCGTGCCCAGCATGCTAGCAGCATTGTTGAATTGCAATGCCTATTCGTTGAGACAAATATGTGCCAGCATTTTGATCTTAAACATGAATATCAGATTTCTACATATTATTACATACCTTGGTTACTCACAAAATATCTGACACAAGGTATTCTTTGCAAATACCGCATGATGTCATAACGTGCCGTAAACTAAACGCGTTTGATACCGCGCTAAATAGACAAGAAATCTCCAAACGATGGTAGTTCGCCTTTTTATCGTGTAATCTATCATCGTAAAAGTAAACATTTGAAGGTTTGGCGAGTGTAATGTAAGCCTTCACTACACCATTGAGACCTTCCCGTCATAGCTCTTACATTTACTCAACAGAGGTCATACCTAGGAAGTCGTTGTTATTGCTCGTAAGGCGCCGTCAAATTTTAAGGTGCCACGCAGAGTATCATTTCACCATCTTTCCTGATAACGTGACCCGTCGCGTTCTTGTTATGTTTTTAAATAGTCATAGAGTATAAAAGTTAGATAGGTATGCTTATAATGCATACATTACTAGTTATATCCATAGAAATGGTATTCATATTGTATACCATAAACAACTCAAGTTTTTGCAAAACATTCTCATAAAGAGCATTCCTCGATCTATGAAGGATTCACTATCAAGGAGGGTTGGCGTTAGGAATGGGGTACAAAAGTGAAGCTTACTCGTATACCTATATAAATACAATGCGGCTGCATGACATAAGAAATTGTGTGCATGTTTAAATAGTGAATTAAAGGTCGAAGAAGGGTAGTAAATGATGATGATGACATAGGATGTACATGAGTGCAAGGACTATGAGTACCGGAAATGGCTAAAGTCTACATGTAAGGCGGATATTGCAATTTGGCGCTGCGGCTCGGTAACGACGAGGGCTGACTGCGGCCGGTACGTGCGTTGGTTTTACTAGCTGCCTCGGCTTTTCACCACCGAACACTAAAATTTCTGGCCTTTGGAGTTTCGGACAACTTGCAGGACAAATTACTAACGAAACATTAGGCTGCGTTAATTTTTCTTTGCTGGAGATTGGGAATTGGAAGCGATGAGTTGGAGGAATTGTTTATTACTCGTATTTATTATCCTATATCTCAGCTTCGATGTTCATTTTAAGGTAGGATAATTTTCCTAATAGATATCTATAAAAAGAAGTTCACAGATTATAAAACACCAAACTTAGGAGGTATATCACAATTATAGGCACGCTCCCTTTTGAAATAGAAACCACTGCCAAGTCGAAATTTTTTTTTCACCTGCTGATTTTATTCGTAAAAGCCATATCTATTTTTAGCTAGCTATCACCCTCAAGTTGAAAATCTGTCGCCAAGCACCTAACGGTGTGTTCCGGCAGCTGTCCTTAAAAGCCAGTAATTCTAGGTCAGCCTGAAGAACATCTTCGACCACGTCATCACTTACCATCAGGTGAGATAGTGGTCATAGGCTAAACTATCAGGCATAAAAAAAAGTATAACTTATCGAAAACTAGCTAGAACTCACGTGTCGTAAGATTCTTACCAGTTGACTGTTTTGAATTACTTCGTACGGGAATAACGATTGGAATCCTACGAAGTGCTACAGCTACGAAGTACAACGAGGCTACGAGCGGTCCACGCTACGGTGCATCCAGTCCAGGGCCAACAGACCGACACTCAAATTATTCCAATGCGCTTCTCTATTCGAATATTAATGGGTTCAACAGAAATAGCGTATAAATTCGATAATCGCTAACAAACAGAGGCGAGTAACAAACCGGACCGGTTATCGGACCGCACTATAATGTTAGCTAATATTACTGAACTGATAATATATTTTTCTCAAACATGCTTGGAAATGTGAGCATTATTTTGACAACCTTCTTCGATATAAATCGAAATTGCTGTACTGGCCAAATACATGCACGCAGCGGCCGGCAAAAAATATATGAAAATCTATATATGTCGTGTCTAGCAGCCAAATAAATTGCATAGTAAACTGATATCTGTCGTGTAATTTAAAAATGGAACGATCTTTTACTTCGAAGCATGGTAACCAAGGAGGTAACTTATCAAAGGTTTTATTTAAATTTATATCTGGCTTGCAAATATAACGCTGTTTATTGAAAAATTGTACATTTAACAACTGTTTCTTCAAATAAAAAATTCTGTCTAGGTACTACTTTGTTTTAATTTCCGCGCATTATTTGAGAAAAGCACTATACAAGCCTTAGCCACAGCTAGGCATTGATGGACTTACGTATGTGTTTACACGTTCGTCCATCAATGCCTCCTTTGCTGGCCGCTGCAGTAATGTACTATTAAAATTAATGGGGTCAAAATGCGGACTTTAAAATTTTGAGCGAAAGGCCACTTTGTAAATATTGCCCATTAGTCAGAGCCTGGATCACAGCAGTGAAGAATGTATAATTAAGACATCTTGTTGAGAAATCTGGCAAACTATCGCCTGTATGTCCCGAGAGCCCAGGCGGAAGTGTCTATACACAAACATTGGGATGTTTGGTGTATCATATGATAGAAGGAGAATGTATTGCCATTAATCGTCAAAAATATATAATTATTTACTCAGTATTATATAAATAGCATTGACACATGCAAAGCAAAAACAGAAGAATATCAAACAGAAAATTTAACTTCCAACAGGACTTGAACTTGCAACAGCAGAATACCGTCCATGCATAGCCAATTAAAAAGGACATAGTAAGTATGTATGAAGCTATTTTATTTTTAGAAGAAAGTAACTAATATGTAAAAAATAAAAGCTTAAACACCACTTTTGTATATCTAAATACTGAAATACAATAGATATTCATAAAAATAATTTTTGTTCATATATTTTGATGTTTCGTAAAAGTTGTAGATTTACTTCAATCGTTTCAGTCATTTTATTTGATTTTGCCTCAACTAAGATAGCATTCTAACAATGCAGTAGAATGGGAAACAATTAGCAACATCGGAAGGTTAGTGAAACAAGCAATTATCCAAATAAATTGAGTTACGTCGGTGGCGCCGTGTCATGGCCGCGGGCCCCTCTAAGGAAGCGCCTTATGTCCTAGCCACGGGGAGTCAGCAGTGTTTTGAATAAGGTGCCTGGTTTTATATTTAAATAAATTATATGGTAGTCTTCAGTTGATGTATATTTGTATAAGTGGTAGTAAAACAAGCAATTATGTAATTAAATTGAAACTCCTCTCCGATGTCGTTCTGTGGCAGCCAGTGGGAAACCTCAAAGACAGAACGGAATTTTCTATAGAATTTTTTCAACTGGTTAACGGGAATAAGCACAAAAAATTACTATGGTTCGAATCTTACTGTTACATGCAGTAGGTTAATTCGATGCTTCAAAGAAGTATTTCAATTAATTTGAAAATCGAACGATGGTCCTTAATAATTATCATAGATATCGTAGTAGGATTACTATTATTGTAATATTAGGATTATAGACCGAAATAATAACATCTTGTTTAAGGATTTCAAAATATAAACGTATATTATCCTTTTAATGTCACTAGGAAGGTTATATATCTGACTCCTACCACAGGTACAAACAAGAAGAACGAAACTGTAGATGGCGCTTCAAAACAGGTATTCAATCAAATGACATACGATTAATTTTTGCATGTAGTATAAAATAAATCAACAATTATATGTTCTACAATTATCTGTGACAATTTTGCATAATACACAATAAGGTGCGTTGGTTTTATTAAAAAAAAGAAAATAATTGCTGGCAATTAAACTCATGCCGCTTATTTCAAATGTACTGATTACCTTTATGTACGATCGACGTGCTCGTACTCGTACAATACTCATTTGGTATTAGTCAAGAAAGATACTATCTAGTTTCATTTGCATATGAGTAGTAAGAAACAAGTATAATTCATATCGATAGGTCACAGTATAGTACAAGTTATGTTTAAGTAACATAGTAGGACAGTTCCGTGTGATGTTTGCCTGGCGAGCACACGTGGTTTAAGTTTCTTGATATATTACTAATGGTCTACACTCACACAAAGTTACGAACACTCAATAATTAACATTCCACCATTATTACATGTTAACACTCGTATATATACATTTTGGTAAATAACACAATATTTCCAATTTTCTTTGGAAGAAATAAAGTCATGGAAGGCGAGATTCTAACTACATAAACAACACATATTCTCCTTAATTAAATCACTATATTTGACTGGTTATGTTTTGTGCACATGATTCTTTTATCACAAAAGGAGGAAATATATTGGGAAAACGAGGCTTTAATGAATAGTATCAGTTAACTTGAATGTAAGTTTGCATTTAAACTCTAGAACACTTATTGTTCTAGATTCACGTGACGTTTATGTTCGTACGTCTTAATATAACAGGTGTAATGAATAACTTACTGCACTTATTATGTACCTAATTTAAATCACTTGAGTTAATTCAGCATCAGTACTAGCCATTGTCTACTTTAAATAAAGAGCCGTTACTGATGGCATAGGGATCATTCTATAGACGACCTTCACTGTACGTTGCTGGAGACATTGTGAGTGCTAGCTACCATAAACTTAAAAAAATTACAACAAAAATCGTCAGCTGCTGTCATTGAGAGCGTCATTTTTACATTGACCTCCAAGCCTGTTATTCAAAATGTAGAACTTAGTAGATTAATTTAACCTT
Organism: Plagodis dolabraria; assembly: GCA_963854805.1. NCBI lineage: Eukaryota > Metazoa > Arthropoda > Insecta > Lepidoptera > Geometridae > Plagodis > Plagodis dolabraria. The sequence continues at coordinate 17,980,813 of OY978442.1, forward strand.
ATTCTTGGCGGCTGACGTCTCCTAACTTATTGTACCCAAGGTGTTGTTTCGGGGCGCGCCGCAAAATGAATATTGATGACTTCATGGGGCCCCGTCCGGAGATGATGCGCTGAAAAATTAGCTTCTTTCATCGTTTTATTGCCCCCGTATCGGGAAGTGACTGATGAAGACTGATACAACCGTTAATTTTGTGGCAAAACGCTGATTTATTATCATTTTGGACTGTTTTGTTTGAGGTTTAATGGAGATTGTTATCTTATTAATGATCAGTCTAATTTGCCTTTTGTAACTCAACGTAACGAGGAAGTTTTGCATTGAATTAAATGGTTACTGAAGAGGCACTTATCATATATGCCTTGCGATTCAAATACTGTATAAGCACAGTACACATTTGTAGATAAAAATACCTACTTTGGTATAAGTATTATTATGGTATTCCATAATTTGCTAATGATTATAGGTATAAGTAACATTCTTAGGCTCTTTTTTAAGCAGCTTCCCCTTGGCATCCGCGTACGATATCGTACATACATTTATGAATGAAATTCTATTGTTCTCATTATCTAGGATGCGTATGAATTAAGTTAAGCTCTGTTAAGTGTTGATATTGTAGTGTACCGTAGACAGAACGGTGAACAGGGTGGCCTTTTACGCTCTAGTCTAAAAAAAAACCTGTAAGAGTTCCGTACCTCAAAAGGAAAAAATAAACTCTTCTAGGCTCTCTTCATTGTTTGATCGAGATATTGAGTCTCAAAACCTTTTTTCTCGAAATCAAGGTATCAAATTAAAAGTAAAATCACTAAGGTTTACAGATCCTTTTAAGGTATAAAAAAACATTTACAACAATGTTTCTAAGTAATGACATACAAAATTAAACGAAGATGAAACCATTCATTTCACATATTTTGATAATTGCAGAGTCAATAATCAAAACCTTTAATGTTAACTTATATCTGCTGAAAAAATTACTGTTAGTACCTAGATGTTAGATTTTTTTTCCTATGAGTTAAGTTTTAGTTGAGTCAATCTAACTTACCGTTTCTATAGCAATATTTGGTACTAATACACATGATATTGTGTACGTAATCTTTATATGATCAATATTCATATTTAAATGATTATGAGAATGTCGTCAACAATTTTCTCCAAAGAGATTATCGTAGCTAGCAATAACTATCACCATCTTTTAATCAAAAGGTCTCCAGACAACCAAAGTATAAATATGCAGCCAATCGTGTTGTCACGAACGCGTGTCATCTTGCCCGGTTGTCTGACCAGAAGATACAATTTATATGCTAATGGGGCAAGATACAGCCAGTGATGTCGCCGTGCCTCTGCCGCCGTCTGCAGGGAAACGCACCGGCTTCTGATAGCCTTTAAAATTACTTTTGCGACCGGAATATTCATGTCATATAAGCACCGACTTACTTACCGTTGGGTAAATATGCATAAAGTTGATTTGCATGCGTGATATGGATAGGTTCAGGCGGTAGTCAGGACTTTTGATTAGATGATAGATCAGTAACTTTGAAGGAGGTTGGTATGAAAAAACAGGCACAAAAAGTAATAGATGGTTTGTATTACTAATACATACCTAGTAAAACTAGAACGTTCATAACCTACTGCTTGTTTTTTTAAAGATGCAGTGATCACTCTCTGTCATGTAGCATGGTCCACAGTACATGGTTCGAACTTCACCGTGGACTTGAGCTTCACCGCTTAGTAGAACATTAAGTGAATTCTTGCCTAGTTAACTATATTACCCTGAAGTAGAAAATTTGTCGTCAAGCAACAGAAACCGAAACACACCGTCTTTAAGAAGTAGTAATTTTAAAGTAAGTTAAAGTTAAATACAAGTTAAATCTTTCAACGCCTTCCTTATTTATTTGATCGTACCAACAGGTAAAATTGCGTCAAAGGCCAACCTGTCAGCAATAAAATAATCATGGAAAATACTTTTCTCCGTTTTCAAATCAACCGCCTCGTTAATTATTAAATATAAGTACTTTCGAGTAATTTTCATAATAAGCTGACTGATTTTACTTATTTGCAAGCATCACTTTATCATTTGATGTAACAATTTTCCTGGAAAACTCATTTCACAACATTACCGTTTGCTTACATAATTTTTTGCTTCTTTCATTCAAATTAAAATTGAGGTTTATAAAACGATTTTTATAATTGCCTTTGAGGGACGGAAATCCTCATAATTAGCAGTTATTTTTATTTACAGCGGATAAAGGTACAAGGCAATAATATAAAACACTTGTTTATTTGTAATTAATGTATCTAATAAAACGTATAATAAAATGGGGTCAAGTTTAAAGGACGTGATGTGCGTCGAGTAAAGTTAGTGATTGCATCTTCATTCTAGAGCCAGCCTGCCGCCGCCAAATCTGTTCCTTGAAGCCATACTAAATTTGTTTAAATGGATATGACAAGTTGTACTCGATTTTCAAAACGATGTGAAACATATGTGACTAACGCTATTGTGATTTGTAAGTTACTTTTAATGATCGAGTAAAATATTTTTGATGTATGTGATAAAAATACTTTGTATTCAGAAGAAATAAATAACATAAAAATGAATTTTGCTGCAAAATTTTTAATACCAAAACTGCCCTTTTCCTACTGGAGAGGTAAAAAGACATTTAATGAAATAAACATACAAATCGTAAATAAGTGAAAGTGCAAGAACGGCAAGTGCGAGCTGACTAACTTAGGTTTCCTTATCAATACAGTGTACAGTAAAGTTCAGTTGATGTCCACGCATCGTAACATACCATTAGAGCACAAGTTTTCAGCTCTAAAGAGTGTGTCCAGACGGCAGCGTGGATCCTGATCTGCATCCGACACGGCTTCGATATAAAATCGACATAAAATGTTGTGGTCCAATAATTTGTAAAATGTGATTTTCACTTAATACGCGATAGTGCTTGCAACCATATTTAGAAATGTACGTTTTTTATGTTTTAGTTTTATATTTACTAAGCAATCCTCACCACTTTGTCATTCAGGGATAGAAAAGATCAGCACTTTTGGCTTAATTCTGTTTTTCTGTTACATATTACTGTACCTTTTTTTTTTTTGAGTGGGGAAATGCCTTCTCACTGCCCCTCCACCACGGGGGTAGTGGAGGGGGATGTGTGGGACTTGAACCCACTAAAACCCCCCCGTGAGCAGTCCTCCGCCGAGGTGGGGCAAGACAGGGTCGCATTAGCATTCACCATCTTGCCCCAGCGGCGGTAGGCCCGAACTTAATAGGGCCTCTCCGCCTGTGGAGGGGTGACCTTGCTCGCCAAGGCCGTCCCCCAAACGTGTGGGACCGTGCAAGCCGGTGGAGAATCCCCCGAATCTCCACCAGTGACCCCACTACAGAGAAGGGAGGTGGCGGGCGTACTGCCGCCTCCTCGCCCCTGTTCGCCTACGCCGGAGCGGGGCAGCATGGACGTCGCCCTCCCTGACCCGCTCCGCGGCCTCCTTCTGCGCCATGACTGCTTCGCAGAGTATATTACTGTAACTACACCAACCAACCTCGTATTTAATGGTATCAAATGTTTAACTTCTGGTATTATATATATATATATATATATATATATAATACATATATACATATATATATTATATTTATATATAATATATATATATGTATATTATATTATTCTTATATATATTATTATATTAGTATTTGTTGATTATTTGTCAGATAATCTGCTGTGGTAACGCATATTAGCTGAAAACTTTAAACAGCCACCTATTAAGGTTCAAAGTATTCAGCTTTTTAAAGTTACGGATAATTATTAGTTAATTATTAAATTAATTATTAAATATTATATAGGTCCCCTTTTTCTCGCACGAAACCCTAAAAATATGTTGTGTAGTCACGTATTAGGTACATTTCATATAATCTCTATAGTTGATTTTGGTTGATTTGATTTTGAAAACGATTAAAAATTGCAAATTGCCCGTTGAATTGCAATGCTTTCTCGTTGAGCCAAATACTTTTTTTTACTAGTACTTTTAGTACCTTTTTTTTGTTCATTTATTTATAATTTAGTTATTTTGACGATCTTAGTGGTAATTTATGGATTTATATGCCAATTTCAATACAAAACTCGCGATTACCATTTATGGTTATGAAACCTACCTACAAGCGTGAAACAAATTGTTTAAAATTAGAATTTCTCGCCATATTATATTTCTCCTTTTTATTGAGGCTGTTTGATAATATTATAAAAAAGAATCATAATTCTATATTAACATAAGATGTAAACACAACTTCTTATCGGTTCGGGTTAAGTCTAAAGTTGAGATGGTAACCGTAGTATACTTTTGTCTATACCTTGCCATATCCATTTTTGAGAGATGTTTCTTCGTTCGTTAGTAGGACGGTGCCGACCGCTGGCTAAGCCAATTAGTGTCCACTTGGGTAAACAGCGGCTCGTTAGTGGACTGTGTGTTTTATTCAATTCAATTTGCCAACTCTACCACCACTTATTGATAGCACATACTTTCTACGTCCACTCTTAATTTGTAGGAGAGACAACGAACTACTCGTAACAATACCTGATGTTCTTATTCTGTTTACCTGTGTGATTTGTGATGCCATCTGATTGTGACTTGCGGGTATCATTTACTTTTTATCCTTTAAATCGAAGCGCTTCAATTGATATACTCAAATCTAATTACAGCTGTTGCCGATATCTTTGGGTGCCGTCGGCGTCGGCAACAAGGCGGCTTTGTCGGCTGTTCATTGCCGATCGGCGCATCGGAAGACTGTCTCGGTATCTCGCGGTAATCTACTTCGTGACTTGCAAATAGAATGCGTGGTTTTATTACCCAGGGTGAGTCTGAGGGAGCGGAGGGGGAGCCAGGAAGGGGAGGGGAGGTTCAGTCGTTAGTTGTACCGCATTGTGCCAGTTATTGCCGCACCGAACGAGCGACTGCGATCGGAGACGAGGCGACACGTAAACCCGCACGTGTACGGTAGTTTCGATAACGTTTTTTCTATAATGCTCCCATTTTATTCAACTGGCGTATTGTTCACCAAAGTTCTGAAGGGAAGTAACTTAGTTACAGTGAAAACCGAACTAAGTTACATTCCAGAGTAGAAACCCTATTTTAGTCACAAATATTGCCTGTGATGATTTTTTTATATATTTATAAGGCACGTTAAGATAGTATGTAATCAAAGGAGATTATTACTAAGCTTCGTTCGTATTAGTTCCAGAGTCCACTAGCTAATAGGACAACGAAACCTCTCTCAAACATATTCCATTTTTCACGATTCATTATCCATTCTAGCAAAGAGAATGTTACGTTCATTGAGTAGAAAATTATATGCAAAATCACGACGGAAGTCAGGGCCCGGTGTGGAGGTAGAGACGGGAATAATTAATACCGCGGCTTTGTGAAGTTTTTATATTTTCCTTATTATATTACGTAGCCAGAACAGATTACCCAAATTCCGTAACAACAGTGTAGTAAGGGATTAATTTGGATGCGCAATCTAAAGCCGTTTTAAAAACATGGCGCGTCCATAATGATGGCTTGATGAGAGGAGCGTCAGTTGCAGTTCCTCGAGCGAAGCCTCCACCTCTACGTATTTACGTGATGAGAATCTGCTCCAAAGTAAAGTTTTTAATCACGTTATCCAACTCTCGCAAATGCTTTTTCAACTTCATGTTTGAATTAAATTCATGTTTGTATAACCTCGTTAGTTATTCAACTTTATGGCTACCACTAAAATTCAAACTCTTATAATACTGTATACTAATGTGACGTATTGAGGTCAAATATTGTGAAACCGTAAGTTTCAATAGCTTTTATGTGTTGTTGACTTATAAACTACGAGATGAATTTGCATAGCGCTTGAAGTTCCGACTCCATGTTAACATGTTTGCGAGCGAAATTAGAGGGTAAACAGCAAACACTAGTTGTCCAGTGATAAGCACATACTAGCGGCGATTCCAAACTACGATAGTTGAGAATGTCCTAACAAGGCAACTGCGCCGGTCGCGACGAACAACAACGAGCAATCAGCCGCTAACTTATCCCAAACATGATTGAGACGATTATAAACCTTATTTCAATGCACCAAGGAAGTTCATTGATATTTGGAGACAAATAGTGCATCTTTTGGTGCCGACAACATTAAGTAGGTAAGTTGGTTGTCAATTTACACTTATAACATATGTGACATTATCAGTCAGTGAAGTGAAGTTTTAGATATATGTATTTTAATTCTACCTAAGTGCCCGATAGTGTAAAGTGATAACTGTACATATGTGAGGAGAAAGCAGGAATATTTAAAGTTATGTTAAATTGGGCTTAGGAATTATTAGCATCTTATAACATTGGCATCCGCTTGGACGATATCGTGCATTTATGAATGAAATTCTATTGTTTTCATTATCTATGATGTGCATGGATTATGATTTATTGATGACAGAATTAATGTACGAATTGACTAACATAATGGCTTGGCACTGGTGGAACTTTTATAATCATTGGTATTGGGTATAGAAGCCTTACTCCTGTATGAAAATAAAGCGTGAGGCTTGGCAAATTCAATGACTGTCCCATTAATAAAAAAATGCTGAATGCAAAATGAAACTGCTTTTAGTGTTTTTGAAGAATTTAAAAAGTATATATTCGTATATAATCAATAGTTGAGTTAACAATCACTACTACTATTGACTATCGTGCTGCAGGTTCATGGTTGGTTCGATCCCCACCGCTGCGCCGGCTTGACCTCAACTAGAAAATTTGTCGCCAAGCACCTAACAGTGTGTGTGTACAGTCCTTGAGAGCCAGAAAAATTACATGCACATGAGACTTAACAACTGTATGTCTCAGTGTGACGGGCGCAGTGCAATTCGTTCGGATGAAACGCATTTGTTTATAGGCAGAGGTTTTTTTTTTCTACTTTATAAAATACGTACTGCAGACACATGTCATGGTCCGTACTCTTTTTAGATTCGTACAAGTTTTAATATTCAATTTTCTTTTTTATCATGTAGATGGAGGTTAGTTCGCTTAACATCAGGTGGGCCTCGAGCTTGTTCCGTCACAATAAAATAAAATAAAAAAAAAGTGATACGTATTAGGTCTACAAGAGTCCATCTTAACGCCCTAAGCCGAAAGGTAGCGAGTAAGGTGTACTTGCTACCTTTCAGTTTTCGGCGAGGGCTAACAACAAAAGCATTCCCATAAATAAAAGGTTGGCATTGAAATGGCGGCCGGCCATAAAACCTAATCCAAAATTTTGTAGAGTATGTTCTTGTTTCGTTCTATTTTGTTAGAAAAAACATATTGTGCCGACCCCCAAATGCATGAAACAAAGGTAGGATGATGTTGAAATGGTTAAAAAATGTAAGCAAATTTATTTTACATCACACTGACGCTACACTTTATTTCAATTCTGAAGGGTCAGCCCTTCACCATTATCTCACCTGTTGGTAATATGCGGTCGAAGATATTATTCAGACTAACTACAGGCTAAATAAAATAAGAATTATCGTACAAAAGGATTTTTTCGAATATTATTGAATATTTTTAATTTTACGGTAACTGGCACACCAGCAGCATAAATATTAGGTTCAAGAAAATGCATGCTAAATTTCACTGATTACAACCCTTTAGGTATGTAGGTGATAGGCTAGCCTTTGACCACTTTCTCTCCTTATGATAAGTGATGATGTCGAACATATTGTTCAGGCTAACCTAGAATTACTAGCTCTCAAAGGTGCCTGAACACTCCTTTGGGTGCTTGGAAAAAAATATTGAAGGTGGTAGCTAGCCAGGCGAGCAAAAACAATGCCCTACCACCATAACCATAGCAACCGGTATCGTGCCGTCCGCAGCACGACACCGCACGGTACATAACGCCACTAGCGTTCACCTATTCAAGTAATGACCGCAGCGGACGTTGCAAATTAGTTGATCGCCGGCCGACTAAGCAAGCTCCGCTACGAGTGCTTCAAAAAACATAACAGAGATAGACCAGTACTTACTTATTGAACGTAACTAGGTACTTTACAAAATTACAAATTTACGAGAGGAAAAGTTTAAGTCATGCTCGGGATTCGAACCCGCGTCCATCCACCCCTTTAGCCGAGGGATATATAACATGACAATGAGTTCATAACTCAAATTTTCCTATCGTTCTTTTTAACCATCGTATTGGGATGGATTTTCCTCTCGTAATTTTTTAATTTTGTAATGTAATCTGTAGAGCATGCGTTATTGCAAACATAAAAATATTAAAAGTAACTAGGTACTGTCAATATATATTGTGTGTGTGAACTCAAAACAAATTGAAAGTAAAGTCACGTTTATACGCGAACAACCGTACGATCTGCGCATCCAAAAAGATTTTATTGACGAAACACATATAATTTTAGTTACCCTTGCAAAATTTTATACATAACAGCGGCAGAAGTTGTGCGAGAGTTTTTCGAAAGTTTCCTTCTTTACTTATTTTGAGGACGGTCGGGGAGCGTCGAACTCCTAACTCGTGTTATTGAATTTAATGTACCCTCGAGGTACCTAGCTCTATTCACCGACGATAAAATCACTTGGACCTGTGAGATATTACTTAGTGTGTCACACTTCTTCTTTTAAGTATTCGAGCAAGTTTGTGCACCAGCTTAAAAAGTTAGGATCACTGTGAGATCGCGGTTTGAAACGATTGCGGATGTGCTATGAAAATAACGGGTAGATACTAAGGTATGAATTTGTAGTTTGTACAGTCAACTCTTGTTTGGAAAAAATGTTTTTAAGTAAAAACCTTTGTAATAGTTTTTTGAACAATACGGTAAATAATACTCAAAAGGTATTTTTAGAGCAGACTTTAAAGTCGGAAAATAATGCTCAATTAGTATTTTAGGGTTGAATTTTGATCAATGTTTTCGATCCTAAATATCTTTTGTATTTTATTTTTGTGTTATTAGGCAGTCCACTACATTTTTATATATTACATTTTTATATACTAGTAGTGCTATTTCACCTCCGGAATGGCTAAACAGAAATTAATGTCTAGCAAATAATGTCCTTAATTCCCTTTATTATTGCATAAGATATTTTTATTCTACCTTTTATTCCGCATTGTTTAGAAATTTCTGAAGGAGCAAGATAAAATTAAACACCACGCCACGGACGGAAGCCAGTGTCCAATATTTTTCTAAGTTATTATTACCTATTTTATAGGTGTATTGTTTTGGTTCTAAAATCATAGTATTATTTACATTACATTAGAATATAGTTTGTTAAACAAACACACCTAAATCAGCCTTCGTTTGCAATCAGCCTCGGTTTGCACGTAATTTTTCCTTTGGTTTATCGCTTGAGGTTTCCTTAGACCAACATTTACATTTGGCATCGTCGAGCCAAGCCGAATGTTTGCCAGGAACACGCTTTAATCACAGAGAACAGGTGGGAAGACCGACGAGCAATTTTAATATTGGAATTTCTTATGAAATCCGGGTGTCTTTATTATTGTTTTTCCGACAATGCTGCATAGCGTTATCTAGTTACTACGCTCAACTATTTAATCATCGATGTACTGGCATTTAAAAAGTTTTTATATAGTTACAACAAAACAACAAAAAAAAAAACAAAAAAAATACAAACAAAAAAAAATAATTTTACAAGGCACTTTATGATCTGCTTAGTTATAATATAATAATTATCATGAATATACTTTGTTAAGTTGCGTTTGTACTAAACTTTGGGAAATATAAAAAAAATATTATTATTATTACTTACTATCAATCTCTTCATATTTAGCACGAAATTTTATGTATGACTACGAAGTATTATTATATGTTGTATGGTATGACACAATACATTTATGGAAATAATTAACGGATTGAATATATAACTAGTAAATAGTAAATGAAATTGTCAGCCACCTTTATATTTCGTGTTATTTCGTTATACTACAATTTCAACATGACTCTAAGCGTGTAGAGGCACTTAGAAGAGCACTTCCTACTAAGGCTACTGAAATGGCTGTGAATGCTTGCACGTTTTCAATTTTCTCGACAATATTTCACTCTACGGGCACTCAGTCTCACTTTGCGAGGTCTCTACAATCTACAAGGTTCAAAACATACAAAATAAAATCAATTTTGTGGACTTGCATCCTTTGAGAACTGTATATATATGGAACCGCAAAAAATGAGTCTCTACCGGTCGGGGTTTTTAAAATTTCCGTCAGCAGTGTTTGTTTCGTATCAATATCCGGATTAGGTCGAATCAAATTTGGTTTGGATCAGGATTTATGCAGCGCTCTCAATTTCCTGCGACGACGACAGCGGAACATCCGGCGTGTAGCCCCCCGCATCTTGCAAGCCCCGCCGAGGCCCTCTAGAGCAGTCTCCACGCTGCCTCCGAGCGTAAAATGGAGCGCAAGCATTTGCATAGAAGCTCTCGAACCGAGCGGACCGGCAAATTGTTGTCGCATCGATGACTCGATCAATATGCCATATCTGTTTCCGCAGCTCGGTTCTTGCCGTTGGTCACTAAACTTCAACACTTCACTGATTACAAACGCTTAGGTTTGAAATGTAGGTACGGTATGGACTAAAATAGCCAAACTCGCCATATTTTATAGAACTTTGAATGGATAGATTTAATAGGAAACGTAACTTGGATGTTATTTTAACCCAGCAGAGTGAAGTTTTTGTGGTACCACCCGGTAGGTATGATATTCTTAAATTACTTTCGAATGGTTTAACTTTACCTATACCAAATTACATTGCTTCAGATATTTTGGGTTCTTTGGAATACAAGTACTACTCTCGGTTTACACACCTCCATAACAAATATTTATTAAAAAATACCAATAATTATGTCAGATGAGTGTCGAAGTTTTATTTGACTTGGGTTGAAAAAACTTTACCTAGTAGTTTTTTACAAATGAATCCTACAAACTTACATTTATATGGGGAATTTGTATATACTCAACATTTACAGTTAATACGAACTACTTACCGAATTTAAGTAAAAAACAGCATTGACAATAATTTTATGGGTTTTTTTCGGATCTTACTTTGTTAATTAAATGGCACGAGCGTGACATCCAAATTGCAATGTCCTGGATTGGACAAGTGTACCTAATCCATTAAATTCTCAGTAATATTTTCTAGAGCATTACCTGTTTATCTCGATAGATGAACGGGCTCGCCCCTATTTCATACACTTCTATATGCCGGAGCTGTCAGGCATAATGCTGATGTTTTTTAATAAATTAATAAATGTTGGACTGAAATATTGTCGCATTTTTTTCACTCGCAATGTACGCCGCGCGCATTAAACACAAATGCTAAAAAAGTATAAAAAGCGTGAAGCATCTACTTATATATAAGTTTTGTGAGATCTTAAAAAATCTAGAAAACGGGGTAAGCCTACGCCACCGTCTATCCCATAGAGATATAAAATACTATTGGATAGACGGTGGCGTAGCTCTTTTCTGTGGTCTATCCTATACAAAAACCTACAAGTATTCACGAATATAGTTGCAGGAAATCGTTTTTAGGAGACTATCCATATATTTTTAAGGTATTCTGAACTGCATTTACAGATCTTTGAAAAAATTACAGTCGGCAAGAAAATGGTCACTTACGCAAAAACTTTTTTGATATCAATCGATCCTGTCTGTTATAGGAATCGAAAGTCTCTACTGGACCGACCGAGGATTGAGTACAAGAAATGTCAGAAATCGCCACAAACTTTTTCCACACATTTCGGTAAAAGAATGAAACTTCTAAATTAGCCAAACTTTTTGCTATCAGAGTTTTGCTATCGTGCTATTAAGAAGACTGGGTGAAAAATGTAGGTGAATAAAAATAACCCAAAAATTCTTCGAATTCGAAGAATTTTTGGGTTATTTCAGGTCTTTCTTATATACTTCGTGTTAAAGAAGGTCTTTAAATCGCAAACGTTTGAACTTAATTGAAGCGTATTTTGTAAATAATAGGAACACAGAATCTGCATTGGTGTGGTACGCGAATAAGTATCCATTGCGACAAGTACCATCAAGAAAGGTATATACAAAACTTGTAAAGAATCAAAGAAAATGGTTCGTTAAAAAAGAAGTTAGTGTGACGTTTCTGACGTTTCTAGTACTCAAATCTCAGTCGGTCTAGTAGATACTTTTGATCTTTATAAGAAACAGGATCGTTTAGGATCAAACATTTTTTTTTGTTTAAAATGTCAATTTTCTTGTTGACTGTACATTTTTTCCAAAATATGTAGATGCAGTACAGAATATTTTAAATATTTATGAATAGTCTCCGAAAAACGTCTTTCTGTTACTATAACGGCTAAGGTACCTGATGCCCTTCATGATGAAAAATTCAAGGAACATCGGTGTCCAACTTGCAATCTGGTGATATTATTTTGCACGTCGAAGCATATACTATATACAGGGTTATTGGTAATATGCTAACAACCTCTTAGGGTTGACATCTGCTAGTCCTAACAAACATTTTGAGATATTTTTGTTTTGGTTTGAAAAAAAATGTGTTTATTTTATTTTTTTGTGTTTTAATGCCTACTCCGAGCCAAGAGTGTTCACAGCGGTAACACTTTACTGCGCCGTGCTCCCTTTGAATAGAGTTTTGAATATTTATGTGGAGCAAAGTAATGAAAAATATGAAATAATACATTACAGTCACAAGAGACTTTTAACATTAGATGGGCCTCGTACTTATTCCGCCAAACATATAAAAAAGATTTTTTTTATATATTATAAAAAACTAAACGAAAAAATGTATCTCTAAATGTTTGTTAGGACTAGCAGATGTCAACCCTAAGAGGTTGTTAGCATATTACCAATAACCCTGTATACATAACTAACAATAGCTTGGAGACCCACTGTATATGTACGAAAGCGTATCCGACACAAGTCTACAGTTATTTGATGAAAACGTATCAAGGGTGCCTCATTGAGACAACTCACGTACATATTTGTGTGGTTCGTTACAGTTGTCTTTCGGCAACGGAATACTTATGTTGAACTAGTTTAGGTTTGACAAAGCCGTATAGTTCTCGACTTTGAAGACATTTCCATATCCTTATATTTGGATAATATCTCAGCAAGATTAAAGGAAAAGAATACGCTGAAATGAGCAACATGTAATTTACTAACACAACAATTAAGTAACTTCTTATTAAATGTTTCATACTCTTCAAAAAACTAAACAGTTTTGTATAATTATCAATTACACCTTATTATAAGAAATAACTACTTAGCTGGTAGGAAAAAGATTTACTTAAAGAGTATTTTGTAACTACTGTTAATTGTAATTAGAAAGTGCAATAAGGTATTATCTATCTATAGTATCTATCCTATAGATAGATATCTACATTCATATTATAAAAACTTACGCTCATATTTATATCTAATATATGAAAAACACGGGTGTTTGAGCGTGAACTTACTATGAGTCGATATCGCTATCGACAATGTTTCGGCTTCTACCGGAAGCCTTCCTCAGGATTTTGAGTGTGGTACGTCCGCCGTGGTCGCGTCACGCTTCACACTGCGGGCGGCAGCTCGCTGTGCTCGAGCCGACGGCGCTGGCGGTGGGGGTCGCTGCGGGGAGTGTTGTGGCGAACGCTGCGTTTTCGGTAGAGGATGCGATGCACCATCTTCATCGCTACTGCTTTCTTCAGATGACACCATCGCAGTCCGACAAGCAAAACTAACTGTGTCCACCATCTCCTGCTTCACATTTTTCAAACCTCCATGAAGACAAGTTCTCCAGCTTTGTGACAGCGCCCACCCTCTATCTCTGTTGAAATTAGGACGACGACTAATTTCTATAGCCTCGCGGATTTTGCGCGGTACGTAAAACTTCTCCTTAGCTAAAACCCGGGCTTTGTCGAAACGGATGTAGTGCGTCGTCCCAGATGTCAGGGCGTGCTCTGCCACAGCAGACTGATGGCTGTCCGCGTTTCTCATGGAGCGAATGTGTTCTCCGAGCCTTGTGGACACGTTCCTTTTTGTTTCTCCTATATAGCATTCACCACAATCGCATGGAATCATGTAGACTCCGGGGGTTCCCAGTGAGTCCTTATCTTTCGGAGATCGCAGTAATTGCCTAATTTGTGAGGGGGGGCGGAATATCGTCTTGATAGAAAATTTACGCCGTAGCAAGTTTCCGATTTTATCCGTCACCCCCTTGATAAATGGTAGGTATGCTACTGCCCTCTCTGCTGTTGTTGTCCGGTTCCGTGCAGACGTGTTTGCAATCCTATTGCTTTGCTTCCAGCTATACCCATTGGACTCTAGTACTGAGCGTACATGGGCAAGTTCCATATCCACATGTTGAGGATCACACAATCTTAGCGCTCTGTTAATGAGTGACCTAGGCACGGAAGCTAGGTGTGACGGGTGATGATGTGATGAGGAAGGCTTCCGGTAGAAGCCGAAACATTGTCGATAGCGATATCGACTCATAGTAAGTTCACGCTCAAGCACCCGTGTTTTTCATATATTAGATATCTACATTATTAGGTGTAAATAAATAGGGGTTAGTAAATTTTATTATTGATATCTGAACTGCTCTGGAAGTCTTTGGTACAAATTCCACGATCGTGGAATTTGTTACTGTCACTACATTTTGTGAATTCTCGTCTGGGTAGCTACCCTCAAGTTGAAAATCTGTGGCTCATTTTGGACCACACATTCACACAATCTTCTCCCATCTTTATCCTAGAGGGTAGGATTAATGCATAATTGTCAACCAACCCACAATATACTTCAAGTGATAATAGCAATTGTTTCATAGCAAAACTATACACAGTTTGTATACTTACCTAACCACGAAACGAACCAAAATACATAACCACTAACTTTCGACGCGATGATCCCGCGTAGAACGCAAATAAACTTTTTTTGTGAAACATTTTACGGTACGGTTCTACAGGGGAGGACGCGAGGTCGAATTCGGTTCGTTTAAGTTTGACTTCCATAACCAGACTGTTTGCACAACGAGCCTCCCGTCTATGTTGCACGTCGTCGACGGAATTTGCAATGAAAATTTATTGTGTCAACCTGTATTGCTACTGCTAACTGACATCTGGTTTCGATTCTCACGTTCTGCACATTAAAAGGATTTAAATTTGATCCATGTTTTGAAATTGAGATAACTATTCTGAAAATACAGATATTAAATGTTATCCTAGACATTTAGAGTGAAAGAACTGAACATAATAAAAAAACACATAAATTTTATTTCTTGCGGAATGGAACCATCGTCTCCTGGTTATACCCGCTGAGTGCCCTAAGCCCCTTTGCTACCGAGACGATAGCAGAACTGTTCCACTGTCTGACTGTGAGCCAAATGAGAAGCAAGACACTACTCTTGTAGACGCGTGTAAGGCATCGCTGCATAATAAGTATTTATCAGGGTTGTTTTCCATACTTACACTGTCATTAAATTTGAACATGTTTTTAGAAAGCGTGTACATCTTACAGATATTAATAAAATATATAATATTCGAAAGGATATGACAAATACTATTAGTACCTTATCCGAAAATACGATATATTTCTCGATAGAAAAAATTAATTAATACGGCTCTAAAATTTCAAGTTTTATCTACAGTAATTTGCATCAAATCCAAACTGTATATCTAATAATTATGTGGCAGCCATGTGACAAAGTACCTGAAAAATATTTTCCGTTCATGAAAATCACATTTACGAATGAATTTATTGAAAAAAAATCGCTGACTCAATTTCAATATTGTTCTGTTTCGCTCACTGGCATGCGTAACAAGGTCTATTCGTCATGCGCTCTTAGACTGACTTTTCAAGAACAACTTCATCTTAAGCCTTATAAATAGGTAGTAGGTTACAATTACCAAGCTCTCCGTGGAAAGTTAACGTTGGCCTTCCGTAAAAGTGAGACCAACACTTTTACCAATACCTAATAATACTTGAGTCGTGCTGTGTTGATAGAGAAAATATAATATAGCGACCCCGCAGACGTATATAAGGGAAGGAAGATGAAGCTGATGTAAAGTTTAAGCAGAACACACTGCTAATTCAACGTTTTATAAAATATTTAAATAGCAGCACATTAAAGTCAGGATATGGCTGAATAGCTGGTATACCCTAGGAGTTTACACGCTGAGAGGACAAAAACGCGAATGTTTGTTGTCATAAACGCTGCGAGGTAAAATTGCCGGCTAAATATTTTAAATCGTAAAATCCGTTATTCGCGCTGGAGTGACGTCGTGTTTGGGCTGCGGTCCTAAACAAATACAGGGATTTAATGAGGCAGCTCGACGCTCTGTGGCCGAGACCAACCGCTACCTGCGGCGGCGGTGGTGGCGATGCGGTGCCACAGTGTGGGCTCCGCAATCGAAACAGTAGTTTGTCTTTCATTTTAATGTTTGCTGTCACTCTGGTTCTTTAGGAAATATAGTAGTACCTACAAAAAAAATATTTATTTTATGTTTTGGTCTCACGAAATTTACTTTGTATATTATTATTACACCTATTTATTATTCCTGGCCCTGATGAATGTAAAGTGATACAGAATCCATTTACGGTGTGCTCCGTCTTGTCTTCAACTTCAGCCATATTATCACTTACTAGGTAAGATATAAGTCAAAGGCTAACCTTTCAGAAAGAAAAATACACATATCTACATTAGGTATAATAATAATAATAATGTTTATTTCAGTAACCAGAAAATACACAAATACAAATTAAGCGACCAGAGATTCCTTTTAAGCAAAGAATGCCTGTATTAGGAGTCCCTGCTCTTTCATAACATAGAATTTCTTAACTTGGAGTGAATTGTGAAAAAATACGTATGAGGGTGTGTATGTTTGTATGTAAGGATGTGTGCGTGGGGGTGTGTACAAAGGGGTGTGTGTGAGAGGGTGTGGTGGTGTGTCCTGTGTATGTGCGTTTAATTGTTAATTAACCTTATTAAACCTGAAGAAACATTTCAGTTTCTTCATATGTGAGCGGTGTTACCCACTTGATCATACATTTTTTACATTCATATACCCTTTTTGCATACAAATCTAGGATTTTGTTAGCTTCATTGTATAATTTAACCGATCGTGCATTATATTGCTTCAAAGCGAATTTTGATTTATATATTGTGGTTTGTGCTACCGAGATCTTTCTTCTTTTTTTTGATTGATTCTGGATGTTAGCATCAAATGAAAGCGATTTATGTTTTTTAAGAACTAAATTAACAAGATATAGTTTTCTAACCGAAAGCAAGTTACTAATTGAATATATACCTTCGGTAGAATATCTAATACTTTTGAAATACATAACTTTAAGCAATGCTCGCTGAGCCCGTTCAACTGCTATAAGTTTAGTTTTTGATGCTCCTCCCCATATAGGAACACAATATATTAAGATTGATTGTGCCAACGCCATATAAATATCATTCAATAAATTACGAGGTGAGTTGTTCGTTTTTTTTGGAGCTACATGCCTAAGAGACCTGAAGATCCATATCAATTTCCTTATTCTGTTAGATACTTGTTCCAGATGAGCGTACCAAGATAATCTGTGATCTATAATAACTCCTAGATACTTAGCATCTGATATCTTGCGAATACTGGGGCATCTACAGTTTGTATTGTTGATATTGTCACATTCATGAACTCTTATATCTAAATCCGCTAGCGGTTGGGTCCGATTACTGATACTAAAACATATGTAGTTCGTCTTAGAAATGTTAAGTGTAAGTAAATTAGATTTAAGCCAAACATCCACCTGTGCCAAACCAGTTTCAGTATTGTTTTTTACTGATTTCCAAGATTTTCCGGAGAAAACAATCGCAGTGTCATCAGCGTAAGAAAAAAGTTTGGCATCTTTGATTTTTAAATTGTATAAATCATTGATATATATTAAAAATAGGGTAGGGCCTAATACACTACCCTGTGGAACCCCGTATATTACGTCCATGTCATCACTAATGGTTTGGCCTACCCTAACTTTCTGCTTCCTGTTGAATAAGTAGTCTATAAACAGTTTCAAGGGTATTTCTCTGATTCCAATACTTTCCAGCTTCTTTACAAGGATCGGGATGGAAACTGTATCAAACGCTTTTTTAAGATCCAGGAATACCGCTAGACATCTATTTCCTTTATCGAGTTTATCTATAGCATGTGAAGTTAATGCAGTTATTGCGTCTTCCGTGGATTTACCTTTTCTAAAGCCGAATTGCATAGGAGATAAAATATTGAATGAATTTAAATAATTAACTAATCGAGAATTAAGTAACTTTTCTAAGATTTTAGATATTGCTGGCAATAGAGATATAGGACGATAATTGTTAATATCGCTTTCATCCCCACCCTTATGGATCGGAATTACTATAGATTGTTTTAAAGGAGCCGGAAATATTCCCATTTGAAAACATTTGTTAGCCAAATGGGTTATGATAGGAACCACTTCATATCTAATAAATTTTAAAAATCTGGTTGAGATATTGTCCCAGCCAGGTGAGCTATCAGATTTTAAACTCATCAGGACTCCATCCACTTCATTTACATTAGTATCAATAAGAACAAATGAGTTTACCTGTTGATTAATTGTATTTGTATATATAGTTGGTCTAATTTGTTGGGCTAGAGATTTTCCAATATTCGAAAAATAGTCATTTATAAAATTTACCGACTCTTTAGAGGATGATTTCATATTTAATAATTCTGTATTTTGACTAATTTTCTTGTCTGTATATGTAATTTTTTTTATGTTTTTCCACAGTTGTTTATTGTCATTAACAGATTTTTCAAGTAACTCTCTTTCATATTTCCTTTTTAATTTTTTCAACAGATTGTTACAGAAATTCCTATACCTAGTGTATGATATTTTTAAAATTTCATTATAAGGGTCAGCTCGTAGATATTTTTGCAGTTTGTTTCGATGATTAATACAGCGTAGAATGCCATTAGTAATCCACGGTTTTATGATTCGCTTACTTCTAGGAATTTCTGTAACAGTGGTGCTAATTTTAATCGAATCTGTCAATTTTTTAATAAGTAAGTCAATCAAAACATTGGGGTCATCACAAAAAAGTAAGTCAGATAGCCTATTTTCTTTCAAATAATTTAGGGCAAGTTCAAAGTCCACAGTCCTTCTGATCTTATTTACCATTGGTATATTTTTGAGTTTGGATAAACATAATAGTATTGTAAAGTGGTCTGTAATAGTAGTATGCAGAACAACAATAGATGCTGAAACTTTCAACTTAAGGTATATGATGAGATTATTTTATTTTGTTTTCAAATCCTTTAAATGCTTCGATTTGACCGTTTCTTTCACTAGAAAAAAAATACTGTGCCGTTTGGTGTAGACACCAAGGATCCCGTCTGGAAGCTCATCATATCTTCCAAATTATTATGCTTGGTCGATGCGACTCGTGAATAGCGCTGGCAAAAATAAATTAACGCTTATACTCGTACAAGTGTTCGTTTTTTTTTGACAAGCTTAATTCATCGCGTTGCTATAATAATAATAAATAATAAAGAAGTTAACGACATATATAATTCAAAGATTCAAACATTCAACTTTCTCTTTAGCACTTTACACAAAACGAATCATGATATAATTAATTTGAGTAGCAAATAATAATTAAGACAAGCGCAAGGTGGGTGGTAGAGGCGGCCGCGGCCGCCCGCACAACTGAATGACAATTCTGTATTTTCTCTAAAGTATATATGAAACATCTTTCAATACAATAGTAAAATTTTTGAAAAATAAACTATATCGCGCTCCATTGTGACAAAACAATTGAATCAGATAAAAAATCTTATGTCCTAATTCAGGACCTAAGAAATATATGTTCCAAGTTTTATCTAAATCTGTTCATCTATTCCGGAGGTAAGTGACAACAAAGTTACGCATACTTATATACTTTCATGTGATAACAGGGTTTCCGTTGTCATACAACTAATGAATGGTAAATAAGTTTAACTGTTAATTTTTTAATAAGACTATACACAATAAGTTATTAAGTTCATCACAATCATAACAGCAGAATAGAATCCTGGAAGTAGTCCTTAGTACACAAGATTCCGCGAGCCGCGAGTACGATCGAAACCACGACCAGTGTGGAGATATATATACAAAGCTGATAATACCTCAGTTTTATAAATTATTAAGATTTTAGAGTACACTAAAGATGTGTTACACCTCATGTATACGTTACCATACTAGACATTTAATGCGTGTGGCATGCTTATGCCCAATGTATAAGGCGGATACGTACCTTTAGTAGCGGAGCGTGTTCGGGGCCCGCAGGAGACGGAGGTCTTCACGCTTTCGACGCGCGTCTTGGGAGAAGTGCATTCGGCACTTCCCCATCCAGGGTTAAAAAAGGGACTTCCCTCGCCCAAAGTCCAATAGAGTTAGACAGCTGACAGCGGCGGCCAACATCTTTGTCTTCCTTAAAAAAATTAAAAACAAAAAACATGTATGCCACAGCCACCTGCGCACCCTTCCATGCCAAACTTTTCTGTGGCTGAGAAGCAGTTGGTACCAATGTGAAATTAACTTTTTCAGGAGCTATTTAGCACTTCAGGATCTTGTGTCTACCAGGCCAGGGCCTAGAATAACACAACCATGCCAAGCTTTTCGGTGAGTTAGAGCCAGTTGGTGCCATTGCAAAATTTTTCAGGAGCTATTTAGTATATCAGGATCTTATGTGTCATTCCAGGCCCTGTAAGTATAATCTATGTACCGAATTATATCAGTTTGAAGCGCTCGTAGCGAAGTTTGCTTGGATTTTCTGAACCGATCAGCAAAGTTAAGCAACGTCCGCCGCGGTCATGAGTTGGATGGGTGACCGCTAGTGACATTACTACTCAGCGCTTCCGTGCTTCAGAGGGCACGTTAAGCCGTCGGTCCCGGTTGTTGTTTTAGGATGGCAATCGTTATAGCATGGTGGTAGGGAATTTTGCAAATGCCCGCCTGGCTAGCTACCACCCTCAAGCAGAAATTCTGTCGCCAAGCACCAAACGGTGTGTTCCGGTAGCTTTCCTTGAGAGCTAGTAGCTCTAGGTTAGTCTGAGCAATATATTCGACCACATCATCACTTGCCATCGGGTGAGATAGTGGTTAAAGGCTACTATCAGGCATAAAAAAAAATGTTTCAGCCGAGACATTGTTGGCTATCAGCCACACATACAAACAAATACAAACTTTCCTATTTATAAATTTTAGTAAATTAAGATAATACTTTAAGATTTCCTTATATGTGTACTGCAATATTTGTATGGTGATCAATACGGATTTTTTGTTTATTTATTGTATGTTAAAATTTGATAATGATGTTTGCGTCGAACTCTTAAGATAATGACGTTTATGGCAGGTACTTCAGCTCTATATAGATCCACCGATGTCAGGCTTTCATTAAATCTTTCGTTTCCGCGTTATATGAACGTAGACTCTGAATACCAATGCACGAAGAATTGCACAACCTTATATTAATTTACTTGAGTTTCGATTGCTCTCTCCGTGATTTATTTGTATTTCATATTTGTATACAGGTAGGAATTTTTATACTCCAAACAACTTAAAGGAATGTGAAGTTCAAGTGAAAACGTAGATCATTTTATTGATGAATGAGGAGCACATCTTTCTTTGAATCTTAATAGCACTGACTTAAGCTTAACTTAACGTGTAAGATAAAGTTTAGTATACAACAATTTGCTTAGTAATTTATACGGTAAAGATTTAGTTCAAAATCATCAACATATCGTTACTCCCGTAGTAGAAGACAGATTCTTACACTCGCGCATCGATTTTGCCTCATATGCTTTTGGACCTATAATAGCAGACGAGCCTATTGTCATCTACTAGGCTTCGGACTGCTACTAGTAGTATTGAGTATTTATACTAGGTAAAATTGTAGATGTTATATAATATCGTTTAATTTTGTGTCGTTTTGGTCTAAGCACTGTTTTCATAATTACGCATCTGAATTGAGGTGCTGTTGGTATATAGAACACGATGTTACGTAACTTTTGTGGTGTATGTCTACGAGTGAATTAGAACTGCGGCATAGAGCCCCTTCCAAACCAATTAAATCTATTTCCTGAAGTGGATTTAATTCATTGTTCCAAAGGTGCATAATATGCTCTGAGCTTGTTAGGCTGCGCTGTCAGGTTTGCGTATTGGGCCGCTGCCGCCGCCACGGCACTCAATACAAATAGTATATTTCACAATAGCAGACGAGTCATCAATAGAGATGTTTTGTTTTTGATCAAATAACTTTAGTCATATTCTGGTGAAAGTTTCTTTAATTCGGATTTATATCAATGCACAGTATGATCGGGATTGTAGTTGGATCACGTAAAGGTGTGTGGATCCTTTTATTTATGTTTCCAGTAAGCTAATTTCATCATGATGCTAGCGTCATATAGAAAACTACAGCTGTTTAAGTAGTAGGTACAGAAACGATGATGTTAGTCGTGAGTCGCTAGTATCGGCGATGAGAAAGTTTGGAGTTAATCTTGAGCACAGATCTGAAGCTGAAGATAAATTTTGCCACCATTCTTCACCAGACCAATAGCAGCTCTGGTAATGGTACGAGATCGCGAAGAAGCTCAAATTGCGTGTAAATTTTCCTCGTGCACCGTTTGCCGGGAGTAAGTTTCCAATCGGCGCTGGCAGGTCAGCCGGGAGTCAATGAAAAGCGGTAAAGTGGTGCCGCCGCGCTGATTAAAGCCTCGAGCAATCGCCCCGGAAAGTATTTATAGGTACACCTGTTCGTTAGCGGCGCAAGTCCCGGCCAACTCCTTGATTAGGGAGCGTTGCTTCGCCGCCGCAACAAATAAAAGAATTCTCCCCGCACGGTAAGAACTCCCTGAAAAAGGATGCGGAATGTGCACGGTGAAGTGAATTTTATTTTATATTTTTTGATCTTTTTACCGCAGTCTGATCTAACTTTGTGTTTGTGCGATGTAGATGAAATAAATTATAATGGCGAAACAAAATAGTGTAAACATTACTTTCTATATTTTATTAAAAAGTGGCAAAGCAAGGTTTTCGTTACTGCTCCTGCTCATGAAAAGTAAGCCATAAGTATAAATAAAAAGTTAGCATATCAGCAGTAAAAACAAAATTGACCTTTTTTTATGCTTGATAGGTCAGCCTTTGGCCACTATCTCACCTGATGGTAAGTGATGATGTGGTCGAAGGTGTTGTTCAGGTTAACCTAGAATTACTGGCTCTCAAGGACAGCTGCCGGAACACACCGTTAGGTGTTTGGCGACAGATTTTCTACTTGAGGGTGGTAGCTAGCCAGGCGGGCATTCGCAAAATGCCCTACCACCATGCTATAACGACTATCATCCTAAGACAACAACCGCGACCGACGGCTTAACGTGCCCTCCGAAGCACGGAAGCGCTCAGTAGTAATGTCACCAGCGGTCACCCATCCAAGTCATGACCGCGGCGGACGTTGCTTAACTTTGCTGGTCGGTTCAGAACGGCTAAGCAAACTTCGCTATGAGCGCTTCAAAAATACTTATCTACAAACTATTTCCAACGCTTTTCATAACCATCAAAACTTTACAGTGACAGTTGAGATGCTGTATTTGATTGATTTTAGTTTAGAATATATAGATTCAGTTGATTTTGCATGTGAATAGGATTTGCAAGTGTATGATATTCAATGCACGCGTAGTGCGTGGGGTCCATTGGCAAACGGGTCACGACGCGCTTTAATAACATCACGTTTGATGCGCTTCCATTATTATATTTTCATCTTCGGCGGGTCTCAGTTCCCATGACAGTTGCTATGCGCTGTGGTGCGTATCATGCGTTACAAGGAGGTTAAGAAGAATTTTGTTGTATATTTTCTGACCTCGGAGTTTTTCCTCTCACAAAAGAATGCTCTTTACATGTAGAATTTCCGGAAAAAATTATGCTTGCGTTTGTCTTCTGTGATTATTTGGTATATAGGTACCATGTAGATTGCCGGTAAAATGTTTAACACTTATAACTAGATTATGAAACTCATATGATTTCCAACTTCTTGAGTCTTGAGTTTTATTCTTGCATTCCAAAATAATAAACTATACTACGCTTGTAACGGACGAAAGTATAACTGGCTCTCAAAGCCCAGAATTTAAAAAAAACCCCTATATTTCACTACATATCGCATTGAAGCGCTTGTACTCTGGTCCTTAACAGATCATTTAAGTTAAGCTACCCCTAATTATCATAACTTGGGTGATCGTTAGTGGTGTTATTATTACTGAGCGCTTCCGTGTTTAGAAGGGCACGCTTAGAATGGCAGTCATTATAACATGGTGGTAGGACAGTTTTGCAAATGCCTGCCTGACTAGCTACCATCCCTATGCAGAAAATCGGTCGCCAAACGCGTAACGTTGTGTTCCGGCAGCTGTGCTTGCGAGAATCCAGTTGCCACATATTTAGGTTATGCCTGTTTACCACGTTCAACTATCATCACATACATAGTAGCAGTATGTAATATATAGAGAATGATTACAGGAGTAAAAAAAAATTGACAATCCATTCAAAAACAACAATTATTTTCAGAAAATCTTGTATATAATTTATTTCACGCGTCTCCCCAATAAACCAGAAACCGCTGACAGTAATTCTTATATTGCGTAAACGTTGCTGTCTATACACGTGCAGGAGGTAGGTACGAGTACATAGTGAAGGCGGATCACGTTCCTCGAAAGAAGACGCTTTACCTGAAACTTTCTTATCCCTTAGCGCATTAACCAACCGACGGCTTTAACGGGCGAGAGTCCGCAAGTCGCGTTTTATTCCTAATGTGGGCTCTGGGAAAGTATGTTCTTCTTTTACCGGTGCGAATTACACACCAATGTCGTACTCTTGAATAAGTTTTATCATTATTTTTCTGGCAAGGCAAATTACTAAACTCATATAGAGTTTAGTTGGCGGTTAGCAGTTGATATATGTACATACAGATAGGTATGTGCATTGTTGTGCTAAAAAAAAAATTTTAAAATGCGTAGTTTTGTTGGCACGTTACGATAAAGCTGCGCGCGTGAGCAATTGCTCATGACTCTAGTATTGGTCAATTATTTTTGGTTCTTTAGGGTTTCGTAAGCAAAACCAGGACTTTATTATAAAGTCTACGCTCTCTGTCCATTCATTCTCCTTTTGAAGGACTGTATATTTCAACTTATTATATTAGAAAGTGGATTGAATTTTTCAGAAAATATGCATTATTTTGGTTGACGAAATAATAGTAAAACCAAAATGAGCAAATATAGAATATGCAATACTATATTTTTCTCGCACATTATTATTTTTAACGTAGATTCCAAGCATGGCGTTAGATGGATTGCCCAAGCATGACATTCTATTCACCGTTCTTTTATTTTAACAGCTCTGTCGTAATGTCAGCAATACATAAAACTGGTGTAAATATAGTATGAATAGTGTAGTACGAATTCTAAACTAAAATCACAAAAACACTAAGGCTTAGAATCCCGAACTGTACGAAGAACCAACGATTAACAAAAAAATGTGTTTTTGGTAAATTATGTGCTCGTTCTTCAGTGTGTGTGTCTTACTTACACTTGGCTAATTTTACTATTTGAAGCGCTCGTAGTTTCCTTTGACGTTCTTAACCGATCAGCAAAATTAAGCAACGTCCGCCGCGAACATGAGTTGGATGGGTGACTGCTAGTGACATTACTACTGAGCGCTTCCGTGCTTCGGAAGACACGTTAAGCCATCGGTCCCGGTTATTGTCTTATGATTAATATTATTGCAGTTGTTATAGCATGGTGGAAGGTCATTTGCGAATGCCCGCCTAGCTCCCTCAAATAGAAAATCTGTTGCCAAGCACCTAACGTGTGTTCTGTTCCGGCAGCTGTCCTTGAGAGCCAGTAATTCTAGGTTAGACTGAACAATATGTTCCACCATATCATCACTTACCTTTAGGTAAGATTGTGGTCAAAGGCTAACCTATCAGGCCAAAAAAACTTTGTAAGCTTTGGAAAACTTTCGTAAATAATTTTGTGTCATCACTTCATGGTAAACGGATATATAGTAACATACAATATTTTGTGGGTATAGATTATTTACTTACGCATAATATGTAAATTGAGAAAACGAATGTTACAAAATGACAACTGCTTAGCCATCTCCATTCAAATAGGTACATTAAATTTTCAAATGACGATTTACGAACAAGCCTTGCCTTGAGATCATGTTGTCGACATAATAATATACTCGCACAAAACGCTAACAGACAAATAACTTATCTCAACATTTCCTACCGTCGCTCGTCGGAACTCGGAACCCAGCATTCGTCTATTGTGTTCACTATTTAGGGTTGTCACTTCGTTTGTAATTACTTTACAGTAGAGATAATTTGCAAATATACACAAGCATAATATGCAGTTTGTGAATACATTGATAATATAAAAAAATATGTAACGCATGACTCAATGACCATAAGAACACCTACTTAAATTAGAGGCACCAGTTCCTTTAATTTGTATAATATTTATTATTTCATATTATAATATGATAGCTTACCCTCATTAAAATTTAGCCAACTGGAAATATGAAACATTGTGCAGAAGCGTCGTAAATAACTGATACAGTGACTTTGAAGCAGTGATGGCTCAGTGGCATTGGCTATGGACTGCCGCGCAGCAGGTCCATGGTTCGAATCCCGCCGCGGGCTTGAGCTTCACCGCATGGTGGAAGGGCTTTTTGCGAATGCCCGCCTGGCTAGCGACCACCCTCAAGTTGAAAATCTGTCGCCAAGCACCTAACGGTGTGTTCCGGCAGCAGTCCTTGAGAGCCAGTGAAATTACAGGCACATGAGACTTAACAACTATGTCTCAAGGTGACGGGCGCAGTGCAATTCGTCACTTGAACGATGAACTGCATCTGTTATAGGCAGAGGTAACCGCTTAACATCAGGTGGACTTCGAGCTTGTTCCGTCACAATAACATAAAAAAAAAAAAAAAAAAATACATTTCATTTTAACACATATTGATGTGAACAGCCATTTTGCACGACTGCCCAAAAATTACACGGAACCCAAAAAAGGAGAGTTTTGTTTTTAGGGTTCATGTAGTATCTACGTATGTTTGTAAATTTATTTATTTCACTATATATTCTAAACGGTTCAACCGATTTTAATGTATAATACAGGGTGAATTTTTGAGACGGGACAGTAAGGGCAGGTACCTTAACCGTTATAGTTACAGTAAGACGTTTTAAGGAGACTATCCAAAAAAATTTAAGATATTCTAAACTGCATCTGTAGATTTTGGATAAAATGTACAGTCAGTAAGTGTACATTTTTTCCATATATTCTCATTTTACACAAAAACTTTTTTTTCGATACCAATTGATCCTATTCCTATTTCTTCAGAATCAAAAGTCTCTACTGGACCGACTGAGGTTTGAGTACTAGAAATATCAGAAATCGCAATAACTTTTTCCTTATATTTTTGTGTAAAATTACAATTTTCTTGCTGACTGTAAATTTTTTCGAAAATCTGTGAAAATGGCTAGTCTCCTAAAAACATTTTCCTGTAACAATAACGGTTAAGGTACCGGCCCTTACAGTCCCGTCTCAAAAATTCACCCTGTATATCATTACATTTGTCTTGATAGCGCTGGTGACACTAGGTACGTAGGTTTTGAAGCAGTGATGGTTCAGTGGCATTGGCTATGGACTGCCGTGCAGCAGGTCCATGGTTCGAATCCCGCCGCGGGTTGAGCTTCACCGCATGGTGGAAGGGCATTTTGCGAATGCCCGCCTGGCTAGCGACCACCCTCTAATAGAAAATCTGTCGCCAAGCACCTAACGGCAGCTCCGGCAGCAGTCCTTGAGAGCCAGAGAAATTACCGGCACATGAGACTTAACAACTATGTCTCAAGGTGACGGGCGCAGTGCAATTCGTTACTTGTGACGAAATGCATCTGTTATAGGCAGAGGTTAGTACGCTTAACATCACGTGGGCATCGAGCTTATTCCGTCACAATAACATAAAAAAGGTACATAAAAAAGTAAACATATTATGAGATAGAATTTCTTTTTTCTTCCAAACCCATCTAGTTGGGTATCAAAATGAATTGCTTTAAAAAACGATTCCATAAATATATAATAACTTGCAGTTTTATATAAATAATGTGCAGTCGGGTTCATTTTTATATCCTTGTCCCACACTAAGCGGAGATTTTTTTTCACTTTACTTTATTACTTGACATCGCAATACTCACAGTTGTTATACAAATATCCATCTTCACGCAGTTATCCGGTTTCCTCAACACCGTATGTTTGTCGATATGTCAACATCTCTTTTAAATTTTTTTTACATCTATCTTAAAATTCACATCTCTGCCAAATGCACGTTTTTCAATATTCATTGAGAAACGAGTCCTATACGTAAACTTTTACAGATAAAAAAAATATATGGTGTAGTAGTATGTACTTTGAGAAGAACGCTGTTATGCTCGTTATACTGTTTGTAAGCCAACTGCAATGGTATCTCATTCTCCAACGTTCAGCATTTTACTGAGATATTCCCTTTTTGGCAGAACTAAACCATGTATTTGTTTTTATTTTTGTTGTATATTATGCTGTTTGCGTGTGCCTAAACGTATCTTTTTCTGTTCATTCTTTTTTCGTCATCGGCCTCATTAGTTTTACAAAATTTAGTATAATTAATTTTGGCCGACACCTGTTATGATGGTTTAATATTTATTTCTACAAGGTTATGGTTACTCATTAAATAGCTATTATATTAATATTCATATTTTAATTTCATCAACGAGCATGTGTTCAATATTTGTTGACCTTTTTAAGAATATTTTTCAAAAAATATCCTCTGTTATTATTCTTTATTCCCTAACAATTAATCAAAAACATTCGTGCATAACCTTTGTGTCATTTTATATACATAATATGCACTCTTAGCTCTGATTTTTTTAATCAGTACAGATCTTTTTGCACAGGCATCCATACAGTTAAAACTAGTTTAATATGTGTTAAGAAAAATAAATGCTATTTAAATTATTATTCTCTAATTTCACACAAATGTAATATTAAATCAATTGGAAACCTACATAAAATGTTAGGTTGTCAGGTATTACTCACTTCAACTTTCGTACCTAATGGCAAACTTTAAAGCATACAAAATTTAACGTGGGCAAATAATCATAAACATAATAATAAATTTGAATTTGAAAGTTAACGTCACATTACATTACAAGATAGTTCGTTCCCATCCACGTACAACAAAATTATCTCTAACTTATATATATCCTTTAAACATACATAAAGAAAGTGGTAACCCTAAGTGGTTCAGGAATCTTGTATTTGCATCGAAGCGTACACACAAGCGTAAGGGAAGGAATGTGCGGGACGACGCGAAAAAAGTAATTTTTCAAGCATCGAGTCCTGTTTTCAATAACACGCCAAGGTAACTATTGTAAGGATATTCACAATACGTAAAGGTTTATTACAAGTATTTTTCTTCATTTCGTGCTCCATGAAGTTTAGTATAATATTTTATAGCCTTTTGTTAATATTTTTTATAACATTTCCTAAATATATATAAACGATTATATGGAGAAATATGTCCACTTGTATGGAATTGCTAGTATACTTATACTAAATAGGAATAAACAACCCAAATCAACTGATAATTTACATTGGTTTGGATCATGTTTGTCATAAAGTTGAACACCCAAACCACAACAAAAAATTAAGACAAATAACATCATTTCTTATATTAACAATGTTCATACAAATTATTTTCTGTGACATATTTTTTATATTTACCTTTGATATTAGGACCCTAATTGTCACCACTTATGTTATTTTTATGTAAATACTCTGGGTTTACAATTTATCGTATAAAGAAAGTTCAATCCAAATCAGTTAATAACCTAGAAGATAATAAGTGAAATTTATACTTAAAATATACGCGTCAAATAGACAACCTTCCCTTTTTAAACCAGTCAAAAACCACAAAACTTCAGGCGTTACTTCTTAATGTTTGTCACAATTACTTTAAAGTAGGTACGAGATATATTCGTACCAAAGTAGTACTCAGCCCGTAATATTCTTCTTGTCTATCGTAGGGTAAAATAAAACCTGCCAATAATATTACCTACTTTATCCCAAAAGACAGCGGCGGAACAACCCGATCTTTTATTGCGTGCTGTTTGAAACGTGAAAACAAATTTTTGGTGTTATTCTAACTATTAATAACATGATATTTAGGTGTCCGTACTAGAAAACGGGACCCTAATACAAAGCCTCGAAATGTATGAAAAAAATCGACAGAAAAAGTGCGAGTCGGAATCGCGTACTAAGGGTTCCCTACCTTTATTTTTTTTTATGCCTGATAGGTTAGCCTTTGACCACTATCTCACCTGATGGTAAGTGATGATGTGGTCGAGGTTGTTGTTCAGACTAACCTAGAGTTAAGTTAGCTTAACTTAACGTGCTTAACGTGCCCTCCGTGCTTCGGAGGGCACGTTAAGCCTTTGGTCCCGGTTGTTGTCTTAGGATGGCAGTCGTTATAGCATGGTGGTAGGGCATTTTGCGAATGCCCTCCTGGCTAGCTACCACCCTAGAGTATCTGTACAAGACCAGACACTACATATATGTTATAACCTTTTCTGTAGTTATCACGTGCGCGAGTTTGACTCGCACATGGCCGTTTTAAGTATTTGTTGTTGTAGAGGCAACAGAAATACATCATCTGTGAAAATTTAAACTGTCTAGCTATCACGGTTTGTGAGATATAGCTTGGTAACAGGCAAACGGACATACGGACAGTGGAGTCTTAGTAATAGGGTCCCGTTTTAACCCTTTGGGTACGGCAAACTTAAAATAACAACTACATACATTCTGTTGTGTCTATTGGTATGGAACCCTCGGTAAGAGTGTCCAAGTCGCAATTGGCGGGTTTTATTTTTTAAATTCGAACATCTTCTTAAGAAAGCACATTTCAAACATAACTTAACTACCTGTATAAAATTATTAATTCGTCGTTAAATATATGTTGGTTAATTAGCCTATTCATAAATAGCATAGATGATATTCTAACACCCTTATCAAAACCCGAAAAAATGCGGTGCTAACTTCTTAGAGACGTTGATGATGTAGATTATGTTACGCTGTTTTCTATTCCAAAACCAAATCGGATTCTGTTTGACAGTCTTGGCGCAGATATGATTTACACAAGATGTATTTGTGGAGGTGCCGTGGGGCCCTCGAGTGGAGTGAGCTGGCCCGCACTCCTACGGCCCTATTGTCGTGGTGTCCTTATATAATCAGTAATTTTACTTCAACGTCTTCGAATACTACGAAGGTATAATATTTACGGTTCCATATGAGAAAATTGGACTAACGCTGTAAGTCCGTGCGCCTGCCCGTCTTACCTTTCAAGGTGAGGTTTTTGACATGAAAATAAGCATGATAATGATAAAAAGTAAGTAGCAAATTTGAAGCGCTGGGTGACCGCTAGTGACATTACTACTGAGCGCTTCGGAGGGCACTTTAAGCCTTTGGTCGCTGTTGTTGTCTTAGGATGGCAGTCGTTATAGCATGGTGGTAGGGCATTTTGCGAATGCCCACCTGGCTAGCTACCACCCTTAAGTAGAAAATCTGCCGTCAAGAATCTTAAGGTGTGTTCCAGCAGCTGTCCTTGGGAGCCAGTAATTGTAGGTTAGCCTGAACAATATCTTCAACCACATCATCACTTACCATCAGGTGAGATAGTAGTGAAAGGCCGACCTATCAGGACAAAAAAAAAGCATCAGGTTGAAATTTTCATAATGTGTTTTTCACATATGGCGGATATCTTAACAAATATGCATTATTTGGAGATACAAGATAGTTTTAGAGCTCTACGAAGAACTCGTAGAGGTCTACGGCAACAGGGTATAGCGTAGATGCATCTACGAGTTACTTAACGAGTACCGATTTCATAAAACTAAGTTCAGCATGTCGACTTTGATCGCGTTTAGTTTCCATGGTAACGGACGAGTACTGTAGTTGGTGAAATATAAAATAAATAATAATGGCTGATAAAATTTTCGTCAAACTTAACTAAAACCACAGCAATATAATGCCTTCTTTCGAATAAAAAAACTACACTATATTATAGTATGGATTTCCGCAGAGTTACGCCTGAATCTATTTATTTGACAAGATCTATTATCAGCGCTGCAGAACTCAACTTACTAATACTATGCTACTCGTAGTTATAGCTCATTCATTCAGTTTAAGTGTCATAAGTATGTCGGATATTTTGTAAGGGTTTGTACTTCTGTTCGCATAATATACTGTTACCTCACTCAGTCTCTCCTAGTCTCAGCCGTGCTGAGTTCCCGAGCTTCGTTACGCACGCTCCACTGGCTCCGCGAGTGATGCCTACGAGTCTCTTCACCGAATATCACCCGCGAAAATGTATTAAAAATAATAAAAAAAAATACACCTTTTTAACTCCTCAACGAGTTTACGGGACGCAGACTTGGGGTAGTTTCTGTTTCAAGTGGTTGTTTTGCGTCTTTGTATGACAGAATTTTTTATTTTCGCATCTTATATTCTCACGTTTTCTGTAAACAGAAGTAATGAAATTAATTAATCTGTGTTACATAATTTCTGATATTATTATAGACAGTACAGACAGAGAAGTTTTTATGTATTACGCGAAGCCGATATCGTCCGCTTATGAATTAAATTCAATTGTTACAATTGTTAAATCTATAATGAATTTAGCGCCTGAATTTATTATCTTGTAAAATTAATATCTACTGTATGTTTTGTAATATTATGTTTGTTACTCAATTACTCTGCCAATTATGAATTCATTTTGATGATTCTTTCTCATGTGGTAGAATTGACTTCCAAGTTGGTCATATTTAAATTTGATTAAAATCGTTTGATAACTTTTAAGTTAAATGTACTTGCATACATGGATTATTTAATGGTAATTGTAACTCTTGTTGGTGAACAGTATTTAGGCTAGGGAGTGATCTTGTAAGCAATATGCTTCACAAAAAGAGTTAAAAAGAAAAAGTAGCCTTCAGACTTTAACTTAAAACTTCCAATACTAAAAGTATGAAATATTTTGTGTAAGTCGGCTATGTGCTAATTTGAGTTCAGTATTTTGAATCGGCGTGATACTGACTTCAACAAGTTATTAGTAATTAACCTTTTAGTGTTGGAAGTCGGTTAAGTTTTTTAAAATATGTTTAGCTGAACTCTTTTTGTGTGATAGTAATATATTCAAGGTGTACCATAAAATTAAATATATATATATTATTGTAAGTTCTTGAATACTCACAATATACATTTTTATGTGATATTATTTTCAATTTATTGACAAAATTGGAAATGTTTTAGCTTGGTTAAATCTGCTACCCAGTCCCTGATTACTACTGAGTGATGAGTTTGGTATAAAACAAATATTTTGTTACGACGCACCGTTTCGAATAGAACAGTTTATCCACTTTGACCTATACCAAATCGAATTCAGTTTTCTGCATAATCAGAACGTCGGATAGCGAACGATGAGCGATAGCATCAGCGTTGATATTTAGCCTTCCGTCACGTCACGACAGCTAATTCCCATTCCCAACAAAAACGCCCGGAAATTGGATATAAGGATCTGCGCGCCCGGTTCCGGCTACGTGACGTTTGTCGAACACGTCACTACACTATGTGGTAATTTCCGCTCCCGTTCGCGGAAAATTACTTTAGCCACATGAAACTTCCGATAGCGTAAAATAAAACCGTTAAAAATCTTAGATAACAAGACAGCTCCCTGATATGTATTTTTAAGAAATTCTCTATTACGAAGACCGTAGCTAAAGAAAACCTAGTATCTGCTTCTATGGATTTAATATAAAGTGTAAGGTACATAGCTAATAGCTTTCGCCTATATCATCCCATGGACACGCTCGTAGTGTAGCTTGCTTAGTCGTTTTTGACCGATAAACTATATGTTAAGCAACTTTCGCTGCGGTCATTACTTGAACGGGTGACCGCTAGTGGCATTACCACAGAGCGCTTCCGTGCTTCGGAGGGCACGTTAAACCATCGGTTTTATAGGCGATGTATGCGGCTCGCGCATTGCAAACAAATCTTACTGCACTGTGCCATGACTGCTGAGGCGTGTCCCGCTGCATGTGTATTCATGACCACGTGGCACGTGTGTCGTGAAATGAGGAACTTGTATTCGATTAACATTCTGGTATATGTATCTGTTTAATTACACTTTCAAGTCCACTCGCGCATAATTTTATGTCAAAATAGCATTAATTTTTACAAATTTAAGTAACCTCAACGTTTCAATCAAGTTACGTCGATCATGTTAAGTCTATTTAGTTATCGAAAGTTAAAGAAATACAATATTTATCTGGTTTAGTTTATCACTAATTATTTCTTTACATTAACAATCCTTAGTAGAATCTGAAATAATATTCAGCGTACATGCAGTATCAAAGAAAGAAGCAGCATGTCAGTCCTATCAAGATGCGTGAAAAATCCTGCCCGTGAATATACCGATGAATACGTGTGTGTAAGTGTTAAACAAGAATTCTTACTAGGTTTCCCCGTGCTAAGTAATCCCGATTTTTCACTCTCCTATTTTGAATCAACATTTGTAGTCTTAACAAAGTACAGGTGGTAATATGTAAATACAGAGTTCCAGTTAAGAAAATAATATGAAATAAAAACCCAAAATACCTACTTAACTATTGCATATTGAAAGTGTGTGTGGGTATATATAAAAATGTGGATGGTTTGTATAAAAGCATTGTGGAATGAATGTACTATCGGTGTAGAGATGGTGTAATATAATCTAATATTAAGTATGTAGATCTTATGGGAACACATATTTAATGTGTAAAATTATATTATAAGTTTTGCTCTTAAAATAAATCAACAATTTCTAGGGAGTTATTATTTAATATGCGAAATAATTTTCCGTTTCTTGTTAGTTTAGATTCCTTAGTAGTACGGCTCTAATACATTATGCATATTTGTGTAGTATTTTCTTCTAGACCTTTATTAATTCTAATAAACTCTAATAAACCTGACCCACAACAATGTTACCTTCAGTACAACCGACAAAAAAGCGTGTCAGCTATGTCATAGTGGCGCTCGTATCCCACTGCCTGTGTGCATATGATGAACACGTCGCATCGTATGTAACGTGACAAGGGGAAATAGTATTGCTTAAATGGATTTTCTTTTATTTATTATAAAGGAATCTTATTTTATTTTAAAGTAGCTTCAAATCTGTTTATATGTCGTTCTCTCAGTAACAAATTTAGTAATATGGTATAACAATCGTATGAATTATAATTACGAAATTAAATATCAAAGTTTGTCTTGACACTTCGGGGATGAGTGGCGACAATCATATACACACGCATACAATCTCACACGAAAACAACCTATCCCATTCCTAGATTCCATCAGCGGATTTAACATTGTTAAAATTGATATTACTCGTAGACTTTGAAGCAATGATGGCCGAGTGGTAATATATATGGACTGCCGTGCCGCGAGTCCATGGTACAATCCCAACTGCCAGCCGGCTTGAACTTCACCGCATGGTGGAAAGGCATTTTGCGAATATGCACCTGGCTAGCTACCACCATCAAGCAGAAAATCTGTCGCCAAGCACCTAATAGTGTGTTCCGGCAGTAGTCCTCGACGGCCAGTAAAATTACAGTATGTGTCAGAGTGACAGGCACAGTGCAATTCGTTACTTATGACGAAATGCATCTGTTATAGGCATTGGTTAGACAGCTTAACTTTAGGTGGGGCTCGTGCTAGTTCAGTGACAATCCTACAAAAAACACGCTCCATCAAAAACTACTCCGTAAATTTGAAACAGAAAGTCCTATGCTCTTATTAAAAAACTAATGCATCAAATTTAATCAATACCAGCTCAGCTTTTTACCCACCCCCCACACAATACACCGACACACACACACACGTGCGCAACTACATATAACTTAGACATTTATAGTATTAGTAAGATAGAATATTGTATGTTATAAAATTTTGTGATCAAATTCTCGTGAAGTCGGGTTTTATTAATAATGAGGCACACACAGTACGAGGATAATTGAATACCTAGGAGCGACGAAGCCGCGTGTCAGCGTTATCACGACGCGCGTGTCTCGCTACCTGCGTACATGCCGATGAACACGTCGCGCGTGTAACGTGACACGAGGAAATAGTATTGCTTTATTTAATTTGGGCATCTGCCAATCCCTGTTCGGATAATTTCAATGTTTATTTATTAATACCTGATGGAAATTCGGACGTCTACGTCTGTATTATTAGAACTTTGAAGCAGTGATAGCTTAGTGGCATTGGCTATGGACTGCCGCGCAGCAGATCCATGACTTAAATCCCGCCGCGGAATTTACATTCACCGCTTGGTGGTAGGGCATTTTACGAATGGCCGCCTGGCTGGCGACCATCCTCAAGTAGAAAATCTGTTGCCAAGCACCTAACCGGTAGCTGTCCTTAAGAGCCTGTAATTCTAGGATAAGCCTGTTAACACATTCGACCACATCATCACTCACCATCAGGTGAGATTTTGGTCAAAGGATTACTTATCAGCAATAAAAAAACTAGCATTCGCCTTCAAACTTTCTAAAACGACTTTGTGTCCCGACATCGTCTTTATTTCAGCTACTTCCGAAGTTAAAAAGTCCTTTGAGGGTTCCAACCCACGAGGCAAAACGGATCTCTATTAACGTGAAGTAATACTCAAAAAGGCAAATTTTGATCATCAAAGAGTGTTCGCCTTACAATTATGAATAATATATATATATATAATATTTTAGAGGATATGATAAATACAATGCCTGATACGGAAACACAATTATATATACTTCGCTTGATAGAAAAAATCATGAAAACAACTAATATTTTACTTAATCCAGTTTTATGTTTATAAAATAATACGAATCAATACAAATTTTATTTCTAACTATTATGCAGCAACCAAATGATAGAGTGCCTGAAAGACTTTATTTTTTATCAATTTCGGAGAAGCATGGGTATTACACTCAGGGATATGCACGCAAAAGTTCACCGAGACGGACAGATGGATACCGATGCTATTAACAGAGCCCCGTTTTCAAGTAATAAATCCAAAAAATTACGCAGATAATTATGAAATTACACGGTTATATGCGTTTTTGAACGTTTGTTATTTAAGTAAATTTAGTTTTCATGGTATTTGTGAAAATCCCCCCTAAATAGGGGACGCTATGTTCAGCACTGGACAATCCAGCTGATACAGTACAGTTGTCTCACGCTCGCAGCAAAATCGAATTTTGCTCATTGCTTTCCAGCACCAAAACCTCTATGTTTGCTTACTGAAAAAGCTATTACCAACCACATGCACGAATGCAAAATAGTTAATATGTTTATTAATATCCCTACAAATGCGGGAACAAATTAAAGGATTCGTATAGAGTCGTTTACCTTCCACATGACTACTTCATACAACGTCCAAATCACCGTTAACAGAGTATGTTAATTGAGCAAGGACTATTCATCCGGTGAAATGCGCAAGCCAGCAGTGCTTGCTATCATTGCATAATGCATGGTACACATGTCTCTGCAAGAGCAGTCACGGCGGAATGACGATGAGCGGTCCCGAATGAGCAAAGGCAATACCACAGCACTACCGGTAGGGATACGAATATTTGTCTACCTATTAATATTACTGAAACAGAACAGGTTTCACAGATTACCATAATTTGCTTCAATGCATTTGAATAATGAGAACGCGTTCCCTTCGTTCGTCTATTCGGCCTTTGTATACCTATCAAGGTTGTTCAGTTGTAAAACGTATTATCATTAAGTTTAATATCGGATGGTGAGATTAATCCGATAGCCATCCGCATAGTGAAACGGATTATTTAGAAAAGTTTATTTGGGATAGGATTAAACGATCTTGATAGGGAGATTCGTTTCTTTTACAAAAGCTACACCGGAACTAAATAAGTATTTGTACTCGTATTATACCGAAGTATTTGAATGTTTTTAATATTTATATAAATAATTTTACTTGTCAATTCAGTGAATGTCATATTATCTATGATTTTGCTTTGAATACCCCTTGTCAATTGAAAGATATAACTATTATACGATGTATTTTGAAACGCTTGTAGAAGAGCTTGCTTAGTTGTTCTAAACCTAACGCATAGGTTTAGAGTGACTAGACTAGCTGGACTTGGATCGGTGACTGCTAGTGGCGTATTACTGAATGATGCTGTACTTTGGATGTTATTGCGTCTGGTTGATGTTTTAGGATACGTTCGTTAGGACATGGTGGTAAGTCTTTTTGCGAATACCCACCTGGCTAGCTACCACTTTCAAACAGAATCTGTCACCAACCAGCGAAAAATGTATTCCACCAGCTGTCATTAAGAGCCAGTACGTCTATTTTAGCCTGAACAACATCCTCAACTGCATCACCATGTTGTAATGGAGAGTGGTCATAGCATATTAGCTATAAAATAAAGAGTATATCTAAATTAAAATCGGCTGTTATGGGGCACAATGTTGAATAATGCATCAAGTTTTTTTTACACATTGTTTCGACACAGTTGCATGTATATAAATTATCTACTTAAGATTTTTCCAAGATTAAAAGGCAAGTTGACAATTGATAAACAAAGAGTGTAAGAATTTCGTTGCATCTATTACTCAGACCCAATAATTTCTATTAGAGTTGTTGTTGTGTAGTGTTGTCGTCGCCGGCGCTGCGGGAACCGTTGTGATATTGCGGCATCACATATTGCTTGGGAGATTTATGTGCGGGCGGAGCGCAGTCTCGCAGACCGACAAGCGGGCGTGATGCGTTTCACTAGCTCTAGGACAATGCTTTGGACTGTGTATCTTTGAAATATGAGCAATGAAGAAGATTTTACAAATTTACGTATCCAAATATTGAAAGATTCAAACATCATTTTTAATTACTATCCAAGTATATATCATTTTTGTTTTGGATTTTTATACGAAACAATACCAATCCCTCATAATCAAAAAGCTTTATCTGACTGAAAGTTCGTTTCTTTAAAACAC
Organism: Plagodis dolabraria; assembly: GCA_963854805.1. Classification (NCBI taxonomy): domain Eukaryota; kingdom Metazoa; phylum Arthropoda; class Insecta; order Lepidoptera; family Geometridae; genus Plagodis; species Plagodis dolabraria. Next base: position 18,019,930 of record OY978442.1, read on the forward strand.
ATCGCTGCCTATACAAAAAATAATAAAGATAATAGAATAGTTAAAGATTCAGACATTACTTTCCTAAAATCCATGGTTAAAAATAACAAATATTTTCGGTAAAAATATTTTATGAATACATTAAATTAACATTTAAAATATAACAATATTGTCGTTTTCCTGCTTAGCCGACGTGACGTGATGTTTATAACGTAGCCCAACCGGAAGAATTTTCTCGAATAATGAGCATTGATACCTTCTCGATAGAAGTGGCAAGACCTCCTGATGATGCTTCATATAAAAGCGAAATGAGTCCAAACTTCTTCCAGTTAGGTTACGTGGCGTTTTTTGACATCACGTCGGCTTAGTAGAAATATTAGGCGGAGTTGTATCATAAGTTATATTTTTATATATTTTAGTAAAATTTTAATTGTTTTTATCTATGTTTTAAAAAAATGAATTTTAAAATATTTGTAATTATTAAAGGTTATAAATATGAATCTTTAGAATGGACCGCATGCTATGACACCTATATTAAATATTACAGACTTATTGAGTATATATGGATACCTCAGTCGGATGAGTAGCGAGATGTTGAGGAACAATTGAATTGAAAAAATGCTTACTCCGCCGACCCCCCCTGACACTCACAGCGAGGGAAAAGAATAGAAAAAAGACAAAGAAAATAATCATAAGAAACGCAGAAAAAAACATCAAAACTGTGTTTTCCGTTTAACGCATTTGACTTTGTAGTAGACCCAAAACCAAGCGCGATTACCTAAAATTTTTGACTTAATTCAGTTCTTGATTACGCTTACTGTCCAATTTATTCAATGTAAAATAAGTTGTTTTGTTCTGTAGCATAAAAATGCAAACCCGTTCACTCACGAAAGTGCGCCCCTCCGTAAATTATTATTGGGTATTTATACAGGTAAGCTTCTTTTGTACACTTTGTTTTAGTGTGGAGGTAAGTGCTAATAATACATAGCATGGTGTCAGCCTTTTGGCCTACCCGTGGGCAGTGACCTTCTGGTTTCTACATACATTCAATCAAAAAAGTATTGGGAATGGATGGTATTGGCACAACTGTTTTCCATTTTGGCGCAAGGTTTGAGTTGCACCTGTTGTTTTAATTAAATACACTGCTGCTTTTAGTAATATTATGTAATATGGTAAGTATTGCGAATTTCATAATGGGCAAAAATATCGAACAAAGAGTTTGTCTTACATTTTGCATCGCCAGTGTTCGGAGTCACTGAAAAATGTTACAGAAGGCTCACGGTGATACATTACCAAAAACACGTGTCAATATGTATTGCTGTTCTTTTTGTATGGTTTCATTCTGACAGTATAACAATTCTTACTAAGATGATACGTATAGTGGAATAAAATACTTTTTTTTTAAATGGACCTGACTTCTACACTCAAAAGTGTGAAATAACTTAAGGTACGATTCAGGCGTTACTTTGCGGAAATCCATATTTAATGATACGAGTAACATATATCGAAATTTTTACGATGGAGTCTCGATCGCGCTCGGTGAGTCAAGACCCCCTGAAGATGCTTCGTTTAGAAGCGAAACTAGTCGGATATTCTTCCGGTTAGGCTGCGTGATGTTTGTGACGTCACGTAGATAACATGAAAATTAGGCGGAATTGTCACTAGATATATATTTTTATATTTTTTTAAGTGTTTTATTTAAATATTATTTAATGTTTTTTTAAGATACTTTTAAAAATATTTGTTATTATTAATGCACATGCTACCGACTTTGACAAGTTATTTCACATTTTTGAGTGTTGAAGTCAGTTCCATTTTTTTGGTTATTTTTTTTAACTCTCTTCAGGGACCCTAGCTACTAACGGGATTGATTTTCATTCACTTTCAAAGACTCATCAAGATAGGAAAATATTGTTAATTTATTGGAGAGTAACTCAAAAACGGCTTGACCGATTTCGATGAAATCTAAATGGGACCAAACGACAAGCATCAGCTTTCACATTAAAAAAAATATAAAAATAGGTTCTCCCAGTCGAAAGTTAGGTAATAAAAATAAGAAAAACTTTTTTTGAAGTAGGTTAAAAATGTGAAATATTATCATTGGTAACTGCAACTAAACACCAAAAAAATTGTTGGTGATAAACTCAATGTAAAACTAAAAATGCTGAAATATATTTTAATCTATTTCAAAGTAAATATTTTTTTAAACTAAATAAATACATTTTAATCTCATGTATTTCTTGTTAAACACATATACATATAAATTTGGATTATTCAAACTATTCTGTTAGTAGTCACGTACCTACCTATCTACTAGTTAATTCTCCTAATTCTTACTAACACTGTTGTTTTTGAAAGCTTAAAATGTGCTTCCAATGGTACTTAACATATTATTATTGCTTTTGTTCGGTTGGCAGCAAATGGTACTGTATAATTCAAACTAAAAACTCTATTTGAATTCCATGTAAACAAGTCTGTAGCTTTTCGAACATTCTGGCATAAAATCATAATAAGCAAACTTTGTCAACGGCATCGGAAACTGCAGTTGAACAATAACATACCTTGTTTAAATTCCAACGGTTCGCAGTATTTTAAATGAATTGTATTGGTTAATATCTGTATTGCCATTAAACTACGTATATATTGACATTTAACATCTTCCTATCTTTATCCCTATCGTGTGGGGTTGTCACATGTATTTTCCAAAATAATTGAAAGCTAAATAATCATGAACAAATTTTGAACATGTTTTTTTAGAAAGAGTACGCCTTGTACTCTATGTAAAAAACATGTTCAAAATTTGCCTTTCGAGACTCAATTCAGCTTAATAAGTATTCACTTACTCAAACGTTTATAGTGATCGCAACATGTTTACATTATGTTATCTGAAATTTCTGTTATCCGTCATTATGTAAAACGCCTAGGAAACGTATATAATAGCCGAAATAATTACTATAATAATATATTACTATTCTTACACATTTCTATGCTCCATAGGCTCCATACCTTTGACCACAAAAAAATTCTTCTATAAATATCCTAAAACGGAAGTGAAAATGTGTTTAGTGCCGGATGTCCTTTGGTTAAAGCGGTGTAGGAGGAGCGTGGGAGAAAATTTCCTACGCTCAGTTGTGAAAGTTATAGTAGTTTAAGTGTGTAAATAAAACGTTATTTCTGTTGTTTCACTGGCCGCTACAGCGGAACGTTCCCTACGCTAGTTCTACTCACGCGTTGTTGTGGTCTCTAGTGACCTAACACGCTCTCCCATCGTCCTAATCTACTCGTGGCATCTAGGTATATATGATTTTACTTTGACTAGATATAATGTAATTCTATTATATTATTTCAATATTTATTATTATTTATTAAAAATTTTAATTGCCTTTAGGAAATACATACTTTATATATTGGGATTCTTTTTAAATTCGCTCGGAAGTTATTGCTCTTAACTAAATTGTCTATGTTTCTCCTATGGAGGGTAGAGGTAAGGAGAGTCATCTCATATGGTAGAAAACTTAAAAAAGTGTCCAGCTATATGCCATAAATAACAGTTCAAACACCTTCCAGAATGGCCCTGGTGTAAACAAAGGGTATGGTATGAATGTAGCAATAATTGTAAACGACTTGAAGTATGCTTAGTTACAAATTTAATATTATCGTCGACTAAAGTATGTCTTTACTTATTAAAAATATCAACTACTATTGTAGTACAGAGTAAGGTAGTATACATAACCTTAAGGGATGATTATGACAAACGCTAGAGTGATTTTATTTCGTGAACTGTGAACGTTCATTGATTTTGGCGCTTCCTTTAAAATTTACCCTGATATTAATTTGGCGCCACCCTTTGAATGCATTTGGACGAACTCTTTTTCATGTACACAGATGATTCTCCTTACCTCTACCCTCCATAGTTTCTCCGTATAAATGGTGTTAAGACTCAGCCACAGAATATAAAACGTCTTTAAGCTTTATCAACGAGACAATCGTACTCATTCGCATACGAGAATAATATAAATGCATAAGAAAAAAACCAATCGATTTTATAATATTGAGTATGAATACAAAAGTTATTTATAGTGAGTGAGGACAGAGCCGGAAATCAAGGGGACCAACAGTAGTCTGACAAGTCGAAACTCTTGTTAGCTGTTTCTTACCTTGTTAGTAAATCTAATAATAGATGGCATTATAGTTTAAGTTCCAGATGCATCCGAAACTAGCTAGACGTAAAGTCACGATAAATAAATTACTGTTCTTTTGTAAAGGTCTATGTTGTGTTTTTTAATAAGTCTGATAAATCTATAAATGTTTTAGATTCACATCAACATCTTCGTTTACCGTATAGTTTAACAGTAATTACAACATTAGAGTTATAATTACAATTAAGGACTTAAACCCTCAGCCTAAATATATAGCATCGTGCATTTTACGACATGTAACATTGTGGAAAGGCGAGTAAAGGAAAAATGCGCCTAATTAGCAGCATGCTACATACCAGTTGATAGTCGATGTAGTTGTGCACATCAGGTGCACAACGAGCTATATTCCATCTTACTCAAAAGGTAGCAACAATAATATGCTCAAAATTAATTGGCATCAGGAAGGCGAACAATAGATCAGTTGGTTTCAAGTTCTACGTCAATGTCGACGACGGAACGAATACTGGCACGCGATTGCGATTCCACTTTTTCAGTATTTCATTTTTGGTTTGGACACTTTTGGACAGCAAACCTGAAGTACATTATGATTTCAAGCATCTCTAGCATGCTCAACGAATTTAAAATACTTTTGACCGTATTTTTCGTCACCTGGTTTCACGGACCAGGGCCCTTATTCTCTTTGACCTGAAGATGACCATGAAGATGATACAGTATCTCTACTGATACTTCCTCCTAGTACCGTGGTGTTACGTTATCTCTGCAACGATTGTGAAATGGTATTCTCAACCACCTTCATGCCACTTAGACCTTCAACTTTGACGACTCGATACGAGCGCCTTATCTGCGTCAAAAATTAAAAATAATCAAAATAGCGCTCATAGTAGCAACTACTTCGGTAAAGCCTCTATAGAGAAAATGTAAGAAGTAAGGTACAAAGTTCCTCTATGGTGAAGTGACAGCCACATTTAAATACTCGCGCCAAATTTTCAAGCATTTACTTTCATTATGATAGATGCAGCCATAAAAAGGTGAAATACTACTGTTAATATTAAAAATACTTTTGAGAGAGAGACAGGTTTTTAAACGTAACATGTGGCTTACAGAATACCGTGTGGAGATTACTTGTCTATTTAGCGCGTTATCAAACGCGTTATAGTTTACTACCTGTTATGGCTTTACGCGTTGTTTGCAAGAAATCTCTTGTCTCATAGTGAACAAGTACTCGTATTAAGGCACAATAGCCACTTGATAATCAAGACTGTTATGAGATGCAAAATTTGTGCTCATTTATTGATTTTTTTAATTTTAACCGTCATGGGAGACCTTTCTACCATCACCGAAGTACATTTGGTTACTAATTAGTGTCTAATGTTTGTTACTTGATGTGGTTTTCAACATTAATGCCGGGCTTGAATAGATATTGGATTATTCTGACAAAAAAAATTGGTTACAGTCCTGAGTCTGCAACTTTTGGTATATGACAGTAGGCTCGCCTCGACTTACATGTGACCAAAATATACCTAGTAATACTTAGTCAACTTTATCAAGTCACCAAGTTTCAGAGATTTAAAGGCGTGAAATATTAGGGAAATAAAATAGGTAATAAATACCTATCTTGTATCCTAGCCTCTAAATAGCATTCATAGCTTAGTTGGTATTAGACCCGCGAACAAAGGGCTCTTAAAGAAACGTAAAGGTAATCCAGGCTAAGATTGCCTTCGGACAGTCTGCGAAGATTTATGTACCGTGTGTTGCTGGTAATGTCGAAATTATCTTGTTAAATGGGGAACTCTGATCTTATTCGCAAGTAGAAACAACAAACATGCATTTAGGAATAAGACCAACGAGTAATCTAAATTCTTTGTAAAATATTGTTCCACTGCTCATTATTCTAATTGTAATTGTGCAAACAATTTTACAAACTAAAATTAATTTGGATAGTGTTTGCTAAAATTATTTTATGCTAGTTGCGTATTTACTAAGTTAAAAAATAAATATTGAGGTGGCCCTAGTTGACTATAAAAATGTGCCGTTCCTAAATAAATAAGTAAACGGTCGGTTATTAACACTCATTGCGTCCGTAGCGGCGGCGTTAAGCTAATGTTTATTCCCAACGTGAAGCTTATCTAGTTTTCCCAAACCGCTTCCACAACCTTAAACTGTTGGTAGCAACAGGGTCGCCATTCTTTTTCCTCTTCAGAATGTTGTAAACGGGTGGAAATACTGATATCCGTTTAGTTTCGATAGGATTGGATCGGATTTTCAAATCAGGTAACGCATTCGTTGTTTAAGGTGAATGTTGACGTCTATGGCAAAGAATTAAAGAATTTAATACCTATTTGGTTTCGTTATTAGGCTAGGGTTTTACTTGATCAAGTAAAACGATATTCATAGAATATTTTATACGATATTAAATACATGTTTTAATAATTATTCTATTTATTACATTTTTACGGGTAAAAGTAATTAGTACATAATTTTGATGGGTTTAAGGGGAAACTTAGATTACCACATGCATTGGTGTTCTGCAACTTTTCAATCTAATATGAGCATTGGTATTTTCCACACGGAAATACTATGATCATCTAGAGTGCCTACCAAACTCTTGCTAAGTTTGGTTGGCATTGTACATGGGAGATATATATACATTAAGGTACCCAATGAAGATCAAATAGGATTTTCCGTATTTGTCTTCTGTATTTTTGATTTTTTTTTATGTTATGTGACGAGTATAACCTGAAAAATATTTTGTATTAAACGTGCTTATTGAATAAGCTTACAAAATTACAACGCAAGGAAACATTTGGAGCACTAGTGGAATTCAAACTTTTGACCGGGGTTGGGATGTGCTTTGTCAATCTAAGCTAGCGTGTTAAACTTGGATGATAGACGGGGAGGCGGTAAAGGTAACTCATGGTTAGAATTTGTCATCAAAACAGTGTATGCGTAGCGCGTGGTAGAGCTGTCCATAGAAAAGTCGTTTTGACTTTGAATTTTTAATCACCAAATGTTCGAACTCGGTGAAATTTTGGTTATTCTACCTTGAGACTAAATTCCTAGCTTTTCGATTTTCCATTGTTTGTTTTAATTAAACGGAAAACTAGCAAACTTAGATAGAGCATAGACAGTCAGGAGAAATTTAAACAGAATTGGGTTAAAACTTGGCGAAAATAACGTTTGTCAATAGACAGCGCAACACATACGCGTCATGTTTATTAGTCAATGATGTACAAACAAAGCTCATGACACATCTAGCATCTAATGAAAATTTACACACATAGAATGTGTAGGCTGTGATTGAATTTTTTTAATATTTGTTTTGACATGATGTTTTAGGTTAAGTAAGCTAAATAGCTTTAAACTCATTTACAATTACTAACCCTATACATAATTTTATTCTCACGCTGTTATTTTGTACGTTAATGCCTATAAGATTTTTTCATGTACACTTGGTGAGGTCACACAAATACTCTTTTAATATGTTGTTTAAAATGTTTCTTTTAATTGTAATTTTTGTAACCGAATACAACCCTTGCGGAGCCAGATCGGAAAAGAGAGGACAGAGTCTGCGGGGGCGCCCTCCGCGCAGCCACCCCTAAGCCCCGCAATAGATAAAACAGTGATAGAACATGCACCGCGCCGCCTCTATGAATAATTCATTAGTTTCAGTTGGCACTTCTGTTGGTATCGGTGGATTTTCAACGCTTCACACCGTCAAAAATATGCGCTGAGGGGCTGGTTATTGTTAGAACTCCACTCTTTATATCCACTCGTTTATTTTAAACGTGTCATCCCGTAAATGAGCATCTGTGAATTATTTAAGGACTGTAAAGCAATGTATTTTAAAGGCTCTTCTTAAACAGAGTTTTTGAAAGTTTGAAACTTTTATCGATACAAAATGACGAGTTTTATGTATTTTATTTAAAATTGATAAACAAACGTTTTATTTTAATCTCACCTGGTGGAAGATGACGACGTCAACGGGGGAATATGTCTGCCCAAACATAATTACTCACTTATTATTTGAATACTCCTGGATACTTTCAAACAACCTCAAAATGTAGTCAAGAAATTTATCATTCTTATTCGTTTATACTAATATTTAAAGAGAAAAGATTTGTATTTTTATATGTAACGAATAAATTTAAATACTACTGGACCAATTTGAAAAATTCTTTCACCATTAAAATCATACATTATCCCTGATGAACATAGGCTATAGATTTTTTTCAAAATATTTGAAATTTCTTTTTGAAATTTTTGTTAAATATCGCCGTTAGTAAGTTCTAAAAAGGCCTCTTCAGAATGTGTAGGCTGAGGCCCCCCTCAATATAAATTTATGAGAACAGACTCTGTGTGGCATAAAAGAATATTTAACCAAATTTGCTTGTTACGAATAGAATTAGAATTAATTGTTACTTACCGACTATTAACAAAGTGATATCAAGTCAACGCGCATTAATTTTAGAGGAAAATTATTATCAATGTCCATTTATTTTAAATTTCTTATGACCACGCATAATTGTCCACTAGATTATCCAATCTTGACGACGACTATTTTTTCGAGGGTGGAGAATGGTGCCTCCAAGTTATTTTAATCAATATCGATTGAGTAAGTTTAGAAGTTACATTCGATAAAAATATATATATATAACTTTATAGTAATTGCAACTGTTATCGAAGACAATCGATATTGTATGTATTAGGTATCCATCATAGAAAAATTACATGTGGTCCAATACCATAACAAGGTAGGCTCAGTTTTTTGCATCAGCATGGTAATATCAACATGCTATTGCATACATTTCAGTTTTAGAGGATACATTTAAAAAATGTGTACTCATATAATCGAAATACGTTTAAATACTTCCGGTTCCGCTGCTTAGCCGATTTCACGTCACATTTTATTCGTCACGTTGGCTTAACAGTAAAATTATGTGGAATTGTCAAAAGAAATATTTTTATATTTTTTAAGTATTTTCCAAAAATATTAATGTAATGTTTTTGTAAAATATATGTTAATATAACACTAAAACATTCTTTAAAAATATAAGAAAACATTTTATTTTGGATGGAAACCAACTACAGCAACAGCAGGACACCGAGTTGCGAGCCGACGACGTCACGCAGCCGTTTTAGCACCTCTACCCTCTGAATCCCGTTATAATTTACGATCATCCCGAAAAATCCCAGGATTATTTTTATTCGATAACAATAAAGGTGCCGCGGAGGGTTACCTTTATTATCACTCAGTGTGGAACGACTCTTTTACAACTTTACACATGTTATAGAAACGCCGGGATGGGTCGGCGGCTTGTTTTATAGTTATGTTACAACATTTATGTTTTGATTCCGCAAGCGCTTTATCAGAGGGACGATCTGACAAATCGACGTATATACTACGTATACTTTTGTTTCGAATTACATCGAAAGGCAAAACTTGAACTACTTTAAAGCTAGTTGAAAAAATAGTTTTGTTTATAGTTCAATTCATTGTGGCTGCAGATTTGGCTCCGTCATTTTCGAGAGGAAAAATTTAAGTAACGTGCGGGATTCGAACCCACGTCCATCCACCCCAGAGCTAACATGACAATGAGTCATAACTCATATTTAATACGATGGTTGAAGAACGTTAGGAAAAAAATATTTATGACTCATTGTCATGTTAGCTCAGTCGGTCAGAGCATACCCCGGCTAAAGGGGTCTTATTTTTATCTCGCAAATTTGTAATTTTGTAATGTAATCCACAGAACATGCGTTATTGCAAACATAAAAATGTAAAAAAAAATTAAAGCTAACTGAAAAGGCAGTCGTGTTTGTACGTCAATACTCATTGACAATAGATGTCGCTCCGTAAAACAATAAAAACGAATGAATAAACTCCAACAGGGGTCGCGGTTATGAATTCCGTTAAGTGATTTTTGTAATTTATTTCCTTTACAGTTGTCACTATTGCCATATCTAGGTATATATACAGGTTTCTCCGTATTTATACAGATTTTCGAGGTACGATACAGATAAGCATTGATTTTTTTACAGAATGTTCACTTTATATTGTCTTAATAGCCGTCATCTGATTAAAATGGAACATAACAAAATAAATACATATAACAAACACACTCAAATGCAGTCTGTAATTACAATATTAATAAAAACAGTCTGCTATATCTATTTTTCTTTTTTTTTCTTTTAAAAAGATGTCGATTTTCTTAACTTCATTCTACGGAGGCATTCGTAGTGAGACTATAACCATCTTTAAATTTAATGAAGACAAAACAACGCAATGGACGGTTTTTTCATATTAATGAACTGATTGGTAATTTTAATTTTACTTTAGCCTAGAGATAAATCGATGGTTCCTACTTTCGCTGGCTGGAGTTCCGTGACACATTTACATCTCTCGTACACAACAATGAACGCTTATCCCCATTACAAAAAATTCATTATTTGATTTCTTATCTAGAAGGTGATTCGTCTAGGATAATCTCTAATTTAGAAGTATCTTCTGATAATTACAGGACAGCTTGGAAGTTATTGATGGAGCGATATGGCAATAAAAGATTGTTGGTAAACCATCATCTTAAATCATTGTTTAACGTTCAACCGATTAATCGCGAATCGGAAAGCTCGTTGCGTTTTGTTGTTGATCACGTGACAAAGAATTTACGAGCGCTGTCTAGTTTGGGTCAGCCTACTTCTCATTGGGACATAATAATTATTTACATGATGTCTTCCAAATTGGACAGTCCTTCTCTTGAGAAGTGGGAAGAGATGCGCAATGGTCTTTCTGATATTCCCACATTAGAAAATTTTAACAAATTTTTAACAGATCGGGCAGACGTGATTGAAGCTTTGAATCGTAACAAAAACTATAATACAAAATCATTAATTAGCCATTGTAATAAACAAAATACAATCAATCAGGGATCTTTATATAACAACAATCAACAAAATCGCTCCAACAATAATCAACAGTTTCGAAACAACAATTATAACAATCAACAATATCGTGTCAACAATAACAATAGTAAGTAGTCAAACTAAATCATTTACAACTGTCATGAGACAATTTATTTCATATGTGTATAATAAAGGGTAGGCCTTTTATAATTCTCTTCTCTAAATTCAACGACCGTGTTCGGTTCATAAAACTGTAATATTTCTAAATATCATTATTAAAACACTAGAACTGGACAAAAGTCGATTTATTTACAAAATCCATCAATCATATTTCATTAATTCGATAAAGAATTAACAGTTTGTTCGTTGCAAGTTTAAGTTTTGATTTGTTGTGTTGTAGTTTGTTTACATTATTTTTCAATTTTAATATGTACAATTGACAGTTTTATTCATATATGTATTTTTTTAAATCCTAACTACCCTATTTCCTGCATTTTCTGAAAATAACTAAGCTGCTAATGGTAAGGTAGTATAGGTTTTATTTCAGTTCTTTTGATCATACAGATTTTATACATATTTCATGATAATCACACGACGCTTACAGATTTTTTGCAGTTTCCACTATAGATAAAAGGTTCAATGCATCTGGCAACACTGACAGTAGCATATTTAACACTTATTAGAAGAAAAAAAATAGATTTGGTAATGTTTATAACGTGACTGTGACTTCTGGTAAAATATAAACATAATTGTATTGTGTCTTGGTACGGAACCCTCGATATACGAGCCCGACTCGCGAATTATCGGGTTATAACTGACTTCAAAACAAGAAGGTGGTTTTAAAGCCAACTGTTTTTTTTTGTGTGTGTTACTTCATTACTATTTACAGAGTGTATGTAATAATTTTGATAAGTTTTATTATATTCGAAAGCTAGTGCTTGTCACGTCCCATTTAAATTTAAATTATTCCTAATATAGTAATTAAACAACTTTAAACGGTTTAAATCGCGTATATTTTTCATTATTTTATCCCGACGTTTCAAACACTTTGCAGTGATCGTGGTCACGGGGTGACTAATTGATTTTATTTGTCACATAAGTTATTAAGAAATTATTTGGTCTACCGTTAGTTTTTTTTTTTTTTTTTTTTTTTTTTTTTTTTATATTAATCATAACGTTCCCTATTCACGCAGTATTCGCTCACAGTGTCCAGAGGTCTTGCAGATTTTTGTCGGCCTTGGGATTTAATTAATTTGATCACAGGACCCCAAGCAGGTGGTACTTGCCAACCATCATCTCTATTGAAATTTGGGTACTTTTTGATCTGAATAGCCTCGCGTAACATTCTTGGCATAAACCGGTTCTCTCTAGCGAGGATTTGTGGCTTGTCGAACCGAATGTAGTGGTTGGGTTTGTCCTGGGCATGTTCACAAACCGCGGACTTGGTCGAGCGTCTGTTCTTCATGTCAGCAATGTGTTCTTTTACCCGGATACCAACGCTCCTCTTTGTTTGCCCAATGTATAACAGCCCACATTCACAATCAAGTTTGTAAACACCTGCATCTTGTAGGGGAATATTGCACTTAACAGGTCTTAAAAATTGGTTGATCTTCTTGTGCGGCTTGAAGTAAGTTTTTATTGAAGCTCGTCTTAAGATATTACCAATTTTGTCCGTGACACCCTTGATGTAAGGTAAGATGGCAGGTTGTCGCTCATCTGTGGAAGGCTTGGGCCGGCTTCTGTGACGCATTCGTGGGAGCTTGTGATTATTGCTTCGCAGTACTTGTTTTACATACTGAAGCTCCTCCTTGAGATGGTCAGTGTCGCAGAGGCCATGTGCTCTCTGTAACAAAGATTTGCCTACGGTAGCCAACTGACATGGATGGTGATGGGAGTTACCATTGAGATATTTATCTGTATGGGTGGGTTTCCTATACACTGTATGACTAAGGGAGTTGTCAGGATTCCTGATGACTAAAGCATCAAGAAAAGCTAAGCATTTATTGACCTCAGGCTCCATTGTAAATTGAATTTTATTATGTAAGGAGTTTAGATGGTCTAGAAATGCAGAAACTTTATTACTGGGGAGGATTGTAAAAGTATCATCTACGTACCATTTGTAGATCTTCGGCATAGCCACAGCTGTGGAAAGAGCTCTCTCCTCGAAGTCTTCCATGAACATATCGGCAACAACGGGGGAGACTGGAGAGCCCATAGCTACACCATTATAGCTATTTTTAGGTTATAATAAAAGTACTTTTATCGGACGAGAGCACATACAAACCAGTAAAAAGCGATCCAACAGCTAAAATGGTAACAAAAACTAAGGAAATAATTTGTAAACACTCCGATACTCTTGGGTTAGACGTCACGGCACTGGTACCTTCGTGTGTGAAACCACCAAAACTGTATGGATTACCAAAAATACACAAGACAGACGTTCCTTTGCGCCCAATTGTAAGCCAAATTGACTCCCCAACATACAAACTAGCTCAACACCTTGCTAAAATACTATCTCCACTTCGCGGTCAAACTAGTGCGCATGTCAAGGATTCTTACCATTTTGTCAGTACTACCTACTACCGTAGGCAAATCTTTGTTACAGAGAGCACATGGCATCTGCGACACTGACCATCTCAAGGAGGAGCTTCAGTATGTAAAACAAGTACTGCGAAGCAATAATCACAAGCTCCCACGAATGCGTCACAGAAGCCGGCCCAAGCCTTCCACAGATGAGCGACAACCTGCCATCTTACCTTACATCAAGGGTGTCACGGACAAAATTGGTAATATCTTAAGACGAGCTTCAATAAAAACTTACTTCAAGCCGCACAAGAAGATCAACCAATTTTTAAGACCTGTTAAGTGCAATATTCCCCTACAAGATGCAGGTGTTTACAAACTTGATTGTGAATGTGGGCTGTCATACATTGGGCAAACAAAGAGGAGCGTTGGTATCCGGGTAAAAGAACACATTGCTGACATGAAGAACAGACGCTCGACCAAGTCCGCGGTTTGTGAACATGCCCAGGACAAACCCAACCACTACATTCGGTTCGACAAGCCACAAATCCTCGCTAGAGAGAACCGGTTTATGCCAAGAATGTTACGCGAGGCTATTCAGATCAAAAAGTACCCAAATTTCAATAGAGATGATGGTTGGCAAGTACCACCTGCTTGGGGTCCTGTGATCAAATTAATTAAATCCCAAGGCCGACAAAAATCTGCAAGACCTCTGGACACTGTGAGCGAATACTGCGTGAATAGGGAACGTTATGATTAATATAAAAAAAAAAAAAAAAAAACTAACGGTAGACCAAATAATTTCTTAATAACTTATGTGACAAATAAAATCAATTAGTCACCCCGTGACCACGATCACTGCAAAGTGTTTGAAACGTCGGGATAAAATAATGAAAAATATACGCGATTTAAACCGTTTAAAGTTGTTTAATTACTATGTGCAACAATCGCGAAAACCTAAGACAACATTATTCCTAATATATGACGAGTTATTCCTAATAATATTTATTTAATTGGCTTCGAGAAATTGGTGATGTCGTTGTCGATCTAAAATTAACAGTCCGGTGGAGTTGGATGGCCGACATTGGTAGCCAACATATAAGTTCTCCTAAACTAATGATGTAAAATGAACAAAAATGACTATACGACGGTTTGCTTATTATTTCTTAATACATTTTTTGTTTTAGAATATATTTATCGGTTTGAGGTCGACTCGTTTTTGTTAAAATTGTATGCTTGATACAGTTCCACACCATACGGACCACTTACATATGGGTCAGTCTATGCAATTACAACTAATTTCAGTAAACCGTCTCATACAAGTCACAATTTACATTTGCTTTGTAAATTGTGTGTGTGCCTATACGTGCCATCTTGCTATATACTTGTTTTAACTGCTTTATAAGTAATAAATAGATTAAGGCGTTACTTTGCGGAAATCCATATTTAATAATAACAAATAGTTTTAATAGTATCTTAAAAAAACATTAAATAATATTTAAATAAAACACTTAAAAAGTATAAAAATATATATCTAGTGACAATTCCGCCTAATTTTCCTGTTATTTACGTGACGTCACAAACATCACGCAGCCTAACCGGAAGAATATCCGACTAGTTTCGCTTCTAAACGAAGCTTCATCAGGAGGTCTTGACTCACCGAGCTCACGATCGAGAACTGCTTTATAAGTATTTTACATTTTTAGGGGCATATACTTTCTGTGTTCATTATTATTCTTAGTGAGGTATAATAACCGGCTTAAAAATCCGCAAATGGTCTAAGAAAATATAGGTAATATTTACTTTGACGATTCGCATTGTAAGCCCTCCATTGTTACACACCTGATACCTTAATTAACGTAATAATGTTTACCTTAAAAATTGGATTAGCATGATAACGAGGACGTGTTCGAGGCACGCGCTAGATCGACCGTCACGACAGAGGATTAGACGATCCCGAAAGTGATCCGTTATAATTGTAGGGGTGGACAGTGACGGCTGGGTACGCACAGATTAGCCCCTTCGATAAACAATAGCATTAGTATGCGAGGACGCGCTGACCGGCGATCGGCCCGGCTCGGATTAATTTGCCTTCTGGAAATTATGGAGGCTTGCGGAACGATCGCCGGTGTTATTGTTTTGTTTTCGGTTTGCAGGCGCCCGCAGCCACCGCCCGCGCCGTTTGTCTTCAATCAGAGTAGACTTTTCAGGTTTGCATGCATTGCTTTTGCTTTCTTTGCTGTTATTTTTGTTGACGTCGATTGAGCACTGATTTTGTTTGCCTTGCAGCTTGTTTACGAATGAAACGTTTTATTGATAAGAATAGTGTACGGATGCGCGTTTTACGGGGTATTGGGACTTTTCATACCACGCATAGCTTGCACCACGGTGCAAGCCATGCATGCATTCACACTGCGCGCAGTGTGAATCACCCAACAGATTTGAAGCATTAAAGAATGAAAACATTACAAACATATTAAACAACATATCATATCTCATTGAAATTCCCGTAGCTGTAGGCCACAATGTTACCATCACCTACATACATATTGCCAGCGTTGCCCTGAGTCTCAACTAGAATATCTGTCGCCAAGTAGTAGTCTATAGGAGTTTTCTGGCAGCTGCCCTTGAGAGCCAGTAAATCTAGGTTAGCCCAAAAAACATCTTGAACCACATTATCACTTTCCACCAGATCAAATAGTGGTGGTTTGAATTATTATAGCTATGAATAATAGAATAAGTTCTGACTTATTATATTCTTAACCTCTTTGTTTTAATTTTACGTTTTTTTTATTATTTGAGACATAGATTTTATTTTAAAATAAAATTATATGACTTGTTCTTAAATTTTGTACATATAACTGTTATGTGGTTCGTCTGAGGCTGTTGCAGATTACTTGAGGTATCTACTCGTTCCTATCAACTATCAATACGAAGACTGGGTGCTGATATAGATAGATATAGCCCAGTCAAATTAGGCGATATTAAGCA
Source organism: Plagodis dolabraria (assembly GCA_963854805.1). Lineage (NCBI taxonomy): Eukaryota > Metazoa > Arthropoda > Insecta > Lepidoptera > Geometridae > Plagodis > Plagodis dolabraria. The sequence continues at coordinate 18,036,483 of OY978442.1, forward strand.
AAAGGTCAAAGTCATTCTGTTAACTTCTAATTGTTTTTTTTAATTGTTCAATATACTTCAAAAATCACGTCTAACACAATCCCTGCATAAAGCACCCCCTGACAGTCATCGTGTAGTAAATTTCTAACTTAAACAACTTCGGGTGGAAATTGACAAAGTCGGGCTGATTTTATAATATACTTTTAAAACTTATAATTTACATTCGCACCTAGTTTTTTTTTATTTGACTTACGAAACACATTTAAAATAAATAAAAAAGTAATTAAATAATTTTTATGTCATTGCGGCTTAAAGCAAATAGTTGGAGGGTGAAAATCTACATTATAATCACAAAAATATTCCTAATACAGAAATATATTTGCACCATAGTGCTACATACAGTAAGCCATTTTTCAGTAGTTTCAGTTTTCAGTCAATATATCAGTTTACCTGATATATTGACACTCTACTTCAGGGTGAAATTTTCGCAATTCTCAAACATATTTGAATTCATCTGGTTAAAGCCACGTTACTTCCGCTGTATTATTTAAATATTTAGACTACAAAATTTCTCGAGTAGGAATCGACTCCACGTCTCCCGAATTTACGCACCTTAACCACTAATATTATATTAGTATTGCTATACATACTTCTTATTATATTAGTATAGAATTTCTCGATTGAGCTTTAATTTATAAATTCAATTAGGAATTATTTTGTAGTACATATATCGTCAGTATGTTTTCTCAGTTTATGTGTCTAATAACTTAAAGTGATAATTTGACGCCACTGTTAATGTTCGTATAAAATTCCTAAAGAATTCTTTACTTTCTGCTCTAATCCTGAAAACTTCCGAACTAAGTCGAAAGGGGCCTCTATTAGAGCGCACAAAGGGCAATAAGCGTTAATTTTATTTGTCCGGCGTGCCGTATCCGGTTTCGACGGAAGCACACGCCTACCCGCCTCCACCGCTAAGTAATGAGGCTAATGTTACCAACGGTGCACTTGTCCCTGCCAATAAATTATCACATTTCACACGCATGCCATTTTCACCTTTATACACTGAATCGTAAAATTTGGTTTTGATTGTTAAGTTTACTGTAAGTCATTATATCAAGTGCAATTTTACAACTATGATTATAGTATCTGGTATCTCTACTCCCTTCTAATACTGTAACTCAATAATGAATGTCTATCTTGAATAAATATCTTGTTTCTTAATAATACTTCAACTCTTTGAACCGGTTTCAATACAATTCGCTACAAAGGCAGCATGTAGCCCGATAAACTTCATATTCAATACTTTTATCCAGAATAGATATTGCTTTCAAGCCGTAGTGCAAACACTACGGGCAAGGTGTGAAGGGTACTGTAGTAAGTTAAAGTACCTACTGAACTTACTAAATAATAACGGGTACCTCGGCATGATGATTGAAGTCATATAAAGAACGATACAGAATGAAAGTTTCACTACTACACGCATACCTATGTGTGCGTAACTAATCACTGAGAGACGCGCGGGGGTTGGAGCGGCCACAGCGGCGCCCGCTCGGGTGCAAAACCGATTTGAACCAGTTCAGTGAGCGGACAAAGTTGTCGTAGGTTTCATTCTGTTCCTTTCTTTATTCATAAAGTAGAGTATCACGCAGGATGGTGACACTGTAGCTGTAATGGGTACGCGTGACGTTTACCATATTTCAGTGATTTCAGTCTCATTACTTATTTCTTATAAATTGGCACAAATGTAGTAGAATACGGGTCGTAGTTACAAAGGCTTTATGAATAAGAAAAAGATATATTTATTTTCACCTTTACCATATTTGGCTGATAGTTCACTATTCACCTGCATGAAGATTACCCCGTATCCTGGATGCTAATAGATCCAGGAGTCTTATTATATAATTCGGATGGCAATGAAAAAGATTATCATTTTGAAATTCGAACTCCTTATTGGGCATCGTTTTCAAACGAAAATTACAAAATTAAGTTCATCTCCGTGAAGCGCTCGTAGCGAAGTTTGCTTAGCCATTCTGAAATGATCAGCAAAGTTAAGCAACGTCCGCCGCGGTCATGAGTTGGATGGGTGACCGCTAGTGACATTACTACTGAGCGCTTCCGTGCTTCGGAGGGCACGTTAAGCCGTCGGTCCTAGTTGTTATCTTAGTATGGCAGTCGTAGTAGTTACAGCATGGTGGTAGGATATTTTGGTAATGCCCGCCTGGCTAGCCACCACCCTCAAGTTGAAAATCTGTCGCCAAGCACCTAACGGTGTGTTCCGGCAGCTGTCCTTGAGAGCCAATAATTCTAAGTTAGCCTGAACAACATCTTCGACCACATCATCACTTACCATCAGGTGAGATACTGGTCAAAGGCTAACCTATCAAGCATAAAAAAACAATTATAGATGTAGGTAGAGACATTGTCCTTGCTAGAATTTGTTGGGAACACAACATCCTTTTTAAAGCGGAGTAAATTGATATTTTAATCTGCTTATTGCTTAACTACAAATAATTTATGTATAATATAACAAAAATAATATTGGGAAAAATTATATAAAAGTTTACTGTCTTTATTTTATTTTGTTATTAGGATAAAATCTATATCTACATTATCTTTAACTTCTTACATTTTCTGGGGTAGTTTTCAATTTACTAATGAAACATCACTAATTTTAATGTTAATGATTAATGGTAGTTTCCTGTTTGTTTGACCGCGATTGAAGCTATAGTTTTAAATGTATAAACAATTTTTTGGTATTTTCACATAATAAATCCCCGAAAATAACAAAGTTAATTTCACCTTGTAATAAGTATGAGTAGAGTGTAGCATACCAAAAGTTGCGTATCCGGTAGCGGACTACTACTAAAAAAAATTTACCTATGACAAGTTATTTCACTCTTTTGAGTGTTGAAGTCGGTTCCATTTTGACGTAAACAATTTTTTTCACCCTTTTTAGTGACCCTTGGCTACTTAGGGGATCATTCGTCATTCACTGTCAATTACTATATCATCTGGATAGGAAAACACTTGGCAGTTATTGGAGTGTAACTCAAAAACGGCTTGACCGATTTTGATAAAATTTAAATGGGACCACAAAGAAAGCACCAGCGTTAAAAAAAAAGTCAATATCTGTTCACCCAGTAGAAAGTTCAGAGGTAACAAACTTCTTCCTTTTTTGAACTCGATAAAAAAAAATAGTCCAGTTTCATACTAAATGGAGAATGTTTTATGGCGGAGTGTCCCATTGATATATTACATTACATATACATCTTTAGTATATATTACACTAAAATCGATACATTTTTTTTACTCTTCTATCATACACAGCGTATTTATTTTCACCCTAGCATTAAAAATTTTCTTAAAGAGTACTATTTTTGTAAATTATTTATTTCCTGTCATTTCAACACTACCAACCAAAGATAATTTATGCACTACAATATTGCCAACTTCGAATTGCCAGTTATTTATATTTCCCGTTTTTCCACTATCTAAAATCGATTAAAAATACATAGCTCTATTTTAATTTATTACTATTTATTTAGTTTTTTATTACACGTTGTTAGTTTTGCCTTTAATTGATAATCTGTCGACAGCGCAGAAACAATCCATACCGTTAGTAAACTGACTTATTTAATTTATATATATATATCTATCGGTACTATCGATAATTTTGAAGACCATCCTATTGATAGTTTATGTATGTACATTTATAGGTGCCTAGTGTGCAATAGTATTGTTAAGTAAACATACATATACCTGCTACAATGGCTTACAGTCAGGTGTGCTGCCTGGCTAGTAGCAAGGAGAACGTTAGTATTCAGCGAGTATAAAAAATAATAAAATAAGTATTTATAGCAGCCACAAATATAAGGCGATGGTATACCGTGGAAGCACGGCTGTCTGAACACTGACACATACTTAACATAGGGAAAAATCGATATGGTTGGATTCGATTTAAAAATGTCAACTGATAACACCACTGATCTACATACGACTGTATTATGCTGTCATATCGTGTTACTGTCAAGAGTCATATAGTCGCGTATGGTTGATTGTAAAATAACTGGTAACCTGTTAAATACATAACATCCAACAATAGAAGATAGGGTGGTTGCTTCCGAGTATCTGGAAATCCCACAGATGAGATTAAATACTGTAAACTAATATATCATAAGTTATTCAGAGGAGAAATATAAATAGACAGCGTGCGATTTTTCAAAATATTGATATCACTGCTCCCAATCTGGATTGATTTCCTAGATTAAATCTAAGTGATTTAAGAAGATTCGCATTAGGATCTTATCAATACAAATAGACAAAACGGTGAGCATGTGCGAGTAAATAGTACCATATTTATTGTTATATTGTGTAGAAGTAAGCAATGAAGTAGAAGAAGATTTGCTATTAATATTAGGTCTGAATAATTATTTAGTTAGGACCAGATTAAAGTTGTTGATACGTACCTCCTAAACGATCAGGTTGCGGATTTCGATACTTATGGTATCATTCTATTTGTTTTATAAGTATTATGGTCTTAGGCAGTCAGTGACATAGTATCTGGTTGATTGATAATTTCTATAATTTCAATAAACAGAATTTAAAAATTAAATTACTCTCAAACCACGGTAAAAATATGAAAAATGGCTACTGATTCTAAAATTAGACTATTTTATTAATATATTAAAAAATAAATAATCAGGACACAAACCTTTTTTAGGGGACCTTAGTCTCCTAGTGAAATGGGCATTCTCCTTTGACAGCAAAATACTAATTTTGCTTCATTTTCACAGTAGATATTAGTAATTTATTTATTTTACACTGCCAACTGGTAGTGGGCTGGAGCATTTGGACTGCCTGTGAGTATGCAATGATTTATAGATTGTCGAAATGCTTTTATTGTTTTAGCTGTAGTGTTGTAAATAGTTCGGAGTACTTCGTTAATAAAGGCATAACATCGGTAACAAATAATTTTGTTTCTTGTAAGATTAGCTCGTGTGAAACGTTACTTTGATATTCCTCAGTAACGTGTTCAGGTGGCACACTCGAAACAAAAGTACATAAATTCTCTTAAATTTTGCTTTTTTTTGTTAGTGGATTTTCAGTTTGATTGTAATTTTGATATGTCAATTTATGCATGTGCTTGTTTCTTATGGAAAACCTAATTAGTAACAAAAGAAGGTAAAATAACGTCGACATTTTAGTAGGGTGACAGTGCACACTGGGCACATAACGGCTCATTACTTTGTTAGCTGAGTTGTTGTGGGTACATACTCATCGTTAAGCGAAACGTCCACCATTGATTAAGGTCTTCTCCATTGGGGACATTTGCCATAATACCCACGCTTGGCAGGCCTCTTAGGGATGCAGTAGTTGTCAGTTCTTCAGAAAGCGCTGCTCCCACCTTCTAGTATTTTTCTATTGTCGCCTCTTACAACACCCACGGGAAGAAATGGGGCGGTGACATTCTAACCCGGCACCTCACGGGGGAGCGTGATGCTTACTATCGTGGTTGGTATACTATTAGTGAGGACTCCAAGATTGGTGTAGACCACCAGGACTACAATAGTTTTTTCCTCAATAGCCAGCAAATAATAGTGGGAATCTAGACTAAAGAACATTTCCGGGAAGGATCGAATTTTATGCAGGGTTATAAGCATTTTTCCAATAACCCTTTATACAGGGTTATTGACAATAAGCATTTTTCCAATAACCCTGTATACAGGGTTATTGACAAAAAGACTGACAACCTCTTAGGGTTGACTTCTTCCAGTCCTAACAAACATTTTGAAATGAATTTAATTATTTTTAAGAAAAATAAATCTTTTTATTGCATTCTTTTTACTTTTCTTTGGGGTTTTGACGGAAAAAGCACACGGACCACCTGACGTTAAAAGTCTCTTGTGCCTGTAATGTATTATTTCATATTATTTATTGATGATTCAAAACTCTATTCAAATCAAAGGGAGCGTGGCGCAGTCCATAGTTGCCGAGGCGGGCGATTTTGGCTCGGAGTAGGCATTGTCTTTTACTACGAGACACAGAACTTAAAACAATAAGTTAAGAAACTTTAAAGTTTTGTTACTCGTAGTAAAAGACCAATGCCTAATCCTAATATTTTTTCATATTATCAAAAGAAAAAATCATCTCAGAATGTTTGCTAGGACTAGCAGAAGTCAACCCTAATGTTTTTAGCATTTTACCAATAACCTTTATAAGTATATTGGAAATTATCTAAAAAGGCTTTATTAAACAAAATACTATGAACTATATACAACACTACAGCTACTACAATAAAAGCATTTAGACAACCTATAAGTCATAGCAGACTCATAGGCAGTCCAAATGCTCCACCCAGTTGGCAGCGTACCCAGCATGCTGGCAGCATTGCCCCGTTGAATTGCAATGCTTATTCGTTGAGCTAACTATGTGCCAGCATTTTCATCACGTAGTAGATTGGAAAATACTTTTAACTTAAAATGTACTTGACTGACGATGGTACAAATTTTCTAAATTCAAATACCTACATACCAAATGGGATTAATTATAAGTTAACAATAAATTGAGTTTAAACTATAAAAACAGAAAGTGCTGTGAATACATTGTCCTACAATATATTATTTTGAATGTAACCACTAATGACTAAACTAGTACTAATAAAACCACCCACACCTGCCTATACAAAATTATCTTTTCCTACCACGGCACACGGATTGCAGTATTAGATAATTATACTCACTTTAAGGTCAAACAACTCCACTAAGTTATAAGTTGTTTAATGCGGCCGAAGCCTGTACACAGTTTGCACGCAACAAACTTAAAGTCCTATAAATCAAAAGCTAATTTGGTCCGAGATTCGGGAGTTGAGAAGCTATGCGTACGGTAATGTGTTCTTTACATCAAAAACACATTTAAAAGAAGTTAGATTGGCTTAGAGGAGTTGGCTGGCGGCCATGAGGAGTGGAGCCTTCTCGGCGCCTGAAGCCGTCCTAATCTCAGAAGATCCGCGGCAGATTGTTTGCAAGCATTCACTCCATCAAAATATGATGGAGGGAGAACTTTCCTACATAAATTACTCCAGTTTGAACTTCATAGAAACCTGTTTAATGGGATGTAGATCTTTCGAAAGTTTTTCAACATGCCTACTGCTAACATGATCAAATTTACTCTAAATGTTACATTTTATTAGGTAGTCATCTTCTTTAATTAAACCTATAATTTATGTGACAATTGCGCAGTTAAATATACAACAAGACAAACGACAACACTAAAACATAATAAACTATGTCTTTCCTTCGCTTATTTTAGAAAAGCATCTAGCGTAGCTTGTCTAGGCTTTCTTTGATCAAGTAGGTAAAAGCAACGACTGTTGCGGCCATTACATTGGTAGGTGACCGCTGGTCGTATTTACTACTGGGTGGTTCCGTACGTAACGAAAACGAATACTGGACAAGTGCGATTTGGACAAGCACACCTAATGTTCCTTACCATCATATAAGGTACCAAAAAATCATTACTTGCTTTTCATTTTGGCACTTGAACGGTTTTTACACGACGGCCCAAAAATAGGAGTAATATGTTTTCAGGAATCATGTATGCGATTTTTTTTTATGCCACCATAACTTCTAAACGGCTTAACGGATCTTAATGTGTGATATAACATTAGATTTGTCTTGATAACCCAAGTGACACTAGGTACATAAAAAAAAACAAACTGGCGGATTTTCTATGCCACAATGTGTGAAAAAAAGTTTTCCTTCCAAATTACTCGAGCATAGGTAGAGGTATTATTTTGAAATTGTCATCTCCTTGCTAAATAAATTAATCAATGAGCTAGCTAGTTTCTCTCAATTTTACTTTTATAATATTTCATAGTGGACCATTTCTTTAATTGCTTTCCATGCGCATTTAGTATTACTCATAAGAGTTTTAACAAGATGTTGAAAACACTTTCTGAGACAATTTTTCATAACGCGTCTAAGTAGTCCATAGACTTTTCATAGTCGTTAAGCTTATTTAGTTTTGTGTCCATTCATATTAGTCCCAAAAGTCGTGATAGAAAGACGAAATGTTGGAATATTTCCTCTTTAAATGTTTTGAATTCACTTTGCCAATCGGGTTCGTCGTGGGGGCGGCCCTTTACTCCTTTGCCATTGTTTCGCATCGAGTCTGAGTCTGAGGCACACTTGTTGTCGGGCGAGCGAAGTATTTTCTCGGGTAGTCGCTTGCACTCGTTGAAAAGGTTAGTGCGCACGTCCGTTCTCGTCGTGGTCTCGCGGGGAAAGAGACATATACTGGCTGTTGCAACGTAGAACACTAACAGAGCGAAGTTCGATCTATACTAGTGTTTTGACGTACATATTGCAGTTGCATAATGGGAACTTAATTATGCCCAGGCTCATTGATGCATTCAGTAGTGTCATTAATAACTTATGCACGGTGTTAGTATCCTTAAGTAGAAAAACTGCCGTTATGCACCTAACGGTGTATTACAACATCTGCACTTGACAGCTAGTAAGTTTAAATTACCATAAACGACCTCTTCGACCAATCCATCACTATCCATCAGGTACGATAGGTGTCAAAGACCATCCTACCAGATATTAAAAAATATTTTTTCACACTGTCAGAAATAACTATTTGAAAGATTACCTCAATTAAATATGACAGCTTGTAGAGTAATGTTCAAATGATCAGTAATCTCCGTTTGAATGGATATCAGCTAAACTGAGACAAGACTTTTTGAGTAGAATATGATCTAAAAAATATTTTCTCTTAGATTATGTGCCGGAAATAGACCCTGCTCAATGATTAGATTACGCTGAGATATTCAGAAAAGTTTTCGTTGGAAAGGGCATTTTAATATCAATATTCATGTCCCTTACATAGGTATATGTAAATTATTTTATCAAATTATATATCGAGCTAGAATTTATTTCAAACGCAATAATTAACAAAACTATTGCATTCACTGAAAAGTATGATTGTGACGATTTTTTTACGGGGAAAATTTAAAACACAGCCCCTTCAGGTTGAATAGATCCATCCTGGTCCTGAAACTTGGGATCTCATTGTTTTATTATAAGATACAAAAAAGAGTATTTCATACTCTTTTAGATTATACCCTACCGACCATGCAGATTCAAAACCCGGACCTCATTGTTTAACATTATTGTGGTGTGACTTCCACAAGTTATTTCATACTTTTCAGTGATGGAAACGGGACCGGTTTTTTAATAATACTTTTTTCACTCTTTTTGTGATGCATACGGCTAACAAGATCATTATCACTCGACTAAAATAACTCGAAAAAATGTCCAAAGGAGTTATTTTCATTTTGATTTATTAATTTTCATTATTTCATCCAGGTATGTAAATACTTTGTTTAGTCAATTGACTCCAACTTAAAAACTACTGGATTGATGTTGATGTAATTTAAATGGAAACCACTTGGTGTCATACTCAACCCAACTGAAAATAATTAACACAAACATTTCATATAATTTGTTTAGTAATCGCGTCACAAACGTAGAGTCGAATATGAGAAACTACTACTTTTTTGAGAGTCTGTACTGTACTGTATCAGCCGGATTGTCCAATGCTGAACACACCCTCCCTCATCATGGGGGAGGGGGAGGGGGGGGTTTGCCATAATCCCTATGCTTGGCAGGCGTCTTGGGGATCGCAGCGGTTCAGTTCCTCAGTAAGCGCTGCCGCCTGCGTTACCCTTCGTCGCCTCCTACGACACCCGCGGGTAGAGATGGAGGGTGACATTCCAGCCCGGCACCCCACGCGCGTTGGTTGATAAAAAATAAATCTACTACCTATTTCTCATTCAGATCACGTATTATATAGATGATTTACTTTATTCAGAAGACAAGTATTCTTTGCAGTTAAGTTGCACATCAAATGTTAAAATGCATGGTCTTCCTTTTACTTCTGACACTATGTTTTCTTTCTCGTGTAACGGGTTCGGTTCCCGGTTCAACCATGTAATTATTTAATTATGAAAGCAGTTTAAATTGTTTTCTGAATTCAAATAATGTCTTCTTTCAGTAAAATGTTCCATCTACATGTTTTGTTACTCTGTGGGCGAGTTAAAGTAATACAATAAACATTTTTAAAACAAGCTTTATTTCGTTATAACCTATTTCTTACACAATATTGTTATTTATAGTTACGTAGGTATGCTTACATATTTTCGAACAATCTCGCAGATTTCAATAAACACTCAATATTTTTCTCTTAAAAACGCATTCAAGTGCATTGGCTTATGGATTATATTTACAACAGTTCTATCTATTTAGCTTATACCTATTTAGCAATTTGGCAACATGTAACGTTTACTTATAATACTATGTATAAAGGATAATTGACAGAACAAACTTGATGAAACATTTAAAGAAAAAATTAAAACCTTTCTAAATAATATGGAAATAACTGTAGAAGACGCTCATGAAAGATATTTTGGATATTCTAAGATTTTTTACATTCATACTTTAACATTTACTACAACTCTGCGTATTGGGCATTGAATAAAATAATCGACACTAGGAAGGCATTTTTAATTATTTGTAACATTTTCCAATTCAATTATAAAATGTATCACAGCGAACATGAGGTTTAAGTAAGCCCAAACATAATATTATTCTCTACAGACGATTTATAATTCATTCAGTCTTAGTCTACCTATCTACCTAACATTAAAATAAAATAAACTATGATAAGAGTGCACTTTATGTTACGTTTAATAAAGTATGTGCAGTTAATCATCTATAACTATTCACGATTCAGAAGCACATGATTCGTTTTCTTATAATTTGCTGAAACAATACTCCGTTTTAAGCGTTTAACATTCTTATGTACTGATAGACCAATTATACTTTGCCTTGTACAATTTCCTACGTCTTGTTTTCAACTGAATCGTGATATAGTATAAGGAACATCATAATACAATATCTATAGTGTCTATATGTATATGAGTGTGGTGATTGTATAATTATTTATAACAACGCTTTAAATGTATGCATATCATTTTTGATTATTAAAATGTAGTCTTTATTAAGTTACCTTGATGTGTCTACAATCTCATACAATATAAATTTATTCTAATTTACCTGTTTTCAAGGACATTTAAATTCATAATTATAACTTTATCTATATATTTCGATTCGTAGCAGATAACTGATCACTTGGTCGTAAGCTCTAAGCTCTGTTATTTAAACAATTTAATGTTGTATTCGTTCCTAAAATTGACGGCATTCGACTGAATAGATGCAACAATATTGAAAGCCATATTTCACGTGAACGTTACTCTAGAAAAGACATGCGATGTTTTGCATCTTTCGTCCATGCTGTCGAAAAATATCTTCCTTGGTTTATAAATGCTTTCTAAAATTTTTAATAAAATAACATTGCTTAGTTAAAGCCAGATTTTCAATACGTATGAGGAGGTATAAAATGGACAGCGGTTTGGGTGGATAATAAATAGTAAATTCTGTGATGATTATTTCAAATAAAAAGTAAAAAATACTAATAATAACATCCATTGATGGCTTCTACTCCAATCAGCATCACCTGTAAAGTGGAAAAGTGCATTAGCAGGGAAGTTTTATTGTTTATTATTACCTATAACAGCCTAATACACCCTTTTTTTACTCTGATAGGTAAGCCCTTGACCACAATCTCACCTGATGATGAGTGATGATGTGGTCGAAGATGTTAAGAGGCTTAACCTAGAATATACTCTATTAACAGCTTCGTACCAACTGGGTTTTGTATGAGTATTCTATTTATTATTTCATGCATGTTAATCTATAAAGAAGCAAACAATTCTTTTGCAAAAAGCATTTTAGTGCCCCAAATTTAATTCTTGTAAAAGAAGAAGTTAATAATATATTACATAAAATATATATCGAACCCACTTGACTGTACCTTGGACCAATTAATGTAAGTGCTATGAAATGAACCATTACCTGTGACTTGCGAGGCACCTCCAACCCAGTTGTGCTGCATTTTTCCACCCCCTTCATCTGTCTTCTGTTTCCCTTTGTCGATCTCGTTCAGATTCGATTGATACTTCGTCCCTACAAAAAAGACAATATCAAACCTAAAACATTTCGCCTTCATAAAAAATATAGGAGACGAAACGACAAAGTGAACTGATCGCGTAAAGGATTCAATATGGCAAGGGACGGACCGAGGGCAGGCAGTCGGCTAACAGTTATTGAAAAGTTGCGCAATATTGTCGAGTGGTGGGGCCAGCCGTAAATTCGTAATGGGCGCAAAAAATAAACGAAGCGCGCCGCCCCGTTCTGCCGCCGCCGCCGTCGCCCGCGCAAAAACAACCAACCGCAAAACTTACATCAGCGCCATCGCAAATGGATTTTTCAAGTTCACGCGAGTTCGTCTATAATGAAAAGATGGATCCGGAAAATATGTTCGCGACAACGCTACCGGCAAATTTAGTCTCTTGCGACGTACACTTATATTTTATGAGCTTGCTTTGCACGTTCATAGAGATTAAACTCGTGTTTACAAAGCTTATTATGAGTTTGCAACAAGAAAGGCGAACACTTGCCCGTAATAGGTTGTCTTGCAAGATGTCGTCCGGCGATGTGTCCGGAGACGGCCAACTTGCCAATAACGTGGGGTAATGACGCCCACCCACCGACTTATGACATGGTGTTACAAATTTTAATAAAATGAGGGCGCAGTTTTACTTTATTTACGACAAAACAGGGCTTGTTAGTAAATTATTTAACATAATAAATCATTAACGAGTTTGTGTGGCTATTCGGTCAGTGAAATAAATAAACAAGCTTTATAGCCTTGAGACTAGAACAGCATAATCGTTTAATGTTCCACTTAAAACATTTGTTTACAACTAAACGGTTTGTTTATACTTTATGGGTGGCAGTTAACAAACTAGACTCTGGCGACAGGCAGATCGACTACTTTACGATCTATAAACACATAACGGCCACTAATAATAACTGAAACAGCAGCGCACAATGAAAACAACCGCTCTCGGGGGATATCTCGTAAAGGTAATATTATCTCTTAATAAACGGAATGGTCGGTAAAAATGTTGTTCGATGCATTTTATCGGCACAGTATTGGATATTAATGAAGTCGTTCGACCGTGGAATTTGTTCTGCGTATTTTAATCACTACGCCAATAACGGTATAAACGAGTATCCCTATAAATATTATGGCATAATTAATGAGCGACCATATATTTAGGCTTCAGATTTATGTTTAAGGTACATAAAGGCTAAGATTCAATCAAATTAAGCGAAAGTGATGTAAGTAACGTAGCGGGTGTAACTTACTGGGCGTTGTTGCTCGCAGTGGGGTATGGTTTTTTATACCGGCGCGGGCGGTAGGCATGCCTTAAATAACAAAATACTACGAACTATATACAACTACTAAAATGAACGCATTAAGACAATCTGCAAGTCATTGCGAACTCACAGGCAGTGCAAATCAGACTAGTGTGAAGTTGGCAGCCAAAATTTGTAGCCCATAATCTGACAAAATTGAGGAGTTAAATTGAGTTTTAACAAATTATTATAAAATTGTAAGCGATTATATTCCTGGAAAGCAAAACAACTACGTTGATTTCAAACTTGACCCACCCATAGCCAGAGAAGAATTTTTTATCACACACTGATTTGGCTGCTGGCGCATTTTGACGTGTAGAATCCCAGAACAGTACAAAATTTATACAGAACCGTAAAGAAGATAAGATAAACTATCATAAAATTGCAAAAGAATGCGGCTTAGCTAATTTTGTAGCAATGTCCATAGGAAAATAAGTGCTAAAAATCTAGATCGTAGATGTTTTACCATTCTCCCCAGTAATAAAGTTTCTGCATTTCTAGACCACCTAAACTCCTTACATAATAAAATTTAATTTCCAATGGAGCCTGAGGTCAATAAATACTTAGCTCTTCTTGATGTTTTAGTCATCAGGAAGCCTGACAACTCCCTTAGTCACACAGTGTATAGGAAACCCACCCATACAGATAAAGATCTCAATGGTAACTCCCATCACCATCCGGTCAGTTGGCTACCGTAGGCAAATCTTTGTTACAGAGAGCAAATGGCATCTGCGACTCTGACCATCTCAAGGAGGAGGTTCAGTATGTAAAACAAGTACTGCGAAGCAATAATCACAAGCTCCCACGAATGCGTCACAGAAGCCGGCCCAAGCCTTCCACAGTTGAGCGACAACCTTCCATCTTACCGTACATCAAGGGAGTCACGGACAAAATTGGTAATATCTTAAGACTTCAATTAAAACTTACTTCAAGCCGCACAAGAAGATCAACCAATTTTTAAGACCTGTTAAGTGTAATATTCCCTTACAAGATGCAGGTGTTTACAAACTTGATTGTGAATGTGGGATGTCATACATTGGGCAAACAAAGAGGAGCGTTGGTATCTGGGTAAAAGAACACATTGCTGACGTGAGGAAACGGACGCGGCACAGATCGAGCAAGTCTGCGGTTTGTGAACATGCCCAGGACAAACCCGATCACTACATTCTGTTCGACAAGCCACAAATGCTCGCCAGAGAGACCCGGTTTATGCCAAGAATGTTACGCGAGGTTATTGAAATCAAAAAGTACCCAAATATCAATAGAGATGATGGTTGGCAAGTACCATCTGCTTGGGATCCTGCATCTGCAAGACCTCTGGATTCTGTGGGCGAATACTGCGTGAATAGGGAATGTTATGATTAATATAAAAATTTCTGACGGTAGACCAAATAATTTCTTAATAACTCATGTGACAAATAAAACCAATTAATCACCCCGTGACCACGATCACTGCAAAGTGTTTGAAACGTCGGGACAAAATAATGATAAATATACGCGATTTATACCGTTTCAAGTTGTGTAATTACTATGCTAAAAATCTGTTTGCGAACTCATAAAAACAATGTTTTCGAACATTCAGACCCCAGAACCTCCTGTTTCGTACATTCATATTTACAAATAACAGGCTACTTTAAAAAGATTGTCATGTCGTGGCTAAACGAAATCTTAACCTTACAACCGTCACTACAAAATATACCCAAATATATTTCAATTTTATTTCAAGCATGTAACTGCTTCGAACCTCAAAATGTAGATCTGTTAGTGTAGTTTTATTTAGTGCCACAATCAAGTTCCATAATCATTATACCAAGACAGTGGCTAAATGATAGCTCAACCTTCAATATTAGAGCTCAATCAATTCCGAAGATTTTTTTATATGTACTGTTTTGGCTGCTAGCATATTGCGAATATTAACTAAAAAAAACTACGATTATGTGTATTCAGACTCTAGATCATTGCTCATTTCAACCTTTAATTGCTGTGAAATATGGTTTCAAAATTATTTATGCTAACCAGCTATAAAAATAACTGATTTTGACCTAATATATTTTATTTATCTGAAAATGCTTTGCAATTATAGTTTGTTTCTTTTAAGGTTGACATTATTACTTTTAGCAGGAAAATATTATTTAGTATTTTTCATACCAACAAATACATATAATCAAAAATGTAAAATATCACAATATTAGACTTTATGCTAAAAGTTATTTTGAAATTCTTATAGAACCGAAATTCCGTTTGACGCTGAAAAAATACCTTTTATATGCGTTGTAAAGTTTCATTGTGTGCGCAACTAAGTAGAAAAAATCATTACAAGATAAAATTTCTTACAGGTTTATTAAACTAGAGTTTTTATTATTAACTTCTACACCGAAGTCATTAATCATAGTCAACTACCTTGAAAACTTTTGTTGCACTATCAATATATTTTTAGTATTTTATGTAAGCTATTGATTCTACGGGTATTTTTTAAATAAGTAATATCATTGTTAGGTGCTAGCATAGAATAGATCTCCCTATCTAATGTCTTTTGAGCCGAAAAGACATGCCCTATGTATTAGTCGCAAACACCTGCTGCATTTAAAATAAATGTTTTCAGCAATATTTGTTCCATATTAATAATCTTTTCAAAATCGTTCTGTAGTCATCAAATTTATTTCAATATTTTCCCCTTTTGCAATCCGTAATAGATAACTAAAAATAAATAAGTTAACCTACCATTTAGCTTCTTCTTTGGTAAAATTGTTATGAATTATGGTTATGGCACTAAATAGACATCGATTTTTAGCAAAATCGGATTTTTTTTACTTGGCAGGTGTCATCGAGTGATAAATTACAAATTTGGAATAAGGACGTCCAGAACAATCTAGATATCGATTTTCATCCAGATTGGAGCATTTTTTTTCACTTGGTAGACGTCATTAAATAATAATTTCAAAATTCAGACTAACGAAGTGTCTACTCATGTAGCGACCCACACTAAGGGCCGCCCTAACTTCCACGGAAACAGAGTCATGCCGTCAGGTCTTTTACCATTGTCACGCATTAGACCATTCGGTTCGAGAATAGCTGCAACATTGATAAATAGAAATATATTATGATTATTTCGTTATACCTATTTGTAATGGGATTCACGTGAATTGAGCACTTACTTGTTGTCTATATCACAGTCCACAATATTGAGTAGTAAAATAAGTTATACCTTTGTCAGAAGTGGGAGAATCACGTCTCGGTGGCCTGGAAGGTGGTGGCACTGTCAATGCATGAGGGTCCGGCGTTGTTGTCGGTGGTGATGAAGCTACAAATGATAAATCACAGTTTTAATAGAAATAAAGTATTGGTGTGTTTAGTTAAAATTTGAAGACAAAATTGTTTCTTTGGAAAGGATTCCAACTCATTATGATTAACCGTCTCTGAGGAACAGTTCGGTATAACTGATTAAAACTAAGTTGTTTATAGTGTTAGGTGTTTGGCGACAGATTTTCTAAATGAGGTGAGAAAGCTTTATCAAGATGCCAAACCACCATTCTAAAAATTAATACAACGATAAATTCTAAATTCAAAAACTGGTTCATTTGTCCCACAAATACCCTTCATATGATTTTTATCCCAAAATTCAGTTTAATTTCGGTCCCATGTCGAAACAACTAAGGATATTGCTTTTGACACAATTCTAGAATCAGTCTTTCTGCTGAAAAGAAAAACCTTGCAACCATCTGAATTGGGAATCAAACCTCAAGATTCCGAAGCGATATTTACACGCTGCTGGACCAACGAAGTAACCATAGATATATTATCATCATACATCCTGAATATTTAAAAAAAAATAATGAAATCATGCCGAGGCAGAAATGTACTAAGTTCATAAACCTCATTTATCAAACTCCTGCCGTAAATGTATTCATAAAAAAAGTGTTTTAAATGTGCATAGTGGCGTAAAATAAATTGCCAGAAGAAAGGAAAATCATGATTGGTAATGTTTTAGTGCTAAATTGAATAGTTACTAAACTGATAATATTGTCATAATAACATGAAAGAATACATACATTTTACTTGGTGATTGTATATCTAACTACAATTTATTTCATAATGCTACTGATATAAGACCGATTACCATTTTAAGTCAGTTGATTTTAATTAAATTAAACTTTAATATAGTATAATATCAATTTGCACATCTGCTTGCAGGTGGGTTACAGTGAGATAACTATAACCACATGAATTGTAGTTTGATGATGTATTTCTAGCAAATTAACATTTGAATTTAAATACATACTACCCACTTTAATACTGTAAGGTTCAAAACTATTTGCAGAAAGCTGAGGAAAACTACACTAGCAAATTTAAGACGATACAAAAAATCGAAACTACGACCCGAGATTCGAGCCCGCAAATATATTTTTTACTTTTTTTATGTGATTGTGACGTAACAAGCACGAGGTCCACCTGATGTTAGGCGGACTAAACTCTGCCTATAACAGATGCATTTCGTCATGTGACGAATTGCACCGCGACCGTCACAATGAGACATACAGTTGTTAAGTCTCATGTGGCTGTAATTTTTCTGGCTCTCAAGGACTGCTACCGGAACACAATGATAGGTGCTTTGGACAGATTTTCTACTTGAGGGTGGTGGTAGATAGCCAGGCTTCCACCATGCGGTGAAGCTCAAGCCGGTGATGGAGATTGAACCATGGACCTGCGGAACGGCAGTCCATAGCTATTACTGCTCGGCCATCATTGCTTCCATTTCTGGGACGAATACCTGTAGTTGTAAAAAATGTATTTATATACTCTTACTTACTATACAATCGTATCGTGCCATCAGACTCCCCTCTCGGATTCTTAGCTACGCACTTATACGTCCCATAGTCCTCGTGATTAATGTTCCTTATTAGTAGCTTCATATGGGTTTTATAAGCTGGTGCTCCTACGGTGTTCTCCATATGGTATTTCTGGCTCTCGTGGATCATGTGGCCGTCATCTCGGGTCCAATAGTTGAGGGATGTCGGGTGGGCTTCAGTGAAGCATTCGAGTGTCACGTTGTAGTTTAGAGGAGCTCCAACGAGCTGGTGGGGTATCCAGAGCATTGGGGGGACTGAAAAGATACGTATATTATAAGAGATTTTTTTCATCGATACTATATTTTTAAAATAAACACATGAAATATTCGGATCATATTCAGATAGACATGTTTCATACTTCTAGCTTTCGCGATAGATTTCCATGTGTTTGTGAGAACTTCTTAATTCATGTTAATGTTTATTGACTCGTATACTTTGACCACTATCTAACTGTAGGTAAATGATAATTCAATGGTAATGTTATCTATACAGTATTTTAACTCGGCTCTGTCGTTGAAATAACTACCTACAGCCGCGCTGTACGTAAACATGCGATTGGGCTAGCCGCCTCTAGCATTTTAATTACATTTGCCATACCTTTCAGTTTCCAGGTTATCTAAAAAATCTCTGGATGCGTTTTTGACGAACTCATGCAACCAAAAACGGCACAATATAATATACAATATACACACTACTCGTCATATTAAATATGTAATATGCACATAAACTTATTTTTAGTGCAAATATCGCGCGGTTATTGTTAAAAAATAACACACCGTCCATTCGTCACAGCGGCACAGTCGCGACTGTCTTGGTCTGTCTGCGTACCGAGCGCAGACCGAGATCGAGGCGCGTAGGCTCGCGATTCGTCCGTTTATATAAAGTTGAAATACTGTATAGATAACACTATAGGCTACTATAGATTGCGAACTCTCCAAGAGAAATGCCGTAAGATACAGATGCTTGGTGACGGATTTCCTACTTATGAGTGGCTAGCCAGATAGCCAGGCGCGCCATGTGGCTCGGCATCATATAAAATAAATAGACTATAAATGAAGTTGAAAATTAGAGACTGAAAATAAAAGAAGTCTGCTTTCATCACGACACTGTACTGCTGTATTTTTCTCTAAACTATCGTGAACTAAACTCATATTTCTTAATCGTTAGCTGGTCTATTCACGCACTAATATCAAAATATTTTTATTAAAATATTTTTATTTTGATATTAATTCGTGCGTGAATAGACCCTTTGAAATACTGTACTGCTGCTTGTCACTCCGAGACGTTAGTTGTTATATCTCATTCGCACAGTTAATTCACAAGCTACGGTGCCCTTCACGCCTAAACACAGAAGTTTTTGCACACTACTGCTTCCAGACATAATAACTGACACTGCGTTGGTAGCCATCAAGACGTATTCTTTATAAAGAGACCTCCACTTCGGGAGAAAGTTGTAATAAACTTGATATCTAATGAATAAAATATTTTTAGGTCTTCATTTTGGAAACATTACTTTTTTTGTTATATTTAAATATTCGAAGTAAGTTACTTACGCCATGTAAAGTTTTGTATGCCCGTTTGTTTGTTGTTTCGTAGGGTATGTTGAATGAATTACTAAAACTATTGTTTTTCAACTTACAATCCACGCTAACTTTGACTCTCTTGGAAACAGTGGGTGGTACACCGTTACTGGCGATGCAGAGGTAAGCTCCCATGTCCAGTCTCGATATTCTGGCCATTTCTAAAATTTCACCTTCCCATTCCGACACTGAAACAAATTAAATTGTGTTGACTGCACATAACGTCTCATTTATGCCTAAAATAAAAATTTGAAAAGTAGCATTTCACTATAAGAAATATTTTAGGAAAAACACTTAAAAAAAGTTAAACATATTTCTTGTGATAATTCCGTCTAATTATCCTGTGAAGTCAACATATCGTAATAGCCACCAGACGTAGCCACACCAGAAGAATTTTAGACTAATTCGCTTCTATACTAAGGAGGATGCTTCGAAGGAGGTCTTGACTTTTCGAACGCACGATCGATATTTTTTACGCCGGATTGTCACTGGATATACACTTATAATTATTAAGTTTTTTCTAAAATATTAAATTAATGTTTTCTGAAAATATATTTGTTATTATTAAATATAGATTTCCGTGAAGTAGCGCCAGAATCTATAAATAAAAATTTAACACTTTATTTGACCAAGTATTTTTTACAAAATAAGTTAGTTATATCCGGTAGTTCGGAGCGCCGCGTCGTAGACGTCGCGTCAACGCGCTCAAATCGAATTATAAAAAAAGAAAATCGGCAGGTTGAAAAAGGAAACGTTGAAAAGGGTGGCAAAAACTGATGGCAATTACGGTCATCAACAAATTCGACGTCTCACCGGAATGCCCCTTGCTGATGGAGATTTTAGTGTTGTCGTCTCGTTTCCACTTGATGGTGGGCTTAGGCGAGCCATTAGCACGGCACGTCAGAGTGACGTTGGCGCCCTCCCGGACGATAACGTCGCTTGAGCTCAACGAGTCGTCGATCGTTGGCGGAACTGCAAACAAACATGTACACTCAGCTCGACGTGAACGGAATTACGACGTCTGAACAGGCTGTAGTGTTAGCGGTTTGTTATCACCGCTTGGACGCACAATGTACAACCGTGTCAGTTGAGTTGACAGAGGCTATTGAGGGAAGAGTTTGCAAAGCATTAAGTTATTTTAGCACATTCTCAGTTTCACGAAGTTTTCGGAGTCGGGTTCTCTTGAAGATTTTAGGCTATCCATGCTGCAATCATTACAAAACTGTTTTTAGCAGCTGATATCCTTTAGCCTGTGACCGCTATCTCATCTGTTGATAATTGATGATGTGGTTGAGAACGGTGAACAAGATTAACCTTGAACGGGAACTAGCTCTCTAGTACAGTTGCCCGAACACACTGTTAGGTGCTTAGCGACAAATTTTATACTTGCCAAATGCAAATGCCCTAGCATCATGCTGTGAGGCTAAAACCCACTGAAGGATTTGAACCATAGAGTATAGACCCCTTTTGCGGTATTCCTTAACTATTACCACTGGACTATCACTGCTAAAAATAAAATACATAATCGCGCCTGTATTCCCCGAAGGGGTAGGCAGAGGTATGTAAATTCCCACTTTTCGCCAATTGGGTTTTGATCCCATGTAATCGGGGGAGAACCTATTACTATTCACCGGGCTCAGTTTCAGGGTCATACGAAATGTTTTCTCTAACACATTGTGGATGAAACACGAGAACATATTACGAATAATATGTTTACGCCAACAACATATAAGACAGGAACACAAAAACATATTGTACGAAACCCTGGCATGGCTCTAAGATGGTATACAGCCCTTTTGTGTTTCTAATGCGCACAACAATCTACTCACATCCACGTGAGAAGTGGCATGCTGGTCATTGAGCACACTTTACCCTTAGTCGCCTCTTACTACACCCACGGGAAGAAATGGGGAGGTGACATTCTAACCCGGCTCCCCACGGGTAATATTAAAATATACTTACCAACAACATGCAGGTATCCGAATTGCGTCTTAGCAGTAACGGTGTTGATCTGACACATGTACCGTCCGCGATCCTCCTCTCTTACGTCAGATATGTGCAGAAACCAGGTTCGGTGCTTGTCGTGAGTGACGCTCACCCGGGGGTTCCTCGTTATCACGTGGTTGTGAACTGTCAGGATAGCAGATTGTTCGAAGTGCATCCACGCCACCTGTTTCAAATATATTAAAACATTAAAAATGGAAATTCTTAAGAATCTAGGTTTGGTTGGAAACCTTTCATATTTAATGGAGTTCATAACTGACATTTAAGTTAATAATAAAAAGAGAATAATATTTTAACAATAAAAATGAAAACTCAGTGTTTTATAAAATTAAAAAATTCGAGCAATGATGAGTCGGATCTTGCCTATTAGGATTAAGCAAAGCGACATTCCAGGAAAGAAAAAATATTGTTGCTTTGCTTTGACCACAGTTTAAAAAATACATTATGAATTGGCTTTTTTAACATAAATATCGTTTAAGAAAAGAGATGTATCTACATAATTATAATAAGTGTCGTATCAATCATGTCTAATATTTACAATTGTGATGGCGATAAGAATTATTTATTATGGCCAGTTAAAGACGACCACATTCAAAACCATAGAGATATAAAATACTATTTCTTTTCTCTGTTCAAAACGATATGAAGAAAAAAAATTCTATTTTTAATGGACGAGAATTGGAAAAGGGACGACCTAAATAATAATTTATTTAATTTCTAAGTCAACATATGGCTACACGAAATATTTATACAGGTTTGACACTTATTCCGTTTCCTTAACAAATTTTAAATTGAAATAGTTTTGTCACAAGGTACACTTAAAACAATAGCTAGATTTACCGATTTCATAATATTGCTCCTATTATCTTGAAAAGTTATTGAACACTACGTGATTGCACAAATTACTCTTAACACATTCAAAATATTAAAAAATACGTTCAATGATAACAAATTTAATCATTTAAAGCATTATATATTGAATAATATGGTAAGTATAAAATATTCTCCGAATCCCGCACATCACGCGATCAAGTGCAATAGACGACCTTGCAACATAACTGCTTATTTTTTATTTTCCCACTATTTTCATCAGCGTCTACTTTACAAGGTTGTTACATCGAATGAACAGAGAGTTAAATTGAAAGTAAAGTAATGGGGCTCCGTTTTGCCTATAGAATACGAACCCCTAAAAACATAAGTTCAAAGAAACTCTACTTCCTGCTTAAGCACAAACGATTCTTTTCTCTTGAATTAAAACGAAGTCTGAGCTTAACTAAATTCAGTAGTTCCAACTTTTGTTGTCGAGTCACAAAGCACTTCCTATAAATGTTAATTAAATTGCTGCAGTCTACCTCCTAACATATACAAGGTACGAGTGAATTCTGAATTTACTTATGATTGTAATTTTTGCATTTACATCTGCCAAGCGAATAAGCTTTCAAAATTTAGGGATTCGAATCCCTCGCGTGGTTGAATTTTTGCTTACATTGTAATTATGTAAGTTTTGTATACGTATGTATCAAAATAAATAATAGGTACTTGTATCCAATACAGTTCAACATGTTGAGATGCATATTTGTAAATGCGACTTAAGGCGTGGGGAAGAAAATTCACGAGTACGTCGTTCCGTATTTCCTTCTCAAAAACTGAGAATATTGAATATTTTTTTGCACTTACATTTTAAGAAAGAGTATATTATCTCTCCTATAATTAATTTTGTCAGGTGGTCATTACGGTAAAACAGAGAATGGTTAGTACTTTTTGGGTCATACTTTCTTTAGTAATAATTAGGTAATTGCTGAAATGAAAGAATTGACAGGGGTGTGTAACAGGCCTAGATTTCAGAAATTTAAGTAGAATATGATTTTTCTAGAAGCATTATCCGAAAAAAATAGGGGAATTAGTGAACCTCACACATTCTTTGCTTCTTTTTATCATTCGAAATCTGCATTAAATTTATTCGAAATCTGCATTCAGCTCTTAGCTGATGTCTACATTGTATAAGTTATTATAATACAAATCGAAATATAGGACTTGCATACACAGTTTAACCAATATTTGTGTTCGAGAGTTCTCCCTTATCGTAAAAATATTAGTTCAATACTTTTTTATTTGGTATCATGAAACTTATAACTAAATTTGAGAGTTGATCTTTTTATCGTGCTCCATCATAAAAACCCGTTTAAAGCTAACGTCTCCTACCTAATCAATACAATACCTGCCAAATTTTAGCTTGATAGGTCGAGTAGTTTTCGAGATTTCGTGTTTAGTCAGTGAGTGCCATTTCGCTTTTATGTATACAGATTACTATATTTATGGAAACAGATTGTAATCTTGTTTCTACTCAACAAGTCTTAGAAAATGGCACCCCACATATAATATATAATACATATATAAGAATAAAAAAAATATTTTTTCTCCTACCCTGTTATTTATTGGAACCTACCTTATGTTTATATTGTTTTTAAATGGTATATAGATATTTTATGTTGAAAGTAAAAATGCTATTTAAACACTGTATATTTTCCGAAAATAAAAAAATAAATCAATTTAATTTCTGCTCTCATTTATGCCTCTTTGGGTCAACGGGCAACGCAACGTTCTACGAAAATATCTAAAGATTAATAAATCAGGTTCGAACTCATTAAGAACTAAAAACTAGGTTTAGGTTTAAAGATATAATACAGTCTCTCACTTGAGAACAGTGCTTAAACATAAATTAAAACTATACATTCGTCATGCCGTCTATCACAATAAATACTATAGTAGCCACCCATCCAATGCATTATTTACCTAAAAGTTAATAATCAGTGATCACATGTTGAGCTAGTTGGGCCTTAAATGCATTAAATGAGTTGACACTTTTAATTTTTGAGGGTATCTTGTTGTAGAGTTGTACTCCTTCAAATGTGAGCATTTTTTGCCATAATTAGTTCGGTACTTTGGTAGGTAGTACTAAGTAACTAGCACATCGGTTACTAACCTAAGCTAATAGAACTCTTTGTGCGAGTTCGTCCAGTGAAATACTGCCACCATACGTGTAGCAATAGAACTCTTTGTGCGAGTTCGTTCGGTGAAGTACCGCCACCATACCTGTAGCAGTAGAACTCTTTGTGCGAATTCGTTCGATGATGTACCGCCACCATATCTGTATAGCAGTAGAACTCTTTGTGCGAGTTCGTCCGGGGAAGTACCGCCACCATATCTGTAGCAGTAGAACTCTTTGTGCGAGTTCGTGCGGGGAAGTACTGCCACCATATCTGTAGCAGTAGAACTCTTTGTGCGAGTTCGTTCGGTGAAGTACCGCCACCATATCTGTAGCAGTAGAACTCTTTGTGCGAGTTCGTCCGGGGAAGTACCGCCACCATATCTGTAGCAGTAGAACTCTTTGTGCGAGTTCGTGCGGGGAAGTACTGCCACCATATCTGTAGCAGTAGAACTCTTTGTGCGAGTTCGTTCGGTGAAGTAGCGCCACCATATCTGTAGCAGTAGAACTCTTTGTGCGAGTTCGTGCGGGGAAGTACTGCCACCATATCTGTAGCAGTAGAACTCTTTGTGCGAGTTCGTTCGGTGAAGTACCGCCACCATATCTGTAGCAGTAGAACTCTTTGTGCGAGTTCGTCCGGGGAAGTACCGCCACCATATCTGTAGCAGTAGAACTCTTTGTGCGAGTTCGTGCGGGGAAGTACTGCCACCATATCTGTAGCAGTAGAACTCTTTGTGCGAGTTCGTGCGGGGAAGTACTGCCACCATATCTGTAGCAGTAGAACTCTCTGTGCGAGTTAATACTGCCACCATACCTTTTTCTACCGCCAAGCAGTAATGTTCATATTACTGTGTTCCGGGAT
This sequence comes from Plagodis dolabraria, assembly GCA_963854805.1. Classification (NCBI taxonomy): domain Eukaryota; kingdom Metazoa; phylum Arthropoda; class Insecta; order Lepidoptera; family Geometridae; genus Plagodis; species Plagodis dolabraria. Next base: position 18,062,126 of record OY978442.1, read on the forward strand.
GAAGGGAATGAGTGCCGGTTACATTACAGATACTTGACTTGACTTTATGTGTCAAGGGCAGGGGATGGGCGCAGCTGTTAAAGGCAGCGGTTACCGCGTAGCATCAGGTGGGCTTCCTGCTTGTTCCATCACGATAGCATAAAACCATTTATAAAAACATATGTATATGTGAACACGGAAAGACAGAGACACAGCGAAGTCTCATTAATAGCGCTCTTATATGCCCTCTGGCAACGGAACCCTCAATAGAGCAGCTAGAAACTATATACCACTTATACTACATAAAGCTACGCACTTATGCCGGGATGACTAAAATAGAAGTACCTTTATTGTAAGCTCAAGAAAATCGGTTTTCAAGGAAAATATTCAGTAGTGATTCATGGCAAATGGCTACGAAAACTTAATTTCGTTTTTTTTACTTTAGCGAAATAACTGAGAAAATATAAGTCAGCAATGCAGGGGTGCGGCGAACGCTCCGCCTGAATGATTTCCAATTTCTCCCAATTGGACGAGTGACGTAACGGAAATTAAAGAAATGTCGCTACTTTTCAGACACACTTTCATATTTGGCGAGATAGATGATATATTTTATGTTTATGAAGGTTTTTGATTAACCTTTCAATATGAAATTTAAGAGCCTAAATTGAGATATATTTCACTAAAATAAGTTATAATAGAAGACATGTGTAGAAAATTGAAAAATTAATACATTTTTGTGAAAGCTTAATTATCTACTTTTATAAGCTTTAGAAGTTTGCTTATATAAATTGTGTGTACCAGTACGTTGGTAGGTACAAACATTTAGATTATATTTTATTCTCCTAAAGAGTGTACAGTAAAAGAAAAGATGTTAAGAATAGCATAACATTATCAATAATTTGTAGTTTTACAACTTTACAAATTACTTTATTTTGCATGGTGGTAGGGCATTTTGCGATACCCGCCTGGCTAGCTACCACCCTCAAGTAGAAAATTTGTTGCCAAGCACCTAACGGTGTGTTCCGGCAGCTGTCCTTGAGAGCCAGTATTTCTAGGTTAGCCTGAACAACATCTTCGGCCACATCATCACATACCATCAGGTGAGATAGTGGTCAAAGACTAACCTACCAGGCATTAAAAAAAATACAGTTTCGCCAGATTTTTTAAGTAACTAGCCAGGCCAGTATATCCAAATGCCCAACCATCAGTGAAACTCAAGCTTGCGGCGGGATTCGAACCATAGACCCTATGCTTGGCCATCCATATCAATTACCACTGGACCAATACTTCGTTAGTACGTCTATAAGTAAAGTAATAAGTGTTTAAGTCATAATGTAGTGTAAACCAAAACGGCTTATACAGGAATTGTTCTAGAATAGCTCGCGGCTGCGTCTCCGCGACATTTGTATTTGCACGGAGCTGCCATCGCGTCCGGATCCCGCTTCACACCAATTTCCGCAGCATTAAGCGCTCAAAATGCATTTTACACAGATTGTTATTCTCACTCTTAGCGATCTCAACATTTACCGTCGTCTGAATGATTTAATCCCATAAAAACATGCTGATGCCACAAACTCGTTTAAGACATGTTCAGAATATTTCGTGAGTTTAACACAAAGGTTTTACAATATGGTTTTAATATACTATAAGTCTGCTTCAGAAGCGTTATCTGTACCAAAATGTTAATCATTACACAAACATTATTTTTTAGCTTTGTGTTAAGTTTTACTAAGCTGCCAGTTTACTTTAAAAACTTTCACAATACGTTTCCTGTTTACAATACCGTAGCCACGTTTGGAATTATATAACTTGCAGCATTCGTAATAGCATGTAACTACTTTTACCGCACAAATTGTTTTATTAGAGTTCCGTATGACAAAACCGGACCCTATTATTAAGCCTCCGTGGTCTAGCCATCCATCACATATATAAGGGTTCTTAAGGCGTACCTATAGACAACATGAACTTAAAACTAATAATAATAGTAAAAGCTTTAAAAAAGATGTATATAATATTAACAAGGAACGTTTTCTTCTTCGCTTCTTAATTTTTGCTCTAATGACAGTAATTTAAAGCGTCAAACCTATTTTTTTTAAGCTATTGCATAGCTTCTATCGCGGGCCTGAGCGTGGAGACCGAATCCAGAAATTCCGTAACGAAAATAACCTAACACCCCCCACTCCGACCGGAACAGCGATGATACTATATTTGATCAGCGCCTCTACAGTGCGTAAAAGGAACTAAATTTTGGCAGCAAAATAGGTTGTGACAGCTAACGTGTCGAGATTTATAATTCCATAAGTTAAAAAAAATTGCTATGTAATAGCTTTACCGCGGCAGTCTCCGAGTGCCACACTTCTTTTTTATAGCTTACAGGTTAGCCTTTGAAGACCTGTTAGTAAGTGATGATGCGGTTGAATTTTATAGCGACCGAAGTAGTAGTGAGCCGCGTTATTTTGGCAGGTAAAACACACAAATAACGAGGGTGTAACGCGCATTCAAAGTTGAAGATGGCATGCAGAATACCATTTCGTGATCTTTCCACAATGGCCTTAGCCACGCAATCATGAACGAAGCTGTAGCAGCTTGGCGTTGGTTTGGCCGTATCTTCATACTCACGACTACTCACAAGCTTGTGCCAAGTCGAGGCGATACCTTTACGACGTTCATTTGTAGGTACATAAGCGTTGCAGTATGGAGTTCCATGCAAAGATACTGAATGGCCTGAGCTGAATGTCGATACGTCACCGGGTAGGTCAGTGACGTCAGTGTGCTCATATCATTGTCCTCAAGGAGTAGGCACTTCTTAAAGCTTCTCTATGAATATAAATACCAAGAAGAGGAACAACTTTTTCGAGTTAATTGTACCAATTTATTAATATAGGTGATTCCATGTTTAAAATTGGATTCCTTCTTTTAATGCACTAGCAGTTGTGGAGGACATGCTTTGACCTTTACTTACTATTTCCTTTTTGTGTTGTTAATTGTTAATTCCAATAATCTATACTGGTAATAAAACTGTAACAGGTCCAATTCAGTACATTACAGATATTTAGAAAATAATTTTTGGGAGCACTCAGTAGCTGATTCTGATGCCAAAACTGGTTTTTTTTTCAATTTTATCTGTCTGTCTGTAACCGGGCCGCACATCACTCCAAAACTACTGAATGAATTTTAATGAAACTTAGCATAATTTGAGTTTATACTACAAAGAAGGACATAGTATACTTTTGCTGCCAAAATTCAGCACCTTCCCTTAGTAAAGGGGATGAAAGTCAAAATTTACACTTAGTTATAATTCATTAACGCGTAGTCTGATTTCAATAATTATTTTTATTTGTTAGAATAGCGGTACTTTAAGCACCCCACGGGCAGACCGGTACGCAACGGGCAGCCCGACACCCAACGGGTAGCCCAACACCCCTCGGGCAGTTCAACACCCCACGACAACCCGGCACCCCACGGGCATCCCGGCACCCTACGGTCAGCCCGGCACCCCATGGGCAGCCCCTCAGGTAGCCCGGCAGCCCGGCACCCCACGGGCAGCCCGTCACCCCACTGAAACCTCGGCACTTCACGAGGCGCTCAGCAACCTAGTTTTGCAGTTTAGTTTTGCAAGCTTGCTAAGATAAAATTTAAATCTGGAACATTCGCCACAATCAGTTTTTTGAACTATCTATTTTTTGCTGGATACATTTTGGAGACTGCGCAATGGACATATTTTTGTTCTACCGCCAAACAAAACCGTGGTTTTGAAATCGAAATTCTAAAGAAACACACAAAGTAAAGAAACACAAAAACTTTGCTCAACATTTATTGTGCGAACTGTGAAGGAACTCTCTGAGTATTTTAACTACTGTCCTCTGGAAAATACAACCCAGGAGTTTACAAATCCAAAGTAAAAAGCTCCTTTCTGAGCTATGCTTTACTAAGAGTGCTTCACCGCAGACCACAGCGTTGTTTCAATGTGAACTGTGCTCAAATTTTCGCAATCGCGAACGAAGACGCGGTACAGCTAGTATCAAATAAGCCTTGTTGATTTGTGTTTTTGTGGATGACACATAATTTTAATTTAAGACTTTTTACAAATAAAATATATTATATTTTGGAAAGTGCGAGGCCTTAGATCGTAGCAACATGGAATTAAGGCCATCTGATAATCTAATTCAGTTATTCCAAAATAAGTAACTTTTGTCACCAAAACTTTGAGATAGTAGAACTCTTTGTGCGAATTCGTCCGGGGAAGTACTGCTACAATACGTATTTATATTGTAAGCAGTGATGTTGGCATTACTGTGTTCCGGTTTAAAGGATACGGGTGCCAGTATCAGAGCTTTTAATATACAATCATAGAACATATTGCACTAATAATACAATGTCAAAAACGATGCTGACGATGCAGTTCGAATTTCAAAATTAAGTTTAGTTCAATTCTCAATTGATTTAGACAATCAGGGCCCTGCTTAGATTTCAGAACCACAGATGTTGAGATTTTCTTATTTCTAATGTGTATTTAACAGTATCTGTGTAGAGATTTCCATACGAACGCAGTTTCGTCATATTTTAAATACCAACTGTTCTAACTCGTTGAAATTTTGCATGCATATCTTTAAGCCTCAATCCTATGCTTTTGGTTTGTTAGTTACCCGTAAAAATGGCTTTGTTTTACATCTGTTTGTTTATTTGGAAAAAAAATATGTTATATTCATAATTTCGCATTTTTAGATAAAATAAATGACTTAATCAGAAAGTAACAAACTATAAGCATAGGTTTTAAGCTCAAGGACACGCATGCAAAATTTCAAAGAGATTGAACAGTTTGCACCTAAAAAAAAGGAGAAACTACGTTCGCATGGAAAGAGCTACGAATACTTAGTTGGTGAGTTCACGCGCCTAAATCGCGGTGACGACTCCTCTGAAGTTAATAAACACATTAAAATGTCTCAAACTCACGAGAACTTTCAAACTAAAAAAAATATCTGTCCGGAATCTAGCACCCATTTGATGACAACAATTGCCTCAAATTGTCTGAACTTACCGAAACGTTAACTAAATAATAAATTAAAAGTTATTTATTAATACAATAAGGCCAGCACAGCAGGTGATAACCGGTATATTTAGATAATAATTATGACTATTTGCAATTCTGACTATACAAAGAGGAAAATTATAGTTATAGCTGATCAACAGGGCAGAGATATGCAACGAACCCTTCAATCATTAATAGGCAAAGAATTTGATGTAATTTGCCTGTGGAAACCAGGAGCCAAACTACAAAATATTCTAGCTGGATCATGCAGTGAACTAAAAGTTTTAAACAAAGACGATTACATTGTATTGTTAGGTGGTATAAATGATAAAGATCCATTTGATATTAAATTGTACTTACAAAGTTGGCTAATACAATATCAAAATACTAACATCTTATTATGTGAAGTACCATACAACAAGTCATTAAATGAAATTAAATTTAATTATGAATTAAAAAACAGAGCAAGTAGATTTGAACATGTTTGTTATATTGACATGAATTTTAGTAGATGTAGACCGAGAGGTAAAAATCGTTCTTTGCATGTTTCTAGAACTATTCATAAAGATATATTAAGAATTGATTATCAACGAAAATATAAAAGACATGTACAGGAATTAATTAACAAAGATAAGGTAGAGAAAACTCAGCTTAACAAATCTACGCAAACAGGTGAGGTAGATAGCAATCCCAGTAATAATAACATTACTGATATTTCGGTACCCACTGGGTCACAACAAAATCAGTTATTTCGTGTATGATAGAATAAATATTATTCACCAAAATTTAGATGGGCTCATTAATAAAACAGATGACCTTACAGTGTATATTAATAATGAAGGAAAGGCAACTGACGTCATGTGCATCACCGAACATAACATGTCTTCTAACGATACTGACCTACTAAATATTCCTAACTTCAAGCTAGCGACAGCTTTCACTAGGGACAACAGAAGTGGTGGTGCTTGCATATTAGTCCGAAGAAATCATAAATTCAAAGTACTTGTAGATCCCAAGCTGTTCAGCATTAGTAAAGTAATGGAATGTGTAGCTATTGAGCTTCTGGAACACAGCATTGTGGTGGCATGTATATATCGATCTCCAAAACACAAGAAAAATATAGTGCAACGATTTTTTTAACTCCTAAGAAAACTTTTAACTAAACTCTGTTTTGGGTATAAAAAAGTTGTTATTTGTGGGGACTTTAATATCAATAGGTTAAAAAATACTACTTCTTCTCGGCAATTCGAAAAACTATTAGCAGAGTTCAATTTAAAGTTATGTATCAAACAACCAACCCGCCTTATTAGTAAAACATGTTTAGATAACTTTGCCCACAACATTAAAGGCTGTAAAGTAGATGTCCTTGAATTAGCTTTGTCGGATCATACAGCCCAAGTTTTGCAGTGCCCAGAGAAGTTACTATTTTACCCATTGGTTTAAAATCAAAAGAGACTACTGCGAAGAAAATGTTAACAAATTCATAGACTGTATAAAAAAACCTATCTTTTAATGATATTTATAATATTGACCACCCAAATGATGCCTTCAATGACTTTCATTCCATATTCAAACTTTTTTATGACTTATGTTTTCCGCTTATCCGAGTAAAAGTCCAGATAGCTAGACAACCAAGCTGGTTAAGTTCAGGGATCAAACTTTGCTCAAAGCGAAAAAGATATCTCTTACAGACCTATAGACATTCAAAGAAACCAAATGACAAAACTCTGTTTAAAAAATATTCAATGAAGCTAAAGAAAATAATAAAATTAACGCAGAAGTCACAAAATAATTATAACATAATGACTGCAGCTAATAAATCAAAAGCAGTATGGAAAGTTATTAATAAAAACAAAAAAAATACATTTCCTGAATCAGTAGAACAAATTAAGGTTAACAATCATCTTATTACAGATCATTATGATATAGATCAAATGTTTAATAGCCACTTTATCGGCGAAAAAAACACTAGTGATAACATAACCCCTGACTATTCAAATTTCTTGACATATAATAATTATAATTCTTGTTTTATGAACCCTACCAATCCATATGAAATTATTCAGATTATTAATTCACTAAGTAACACAAATAGTACAGGCTTAGATGGCATTTGTACCAGAATCGTAAAACGAGTTTCAAGAATTATTGCACCAATAATGAGTCATGTCATAAATCTGTGTATCGAAAAAGGCATCTATCCTTGTATTTTAAAAACTGCTGTGGTTAAACCGATTTTTAAAAAGATAATAGGGAAAATATGAACTTTTATAGACCAATTGCTCTTATATCTGTTTTAGCAAAAATCATAGAAAGAGTTTTATATAATAATTAAAGTGCATATTTTGAAGAAAAAAAATATTTTCCATGATAACCAGATTGGTTTTAGAAAGGGAAAATCAATAAATAATGCAATGTTTAAGTTTTTAGGTAAAGTATTACAAGATTTGGATGCTAAAAATCAAGTGACAGCATTATACATGGACATGTCAAAAGCATTTAACTGCGTAAATCATAATGTACTTATACAAAAATTAGAAAAGTATGGTGTGCGTGACATGGCTTTAGAAATAATTAAATCATATTTGAGTAATAGACATCAATTAACCGAGATAACAAGAATATGCCCTGTCACAAAAATAGAAAAGAGATATTGGTCTGAACCAAAAGTAGTTAGGCGTGGTGTACCACAAGGCAGTATACTGGGACCATTCTTGTTTTTAGTCTATATAAACGACCTGCCGAACATAATTTCGCATCCAATGATATTATTTGCAGACGATAGCACTGCACTATTTTCCAGTAACACTAATAATCTTGAAATGGACATTAATAACTCAATAACTCTCTCTCTGACATTATAAATTGGCTTAATTTGAATAATCTTAATATAAATTTGCAAAAGACTAAATACATGACATTCAGAGATAAAAATTCCAAACTTAACCAAATCAATATTAGTCACAGTGGCAAATTAATAGCTCATACTAATACGACAAAGTTTTCGGGAATATTTATCGACTCAAACTTATCCTGGAACTCACATATACAACACGTGTGCACTACATTAAGTCAATTTTCGTACGCTTTATATATGCTCAAAATAGTGGCAAATGAAATGGCATTAATGAGTGCATATCACGCGTATGTTGGCTCAATCTTAAAATATGGTGTACTATTCTGGTTTAATTCTGCAGAGAAAGAGACTGCTTTCAAGGCTCAGAAAAAATGTGTAAGAGCAATTTGCGGTCTGCAAAGTACAGAATCATGCAAACCGTATTTCAAAACCTTGCGACTGCTGACTCTCCCTTCAATTTATATCTACGAAGCCTCTTTATTTGTAAAGGCTAATCTCAGTCAATATAACAGTCTAAATAGTGAGAGGCATAAATCTACGCTTCGTAATATTTCCTGTCGAACGACTTTGTATGGTAATAGTATTTTTATAATGGGTACAAAAATTTATAACAATTTGCCATGCACTCTTAAGGACATTAATTTTATAAATGTGTTTAAATACAAACTGAAATGCTATTTACTAGATAAGGTATACTATTCCATTAATGAATTTATGAATGAAAATAAAATGAAATTATGACAACTAATTGTAATTCTCTAACATTTATTAATTTATAAAATCTATTTTATTCTAGTTTTGACATAATTTTATTTATTTTTTGCATTTTAATTTTTGGCGCATTTATATGTATAACTGTCATTTAATTTACTTGTGTTTGCAATGTGAATTTTGTAATAATTTAAAACAAGGATAACTAACACATAAAATATTCTTATGTTCTACAATCTCTTTTGCACACCCTAAATGGGTTGAATGTAGTGAAGCAATTAAGGTTTTTTTTTTTTTTTTTATGCCTTATAGGTTAACCTTTGACCACTATCTCACCTGATGGTAAGTGATGATGTGGTCGAGGATGTTGTTCAGACTAACCTAGAGTTACTGGCTCTCAAGGACAGCTGCCGGAACACACCTTTAGGTGCTTGGCGACAGATTTTCAACTTGAGGGTGGTAGTTAGCCAGGCGGGCATTTGCAAAGTGCCCTATCACCATGCTATTACGACTGCTATCCTAAGACAACAACCGGGACCGACGGCTTAACGTGCCCTCCGAAGCACGGAAGCGCTCAGTAGTAATGCCCAACCAGCGGTCACCCATCCGAGTCATGACCGCGGCGGACGTTGCTTAACTTTGCTGATCGATTCAGAATGGCTAAGCAAACTTGGCTACGAGCGCTTCAAATTTTATTTACATCCTAACCATTTTATGTACCTATGTCCATGCATTTAATGATTTTGAATTTGAATTTGTATTTTGACTACTCAGGTTAGTTTTTATGAGGAGTTAGTAACTGTATGTTTATTTCTCTAAGCGTATAAAAAAACATCGGTGATACACGCCCGTGCAAAAGATGGTATAAAATCATAAGTCTTCAATTTCAGCTCAGGATTACATCCACTCTTTATTTCCTATTTATAACCCTTGTATCTCAATATTCATTCCGTGAAAATTTGAACTCAGAATCACCGGCCACCAGATGAAGTATTTTTACTTTCAGTTGGTATTGTTTCATAAACATTGACAATAAAGTTTCAGCAATAACAATGTCCTTAATTAAAGTTTCTCCGCGAAGGAACAATTTCCGAAGATAGATCGACGCCTGCATCTGAGGCCAGAGTTCGACGCGCATCTATTATCTTATAGTCCAGATTTAAGTTTGAATCATGGCTAGTTTTTATCTAGATTACGGAGGTAATATAAGGGAAGTTGGGAAAACTCGTGCCGGGTCACATCTTACCTATCTTAACTGAAGCGGCTCTCCACTGTCTAATTTATAATGGACTTGTGGAAACTTCGGCCATTTTATTATGCAATGGGATGGTAACCCCTCTAATGACGCCGACCTAACTTGTCGCGTAACCTGGGGCTCTGAGATATTAAACAAGGCTTACGAATATTTCTCAAGATTTACATTTAAAATTATAATTTTAGTACCGGATGCCACCATCTTATGCGTTTGCAAATATTACGTGACCAATTCAATAACTTATATTGTAAAAGGACCTTATAAGAATTTAATAGGAATAGCTTCCGCTTGGATGTCGAAAAAGGGGCTTGGGGCAAGAATGCAAAATAAAGGGTAAGCCTGAACAACATCTTCGACCACATCATCACTTACGCACCATCTGGTGAAATAGTGGTCAAAGGCTAGCTTATCATAGTTATAAAATAAAGTGCTAGTTGAGCTGTATGCCGCCACTCACGTCCACGTGATGGGGTGTTGCTGCACATTGAGGTCACATTAGGCTCCTTACCATTTTAATGCCCTGAGTATCCGAGAGGTAGTGGACATACTATCACCAAAGTGATTTGACGTCAGTTAGGGGGCCGAAAATAGGGAAGTCAAAACATTTTACATGCATGCATTGACACATTGCACCGACTCTTCATGAGTGGGGTAAAAGCAGGAAGTTGATGACTGTTAGTTTTTGTAATTTCGATAATGTGATATCATCGTAACCATCAACATACTATAAGTGGTGTTGTTATAAGAGCAAAGTTATAGTTAAAGCTACGTATAGCTATCTGCCAATCAGAGTTTTCCGTGCGCAAACATCGAGGGAGACAACATCGGATGAGACACGAGACGCTTGTAGACGTCGACACGGCAGCGGTGGAGGATGTAAATCTGATCTACGTAATTGTGGCCGGCGTCTAATCTAATCGCAGCAGTGTGTCCCTCTGCACCGTACTGATTGAATTACGAGCCACGGCCGCCACCTCGGCGCCGCCGCCGCCGCCACTACGGGTTTCGCTGCCATGCGCTACCTTGCCGCCGAGCGAGCTCTTATCTCCACCCGACATCAATACGTAACTTCAACGACCGCGTTGCTGTATTGCTCTTTAACTTTGCAACAATGCGTATTTGATTTGTAGAATCATTCCCAATGAAGATAAACTTTCCGTTTGAGGTCATCTATAATGGTTCAATGGGACAGTTACTGTCAAGGACCATAATGCTATGATTCAACTGCTTCCACAAACTTCAACTCTGAACCGCTTAAAACCGTTATAACTTAACCCGAAGCGATATTACCCAAAACTTCTCCTTCAAAATGAACAATTAAGATAAAATTAAATAGGAATCAAAATTTTCTAAGCGGTTAGAAGATAAGCGTCGAGTGTTAAACTTGACGGAGTTCGCAAATCGCATCTTACGATTGGAGAAAGTGAAGTTTTCAAATCTACAGTAATTGTGTTACGAGGATTCTTGTCGAGTAAAATCGACGCAGTAAATAAGTCGATGCTTATTTTCTCTATGTGGAAGGTAAGTAACTTGCTAGATAGCAATGGTTGGTAACCGTTCCTAAATAAATTTAATCTTTCATTTTAATGAAGCCGGTGGAAGTGGCAGATGCAAATATAATTCTCGTAATGGCGGATTGCAGCGGCTAACTAGGTAACTTGATTCGTCGTGGATCCTAAACGAGTTAGTGGGACGGCGTTTTACGATTGCGGTGGGGTGTGCTCGGTCCGCTATACCTTGCTTTGATTTAAATTAATTAAGCAACAGTAGTTGCAGATTCGATAATTGTGCATGCATGAAAACTATATTAATGAACACTATATTACATAACAAAGTATGAAAGAAAAGCAATGAACTCAATTAAAAAATAAAAGTAGAAATTTCAAAACCGCTAATATATTCAGTCTATTTTATAATCTCAGTTTCCACGGCTCACTGGTAAAGTTAAGGGGGCCTATTAACTCGTTATCTTTAACCACCTTTAATTTAGGCCCTTCTTTCTTTTTATCTTAATTGTTAAGGCATTAAGGAGGTAAAGTTGAAGTTTGGTGGCACGGCGGGAGATGTTTGCGTCCCTCAGGACATGCCTCGGAGGCGTCGTTTGATTTATAATGGACTCGTTGGAAAGTTCGCCCATTCTACCGCGTCGCACCGCACCGACCTCTTTAACGACGGACCCTATCGCCCGAGGAGATGATTCCTAGACGTGTTTAATAATATTACGACAGATTTAATTATGGAACGTTTAACGTGCTTCATTATACTCTGTTGGTTCACCGCTTTGTTTTAAGTTGTTGAACAGTTCTTGTTGTTTCATATTAAGTTGATGAATCGTTAAACTTCTTTAATACTTCGCCGATTAGGAGCTACTTTTGGACATTCTTCTTAAAGATTTAAAATATCTATTTTGTATAAGTTAACAATAAACCTCACTAAATCCAAACATACAAAAACCAAAAGAAAAAGTGTACGTAAAATTACCCTTATAAGATAAGTAAGTTGGTTAAGTAAAAAAACGATGAAATTGAAGGTGCCTACGAGTAGTTATTTTATCAAACGTTTGACATGGCAATGTCCCTAAAACACTCAAACAAAAATAATTGAAATCTTACCACATTTCCTCGCGTTAAATCCTTTCAATGTTCTAACAAACTAGCAACATGTTGACACACTAATGCAATGCCGTAGACAGAAATGAACATCTTGCACAAGACGGCTTAGCCTACTCCAGCTAAAAGCCCACTTAGAGATCTCTTCGACTGCGGATTTACGCGGAGGGCTCTCGAACTTTTCGCAAAATCTTCGACCGATAGGCACCCAAGATATTTGGGGTTGATGTGGCTAATGCTGATCGAAAACATAAGCCTACTTCTCTCTTTATGTGAACAAGAAAGTTGATGATATAGGTACTTAGCTAGATTTTTTGCTTTCTCTGAATATGTTTTTAATTAAAATTCGAATCAGAAATAGTGTTTGTATCATAGGAAACGCAATCATTACATTTCCGGCAGCTGTGCGGTGTGTTCGGTGGAACTAGCACTCTAGGTCCTCCGTCTTGGGCTTAATTTGGCAGTGCCTGTTCCCTCGCGGAGGCACGACAAATATGCCAGAATTTGAACAGCCGGCGCTCGCATGCGGTGCGAGTGTAACATTGCTGTGACTCGTTGTGGCATGTTATTGCAAACCCACATACGTGATACTGCCGACTATCTGACATTTCATGCCGATGAACCGGCTACGTGCGCATACTTACCAAAGTTTTGTATATCATGAATAAAATTCCGTATTGGAAACATACGTGAGTTCAGTCTATTGTGTCAATTAGAATGCAATCATGAGTTATCTTTTAAATAACAATAACATTGGATGATTGGGTTCCATTTAAAGTATTTTCACTATATTTAACACTTCACTGAAATGTCCAACACAGCCAGAAAGAAGTGTGTTGAAACACATTGATGTGTTTCGAAAAGGCTGGGCGACTTAATTATGGACCCCTGTATAAAGTACTATATCTAATATCTCGGTTAGGCTACACATTGTAGTATCTACCAGTAAATCTACAGTAAATTTACAACAGTGGCGGTATAGTTTTACGTGACATCTATTCTCGTACCATAGAACGTACATTATACAAACTTGCTACGAGCTGGCGGTATGGCGTTTTCTATAAAATCTATCTGTGAAGATGTGGAGATCATGACATTTGTATGTGCCCTATATGACAAATGATGTTATACAAATAACCATTTGTTTTGTAGGCACTTATTTTGTTTGTATGAAAGATAACGAAAAGAACACACAAATCTTTGAGATTCGAGATTTTTCTGATATAGGAAATAATGTGGTATTACATAGAAGAAATGTAAAACAAAGATACAAAGTATATTCTTGGTCATCAATAATAAAAATACCTGGCCTTTTTGTCGTCTCATCGCAATTTTTCTCATGAGTCTGTATAATTCTAAATAAAAATACAGTCGAAGAGGCAAATCTTTTTAACCGACGCGGGAAACTAATGGCACAGGCGAGGCTTTCGGGAAAATCCGCTTCTTGTTGTCAATACAGGGCAACCGTGATGGCTCCCCCAGTTAAGCCTTTATTTCTGAAAGAACACTATCTTCGCTTTTATTCTGTTCGCACTCACGACAGCCTCAGACGTAAATGAATGCAATAAAATGAGGAGAAAATGTTGGTCAAACGGGAGCCAATTTTAGTTTTATTATTGTTCTTCTGATTTCACATTTCTTACACGACGATGTGAGATTATAAATATTACAATCAAAGTATTTAAATTCACAACAATTTTAGGATGAGTTTCACATTTTAATTGCAGGTATATAACATTTGCTTACTACTTACTGCTTGAGCTTAGAGTTACACAAACACATTGATAGCAGAATTTACATGACATTTGACGATTAGCTTCAACTAACGTTTCTCGGTTGTGGAGGGTGAGCTAGGAGGGTTTGTAGGGGTCCGAGAGCCAAATGAACCGGATCCCCCCGTGCGGTGTCGGTAGTTAGCCGACGGCGGCGTCACCTTGCGGCTTATCGGCCGTCCGGTCACCGTCCGGCACCGGACGACTTGCCGACGACCAAATACACTAACGAAATACCTATATGCCTGATAAATTAGCCTGCCAAATTCAACACTTCAACTTCAAACTAGACTATACGTTATTTATTGATATTTTGTATCAGGGAGCTTATTATCTTGTAAATAGACATTAGCGTTATATAGTGATAGCAATAAAATGCATAATATATTAATAAGTTCTTACAGAGATTTTCAAAAATCATGTTTTAAACCAATTTTTAGCTACAATACTCAAGAAAGAAAAACTTGCTGAATTTTTATTCTAATACAAAGAGCAGTCTATCTCATTTCTACGGCAAAGACTACACAGCACAAATATACAATATAGACTGTGTGCAGCAAGGAAGTAGACTTTCCAGGGAAAAATATGATAGTTTTTAAACCCCCTCCGCCAGCAGAGCGAGGTGCAAACTCGGCGTAACGGCCCTAAATCATATCTTCCTCCATTTATATGGACACTTTATTACGACGCCGCGTTCTAAATCAAATGATAAAATGCTTCTTATTTTATGTTTCCTTTCGGCACTGTACGTACGCATACTGTCGTACTCTCCGACCGTCTAATGCTGTGTTAGAAGTAAAGTAGATCACTAAGTGGTTTTAGATGTTTTATTTACTTATTGTCAGTTTTTTCTCATACATAAAAGCGAGGACGCAGTGGACGATCGGAAGGTATATACATAGTTATTTATATTGTCAATTATATTTTTTACCAGGGCGACCGAACAATGCTCGGTACTTTTGTAAAATATGGTAAATGCCTCGGGGTTAGTAGAAAAATCAAGCGCCAAGTTTAACCTTGTGTTGTTTCATCTTATGATGGGGCCCAACTGATGTTAAGCGGCAACCTCTGCCTATTACCAATGCATTAAGTCACGAACAAACTGCACTGTGCCCGTCACCCTGAGACATACAGTTGTTGAGTTTCATGTGCTTGTACTTTGTACCTATGTTTTCTTACCTTAACATAATTTTTTTAAGGTTTTATTAAGAGATGAAGTTTCGGATTTGTACCGTTTTCTTTGACAGGCTACGGCAATCAGAATTAAACTACCAAAATAACGTAGTATTATATCCCCAGGGATGTGAACAGGGTGATCCAATGGGTGCAGTTATCTTTGGCCTTGCAATCCACTCAATAATTCAAATACTCGAATCAAAACTTAAAATTTAGCATGTGATTGACGGTACCTAAGGAAAAACATGGTATTGGATGCTTGGCGAGTTTAGCCTTCAACTACAACTTTTAATTCAATGGCCTCTACTGTGCTGCCACAATTTCGGCAATGTCACTTAGGTTAAGTAGAAAATAAACGATGGAGATTAGTCTTATTGGCCGAGATCATATTATTTTTCCAAATGTAAACTTTTTGTTTGTGATATTAGGATAAAGTTTTGATTATTGAAAAATTCGATTCACTAGCTTCTTATATATAATAAGTAGAAAAATGTTCGCTTCGCCTATTAAGTTTACCGATTTTGCCGAATCATTGTCGCCTTAAATTGTCGAAGTACTAGTTTAAAAGTTTAGATGTGCCTCTAAGAGATTATTTCAAAAAATGCCTATATGGCTTTTACTAATAAGATTTTGCCTTTTTCTTCTTAAATTCACATATAATTTGAGATGATTAGAGGCTGTGTAAGCTTAGAATACTTAGTTAAAGGTACGTTAGAGTCAGTTCTATATAATTTGTTGCGTTTTATTAATAGGACCGGTAAAAATACTATCCTCAAAAGTTCCCTTAAGTTGGAATTACCCTATCTCACATATATTAGTAGTATTATATTCTACTAATAAATGTGAGATAAATATAACTTTAAATTAAATTCTTTAGAATGCACTTCATTCGAAAGATGAGCAATATATGTAATATACCAAAACTTTTCTTAGACAGTTAAATAACCACATGTAATTGAAAAAGTTCTACAACTTTTTTTTCTAAATAGCTTTTCTCACTGTTAATTTTTACTGTAGTGATGTCACTTATTATTTCAATGGTGTTCGGTCAGCCATCTCAATCACTTATTCTGAATATAAGTTTTAACATATTTTCGCAATTGTTTCAGTAGGAAGTAATTGTAGATGCAATTCCATTAACTTAATCATTATAAGACAGTCAAAACAGTTCCTCAAAGTATATACAGCTAGAGAAGTTCTATGTCATGAACTGGCTTACTTTATAAGATCCGAGGTTCTTGACTGAGCAGGCGAGACGCACACTCCGACCAGCAGGCACCGTCATGTTCTGGATCACATCGGTAAACTCCGGTTCCTCCACCACTGGAACAAAATCACATTTATAATTATTACATCATAATATATCGAGAAAAACTGTTTAATTATTTTGTAAGAACGAAATTACTTAAAATGTGTAAAATTAATTAAGTTAAAACCCCTTAAATTGTATTAAAACCTCTTTGTTTGTCTTTTTTGTATCTAGCTAGTTATAGAACAATAGACAGGCGTCATTAAAAAAAGGAATAAAATCGTAAAACAATTTCACGCCTCTTTTTCAATTGTTTTTCTGTCTACAAAATTAAATTAATTTATGAAACTTATTTTATGAAAATGAACGAATTAAATAATATAAGAATACATATATTATATTTTTATTTAAAAAAAAAACTAGCTGCGAAAAAATAGGAAATTCGATGTCAAAAATAAGTCAAAAACTTTGGTAGCGCTTTTAAAGATAAAGAAGAAAACCTTTTGAAAAAGATGAGCAAGATTAATAAATATTTTTTTTTTTTTTTTTTTTAGTACCGGCGGTATGCCTTTATTAAACAAAATACTGAAAAAAAATACGCGTGATCAAAATGCTGGCACATATTTGGCTCAACGAATAAGCATTGCAATTCAACGGGGCAATGCTGCCAGCATGCTGGGCACGCTGCCAACTGGGAGTGGGCTGGAGCATTTGGACTGCCTATGAGTCTGCTATGACTTATAGGTGTCTAAATGCTTTTATTGTAGTAGCTGTAGTGTTATTACTAAATTGTTAGTGACGAAATAGTTGAAGAACTGGCAATTGACAACGAAACCGTATTTTATACATTTGAAAAAGTCAGTCCCAAAATTTGGGTGCCACACGAGCTCACTGAAAGAACTTTAATCACACTCAAATACGACTCTTTAAAAACGTACTCGTAATAAAACCGAACATTATTGAAGAGATTGATCATTGGTGATAAAAAGTGATCACCTATGACAAGAACGTTACATAACACTTAACAACTTTATGCAGTGCACCCTGAGATGTTTACCCGTCTTGATGGATTTTTACATATCTTTTTTAGTGTATCATCATCAGAAGACTGTGAAACACTAGTCGCATGTTTTTATCACAAAAATTCGGCAACGGGATCATCTTACGATACCTACTGTATGGAAATAAGTTACCGAACAAAATAACATATAATTTTTATTAACTATAAAATATTATAAACGCATTTTTTTTTCATTTGCTCCTAGAATACTTTTACCGCGGTTAAAGTTCAATTATCAAATGGTCTGCATTTGATCAAAGATATAAGAAGTTTCATTAAAATCCGTTCAGCCACTCGCAAACATTTACACTTATTACATTATAAGGATATTGATGGAAATGAATATCTTGCATGGCGAACAAAATGTATACAAATGATTTGAATCTGATATGTTGTTTTCTTGTTAGTGGATTTTCACTATACTTGTAATTACACAATGTTCATTTATTCATGTAATTGCGTAGTCTGTTGGAAAACTTAATAAATGAACAAAAATTAAGAAAATCAAATAATTCATCAAGCCCTTTAATTAGCATCTCCTTTCACTGATCTTCTAGGCTACCTTGATCATTTTGTACTGTATTCTATCCTGAATTGATCCCCATGAAAGGGAGCAAAGGGGACTTAGCATCCAAAAATAATCTTGTATTATGGGTGGAGTTTATCCATCGTGTATTACTTTACGACACTTATGATGACCAAAATCTATTGCATGATAAAATTGTTCCATATCTGGCGGCCCAAAATCTTATTATTGTCTCTTTATTACACGAAAAACCTATCTAAGTAATTATTTATATTCCTGTCCATTTATATCACCGACGGAGCATATTCCAAAGATATAAATTTAGATAAATTGGAACGATTTCTCTCCGTGGCCTTATCAAGCTGGAGAGTATTTGCAGTTATGAGGACATTTTTGTGTCAGAAAATACGATTTGTAATTCTCAAATTATCAAAGCAGAACGCTTTTAAACAAATTGAGTGGGCGATAAGGAATAATGTCGTCGTTTATCAAGCTCCAAGATAGATGGCTGAAGCTATGCTCTGCCCATTTTAAATGCGTTTGTCTTCGACTTGCCAAATTGGCGTTCTTTGTTTTCTTCCCAAGTTCTCAGTTTTACGTCGAGTAGATGGCGAAATGAAACAGCGGCACTTATCGATTGATTGCACGGCGTAGTGTTTATAAAAGCTCGAAAGCTGCATTTCGTAGACGAAGGGTAGAATATGTAAACATTTGATTTCCAGTAAACGAAGTGGCACTCAGTGGCAGACTGTGGAACAGCTGAAAGGAAAAGTCAATATAGTACTGCGGAATACAAAATAAGAATACATAAATACCTAAAGCTGATACTTTGAAGACTAAGGGTTTTTTTATAACATATAACGCGATAATTAGCGACGCAAATGAAGCTAGAACGTGCTTGCCTAGATACCTGTACTTGATGACTCCAGATTATATCTATGAGATACATGCAGATATGCTGTTACACACTTCAGACATAGGCATAATGATTGTTCAACAAAAGGGATTCGTGCTATTTTTAAACTTGGATGTCTATATTTTTGTGCGTCATGTTGTCCGGTAAAAGTTTAATAGTATTCGCGAGTAGTGGCTACTCAGTTCGCACTTTATTTATGACAAATTTAAAGGGACGTGCGTCAGTGCTGCCATCTGTACGTCTTTCATTATTTTTTTATTTTTTATTTTCTCTCTTCATTTTTCATTCCTTTCATTCTTACCAATCACCCCATGTAATAACTGTATTCAATATATGAAATCAATGAAATACCGTCAAAGTTAAACATGTTAATATTAGAGAGAGATATATATAGAATACACCGTTTAGTATAGGTAAGTGGTATATCTAAGTATTCCTATAAACGTGTGCTCACAAAGGACATTCCTGCGCCAAGGCGATAAACGCTATCTGTACAGTGTTGTATCAGCCTGGTCGCACCTTTACAAAGCCCAGCCACTGTTTGGTGAATAAACTTGCTTAGCAATAGTTCGTCTGCTTTTCCCTTGTTTGCGTATCATAGTCTTGCTCGCACCGACAACAATACATTTATTTTGTTCGGATTTTGCACCACAAAAGATGTTGAAAATAAATGTAAAAGTTTGTGATATGTTGTCTGCAAGTTTACATTAGTTTGCTACACTTGTGTTCTAATATTATCGTGTTATGTAGGTATCTTGCGAAATGTTGTCTAAATCTCTCCTATACATATAAATCTCTGCCTAAGTTGCGTGATGATCATGGATATTATCATTAACTTTTTTGTGCTTTATTTCTCGCGGTGTTACTTAACGTTGCCCGTAGGATTTGTTACTTATTTATAGCTGATAGACTAGCCTTTGACCACTATATCACCTGATGGTAAGTGATGATGTGGTCGAAGATGTTGTTCAGGCTAACCTAGAGTTACCGGCTCTCAAGAACAGCCGCCAAAACACACCGCTAGGTGCCCGGCGACAGATTTTCTACTTAGGGGTGGTAGCTAGCCAGGCGGGCATTACCAAAATATCCTACCACCATGCTGTAACGACTGCCATACTAAGATAACAACTGCGGGACCGACGGCTTGACGTGCCCTCCGAAGCACGGAAGCGCTCAGTAGTAATTAGTATTAGTTATTGAGGGATAAGCGTGGAGGCGTGCTCGTCGCATCCCTTGCCAGTCCGGTTAGCACATGCCCAATATTAGTGGTGCCTGTGCTTTCAGGACTGCAACTCCACTTGAACAAAACTGGTGGTAGGCTTCGGCCGCCGGTTAGTTACCACCTTCTGGTCAAAGCCTTGGTGCCAAACGATCCGTCGTGTTCCACCATGATGGCCAGGATCACCGTTTTGACGGGCTTTTTTGTGTACAGTTGTGTTTGGGAATAAGATTGGCTTCGACTAACTCGTATTGCTGTGACGGTAGGCTTGTTTCGGAGGGTAGCGGGATCCGAAGCACGGTGATCTCTGCAGGCCGACCGCAAGTTGTAGGGGACCCATATAATAGCCTAGCCGACTATGAAAGGCTGTCCCGCCGCTTGTGAAAAATCCTGCGACTCATCATCGGGCCGGATGGCGACCGGGTGTGAGGAACCGATGATGAATTTCAGGGGGGTTCGGGCGTCCCCGCGGTCTCCGCGCAAGTCTTTCAGTTTCGCAGTCTTGTGCTTGTGAGTCGATTAATTTAGTTCCTAACATCTCGTGCACATAAAGCCTGTAAACCTATTTACCTTCACCAAACATGAAAAACAAAAATAAAAAGAGTAAGTTTAAACGGCAGATGCACGTCCTCACACTAAAAGTGCAGCTCTCAAACATACGAGGACTCCACTCAAATCTCGAATCAGTCTTTCATCATCTCGAGACTAACAAACCCCACCTACTCTTTTTAACGGAGACTCAGATAAAAAATCCAGCTGACATGACATACCTCCACTACCCAGGTTATACCCTGGAGACCAATTTTAAGCCACGAGCTGGCGTGTGCTCCTACGTTCGTGACGATATCTGTTGCAAACGTCTCCGAAATTTGGAAACACCAGATTTTTCCGTCCTGTGGACTTTGGTGGATACAGGTCAAGAACAAATCGTGTACGCCTGCATTTACAGATCACACAGCGGCGAGCTTCCCAGATATGGCCTCCCACCAGATTTTTGTAACTGGATCGCCGATTTCTTGAGCAACAGATTTATTCGTGTGGTCCTAGATGGCTGCTCATCAGAAAAGATGAGTATTAATGCCGGAGTACCCCAGGGCTCTGTTCTCTCTGCTACTTTATTTCTTCTGCATATAAACGACCTCCTTACACCAGGTATTGTTGGGTATGCAGATGATAGTACAGTAGTGGAGAGATACATTCCTAATCCTAGAGCCAAGAAATCTGAGATCCAGTCTTCAAGAGCTGCCATGATCGAGAGAGCAAATACCACTTTACAAGCGGTGTCCGATTGGGGTGCAGTAAATTTGGTTGCTTTTAACACCAAAAAGACGCAAGCTTGTCTTTTCTCTGCCAAACGGGACTGTATCGTTGTTCCTCCGTCTTTCCAAGGTGTACCGATACCGTTGGGAAATGGCATTGAGTTGCTCGGCATGCACATATCTTCCAACCTTAACTATGGCCAATCTATTGAGTCCAAAGCCAAGACCGCAGCCAAAAAACTTGGCATACTGAACAAAGTGAGACGCTACTTTACTCCATCGCAACTGCTCACTCTTTACCAGGCCCAAGTGCGCTCATGCATGGAGTACTGCAGCCACCTCTGGGACGGTTCAGCTAAGTACCAGCTTGCGGCTCTGGACTCAGTAGAAAAGCGTGCCACTAAGCTAATTGGTGACAGTAAGCTAGTTGGGAAAAAACTTCTGAGTTTGTCGCATAGACGCCAAGTAGCCTGTTTGTCGATTTTCTATCGCATTCACTTCGGTGAATGTGCTCAAGAGCTACATGATGTCATACCGTCTTCTCCATTTCACTATAGGACTACTAGACGTGGAGAGAGCTTTCATCCCTTCACTGTCGATTTGCCACAGGTTCGTACAAAGCGTTTTCAGAGCTCTTTTATCCTGCGAACAGCGAAGCAGTGGAACTCTCTCCCATCGTCAGTCTTTCCAGGTGCGTATGATCCTGGTGTTTTCAAAAAAAGAGTAAATAGGTTTCTTCTGGGCAAGCGTGATTCACCTTCGACTCCATCGTCGCTTACCATCAGGTGAGATGGAGTCAAACGCAAACCCATCTAATGTAAAAAAAAAAAAAAAAAAAAAGTAGTGTCACTAGCGATCACACATCTAAGTTATGACCGCGGCGGACGTTGACTAACTTAGCTGATGGGTTAAAAACGGCTAGGCAAACTTCACGGAGAGTGCTCTAAACGAGTGTTCGGGGCTAGAATCGCACCCCCAGATAGGAGTAGATCTATATCGGTTTCGGTTTAAAGAACTTTATTACCATCAAAGACAGACTGTCACTTACGTGGTAACACAATTTAACTATTACATAATATTATGTGTTCGTCATCGCAAAAATGTGAATAACATAAAATAAAGTAAAATAAAGTAAAATAAAATAACAGCTTATTTAGATTTATAAGCACGCACTATGATCCCTTACATGCATTTCATTTGCTTATTAACATTATTAATTAGTAATAATATGTTGATAAAGTAGTTTTTTAAATACATGAATTGAGTTTACATTTTTTTTATATAATAAAGATGTATCCTACAGGTATCCCCTGAAGGAGTAGAAAATAGCCGAAGGTGGGCAGCAGCGCCTTCTGAGGAACTCCCATGTTACACTGATATCTCCAAGAAAAATCGAAATTAGGGCTACTACTTGATGTGTGTGTGTGTGTGTGCGTGTTCTTAATTAACACGTTGAGTTACTTCTTTTCACACAACTGCCCAAAAAATGTGTGTTACGTTGTCAGGGTTCATGTATGTATGTATATTGGTGAGTTTCTTTATTCCACCATAAGTTAACGGCTTAACCCATTTTAATGTATGAAATATCATTGGATTTGTCTTCATAGCCAGATTTTTCTTATAGTGACACTAGGCACATAAAAAAACTGCCGGAAATAAACGTCATATTGTGAGAACAAAAACTGATTTTTCTTCGAAATCCTTCTAGTGGGGTATTAAAATGAAGGGCTTTAAAAACGATTCTATTTATACAATTATAACTTGCTGTTTTAATTTCAATGGAATTATAAAATGCTTAAAGAAAATAAATAAATTCCAGACGGGTTTTTACTTTTTTAATTAATTTATATTTGTATATAATTATAATGCAACTTAATTGGGCCGCTTCGACACTTTCCCGTGCGTGAAATTAAGCAATAAATAATTAAAACACGCTGTGGAATATTAATCTACATTTACACACAGATATTACGATTGATGAATAAAATAACATTATGTTCGACCGAATGGATAAAAACAATGAGGAACATTTGGATAGGGTGAACGCTCGTCGTCGTCCAAGGCATCGGCGGCTTGTCTGATTGCTCGCTACGAACACAGTACAAGACAGAGTTTAATCTCGTGTACCTCGTGTATGCATAATAAACGTCCACTTACACTATCTAATGATTAGTTACGACCTTTTTGTTTTCACCTATAATCATTGTGGAATTGCGTGACACGGACACAACACACATTGCGGCTAAATATTTTATGTTGCATTATTTGCCGATAGTGCAAGGAGTATTAAAATACCCATTACCCTACCAGTAGTAATACCCGGTGGTCAAGGGTACGAAAGGTAAATAAGCACTAACGCACCTACAAAATAAATATATTTTGAAGCAGGATAAGAATGGTTCAAATATACAATACATATAAAATAAATCTTAATTATTTTAAAGCAATGATAGCAGAGCGGTCATAACTGTGGACTGCCATGCCGTAGGCCAATGGTTCAATCCCACTGCCACGCCGGCATGGTGGAAGAGCAATTTGCACTGGCTAGCTACCACCCTCAAGTAGACCATCTGTCGCCAAACACCTTACAGTTAGCGGTGTTCCGGGACCAGTCCTTGAGAGCCAATAAGTAATTATGAAATTACAGGAACATGAGACTTAACTACTTACCTCTGTAGGTATGTCTCAGAGTGTTGGGCGCACTGTAGTTCATCACATATGACGAAATTCATCTGTTATAGGCAGCAAGAGAATAGAAGCGTTTTTGTAAGTGGAGTGAGGAAAGTGTTGCTTTGCCACAGATAAAAATGGATATATTAGCTACACGTCACTTTAATAAAGACTTTAAAGGGTTTTGGAAGCAGACGAATAAGCTCAACCCCAGGCCTAGCTTTCCAGTGAGCGTGAATGGCATCTCTGATCCAAAAGATATTGCTAACGACTTTATGAATCGCTTTAAGGTGAAGGAATCGGTGAATCGGCCGCAGATGTCCTGTACTATCTCTGACTTGCCTCAAAAACATATTATTTTCACATATAAAGATGTTGAAGCTGTGATTAAAAACATGAAGCGAGGTAAATCACCTGGGCTTGACGGGCTTAGTATAGAAGATCTGCAGCATGCGGGTGTGCACTTGCCTAGGGTGTTGGCAATGTTGTATAATTTTTGTATTGGACATTCATACCTATCTGAAGATTTAATTAAGACTGTTGTTGTACCGATTGTGAAAAATAGGACGAGTGATCTCTCTGATGGATCCAACTACAGGCCTATCTCGCTAGCGACTATCATAGCTAAAGTACTGGATAGCTTACTTGATAAACAGCTGTGTAGGCATATACAGCTACACGACGCGCAGTTTGGTTTCAGACCCGGGTTATCTACTTTTTTTTTTTTTATTGGTGATAGGTAAGCCTTTGACCACAATCTCACGTGATGGTAAGTGATGATGTGGTCGAAGGTGTTAACAGGCTTAACCTAGAATGACTGAATAAGCTATACTCTGCCTAAAGCATACAGTACAATATACTAGTAGAAAAACGCCTGTGTATTCCTGCTTCTTGGACCTTTCAAAGGCATTCGACCTGGTGTCATATGACATACTGTGGAAAAAGCTTCAAACTGAAACGACCTTACCGATCGATATTGTACAACTTTTTAAGTATTGGTACGAAAACCAAAATAATGTTGTGAAATGGGCAGATTCATTATCGGAAGTGTATAGTTTAAACTGTGGAGTGAGGCAGGGGGAATAAGCTCACCGAGGCTTTTCAATTTATATATTAATAGCTTGATCGCCGAGCTCAGCAAGACACATGTTGGATGCTCAATTAATGGTAATATTATTAATAATATTAAGTTATGCAGACGATATGGTCTTGCTGAGTCCGTCGATCAATGCATTGAGAAAGTTGATAAAAATATGTGAAGATTATGCTGCATCTCATGGGCTCAAGTATAACTCGAAAAAGAGTGAAGTGTTACAGTTTAAGGCAGGTAATAAGTCCTACTCTGTCATGGAAGTATTGCTAAACGAAGCTCCCCTCACTTGGGTTACGCGGTTCAAGTACTTGGGCCACTGGGTTACAGATGATATGTCTGATGACATGGACCATCGAAAGGGAGCGTAGAGCATTATCGGTTAGATGTAACATGGTGGCTCGCAGGTTCGCACGTTGTACGGCGGAGGTAACCCTGTTTAAGGCCTTTTGCCAATCGTTTTACACGTGCAGTCTGTGGATCAAATATACGCAGAAGGCCTATAATGCTCTACGTATCCAGTATAACAATGGCTTCAGGGTGCTTTTGGGTCTACCCCGGTTTTGTAGTGCGTCTGGGATGTTCGCCGATGCGCGCATAGATGATTTTTATGCTATTATGCGAAAACGTGCAGCATCCATGTTACGCAGAACTAGGGACACAAACAACAGCTTGGTGTCTGTCGTCTCAGGGGACTACAGTGGGGGGTTTGTGAAGCACTGGATCACAGCTCACAAACCAGTGGCTCAGCTTGTGTCACAATAGACAGCCAGATTTCAGCAGTATAATGTGTGATTAGTTCTAAGTTTTGTTTTTATTTTACTTATTAATATTTTTTGTGTCAAACGTTACTAACATTTTATGGGTCTACGTGCCTGAAATAAAAAGATTTTGTTTTTTTTTTTGATTTGATTTTGCAATCTCATGAACCTGGGTTTGATCCCCAGATCGGATAGTTCGCCCCCTGTTACATGGAATCAAAACATGTTCTGAGACCGAAACGTATGTGTTGTTACTAGCGCCTATCCTTTTGGTAATGCATGTTTGAAACTACCTTGATAATAACTAAACAAACTTTATCTTGGGTCAGTAGCTGCATTGTGGACGTGATAGCTTACCTAATTTTTTAATCAGAGTACCCATTAATTTTATATCCATTTAATAGCCTTTGTTTATGATCTCATCGGTAATTAACAGTCATGATGGGGTCTAAGAACTTTTCAGGCTAAATGTTAATGATAATTATTTGATTAAGGTATAAATAGATTTCTGAATCATAAAAATCTATAAACAAAACGTCAGCTACTGACTGAATTCCATAAAAATTAGTAGAGGTACATGTGTTTGTTTGTGAACACGGCTAAGAGATACCCGAGTGAAGATGAAAGCTGGGTTGCCTGTTTGCTCATCTGATCGTATTAGCTATAAGCAGACGCTCCATTTTCTACCTGGGTGGCTTGACTCGACGGTTGTAACCGCGCATTGCTTCACACACCCTATTAACTGCGTAGGTATACGATTCACTTCGTGAGTATATCAATTGGTTTAGAACCTCACTATTATTAGAACTCGAATCACTCACGCAATGTTCATAATATAGTAGTTACTTAGCTTGCAATGAAACCAACCTAATATTATAATCACAACTTTCGACATTGAATTTCCCGAAGAGCGTCGAAAATCATCAATGGTGTCTTAACCATGAAATCACCCTAAAGAAATAAATGAAAATCAGTTTCATGGCCTCTAATGTGTTACTAACAGATGCAAGAACGAGCTACCTGTTACCTGAAAAGGGGCTTACGGAGTCGTGAACCTATATTTGTTTCAATAATGCCGTACATTAAAATTAACAAGAGAACGTTGGCAATAATCTTACATACCGCAGCGGCGCGGTTGCAAGGGTATTTGAGGGTTAATTAAGAAACCGCAGACGGCGCGAGACGCGGGCGGTGGGGTAATCCCTTTGTCACCGATGGCAAGACTACATGGCTACACGTACAAGATGTTATTACTATTGTTATGGCGACGTGCTTAACATTGTACGGTTATTATTGTGACGACATCTACATTTGATTCAACGCTGAAATATATTATTAATAGTTTAAGTTATTATAATCATTTTCCAGGTTTGTTATACTATCACTGTAATTTTATCACATTTGCATTGCACTCGTTTTTATTGCGCAAAGGATAATTCAATCTTAGTTTGGGACTCAATATTTTTTTATGTTGTGTGCTTCCTGTGTTTGTAGCGAATATTGTGTATGATTTGTAAAAGCGACTGAGTTTTATTTTATCAAGCATTCATTCTCTATTCCGAGTATGTATCCAAAATTTCCATTTTTGCTGATACTGCTTTGAATGTATTAAAAGGTGCCGGTAGCAGACGTGGGATATTATTTATAGTTTAGAAATATTTTAACGCATTGAATCTAACGAATTACTTATAAAATGCAATTCATTAGATTCAATTCGTTGTTAAACACAATGTGTTTCATTGTTATTGTACTTTAGCATTTACTTATTCAAAATAAACACAAATAGTTAGGTACCGAAACAATTGCGCGTAATTGCAATTTGGAATAAACAAGTCAAACGCTTGTGGCAATTTAAATAATTACGCCCGGGATTGGGTCGACTAAATATTCCAAAACTAATAATGAATGGGTCCGGCTCGTCGAGCGCTCGTAACTCGAGAATAATCTCATATTAGAGCTGGCCCTTATGCAAATCAGGAGCGGTCGCTCGGAAGTCATCAGGCTCGGACGGAGAGCAGACGGCGGCGGCGGCGGCGACCGGTGCGACTCCAGAGCGGACCGCCGCGCCGCCGCAAATTGACAGCGCCCATGCAGCCAAATTGATTGCGGTCCTACAGACACCTCGTTATAATACCGGTGACAACCCGTTGACAAATAACGTATCGCTCTACCAGCCTTTTGTTTGCCCCCCTTCTAACATTCTCGCTTTAGCTAACGTTATTGTAAATGCCAGCATGTGAAAACTGAAAAGATAACACCATTTTGACAAAAACTTTATAGAGCTTTATATTTTTAATGTTTTTGTCAATATGGAGAATTCAAAACGCAAGGGTTATCGTAACAATAAAGTGACCTAAAATACCGTATACAACAAATGGTTCCGTTATATTTTTCTTACAGTTTGGGATTCTGAATCGGAGCATGACTCGTACTTAGCCGGTTTTTGTATGTAGTTGTATATATAGTAGTTGAGATAGTATCTCACGATATTTGTTAGGACTAGCAGAAGTCAACCCTTACAGGTTGTTAGCATTATTCTAATAACCCTTTATAATTTGTAGTGTTTTGTAAATAAAGGCATACCAATGGTAGAAAAATTATTGAGTCTAACTGAGAAACTGCATAGCTGAAGTTGCTGAACTTTAAATAGTATCCAGCTAGAAGGTTTTTGAAGCGCTCGTAGCTATGATTGCTTTGCTATTTTTAACCGATTCGTCAGCCACGGTCATGACTTGGATGTGTGACCGCTAGTGACATTACTAAGCGCTTCCGTGCTTTAGACGTCGCGCTAAGCCGTCGGTCCTGGTTGTTGTTTTAGGATGGCAGTCATTATAGCATGGTGCTAGGGCATTTTGCGAATGCCGGTGTGGCTAGCTACAGCCCTCAAGTAGCAAATCTGTCGCCAAGCACCTAACGTTGTGCTCCGGCAACTGTACTTGAGTGCTAGTAATTCTATGTTAGCTTAAACAAAATCTTCGACCACGTCATCACTTACCATCTGTTGAGATAGTGGTCAAGGCTAACCTGCTAGGTATAAGAAAGAAAACAGGTAATCTGGATGATCCAATAGAAAGTCATGTATCCATAATACATAACACTAATATCCCTCCTCATTTTGGATATCAGAAACAACCGTTATTTTTTAACTGAATATTTCCCTTGTTTTCGTAGTTTGCTAAACTAATCAATTTACAGAACCTAGCAAACTCTTTCGATGTTTACATCGCAACCTAGCAAAGTTATGTGTGTTTTCAACTTTGGTAAACAGGCTACTGGAAAAACTCCAAATGCACCCGAAAGTAATATTGCTTTTCACCACACTGCTACCACTGTCCGTATTTGCAATCTGCATTTCCGTGCAAATATCTGGATATTTGGAACTGTTTTTGTGGTTTCATATAATCAGAAAAGGAAACTAATCAGCAATTAAAATAAATTCATTATATTTTTTTTATACACATATAGAACCTATCTAAGATACTGAAGGAACTTTTCTAGTACTCATAGTTAATTTATGATCGAAGATGTTATTCAGGCTAGGTCTATAATGGGAACTGGCTCTCAAGGACAGCTGCCATAAAATTATGTTTGGAGCTTGGCGACAGATTTTCTATATATAAGATATAGGTAGGTAAGTATTTCAAGCATGCACTACCGCCATGCGGTGAAGCACCAGCACTCGAAAGAATTTGAACCATGGACACGTCGTGTGGCAGTGCCTAGTTATTGCCACTGTGCCATGAGTTAAAAAAGAATATAAAAAGGCATGAGTCGAGTTTATTCTGAGTACTTCTGTATCTAAGGAAAAGTTGTGAACAACTAGAAGATAGCGAATGTTTATACGTCCCTTGTCACAGATGTTGCCGTAATATTCTCATATACGATCAAATTCTTTTAAGAGATCCCCAAATAAAGAACATAGCGTCGGGTGTTTGGCCGGTTTCGGACTTTCTCTTATTTGTATGCTTCACCCTTCGCCGGACGGGCACGTGACTATTCGAGATACATAAACTCTGAGTGAATACAGAAAATAGAAATAAAGTTACATACATATTATCTTTTAGTGGACGGATTGTGGAAAATATATGATGGGTATTATTTGTTTTATTGTGACCCGACTCGCTTGTTATTTGATTTCAGATTGTTTATGATGGGAAAAAATTTGACAGGTTGGTCAGAGTGCGTACCTGCCCTAAATTTTATTAGGTACTTAATGTCAATGGCAAGAAGAAGAAGAAGAAGTAAAAAAACCTTATTGGCAGAGTATGATTAGCAAAAACTAATCAAAACAATTTGCTATTTGTGTGAGTATTACGAAAATTCTTGAGTCAGACTAAGCCGTTAGAGTTTTCTGAAAATAAATAATAATAAGTGAACCTATGGGTGATAAAAATATCTGACGTGAGTTATTGAGCGTGGTTATACCAATACCATATCGGATATAGTCAGTCGTAATGACTTACAAATTAATCAACAAAAAAAAACTTACAACCATTTTCTACAAAAAAAATTATCACCTAAAATATACAAAATTTATACAAGCTCAAAACATACACTGAGCGATTAAACATATCACTTAGGTCGTTTTTCCTGGTTATAGGTTTCAACCTCCTGACAGTGACGAATTACAGAAAATCATAACACATAATATATGTTTACCAGTTATCAGATTCTAGTAGTAATAAAGAGATAAAGAATACAATGTTCGTATGACCACAAGCACCATTGTGTGGCTAAACGAAAATCATTAGAGTACAGTACTTCATTTTATAAATGTTATGTTTGTGTGATTTTCATTGGATCAATTATTTTATATTCAGACCACAATTTCATCATCTTAGAGCGTATATACAAAAAAATTAGACCTAACAATACACATTTATAGTAATTAAACAACTTTAAACGGTTGAAATCGCGTATATTTATGATTATTATGTGTAACAATCACGAAACCCTAAAACAACATTAAGACACAAGCGATCAAATAAAGAGAATATCAATGAAACTTACGGAGATATCACAATACATGCAAAAATGTTGTCTTCAATTTCTAGTACCTACCTCACGAACTAACCTACCTAATATAGCATATATTGCATACAAAAAGTAATAAGTTTATATTTGTTAAGTGGAGGCTCTAAATGCTGTCAAATTGTTTGTTATGTATTTCATGTGTGTATTTCAGCTTACCTCAAGTTAGTTATAAAGAATGTGTTAGTATAGTAAATCCATTCAAAACCCATTCCTATAATAATAAATGTATAATAATATGCTCTGGTCCCATTTGTGGTTACGTCATGTAGGGCAATATTTGTAGGGTCACCGGGGCGGGCGGTGTCGCGGTCAGTTAGTCGGAAGTACGGAAGCAGATGTCGACAGCCATCCGTGCCCCGCACACCGTGCTCGACTTTCTGCCCCTGCTGTCAACAACGTTGGAACGTTAACGGACGTCTATTCAATCTGTGAACCAATATCAGATATCACAACGTATACATGGGCTGAGAATTTATAAGACATTTAGTAAATGACAGCAAGTATATGAAGACGCTGTGATGATCCAAGTATTCCTTTATTTTAATTAAAACAGCTAACTTTGGAACACTTACATGTGTATGAAGGTAACGTTTGTAATTACCATAATCTGAGCAAAATAAAGAAATTTAATCAATATGTAAATTATGAAAACTTAACAAGGTTTCTGGAGGGGAGCTGTTCCTAAAACATTCTTTGTGAAAATAATTGGAGCTAAAACGCTATTAAAATGGTTCTTTGAGTCGGATCATGTTTGCATAGCGAGTTCTTAAGGCTAATCACTAAATGAACAAGTGTTTTGAGACTCACGGCAAGTGAAGGGATCTAATTAAAGCACCTACCGTGGTGAGGCAAGCCGCCGCCGAACGACGAACCCCAGTCGGAGCCTATTAACACGCCTCCACCGCCTATTAGCATTGTCTCCGAGAGGGCGATACTTATCTTTATTTAAATTCACTTCTTGGTAATTGGGTTGACGAGTCGACAACGTGATTTGCATTGATGAAAATTGGCAAGTGTACCTCGACCGAATAACTTATTTGGACGGCCTATTTGCTTTAATGCCTTTGTACAAGATATCTCGGAATATAACAAACTAATAATGTTTCTTAGAAACGAGATTAGTGACACTGTACGAATCATTTCTTTTTAAAGAACTTTGTACGGCGCTCAAAGTGACTAAAATTTCAAATAAGTTCGTAGCAGCTGTAGACGCAGTCTACGACGTAGATGTTTGTAGACATCTACGAGTAAGAATCTACAAACTCCCACAACATGCACTGAGCTAGTCAAAAATTCATAGCTTTAGTTTTAGAAAGCACTCTCTGATACGAGATTATACGTTTGCATTTTATTTGCATAGGAAACAGTATAATTTAGGAATCGCGGTTGTCATTACTTGTAACATTTTTGCTGGCAGCACCATACGAGTGTAGTCAAAGAGGATGCGCTTGGTTATTTCTCATTACGGCACACGCGATAAAATCACACAGAGTCGTTGCCTCATTAAAATCTTCTGGTACGCGCATCTGTAAGCCTTTTGTAAAGGGAAGAGCGCGCCGCTCTCGACGCCTTTCGCGTGTCATTTGGGGCACAATGCCGAGCGGTGGGGACGTGGCGGTTGGCAATTTTTGCTCTAACATGCCACCCAGTGACACCAAAGCGTGTGCTTTTTATCAGTTTATTGGAGAATATTTTAACGGTTACCGTTATATTACCTGCTCTATATGTTACATTTCATTTTGTGGCAGTTGTATATTAAATAGCATACGCACTCACCTTTGTAAGGTAGCATAATAGTCCATCCATATTTTTGTATACAGTATTAATGTAGTGGTGCAATTACCTAACTAATGGTTGCATCTTATTTTAAATAAACATAATTAAAGCAAAGCCAGCCCATTATAAATAACGAAATATGTCTTTTTTGTTTGAATCGATGGATATCATTTGATTTTTTGGTGACGTTGTTATAATTCTTAGAGCATGTAATAAGTCATAAAATGTTGGTATGCTTTTAGGATTTCTCAATATGAAGACTTATTTTTCATATCTATTTATCAAAAAATGATGACATTCTCAGAAATGCTACACATTTGTTTTAAAAATTTAAGATGTTAAGAGTTTCCATTTATTTCAGAATTAAAGGTAGCATGTAACTTTTTTAGACAAAGGCAACTACGTGATTTTTACCAGATCTATATATCTATAAAAATGTTTCAGAACTAGTGTATTAAATCCATGTTCTGCTTACTTGTGTGGCGTCGACCTTTGTTATACAAATGGCAACTATAATACCTCAAGAATATTTTAATATCAAAGTTATAAATAATTCCGTCTTAAGAGATTATTTTCTCTAAAATTAATTTTCTATTACGGTGCTATAAAAAAAGTTTTATTAAGATTATTTTCTGCATGCATTTGCAATTTGCAATAACAAAACAATCTTGTTGACGTATTCTTAAAAATATACTTTCTTTTAAAACAAAACTAGTTTTAGTGATTTTTAATAAAACGAAGGCACCTAATTGTATTGACAAACATTATTTTGGTTCAACCTTGAACCCTAATACCCATCACAGACTAAATTTGGAGAAATAAAAAAGAACTCTGTAACATACATTTTTATGTAAGTATTTTTTAGTTTAAGAGCCGCGATATTTCCTGTTACTGAAATTTTAAGCCCATCTTCTTCACTTTTAAGGGTTGGTTAATTTCCATAAACTGTTTGTACACTACTTATACACCCTATCAAACAAAAAAATAATCAACGGCTGCCTGTATATATGAAATCTAGTAAAAGTATAATACCATGACTTTTACAATAAGACTGCGACATTTCAATTATAGGAGATATAGAGTAGCTATGTTGACTAATTGACTTGGAACATGAAACCCCACATAGTGGACGAGTGGCATGACTGAAATGAGGACAGGCAGATACCATACTGGTGAGATGTAAATGTTCGTACTTGTAGAGAATCGAAGTCTATGGAATCTAAACTTGCAAAGAGAAAGCCGATACTATTCAACAAGAGCACTGATTGTAACACTACGTAAACATAAAGTTGTTCTTCTCTCTTATATTGTATATAATCTGTGTAACAAGTCAACAAAATTATGATTTATTTTTACTGCTGAATGCCTACTGTCAAACACAGCTGCCGGTACACACCGTTAGGCACTTGGTGACAGATTTTCTACTAGAGAGTAGTAGCTAGCCCGGCAGACATGCGTAGCAAAAATATTCTACCACAATAGTATAATGGCTATTAGACAATAACCGGAACCGGCGGCTTGACGAGACCTCCGAAGCACGGAAGCGCTTAGTAAAAAATGCGACTAGCAGTCATACATCCAAGTCATTATCGCAGTAAACGTTGCTTAACCTAGTTGATCGGGTTAGAATGACGAGGCAAGCTCCGCTATGAGCACTTCAATGTGTATACATTACGTTCCATCAGGAACTCCACTGGCTGAGTAGACTTGTAAAAAGAAGTAATAAATATTTCATGAAAATTGTCTGAGCGGTCACAGAGGTAAACAATATGCACGCTTTTGACTTTTCGGGGAGTTAGATAAAATCATTTGCCTTTGGGAACCTCATGGGTTAAAATATATATGTGCTAAATTTCATCGAAATCTATTTACCCGTTACGAAAGTGAGTAGTAACAAACACACTCACACAGGTGCAAACATTCCAACCGACCTCCAGAATACCCTATTTCTTGTGCTGACACAGGAGGAAAAAGCTTCACTTGTCGGCAGGGGATATGGGTCTGGTACAGGGTCCTGCACCTTGACAGTACACGAAGCGCAGGGTTTGACTTACGAGACGGTGATCATAGTACAGATGAGAGAAACAGTCACCAAGCTCCGAGACAGTGTATCACACGCAGTAGTAGCAGTGTCACGACACTCAAAGCACTGCACTTATTACACGGACGACAGCTCGGACGCCATTGGCAGATTCATGAGGCGGGCAACGGAGGCAAATGGAAAAGCAATAAGCGAGTACAACCTAAAAATGGCCATAAAAAACCGGGACGAAGGGGTTGTAGAGGCTCACATACAAACATCAAGGGCAACGCCGGAACCAGTGGCCGGCCCTTCAACCTAGGATGTAGACTGTAGATGTACTGTAAATATAAATTTAATGTAAATGTCGGCTGCTAACAAACTAGATAGAAGAAAAATATATATAACAAAACATGTACAATATAAAACAAAAAAAAGGACTCACCCTAGTATTAAGATTGTTACATACTAACACCCTTCCCTTCAGGAAGACGATGTATTGGGGACGACAAACAACTTATAAATTGTAATAAATTGATAACAAAAAGGAAAATCTAAAAAGAGTATGGACCCAGAGTCTGTAGTGCAAAAGATTGAATAAAAAAAAAAAAAAAATCACACTCACAGAAACTAACTTTTACATTTTAATACCTAAGTACGTATAAATTAAGTTTTAATTAATTAGATAGCATCAAAATGTTGAAGAACTAAATAAAACCGTTTCTCTCATAAAAAAGCAACCAATGAAAGAAATTCTTAAAGAAAAGAGATACCAATTTAGCTTAGTTTGAATTTTCTCCCGACCGTTCACTTTTCAGTCACTGTGAAAAGGCCACACATTACGATGCAACGCGCGATGCATGACTTGGCATCGTAGAATCAATGTTTCTATTCCTATGCGCAATTTTCAACTTCTGTCTGCGTTTTACGTGGTAAAAGTGTCCAAAACTAAAAATCCATAAAGTAATATTGACAAAAATGTTTTTGTGTTAGAAAATGGAACTGACTTCCAACACTGAAAGATATGACATAACTTGTTAAAGTCGGTAGACATCTTTTTGTCTAAAAAAGCACCCCCTCTCTAAACGTGATCATTTAAATGTGTGCTTGCATCGATGTTTACTGGAAACGCGGATTAGTTCGCACACTCACAACGATGACTGAAAAATCATTAGTATTGTCGAGGTGGCGTCTAAACATTATTTTTCATGTAAGGGTAGAGACATTGGCGGTGCCTGCATTTTTAAACTGAAAGATCGCTACAATGATCATTCAAAACACTGACCTGGCAATATCATAGTACAACTTCCACATTTTATTTCATACATCTTGTATTGGAAGTCGGTTTTTATGTTTTAATATTGTTTTCATCATTATAGTTATTTATACTGTTTACAAGATCATTTTCACCATTGACAAAACTTGCATTTACCATTAAATCATCCAGGTACGCAAAATACTTATTTCACCCAATGGACTGTAGCTTCAAAACCACTCGATCCATATTCATGAAATTTAAAAGAACCCAACTTAAAGGTATTAACTCTGTTTAACAAAAAAAATCTATTCATAATTCGCGAAGCAATCACATAATAAACATACTCAAAAAAGGACACATGCAGTTGAATTGATAACCTGCTCTTTTTTTTGGAAGTCAGTCAAAAATATTCACAAAAAGTTGATCCTTAAAGAACGTACGATAATATATATCATGCCTGATCACGGCTGACTTAGCACTTTTCTTCGCTTCGTTTAGATACCTTTGATAGGAGAGTGCAACTTTAATATGTAGATATATGTACGGTTAGTGAGTGCAGTTACGTATTCTGTCGGCGGCAGTGGATCGTTATCTGTTTCCACTAAAGGAAACTGGCTTTCCTCGAAAGAACCACCCCGACGGTTTCAGCGTCCCCCCTCACCCGGCTTGACTTCTCTTTTTTGCGTTATTTCATTTTTCTTTGCTAACGTGCACCTGCTAGTTAGCTGCCTCGAGCCCTCATTGCGCCTGAACGCAACATTGCCGGACGTACTTATACTTCATAACACATAAGGAAACAAGTATAAATTAATTAAAAAAGTAAAAAAACCCGACTGCAATTTATTTTCTTTAAGCTTTTTAAAGTTCCATTGTAATGAAATAAACAAGTTATATAATATATTTATGACATGGTTTTTTTAAACCCTTCAATTTAATACCCTACTCGATGGGTTTAGAAGGAAGTTTTTTTCTTCTCACAATATGGCGCCTAAAATCCGCCAGTTCTTTTTTTCATGCATCAAGTGTCACTTGGGTTATCAAGGAGAATCTAATGACATCTCATACATTAAAATCGGCTTAACCGTTTAGAAGTTATGGTGGAATAAAGAAACTGACAAACTTACATACATGAACCCTGAAAACATAACCCTCCTTTTTTGGGCAGTCATGTAAATATAAATTGTATCGTGTATTTCAAACTGACATAAATGCCGTATAAACTGTGAATGTACTGCTTGTTTTTATGAACATATCTACATAAAAAAATTCACGTGTCACAACTTTCGCACAAATAGCATTTCCTGAAACACAAGACATGGGGTGGGCTATGAAGTTTAATGTTAGATGTCAGTACAAAGGATGGCGCTCGCAGGAGCGCTAGAATACAGTTTCCTTGATACATTTGTATTCCTTACAGACAAGTAATCAATATCCGTTGAACACCGAGAGCATCGGCAGGGTTGTCCAATGTGAAGCAATTTTTCTTTCTTAGCATCAGCATAGAATATAGATACTTACTAACTTCCTTCTGGGGTTTCTTCAAAGTGATATACAATTAGTTAGTTACAAATAATTATATATGGTACTTTTGAGAATTTTATTTCAGATCTTGAAATGTAATGAATTTATTTTCAACATTCTAATAATTACTCTGCATTTCATTTAGAGCTCTAGCAGTACATAATGAATCCTTAAACGCATTTCGATTAGTATTAGGGAGGTATTATAACTGTTTTCAATTTTGAATCCCATGGTTAAATCAAGCAATAGGTAAGAATTGTAAGGCCAATGAGAAAAAATCAGACAACACGAGCCTTGTGGAATGATCCTTTGAGGATTGAACTGAAATACCCTTTCAACGCAGAGTTCAATAAACGTCCATGCAAAAAATGCAATCGGTACCAATATCCATTTATTATGTCGATGCAAAATATAGGCACGGCCAACAGCAGCGGGACAATATGATATTCTCGTATCGCAAAAAAATAAAGCTGGTGCGCCGTCACGCGTGTGAAATAAAATAACAACGGCAACATGGTGCGGATGGGGCTTGATACATATTTGAATACATTACTGAACATGAAGATAATACCACCGACATGCTATACTTATTCATAACACCACCTCAACGCTGTGAATGAATACGGAATGTATACGTGAACAGCAGCCAGTCAATGAGGCGGAATGTGCCTCGTTATCATCTTATAATAAAGGCCAATTCTGCAACCACATCCTGAAGAAACGAAGCCAGAGTCCATTCAAAGATCTGCAGGTTTATTGGAAACCACTTTGAGCGTGCAATCATTTTATCGTCTGCGAGCGATTGGTACGCGTTCAATTTAGCAAACTTCTTCAATTACATCTGAGTTGGTGAAAAGCGACTACTTTCGTCGTTGTAAGAGCTTCCTTACGGAGACTAAATAGAAATGCTCGACATCATTAGTTTTCAGTTAATTAAGTTAGGTCTGAGTTGTTTGGTACTAAACAATAAGTGACTTCTGTGGGATCCCGTTTGAATTTATAAACTGCTAACAATAAGAATTAAATAAATCTGACATATATAGTGCTTGGCTTAAGATTAGGAAAATCAATATTTGCATTCTGGTAGGGTATTTTGTGAATGCCTGGCTAGCTACCACCAGTGTAGAATGTCTTTCACCAAGCACCTTAGATATGCCCCGGCAGCTGCCTTGAGTATCAGTTCATTTTAGGGGAGCCTGTTACCATCTATGACCAAATTATTACGGGATAATATGGAAAATCCCCGTGCCCTGTCAGGTGCCGTGGGCCGTGTTAGAATGTCACTGCGTGTCGTCACTGAATGTGTGCTTAGCGACAGATTTTCTCCTTGAGGGTAGTAGCTAGCCAGGTGGGCATTCGCAAAATATCCTACCACCATGCTATAACGACCAGCGGTCACCCATCCAATTCATGCTTAGCTTTGCTGATCGGTTCAGAATGGTTAAGCAAACTTCGCTACGAGCGCTTCAAAATAAATATTACCGGCTTGCACACTTTTTGGTCAAAGAGTTGACTATTAACTAAAACCTAGACACTATCGATAATAATCTGGAAGGATGGAATCAGAAATGTGACTGGCACCATTACTGAAGCTAAAGGATTTTATAAAGATTCTTATCTATTCAAAAACAATATTATAATATTATAGTATGACAGTTAATAGAGTGAATAAACACAATTCATTATCGTTTGGCACGTTTGCGCATCAATATTGTGCTGGCTCAAACTATGAGGACTAAAACGTAAACTAAAGGTCGGAAATTAATGAGATGGTCTTCTTTAAAGAATTTTTTATTGCGTGGCAACGAAGACCGGTTCGAGAAGGCGTTCACACTCGGCGGTGATTTCCTGTAAACACATTCATTGTGTCCCCGACGTGTTGGCAGCCCCCACACTCCCCCACAAAGCAATACGAATTGTTTGTTACGTTATGTTCTGCGTGTTTAACCATTTAACAGATGAGATGACACGACATTAAATTACCGGTATTGAAATGTTTCTGAGAACTGTATTGAATGTCTGCGTACGTGTCTGTGAATATGGACCATGTCATCCTTATCCGTATACAATACTGAGTCCTGATTATTATTATTCATAGCAAACATAAGTTAGGTTGTAAAATTTAGTACTGAATTATTTATGAAGCCGAATTATTTTTCGATATGTCCATCTTAAAATTTCATTATTAAAAATAGCGTTCGGTATATACTAATGAGTTACATTACATATAGATTAACTATAACTCTATAAGTAAATGCAAAATGACATGATGCCTAAGAAGTCCAATATTTGTTTATCAACAAATATTGGACTTCTTGTGTATTTGTATGTAGATACGAATGATATTCACCTAAGTGCAACCTGGCAATATAAGTACCGATTTTCACAACTAATTTAATTAAAACTGATTAAGTTCACATATAATTTAATTACAGTATTAAATAGTTAAAAAAATGTCAATATAAAACATTAACTTTTCTTATACTTTTTACATAAAATGTTCAATGTGATATATATATATATATATTGTTATTGAAAGAATGAACAGTTTGTTATATAGTATGTTTGAATAGATTTTCTTCATATATCGGCAAGTCCCAATATATGTGGTGTAACTAGCTTTAATCGTTTGGTACAAAATCTCATCATCGTGGCCACAAAATATACTATTTTACAGGAAGTATATCAATGCGAAATGTGGTTCTTGTTAGATATTTCAACAGAACTTATGTTCAAAATTATATCAGGGTACATTCTTTAATAAAATGTCGTACATCCGTATTAAAAACATCTGATATTTGTGTAATTTAAATATGTCGTTGTAACCTTCTTCTTTCTTAAAAATGATATTGTTCTACTATCGCGAATTAAAAACTATTCCGTACCTAGGTACGAAGAAAAATGCTTAAAAGTCTAAGTCAAATGCAACAGAATCTATTCAGATCAGCGTCAAGTATTCTTTATCCAGCGAGTACAATATAACAACCAATTACCAATCAACAAGTTCCTAATATCGATTGAACGTCGAGTGCCCTTGACAGTACAAGTGTGTCAATGGATAGACCTTAAGCTGTGGAGATTAGACAGGGCCGTCACCTTGCGGCGCTCTCGAGCCAAGTGCCTCTCAGACCCCGCTCCGACATTTGTGAGCAAACAACGTCAAATATGCAGAACACGACGTCAAGTTCGCGTAACATATTATCAGACACAATGGGACACCCTTTATAGTTGGAAAAGTTTATATGCGTAAGTTCATTGGTATTTTATAAACCCTCTAAAAATAAGTTATTGTAAGAACATTAATGAAACTAGAATTTAAAGTAAGAAGCAGATACATTAAAAATACCGAGATTCAAAAGTATTAAGAATTTATCCAGTATAAAGCCAGGCGAATAATTAGAAATGTTCAGAGGCAGCGTCCGCAAGTGATTGATGTAGTGGAAGCCGGTGCGAACCCTCCGTTGCGACAACTTGGAGACATTAAGAATATTTAAATTGTAAATTGCTCCCTGCACTGAATACCTATTTGCCGAAAGTTTGCCCTTTTACACAACCACCCCGCAAACTCACCAAGTTGGTTGAACATGCATATTATTTTGGTTCAGACTTCCCTAATTTTGTAGCATCCAAATTGCGATGAGACGCTTAATGTAAATTTAAACACGAATCTTATAGTGGAACGAACGAATGTTATTCCTTTTAAATGCGAAAAGGAACTGAATTTGTGCCGGAATGGAGTGGAGTAGTAGCAAATGGAACAAAAAGGCAACATCGCCGATAACAATAAGACTCGCAGATGCTCGCCTGTAACATGAATATAACAAACTAAAGAACGGGCTGATTGAATCATCCGCTGTTCTTTGTCATAAATCCGACAACGGGCGGCCGTCTAACAATGCGTCCTGAAATCGTTCCATTTCTCATTTTGTTACACTCCCCTTTAATCTCGCATCCGTAGAAAAGTGGATCAGCGTTGCAAAAGGGCATTGCGATGCAGACAGTAGTCCCAGACACGCTTCTGATTAATCTATTGTGAAAGGATCTATTAGCCGCTGTCTCCGCCTCAGTAAAAATACACGAATTTTCTTATTCACCTCTTTACGTGATTCATTAGAGTTCTGGAGTAGAGACTGAATAGTGACTTATTTATAGATTTTGATATTATGGAATACAAAAGTAGCATCTACTAGGAAGTATCAAGTGTTAAATTCGTCATCTACATTAGATGAATTTAAATAACTAAGGTATCACAAATAAATAAAGTAACCGCTTTCGGGCCTAGAAACGTAACAGTCTATAAAACCCCCATTGAGAACTCAAATGCGTAGTTAAACATTTACAAGAGTCATAAAAATCCGAGCAAGTGTTTTCCCGACATAATGAGGGCAGATGGGCGGCCGTTGGCCAAACCCGTATTCCCTACGTGGCCGCTCTGCCGTACCCCTGTCAGCGTCGTTCACAAAAACAGGGGATTTTTATTTTGTCCGACTAATTTGAGGTTACTTTTCGAATGTTGACTCGTGCCCGGTCGGAATTCCGAGGTCAGTGTATCTTGTCGGAGTTTGCAACTGCATAAATTAGTAAACTTGCGAATTTATGAAACATTCCGGCGTTATTATTCAGCCTTTTAAGTACTTGTTTAGTGTAACTGTAGTAATTTTGTTAAAAAGTAGCTATTAGATTTTATACTTTATGAGAGATTTAAAGTTGAGCAAAAACTAGTAAAATATTATTATATTTATATGAAGTAATTGGTTTACAGCTTCTCTTCAAATCAGTACAAGATAGTATTTAAAAGCATTTAGAACAATTTTAACCCCATCATGTTCGCATTATTTAAGTGCTCACGGAGCACTGACTCGCCCAATATTAACATGCAGACGGAAATAATGTTGTCGATAAGGGTACTTATATGTGCCTTAAAATATACACAAGTTTGAAAGTCAGTCACTTTTGGAAAGCTAACAGCCAGTATTGGTAATTTACGACTTCTTTAGACGTGTTTTGTATTATATTTCGGTAAAAAAAACTATAAAGTAGGTATACCTACTCGGTAGAATAAAATGGTAACAGTTAAGAAAGGAAATTCCGTGCAAAATCCAGTAAAAAATCTGTATACCGGAGTCTTTAGGGAGAGATATCTCACAAATCCCGCTCATAAATAAAGCTGAGCGGAAACAACATGCGAATTCCACATAATTGCATAATTCCTGTAAGGAGAGCGCACAAAATCCAAGACAGCCGAGATTACAACCGTTAACCGACTGATCCCGGGACGGAAGAAAACAGAATGTCTCGCGACTTGGATAATGTTAAATTTATTGCAGTGCTAAAATGTTTACGGATATCGCGCGGAAACGAAACGCCCCGAGAACGGCGAGCTCTACTCACCCTTGTAAACACGTTTTATTGGCTTTATAATATGTTTTACGCGTGACGTTTTACAAACGATCCCCGAGGAACGTCGAATTATTTTTACGGCACGTACTCGCTGCCGCGCGAAAACTCGGTACCCGGGGGATTTTGTAATTACACCTCTTATACAAACAGTTTTTGTTTCAATGGTAATGGAAACCGAATGTGGGATTAATGTTATTTTAATTGTGCATCGCCGGCGGAATGTTTGTATAAAGACATTTGTAACGTTCCGAACTGCAAACTCTCGGACGTGAGTGCTAATTTGCGAAATCACTGAGCGAAATATTTGCTCTAGGTATGGACGGGGGTGCTTGGAATGCGGCGCAGTGGAACAATTGCAGGGCGTAATAGCAGTCAACCGCTTGATGAAGGTTCAGCCGCGTCCGCGCCACCCCAAGCGCAAGCTTCCTGTCAGCCTCGACACGTTTGCTGCCGCCGCATACCTTTGCCAACATTACTATCATACACGTTCCAAACGTAAAGGTTCGTGTCAGTTTAAATTTCAAATTTTATAACATAAATGTTTCGTTGCACATATACTTAATAATTGATAGTCTCCGAAAGTCGGTTAAAGATCATTTTTATGAACAAAATTTGATTGCCTAAACTTATAATATTATAGCGGAAAGATTTGATCGTTTTTTGCATTTAATATGCTCTGAAACTACTGAATCGACTTGAAAAATTCTTTCACTATTAGAAACTTACTCCTACATGCCTTATGTACATAGGCGATAGAATATTTTAAAATAACTTAATTTTTTTGTTAAATTCATGTGCGAAGTCGTGGCGGGCCAGTAGTAGTATAGAATAATAGTATTGATATATATTTTTAAGTGAACATTGGCTACATTTCGCTTAAATCATAAAGTAAAAAGAAAAAAATCACTGATAACTGAAATGAAAATAAACTGAATCTGTTGACAGTAATTATTGTTATGTAAGCACGCTGATATTCCAGTCGGAGCTGTTTATATAAATGCAAAACAGATCGGGAACTTGTC
The DNA here is from genome assembly GCA_963854805.1 of Plagodis dolabraria. Taxonomy (NCBI): domain Eukaryota; kingdom Metazoa; phylum Arthropoda; class Insecta; order Lepidoptera; family Geometridae; genus Plagodis; species Plagodis dolabraria. The sequence goes on from OY978442.1 coordinate 18,106,295, forward strand.
AGTTCGACTCAGTGCGGATCCCACAGATCGAATATGGATTTAGAGTCGTCCCCATTTCGTCCGCTTCGCATCACACCCTCCTGGTATATCGACGCGGTCGGACACCCGAAAAATAATCTCTACATTCTAATAAAACAACCGTAACAAATTCTTGCACATTTCCCATTGCAGGCGCGCTTTGGATTTTATGGAAGAAACTTTTTGTACTTTGACTATCTACCGGATTAATTTATTATTTTGTTTGTCTTCTTCTGTTTCATGAATATGGGTTGTGGTTATCAATTGGGTTATATCGATTACATTTTGCGAATGCCCGCCTGGCTAGCGACCACCCTCAAGTAGAAAACCTGTCACCAAGCACCTAACGGTGTGTTCCGGCAGCAGTCCTTGTGAGCCAGTGAAATTACAGGCATGTCAGACTTAACAACTATGTGTCGTAATCGTTATATATCTGGTGAAAAAATACTGATCCTTGTCAAAACATTGCCCGATGAACAAGATAAACAGTGGAATCCACGAGGGTCTTAGCCGATTTCCTTATCGCCCGATTTTCGTATTAGTGTTCAATGGTGAACATTTCCTTTCAAATGCTCGGCCGAAAGTAGGTACCTTCGTCCCTAACTGTGGCTGAATCCAATCGCAGGGATATTAAAACTTTCCACCCGTCGCGTGCTCCGCTTCTTTGTGCGGAGAGCGTCTGAAGTCCGAACCAAGCTTGATCTGCTTTTTAAAAATCTACCCAACTAATTCGACTTTACGAATCTACGAAATTAAATGTGAAATTGCTGATGCCCTGAAGGTAAATTTACTTGGAATTACAACGCTTGGCACAAAGATATCAAATAGCTACTTAAACCTCGACCACTTACTTGTATGATATCTTATGATAATAAGAATATTTTTCTGAAAACAGAATTTCTCTGCAGGATATATAGCTAAGAACAAATATATATAGTGTTGGTGGCAACTAGATCAAACAGTTCTTGATTTAGCCTGTTTTGAAATGTTTTTTTTAATGATTTTTATTTTATCTTTACAAACATAATGTTTTAATACCTTCTACCACACTATTACCATTAGGTGAAATTGTGGTAAAAGACTAACGCAACATCAAAGAATATATACCATTTAGCCGATTGTGGCCACTACGCTAAATAGCATCAATTAAAAACTAAAAATAAAACGAACAAATGTATATTATTGTATACGAAAACACTTTTGGCGCAGGTGCTATCTTTATAGTTATGTCTATGTTTTCTTATGAACATTACACAGGTTCTAAACTCATTTGATGAGAGTAAAATCGAGTGTTGGCAAGGTTGCGTTCCTGTACTGGGACTAGAGCGCATTATGTCGATAAAGTGAATTAATCGGTTCCGCTAGTAGTGGCTCTGATTTTAGAACTATCTCAAATCCAGACGATGCACACATTAACTAGTTTCGTGAGAGCGAATTCTGCCTCTTAATTTGTATTCGGCCCTCGGACGGCCCGGGAGAGGCGGGCGTGTGCTTCTTTTGTAGCTTCAGAAACCAATTTGTATACCAGTAAGAAAATTAAAAACTTTCGGATGTTTTCTCATTTACCTTCTTAACGCAATAAAAGCTTTTAATCCTAAAGAATTCTATACAATCTTTCGTGAGTTTTAAGTAGCTTTATGTTAGATTTATACGTTTTGATCCGATGTCAAATGTTGAATGTTTTGAAAGTCTCACTTGGGTTAAATAAAAATATATATAAAAAGTAATTGTAAACAGACGTCGACTAACCTTCCAGAAAAAGCATTCCTCGGTGTAAGTGAACTCAGGAACGAACTCAACTTTTAATTATTATCTAATTTCAGACGTTAATTTGACGATGATAAGTATATACTGAACACGATAAGTAGTCATACTGAAACGTGCTTCGGTTATTATATGACAGATGTGAAAGTGACAGTGGTTTCAAATTATTTTATTTTATTTTCCATAAAACCATTAACATTCTTTTACGCTTAAGTACTAGATGATTCATAATTCATCGTTTCATAACCTTAAGGTTTATCTACGTCATAAGTTCTGTGCAAGTCAAACTCTTTTGCATATTAGGTACTAAGTTGTATAAAACCATCATAAAGTAACGATTATGATAACGGGGTTTGTATAGAATGTATAGCAAAAGATAAATTAATTTAATACGTCACGAGGATTAATAAAGTTATTATCTCCTTTTGTAAGATATCTGCAATTGTCACTAAGCTATTAAGATTGCGACGTTGTCCGAAGAAATTAACATTCATAACATACCGCAGCACGAAGAATTCGAGAATTAAATGGAAAGTGACATTAAGACAGATGTTAAGAGCCGGAACAATAATTAAGAGGCTGTCGGTCTGAAACCGCGTCGTCGCTGGGATTTAATTAGTGAGGGAGCAGACCGAGCTGCCGGCTGCCCAGCCAGCAGTACATTTGCCGTAATATCCACAGCTATAAAATTGTTCTAGCTACCTGCGATTTGCTAACAGAAAACGAATAGATGACATTAGTTAGGTGGTAATTTCAAGAATCATGAATTTTATTGTTTTTTCTTTACTAATTTTGTTGTTGATTTTTTATTGTGACTGGTCAGGGATCAAATGTATCCGTGACCAGTTCAAACGTATTTATCCGTGTCGGGGGTTCGCCCCGACTTAGCACGGGTACTTAACAAAAATTATTAAAAAAAACTTTTTTGAAAATATTCTATGGCCTATGTTCATCAGGGATAATGTAGGATAATGGTGAAAGAATTCTTCAAATCAGTCCAGTAGTTTTTAAGTTTATTCGTTACATGCAAAAGTACAAATCTCTCCTTATTATAATATTAGTGTAGATGTAGATTACACTTACCCGCAAGATACGTAAATAATTGAATAAGTTTTACAAAAATATATATTACTAGCTTTCCGGGCGCGGCTCCGCCCGCGCGTAAGTCGGTTATCGCGCGAAAACATTAACCTCTTTTTGCGCAGTCGGATAAAAACTATCCTATATTTTTTCCCGGGTCTCAAACTATCTCCATACCAAATTTCATTCAAATCGGTCCAGTAGTTTTGGCGTGAAAGCGTAACAGACAGACAGACAGACAGAGTTACTTTCGCATTTATAATATTAGTACTGATTAGATTTTGTAAAAACTCTTCACTGAATATCGCGTATTACGTGATCTAGTACAACACTTTTCTTTAAACTTTTGTAAACTAAACTCATATTTCGTGCGTGAATAGACCCGGTAACGATTAAGACATATCTAGTACAATAGTTAGACGATCTAGCTACAAAACAAAAATAATAATAAAATTATGGACTTTTGGCATACCCAACGATCACACCTGCCTGTAACTCACGACCCCTGCTCAATTTCATTATACAGGGTTATTGGTAAAATGCTAACAACCGTTGACTTCTGTTACTGTCTGTTACCCATATCCCGATATATTTAAATATGTCTTCTTCTTTCTTTCTTCATCATATTAACTACCCCGTCTAGTTAGGAAGCTGAGCTTTACAAGGAAGGAAGGACACTTATCGAAAGCGTTCTGCGTTCACGTGATACAATATAACACTCTTACAGATACATACACTCACACACATACACTCACACACCCATACACACAGCCTCACATACAATAAAATTGGTTATCAATATGTTTAAGACTTTTTGATCCTATGTGTTATGTGGAACTAACTGTACCATAGTTGCGAAGAAAGAGGGCGTTGATATTTGCAACACATTTTTTTTTATCTAAAACTTTTTATCTTATATTATTCAATTGAAGTTCCGAATAGCTTTATTATTGTTATTAAATGGACTGGACAGATATATCATAAAGTTAATATTTAACTTTATCTGTTTTGCTTGTAATATTTTAAAATTATTATAAGAAAATATGAATTTATATTTTAGATATATTAATATAAATAATATATACGAGTGAAATTCCGCCTAACCTTCTCAATCGTGCGCTAGAAGGATCAAGACCTCCTGAGGATGCTTCGTGTAGAAGCCACATGCATCGAAAATTCTTACGGTTTGGCTGCGTGGCGTTTGTGACGTCATGTCAGCTTAACAGAAAAATTAGGCGGAATTATCACTAGATATATATTTTAAGTATTTTTCTAAAATATTAGGTAATTTAATGTTTTCTCAAAATATTTGTTACAATTAAATATGGATTTCCTCAAAGTAACGCCTGAATCTATTAAATATTATTTGGTTCATACCTGCCACGCACAAGGATAAAACAGAATCATCAATATCTTTTTTTTACAGCAAGCACTTAATAAAAAGTAAGTTTGCCAAAGGAGCTGATAAAATTTGAATTAAAATACAGTTTCGTGGGTTGTCTTATTAAAATGAGATATATTTCACAAAAAGAGCCCGATAATACGACACGTCTGGGACTGCTGGCAAATCCGATTTCCCTATCTCCCCATATTTGTATTCGAAACCCGATCCATCTAATATTTCCTTCCAACTCCGCCAACGCTATCTACGTTCTTTCCTGACACTGAATCTAATCGGAATAGATATTAAAACTTTCCTTACAACCGACTCCTCCTATTTTATTGTACAAATTATACGACGCGAAATATTTTTCTTATTACATTACATATTTCTTACGATTCATACTGCTTTCATATTGGCTTTCTGGGAAGGATGTATTTGTTTAATATTTTTGGCAATAACCGAAATTTCAGGTATGTAACGTTTTATTTTTGTAGACATTTATTATGCGCCTGAGTTACAAAGCCGTTCTCGAATCACACTTAATATTATCCGTCAAATAATATGATAAAAACGAAATTATACCTTTATATTACGATGTTATTGACGACTTTTATTCATCAGTACTAATATTATAAATGCGAAAGTAACTCTGTCTGTCTGTCTGTTACGCTTTCACGCCAAAACTACTGGACCGATTTGAATGAAATTTGGTATGGAAATAGTTTGAGACCCGGGAAAAAACATAGGATAGTTTTTATCCAACTGCGCAAAAAGAAGTTAATGTTTTTGCGCGATAACCGACATACGCGCTGGCGGAGCCGCGCCGGGAAAGCTAGTGTTTGATATATTTAAGTACCACACATGAATAACCTGATAAGGTTAAAATACTACTTACATATCGGTTCGTATATGGACTTCGCGGTCTAGAGTGCATCCTGTAGTGTTATTGAATTTTTATTTCATGAAAAAAGCATACATTTTAGATATATAGATACTAGATATAAAGCACAGATTTTAGACTCAAGGATATGCATAAAAAATTTCAAAGAGTTTGAACACTAAACATGGTATTTCAATTATGTTGAAAGCGATACGAAGACACTAGAAGAGTAACCTTTAACCTTTCGAGAGTAACGTCTAAAGAAAACATGTTTATATATTCTAATGACAAAAAAATCAGTAAACGTTGTATATAAATTTATAAAGACAGGCTGTAGTATATTTAGTATCAGCATTGCACCCGTTCAAAGCTGGAGCAGGTTGCAAGTTTAAAAATAATTGAACTAAAATCTATTTCAACGAGTTTGAATATTTGGTATTTCAAATATTCGACTTTCGAATGCCTTAAATTTGATTAAAACAATCCCTAAAATTATGAAAAATATCCCTGAAATTATAATTAAATGTAAATAGATTCTTCATCTTGTAGTAATTTCATAAGTGCTAAAGGAACTTTTACGGTCATATAAACAGAGAAAAGCAACTTGATTAAATAAAGCTTCTATGTTTAGACACGAAGCCATCCGCCATTATCCCGAGCTTGTTCACGAAGCCTGTGGCTTAGCTTTACGAGACTTTCAAAGAGGAAGCGATAAAAAGAAAAACGCTTCTTTGATTTCCTGATTTATGTAAAACAGAGAACGTACCTCTTTTATGCCAATTGCATAGTTTGCTTAAATAAACTTAGTTGGTTATTTTTTAATGTTAATTCATTGATTTAAAATCTTAAGAAATATCAGAGGCGGATTTTTGGCAACCAGATATTGAGAGAGTAGATGACACAATGAGCCTCAATTATTTGTGAGGCCATGTAACCTCAGAAATATATAAACTGTTTTATAGTTAACGTCACTTCTCCGTTCAAAAGAAGCTCGATAGTTAGCATTATTGTCAATCTGAATGTTTTCATATATCATAAAAAAACTTGTGGGGTAGTAGACCCCTTCCTATTACTCTTCCGAAAATTATTCAGTCGGACTCTCCACTGCTGAGTATAGCCTCCTCCATTTAGGGGGGTTTTGCCATAATCCCCACGCTTGGCAGGTATCTTTGGGACCGCAGTGTATGACAGTGTGACAGTATATGACAGTTCCTCAGAAAGCGCTGCTGCCCAACTTCTGATATTTAATCGTTTGACGCCTCTAACTACGAATTACTACTACAACTTGTACAGAAGCAGTGATGGCTCAGTGGCATTGGCCATGGACTACCGCGCAGTAGGTCCATGGTTCGACTCCTGCCGCTGGTTGAGCTTCACCGCATGGTGAAAGGGCATTTTGCGAAAGCCCACCTGGATAGCGACCAAAGTCGTCTAAGCAGAAAATCTGTCGCCAAGCACCTAACGGTGTTTCGGCAGTAGTCCTTGAAAGCCAGTGAAATGCAGGCACATGAGACTTAACAACAATGCTCATGGTGACGGGCGCAGTGCAATTCGTGACATGTGACGAAATGCATCTGTTATAGGCAGAGGTTAATCCGCTTAACATCAGGAGGGTCTTGAGCTAGTTCCGTTACAATAGCATTTAAAAAAAAAACACCCACGGGTAGAATTACATCCTAGCCCGCGCCCCCCTCGGGCTCGACGCTACTACTTACTCTTCCGAGTAATATATTAAAAGTAAAAGTCCAACTACAGTAAAACTTGTAACAAAAGAGAAGATAACAGTTCAACAAACAGTGTTACACTTATAATTGGAAATGCATAAAAGGTTGTCTGAATCAGCGTAATGGTTCCACTCAATACAAACACAAATATGTTGACAACACAGAAAGTTGCTAAGTGCCTCCGTCGGCGTATAGTAGCCTTATCTAATTTATTTAACTGTTAGCGTAGTCGCATCGAAAACAAGTTCCTCGTAGGTTAGATAATAACTTTATGACCATCCAATGAGAATGACACAAACATTTGTTCTTAGAATTTCAAGTATTGTTCATTGGATTGTCAGTGAAAGGTGGAAAATAAAAGTGCTGAAATGAAATCAAGTTAATTAATTCACTAATTTAAATTAGGCAGTCATCTCTCTGAATTTTTAATTTAAAGATATAATAAAAATACAAAATGTTTAATTTGAATTTTAATAAGATAAAATAAAGAAATTAATTAATTTTACAGAAATGTTATTTACTAACTACAGTCAAGTATATACTTGTAATTATAAAAAAAATATTAGATTATATACCTACGAAAACTTAAATTGGTAATAAATTTTAGATTTTTTTTTTTGCTGAACGTGGCAGTCAATGTTGAATATTTCAATATTAAAATTTGTAATTGTACTTCATAAGAGCGTCGTAGACGCCTAAATTGAATAAATGATTTTAATTTGTATTTGGAATTATTATCTGGCAAAAAAAGTGCGGTTAATCTCAAGCGCGCTGCAGGATTGAAAATATATTCATAGGTTCGCATGGCCGTTCATAGTGATTGCCATTGCGGGCCATCAATGCTTACACATTAGTGGCAAAACAAGCTCAGCATAAGTAGCAGCGGTGAAAGCTCTTTAGGTGGTAACGTTTATCAGAATGAACGTGCTTTATAAAGTGTTGACTGTTTATACCATGTTGGTTCTGGGTGAACATCGGTGCAGATCTACCGCGGGTTATTTATATAATGCAGTGTCATTACTTTCGAATGTAATTACTATTTCACTACATTACAACAAAAATCATTCAACTTCACTTTGAAAAGTATCGCGAGTTTTTTTTATCATATTAACTTTTTTACGCGCTGAAGTCCGTGCTCGTCGCTTTCCGCAATCGTGTCTCCCAAACGAAAGACTTCAAAACAGTCCGAAACTGGTCGGTTTTTTTTTCGGTAAAACGCGGGCCTTTTCCTATAATAGGTTAATATTAACAATATTCAATAAAAAATATATAGTCAACATAATTTTCGTGTCCCTTAAATGTTCTAATATCTGTATTATTTCAAAAGAAGTTGAAAAAAATTACAAGACCCCATAAAATAGGATAAGACGATTTAGGATCCACGTCTATAACAAAAAATATGTTTTCATTTGGGTATCTTTGTTTTATATAACATCAATTTCTTCGACAAAGAGAATTCGTATGAATATCAATGAGAAGCCCATAAAATAGAGCAAAAGAAACTATTTTAATCTAAACAAGAATGAAATATCACAAGTTATGTGTAGTATATGGAGCTGGGGGGAGCATAAAATATTTATCAAAAGACTCCTGGCTGCGTCCGCGTCCCCGGGGACCGCCACGTGTCTGGCTACACTACGCCCCGCTACTTAGCACCTTTGAATAACGATTTAACTTACATCACTGCTAGCAAACGTCTTGTGTAACAGCAACAAACTAATCTTTACCAGTAATTCATTTGGGCTATTGGTTCTAACTACAATATTCGTTACCAAAATATCAATGTCATAGCGTTGACAAGATTTTATTGGTATCACATTAGTTTTGAATAAACTTTTCAATTAAACAAAATAAACAAGAGGCAATTCAGAGAGAGCGTGTGATTTTGTTTCAATTTAAAGGTTGAGAGGCGGAAAAACGGTGCAATGGAGCGGTGAATGGCCGGTGCTCTTGCTTTGTACACCACTGTTTGGCTGAGTGAACCGCCCGTGTTTCACCCTGTGCAAACAACCCGTGACAACTGTTAAATAAATTATTCAATCTCTATTTCGATCCCCAATTGTGCGCTACAGAGACAAAACACATAGCTGAGTGCAGCCTTGCTAGCGAGTGTTTGGAACTAGGTACCTCTCTGATTAAACTCAAGACGAGCTATTGTCAAAGAAGCGTCCCACTTCAAAGTGGGAGAGAAGTTATTGTACGATGTTTCATCGTTAGTTCGATGAGTAGAGTCGTTTACGTTCAGTTGGACACAACAAAGCTGTAAATTGAATTGGATGAGGCACACGCACGTTTATCTCGCTGATTATACGATCGTATAGTTGGAATAACCTATATGCCTAAAATATATTTGATTTATTTGTTAAAATTTTACGTTGGTTGGTTGAGTTTTTATATATATCATAGAGTGCTCACCGTCCAACTAGGTGGACAGCGTAGTTGGTCGGTTGGTAATAGACGGTTATGATTGGCAAGTCTTCAGTTGTAGTGATTTTATAAATTTATTTTTAAACTTTAATCAATAAGCGCACCTCTTTCAAATTGCTATTAGTTATGTTTCTGTGAATGTTACGTTATTATTTATGTTTCTATAAATGGCATCAATATAACTTATTAATTAACAGTTATACATTGTGGGTAATTTCTTGAATGCTTATCACTTCGAGGTAGAATATCTGGCGTACTTTGGAGAATATAATTTTTTTTGGACACCTACACATTATATATTTGTAATTCGTAAGTATAATACACAAGTAGACTTACCTCTTTACAGAAATTTCTGAACTCCTTGTGCTGCGAAGTCGAATTCTTTCCGCATTCTGACTTAAATATGTACGATCTACTTGCCAAGTATGAGTGATGAAGTGATAGTTTAATAATTTATTACGTATTTTGATAAGAAGAAAATCTGCTGCCAAGCACCAAACGGCTATTCTGTCTTTGTGGGCCATTAATTTTAGGATAGCCTGAATAGCATCTTCTACCACATCATCACTTACCTTCAAGTGATGTAGTGGTCCAAGGCTATAAATCAGCTGTCAGCTGACATAACCAAAAAGTATCACGCTTATAATATCATCATCTTCTTATCCTTTTCCCTCTTATTTATTATAGGTTATTACAATATGTTTTTCAACAACACAAAAATACAAAGTGATAAAACTATTTTTGTATTTATGATGAATATAAACTTATTCCTGATAAAATATTTGTAATATAAATAACTACCTTCTCTATACTCATATCTAGACAAGTCTAAAATATTCGTAGATCCTTGGTCGAAAAGCGATGTGTATTGAGGTGTCGACAGATAAGTAAGTACCAACCCAACCCGCCGCGCTGAGGGATCAACTTCCAACTTTTTAATTAGTTCAACGACAATAATCGAAGAGTTCCCAGATTATCGCCTCTCAGAGCTTTTTTATACTTCTGTTTAGTTATATTTTATTGTCAAAGATATTCTGTTACGTTTTAGTACTATTTTTTATGTATATTACAAAATGCATTCCGTTGTTTAGCTACTTAAATTGTTCTTCGACGTGCCCAGATATGTTTGTCTGATATAATAAGCTAGCCTTAGGTCATTACCTCAGGTATCGTTAGCAAGTGCTGATGTGGGCTACGAGATATGGTTGTAAGCTTGACCCCAAATGAGATATAAGAAATGAGAATGAAATGAGCCATAAACACGCTTGGCAGGCGTCTTGGAGACGCAGTAAAAGTTGTCAGTTAAACAGAAGGCTCTGCTGCCTATCTTCTGGTATTTATTTCATTTCACTTAGTGGCATCTTATGACACCGGATGAAAAGGGGGGGGGGGATATTCTGACCCAGCACCCGACAAGGTGTTTGTATTCTAGTGAATTCTATTCATATGAATTCTAGTGAAAACATTGCGCTTAAATTATACTAATGTGCAGTGTGTCAAAAGTGCCAAAAAAAAACATATTTGAAATAAAATATAAAGTTACTAGCTTAAAAAGCAAGCCAGACCTAATAACCTTTCACGGAGCTTATATTAGCTCGAATACTGTATTAATGAATTGACGGCGATGAGATTTTATTACGGATCTCGATTCGAATGTAAATGAATGTTCGCCTAGGAGAATGAAAGCAGATTTGTATTATGCCGGACACAGGTAATTGTTTCACGAGCACGCTGACGATTACATGAATTTATGATCGGCGGGTCGAGTGCTGGCGGCGGCGTGTCCGCGAATGAATGGCCATTGAAAAGTCATCAGTTATGGAGGGCGTATAGCCGCACCATGTGCCAGCCTCGCCATTTTCCTACCTAATTTTTCCGGGAGCAAAGTTTTACAATGGCGAAACAAGCATCAGTTGCTGCCCTCGTCCATTATTAAAAGAATCCGGAAATATGATAGCGTATAAATAAAACACTTCACATAGAAGCCGTAGTATGAACATCACTGTTTTCAATCGGCGTGGTACCTGACTTCATCAAATAAATGTTTAATTCTAAGTTTTGGAAGTAGGAACAGATTAGTTTTTAGGGTTCCGAAGTCCTGACAAGGAACCCTTATAGTTTCGTCATGTCCGTCTGTCTGTCCGTCTGTCCGAGGTTTTGCTAAGAGACCGTGAGCACTAGGAAGCTGTAATTTCGAATGGATATGTAAAACAATTACGCCGACAAAGTGGTAAAATAAAATTTTGAAAAATATTTTTTTTTAGGGTACCACCCATACATGTGATGTGGAGTTGAAATTTTTTTTCGTCGTCTATCTCGTCGTGTGTGGTATGGTTGAATAGGTCTTTTAAAATGACTTAAGGGTTGCTAATACAGTTTTTCGATTTAATGCCTTTAAAGGAAAAGTATAGCCGTTGAGATAACTGTCTTAGTTTAGCAGTAATAGTCGTTGAACTTGGATGTTGGATAATTTTGTACCAAATATAAAATCTGTAGAATAAATCCTTTTAAGTGACTAAAATGAAGTAGTTGGTTGTTTATAAGGGGTAAAGACTGGCATTGAAAACTAAATATAAAATAAAAAATCTAAACGATAACTGTGCCCTACGTCATACCACTAGGTGGACTGACGATATCGTGAAAGTCGCAGGTAGCCAATGGCTATAAGTGGCTAATAGCCGTTCTTTGTGGCGATCTATGGGGGAGGCTTTGGTTCAGCAGTGGACGTCTTCCGGCAGATGATGATGATGATGATGATGACGTCATACATAATAGACTAGCTTTCCAGCCGCGGCTCCACCCGCGCGTATTGCGGTCATCGCGCAAAACTATTATCCTCTTTTTGCACAGTTGGATAAAAACTGTCCTATGTCCTTTCCCGGGTATCAAACTATTTCCATTAGTATAATTATAGATATGACAGTACAAAGATTCGACTTATATAGGTATATACTCGTATATACCTATATAATATATATACCTATATTTTCTTTAACACCTCATTTCATATTGCTATTTGATAATGAACACGAAATAATATTTGAAATGGCGCAAAATCGAAAGAAAGAAGCAGTGATGGCTCAGTGGCATTGGCTATGGACTGCCGCGCAGCAGGTCCATGGTTCGAATCCCGCCGCGGACTTGAGCTTCACCGCATGGTGGAAGGGCTTTTTGCGAATGCCCGCCTGGCTAGCGACCACCCTCAAGTTGGAAATCTGTCGCCAAGCACCTAACGGTGTGTTCCGGCAGCAGTCCTTGAGAGCCAGTGAAATTACAGGCACATGAGACTTAACAACTATGTTTCAAGGTGACGGGCGCAGAGCAATTCGTCACTTGTGACGAAATGCATCTGTTATAGGCAGAGGTAGCCGCTTAACATCAGGTGAGCCTCGAGCTTGTTCCGTCACAATAATATAGTGGCTTTGGCTATGGACTGCCGCGCAGCAGGTCCATGGTTCGAATCCCGCCGCGGGCTTGAGCTTCACCGCATGTCGGAAGGGCATTTTTGCGAATGCCCGCCTGGCTATCGACCACCCTCAAGTTGAAAATCTGTCGCCATGCACCTAACGGTGTGTTCCGGCAGCTGTCCTTGAGAGCCAGTCATTCTAGGTTAAGCCTGTTAACACCTTCGACCACATCATCACTTACCACCACGTGAGATTGTGGTCAAAAAATTACCTATCAGCAATAAAAATAAAATAAAAAAAAAACTTCATCTTGACATTTGAACCACATAAATAAATAACCGTATGAGATTTTATATATTTATTCATGCGATAATGGGTTTAGTTTTTTAACAAAAATGACAAAACGATGTTTATATAAATTATCATTCTAATTACACAATAAGCCCCTAGACTAAGATTTTTTTACCTGTAGATGAGTTGTATGCCCTCCATATTTACTAGACGAATTCAGGGTAATTACCAGAGTCACTACCAGTCTAGCACTTCCGAGCGTCCGGTGAATACATCGCTGCTAATTGTGTTTTTTTAGGAATAATCTGTGGACAATATGCCTTCCTTGTGTCTTTAGACTCTGCACCAATTATACAAGCACTGTTAGAGATAAGAAAACTGTTTCATTTCACGCGTAATTATTGCTTTTATTAATGAAATAGAAAATATCGTCATTTTGTTTTATCTTAGGAACTAATATCAATGAAATGGATGAGCGAGATATGTTTATCGTTTGGTGTGAGAGAGTGAAAGAGAACGCAGTGTAATGGTGATCGGAACGTCTCGTGGAGGTTCGGTGGTTACACGAATTGCTTATTTATCTCTTTCTTACAACAGATATGACGCATAATATTTGAACGTTCTTTCCTTGTCATTACAAACTGCATATACATGTGCGTAGGTATGTAGGTAAATTCTAGTAAGCTTTTAGAGCAGTGGTGTTTGGATATAACTACTCTAGTATTTCAACTCTCTGCCCCTAGATCAAAAAGTTGACATCTTGCCAGTACAAACTTGTAGACTACTCTAAGTTGACCATACTAAAAAAAGATGCACCGTGTACAGTGTTGTATTAATTAAGATACATTATTCGATTTTTAATGGCCTCATATCACCAATACTGACATCAACAACTAGGCTAATCGACTTTAAAATTCATCAGCGTGAAATTAGGTTCTATAGCTGTCTTGGAGATATGGTTGTATGAGGCTAAAAAGGAGTGTATCTCCCTGCGACGCCAAAAACCCTAAATGTTTGCAAATAATAGTAACAACCTTGCTTTCAGATCTATATTAATCGCCGTGATTTTAGTATAATCGTGTTTATTTTCATATATCAACCACAATGCACTGGTAATACATATGACTGCAGGTGTATTCGGATCGTTTAGCAACAAACCACGATAACCAAACGTATGGACCCATTATGAAAGAGTCATGAAACCGCAGAAACTAAAAGGCTCCAATAAAAATGGTCAAAGCACTCTGCAGTGCGCACAAATTTATGCAAATTGACTGAAATATATTGATAGCTCTTTGAAAGCATTTTTCACTAAAATATAGGATGCTCTACTATTCATATAGAATTATATTAGTAATCGTTTTCTTTTTTAGCATCAGTTCTTTTTTTTGATCGGTATTAGCGGAGCTTCTTAACCGATCAACAAGTTTAAGCGCAGCGTTCGCAGGTCATTATACTTTAATGGGTGACCTCTAGCGATATTTACTATTAAGCAATTTTGTGCTTTTTCGTATAATATGCCCATATTATACGAACAAGACGGTCGTCTTAGTATGGCAGTCCTTATTGCATGCTGGTAGGTTACATACCGAATCCTGCCTGGCTAGCTACTACCCTCAAAGTAAACATTCTGTAACATTATGTTTGTGTTTAGACCACATTATCACTTATCATTAGGTGGCATTGTGATTAAAACTCACCTTATGCTAAAAAAAAAAATTAAATTTTGAAGCGTTCTCCAAAAGAAGTATAACGCAAAAACCCTAACAGCGTTTATCTCATCCCACCAACAAGTAAATCACATCTCTTAAATTACTTAGAAGTTAACGAAACTACCTCCCATAAAAAGTTATGCTCAATTTAGTTTCATCCGAGCCAGTCATAGTTTAGGGAGCGGGTGCAACATATTGCCAAAGAAAATTAATAAAATAGGAAAATGGGAAGAACCACAACAACACTACAGGCTGAAATCGTGTGTAAGTCTCTTGGGAAGAAGCAACATTGAACAACGAACATTATATTACATGCATAAGAAACGAATGGGGCAATGCATTTATAATATTAGTATAGTTTTCAATAGGTACATAAATTTACAAGGCATTGTTCTTCATTGTTCTGAGAAACAAAAATATTTCAGTAAAAAATATTATTTTAAAATATGTTACCATTAACGGAATACCTATATAATAATGATAAAAAAATACACCTTTGGCCACCCTCTCATCTGTTGGTAAGTGATCATGTAGTCGAGATTCGTAAACAGGCATTACTTAGAAGGTAATACTAGTAGCTCTCAGACACAGTTTCCGGAATGCACTGTTTGGGGTTTGGTAAGATTTTTTTACTCGAGGTTGCTAGGTCAGGCGAGTTCTCTTGAAATATCACCATGCAGTGAAGCTGAAGTCGGTGCGATGTAATTAGAACAATGACGCTCTTCGCAACAGTTCATAGCTTTTGCCACTGGTCCATCGCTGCTTCGTATGCATGTAGAATGCGCATATAAAGCACTTTCACTTGACCTATATTTTTTTTACTTGGAAAATGTTAACCTTTTTTATAATACCTAAAATCTCAACGAGCCTCAACTTCTTTAGCTCGTATGGACGGGGATAAAACAAGTGATTCTTAATGGGTTTTATATGCGATTAAAACACTCAATATTCACTTTGATTGCAAATGAAACAAAACTAATGGTATGGTGAATAATATAATATCCCTATAATTAAAATTAAAACCTATTTTAAACAATGTTCTGTTTCATCAAAATGTACGTTTAGATCTTTAATAATACTCTGATTTATAGGTTTCAACAAAACCAGGCTAACTTTTTACTTGATATATGCAATAAACTGAATCTCTGCTTAATTTGTGCTTATATGCACTAGACCATAAAAATACACTTTATTCTACTTACATCGGGCATAAACAAGAACTTTAGATATTGATTATGCACCCTGTAAGCGGACTACAACAGCTTTTTTTCTCTTGTGAATAAAAGTCAATTTTTTTTGAACAACAACATTATGGTACAAGTGTATAAAGTTGGTGATTACCGTTGAGGCGCCATTGAGACCCGAGCCGTTAGGTAAAGGTCTTAAGAGAGCCGAGGACGGTAATCATCAATACACGCGTGTATCATACGACGTTTTTCAACACACTTGTGAAGAAGATAATACTAAAAAATCAATTAATTTCAACAGTGAAAACGAAGTGTGAAAAACTTTTCACGATGGCGGGAAAAAATAATCAGTTTTCATAATATATACGAATGGCGATCTGCCATAGACTTGAGAATGAGGTTTATTTTTTTTGGCATTTCGCGGATAGCGTTTTAGCCATGTACAAAGCGGGTAATAAGTTTTCTTAAGTTTTCTTTTATAAAGTTTTCATTATTGCAAAGAAAATAAAAGTTATATTTGAGTAAACGTTTTATATATTAAACACGTACAAGTTGAAATTATCTATTTAAATACGAAGTTATATTAAATGAGCAAACAATACATAGGTACATTAATTTATTTGTACTATTGAACACGATCTTTTTTCTACCGAAACTTTTTTAAGAACAATGTAACTCAATCAAAATATAAAAATAAAACTCTTTGTCTCACTTATGAATAATAGCAATGAAAAGTCACAGTTTGGTAACATGTGTCATTATGTGCCTAATTGCGGTGAAATAAGAGCTACTTTATGAGCAAGTGTGTTGATAAAAATAATAATTTTATTTCAAAATTGTTCAATGAGGTTAAATTTTTAATGTATTTCATGTGGAAAGTTTGCTGGGACTTTATAATACTCAAATATAAGGGGTATGATTAAAGATGATTTACATTAACAATGTTATTCGTGCATAGTGTCTCTTGAAACTATACCCAAAGCTGAGATCGCTTTATTAATACGACCTCAATATTTCACTTATCTACTCGTTTGAAAGTAACATAAATTAAACTTTAATCTACCTAATGAAATTGATGGCATAATTTTACAAAAACAACTCCTAATATAATATAACATGCGTAGAAAACATTGTCTGAATCCACACTTGAACCATCAGCTGTAACGAACTCGCACCATCTATTGTCACGTAATTAATGTTAATAAATTAATCTCCAGTTACGGGAGACAAATTAGACGCAGGCTGCGTGGCTAACGACGGACTATTTGGATTAAATGGAGGGTTGATGTTTATGATTTACGCAGCCTGTGTAATTGTGGCGCCTGCCAGTCGCGCCTTGCAGCTCTTGATTACCAACTGTTTGCAGGTTTCATCGAAGATTGGTCTCCACTGATATTTTTGCTTTTGAGGCTTTATAAGGTATTATTTTATTTACATGAATAGAATTCATGACACTTAAATAATATAACATAATTACTTAAATGAAAACATTAATAAAAGTTAACGCGCACGGCGTACGAGTTCAATTTAGTAATTTAGCCATGGCTGTCTCATTTTATTGAAAAAGAAACCGGTAAAGAGTCATACCGCCGGATTCTGGTAAGCGTGACAAATCTGGATTCAGACAATAAGTGATCATTGCTACCTCTTGACGGGTTTCTGGAACGTATATTAACTGAAAATTAGTATGAAACATGAATACATGAAGTATGAAAAAGTCGAACATTTTCACTAATTCCCAAGTGTTTTTTTTTTATTCATATCGTTGTCTCTTATGTTTTGACGTGAAGTCATTCCCAAATCATTTCTTGTTATCGTCGCCCTTAATATGGTTACCAGCAAATTATGTAAGGAATGAATGTGCCATATATACTATCCAGTTATCTGTGCTTACTCGAAAGATCATATAAGGCGATTTAAGTAAAAAATGAATGAGCAGCATGTCTTTTTGGTTGCTGATAGGCAAGGCTTTGACCATAATCTCATCTGATGTTAAGTGTTTCATGCGAAGAACGTAAGCACTCTTAAGGCGATCTCCGTAGTGAAACGCGCACTTTTGGAATCTTCTTGTACTGAAACTATGAGTTCAAAATGTGCGAAAAAAATATATCATATTCTTTAGTTCTTTATTGAGTGAATTAGTTGATTAGTTTTCATTAAAACGAATTAGTTCTTCTGTAATAAATTGTAATCGGCGACCCTTTTTAGATTGTTTTTGATTAATTTAATCATTGCATTTAATTCAACTGTGCCTACAGTTGAATTAAATGCAATGATTCTTTTTTTTTTAAATAGCTAATACTATACTCTAATGAACTACTTACTAACTTGTGTTGAAAATATTTTTATGAATTTTGCCACAAAATTGTCTGATCGCGAGAAGAAATCGCAACGAAAATCAGTCTGCCCGCAGCGCTCGGGCCGTTTGGACGTGGGATCTGGGCCGTTCGTTACGCCATCATTATTGGGCATTTATTTTACGAAATATTACAATATTTTTTACCATACGTTAATTTGGAAGTCATAAATTATTGAAACTCAAGTAAAACATTTATTGGGGAAGTACTTTTGTTTATATTGATTTATAAAATCTTTATAATAACTTTTCTGAGCGAGTTGATTAAAGTTCAGACACGCCATTGTAATAATTCCTATTTTAGTAGGTATCTAGATTTTTAACCCTTGGTAAAATATTTCATTTTGTTATTTTTAGGTTCCTGTACAATTAAATGAGAACCTATTCCCAATGCCCTTAACACACGACCAACTATTTTCTAGGTATTTATATATCCAATCATTGAAATAAAGGGAACTTACCTATTTCTCTTTTATCTCTTTTACTTTAAAAGTTCAATACTTAGTATGTAGTTAGTCCGATTGAAATGTGTGTTACATCTGTATGCCTCCGCTGTTTTTTCGTACTACCTCTAAAAGCATGTACCCGTAACTTTTGAACCGTTACTTCTGTAGATAGTTTCAATTTTCATAGCAAAAGTGATAATGTGTACTATTATTATAATTTCATTTTATATATTATAATTAGTGGGGTTCCTTAGGAAAAGTGACCCGGGATTCTTCTCGTACAACTTTTAATGGCAGCAGTCGAATAAGACTTGACAAAAACCAAAATGACATATTCAAGATGGCAGGTAAAATTCAAGTTGCTCCGATCCGTCTGAAAATCAATATCTAGGTGGTTTTGGGCGTCGTTATTCCGAATTTAGAAATTATTTTTCGATGATATCATTTTTTAAGATGGCCACCATACATAGATGTTTTGAAACCATTGACTTAAATTGTTCCATGGGAAGGAGTCTTGGGGAAAGAAAGTATTCTAAACTGAAAATAACAAAGTGGTTTTCGTGATATGATAATAATGGGAAATCATAAAAATTACGCCTGCCAAGTGAAGATATATGATTTATCTGGTAAACGGTTACAGATAAGTAGAGGAGTTTTGAACAAATGACATAGGGAATCGAGAGAGCAGGATATAGCAGAATATATAATATAAAATGGCAGAATTCAAGATGGCTGCCATAAAAAGTGCTGAAGTGCGATCCTCCTGAAGTAAAGCTGAGCTTCAGTGTTATCGGAGTACTTTGTATGGTGGTTATCTTGAATTCCATCATTCTGGATTTGCCCTACGAGCTCTTCTTATTCATCATACTACATTTAGAGCACGAATAGTGCGTGAGTTCAAAGGGCGAGTGCAAGGCGAGGCTGCAGTCCATTCATGTGAGTGACTTGCGAGGCCGAAGGCTGAGGTCTGACTTGGGAGCATTTTCCATATCTTCAACTGGTCTCCATGATGAATGGCCGCGATAACCGAAGCACCTACGAGTGGGGTTCTTTAACCAATGTGACTCAGAAACTTGGTACGATTCTGCCTGTACCACTTTTAGTGGTAGGGTGAATCTTATATGGCGGTTTCATTACAGTTATCTTTTGTATTGAGCATTGCATTGGGATTATACTTCTATTAAAATTTTGAACTTTTATTTTATTATTATTTGTATTTATTATGTTATCTCATAACTAAATTCTAAAATTGCAAAATGACTTTCTATAACTGAAATTATACGTATGCATAATATTTATTTATCTATAGACATATTATAGAAATATGATCTAGAGTAAAATTGCAAGTTTCTGTTTTAGAGTTGTTAAGTATATGACAGTAACCCAGTGGTTGGTGCGGATAACGTTCTATAAGTTCAAGTACATATTTAATATGACGAGTAGGATATATTGTGCTGTTTTTGGGTGCATGAATTCGTCCAAACCAAACATATTAATTGTAAAATAGCTGCAGGGGTCTATAACCAAGTAAAACATATTCCCTGTTCTCCACATTATCCATGTTTGCAAAAACAATTTTTGATTAAGCTTTATACTTTAAAATTCAATTATAAAGCATTTCGTACGTTTCAGTCGAGGTGCAAATATTTTTTACTACCAATCCAAAACAACACGCATTTTTACAAACTTTTTATTCAATTTACAAAGTATTTTATCTAAACTAATATAGGTAATAAAGACGAAAGATTTGATTGTGCATTTGTTTGTTTGCATTGAATAGGCTGAAACTAATGGACCGATTTGAAAAATTCTTTCACCATGCAGCGTTATCCCTGATGAACATAGGCTATAGAAGATTTTCAAAAAAGTTAGGTCGTATATAAACTTCGATAACGTAACATAAAGTGCTGTAGGTAGTTATTTCGAGGACAGGGCCGAGTTAAAATACTGTCTAGATAATATTACCGTGGTTTCGTACCGCTTCATGAAGTCAAAATACTTTTTTGAGCACAATATTGAGATAATACTTTTGAATTTTAAATTATAACTTCGTTTTATGGACCCTATAATCTCAGCAAACCACAAACCAATTAAGCTCCTACAGGTTTTTACTTGCAAATTCTGTTGATATGCAAGATAGACACCTTTCTACCAAATTTCAAGAAGATCGATTCAGGCAATCGAGATTTATTGACGGGGAAATATACACTGCTCAGACCTCCACCGAGACCTCGCTTCGCTTAGTCTATTAAAAAAATATCATTACCTACAAGTGATAATATTTTTTTACCTTAGAGGTTCGCAGTAACTGCAGATAAAAATGTTGTTATCTACACTTCTGTTCTGCCGCTTCTAATAGCGCACGAAACTCTACAATTTTAGCGACGCTATCCGTGGTACGGCGACTAGTGCCGCCGTGCGACTGAATATTTTTATGAGTTAAAAGTAAACGCCCATTTCTATTAACTCCGCCCGAATTAGAAATTATTTTGATTACGGTCTTGGCCTTAACCAATAATGGAAGTTTCTCAAAACACACCATTAGCTGCTTGGTGACAGATTTCCTACTTGAGTGTGTTAAGTAGCGAGCCAGGCATTCTTCTTCTTATTCCTGCCCTCGCACCATGCGGCGAAGTGTAAGTCCACGGTGGGATTCTAAGTACCTCCTGCGCGGCAATACAAAGGAATACCATACTACTCACGTCAACGTAGATAGGTTGTTGCTGCACATCAGGCGCACAACAGAGCTTTGAAGCATATCTTCACGCTATTCTTAACCGAAAGGTACTAATATACAAGCTTTTAACCAACAAATGTTTTCTCAAAGAGGGTTGGTGTCAGGAACATATAGCCGTCCGTAACCTTTCTTGGGAACGCTTTCGTTGGTAGTATATACCCAGTTACGTTTTAGCTAATAAGGAGGTTAGGATGTTAAAGCACCCATGTTAACCACCCAATGAACAGTAACACTATAATGAGTTCGACTTCAGGATTATATTTACGTAGTAGTGCGTGTTTCATACTTGATATCATTTTGTTCTTCTTATCTAGTTATAAAAGAAAACATTGTAGGTAAGTATGCCTAAAACCATTTTTAAAGCCATATTATTTTCACGATTTTAAGGCTTTAATCTTAGAATAAATGGTCAGTTTAGGGTAATTAGGACAATGCACTTTGACAAAGCGTTAACATACAGAAAAAGCTTTTCGGAATCCCAAAACAGAATGAATATACTTAGGTGTTAATCAGAGATTTGATATTAGTGTTGACAAACAGTCACTTGAACTTTTCAGCAACTTAATCTGCGTTTGACAATGGATTATCAGGTATTTAAAATAATTATATCGCTAATTTGCGGTGCAGAAAATGAGAATTACTAGTGTGAAAAGGATTTCCAGAGAAATCATTACTTTATTATTTCATGTATTTTATTCTATTTTTCCAAAAACATCCAATTTCAATTCAATATTTCATAATTTTGGAGCCAAAAAAAGGTAAAGTGGCCAAACTTTCCATTTTTTTTTTTAATTTCTTTTAAATTTCATGCATAAAAATAATAACTATATATTTAATAGCTATTTGATACATAAATGTAGTTAATTTCACGTGACATGACATGACGTACTCGATAAAGAATTTTATAACATGTAAGCGCAAAGTGCGAGCTAAGCGTCTCCATTTCAGATTCGGCAAAATTGCCTTCGTATGTCTGTCCGGTTCCAGATTTCGGGTTCTTCTCCTCTACAAGTGCCATTTCTCAACCGATTCTCGTGAAATTTTGCGAGCAGGTTCTATAATTACATTTGTTTTCTTTTAAACCAAAATCAGAATTTATTAATTTACGCTACGTCCGTGATTGGGTCACTAGTGGATTGGTAGAAAATAAGTTGTGCCTCACGTACAGACAGATACGAGGGTGATCCTCTACTTTTCTTCATATGCACGGAACCTTAAAATTACAATATATTTTTAACAATTCAGCTACAGTAATCAAAGTATTTGAGCAACTGAACGGCCATTGCATATCTATGGGCCATAGATATGCAATGGCCATAGATATCACCTTTGCTAGCCCCCATGAGTAGCAACAATACTGGCAAGCAGGCAAGCACTGGTCCGTTAGATTACAGAGTGCAATAGAAAATAGATAACTTATAAATATACGTATGAATACTTATAAATTAAAACATGGTTAAATTATGAATATATAATTAATTTATTCGATGCTAGTATTAGACTGGTATTCGATTCTTCGTTATTCCAGAATCTTCTTTATCTGTTAGTCTAGAATGAATGAAAGCATAATATGTACTATGCTATGGACAATGTCTTATTTTACAATTATAATTCCCAAATTAATGTCTTATTTCACAACTTCTCGCAAGGTTTAAAAAAAGATGTTAATTTATTAACTCAATGTGTTAGTAACACCGATATTTTATCTAAATGTATATGCAATAATATTCTATTCCATTACATTAAACCTTCTGATCTCCAGTTTATATCAAAACTATAGCATTCTCAACTAGTTTCAAATTTAACGGTTCGTCTAACTTTGTTATAATAGCCGCAATAAAACAATGATGTACCGCACGTACCACGACGATACTGCTTGTTGACTATTCATTATAGCATCTCACCAAAAGACAAACAATCCTGTTATGTTATTAGATTTCCTGCATAGTTAGAGCGATTCAAATACACGTCCATAATTACATGGTTAATTAATTTACAACTTTGTTATACCTATACCTGAACTTTGTTAATTAACGCTATAAAATAGCGATTGAAATATTCACGTAGTCGGTACAATGTTACGATAAATCACCGAGAATAACCAAGACCGCGTTCTATTTGGAGAGGCGAGTATACTTGTAGGTACGTATCGAACCAAGAGACACAGCTTGTTTGTCCTCGTAGACTAATTAAAAAGTTTGTTCCTAGAACTTCCGGGTGGAAGTGGAAACGAAGTAGGAACGGCGTTGATTTGATGCAGAAATACATTTATGTAGTACTTGCCAATCTGAAAATGCATTTAAAGGTATAACGCGAGTTAGGTTATTTTGCCCGCCCGTCACAAGCATTGGCAGCTCCGAACATGTTCTCCGACCAGAGGTGCAATGCATTTGCTTCACAAATATGTATAATAATTGGTTCTACGTATCAACATGAATGAAATTCAATTGTTTTAATTAATTATCTGTGATGCACATGGATTTACCTTGTGTTTGATTCGTACTGAATTGAAAATTGCTGATTGGTGAAAAAGGCGGTGGATCAAACAGGTATGACACGGAATCCTATCCAACCAATTAAGATTGTATATTTGCTAGAGTTTTGTGAAAATAAAAAGAAGGATTGAGTGGAGGGATAAGTTCATTGATTCAGTCGTGCAGCGCGAGTCGGCGAGCGTCGTATGAATATGTATGGCGTGGACACGATCCTGCGGATAATGGAATCTGCACACGGAAGCAGATCCGATTAGTCCTACCCACAATTAGCGACTTCGTGTAAAAAGATAAAACGTTGGTGTCGTGGCAGTATTTGCTACTATTAATGGTAATAAGAACAAGAAAATATTTTATTAATCCAAAATAGCTTTGTAAAAACGTTTAGCGTTTTTTGCAACAAACGTCAACTATTTAGAGGAATTTAAACGTAAACTACGTATTGGCAAACTACTGGGTAAAATTTATGGTCTTTGTCTGTCTCTCTCTTTCTAACGGCGGCAAAGAGATAGAATGTGAATGTTTTGAATTGTATGGTATGATTAACCCAATCTGAAAAAGATATTCTGGCTGAATAAGATATTCGCTCTGATTTCAGGCAGCAAAATCTACATGTTTGCACTACTGAAGTGAAAAGGTCGCAGGTCAATGGTTCGACCCCAATGCCAGCTTAAGCTTCACCGCATCTTGGAAGGACATTTTGCGAATGCTAGCCACCATCCTCATGTAGAAAACGTGTCACCAAGAATCTGTGTGTTTCGGTAGCAGTCCTTGAGGGCTAATAAAATTACAGGCACATGAAACTTAACAACTTTTAGTCTCAGTGGACGGGCGCAGTGACAAGTGTGTAAGTGTAAGTGAGAGACAAGCCACAAGTGAAAAAAATGCATCTGTTACGGACAGAGGTTACAGTTTAACATCAGGTAGGTCTCGTGCTTGTTTCGTCACAACCACATTAAAATTATTCCATGCGTTTCAATGTTACAAGTCGGTTGAAACTTGTTGTAAAGTAGTAAATTGTTTACCAAGGGAGCAAACAATCATTTTAAAAGCGAGAGTGAGGGATTTTTAAGTAAAATACTGAGTGCAGCGAGGGACTCAAAGTTAATCGAGCTTAAAATAGTTGTTACCGAGGTGGACACACCCTCACTTTCTATGAGAAAATAATAAACAAAGTGCAACTTATGATTACGAATAGTACGTTTATTTATTTAGATATAATTATTACAAATAAGACAAAGCATAGAAATAGAGGCTAATATTTATATTTGAACAATTAGAGAAGTGCATCGTAACAACTTAACCACTACCATCCGTTACAGATATCCATTTATTAACAGCTTCAGAATTAGAAGTTGTTTCAGAAAACGTCGTCTCAGGATGTCGTTTTTGAGATACTATTTGATTTTTTAGGTTGTACAAATATATTAAAAAATGTAGGTATAAGTACACTATATATGTATCCCCATTTTAAATTCAAATCACTTTTAGCCCTGGAGAGATAAAAAGCAATTTTACGAAGAATAAACTAATTATTTTCGAAAAGATGCTATAAAAAAACTCACTCATTTTAGTAATAATTACTGATTAAATGATCGATTTTCACTCACCTACAATACTAGTCACCATCGAAAAAACTTAGTATGGTGTAACTTAAAAACTACTCGACCGATTTTGATGCAATTTATACAGAACTACCTCAGAAGTAGAACCCTTTCAATAAAAAAAGAGTAATCAAAATCCAAGTACATTGTAAGAAGTTATGCGTGTTCATACATAAAAAATAAAAATATACGCTTCGACTTGAGAACATTCTCCTTTTTTTGAATTCAGTTAAAATATCATTTGCAAGCTACTTATTCTTGGTAAGGCTCTCTTTGGACACATGCATTTTCTATTTGGGATGATATTCGATCATTTAAAGCATTGAAGCGATTTGCTACAAAGAGCTCAAGATTGGAAATA
Source organism: Plagodis dolabraria (assembly GCA_963854805.1). Lineage (NCBI taxonomy): Eukaryota > Metazoa > Arthropoda > Insecta > Lepidoptera > Geometridae > Plagodis > Plagodis dolabraria. The sequence goes on from OY978442.1 coordinate 18,132,165, forward strand.
AATAGCCATGTGTACAATAACGACTAGGATCGAAAGTAAGTTAACATATTCCGGGGCGCACTCGCTATGCGACGTAAATATGGGGCATGAACAAAGATTTGTGAATGAGGCTGGAGATGTGCGATAACACAACCCCGGCATAAGCACGTGCGACCGCCCCGTCTGCGACGACACCCCTGCAAGTGCACCGTAAGTATTGTTTACATCCTGATTACATTTATAACAACGTAAACAATCATATTAATACAGCTTTATATCTCATATTGTAGGTATTTAAATAAATAGAGAAGTTTGAAGCGATGATAGCTGAGTGGTTATAGCCATGGACTGCCGTGTCGCAGGCTCATGGTTTGAACCCCACCCATGGTGGGAGGATAATTTGCGAATGCTTACCTGTCTAGCCACCACCCTCAATTAGAGAATCTGTCGCCAAGGACCTAACCGTGTGTTCCGGCAGCAGTCCTTGAGAGTTAGTAAAATTACAGGCACATGAGATTTTTGGGCCGGCAACGCTTTGAGAGTACTAATGGTATTGCAGATGTCTATAAGCGACGGTAGCCACTTAGGCACTTACCAACAGGCGGGCCATATGCTTGTATGCCGATCATCACACTAAAAAAAGGGTCAAGTTTGATAGCTACTGACTTTTTTGACCGTGTGATCTTTCTCGATTAATTTCTAACTCGTTTCGTAAAACACTTTGCTATATACTCCCTGCAAAGGTTTACTAAGTGTTTTTTCTTTCATAATATGAGCCTTGCAATTAAACTGTATTAAAACATACAGCTCGTCACAGCTACACTGACAGATTCACTCATCAAAACCTAGGAATACCACTATTTGATTTCAAATGTTTTAAATATGCTCTTGCTCATGCTTCAAACGTAGGAATCCATATTTGTATGCAATTTTAGTGTGATCTTGTAGTTGTGATATCATTTACCCGATGTAGTGAAGGTAAGAGGAATTATAAGTTAGAAAATTGTTCAACAATTAGGCTGATCCCATCTACATATATTTGGTAGAATAGTATAGAATAATTTGGAGTTTGGGAAAATATGTACATCGTCCCATTTCAGTTCGGAACGAAGTATCAACTTCGTTCCGAACTACGACGATAACTGAAGCTGTGCTGTAACTTGAAGCTGCTTACATACACTTACGGATAAAAAATATTGCTAATTATTGAAATTTCTTAGTAATTATTTTTTTTATTATGTAAGTTAGATAATTTAAATGTTACCACGTGACAAGCACCAGCTTTCGAATATAAGAAATATCATCAAAATCGGCATATCCTGTTAAGAGTTATGAAGGAATACACACAAAAAACAATTAAAAAATAATTTCGTAAAAATTTATAAAATTGATATCGTCCTCCTTTTTTGAAGTCGGTTAAGTACCAAAATATAATTATACTAAGAATGTTGTTAAATACAAAGTACACGAGTGCGAACACGGCCACAGATTACCTACACGGCGCCCAAGCCAGGACGGTCAGAGCGGTGTCAGCGATAGCGTCGGTGTGGGATCGCGCCGGCCGCCACCGGTGCTAAGCCGCTAGCATGCCCTAATAAATTGCGATTTAACTTGTCTCCCGGATAACGCCAACTTTTCCGCGTTTGTTCCGAGTCCGACACTTTTTTCCGCCTCTTCATTTCCTATCTCTTACTTTTGTATTTTCCGTTCTCTCTTCGCCGAGATAAACAGGCGAGAAACGGTGAAAGGGGCTTTACAAATTCAAATTGAACTTATCACACAACTTTTTACATTTGTTTCTGGTCTCGAGTTCGAAGGAAAAGAGCGAAGAGGCATTTAATAGTACAATCTGGGAAAGATTGATGATTTTGTATCACACCTCGCTTCGGGCGGCTCGTAACGAGTCGGCGCGGCGGCGTGGCTCCCGACACTCAGTGCGGGTCGTGCTGCGTCTTATCTGGAATGGGATGCCGCTTTATCTCAAATTACATATTTTACTTGAGACGTTCTCGGAATCACACACATTTCTTTCGTCCTATTAGTGGAGGAGTTTAAAGAAAATTAGACTCGCGCGCCCCCACAGGTGAATACAAATTACGCATTGTCTTAATGGGAAAACAGGTTGCACCATACATAGTTCTATTTTGAATGATACTGGTCTGTTCATGTAACTAGCACACATGGAACATCATGTTTACAAAACATAACTTTGAGGACCACCACTTGTAATTAGCTAATGGTCATTTGGTAGACAACATGACTAACAGCAGTTTCACTCGCAAACATCTTGATGTAAAGGTAAACACCATCAAGTTAATCGAGCAAGGAGCTCACCGTGTGCAGTAAATAGCGTTCGCTTAATTCAAGGGCCATGTGTGGGCACATAACCGCAGCATATTTATCCCATTATGCAGGCACGGCGCGAGGCCGCCGGTGATGCCAGTCACGTCGTCTGAAACGAATCGCATGTGACATTATTTGTGAAGATCGTGCTCTATCTTCGTCGGCGACATGGCTGGGACGTGGAGGGATTACTCACAAAGAAGTACGATTTCAACGGTGCGATAAAGAAAGCGAAAAGTTACTGGCTATATTCTCTGCGGGATTAACGCACGGTTACGCGACCTCGTATTTTTTTTACAAATTTGATATCGGCTTTGATAGTCAGCCTTTTTAGAGAGTTTAGCTTTGGGCTCTGTCACAGCCTAAAAAAGGCGGATAAATCAAGTGAAGGTGAAAGCAATGTGGTTCTTATCGACATTTCTTACACAGTCGTGGTAAATGTGTGTTGAATAAACCGTAATATTTTGCGAACGTATATGTTCAGTCATGCTGCGTTGTCATTGTGCCAACCGGTTAACGCGTGTAGAGTAGAGAATACAAATAACAACGAAGTCTCGTGACACTACATACCGCCATTCCACACTGAATACCTACGGACAATGTTATTATTGCATACTACACAGATACACTGAATTAATTTGAATATCATAACATCATGAACACAACGAGTATTTACTGTTCAAGCTATACTGCATATATACATAGCTACTATATAGCTGTACTTCTAAGTTAAAGAATAGCTGTGGATGTGTTTATTAGTTACATATCTCTAAGCAAATTTATGTTTAATAAAATATATTTAGTAAAACTATAAATTGCTAATTGCGATATTTCATAAATTTAGAAGTTCTTAGTTAATTATTTATGTACATCTGAACGCTTGAGAGTGACACTTTCTAGGGCTATCCCTAGTATAAGCATTTCGTGTCACTTATATTGAAATATGATATGTATTATTGATGAATACGGTGTATACATTTTATTTTAATATTTTTATTTTTGAAATAACTCATGCACTGCGGATTACGTTACAAAATTACAAATTTACTAGAGGAAAAATTATGCGGGATGCCGCACATGATTTTAATTTTTCCTACTATATTTTGTAATATACATTTTATACTGGAAACGATAAGTATCTTGCGGGATAGTGTGTAAAATATCAATCTATATTAAATTAAACTTAAAACTAAATGACGTAGTAAATTGGGATTAAAAGTATCTTGTATCCTAATCGAAGCCATAAGGAATATGTGTACCAAGTTTCAGCCATTTTCAAGGTAAGTGGCAACAAAGACATGTACACTATACCCACAGCCTTACACGCATAAACTATTGTTACATATAAAATAATAATGAGATACATATGTAATTTGATATTATTGGGATGATTTCATTTTAAGGTTTTTTTTTATGCATTTATTAACAAAATACTACGATCTATATACAACACTACAGCTACTACAATAAAAGCATTTATGTGTTAAGGTAATCTATTGCTGTAAAAATATACATACTTAAATCAAACAAACTGTCTTCCGTTGTCCTTAAATTTTTAACATTTTCTCGACTAAATCACAGGGTATATTTTGTACTACCAAATGTCAAACAATTAGTTATGTGTCACGGGCTTCAGGTAAATGACATGTGTAACGTAATAGTGATAGGTGTTTTTCTGGTGAAAACCTCCCGTATCCAATATTATTCAATAGCTTTGTATTCTGTGTTAATATCAAAGTTGATTAAAACAAGTTTTCCTGTCCGCGTTGCAGCCCAGAATAAAACTTGTATATTAGTGGCAGGGTATGTGAGTCAGCGCAATATTAGCGGAGGCAGACGCACGCTGCCTGGGATGTTTCATCGGATAGTTCGAACTGACAGTATCAGAGCTTATGTTATTTCAAAAAGGATGCGCAATGGATCCATAATTATGGCGAAGACTTAAAATGACAAATATCATGTCCACTGTGATATTTACGATCAGCTCGAAAGTCTGAGAGTATGATAAGCAGTTTGATAAGGCGATAGATGAGTCATTAGATCTTATTTGGAAGAAGGTGCTAGGTGTTCATCTTAGTAGGTGCTTAGTACCTAAAAGGAGTTGATATAAAAAGTTGACATTGTATTGCTTGATCAGGAGCAATTTTGAAAGTGATAAGTTCCCGTTCACTGCGTTGTGTTAAACCTAATATATTTCTGACCTAGGCCCGATTCCTTCACAAACCTATTAACGCGTCAGCAGTATTTTGCTCTATATTAACGGTGGCTACCAAAATTTAGTGCTCAGATTTATTGTCATAACTCCAGGAATAACCAGACTCAGTACCAGTATACCCTTCAGATGCAACCTCTGCCCAAATTAGTAGCAAAAGTGAGTTGCGGGAACTTGTAAGTCAACGTGTAAATTAAACATTTTATGGTTTCAAATAAAATAAATGTGTGTGTGTCCATAAGTTGTTTTTTAAGACAACTAAACTTGACTAGACTAACTAGACACAAAAATTGATTAACGGAAATCTTAGAGCTTTAATCATATAATTTTTTTTCTATCGACAGAAATATATGGTATCGTATTATCGGATCAGGGATAGTATTTTTCATATCTCTTAGAATATTATAAGAGTATTTTATTCATATCTGTATACTTTTTCTAAAAAACATTTTCTAAATTTGCCTTTTTGATAGTAATTTCACCTTATTATACGTACCTAAATAAGAAGCCACAGCAGCTTACTCATTCTACCGTCAAGATATATTACGTATTCTAAATGTTTTTTATCTGCCGTTGAATAAAAAAAAAAAGTTGTTACTTTACTGTGAAAGATAATACGAATGTATACATTTTCGTTAACATTTATTTAGTATTTAGACTAGATAGAGAGAATCTTAAGTACTGTTTTAGAGGCTCCTGCTTGGTATTCCTCACGCGTTGCCCCCGTCCGGTGACTGCCTCGCGCCTTTGCTAACATTAGCGCTGGCACTGCAACCTACACCAGACACCACACCACACGTGGCTAAAATACCATAAACCTCAAAATCAAGATCCCTTATAACAAACTATTCTGTTTCAATACAAGGGTGCGCACAATATTTTTTCACCTTACCAATTTTGAAACAAAGTTTTAAAGCAGATTGCCAAAAACCGCCAAACTTTACGCAATAACACTGTGCTTTGAATTGTAATCACCACATAAAAGGCTCCCCAAATTGATATATTGTTAGACAATATCGATAAAATGCAATGTGTATTGTCTGTCTGGGGTAGCAATTATGCCAAAATATCCATTCATTTTTCCGGCGGCCGTGGCCCGCGGCGCGCTCAACCATGCGTGATTTTGTTTCTGCACGTTTGTTCAATGTCTGTACGTTATATTGTGGTTATTTTTATCACTCCTAAAGCCATTTGCACTGAAATAAAACAGTTGCACTTTGATCGGCATTCTAGGCCAGGACTAATTGCACAGTAGCTATAATTTGCAATACCGCATGTTTACTTAAATTACCTCTATTGACGTCAAAAAATATTTGTCTGACGTGTCAATACAGTAACGATTAATAGTGTTTGCTGTAAATGCGGGGACGTAAATCGATGTTCGTGGAACTCGGGTGCGATAAAAAGATTGCACGGTTCAATAGATTCAATAGAGCAGATCCCTAAGTCCCAAATTAAATCATGAAACATCTTTGCACCTGGTGGAAGCCCCGTGAGGCGCGTTTGCCGTTCCTCGCACGCTCGCTTCACTCTTGACGATTCGCTTTCATTATTCTTCCTTTGATTTTTATTAAAACTACGTTTGGAGCTTCGTTTTTCCTGTTTCGTTTCACCTGAGGTTTAGATTTTCTGACGTAAAATGAGATTCCAAATGTTTTGTTAATCTTTTTTTTCCAATTCTTAGATCGTTATTTTGCTAAATAAACATTGAAAAAAAAGGTAAAGCTGCAAGTCAGTGAAGTTGAGTGTTAAGGATTTAGTGGCAATTCGTTGGAAGGGACCGCTATCTCCATCTGTCCATCGGATGTGAGAAAAAGCTGTGGCTTTACAGGGCCGGGACAAATTCGTTCTGATTCAGTCACGTACCGGCGAGATGGGCCTCTTAGCAGATTTGGTAAGCGTATGTTTAGATTTGGCCGAGCTGTTTATTGAATGGGATTGCTAGTAGTTGTTTATTTGCTATAAGTTTATTTTTCCTATAAGGTGGAAAGTCAGTCTGTGGGGGGAAGTGAAATATAATGAAAATAACAGTTTCATAGTGCTTTTAGCTATGTTTGATAACTAATAAACATAGTCACAGTATTCGTGAGTACTACTAGAATTATTTTAAAAAGTTATTGAACACCTTGATTACTTCGTGAGCCGTCATCAATAGATTTAGGTTTTTCTTTCCGGGAATTTAATAAATAAATAATAACAAATATTATAATAATATTACCGTAAAAAAATATATAGAGGCTGACTACTTAAATTTTGTATTGTTAAATTATTGACTTGTCACTTTTATATTTTTTTTTAATATATTGAAAGTTACAGTTTCATAGTGCTTTTAGCATTTAGAATGATGGATATTTTTGTCATTTTGTTTTTTTGTTATATATATATACATCTATATGTATATCTATATTACACTCTAAGTATATGGTTATTAATATTTCAATAAATAAGAAAAATATGATTTTAAACATATTTTTCAAGTTTGATGTCTAAAGGCTAATTATTATAAAAACCAACGCCAGTGTGAAATGCGCTGTCATCCGGAGACATGTGCTACATGCACATGAGGCAACTTGATTTCATCGACACTCATACATTTTAAACCAGAACACTTTAAACGGAGAAAATTATGTATGGTGGCAGTGCGTCCCCAGACGGACTCGTTCAAAAAGAGTAGCAAAATATACATCGTAAATAGAATACTGGTAGTCCTGTACGATACGTCACATGGCAGTTACGTCATTCAGCGCGTAATTGCTACGCACAGCTGACGCCATGTCTACATGCACTACGAACGCTACGGCGTAGAGATGATAACGTAGCAACTAGCCAGTTAGATGTAGATATATGAAAATTTTACTTCCGAAACAAGAACATATTAACAGCGTATTTCTAAACGAATTTTGTGATATAATGTATTTTTTTTTTCTTTTAGATGTTAAAATGAGTTAACTCTCACTTTTCCTGGTAATCTTACAAATATTATAAGAAAACCTTCTCTTTATCTCTATACTATTTATTTCATATATTTTTGTAAAAATTTTATAATTGGTCGATTCAATGCTCGTATTTGCACCATTATACATATTCTAATTGGTTGTAATCCTGTCTGAGAAATGTGGTATATGTTTGATGTAATGATGTATTGATTGCGGCTTATGTTAGGAAATACGCGCAAATTCTGTCATATACTTAAATTGGTACAAATGCACTCTAAAAAATGTCAAATAACATTATTTTCTGCACAAAGTTCACAATTTAAGTAATATTGTGTTGTTACGAGTAACAAGAACGATTGTGTGAAGCACTTTATGGCTGTATTGTTCGTGTGGAGGGCCTCGCGTCGCGTCTTCTCGGTGCATTACCGTCGGAACTTCGGCAAACACTCGTTATAACTTCCACCGCCATCGGTCACCAAACCTCATACAGACTTGATTTCTTAAAGACTATGATAAAAATTGAGGCTAAAATAATTACGTTTGTTTGCCTTCCTATTATATCATTATAGTATTCACATGATATTATTAAATTTCATTCTTCATCATAGAAAAAAGGAGGCACAAACCATGTGATAATAATATATTATTTTTTTATAATTATTAGAATAGAAAATGTTTCAGGGATACTTTTTCTCAGAAGGGGTAAGCAAAAGTATATAAACCTTTTTCACCAGGTGTTCTTGTCAAAAATCAAACATAATTTGTCTGACTTGGCAATCGAACCAAGGTCAATACTGAAAATTCTTGAATTCATAATATTCTACAGTTTATACGATTTGAATTTATTCTATAGTATTATATGCAAATAAAATTAATTAATATTAAACTAGAACCAAACAAATCGAAAAACATTTTCTACGTTATTATGTAGTCATACATAATATATTAATATATTAGAAAAACATTTAAAATCTAACAATATATCTAGTGACTATTCCATCTAATTTGCCTGCTAATATGGCGACGTGGCGTAATAAACGCTATGCTATTAGGCTATAACTGGAAACAATTACGACGCGTTTCACGTCTACACGAAGCGTCATGCGGAGGTCTTGAATCTTCGAACATTCGACCGAGCTCCTTGTAGCAGGAATATTAAACCAAATTATCACTAATGTGAAAATGTTTCAATTTTTAATATATTCATTAAATGTTTTGTCAATTAAAAAAAATCACAGAGTGCCTAACACCTAAATGTATTAATCACTTTTAAACTATTAAACGTGGGTCATATATTTCCAATAATTCTCATCACAACTCAAAATTATTTTCTGTTTGCAAAATACAACTACTACCAAAAGAGTCTTTTGAAAACTTCATTGAGAAAAATACTGGCCATTAAAAAACCAAACGTATGAATGTTTTCTCCAGCAACTTACAAGCGGAGATAATTAAGGAGCATGAAACCATTTTGAATATTTTATGAATGAGCATTCCATATGTATGAGACGTGGCTACTGTACGGATATCATCTGAATTTACATCCTTAATGAATATATTTATGGAGCCACTTAACACTTTGACTGGATACAGTATATGCTTAGATTATAACTATTACCAGCTCACATCATTAAAGTTTCAAACAAGATTGTTCTTGTTTATCACAATATACAGGGTTATTGGTAATATGCTAACAACCTCTTAGGGTTGACATCTGCTATATTTTGAGATACTTTTTTTTTGTATTGTTTTTTTTATTGTGTTTTAATGCCTACTCCGAGCCAAGAGCGTTCACCGCGATAACACTGGACTTCGCCTTGCTCCCTTTGAATAGAGTTTTTAATATTTACGTCGAGCAAAGTAATGAAACATATGAAATAATACATTACAGGCACAAGAGACTTTTAACATAAGATGGACCTCGTACTTATTCCGCCAAAAACACATACAATTTTATCTCAAAATATTTGTTATGACTAGCAGATGTCAACCCTAAGAGGTTGTTAGCATATTACCAATAACCCTGTAATAAATAATAACTAAAGAAAAAAAAAAAAAAAAAAAAAAAAAGTAATAACTAGAGAATTGAATTAGTGTATATTCATTAAATCAATAATAAGCTGTGATTATGTTCTTATGTATATGTAATACAACAAAAATAGAATCTATAATATTATTTTGTGAAGAAAAAGATTTTTCCAGCGACACGTGTTAACGAGGATGTTGATCTCGCTAGTAAACAACCTTTACTACTTAAGTTTCAGTCTAGATATTAACTTGTTAGAATAGGTTGCTTTTCCCTATTTGCAGCCCATAATTCGATCAGTCAACAAAAAACAAAAGCACAACAGCAGTTTTACGTCAGAGCGCGGTACATTGCGCGTGTAATTGGCGCGCGTGCGATGCCACGTTGCCATTAATCTCGCGCGCTCTCGATGAAACGCAAGTCATCACATAGCGTACACCCCGCCGCCTGAGGCACCGCGGAATGTGCACTGTCGCTCGCCAAATTATATTGGACGATTATTCAAATTAGCTGAGAACACAAAAGCAGCATCTGGCAGCTTACTTGTAGCGAAATGACTGCTGGAACATCTAGGTAATTCTCCTTTTTTTGGAAGATAATGTTAAAATATTGGAGATCGCCTCTTTAACTATATAAGAATATGAATTTGTGTAAAAATACCTGTGTGGAAAATCCTGAGAAGCTAGTCCGCGAAACATCGGTGTGGTAGTAATGGAAGGTGACATGTAAAGGTAGGTGCGATAGTCGTCGGCCGACAGCCGGCACTCGGCCGCTACTCCCGACCCAACTCGCAGCGCATTCGAGACAAATTCAATTTGCGCGAACGCCGACGACGAGCCAGTTTGCGCTTCTAACTAGCTGAGACGTGAATGCTGCCACGCTTGTCTGTATATTATATCTATCTAACGATTTCAGTTTCCTGCACTTTCTGTATAAGAATCTACTTTCTCATTTACTTTAAAAAGTAAACGAGGAAAACATTTAAATCTTAAGATTGAATTTGAAAAGTGAAAAATAATCAAATTTATAGTATGACTGTTGTTATAATTTCTAAATGAACAGAATCCGAGCTTTTAAATCCCAATAATAAGCCATAGTTTTCAATCAAGATCCAGGGGGGCGCACGAGAGCCAGAGCAAAGTTGCTATTAAGCAAGCGAGAGAAAACACATTTGTCTTGTCCGGGACCGTTAGCGTATATTACGTTGGCTGAGACATCGCCCGCTGCGTGCTCTTACTCGCTTTCTGTACGTTAAGTTGCGCGTTATTCATCGTTAAGTTAAAATTAGCTCAATCATGGCAAGAAACGAAAAATAACTAAGCCGCAATCAAACATGCGTTCAAGATATCGAAAACATTATTTAATATCGTTTGACTTTTCACATGAAGTGTCTCATACCTCCGCAGCTTATTAGTGTCTTTTCAATAGTTAAGTTAGGAAAAACATGAAGACTTTAACACTATCTTGGAAAAGTTTTATGTTTACAATCTCGCATCTGGAACTCTTGCTAGCTATTAACAACAAACTATTTACAATAATAAACTGTTCAGCGTGCACAAATATTACTTACTTCAGTTTAAGTACTAAGTACTTAAATTTTGTTACGTTTTGTTGGCATTATGCTATGCTGAGATTGAGACAGCATCTTGTGTAGCATCGTATGATGTTTGTATGTTGTTTTTATCGTCGCTAATGTGGAACATCTAGGTAATTATTATGCCTATACATGGCTGCGGTTTTATGTCACAAAGAGATAATTATAATATAATAATTGACAAGAGTATCCGAATTTGAAACAAAAAACAGTTGTTGTTTTATTTTTCGGTCGTCATTTAAATGTGCATACAAACTCTGAAATTTAAATTTAATGCAGTAAGTTAACTGTATTAACTTGTTTCATTTTCTCGCTGTGTTTTATGTTATTGTAATTATTTGTAATCCTCAATCTGCGGTAAGTATTAGCGGTAACTATTTGTGCCAAAAATATGTAACAATAAGCAATATAGACAATAACACAAATTAACCTACTTCCTTAGTTCATAACCTAATATAGTCTAGAGACAATAAATCCAAGGCCTGAACAGATCGAACCCGCCGCATTAGACTAGAAACACACCACTTACACAAGCGCGGCAGTTATGACTAAGTCCCTGGCGCCACGTAGTCTACACACTTTTGTCCCCTCTAAATCTTATAGTAACACCGTGTCATAATGCAAGCACGACGCAAACATGTCTATGCGCGCCAAGCTTGTTAAGTGGTTTGGAAGAAAAACATCAGAAAAACTTTTTTATTGTCGTAAGCCATTTAAGGCATATTTCTTTTGTATAGGTGAGCTCCATTTGTACGTTACGAACTCGAGCATGTAATAATGAACTATCTCTTTGTGTCAGTATTTTCATGGAGACGGGTTATTTTTATATTTTGCCATATGATTCAGTAAAATGGAGTAATCATTGTGTCACTAGGTTAGACTACATAGTAAGAGAAGTAATATTATACTAACGATTGGTTTTAATATATATTGTTTGTATGATGCCAGATATATTTAAATGAAAGTGTTTATAAAATAATCTTCACACATTTCATTAACGCCAAGGTGTGTTTCGATGTTTGTTGTTGTTATTATGTCATTTTTTTCAGGCAGCTATGAGGCAAGGCAACAGATCAATATAACTATTGGCACTTTGACAGAGTCACAGTTAAACCGAACCCCGTGGCTGAATGTAATACTAATAATGTAAGGCACTATAAGATCTAAATTATCAACATGATGCCAGATGTACAAAAATCAAACAAAATGTCCGTATACGTACACTAGACGTACAAAATTAAAAAAATAAATTGTTTATATCAGCATGTAAAAGGTTACCATAATTATTCCACCGAAAAAAATATAATGATAGGTACTTACTGTTCACATTTTATTTATTCTTCCATGCCTAGTTTATAATACGTAATATAGTAAGGGGGTTTAGTTTGAATATATAATTATTAGTGGGCTTAATTTAGAAGGAAATTGTTTAAGGAGATATACCTTAGGTTCCATAATATATCTTAAAATCAGTTATCGTAAAATTAGCTCGACAAGTTTGGTATACAAAGTAACGTTAAGTTTAAAGAGTTTAAACTATTTCTAGATATGCTTTTCATGTTATTTTGTGAAAGCAGATAGGTATTAATGTCAAGTCCAATTCTAATTTAGCTCTAGTATTCACATTAAGTTGATGCTGGATCGATTGAGAGACGGGGCACCTGATTGATGTACTTGTATTTAGATATTCATCTCATGCAGTCTAAGGCAAATGTTAGTATCATTTGTCTTTAAGTTTTTTATTGCTGTTAAGAAATTCTTAGACCACTTTTCTACTCATATTAAGTAAGGTAGACAAAATTCCTGCTCCCCACATTATAGAAATTTAGATATATATTTAATATTTTTCAAGGTTTCTAAAACACAGCAAGGTAGCTAAAATTTCACATCACCCCACATGCTAAGGTACAAGCATATACCTAATTTGTTGTACTCTGGACTAGAAGGACGAAGAAGGGTAAAAATTTTTTTATTGAGTATAGCATAAAAATATTTCTATCGACAAAAATAAAAAAATAATACTTCGCAAAAATCTCGGATTATCAAAATCAACGTAATAAGAATATATTAGGTTGTGTTAAAAATACAATTTAATATGTATTTTGTTACGAAGTCTATTTTTAAAACTAGACTAGTTACAAGCTGGAATTTCTTTAAATTATGTACGATACCTATTCTCTGTTTAGCTACGCACGATTAAAATGTTTTATGTAGTTTTTAAGCAAGCACCACTGATCATTTATCTTGGCTAGTTTGTTATGATGCGGAAATCTAATAGATTGTGGTCCGAATTGCACTTGGCCAGCTTTTTCAATAAAAATGCCGTGAAATACTAAAGTGTTTGATTATATTTTGCTAAACAGCACACCTAAAAGTTTGAAAGGGGTAGTTTTAATACATTGGTGTTTCCGGATAAGGCAAGTCGATAAAACTTTACGACTCTCAAATACTCGTAAAAGGATCAACGCATAAAGAGACGCACTTCAAATTCCTCGGTTACGTTTATAGTGAAACGTTGCTATTATGCCCCAAATAAGATTATTTTTAATTGAAGACATTCTGTATTGTTTGATGGAAAAACTCTTACAAGTATTTTAAACAAGTACGGCACACATATTACACATTAGTTATAGCACACATTAGTTAACTCTTTATTAAATGAGTAAATATTTATTCAATATTGTATTTATTGGAATTTCGTTGTAGCCAATCTTTAATTATTTTCTCATAGGTTATTTCAGAAGCTTCCCTGTTAATATATCATGTTACTAAGAAAATAGTTATACATATACAGTGAGCTACAGTTATATTAAAATAAGCATCAGTTCGCCAAAATAATGTCAACATTTGCGCATATATATTTATGAGCATTTACGCTTTCCTAAAATTTCTTTCAGAATAAAATGTACTCGACAATATTTATGGATTATTAATATATAAAACATATTATATGACGCCTGTATTACCCAGAGAAGAAGGCTACTTGAGGCATATTTTGGTCCCAAGTTATAGGAGGCGAGCTTAATGTCGCACATTTACAAACCGGAGACTTTTACATTGAAACAAATTAACAGTTCAAACAGTTATTAGGTTAGAAAATCTCAGTTACCCGGGGATAGAACCAAGGAACTTGAGATATAAAAAAGTCGCGCTTTTACACATAATTAAATAAGGTGGTACGTTTAATTTGACAACAACAAGCGTATGTCCTTTCCGAAAGCAGCATAAGACTGACTGAACTGAATAAAAAAGAAAAACTGCCGCTACTTAGATGCTCCGCGCCCCCGTCCGTATACTGGCTGAACCTTGCTCCGCACGACGAATATTTTTGTGGGGACATCATAATAATAGCTCTGTATTACTTCAGGAGAAATTCCAAGAAGTTTATAACTCGAGATGAGTTTCGTGTTCCTTGTCATAAATAATAAAGCGGTCGACTACAACGCTGTGCAGATTTTAAGTGAAGTAAAAATTCAAGAAATAATTTTTCATTTTCGTGTCCCCCTGTCAAAAGGACATTGTTGAAGTTTCGTAAAATTAATGAAGATTTTTTGGACAATGAACGAAGACGTAAAATAACACTTTATGAACCGACCTACTTCTCTAATTTAAAATCAGTAATGTTAAGTTGTAGTAATAATAATAATACTTTATTCAGTAATAAAGAGATACATTAGTTTTACATTGTTGAAAGCATCTTTTAAGTAATACTTGTGCTAGGTGTTTTCGCTCTTTCACAATCGTTTCAAAAAGTAGTAATAAAAGACAAAAATATTTTAAAAAGGCACTATAATTAACTGTTCATTAGTTATATATACATTGAGAATTAATCAGACTAACATAACATCACTAGTAACAAATCGAATAATAAAATTTACTTTAGCCCCAAAACTTTCCTACAGTAGAGGTATCTGTCTACAAAGGCATCCATCGTTTTGAAACAATAGAACAAAGAAGTAGGTTCATCGTACATTACCAATCAATCTGATATCATAAATTTTGCTTAACGCTCAAACTACTCCGAAGACGACGGACGAAGGCACTATTCTCTCCTTGCTGTCTACAGATTCTACTTAAGTTAATGGATAAGTTGCGAAGGCACCGAGTTTACTTTGTGTTTTCAGGTAGACGAACTTGATCGAGAAGTTTTCTACGTTAATTTGAACAAGGCAGGCGTTACAAAACTGTCCGTAGTTTTAGAAACAAAGTTTACATTTTCTTTGATTGTTCATTCTCAAATTATGTTAGGTAGCCATGTTTATCTTTGTGTCTTTTTGTTTTTCTTTATTTTTTAACTGACTTTAAAAATAGAAGGATGTTATCAATTCCAATGTTTTTCTTGTGTGTGTTACCTTATACACCCCGTGGGGTGCCTGGTTAGAATTTCACCCCCATTTCTGCCTGTAGGTGTCGTAAGGGGCGAGTAAAGTAAAAAATATTATAAATCGGAAGGTGGGCAGCAGCGCCTTCTGTGGAACTGATTATCTTAAACTACGATCCCCAAGACGCCTGCTAAGCTGGGGATTATGGCAAACCCCCCCTAAATGGAGTAGGCTGTGTTCAGCAGTGGAAAATCCGGCTGATACAGTACAGTACAGTTACTTCATAACTTTTTACAGGGTAATTTAGATGATTATTTTATATTCAAAAGCTTATCATATGGTTTCATTTTAATTTAAATTTGAATGAGATCTGACGTGAATTATTTTAGCTATCCCTTATCATGCGTATTTAATTGGCTTCGACTACATTAATGTTGTTCTCATTTTCACTTGTGGAAGAAAAATGAACAAAAATACTGCGTATACGATGGTTTAATTTATATATTTTAGTGCATTTTTTGCTTTAGAATATTTTCTGTTTGAAGTCGGTTTAGTTTTAAATTTTATATAATGCACATAAGCTAGCTTTTGATTAATACGACGTGACAATCTCACTAGTAGGTAAGTGATGATGTGGTCGAAGATGTTTACCAGGCTTAGCCTGGAATGGAAGGCTTTCAAGGACAGCTGCCGGAACACACATAACATTAATTAACCTAAAATATTTTTGTTTAATGGGTAAGATATGAAATTAAATTAATTTGTATAAAATAAAAAATGTGATGGTAATATTACAGTACACATATTGAGCTAAAGCTTAATTTTGACTTGGTCGTGTCCTTGAATTCAGAGCCAATGACGATCGGAGCGTTTTAGGGTTATCACTATGGGGTATTATGAAAATTTTATCATATTGCGGTTGTTAATCACATATAAAGCAGTAGTACTGTTGAACACGACTACTCTAGAAGAAGGGTTATGTTTTCGAGGGTACATATGTATACTGTCTATGTATGGCACTTTCTTTGGTACGCATTGATTAACGGCTTGATGGATTTTGACATAATAGGAGATGTTGTTGGATTGGTCTTAATTGTGGCAAGTACATTGGCCACTTTTTTTACCCGACTATAACAGAAGTAGGATAATGTTATTTTTACTGTTGGACTCTTCTTGATTGTGGGTGTAGTGAAATCGGTCACTCTTTCTTTTACCCGAGGTGCCAGAAATGGGGTACAATTATTTTTTTCCTTTTTCACATAACACTATCAAAACCGACGGGTAAGAGATATAAAAATATATAAAATATCATACTATAAACACGCATACGCTGGCACCAGACATTTTGATTTTATGACAATAATAATAATAATAATTATATTATAATAATAAATAATTTAAAATACATCAAACTTTGACCATAAACACGTCCTTAATACTTCTACGATTGCTACCGACCGTTCAGCCGTGGCTGATAAGCAACATTTCAACAAAAAATATCATATAATTAGTTATTTCATGATTTTATCGTTTATAACCTTGACATTTGACATAACCTATCGAAAAATAAAAAATAATTAATATTGGTTCACAATTGACGCTGATAACGTATAAAAAACCGACGAATCGATAACCTTCTTTTTTGAAATTGGCAGCGATATTGCGTTTAATACATCTACAAATAAAACTGCTGAATTTACCTTATTTTTGTTCGGTTAATAACATCGAAAACATTTCATGGCTTTTTTTTTGTGGAAGGGCACTGCGAATTTCCGCCTGGATAGCGACCACCCACAAGTAGAAAATCTGTCACCATGCACTTAACGGTGTGTTCCGGCAGCAGTCTTTGAGAGCCAGCAATTCTAGGTTAAGCCTGTTAGCACCTTGGCCCACATCATCACTTACCATCAGTTGAGATTGTGGTCAAAGGCTTACCTATCAGTTAAAAAAAGAAATGGTTGCCAGTGCGCGCAACATACCTATACACAAAATAATCTTAATCTAAGAAATTGATAACCTTATTTTTTTTGTTGTTAAAATCATTCAATTATGCGATATCGCATAACATATTAATAAAAAAATTATGAATCTGCCGAATCGATAACTTTTATTTTTTGATGTCGGTAAAAAGACCATCAACATCGATATAGACCGGAAATATAACGAGTAACATTCACTCAAAAAAATTAAAACACACATCACACAGTATTAATACGGCGCGCGGGACTCTACAGGATGTCCCAGAACTCAACGTCAAGCGGGCACGGGGTGTGAGGGGGAGTAACACCAGTCCCGGGAAAAATTAAAAAAACAATCCCTAATGGATATTTAAATTTTAACTGACAAATTTATAAAAATTCGGAAAATCAATACCTTTATCTAATCTAATTTATTACATGTTCAAATTGTTTTCCACCTTCACGAATGCAGGCTCTGCACCTTTTCTAGAACGTTCTCTTAATTATCCTTAAATAACTAGCCGAATTTACAAACAAGCATTGTACTGAAGTAAAGTATTGACTAAAGTTTTTGATTTTGAATAAGGTGATATTTAGAAAAAAAAAATCTAACAGCTGCTGTAGCTAGAAAAAAAGGTAGTGCTATACTATTCCAAAATCTTAGCTAAATGGGCCATCTTTTGAAGTAACTTGCCGAGGGTAGTCCTATAGTTTTTTTTTTTATGAAGAGTCAAAGTTCCGCTATATTATTTTTTCAATTGCAAGTCAAGGAAAATATGCAAATTTTAACAAACCTAGCAATCTTTTATGCTTGATTTGTGACTGCAATTCCTTAGTAAGTTTATTAAGGGTCACGTTAGTGAAAAAATCACCGTAAAATTGTGTAATTTGTGGGCAAAGTACCAAGAAATATGGTTAAAGGTATTGATTTTCCGATTTTTTATAAATTTGTCAGTTAAAATTTAAATATCCAATAGGGGTTTTTTTTCCCGTGACTGGTGTGACCCTCCCTCACACCCCGTGCCCGCTTGACGTTGAGTTCTGGGACACCCTGTATACTGTCTAGCTAGCCGTATCCTGAAGTACCTTTGCGTTCGGGTGAAAGGGCGCTTGTTTGATTGCGTCACTCTATTCAACCATTTGTTTGAATTCAAACTACTTTAGCTCCACATGTCTACTAGGTAATAACGCAATTGCGACAAAACTCGCGATTTCTTCAAACTAATCAGTTTGAGATTTTCATAAGGTGCGGCATTACAGATTAGTGTAATAGTTATTGGGTCAGGGTAATTACAGCGAGATGACGTCATATCAACGGGGATATGATTTGAATATGAAGTCTGCTAACCTATGTCTGGACTAACAGCAAAGAGTAGAGTTTAAAAAATTAAAAATAATTCAGTTTAAATATATTAGTAAAGTATTTTCGTTATTTTTAGTTGTATCCACGAGTCAAAGTATTTATTATCGGAAGAAAATAATGGCATTGGCATTCTTTAAAAACCTTTCTTAATATTTTAAGAGTTGCTTTAAAGTATTATTCGTATAGTTTACACTCTTGTATATTATTGTACAAGTCCGCTTTTCAAGATTCAAGATTTTTGAAGACATCTCGTTTCCTGTGCTTCCTACGCTTTCACAGTACATAATATAATAAACTTGTACTTATATAGGAAAGTTTTCTACACATTTCCGGTAACTTCATTCAGTATATTCATTTGTCCTTGATCCTGACATAAATTAAGGTGATTAAATTTTTAATAGCAAAACTGTGTCATTCCAACTAAATTATTCGCACCTGGGTGTATTTAGGTACACTTATGCCTACCTCTTCAGCGTTATAGATGCTGGTTGTTTAGGATGACATTTCGTTTTTTTAACAGTCCCCTTCTTCCTTATGCGATTCGTTCAACGACGTAACAAATTTCGTCAGAATTACAACTTATTTTCAAAAAAGTAACTCGGCCAGAACTTTTGCCGCCTGAAGAATTATGAAGATTAGCATAACAAAGTAAGCTGGAACTGTATTCACAGACTGTGTTGCCTTTTGCTGTTTAGAAATCTCAGCATATTTATATCTTTCACGGAGTTAAAGAGGCTGTTTTGTGTATTAAATGGGCACTAAGGATGAGTTAGACCATAGAGATATAAATTGCTTTCTCTTTTCTGTGAGTTAACCGAACAAAATATTTATCTGACATAAGTCTTAAGTATCTTATTCCAATAAATTTAACCTACGAATATATATAAATTTAACAGAATTCCAACTTTCAAGAAAGAGATGTGAAAAGTACTTGAGTTGATGAATAGATATGGATTATGTGAATTTATCATTTAGAGGTGCTAAGAAGAGGTGAAGCGCTCGTAGCGAAGTTTGCTTAGCCAATCAGCAAAGTTAAGCAACGTCGGCCTCGGTCATGATTTGGATGGGTGGCCGCTGGTGACATTACTACTGAGCGCTTCCGTGATTCGGAGGGCACGTTAAGCCGTCGGTCCCGGTTGTTGTCATAGGATGGCAGTCGTTATGGCATGATGGCAGGGCATTTTACCTACCACCCTCAAGTAGAAAATCTGTCGCCAAGCACCTAACGGTGTGTTCCGGCAGATATCCTTGAAAACTAGTAATTCTAGGTTAGCCTGAACAACATCTTCGACCACATGATCACTTACCATCAGGTGAGATAGTGGTCAAAGGCTAACCTATCAGCCATAAATAAAAAAAAACTTCAAACTTCAAAATTAGAAAAACATCAAATAGACAGATTTCAAAAATATTTGTGTCGGACAAGAACTATATGATAAGTGATGACGAGGATGTAAATATAGTAAGCAGGTGCCACAATGTAGGTTCCTATAGTCGTCTGGACAAGTACAAGAAATTGCCTACGATCATCTCTTTGGTTATTAAGATAATCGAATCAAGAATTAAAAAAAATATATGAACAGATCTGACATTTTACGTTTTGAAAAAGAAACAAAAAACTTACTTTTAACGAACTTTGTTAAGCCGGTAACATGCTGATTTAAACACTCTACTTTCACAGTTTCATCTTGTCAACTTACACAACTTTTTTCATAAGTATCGATACAGGATTGATTGTATCATTCACCTCCAATAATGCTGCATTGGCTATGGACTGCCGCGCAGCAGGTCCATTGTTCTTGGGCTTGAGCTTCACCGCGTGGTGGAAGGACATTTTGCGAATGCCCACCTGGCTAGCGACCACCCTCAAATAGAAAATCTGTTGCCAAGCACCTAACGGTGTGTTCCGGCAGTAGTTCTTGAGAGACAGTGAAATTACAGGCACTGAGACTTAACAACTACGTCTCAAGCTGACGGGCGCAGCGCAATTCGTGACTGTGACGAAATGCATCTGTTATAGGCAGAGGTTAGTCCGCTTAACATCAGGTGGGCCTCGAGCTTGCTCCGTCATATTAACATAAAAAAGTGTAATTGAGAAACTGCCTGTCCAAAGTCTCAATTTTTTATACATTATATATTTAAAATGAAATTTAATCTACATAAAATGGGTATCTACTGAAAATAATCGTAATATATCCATAGAGCGACGAATAAGGCCACGTTTTAGTTTTTCAAGTCAGACTTTTAAGAGATGCTTTTATTTAGTAACAAATGCTTGTTAACTAAATAAAAGCAAAATAAGTATAGATATGACACGCTCGCATCTAAGTGGACGATGCAACTTGTAGGAGTACTAACTTTTGTTCGTTGCCAATCACGGTAATGGAGCTTATTTCATTTCATGTCTAACTCACGACGTACGAAAGCTCTGTACGGATGGCTATATTTGTTGCCTATGTATTGAGAATAAAGCATCTGTCTCTATCATATAACTACTTACTAGATTATGATAAAAACTGCAGGAGTAAGATATTCTTTAGGCTTGTAGAGAGGTAAGTTCAGATGCACTCTTAGTATAGTAAGTATAGAGTTTTTATCCACGATTATTATGTAGGGTATGTAGGTACTATTTAACTAGTATTAACTGAAAAGCAAAGAATATACTACTCTCCACCGAAATGATCAGATTCCCAGAAAATAGATATTTTGCTACATACTTCCAAAAATGGTCTCTCAAAAAAAGAGAAAAGTAGTAATTAAACAACTTTAAACGGTTTGCCCGTGGGGTGCCGGGTTTGATTTGCACCTCCCCATTTCATCCCGTGTGGTGTCGTTAAATTCGACTAAGGGAAAAATACTATTAGAAGGTGGGCAGCGCCTTCTTAAGAACTATGCTATCTGGCACTGCGATCCCCAAGCCGCCTGCCAAGCGTGGGGATTAAGGCAAATACCTAACCTAATAACTACATAGCGGAGGCTGTGTTCAGCAGTGGACGATCCGGCTGATACAAACGGTTTAAAGCTGTTTAATTACTATGTGTAACAATCGCGAAAACCTCAAAGAAAAGTAGATCAGTAGGTGCGTCGCGTTTGTTTTCAGTATCACAACAGTGACACTGAACCGGAATATCCACTGTCAAACAAGGTATCACCATCGAGAGGGAACTCCAATAATGGATTGTGGTTGGTAGGCGTCTTGGGGATCCCAGTAGAAGTTGTCATTTCCTCAGAATGCGCTTCTTCCCACCTCCCATTATTATTCCCTTAGTCACCACTTACGGCATCCACGGGAAGAAAAAGAGGGGTGACATTCGAACCCGGCACCCCTCATATTAATATTATTTCATAATTTTAAAAAATACTCGCATAACAAACATACAAAAAAAACCTTACGATTCCAAGAGATATAAAAAATAAATGGCTAATAGAGGGATTCGAACCCGCCACTACTGGTCTCTCTCGATTTACCACTAAGCTATAGTAGCACCCGCCCGTAACCTCATTATTGTATATATTATGTTAGTTTAAATCTAATAAATAAGCTGATAAAAGCGCCATCTTCAAGCAGCATTGGCACTGTTTATTTTTCCATCTGAGGACTTTTAATTTTCTCTTTATGAAAATGATTATATAAATAAATGTAATACAAAAAGTTGGCCAAGTGCGATTCAGACTCGCGCACGAAGGGTTCCATACCATTAGCTATACAACATTAGACTTCATATGTTAACGTTTTATTGTATTAACGTGCGCGAGTCCGACTCGCACTTGGCCAACTTTTTGTATTTGTTGTTATAGTGGCAACAGAAATACATCATCTGTGAAAATTTCAACTGTCTAGCTATCACCGTTCTTGAGATACAGCCTGGTGACAGACGGACGGACGGACGGACAGCGAAGTCTCAGTAATACGGTCCCGTTTTTACCGTTTGGGTACGGAACCCTAAAAACATAATGTCGAATTGAGAACCCTCTCCGTTATTTTAGTATAAATAGTGTTAATTTCTGAGAATATATCGCTAACACGAGTTTCAGTGAGTCTAAAGTAATTAAGACAAACTCAATAATGCCCCATCGACGCTCGTCTCGTCGTCCAAGTTCACGTATTAAAAGTTAAAAAGTAGCCCTTGCGAAGCTCGTACGTGTTCTTTGTCTCAAGTTTGCGTTCACCTATAAGGAAGTTCCCCTACAGCAACTAATATTAGTCAATTAGGTATTCAGGGCGCGCGCGCCCACCCGATGCGCCTAGCTCTGCTCTGCGCCACGCAGCCGCGCCTTGCTCCCATTTGCTTCTGCTCGTTACTGCAATTCCAATTAAACACGTGGTGATCTGGCAGCAATAAATAAATAGATAGAAGGAAAAAGAACTTAATTTGAACAGCAGCAACACTGGTTCTAGGCCATAGAATCCCTAAATGCCGCGAGAAATAAAAGACTCACATGCAATATTTGGGACAGACTATCCGTTGGAATTTTTATTATTATATTCCAACGGATAGTCTGCGTACAATGACGTATTTTAATTTGAAATATATATTTAGTGAATATATTATGTTGATTTATTATATTAAATATATTTTAATTTAATAGATACTTAATAAACACGTCTTGGTCTGTATTATGTACTGAAGCATCACAATACTAACAGTACTATAAATTGTACATGTATGCCGTATAAGATAAGTTTAAATTGAAAGTAAAGGTCTGTTTAACAATATGCATGATAATAAATACTCGTAACATCAATTGATTCTTGCTGTGCAAAAAAAAAATTCAGATCGGTATGGTTCACGTTTAGCTTCCTTGCTAGTAAACTACGGAAAATAGATCAAAACAAACGATATTATATTCGTGCGTGAGCTCCCAATACGTACATAGCCTGTTCCCTTATCATATCCTAAGAGTTCTTTTTAGAACACTCTTGGGTGTTACGACTTTTATCGCAGGAAATCTCTCTGCTCTCTGCATAATTCATCGCTATGAAGTTGAAACCGAACTCGTAAAAGAAATCGTTCTATGATTTCATGTCTTCGGCGGGAAAGTTTCTACTTGTGTCTCTCGAATCGATGGCCGCTTCGGGGCATTATGCTACCTACTCGCATATTATCATGGATTGCAGTTCGGTATCCTTACTCTGATAGATCTTTGGGGTTTTTAAGATATTTTAACGTCAATAACTGATGTTAAAACTAAGGTTTATGACGGCTTATACTATACTAGCAATTATACTCTGTATGTTGAAGTCATGGAGGATAACGTACACCCAAAGCGGTTTACGTGTTTAAGTATATATCATCAATTTTACATAATTATGGAACACCAAATTAGAACCTCGGGTGGTATTTGAAACCCCCTTTCAGTAATATCAAAACTTTTATCATCATGACATGCTTTGATCATCGACCGTCTGACCGCCTAAGAGGCTGAGTTGTGAAGTTACATATTGATAGATAAAGGAATGTACTAAAAACTTCTAAAATGAAGCTCAAAACATTATCCAAATAATTGTAATTTTTATTTTTTTGTACACATTACTTACAAAATATTATACAGTGCAGTAGGTAGGGTTTATGTGAAAAGGCAAATTTTGAACAAGTTTTACAGAAAAAGTTAACGCCTATAGGTATGATAATATGTATATATTTAAGAGGATATTCCAAATATTTAAAAAAAACCATGCATACAAATCTAAAATTTCACTTAAACAAGGTTTGTGTCTATGTAAGTAAATCGTACCAAATCAAATTTTATTGCTAATTATTATGTAACTTCCATGCAATAGAGTACTTCAAATATTTTTTCCGATTATAAAAAGCTCATTTTATATGAATTTATTGGCGATTCCCATACAAACGTAGTTTCCTCGTATTTTAAATACTAACTGTTCAAACTCATTGTAATTTTGCATGTATGTCCTTAAGCCTAATATCTATGCTTATGATTTGCCAGATTTCTGTAATATAAAGTATTTTCATAAATAATTAGAAAAACAAGTAGTTATGTATGGGAATTGGTATATTGGCATTTAGGGATAAAGTTAATAATAAATCGTAAAACTTACAAGAAGCATAATTGCTTGATAAGCTCAATATGCATACGAAAGCAAGATATTGCTTGATAAGCTCAATATGCATACGAAATTTCACCAAGTTTGAGCACTTGGTATTTAAAATATGACGACACTAGGTTTGTACGGAAATAGCTCCGTGCACTCTACTCTTAAAACAATTCGCTTAAGCTCTATAAATATTGCGTAGTTCTGTTTCGTTCACAAGCTATGCGAGGTCTCTCCACCTTACGCCCTTAGTCTGATATTTTTCAAAGATGGATTTTGCAAATAAAACTTAGTTGTATGCTGATAAAGTTCCTATATACAAATTCACAAACTGTGCCAGACATGTCCCGGAGCTGTCGGATGTTCCGGTTAATTTTATGCGAGCTTCAAAATTGTCAGTGTCTGTTGTCACGGTGTAGTTATAAGCCACAAGCTTATTGTTTGACTTATTTACTTTTTCCATGTTGTGAGTCGTCTAAACTCCGCGAAACGTCGGAAGCTGCTTCACCGTAAGAAATGCCTTAAATACATTCCTAAAATTTCCCCTCAACAACGTTGCGATTCAAAGAAACAAACTTATATTAAAGTAATTTAAATGTCGGCTTTGTTATTCTTTGGACGAAGTTAGGAGTTATGCATTTTGTATTTTTGCGTTGATAAAGCTGTGTAGGGAGTGTAATTATTGATCAGGATACTTTAGTCGGAGTTGAAATCATATGTTTATTACATCAAAAAAATCACCATACTTTATTGAGAGGACTTTATAGCGCGTACTTCTCCATACAAAAAGAAAAAGCTCTACCTCTTAATATTGCCCGATTTCGGATTTTTGTGTTCATGTATTGAACATATCATTGACTAGGCCAATTCAAAAAAATGAAAAATAAAGAAAGCATATTCTGCTTTCTTTGAAACTTTAAAGTTTGTTCTAACTTTAAAGTTATTTAGAAAACTGGAATAAATAAAACGTACAAGCTTAGTCAATGATATGTTCGGTACATGACCACAAAAATCACCGAAATCGGGCAATATTAAGAGGTAGAAAAGAGCTTTTTCTTTTTGTATGGAGAAGTACGGGCTATATAATCCTCTTAAGGGTTTTCTTAAGATTTATTCATCTAGGACGTATAGATGAATAAATCTAACGATAAGACTAAAAACTCGGCTAGTAGGTATTTTTATAGGTGATAACTTATCTTTTAATCAATACTTCAGCTGTTGGTAATTGATGATGTGTTTGGGATGGTGGGGTAAGGTAAGCAGGCTTATTCTGGAGTGGGGATTGGCACTCAAAAACAACTGCTTGAATACACCGTTAAGTTCGGGTAGGCTTTCTCGATCGTGCGCTCGAAAAGTCAAGACTACTGAGGATTTTTGAAATGAAATTCTCGTGAGTTTCACACATATTTAAATATTTGAAATAAAACCGGCAAAAAACACTAACGTTGGAGATCGAATACGTCGACCCGGGTTTCGAACATATCAGATGCTCATCATCAGGGCGAGTGCACAGCTGCGTCTGCGAGCTCCCGACGGGCACTGCCCGTCCGGGTCGACGTATTCAATCCCAAACGTGAGTGTTTTTTGCCGGTTTTATTTCAAATATTTAAACTACTGAGGATGCTTCGTGCAGAAATGAAACTCGTCGAAAGCTCTTCCGGTATGACTAAAGAGCGTTTATGACGTCTCGTCGGCTTTACAGGAAAATTTGCCGGAATTTTCGTAAGGTGCTTTTCGTAAAATTTAATCCTTGAGCTAGACAGAAGAGCTTTCGCCAAATGCCCTACCACGATGCAAACGTATATTGTATTTCCAAATGTCGTTTCAAGTGTAGACTGTCTATCTGGCGACCTGCCTTTTGGTCCAAATCCTGCCATGAACTTGTGCTTCACAGCTTGGTGGTAACGTTTGGCTTTGGTCTATGCTGACTAGAAATCACCCTCAAATAAAATATTTTGCCAAATATATAAGGGTACGTTAGTAAAGTTGCTGTCTTCAATAGCCAGTTCAAAGCAAGCTTACTTCAATTATTTTATGATTTTAATGACGACATTTCATAGTTATGCAGACAGAATTCCGTTACAATAATATTTAATTGTAGTTATTTTATTACAAAGACTTAATTACCAGATTCAAGCGTTACTTTGAGGAAAACCATGTTTATTAATATATTTTAAAATTAATAATAATGATCTTTATTTTTCCTTTCACAATAGCCAGCATCTCAAAACTTACATGGCGTATTATCCTCATCACAGAAAAGAGAAAGCAACTCTATGATCCTCATAACATGATTTGTTTGATCTTTGTATAAATTATTTAAAAAAGATTTTGGAATAATTAGACTACTCGTATTAAATTCTTAACAAACTAGCGGATGTACATTGAATTCTAAACGGATTATCTTTTTGTTTTTTATATTACCCTATTTTTTTTACCTACCTATATCTTAAGGTTAGCGTTCGACCACTATTTTCTCACTTGTACAGGCATTACTGTAATTACTGGCTCTCTAAATCTTTGAATGTAATTGTTCTATTTATCATATATTATAACCTATCATATATTTTAAAATGTCATAAGAAAACATTAAAATAGGTAATATTTTAGAATAATATTAAAATGATATAACAATATACGATCTAGTGACAATTCCGTCTAATTTTGCTGCTAAGCCGAGGTGATGAAACAAACACTGCGTGGCCCACGGATAAATTCTCGACGTGTTTCAACTCTACACGATGTACCTTAAGGAGGTCCCTGCGACCTTTTGAGCAAAGAACATCTTTGAGCCAATTGCATCATCATGTTGGCTTAGCAGAAAAATTAGGCAAAAACGTCATTACATATATTGCTAGGTACTTATATTTTTATGTGTTTTTCTAAAATTTTAATTCAATTTATTCTTTAAATATTTTTAAAATAATTGCTATTATAAGAAGAAATATATTATATAGTTAAAACGTCTTGCCTTAACCATATTTTCATATTTTTTTTATCTCAGCCTAAAATTTTGGTTTGCGATAAAAGCATCCGGTCCATTGAAACAAGCTGCTGCCAATATTAAATTCTTAAATCTTGGCTGGAGGCTTATTAAATATAGTAACCGACTTCAAAAAATCGTCTTTTGGTTTGAATAATTTATGATTATATCTAAGTACCCACATATTTTTAACCCCCGACGCAAACAGAGGCGTTTCATTAGTTTCACGTGTGTACTCGTATCTGTGAAACCTGTCTATGGCATCGTAGATTTTTATTTGTTTATAGCTGTTAGCTTAGCCTTTGACCACTATCTCACCTCATCATACGGAATAATGTGACCGAAGATATTGTTCAAGTTAACCTAGAATTACTGGCTCTCAAGGGCCGTTACCGTAACACACCGTTAGGAGCTTGAGGATGATATCTAGCCTGGTGGACATTCCCAAAATGATCTACCACGGCTACTACTATAATGACTACCATCATAAAACAACCACCGGTCGAGCCCTCCGAAGCACGGTAGAGCTCAATAGTAACGCCAATAGCGATCAGCCACCCAAGTCATGACCCCAGCGGACTTTGCGTAACTTAGTTGTTCAGTTAAGAAACACTAAGCTACGAGCTCTTCAAAAAAGTTTGCAATGGATTAACCAATTCTGATTAAGTTCTTTTTGCTTCTAAAGTGACTTAATCGAGAGTGTTCTTAACTATGATTCGGGAAAATCTGTAATTAAATATTATTAACAAATGGTAACGAAGGTTGGTTAGGTAAGTTGGTAATTGTGAGGGGTTAAACCAAATTTTATATATAAATAATAGTCTAGTATTACCCGTGGGGTGCCGAGCTAGAATGTCACCTCCCATTTCTACAGCGCTTTCTGAGGAACTGATATATCACACTGCGATTTCCAAGACGCCTGCCAATCTTGGGGATTACGGCAAAACCCCCTCATAGTGGGGGAAGCTTTGTTCAGCAGTGGACAATTCGGCTGATACAGTAAATAATAATCTACATCTACGTCCAGAGAAATTTTGTCGTACAATTATCTTTTTAACACGATTTATTCGACCGTATGTTATTAAACAAGGAGCTGAATATAGCCCTTTTAATGATTATATCATTACCAAACTAGGCTGCGAAAAAAAAAGTGAAGTTCTTAGAAAAGATAGGACATAATTGGAGCCAGGAAGTACTTCCTAATTATATAGTTGTAAGTCTATGACGAAACAACTTTAAACCATGACCTCGTTTGTCTGATGTTGCATTTTTTAAAATGTGATTTTGACTAAGTACTCACCAGGACCACCCAATGATAGGCGATAACCTCGGCCTATAACAGATGCATTTCGTCACTTGTGACGAACTGCACTGCGCCCATCACTCCGAGACATAGTTGTTAAGTCTCATGTGCCTGTAATTTAATATTTACTTACTAGCTCTCAAGGCCTGCTACTGGCAAACACTGTTAAGTGACAAACACGGTTAGGTTTGTTAGACAGATTGAGCATTCGTAAAATGGCCTGCTCATATCATCGCGGGTGGTGATCGAACCGTGGACCTGCGCACAGAAATCCATGGCTATTACCGCTCGACTATCACTGCTAGGTACAATTGACTGATATATACCTACACTCTGTCTATTTTGTTTGTTTAGATTATAAATAAGTCATTGTATAAAATCATTAAATTCTTTTTTAACATTCAAAGTGAAATTATTATTGACTCAATTAAATTACCACAATGCTTCAAAAAGTCTAGACAAAAATTTTGATTCAAAGAACAAAATAATCCCTAGATCTCACATATTATTACAGAGTGTAACGTTTTATACAACTCAAAGGACAGGGCTCGAGTGCTACCCAAAATATAATATATAATAATTCATTATTAATATTTATATTTCACTTTTTTAATTGACATTCTTTTATATACCTATAAATATTGTATTTATTAATACCAACAAGTTATAAAACCAAAACTTGGAACGAACTATATAATACGTGGAACTTGCAACGAATATACATTGTATAAAATATATATATATATATAATTTTTGCTTTCCCCATAACTTATAGGTTTTTTGTGCACTTTGTTAATGTAATCAAACACTGCTATGAACAAACCGTTGGTTTTCCTAACGATAAAGATTACAAAGAGACTGACAAAGTGCTGATATGACGATTTATAATCAACAAATCGGATTTCTTCTGGATTTAGCGCGAGTGCGGCATTATAATATAAATAAAGCCAATATCCCCACAAAATGGACCGTGTGCCGGCTAATCCAGTAATAAATCATCATTTAGATGGAATAATCATCATAAAGCTTGCGGCAGGAGTGAGTGGTTGCGCGAGAAGCGGCTGCGACCGCCGACGTCGATCGGTTCCATACATCATGTGCCGATTACATGTATCAAATAAACATTACGGCGGACTTGCCGTCTCATATTATACGGAGGGAGCGTGCGGTTTTACCAATATCGATATCGCCTTTTTCGTCCACAAAATTGATTTACGATTGGATCTCGCTTCGAACAATGTTTTTGTTAGCCATAAACGAAACATTACGCATTGACGAACAGCGCGTTATTTTGATTAGATAGTTAAACGGAACAGCTACACTAGTCAATCCAAAAATATATATTACATATGCATTTTCTGATTTCTGCGATCGTGCAATGCAAACATGTTGATACTTTAAAACTCGTCTGCTTAAAAGTTACACACAACATAATAAGTATGCTTGTAGTTACATGTTGATGATGTTTTAGAATGCCTTATTTTAACTCCGCCGTTGCCGGTCCCAAGCCCGGATGCAAAAGGAGGAGGGTTGGTCAGGAGGGACCATACCTACCGTAAAAGGTCAACGCCGAGTCTCAGGCGGCGGCAAATAGCCTGACATCACCATGACCACCCAGCGTTCATGAAGCGGTAACCAGAAACCGTGAGGGCCAAATACCTTCTAAAAATCTGACGCAGAAGGACGTGGGAACCCACTGCGATTACTTCCCAAGAAAACCCCCCCATCATGAACAGAGATATATATGAGAGCGATTTGTTGGACGATCCGACTAACACTCGGCGCCACTTGGTACCCGGGCCGAGTGGTGTGAAATTGGCTACCGAAGCTTCGAAAGAAGGATCAAATGCGAACAGCAATAAGAGGTTGCTAGCTAAAAATAAAACCTCAATACGTATAACCCAACGTATTGGTGCCTGGAATGTCAGAGGCCTACTAAAACCAGGTAAACTCACCATCATTGAGAAAGAAATGGAGTGTCACAACCTCAATGTACTTGGAATTAGTGAGACACATATGCGAGGAAACGGGCACTTTAGAACAACATTAGGAAACACCATGTATTTCTCAGGTGCCGAAGACTCAAGCCTACATGGTGTAGGAATATTACTGCCAGCCAAATTAAACCAGTATGTCCTCGGCTATAATCCAACTTCTGAAAGAGTCATGTCATTAAAATTGAACACCAGACCTTGCACATTAAACCTCGTTCAAATTTATGCCCCCACTTCACAGGCTTCAGTAGAGGAAATCGACTCTTTTTACGGAGAACTTGAGACAACGTTAGATTCGATTCCCAAGAGAGAAATAACTATGGTAATCGGAGACTGGAATGCCAAGGTTGGGTGTACAGCCACTGATAACCACATCAGAGACACAGTTGGCAAGTTCGGTCTTGGCAGCAGGAATGAACGCGGCGAGAGACTGATTGATTTCTGTGTTGCCAGGAACCTTACCATCTTGAACACCTGCTTCCAACATCACGCAAGACGCCTTTACACATGGAAATCTCCAGGTGATAGATATAGAAACCAAATTGACTACATCCTCATCGACTCACGCTGGAGATCATCCGTCTCCAATGTAAAAACGTTTCCAGGTGCCGAATGCGGTTCGGATCACAATCTTCTTGTGGCCAATTTTACGCTACGGTTGAAAGCACCCAGGCATCTGTTACCTAAGCCCAAACAGCTAGAGCCATCACAGATCGAAATTTTTAAGGAGTCCCTGGAAACAAAATTAAAGTTAAAATCATTCGAACAGCACGACGCCAACTCGCTGTGGGAAAACTTTAAAGCACTGGTCTTGGAAACAATAAACGATACTAAGAGAACAAACAACAACACCGACCATAAGAAATCTACTTGGATATCCGATCGCACCTGGGAACTTGTTAAACGTAGGAAGGAGCTTAAAATAATGGGGTTGCAGAATACAGGGGTGTTACAAAAGTACAACGTACTCTGCAAAGAGATCGACAGATGCTGTAGCGAGGACAAAAATCGATTCATTGACAAAATCTGTACGGAAATCGAACAACACTCCATCAAGTTTCAGACAGCAGACTTATTCAAGAAAGTCCGCTTACTGTCAAAACAATTCAAACCCAAGGCGTGGGTCATCGAAGATTCCAATGGGCAGATAATAAATGAACTTGACAAGATTGCTGAAACTTGGCGCCACTACTGTGAACAGCTTTACAAGGATTCTTTAGGAACACCAGCCCTTCAGTCGAACTGGAGCAACATTGAGCTAGAACCCACCATCTTACGCTCAGAAATAATTTCTGCTCTAGCATCGCTCAAAATTAGGAAAGCACCAGGTCCTGACTACATAACGGCTGAGATACTTAAGTCCTTAGGTGATCTGGGAATCGACACGTTGCATACCATCTGTAATGAAGTATGGAAGAATGGCCATTGGCCTAGGGATTGGACCGACTCCATAATACTTCCACTACACAAGAAAGGGTCTACGAGAAAATGTGATAACTACCGTACCCTAGCCGTTATATCCCATGCCAGCAAAATAATGCTTCACGTTTTAAATCGCCGTATCCGTCATTATCTGGATTGGCAAATCCCACAGGAGCAGGCGGGGTTTGTTAAGGGCAAAGGTACGCGTGAACAAATTATGAATATCAGGCAGATAATCGAAAAGGCGTACGAATACAACACTCCAGTTATACTCTGTTTCGTGGACTACAGCAAAGCGTTTGACTGTGTCAACTGGCGTCATTTATGGAGGGTCCTATCCGACTTGGGAGTCCCCGGTCATCTTATCGGGCTCCTCGAAAGCCTATACATTAACAGCCAAGGGAAAGTGAAGGTGGGCAGAATTACTTCGGAGCCCTTCTATTTCGAAAAAGGTGTGCGACAGGGCTGCATATTGTCGCCCATTCTATTTAATATATACGGCGAATATATCATGAGGCGTACTTGCGATGAATGGGATGGAGGCGTGAGCATTGGGGGAGTGAAAATCACAAACCTGCGTTATGCGGACGACACGACTCTCTTAGCTGCAAATGAAGCCGAAATGACCAATTTGCTGAATAGAGTGGAGGCAAATAGCAACGCATTGGGACTCTTCATAAATCGATCCAAGACTAAGCTCATGGTTGTGGATCGTGCACAAAAATTGGAGTTTACTGGGACACTCAATCTAGAATTTGTTAATAACTTCACATACCTAGGCTCCAATATTACTAATAATGGCTCGTGCGAATCCGACGTGCGGAGGCGCATAGGGATGGCAAAGAACGCCATGTCGCAGCTGCATAAGACTTGGAAAGACCGCAAGATCTCATTGAGGACAAAAAAAAAGCTGGTACACACACTCATTTTCTCCATCTTCTTATACGGTGCTGAGACATGGACCCTTAAAGCATCAGACCGTAAACGCATTGACGCATTCGAGATGTGGTGCTGGAGAAGGATACTGCGAATACCATGGACTGCGCATCGGACCAACATCTCCATCCTTAAGCAACTGCAAGTCAGAACCAGGCTTTCATCGACATGCCTAAAGAGATGTCTCGAGTACTTCGGTCACATAGCCAGAAAAGATGGTGACAATCTGGACAGGCTGATGGTCACTGGCAAAATAGAAGGAAAAAGATCTCGAGGTCGCAGTCCAATGCGTTGGTCCGACCAGATACGCTCCACACTTGAAATTCCAGTGCATGAGGCACTAAAAATTGCAGCCAACAGATCGAGATGGCGCTCACTTATCAAGGAGCGAATACTTGATGGAGGGGTCACGACCCTCAATAATGAGGATAACGAATAACGGAGGGATTTTAAATGCATGCATCTATTTACACATCACAAGAGGTTTATGTATAAAAGTTGGTATGCCATACTTTTTTGAGGTGCACTTGACTGGGGTATTTTTTAATTAGATACCTGCCTATGGGGGTGCAATGTAGAGTCCCCTCGTCGCTAGAGGCAGCACCGCGGGTTGCCACCTTAACTAAACCAAAGCGAAAGGACGATAAAAAATCAATGGATATGAAGTAAATTTCTGGCACAAAAGTGCAGATAAAATTAAGTTATGCTAAAAATGTTAGGCATAAAAATGTTTGTTTATAAATATATTAATTAGGTAATTTTTATAGATTTAAGGTTGGCATGCATTGATCCGCCCGGCAAAATATCGATATCGCTTTAACACAAGTCGTTCATTATTCTTTGTATGGAAGTCTACTTCAATGCGTACCTACTAATCTCGAACAAGCTCGCGAGTAATGGTGACAATGTCGCGAGGCAACATTGCTAAAGTGCCGAGGCGATACGTGTGCATTGACCTTAAAAGTTGATAAATCGGTAAAAATTCTAAACGAAAGAAATTTATTGTTATCCTGTGATTATATTCACAGCCGATCCTCAGAGGATAATAGCCCATAGTGTTATGAGAAAGTTTTGCAATAATTCCAATTAATTGTTTCGTAATAAAATTTAACATTTAATTGATATGCCTAATTGGCTTATTTGAAGATGTCGAAAGCAAATTATTGCCTAGAAGCACTCAAGAAAGTTGTTTCCAAGAACTGCCATTCCAGCTAGAACTGTGGAAATGCGTTTTTAAATTGAGTCTGGTAGATACCCAGGTGGACACTATATACCTAAAAGCCAATTCATTAAGCGGTGAAGCTCAAACCCTCGGTAAGACTCGAATCACAAACCATATGATGGGCAACTGATACTTACCAAGAATCCTGAGTTTTACAAAACATCTTCATGCTATTTAGATCTTGGATCTCGAAAATAAAGATGATTGAATCTTTCAAAGCGGTACGAATATTATTTTCTCCGCAAAGATTTTTATTTCGTTATTCCAAAATAAACTCTTCAAAAACCCTTACTCCCCATAATCTGCAGATATGGTATCGATCGTTCAATTTTAAAAAGGATGGTGAGCAGGCCGGCAGCTACCAGGGAGCACCCCTAATACTTGCAAATTAAAAGGCACGGTAGCGGTCCCCTGCGACTTGTATTTTGAGTCGGCAAAGATTTGCGGAGGGTCCCAGCCATTCTCTATGGTCGACATGTTACAATCGATCATTAATTACGTTGAGTCGCATTTACACGACACATGTTACTGTAGGCAGAGGACTAAACCCTCGTTTTGTGTGGACGTCACTTAATATATAGGTACTTAAAAGCTCTCAGGAAGTCCGAAACCACAAACTTACCTTTTGGATGGTCCTGACGTAAACGCTACCCTAAGTCAATATGTTTATGACATCAGATATCGTGCAAAACAAGTTCCGTTTGTTTACATTATAATTTAAATACTTATATCAAACGCCATGCTCCAGTGGCTCGCCAGTAACCAGATAAGACCATAAGATAGTTTTATGTGTTAGTATGGACATAATAGCAATTGTAATTTAATGAATATCATTAAAAAAACTATTGTAGTTTTTTCCAAAGGAATGTTTGCTTTATGCTGACAACATTCTCAGTAGCGTTGTGCATATTATGATGGTTTTGTATATATATATACTAGTCCACACTGCAGCATCTACCCATGATCGAAGGTATAGTTTTACACAAAAATTTCGAAAATGCGCCCGAATAATACTTAAAAATGTTTAATTATTTATTTTATCAATAAACATTTTTAGAGCTTTAGTGATTGGTCATAATGTGATAGAGGTTTAGTAACTGAATATAAATATCATATGTAACATTGAATAATATTAAATTGTTTTGGATTTTTCAAATATTACTCTGCCATTTTGTCACTTTGGAGATTTTAGCCTTCGTCAACCCGATTTATCCACATATTCAAATACATGTATAATTGTATATTATATGTACACACATACATATTAATATACTTATATGTACTTATATACATCTACATTTCTACTACAAACCATACAGAACGCATGAAGGCCTTCGAACGTTATCTTCGAACAAACACACATACAAACATATGTACAAATGCCACTGAGATTTAGAAAGTTTTCCATTGCATTGTAAGACCGTTACATTTTATTGTCTCATTGGTAGAAAGAGAAATAGCCACAAAATTATAAAATAACCCTATTTATTTATTTTCTTACAGGCTAGCCTTTGAGCACAATCCAATTAGATGAATAGTTATGATGTGGTCGAATATGGCCTTAACCAAGAGTAGGATCTGGCTCTCAAACCAGCTGCCTGAGCAGACAAATTTTACTACTCGAGGGTGGCAGCGCGCTGGCCGTGTATTCGTAAAATGTTCACCATCATGCGAACATTTAACGAAGGGCTGCTTCTAATATCTCATCTGCTTTCCGGTTATTTCCACCGTTGTTGTAGCGACTTATATGTTAAGTAAGATAATAAGCAGTTATTGACATAAGCACGTAAGTACCAGTGGCTGTTAGAGGCAGAGCTCTTGTGATAAGCATCTGCTGAGTGGCCCCCCTGTTCCTCGATCGACACACGCTCAGCCTCGCTATTAATTTCTCCACCCTGTCACAAAGCTAACATAATGTGATTATATTTGCAAGTAAAATGCGTATAACGCTATAATTTTATACAGTCCTATTATCATGTCTGAAGAGAAATCCTTGTGCGAACCTTGATGAACGAGTTTTGTTGTGTAAACCAAAAGTATTACTATGGTAATGTGACTACTAAGGTTATGTGACTATAAATCTGGTAGTGAAGAGGATTTGTAGGAGTTATAATATAATTAAGTTGGTACCGAATAATGTAAACTAAGACAATGCTAAGACGAGTGATGATCATTTGTACATTTTTAAGGCGCAGTTAAATATAAAGTGTGTGCATCACTCACTAATGAAATCCTGAATACATGCATATTATTTAATAATAACGATATTATATCTCTCATGAAACCATGGAAGGAACTACAACAATGAGCGATGAACCTACTATTATGGACAGTGCCATATTTACTTCAATGAAGCGCTCGTAGCGAACTTTGCTTAACCATTCTGAATCGATCAGCAAAGTTAAGCAACGTCCGCCGCGGTCATGAGTTGGATGGGTGACCGCTGGTGACATTACTACTGAGCGCTTCCGTGCTTCGGAGGGCACGTTAAGCCGTCGGTCCCGGTTGTTGTCTTAGGTTGGCAGTCGTTACAGCGTGGTGGTAGGGCACTTTGCGAATGCCCGCCTGGCTAGCTACCACCCTCAAGTTGAAAATCTGTCGCCAAGCACCTAACGGTGTGTTCCGGCAGCTGTTCTTGAGAGCCAGTAATTCTAGGTTAGCCTGAACAACATCTTCGACCACATCATCACCTACCATCAGTTGAGGTAGTGGTCAAAGGCTAACCTATCAAGCATAAAAAAAAAAAGAATTGGGAGGACGAACCGAGGACGCTAGGCAGAAAGTGAGTCATAGTTTGAAATCACACTTTTGTCCTTCTTATTTTGCATAGTGGTAGGGCATTTTGCGAATGCCCGCCTGTCTAGCTACACGCTCAAGTAGAAAATCGGTCCATCAGCTGTCCTAAGAGCCAGTAACTTTAGGTTAGCCTGAACAACATATTCGACCACATCATCACTTACCATCAGGTGAGATACTGTGATAGTCAAAGTTTAACCTAACAGGCGTAAAAAAAGTCACAAGATGACAGAGCGACATCTATTAGACATTGTGAATTGACATTGAAAACTATAATTTCGCAATTAGCTTTAAACTTGTTTACGACTTTATGATACGTAACTCCATAGTACTAAATTTTTATCATTTGCATTCGAATAGCTTACAAAATGACGACGACAGAAGGAAAAAATTTAATCACAAACGGAATTCGAATTTGCCATCTGGCCATAGGGCCGACACATGCCCTGAGTGAAAATAATTAGTTGTTTTGACATTGACTTCACAGTAATTGCTATGATAAATCTGATTGCAGCGCCAAAGAAAACTGTGGAAACTAATGTGCTTAGAAAAGTCGATTTTGAATCACAAGTAAATCTTGGATCTTGCGTGTCGGTGTAGCTTGTTTTGGCGACTTATTTAAAAATGAAGTCACGAGGACAGGGTAGTGAGTGTTACTTTTTGCTGTTTTAATTATCACGAATTCACGCGGGACTATGGGTAGACTCCAGTGTAAAAAAAACCGTGGTAGCTATCCCGGGATCCTGGAAACTTCACGTCACACGTCTGGAAGCCGACACTACACTTTGCTATTTTTTTCTTCTATTGCATTTTGTGATTTATGTTATCTAGTTCTTTTGTTCGATAAAAGATGAAAGAAAATGATGGTTTTTTTACTACGCCGAGCTTACTGCGGTCTATTGGCCATCTTTAGGCGCTTACATAAGGCGGAATAAGGATAAGAAGATTATGAAGATCTTATACTCTTTAGTTCTTTCTTTTTCTTTTCTTTACTCTACTAAGCATAGAATCCCATAATGGTTGTAACATTTCAATTGCTTGCGTCAAAATAGTAAAGTTCCCGCAATTACTTTGGGCATAAATGCAACGTTCAGTTTCGAACAAGGAACTTTATATATTTTTCTGCGTATTAGTTCCTACTCCACGCGAAACTAACCAAAGAAATTTTGGGTGAAACTATGGGTAGCAGAATGGACTTTTAATATTAAGGGTTATGTTAATAGTGTATAGTATTTAATCGGAAAGACAAAAAGGTTCCTGTAAAGACGGCTATACTAGATAATTATTTAACATAATTAAACTCAAGTAGTCGAGTTTAAGAATATGCTATTGAGCTAAGTACTATCCTACTTTCTATTTAGCTCTAATTCTTTATTTTTCATCTGAGTAATTTTTCTGGAATGTAATTGATGAATGAAAATATAACGCTTATTATGATTACTTTTATACTATCAGGACAAATGTAGATGGGTTGATTATTATATAGTATACAAATTTTCTTCTTAGAAAAACTGCATAAATTGGATAACGCACACGTATCTGCCTATATGACTTGAAATGAAATAAATGCCTACTTAGGAAAAATAAAACAATACAATTAATTAAAATAAAATTAAGTTGGATTGGCTGTAAACCTGTTGGATTACATCCAACCAATAAACATTATTACTAGAAACATTTTCTGTAACAAACTCTCAAAGAGCACTCGGAAACGAAGTGAAACTTTTACTTCACCTTGACTTGCCAATAAGGACCACGTCCCTAAAAATGTAAAGTGAGGGGAGACGTTAATAAAAATTCCACGCTGAAACAACAAATTAAACGAAGCCGAGCCACTCGAAAAGCCATAAGTACTCATCTCAATTGCTACCGATAAGAAATCCAAGCCTCGCCAATGTATTCCAAGCACGTTTCGGCTCACGGTTTTTCTCGATATGCTTCTGTGGCGTTTAAAACGAATTGACTCTTAAATTCTTCACAACGAAATGTTGTCAGACTTTTATTAAATCGAGTGTAACCATTCCTGACATTACGCAAATGGCGGGTCCTCCCCTACATCTGTCGCAGGGATGCACCCCCTTAATAAGTGTTAACGCTCGCCGGCTGCGATGAACACTCAGTGCCGACTCTGGCTAAATCTCTACAAATTCTTGATACAAATTAATGCCGCGGGAGGACTCCGCGAAAGTCTCTTGTAATTTCATTTTGTAATACCACGCGCCCTCACGAGCGAGGGGAAAACATTACAATACATGAAATTCGCCCTACGTGCTTAATACCGAGCTACGGCTTTATTTTCCCGAAAGACAATGTGTTTCTTGCTTGGTGACAGAATCCCGAATTATCTCGTATTTTTATACTATTGCTTACGTAGTAGCGTACTCATTTAGTAAAAAGTAATATTTGTGTAGGTTAGGTAAATTGTAAAATAATGTCAGTACCTACTTTTTTTTACAAAAAAAAGCAAGCTCACTAGTTTGCTTTTCTATTTTTTATATTGGATTTAGACGCCATATTGTGAGATATTTTTTTTTTCTTCCAAACCCATTGAGTTGTTTCAAATTGAAGGGCGTTAAAATATCCATGAATATAAACTTGCAACTTTAATTACAATGGAACGATAAAACGTTGAACGAATGTAAATAATTTGCTATCGGGTTTTTTACTTTTTTAATTAAGTTATACTCTTTTACATAGCGTGATAAATTATCCTTTAAGCACTATCTCACCTGACGGTAAGTGATGATGCGGTTGAATAAGCTCAGGCTATCCTAGAATTACTGCCTTTCCAGTTGCCGGAATGCACTGTTAGCTGCTTGGTGGCATATTTTCTTTCTACTTGAGGTTGCTAGCTAGCCAGGCGAGCTTTCGCATAATGTAATGTCACCATGCAAAAGGTTGTAAAATAGTGTATCAGTGGAGACGTAGTCGAAATGTTGGCATGCAACGAGTAAACCAATAATAGCAACTCGACTCAAGTTTTCAAAGAACGCTACTAGAACTCAGTTAGCGGCTCGACAAGAGATAAGTACTTGGGGGCGGTAGCTACCGCCATGATGTCAAAGAACATAAGTGGCCTAGTGGCCTAATGGCCTAGTGCTATATAGCAGCCATAGATCTCACTTCCACTGAGGTTTACCGCTTCAATCTCGACGATAGGAAATCGGTTGGAAGAGTACGTATTCGGACCGCAGAAGTTTGGTAAAAGGTACTCTTGACAGATGAAGGCTAAAACACTCCGTCAGATTATCCATCAGTCGTTGGTTAAGAGCACAGTATTTATTTTTTATCCCAAATGTAAAAAAATGTGTTATAAGATTGACGTGTATATGTATCGTCTATGGCATCAGAGCTCCTAAAGAAATGGACTGATTTTGATGCGGTTTTCTAGTTTGAAAGCTGACATGATTGAGATGGTACTTGGCCTTAATATATGAAGATCTGTGTTTTTAACGGGATTTAAGCGGTTTAAGCGGGGGTTACTTAAAATTATTAATTTTATACTTGTGTGCTTTCAATTCCCTTCAATAAAAGACGACTAAGTATTCACGCCTTTGATACATGACTTAAATTAACATTCGTATCGCAATCAACTTGTGGAGTATTAACGATCTTCTTTTACTTCTACTTTTTCCCAATCTATTAGATAAATACCTATGATTGTTTCTGTTATTATTGGTGCTTTTCTTTCAAGTTTCGTGTTTTTATATTCTTTTTAACATTACAATTTTGCAGTTATGGCACAATGGATATAACTTTGTGATACTAAAAATTGATCCGATCTGATCATTGTGTATGAAATTGTAAAATAAAAAAGAAATGTTTTACAGAGTGTTAAGTTGATATGAACATAATGGCTAAAACCACTTTCATTATCAGCAGATTTAAAGTGATAATTTTTATATATGAATGGAGATGTGCTACCCAAACGTTACTAATTAATTATAATACTCAAGACAATTTTATTTTATAATTCCCAGAAGGAAACGAAAAGATGGTTGATGTTGAAAGGATGGCTGTATCAAAAATATGCGTAAAAGTATGAATTAAGTAAGATTTCTGGAATATGATT
Source organism: Plagodis dolabraria (assembly GCA_963854805.1). NCBI lineage: Eukaryota > Metazoa > Arthropoda > Insecta > Lepidoptera > Geometridae > Plagodis > Plagodis dolabraria. The sequence goes on from OY978442.1 coordinate 18,173,681, forward strand.
CTTCTCGAGTCGCGGGGTAATTCGTTCCATATATTATAACATTTTCACGTACTGTGGTTCTGTTTTTTTTTAATTTCTTAAAAAAAAATATTAAATGGATGATTGCTGACAAATCTGTACAATATATTTATGAATTCAACTCTCGTTTGTTAGGTGAAGCGAAGATCACTCGCCCAAGGGTAAAATAATAAATATAAGTATTACAAAAGTACTCGCTCAAATAGTTTGCACAATCATTTGTAGAAGTAGAAGCCTTGACGTTTAATGAAACTTTATAATTTAATTAATCCATATATACGCATCATAGATAATGAACTGTTTTAAAAAATATTATTAATACTTTTTAAATTAGGAAGTTAGTACATAAGTTTTTTTTATTAAATAGTTTATCTTATTAGTGTTTATTAGAATTTGATGTCAACACATAATCAAAAACAATCACTGAATACAATAAGATAGCATTTACTTTTGGATTCGTATTTTAAATCTCACATACTCGTTATTATAAGTTACGTTGCATACAACCAAAAGGCATATAGGCCAACAACTCCATGCAACAAATTCGCGCCTAACAAAAGTTGTCCCTCGGTTACAATACATTTTTAATACAATTGACATAGTCTCAGGCTATGAAACATTTTCTGATAATGTTGGCAATGCGAATAATAGTTTATCCGTATTTTACTTTCACAATGCTGCAATAATATAAAATTAAATACACAATTATCAATTTTGATACATCCTTTTAAACTGTAATATAGTTTCATAAAGAGGTATCTCCATAAATCCAACAGCGTTGCCAAATTAAGCGGTAGCAATAACTTACGTTACTACACTCAGGGCAATAACATCATACAAATTGCGATTCATTTCTATTTTTCAGACCATTAACTCCGAACAATAACATGGCAGCGGAACAGCGAGAGTAAAATAAACGCAGAGTGAAATAGTTCGGAACTGGTATCATCGTTGCAAATGTAAATGAACAATTAAAGCGCTCGCCGTGGCCAGGACAATGATGATAATTATTTTAGTTTGCTGTCGGCGCGGTTGTCACTCGCCACCCGGCGGCCGCTCACTGGAATGCTCCTCGGACCCCTATTTTCGCCATTAAACAGCGACACTTCTGCTGTTCGTAAATTATTATCAGCTAGCGCTTTCATTACTCCGTTCTGTAACAAAGGAACTCCCGAATGTACGTCGTGATTCAACTTCGATTCGAATACTCCTCCACCTCTATTGTTCTGCCGAAGTCGTGACTCATATTAGGCCCGGAGGTGAAATTTTGATTAATTCGTTATACCGTTCATAGTTGGCAACTGTGGTGGCTCAACTCCACTGAAAGGGGTTTCTTATTACAATGATTGCACCGGTGAATTCAAGTGGTCCAATTTCTAATACTACTGCATGGGCGTTTCATAGACTGCAAGATTAATTTATAGCAAGTGTTATATTTTTAACCGACTTCAAAAATAAGGAGGTTCTCAATTCGTCTGTATTTTTGTTTATGTTTGTGACATCAGAACTTTTTACTGGGTGAACCGATTTTGATGTTTCTTTTTTTATTTGAAAGCGTATGTTTGTCGTGTAGTCCCATTTAAATTTCATTAACATCAGTGAAGCTGTTTTTGAGTTACACTCCAATAACTGGAAAAAAAATCCTATCTTGATGATATAGTCATTGCCAATAAATGACAATCAATCCCGTAAGTAGCAAGGGACACTAAAAAGGGTGAAAAATTTTTTTTACCGAAAAATGGAGTCGACTTCAATACTCACAAGTGTAAAATAACTTGTCGAAGTCAGTATCATTCGCACAATATTGTGAATAGGTACTTTTGAACTATCATGGTACCGACTTCAACAAGTTATTTCACACTTTTGAGGTGTTATTATATTATGCTCTATGCTTTTGAGTGTGAAGTCGGTTCCATTTATCGATAAAAAATATGTTTTTAATTTTGTAGAAACGGTGCAAAAATGAATTTGTCACAGTTTTCAATATGAAATCAGCACTTCAAGTACTTAAGATTATATTCTTTATAGGTTATGTTGTTTTCTTTATATAGCACGACCATTCTCTTTTTTTCACCTAGACTTCGTACCTCATAGAAGTACTCGTAGCGGAGTTTGTCGTCGTTCTACACCAATCAACTACGCTTAACAGTGTTCGCTGCGGTCATAACTTGCATTGGTAACCAATAGTGAGATTTTAATAGTTACCATTGGGTGATATTGGGGTCTAAAGTAAGCCTATGGCCAATAAAATAAATCCATTTCATGTTTTGCTCACAAACCTCAATGTAAGAGTTATTATTTTAGTTATTTGGCTCAACGAATAAGCATTGTATTAATGTACTTATTGATTTACGAATGAATATATTTATATAAACATAGATTTTTGATCTAATGGGGTAATGCTGGTTACGCTGGCAACTGGTAGTGTGCTGAAGCATTTGGACTGCCACAATGACCTTTTAGGTTGCCAAAATGCTTTCGTTGTAGTAGCGGTAGTGTTGTTTATAGTTTGTAGTATTATGTTAATAAAGGCACACCGCCGGTAAATTGAAAAAGACAACGAAAGCAGTTTGCGAACTGAAATCTTACAAGGTTAGTATTAAAGTCTATTTAACACCTGGTGTTTGACTATATTGAACCCACCCTGCATAAATATTACGCCAATTTTTTTAGCTGTTTTAATAGTCTCAGAAAGAAGCATATCCAGGAGGGTCATGTGAGACATAATATCAACCTAAGCACCTGCTCAAATTTCTGTTTAATTGGTTGGTACCTAGGGTGTTCTTTTCTGTTTTGTATGTTATTAGTCTAATACTGACCATTAACAATGACACCCTTCGAGTTTGAGGCCGGGTTCACCCCTGTTCACAAGGGGAGCTCTAGAACTAGTATTGCTTTGTAGGTTTTTTTCATAGAACATATAATAATATGTACTACGTTTTATTTTGACTTGCTTAGATTTCCGTATCGAAAGGATATAAAGAGAAGTGTCTTCATAGCGATACATATTCCATACAAACGTAGTTAGCTCATTTTAAATAACAAGTGTTTTCAAATTTGGTGAAATTTTATATGCACATCCTTGAGCCAAATATCTATGCTTCTTGTTTCTCAGTTTTTTGGTTTGTTCTTTATTTTATCTCTAAATGTGAAAATAATAATTCCCATTCAAAACGATTTTTCGGAATATATTTGAATATATATAATTTTTAGGAAAACGGGCAAACCAAAGGCTTTAAGACATGCAAATTGCAACGAATTTAAACACTTGGTATTTTAAATATGATGAAACTACGCAAGAATATCATGCTTATGTTTGCTCGGTAATTCGTTATGGTATTATTGCTTGGGGAAATTCTAAGCACATGAACAAAGTCTTGCACAGAAAAAATGTGTTCGTGCTGTATATAATCTGAAATGGACTGAATCATGTAAGCCTGTTTTTCAATCAAAGAATCTGTGGACAGTAGTAGGTATATATTTAGATATGAATTGGCGAAATTTGTAAGATGTAACTCTTCCTTATTTCCCGATTATAATAGCTTAGGTAAGAGGACTATTACACAAAAACAGCTCAAAATACTAATCCCTAAACTAGAGCTGTTTAGGAACAACATGGTACCTATACATGACGTCTCTCATTTACAATGCGATCCCAAAAACTATAACAGAGTTACCTAATTATAAGTTCTATCCGGAGTTAAAAAAGTGGTTAGTTAACCAAAATTTCTACACAGTTACGGATTTCCTGCAGAAGACTTCTAATCGCTACTACATGTACCACGTTAAATAATTGAATCCATATTTATATTATTATATATTCCATATTTGGTCTTTATTTGGTTAAAAGAGAAAAGCTTTAATTTAATAAAGTATACTACAGAAATATTGCTTTGTAATATTATTATATTAACCGTGTTTTTTTTTCTATAGAAAAGGTATGTGAACCATGCAAATTAATCATTCCTCGCATTAATCACGTAGGGAAGAGTAAACACTAAGAGACAAAAACCCACTGGGCCGGTTCGAGTGGGTTGTTCTGTTGACAATCTATCCAAGAATTAATTAATTTACCTTAAATTATTAATATAAGTAGAACAATTTTAATGGCATCTGTAACATTGACAATGATAGTTTTAAGGAGAACTTAATCTATTCGTTTTGATTTAAAAATACAGGTAACGCTCGACACACAACACAACTATATATGATTAAACATAAAACGATTACTACAAATCTTATTTTAAATAAATTCTCCTACTGCAAACGAAATAGAACAACAGGCCCGTAAGTGAACCAGCTTACATTCGTAATGGTTTATATTATATGACTATCGTGAGGACACAGCGTGGCTCGTTAATTAAATTTCATTGATTCAAAGCTCAATGTGAAGTAGATGGAAGCTTCGCGTACCGCGCGCCGATTCCGACATTCTCGTATCAACGGTAGTGGTCCCCACCGGCCATGATACGCTCCGTGTTCGACACTGGTGTGGTGAGTACCGGAATGCTTTCAACTCGCGTAATTCAGTTAAACGAGTAATTTATGACTAGCCAAATTACTGGCATCACTGTGTCTGGCTATCTGATGCACGATGCACGCCTCTCAAATGTAATGCGATTTCAAGCTGTAACTGTAATTAATGCGGTCTGGAATGTTCAAGCATTTTTCTATAATTTTGTGGTCAATGCTCCAGCATAAAAATTAAATCTAGTATTTTTATATGATGGAACAAGCACGATACCCACCTGGTGTTGAACGTAACCTCTACCTATAACAGATGCATTTCGTCATAAGTGATGAGTTCCAATACGCCCATCACTCTGATGTAATTAATGAAGCACTGTGAGACAATATATTCATAATCCTCCAAAAATTATAATATTCCAATTATTATTGTGATTTATATATATTAATCTGACATATTATAATGACAAATTATATTAATCATTTAAGCCAATAAAGTATATTGTGACCGACACACTATATAATATTTCACTATTTATAATATTTCACGCCACGAAAATTACAGTTTTGGAGAACAACAATATTAATGCGATTTCAAGCTATATCTGTATCAGCCGGATCGTCCACTGCTGAACACATCCTCCCCAATTAAGGAGGTATTTTCCATAATCCCCACGTTTGGCAGGTGACTTGGAGATCGCAGTGTAAGTTGGCAGTTCTTTAGAAGGCGCTGCTGCCCTCCTTCCAGTAGTTTTCCCTTAGTCGCCTCTTACGACACCCGCGGGATGATATATGGGGAGGTGCTATTCTGACCCGGCACCCCACGGGGCATTTCAAGCTGTAACTATAATTAATGCGACTCAAGTATTTGTGTGTAACTTTGTGGTCACTGTTCCAACTTTTTTTAATGGTATTATGATGGTACAAGCACGAATCCCACCTGATGTTAAACGGTAACACCTGCCTATAACAGATGCATTTCTTCACAGAGGATGAACTGCACTGCGCCCGTTAGCCTGAGACATACAGTGGTTAAGTCTCATGTGCAATTTTACAAGACCTCTGTTGGAACACACTGCTAGGTGCTTGGCGATAGATTTTTTACTTGAGTGTGGTATCTACCCAGGGGACCATTTATCAGTACCTAGTAACACAGACTAAATTAAACGATATTATACTACAAACTATTAGTATGTCTGTGAACGGATACCTGAAAATTTTAAGATAAATAAATCATGAAATAAAATTGACGGATAAAGCCATTTTATAGTACTTATACAGCAATACACATATCACCTATTTTTATCACTAGGAAAACTACACCCGTGTTTGTTAAGACCTTATTATAACTTAACTATTCCCCTTTCAATTAGTAATTTTTAGTTAATTGTAAGTATTTATGCTACCTTCCTAACTCAAGCAGATCAGATCAAGTATTCGGAAGTTATCGTAAAATAAACATAGATTTATACTTAAGTTTGTTTACCAAAGACACAACTCCCTTGGCTCATATAAGGTATAATTTATTTTGTGGTTAAACTAAGCACAAAATTCGGTATTTTGTCTGCTACTTTGTTCTTTACTTTCCTGAAAGCACAATAATTATATAACACTCCATTATCGAGTACCTATTATCACAATATTGTGCGCATGGTACCAACTTTGACAAGTTATTTTTTGGGCGTTGAAATCGGTTTATTTGTTTTAAATATTTTCGTTCTTTTTAGTGACCCTTACTACATACGGGATCGATTGTCATTCACTTGCAATAGCTATATCATCAAGATAGGAAAACACTTTTCAGTTATTAAATAACCCAAAAACGGCTTGACTGATTTTGATGAAATTTCAATGGGACCACACAGGAAGCACCAGCTTTCAAATAAAAACGAATCATCGAAATCGGTTTACCCTTCGCAAATTCTGAGGTAAATAAAAAACGCTTCAAAATGAGAACCTCCTCCTTTTAGGAAGTTGGTTAAAAACACAGATTTTTCTTAATAAGTACCTACTATAAGTAGTTTTAAAAAAACTAATGTAATTTCAGGTGAAACTTATCTGATATCCTAATTTCGCATGGTAACATGTTTGTCATACGGCTTTTTGCAGAATCGTACATTAGCTTGACTGTTTTGACCATTAATATCATCGTCATAATCACAAAATTTTGCAAATAGCTACTTTATTATAGCTGTCTAGGCAAGCCTTTAAGAGTAAAAAAAATAGTCTTACTCAAGACCATACAACAGTAAAGAGGAAAACTGATTGGCCACCTTTTGCGACATGACAACTTTATTAAAAACATAATTGAAGGAAAAATAGAAGGAAGGGGTAGGCAACGGATAGGCTACATGAGCCAAATAAACCAAAAAGTCAATGTCATGTCGTACAAAGAAGTAAAACAGGTGGCCTTAGACAGAACAAAATACAGATCATTGCATCAGCTGCACCGACAAGCTTATTATTATAACTCTTAAGTTATAATAATAAATAATAAAGGCTAGCCTTTGACCACTATTTCACCGGATGGTTAGAGACGGTGTGGCTGCAGATGTTGTTGTGGGCATTCACAAAGCCCCCTACCACCATGCAAGATACTGTGCAAAGATGAGCGAAACGATGAGGAGGTAATATTGAATGTCTCAAGTAGCATAATCGTATTTTGACACATTTGTTTTGTGTATTGAAAAACCATAATACTTACGTATATGTAAAATATATGCATAACAAGTGGAGGACTATACATTGTTTTTTAATTAACACTACATAAAAGGTAGAAAGTAATGGCCGCGCATTTATAAGCCTACTTGCTTATTCGTATGCTAAATGATTATAACCTACTAATTATTATTAATAGCCACAATAAAATATGACGTCAAATTATATCAGCTTTAATTACTTAAACCCATAAATTTCAGTTGTAAATGCATTTTGACAACATACTCGTACCTACAACACTCATTAAAAACACATTGAGCAAGTAACAAAATGTCAGAAATTGCAAACAGTCTGTATGATCAGAATACAATTCGATAAAAGTCAAATTATTTGTATGAAAAAAATGCTGAATAGCAAAGATAACCTGGAAATGTTTGTATGAAACCAAATCTGCTGTCAACTACATAAAACCCAAGAAGAAGAAGACAACAGGTCATACTTTCTGTTTCCCATACCCAGGCATTTTGCTATTATAGGGTATTTAAGTGTTCATGTCCCCTTAGTAAGTATGCCATATTAAGATCCAGATTCCAGACGCTTTACTGCTATATTATTTGCTAGATTACTGTGCTGTACTGTATCAGCCGGATTATACACCGCTGAACACATCCTGGGAGGGTTTGCCATAATCCCCACGCTTGACAGGCGTTTTGGGGATCGCAGTGTGAGAGATACGTTCCTCAGAAAGCGCTGCTGCCACCTTCTGGTGTGGTACTCTTAGTCTGATGGGGAGGTGACATTCTTAACCCGGCACCTCACGGGCTATTGAGTAACTATGGCATATTTAAATCCAGACTTTTAGCTGCTGCTATATTGAATCATTACGTTTTAGGATCCAGACGTTTTGCTTTAATGGCATTTCGCGTTCATGTCTATGTAATAATGATAGCATTTTACGATCGATATGTTTATGCAATGGCGTCATTTTGCTACTTGGGTATTTTGACAAAGAGGTTAACTAGCACCCGAGATTGGGGTCAAAGGGTAGCCTATATGAAATAAAAGCCATTATGGACGGTTTTCAAAGTATCCGTAGTAGTTAGCTATTTTAAATTTTTATACAACAAAAGTTATTTAGAGGATGATTTTGAAGTTATTGCCTAACGAAAAACAGTAAGAACAAAAATATAAGACTCTAGATAGATAAATAACACTTTATTGTACACCAAATGTAACAAAATATTAGCTTAAATATAATGTTGTACAATGGGTAATCTTATCGCTTAGAGGAAATCTCTTCCAGAATATAACTAGAAACATGTTAATGACATTAGGTTACTTTGATAAAACCCAGCTAAATAATAGGGCTCTATTACTAAGCCTACGCTACGCTGTCCGTCTATCTGTACGTCAGTCCTATCTTTAAGTTTCTGTATAACTGTAATATTTAACCGGTTGAGGTAAAAAAGACTTTAGATAGCCTTCACCGGAGAAACAAATTTAACTTAAAAATATGCTATTAAAATAATACCGAAAAAGTATCTACACTTTTTCGATTGAAAATGTTGGATCATTTTGTCGATTTTAACACCATATGCACTGAACACATTTTCAGTAAATAAAACAATTAATTGATTAGATTTTTGTGTTTGTACTGTCGTGTAAATGTTAATAAATAAGGATTCGCCACGAACCAACTACTTGGGAGAGAGTTGATCTGGTTGTTTAGGAACGGTACAAGAAAGTTTTTTTAATTACAGTATAAACTCTATATTAAAACAAAAAATAATAAAAAAAATACAAAAAAATGACTTAACACTCAAAAGTATGAAATAACTTGTTGAAGTCGGTGCCATGCAGTGTTGCCAACTGCACCGTAATTACGGTGAAAACACCGTAATCAGCCTCGATTTACCACCTACCGTAGCAAACTAATTACGGTAGCAAAAAACACCGTAATACCCATTAAAAGATTTGAATGAATCTTATTTTTAAATCTAGTAGATAATTTTGATAAGTGTTTATTAACTCAAACAATTTAATTATTATTTTCTTTATCGGTTTCGGTGATTTTACGATTTATTTAACGGCAACACTGATTACGCTTCGCGCACACTTTTACTATGTTCTGGCGCTATTCCCCCAATAGCGTGATACGTATTATGCACACGAATATGGTAGGTATGTCGATTGAATTGCTCTGTATTTGAACTTAGACCTTTTTAATTTACCTAGTTTATTAGAATCTGAATTGAAATTGTTTTGACTGACAATACATCATTCATAAAGCGCACGCGTCTTATTAGTTATTACGTTATAGTTTATTGTGTTGTGGTGATCCGAGTTTTTTCAATAATGGATAGTGATACTGATAGCGACTGTCAACGATATCAAAACAAAAAACGGAATAAACTCCTTACGAAAACCACCAGGGGAAACCTTTTATCGCAGCAGGCCATACAGCGACACGGAAAATATTGTGTTGATTTTAATCCCAATAAAGATATGATTGAGAAACATAATATCGAAATGTATAAAAATATTGAAACAATCATACTATCTGATTCTGCATAAAAATATGAGTTTCGTTTCAATTCTAATCATGAACTTGCTACTAAATGGGCAAGGTAATTCTACCATATCTCAAATATAAATTACAACATAATTTTGGAAAATCTACCGTATTTTTCGAAGAGTTCTACCATCTGATAAATTTTAGAGTTGGCAGCACTGGTGCCATGATAGTTGAAAAGTACCTATTATCACAATATTGTGCGCATGGCTTCGACAAGTTATTTCATACTTTTGAGTGTTAAAGTCGATTCCATTTTTTTGTTAAACATTTTTTTTCTCTCATTTTAGTGACCGTTGCTAATTACGGGATCGATTGTCATTCACTATCAACGACGATATCGTTAAGATAGGAAAATATTTTTTTGTTATTGGAGTGTAACTGATTTTAATGAAATTTAAATGGGACTAAACGACAAACATCAGCTTATGAATAAAAAAAGAATTATCAAAATCGGTTCACCCAGTCAAACGTTCTGATGTAACAAACAAAAAAAAACAGACGAATTGAGAACCTCATCCTTTGTTGAAGTCGGTTAAAAAATAGGCCGAGTGACTTTCTCTCGGCCTATTTATTTTTATTTTTTAAGGATCTCACGCTGAATGAAAAATGCTATCCGTATCGAAACGACTGCTAAGCAAAACTACTAAATAGGCAAACCGCCTAATTTTAGCATCATAATAATTATGTCCTTACAGCTCTGGGACAAAGTAGCAGAATGTCGGAATCGTAGTATGTCTATATATGTCCTTAAGACTAAGTAGTAGAATGTTAGAATCGTAAGTTTTCATTAAATATCGGAAAAATAGTTGATGTGTATCTATACGCTAGCTTTTCCCTGAGTGGCTGACTGATAGAGAACATTTTGAGACTGTAGGTATATCGTATCAGTACTATGATTTATGTCTGGTTTGGGACTCCTTTTGTAACTATAATTAGTTGTTAGTTGTTTTATCAGAAAAATTTCAGCGTTGAAAATCAAGTTTCAAAGGTACGACCTCTTTTAAGGTCGTAGTACTATTAGTACGGGACCCAAAAAATAGCTAACTTTCATGTCAAACTCACATTTAAATATGTTTTTATTTCCAGAGATTGTAAATTTTTGACTACAATAATAGAGTTGCTCAAAAAATGAGTGTTATGTTTTCATGGTTCATGTATGTATATATTATGTATGTTTGTAAGTATTTTTTCCACCATAACTTCTACACGGCTTAACCGATTTTGATGTATGGAATATCGAAAGATTTGTCTTGTTAGCGCAAGTGCCATTAGGTACTTAAAAAGTAACAATTCAAACTGACCTATTTTAGACGCCATATTGAGAAATAAATGTATTTATTTTTCTTCCAAACCCATCGAGTAGAGTATCAAAATCAAGGGCTTTAAAAAAACCTTTAATTACATGTTTTGTAAGCAGATGCTTACACCAAGTAGGCCTCGTGCTTTTTTCCATCAATGTAGCATAAAAAAAACTAAAAAAAAGTGTAAATTAGGAAGGTCTCCAAACAAACGTAACTTTTTAACAATTTAATTTATACTGTATCATAAAAATGGAATGTATCTTAATTACGTTTCTACTTCGAAGGTGTGCTTATAGAACAAGCGGCTATTTTAACAACAAACAATGAAAAACCGGAAAAGTGAGAGTTTCTTTGAAACATAAGTGCTCATACCTCTTTAGAGGGTGTACCGATTTTAGTGTTTTATTTTTAAATTCGAAAGTTGGAATTTGTCGTGTATTCTAATTCATATTTGATAGAAATTTTAATGCGTATTTTAAGTCTAAAAACGTTATTTATATTTTAAATTTTTGTTATTTTGTAAAAAGAAAACATTTTTACAATAAAGAAAAAAAATAAAAATTTATAGAATATGGAACAGAATTTTATATTTTTATCTCATCTTTTTCATTTCAAGTAACACTTCACTCTCTCAAAGAGTGAAGTGTTACTCTTCTCTACTCAACATAGGTTTAATATCATAAATTTACAAATTATTGGAATACAAAATGTTTTGCCCCGGGCGGGAATTGAACCCGCGTCCTTCCGATTTCGCGCCGGATGCTTTATCTACTAAGCTACCGGGGGTACTTACGGCTTAGTAGATAAAGCATCCGGCGCGAAATCAGAAGGACGCGGGTTCAATTCCCGCCCGGGGCAAAACATTTTGTATTCCAATAATTTGTAAATTTATGATTTTCGCTTAGTACGCGGTAGTGCCTGTAATCATAATATATAGAAATATAGGTTTAATATATTCATGGCTCAAATTCAAGCTTCATATTTGGATTTTGGAATACACTATAGAGAAAAAAAATACACCGGGAACTTTAGCTAATTGAACAAATGTCATTTGTTACCATTTCTCGATTACGAGTAAGTTTTTACTGAAAACGTACGAAGGTAGGTCGAAAGCTCACGAAACTAGTTTTTCAGAACGCGTAGATACAAATACTACGGTGCTCTACGGCGTAGAAAAGTCACTATTTCCGTAGTTTTTGCTACAGCGACATAATCATGGTTTCATAACCTGCAATTTCTTTTCTTTTAAATATAAATGCTCGTATTTGACTACGGAAAACTAAACAAGCGATGAAAGAAACCTTTTCAAAAGTGTTCCTTCACATCTTATGATAAAAAATGCTTTCGTTGCCTTATATCTTTATTGGACCACTCAAAAGTGTGACCGCATTGACCGGTATGAGCTTTCAGACACAAAACCTAAATATATGGAGCTATTTTCAACTCGTGACATTTTATTACAATCTAGGTATGTAGGCACTTGCGAAAAAATCTTAATAGATTAGTAAGTTGACTGTTTATTTTTTCTAGTAATAACTTACTCTAGCACAACTCACTTATTAAAAGAAATAAATCACATTATTCAAACTTACTTTAAGTCGATTGTAGTGAATAAATTGCTGAAGAATGTCGAAATGAAATGAAAACTATAAAAATCACAATTTCTGGTATTCTAAAACATGGCGGATTTATTATTGAAGAGTCTAAACAACCCAAAGGTATGACGGACACATTAGTGTAAAAAGTTTCCCTCAAGCTTGACCTTATTGGCCCAGTGCCATTAATGTACCTACCCTTAAACCACAGATCACGTCCCACCAAATAACGAAAGACTTAGATATACTATTTTTATGAAATAGCGAAAGTTTCTCGGCGGCATTTTCGGCAAACTACGGCAAATGATCGAATCGGTCAATGCAAATATAAAAGTGGATACCTAATCCATTTGGTAGCTGCTTCTATTTTAAACTAATACTTATTATAAAAAAATGGCGTAAAACTATTAAAATAAAGTAATATATTGTTATTTGTTTCATCGTTCTAAACATTTGAGGTAAATAACCGAGTCAGAAATCGTATGGGAATTATCTGCTAAATACACGCCAGATGTTCTCTTAATACAATTTTGAAGATAAAAGAACATGCACCATTTAGTAACAGGCAAATTATCCAGCAGCCTGACGCTTCATTCATATAAACACGCCTAATTGACTAACGGCGTAATATAAATGAGCGTTATAACTTAAAATTCACCTCTTAAAAAGTTTTTTACTTAATAATACATAAACTAAAATAATGAGATTTTATATTCTGTATCAACATTAACGTTATTACAAGCCACCCTTTTGCATAAGAGTATTAAATGTTCTATCAAGTACCTACCAATTGATAAACTTAATAATCTATACCATATCTTATAAGAAAAGAGGTGAAACTACGAAACACAATAATTCGTTACGAATTTATGTACATTTGGAGTAAAGAAGGTGTTGTTCTCTTTAGTCGCCGCCCACCATTGTCTCCGTGACGAAACGTTACGCATTCCAGCACCAAGTATTTGTTACAAAGTATTTTAATAACTTTTCTTTTAAAGTATACGAATGACCCTGCTGAAATTCCGTTATACATTGTCCTCTCAATATATCTTTTGTTTTTATATATACGCCAGCAATTAAAGAGTCTTAATTATAATTCCGGGTAGAATGTTATATGTTACATTCTACCCTAAGCAATTATAGTTCAATTTTCTGCCTTTAGGTAAATTTCCTTAACCTGCATGTTTTAAAACCTAAGCACTTTCAAATTCCCCGTTCAAAAATGTTAAACAGGCTCACAAAATATTTTATATATTACCAGCTATACTTTTAACATTCGATTAAATTTTTTTTCATGAAGATTCTACTATTCTATTTCATAATCTTAGATAGTGTTGAAATGATACCACCGATTTAACAACCAGCTGATCCCTACGATGACCCCATCTAAGACAGGAACCGTTCAAATGTCTGGTTTGATTTACACTTGAATAAACGGCTCTTTTCATGTCACAAATCAGCCTTATTAATAAAACAGGACTTACTAACCTGAGTTGGTGAGGGTGTTGTCTCCGAGCCCTGTGGAGGTGTCGACGTCGGCGTGCGCGTCGGCGGTAGCCGCGGCGAGCAGTGCGCATGCCCATGCGCATCCGGCGACCACCATGCGCGCACACTTCTTCGCTCCGAACCCATGCTCTCTACCGTGTCTGGCCATAGCACATCACCGACACCACCAGCCCTAACACTTAGGTACTTACTTTTTACAAAGTTTTCTTTTAAATTACTAAGATTTTAAACATAGAACAAAATTCTATTGACGTATAAAAAAGTTGTAGTGTTTATACTGAATGTTTGAAAAGTTCATTCTAAAAGGTTGGTACAGTAATTGCAGGTTCACGTAAAGTAGGCAGGTGGCGAAAGTCGCGACGCGGCGCGGGTGCTGCGGCGGCGGCAGCGGCGGTGGCGTGTGAGCGTGGTCGCGGTGGCACTGTCGCGGCCGCATCGCTCCGCGGCCGGCTCCTCCGGAGTCGCAGCATCTCGCCAGGCGCGAGGAGGGCCGCTGCGCGCGCATTAACTCCACCAACCAATCGCACGTGGGGGGTGGGCCCACGCGTAAGACGCACGGAAGTATATGCGAAGGCCTATGTACAGATGATAGCGGACAGGTGGTTTCGCGGCCGTAATTAGCCTTCTGATAACTTATTGCTACATAAATATGCTTAAACGCTGGACGATTAAGATAGCGCCCGTAACGGTGTCGAAGTGCGGACCCTGCCTCGAGCCATTACCTGCCTACCCGTTTCCCTTTCGTAATATAATGTACTTTTAAGAGAAACTCCAATATTGAGAGAGCTCGCGGCGAAAAGGCTTTTTGAAAGTATAAAGTGATCTTGCAAAACCTATTTAGAACAAAAAGGTTTCGGTGATTTACTATAGGTATAATTTTAACTGAAATGCTTTACTCTCATAATGTCATATCTTCTTATAAATATAGAAAAAATAATAGATTGTACCACAATGGAGAAATATAATATTTTACGGTGAGAGCTCCTGTTTTGAATACAGAGAGGACCGAATACACTCGGGGGTTTATAGTAGAATCGTTAGCGCAGCAAGGGATATACTTCGCCCAAGGAAAATATAAATTTGCGTTTTTTGAATAGTACTTACTACAACTCATGAGCTAATGTAAGAGCTTGAACTTAAAATTTTTCAAAACTATTTTTTTATAACTTTACAATCTTCTAAACCGCATTCGCGCGTTCTTCATTAGTTTTTATTTTCGTGCCACTTTTATGACCAGCCAGTTACACATATCTTTCATAATAAATAATTCTGCAAATAAGTAATTCTAGTCATAATTATCTAGTTAATTAGGCACCTGGTTGGACACATGTCATAACCAACGAGTTGCCCTGAAAGAAACAATATTCATGATCCTAATTCAAACTATTTTACGCTCCCCATAAAACTCTCTAACAGAAAAGACCTACTCACCTTGCTCGCACTTATTGTAAATATCACCTATCATTGTTTATCATATAAATAAGATTAAAATACTGTGCTCCAATATATCGTGCCTGAAATATGCTCAAAATCAAATATGCTGCAGTTCTCGTGAGGAAAATAAAACTAAATTATAAATTATCTATAATAGCAAATGATTCAATTCATACTTACAGTTTCATATCTGATCATTATATTGCATATTAGCTGTCATTTGACCACAATAATTGTAAGTAATAATGTGTTCGAAGAAAAACGCCTCCATTGAACCTCAATGTCACTATCTATCCTGCCATAGGACATTTCAGAATTAACAAAATTACTTAATTCGATGTTTGTATTCTCAAACCGCCCCAAAGACCTTTCCTTTGTCCTTGACACAGATAGGTGAAATATGAGGCAAGGTCAAGCGAAACAGAAAATTGTTCGTGAAACAGGCTGTAGAATTTTCAACCACCTTAAAAATGGGAACAAATCTTTTTAGTGTACGTGTAGGTGTATCTTTAGCGAAGTTTTCGTGGATCATCCACTTTTAAGAGTGTAACACTAAATATTGGTTTCATCTTAGTTTCTTCAAATTAATGCTATTATCTCCCTTCTTAAAAGTTTTATTTGATCGGGCTTGTAATATTGCCATATCGCCAGCTCGTTTTCGGCTGACAGTGCCGAATGACACATAGTTCATTTGCGATTTGTTTGGTCTAGGGATGCTCAACGATCATCGAAAAGGCAAAATACTTAGTAGGACATTCAACAGCTCTTTGTAATTTTTATTTTAACATTAGCCGTGCAAACAAAACATCAATGTTGCAACATACCTAATGCCGTAACATGGATGTCGCATGATTTTTAAATGAAATTATTGAAAATCTAAACTTATTT
This sequence comes from Plagodis dolabraria, assembly GCA_963854805.1. Lineage (NCBI taxonomy): Eukaryota > Metazoa > Arthropoda > Insecta > Lepidoptera > Geometridae > Plagodis > Plagodis dolabraria. The sequence goes on from OY978442.1 coordinate 18,190,123, forward strand.
TAAACTGGCGGTATGCCTCTATTTAACAAAAAAATACGAACAATATACTTCACTACAGCTACTACAATAAATGCATTTAGACAACCTACAAGTCATTGCAGACTCACAGGCAGTCCAAATGCTCCAACCCACTACCATTGGCAGCGTGCCCAGCATGCTGGCGGCATTGTCCCGTTGAATTGCAATGCTTATTCGGTGAGCCAAATAGGTGCCAGCATTTTGATCACGATCTAATGTATAAGCTAAACTTTTTTAATATTTAAAGTATGGTATCGAGTTAAAATAAGTAGCGACACCGTATCAAAAACAATTTACTATTTTAACAAGTACTATACGGAACAAAATTCAATGATTTTATGCATTCAGAAAAGAAGTAACATGTTTAAAAAAACTGCATCGGGTATTGAAAGACAACCTAAACTTTAGTGGAGGTCTGTCTAACCTCAACAAAATGAGATGTAAGAAGTGCTCGTAACGATGTTTGCCTAGCAGTTCTGAACCGACCAGTAAAGTTAAACAACGCCCGCCGCGGTCAAGAGTTGGATGGGTGACTGTTGGTGACATTACTACCGAGCTCTTCTGTGCTTCGGAGGGCACGTTAAGCCTTCTGTCCCGGTTGTTGTCTTAGGATGGCAGTCTTTATGGCGTTGTGGTAGGGCATTTTGCGAATGCTCGCCTGGCTAGCTACCACCCTCAAGCAGAAAATCTGTCGCCAAGCACCTAACAATGTGTTCCGGCAGCTGTCCTCGAGAGCCAGTAACTCTAGGTTAGCCTGGACAAAACCTTCGACCACATGATATTATAGTCTGGTTTTCAAATATTTGACAACCATGAAGCGTTTAAAATAATCTGGAAAGCCAATTATATATATATTTGGACGAGTCGTATAATAGTATATAGGTACATACTGTGCATGAATTCAATAAAAAATTGTTGGCAAGGCCCAGATGAACCTGGAGTGACAAAGGCAAAGATATATCATCGTACATGCTGGTTCAAAAGAATTTTTTATTGGTAATTGCTTAATGGCCTATAACACCAAAAACTTGTCAGCAGATTACCATCATGATATGAACCGAGAAAATTTCACCAAGTGGGTAAAATAAATGCTGTTGCCAAAGCATCATCAGCCGTCGGTTGTTGTGCTAGATAATGCATCTTATGTACGCGTAAAAAAGTCTGCCAGTGCCAATAATAAAGACACCTACTGCCACAAATTAGCCCCTAATCTGTGCCTACAGCACAATACCATAAAACTATTCCATATTATATCCAGAAAATGCATTGAAGCCTGAACTTTCAGATTTAATTAAGCAAAACAAAAACGACCCAGTCTATGAAATATATACATTGCTTGCGGTGCATCGTCACACTGTTGTCAGATCACCATATCACTGTGACCTATATGCTCCTGAACTGATTTGGAGTATAATGAAATGTCAAGTGACACCCAAAATTTTATTGTGTTAGCCAAGGAATTGATGCCTGTAATAAATGAGAGCAGAGGTGTGATTATACAAACCATTTTTTTTTATTAGTAAAATCACGTAAAGTTTGAAAACTGTTGTGAAAACTATCATTTATTGCTTTGTTACAGGTTTTTGTGACTGATCTCATTGCTAAAATAATTATTTATCCTCTGCAACATAGGTACTCTGCAGAAGGCATTCAACATTATATTTGCCAGTCTCTGAGAGTTCGGAGAAAGCTTCGAATGATTATAATTCATTACAATCATTGATACATAATTATTATAGAATTTAATAAATCATTAAGTACTTATATTGTATATAGGATATGAATAAAAATAGTAGATTTTATCATTAGGGAGCAAAAAATAATATTTTTTCGGCGAGGGCGCTTTTTGAATCCAGAGCAAAGTGAGGGATTCTAGAGTAGGATGGTAGGATGCTTTAGTAAAATCCTGAACGTAGCGTGGTAATTAACAACTGAATTGAAATTTAATAGTATCTTATAAGAAAATAACTAAAAACTTATATTTACATTTGAGGTCATTTTCGCAATTATGAAAATTAGTTGTTACAGTTTTATTAGGATTAATGATTGTTGTAGATTTTATATTCTGCGTGTATGAAATAATGTCCAAAACTGGCTCATTTTGTGGATAATGTGACGGTGAATCTCGTTGTTTGAATGTAGACGGGCGTGGTAACAGTGGCGTGGATGGATTAACTGAACGTTGCAAATTAATGTTTTCCACGATGCGTTCATATGTTTTCGCCTTACTCTCAATGGAATCTTCTATATACCCCTCTGCTGCAACACTCGACTTCCATCCTCCATGTCACTTATGTCACTTGAGAATAGTTAAGTCGGCTACAGAATCTGCCAAAAGGGTAGCAGAAGTACGACGAAAACAATGTCCTGTATATAGCTTGATATCTAGTAACTTCAAAGTAGCGATTTCTTGTGGCATGTTAGAAATTTTGTTGTCATATAATGGAATCACTTGCCATTTTGAAAAATCGATTGGTCTTCATATCAGAAGGCCAGGTATTTCTGTCCAATAGTTTTATATTCTCCTCGGATTACGAAGGATCGGTCAATTTTCGTTTCTGTCAGTTTTACTGACAGTATTATATCCGAGAGATTTTCGACATCATCATCAGTTATTTTAAAAAAATCCGAAATAAAGCTACCCGTAACAAAAGGGTCAATCAACTGTCCCTTGTGCATATTCGTCATCTTATATTCATTATATTTTACATGGTAAGCAGCAATATACAGAAATAGTGGTCAGCAGAGAAATCTGTCTCAATTTTCTGAGATTAATATCGTAAAGTAACTATCGTCCAATAACATTTATAGTGTAAGATAATAAAGACAAAACGAACTTTTTCTATAGAGTAAATTTTGAAACAAATCATTTAATTCTTGGTTTTTGTGTGGAAATCGGAAATTAATGATTTAGGTTTCACTCAAACCAATGTCAAATAGTTATTTTTTCTCCTTCCATGTGTTAATTAGTATTCTATTCATATCTATAATAAAGGATTAATCGTTGATCCCTTGAGTTACGTATATTAAAAATATTAATGCACCCAAAACACTGCCTTGTGGCACGCAGGACTTTATAATTTTAGTTTTTTATCAAACTCGCGATAGTTTTCTAATACAATTTACTCAATAATATTTAATGGCTGGCAAGGTTGAACGTTTTTGCCGTGTCCATGAACTTTGTTGTTGTCACGTTCTCTCGTATGGATGGTCTGAAAGCTACAGTTGTCGTTGACTTATGTATTTAGACCACTTTTTATTACGGGGTCTACCTCTATGCCTAGCTAGGAATCTGAGATTGCCGCATCTTATTTACCAAGACACCACTTAATAGACAAACACTTAACACGCCAATGAATATACTCGTATAAGTCAATATCTAGTAACAAATATAAAAAAATATTTTAAGTAAATATTAAATTGACATTTAAGACAAACGCTTAAAAATTATATCTAGGAACAATCCTGCCTTATTTTCCTGCTAAGCTGACGTGACGTCATGTAGCCCATCCGGGAGAATTCTCGACCGTGGCCGTGGGCTTGAAGAGTCAATACTTCTCTATGGTGTTTCGTGTAGAGCCAAAACGCGTCAAAATTTCTCCGTTTGTTTAACATTTATATAAAACACTTAAAAAAGTATAAAAGTATATATCTAGTGACAATTCCGCCTAATTTTCCTGTTATCTACGTGACGTCACAAACATCACGCAGCCTAACCGGAAGAATATCCGACTGGTTTCGCTTCTAAACGAAGCATCTTGACTCACCGAGCGCATGATCGAGACTGGATTTGTTAATATTAAATATGGATTTCCGCAAAGTAACGCCTGAACCTATTCATTTCCTTACTGTATTGAAGGGACGCAAGTTATGTCGCAGTGCCTTCGAATTCCTTCAATTGAGCTTGCCATAGTCCGTCACAACGGCTGAAGATAGCAGCTTCATTTCATTTCAGTCTTCCATCAACTTGGTGGTTTTTTTCTGAGAGTTATTTAGATTTACTTCGGCGGGCATTCTTAGCAAACTGAGACCGCACCGCTTGGACAGCTTCTCCCAACAACTGTTTCATAGTCAACTAGACAATAAGTAGAAGGTTCTATACCTAGTTCGGTTTGAAAGCTTTCGAAGATTTGGATTGAGCATCTTGACTCACCGAGCGCATGATCGAGACTGGATTTGTTAATATTAAATATGGATTTCCGCAAAGTAACGCCTGAACCTATTCATTTCCTTACTGTATTGAAGGGACGCAAGTTATGTCGCAGTGCCTTCGAATTCCTTTAATTGAGCTTGCCATAGTCCGTCACAACGGCTGAAGATAGCAGCTTCATTTCATTTCAGTCTTCCATCAACTTGGTGGTTTTTTTCTGAGAGTTATTTAGATTTACTTCGGCGGGCATTCTTAGCAAACTGAGACCGCACCGCTTGGACAGCTTCTCCCAACAACTGTTTCATAGTCAGCTAGACAATAAGTAGAAGGTTCTATACCTAGTTCGGTTTGAAAGCTTTCGAAGATTTGGATTTGGGCGAAGCTAGAACACAGCGTGGAGTTTATCAGACGCAACTTCTAAATACGGTGATCGCTACCTGTTTTCATCTTATGAATAAAAGGGACATCATTGAATATTCGCTTTTTGGTCGTCATAAACTCAATCTATTATTTTTTTATAGTTGGGACTTATACTCCTCCATTCACGGCTTCTGTATAGCTTATATTGTTCATTTATCTATGGTATAAGGTACGCTACCCTGCTCGTCACACTTTTGACGAAGACTTTTGGTGACCCACCCGGTGGAACAAGTTACCAGAATCAAAGATAAGGGTTTTTTGTCCCTGTCTATTAATATTAAGTTTTTATGTCGGTTGTACAGTTTAGTTTTTTTTTTATAAATATTATAAATAAATTATAATATAATAATAAACACTTTTAAAAGTATCCTAAAAAAACATTAAATAATATTTAAATAAAACACTTAAAAAAGCATAAAATTATATATCTAGTGACAATTCCACCTAATTTTCCTGTCATCTACGTGACGTCACAAACATCACGCAGCATAACCGGAAGAATACCCGACTAGTTTCGCTTCTAAACGAAGCATCTTCAGGAGGTCTTGACTCACCGAGCGCACTCGACTCACCGAGCGCACGACGTGCGCTCGATGAGTCAAGACCTCCTGAAGATGCTGATGTTGTTGACGCCGTGATGTTTGTGACGTCACGTAGATGACAGGAAAATTAGGCTGAATTGTCACTAGATATATAATTTTATGCTTTTTTAAGTGTTTTATTTAAATATTATTTAATGTTTTTTTAGGATACTTTTAAAAGTATTTATTACTAGCTTTCCGGGCGCGGCTCCGCCCGCGCGTATGTCGGTTATCGCGCGAAAACATTAACCTCTTTTGCGCAGTCGGATAAAAACTATCCTATGTTTTTTCCCGGGTCTCAAACTATCTCCATACCAAATTTCATTCAAATCGGTCCAGTAGTTTTGGCGTGAAAGCGTAACAGACAGACAGACAGACAGACAGAGTTACTTTCGCATTTATAATATTACTAGCTTTCCGGGCGCGGCTCCGCCCGCGCGTATGTCGGTTATCGCGCGAAAACATTAACCTCTTTTTGCGCAGTCGGATAAAAACTATCCTATGTTTTTTCCCGGGTTTCAAACTATCTCCATACCAAATTTCATTCAAATCGGTCCAGTAGTTTTGGCGTGAAAGCGTAACAGACAGACAGACAGACAGACAGACAGAGTTACTTTCGCATTTATAATATTAGTACTGAAGTACTGATAATATAGTACTGAAGTACTGAAGTACTGATTCAATATGGATTTCCTCAAAGTAACGCCTGAATCTATTCATTAAATTATAATATCTTAAGAATATGTTCTGCTCTCGTTGGTTTGCCAAACAATCTAAAAATTTTAAGATTTATTTCAATTACCTAGTTACTATCACACTGTTCACAGGTACAAATAAAATTAATAAAATATAGTTTATTTTAGTTTAATGAGTAAAAGTGGGTATATTTTAGTTTTTTTTTTAGAATGAATTAGCAATATAACGGCATAAAAATACTTTCTAAGACAAAAAATCAGAATGCATTAAAATATTTTCATCAATAAAGTAGGTAGGTATAACTTGGTAGGTACTTACATTTATTTATTATTTAATAATTATTCATTATAAATGAAACGAATAACCATTGCGTCGCGCTATCTCAAAACACGGTTAAGCTACTATTAAAATCTTTGAGAAAGTGGGTTTCTCGATGTTCGAATCAATTTGACCTTGTCTAGAGATATCGGTGACTGTGAACGAACCCCATCGACCCAATTCTGACACTGACATTTAGGGATATCGCGTTACAGGTGACATGACATTGACAATAAAAGCAACGAGGACAACAACGACGAAAAATCGCTTGCAGCGTTGCCGAAATCTTACGTTTTTTACATTGTTCGTAACTTTTGACACTGTCACGAAACTTGTAAGTAACGTTTGTTTTGAAGGCAAGTGTTGTGTTTATAGAACTCATAAATATTCATATTATTTACTCATAAATATATTTCATACTATTTTTTTATTATAACAATACAAATTACTCTATGAAATAATTATGCTATTGGAATAAAAAATAACTTGCTTACCTGAAACAAGTTGCTTAAAAGGTAGCTCTTTTCGAAAACCTCATAAAGCTATCAAAATTATGTGCCCCGAAATTGATCGCTGATATCAAACATTGCAAAATATTTAAAGCTAAAGGCATACAGTCTGCTTCTCAAGTTAGAATTTCATTGACCCAACAAGATTTGTCTCGTTGACATGACTGACTGTTTAGTCTATTCTTATAATTATGATATGGTAATAAATATACATTGAGCATTTTGTAGAATGGGATAGATAGTTAATGTACCTAAAAGTTGAAAGTAATTACTTTTTTGGAAAAGAATGAACAGCAAGTATGTTAGCCTTTTGTAACGTCGTAATTGATAATGTGAAGGTTGAACATGTGAACGAATTCGTATACATGGAATCCTTTCTGCAGGTATGAGGAAGGAAATGTGAGGAAGATGTTAAAAGGTAGTTAATACTAAAAATTAAATCAATAGTGTAGTCTACCTTTTTATGATCAGCTCAAACATGTCCGACTATCAATCGTCCGGAGAAATACTGCCACTATACCAATTTTTAACACTGAGCAGTTATGTTCGCATTAGTATGTTCCGGTTTGAAGGCTGGTGAAATTACGAGCACATGGGACTTAATAACTTTATGTCTCAGGGCATGCGCAGTGCAGTTCACTACTTGTGATGAACTGCAAAAGAAGAAGATACCACTCAACACCAGGTGGACTTCGTGCTTGTTCCTTCACTATAGCATAAAAATGCATAGTGGAATGTTACTATAGTAGTGAAATTTGGGTAGGTATAGTAGAATAAAGACACACAGTTGAGAATTTTGAGAAATGTGTGTAGGTGGCGTAGAATTAGCTAGTTTAGGGATATAGACATGATTTTAATATGTAGAAAAGGAGGAGGAAATGGCAATTAAAGTTATATGCGAGGTGAATGCGAACATAACAGTAGACACGAATAGAACTTGGGAATATATAATAATAAGGGTCCCTTCTGAAAATAACACGTACACGGTGATGTAGAGTTTTTTTATGGACGTGTACCAATATGTAAAGGAACACGTCCATGTGTATGGAACGTGTACGTGTATGGAAGTGTTAAAATATAATGTAACTTTCATCTCAACTCAACTGTTCTGGCAACACTAATCGGTTGGGCATCCAAAAAATAAACACTACCGACGTATGAATTGATTGTAAAAATTAAATAATACTTCTCTTCCTGATAAATGAAGATAGAAATAAATTAATCAAAATGGACCATACCAATCGCTCGAGAAGAAGTGATTTAGATATAGATAGTTTTCGGAGTGAAGAACCAGAATTTGACCGGGCTCGTATGAGAAGACAGTCAGGTGGTTTCGTGGACTTGGGAAATGAATCACAGTATGGTACAGGAGGACATCAAGCGTCGGGAGCAAATGAAATCTTCGCTGATATTCAAGTAAGGATCTTGCAATAAACAGAAGCTATAATTATTATTATAATCCATTATTCTATTGTTCTGTGTGTATTCATTTATTTTACGGTTATCTTTTCTAGGGCGATGTGCCGTGGTGGAAATCTAACTTTTTTATATCACAGCCGGTGCTCTTTGGCACCTGGGATGGAGTATTTACATCCTGTTTAATAAACATTTTTGGAGTCATTGTATTCTTAAGATCTGGCTGGATAGTCGGCCAAGCAGGGCTGGTTAATGGTATTTTTATAGTCATATTTACAGGTGAGTAAATTTGATAACTTTTATAAATATTTCCTTAAGTACCTATTATTGTAAATAGGTTGTAAAGTACATAGTGAATAAGATTCTTCTAAGCAAACATGTTCCAGGTAAGACTACATAGTTCCACTAGGTCTAATCCCAAAAACAAACAATTTTATTTGATGCATCACCCATTTTCTCACCTCAAAAGGATTTCAGATCATTGTATCCTGTGTATATCAAAAAAGCTTTTTCATTCATTCTGAACCTGACTAAATGGTATATTATTTACAATGTAAATTTCACCCCATATTTCAGCTTGCATTGCACCTACAAAAAAGTTAATTTCATAAAACTTTAATTAAAAATATGATTACAAGTACTATATATAGCAGGCTAAGCTAAAATCACATTTGCTAATTAAAATAGCACTAAATTTTGTCCGAAGCAGGCAAATAATTCATAAAACATTTTTCTGTGATACCAAAGTGCTTGTTTATGGAAGAAAACAATAGGAGTCGGAACTATACACAAGAAATATCCTTTCAATATACTAAACAATGCCTTTGTTATCAAGAATGGTTTCACTAAAGTTGTGCATGTTGGATGGTTGTCCATAGAATACAAAATGCCAGTGAACTTAGAACAATGCTATGCTACCCTTAAAAATATTCTGACACTCTATTGAACTTATTGGGCTTATTTAATATGTAAGTCCATGCTTGCATACTCTTTGTAAAATTTATACTAGAGTTTATTATCATGTAATTACTTAGATTGTCGTTGCAGCCCATTACCAAAACAATCGTCACTCTATAACTTTTCTTTTGGAAGAAAACAGTTCTAAGATACATAGGATGATATTTATAAGATGAATAAATATTTCATTTATTATATTAGACCTAGTGGAACTATGTTGCAGTAGTGTCAAATAATATATTTATGTTTCTACTTACTGACTCCCAATATGTATTTCTTAAAACTTATATTGAAAACTTTACGCTCAAGATTTGTATTCAGAAATTTGACAACAATTATCCTTATATTTTGTTTCAGTGTTTGTTGCCTTAATATCGGTGTTGTCAGCTGTTGGTATATGTGAAAGATGCAGGATAGAGAGTGGAGGAGTATACTTCTTATTAGCTCATACATTGGGCTCTAGAATGGGTGGAGCTCTAGGCATGGTGTACTGCTTTGGACAGGTATATAATTAATATATGTTATGTGACTCATAGCTATGTCCAAACCAGGCAAACACAGCAATGATGTCATGTATCAAAAATATAGAGGAGCCTTAACAGCTGTGTAGTAAATTGTATAAAATTGTTTCTTAAACATAATTTTCTGGTCATTAATCACCCTTCATATCGATTGTCTTGAATATATATAAATACACAAATGTTAACAATTTTGTAAATATCTAGTTTACAAAAATAGAGAAGGTATATAACATATAAATAGTGATTAAATCAATTGATGGATAAGTAAAACATATTTATTTTATGTTTTAAAGTTTGCAACCATGATAAATATAACTGAATGATAAATTAATACCCTTTTATGCCAAAAATGCTTCTGACATCTAACAATCTTCAATAATAATTAGTTATGTATAATTGCAAGTATGAAAACTGTCCTTATTAAAATGCTTGTCTTAATGTACTGATGAAATTTTTTCAGGCTGTAGGATGTGCCTTAAATGTGTTTGGTTTTGGTGAGTCCATGGCAAGCTTGATTGCAACTGACAATACATGGGCTGCCAGGGGCTTTGCCGTTGCAGCTGTACTTTTGCTTGGAGTCATCAATGTAGCTGGAGTCAAGGTGGTGATAAAACTACAATTTGTACTGCTTGTGATCATACTATTGGCAGCACTTGACTTTTTCGTTGGATCATTTACCTCTACTCCAGGTTCGTGTTTAGTAGACTAATTAAAAGTAGCATACAAATCTTCTTGACATTTTTGATAATTCTAAAATTCTCAGCGCAATATCCATCTTTATATGTTATTTTTGCTAGCCATTTGATACCTTTTCAAAATATCTGTTAAAATAGTAGATATTCTAACACATAATAATAAAGACAGAGAATTTTTTATCAGTACTAATATTATAAATGCGAAAGTAACTCTGTCTGTCTGTTATGCTTTCACGCCAAAACTACTAGACCGATTTGAATGAAATTTGGTATGGAAATAGTTTGAGACCCGGGAAAAAACATAGGATAGTTTTATCCAACTGCGCAAGAGGTTAATGTTTTTGCGCGATTACCGACATACGCGCGGGTGCAGCCGCGCCCGGAAAGCTAGCATGTACATATATTGTATTTGACTCTGGCGGTATGACTTTATTATTAAAACACTACAAACTATAAACAATACTTCAACAAAAGCATTTAGGCAACTGAAATTGCAGGCCCTCAGTCTGAATTACACTTGGCTGGTTTCTTTTATTACCCACCTTTTTAAATACTGAAGTATCATTTTAATTTGAAAAATAATAAGTACTATTGTAATTTTACAAAATACAAAATTTGCATTCACATTTCAGATGAAAATTTCAAGGGATGGCTTGGTGGGACAATGGGAAATAACACATGGGCAGACTACCAAGACAACTATACATGGTTCAAATGCTTTGGTGTGTTCTTCCCAACAATAACCGGCATACTTGCTGGTATCAACATGAGTGGAGACTTAAAAAATCCTTCAATGAATATTCCTAATGGATCTTTGGCTGCAATCGGAACAGGGTATGTTATACCTAAACGATTACATAGAGGTGTTCATGGATGTATTATTATAGTACTTTGTACATAGCTCAAGATGGCTAGAGAGCCAGCAGCACAGAGTGTAGCAAAAAACAATTCGAAATTGACTAAATTATGCAAAATCTTCAACCACAAAAGCCAAATTATTTATTATCCACCCAAATAGGAGCAATTGCTTGGGTACTAAATGATTTGGCGCCACAAACTATTAATACCTCAATCGCCGATACTATCGCTCTAGCCAGCATTAGCTTGATTCAAAGAACAAAATCTGCAAACAAACGGCCTGTATGACTGATGATTTTTATTATATCTGTACTGTTATGGAGGATGAAGCAATTGTTTTTGTCTGATTGCAGGACTTTCTTGTACCTAATGTTTCTAATAACCCTGGCTGCGACAGTTACCAGAGAAGCTCTACTGACAACATATTCCATAGCTGCCGATATTTCAGCAGTGCGAGTCCTTCTGCTTGCCGGTTTATATGTTAGTTCAATGAGCTCCTGTCTCGGAGCTATGTACGGCACTCCCAGAGTACTCCAAAGTATATCAAAAGAGAGAGTTATCCCAGGATTAGATGTTCTTGGACATGGTGTGAGTATTTTTTACTTTAGGTTACTTCACATTTTCCGTACTATTTATATTTTCGCTATCTCTGTTATACCTTGTAAATTATAAAAATCCATCCATACATAAAAAATTTGAAATCTAAATTCCCGCTAAAACCACATGCGTCCAAGTGAACCACAGATTTCATATGTCTGTCTCTGTCAGTCATTTGCATAGTATTATTTTTGCCAAAATGTTTCCTGTTACAAGTTCACTTGATCATGCAATAATATTAACATATTATGCACTTTTATAAAATAAAAAACTTAATAATTCAATTTTCAATAAAATAATTGATAAGCTTGGTTAAGATATCATAATTTTTTTTTTCAATAAAGTTATTTCTGAAAGAATTTGGTGTGGTTTTGTGTCAGAAAATATAGGTTAAATTTAGATACACTACCCTAAAATATAGTGTCTGTTTGCTGGGGTTTGGCTCAATTTGTTTGGTGCTTATACTTATTTGTCATAGATTACACCGCCTTGCTACATTGGTCAAAGCATATAACCAGTGATAAAAATAGTGTTTATCCAAAACGGAAATAGTTGTAGAAATTTAAAGGTTGACAGCAGTTTGTATGATTATTCACTTTAAACATATCTAACCACTAGCTTTCCAGCCGCGGCTACGCCCGCGCGTATTTCGGTTATCGCGCAATAACATTAACCTCTGTTTGCGCAGTTGGATAAAAACTATCCAATGTCCTTTCCCGGGTCTCAAACTATTTCCATCCCAAATTTCATTCAAATCGGTCCAGTAGTTTTTAAGTTTATTCGCTGCATACAAAAATACAAATCTTTCTTCTGTATAATATTAGTATAGATTAACTATGACAAGTCTTAATAGTAAATGGTTAGTTCCCATCGATTTACTTACCTATCTCACTTCTAAATCTTTCCTCTTTATAATATTAGTATAGATTAACTATGACAATTCTTAATAGTTAATGGTTAGTTCCCATCGATTTACTTACCTATCTCACTTCTAAATCTTTCCTCTTTATAATATTAGTATAGATTAACTATGACAATTCTCAATAGTTAATGGTTAGTTCCCATCGATTTAATGACCTTTCTCTTTTTGCATGATCATAGAATGTGTAGGTAGTAAAACTTTAATAATCTAGCTTCTTTCCTTGATATGATAAACTACTTAAATGCTTCATTACACTAGCTTTATATTGGAATGCCTGTGTAAAAATCAAAGAATATGATTATGGCAATTTCATTACAGAACTTTAGACTTTGGAAATGTTCAACTTATTATTTCGCCAGTTGTGTAAACATACCGCTATAACTATTAAATCATTTTTGGCACACTACATGTAGTTATTTTGATTATAGATACTAATATTAGACGACGAGAAGATTATATACCCACTATAAATCTCTGAAATCCGTAAATATCATAAAATAATTGACCACGAAACCTGATCTTTTACACTGGGAACAAGCATTCCAAAATCAAGTCAAGTAAGAAATCTTGTAAAATGCAAGTAAACATGCAGTTTATATGGAGTCAAAAGTGTGACGTCGTCTTTTTCCCCAGTAAAGGACTCGTTTTTCTGAAACTCATTTTACTTTGAAACATTTAAATTTTTATGATTGTTTTTGTTTTTAATAATCATAAGCTTATTTTATAGGAATAAAGATACCATCATCACTTTCTTACAATGTTATCTTTTATATTTATGTTATAATTATGTTAGTTGCGCTAGTCAACAAACAAATCGAAAATGGCGACATCTAGCACGAGTTTTTGAGAGTGAGGTAGCTCACTCTCAAAAACAGATATGCCATTTTATTTTCTCCTTATTTTATTGGCGTAGTATTCACACCCCTCACAATTCACACCCTTCATTGATTTGTTTCCAGAGAGGGCCCAATAAGGTGCCGATATACTCCATGGTGGTAGTAGCAATAGTGACAGTAACGTTCATCATCATCGGAGACATCAACAAACTCGCGCCTATCGTCACCATGCCGTTCCTTATCACTTACGCTAGCATTGATTACTCTTATTTTGCTCTCGCCCAAACTTTTGATTTGCAACACAGACGCGAAATGAGGTATGATTTTTTCTTCTCTATGCTTGTATTTTATTTTTGGAACAGTTTTTAACATCTCAAACGAAACAGTACATATTCATGGACTCAAAACTTTATACATTCAATATCATTATTTTGCTCCGTCAGTCTCCATTTTTGTCATTGTAGTTGAATGAAGTAAAGTGTCCTTTATTCCTAAAATCAGGTACTTTTTACTTTTAATTTTAACTATATTATTAATTATTTTTAATATAAAATTTAAATAAATCTATTCAATTTTATTAATTTTAATTTACTTTTTACTCTAAACTAAATAACAAAAACTACTTCACTTGACTTATCAAACATAAATACCCTTTTATAATAATAATAATAATTGTGGGTGTAACGAATGTTTCAGATTCCAGGGTACTTCACAACGTGACACACAAGTCTACGGAGCCACTGGTAGCGATCTCGACCTTCTTTTCCCGGAGAGAATACGACATAAAAACGTTGGTGTAAGTATAAATTCAAGATAAACACAATATTCTGATGATAAAAATAAGTGTAATAGGTAGAATAATATCAAGAAACAAAAGAAAACCTTAAGAACTGCTATTCTCCTTAAAGTTAGGTAATGTTAGTTGCACTCAGTTATTTCCGCCGCGTAGATAATGATGAAAAGTAACCAAGAGTACTAGATTAAATCAAATATATCGCTAAAGCTGCGGTAGTTACACGGATCGACTTTCTGCCTTCACCTTATCATTATTTACCTTAGTGGCTGGTCTTCCTCTTCGTTCATTCTTCAGATCGAAGTTTCTACTACGAAAGCGCACCAATAACGCACCGTGCGTTTGTTACGTTAGCCATATCCTCTCCAAGCACACCATTGACATGACGAGCAATTTCTGCTTCGTTATTCCCTTAACTCGTACTCGAATATTGCTCTGATTTTAGCTGTATTCATCTTCGTTAAAAGCTGAATGTATAAACGATTAAAGGTCGAACGATTAATGTCAGGTTTTTTAAAATAATAGTAATATTATAGTTATCGTGTGAAAATAGTTTCACTCTGAAATCTGATAATATGCAGGTTTAATTTTTATTTAAATTGACTTAAAATAGCAACTACACATATAAACCCATGTAAAGATTGTAAAACTGTACTAATTTATACATTAACATACATACTGATTTAATTATACGCATTTTGAAACGCAATATCGACATACAGCAAGACAATAATATAACCCAAAACAAAAATAATAAATAATTCCAGAAGTTGATTTTTATGGTTCCATACCAAAGGGTAAAAACGGGACCCTATTACTGTGACTTCGCTGTCCGTCCGTCTGTCACCAGGCTGTATCTCCAGAACGGTGATAGCTAGACAGTTGAAATTTTCACAGATTATGTATTTCTGTTGCCGCTATAACAAAAAATACAAAAAGTTGGCTAAGTGCGAGTCGGACTCGCGCACGTCAAAACAAAAAAAGGTTAAAATATGAAGTCTAATATTGTGTAGGTAATGGTACGAAACCCTTCGTGCGCGAGTCAGACTCGCACTTGGCCGATTTTTATATCTGTTGCACCGATTTCGATGAGTTTTGGCATAGATAAGGTAGGTAGTCCCTGTAGAAGAGAGTATTGTAACTAAAATAATAAATCAAGACGTTACAAAATGTTAATTTAAAGCTTATTAATTAAAATAGAAATCGAAGTGACCCTATGTATAGTCTTTTATTATCCAGTCAAGATTGAGCATCACCAGCATATTGGTACAGAATACACTGTACCTTTATCTTATATCAAAACCGTTTTTCTTCGAGATGTTTTCGACATTAATTACTTTTTAAATATAAAATAATCCGGTTATCATACATATTGTCAAAACTCGGTCTCTTAGCCGAATATCAAGCCAATCAACTGATTGTATCTAATCCACAATAAAATACTTTTATTTTGATTAGATAGACAAACACATACAAGTACAGCAGACATCAGTCTGTCCAATCGAAATAACACATCCAACTTTACTTAAAAGTCTTACTTTGACAGACTGACGTCGGCTCGATATCTACCAGATATCAACAAAACAAATATATTTATGTTACAAGAATAACACTTTCTTATTTGCTACTCTCCTTGGTATGCCACTTATTAACCGATTTCCAAAAAAGGTTCGTCAGTATTTTTTTTAAATATTTGTTACCTCAGAACTCTTGACTGGGTGAACCGATTTTGAAAATTCTTTTATTTGTTTGAAAGGTGATGCTTGTCGTTTGGTCCCATTTAAGTTTCATCAAAATCGGTTTAGCTGTTTTTGAGTTACACTAAAATAATTGAAAAATATGTACCTATCTTGATAATATAGTCGTTAACAATGAATGATAATCGATCCCGTAAGTAGCATATATATCACAAAAAAGTGTTAAATTTTTTTTACCGACTTCAACAAGTTATTTTACACTTTTGGGTGTTGAAGTCGGTTCCATTTTTTGGTAAAAATTTTTTTTTTCATTCCTTTGTCCAAGATTCATTAATTTCTGTGACAATAAATGTGTGCTGCAGTATTTATTAATAATCCCAACACGTAATAAATATATTGGCGCCAAGCGCTCAATGACAATTAATACAAAAACTGATTACTTTACATATTTTATGACATTGAAACTGGTTAGAAATAACCTGACGATATACATAATATGAACGCGTGGTCGTGACTTTCACCAGTCGGCTTTATAATTATTTTTTTACTGCTGCTAGGTTAGCCTTTGACGACTTCTTTCCTTGCTCGCTAATGGCATGGCCGTAGCCAGGGGGGGGCATTGTGGGGCAATGCCCTACCTTGAAATCCCAATGCCCTACTTGAAATTATTTATCTACAGATAGCTACTGAATTCACATCACTGACTTGAGGTCAGTGATATACATGGTGATTGATTTAGGAGCCCGTGCTACGAGGGCAGATCAAATAAGAAATTTTTATTACTTCCGCCCTACCTGCAACTAATGCTGCCCTACCTCAAATTTGACTCTAGCTACAGCCCTGGCTAATGGTAAATGATAATATGGAAGATGACGATGACAGGCTAAAGTAAATACAAACAGGCTCTTAAAGAGAACAGCTGGAACAAACTGTTGGTGCTTGATGACAGATTTTTCACTTGAGGTTAGTTGCGAAGTAGGCGAACATTCACAAAATGTCCTACCACGTGCGGTGAAGATTAAATTATCAGCAGGGTCCAAACCATGGACCCCGTGTACGGCTGTTTCTGCTCGCTGTCATGGCTATCATTGCTATTGCTTCAAAACAAAAACTTTTCAAAAGTTCTGTAAACAGTAATATATTTTAAAAAAACGCAACATAGCATCTTTTCTGAACAACAAGGCATTTGTACCCAAATTAATTGCGATATGATATCTTCCACGATCACTCCAGTGTTTGAAACATCCATAAATAAAAGTAATTAAACGCGATTTATTCCAATTTCCATTAATGTTGTTCCCCTTCACTGGGAGTTAGTGGAAAACCCCGTTTAATTAATATATTTATGCGTAATAATCGCGAAAACCTTATAAACAAAGTTGATATATTCTCTAGGAACCTGACCACACTTTTGTTAGCAAATGGTTACCATATTGCAGGATTTTACCCCGTCTCCCACTGACCCTGCGATAATGAATGGACGGACGGCCAACGGAGACGTCCGCAGGCCCAGCGTCAGCGTGCACTCCAAGAACAAAAACTGGTATTCACACCTCTGCAATCGATGGCTCTCTCTTGCTGGGGTAAGTAAAAGTACCGTTCTACTTTTGTTTAAAGTTTCGTGAACTAAACTCATGTTCCTAATTCATTAACGGGTCTATACGTACCGTTCTATGTGGACAACCGATTATATTGTCTTATATCATTTTCATAACCTTGTCCCACATCTAAGGTAGGGTCGGTAGAATGTCTTTCAATCACTTGTCTATTCTATATGTTATTTTTAAGTATTTAAAAAAGTTAACAGTTGCAGCTAGAAACACTTTGTAACTTGCGATGAAAACGCCAACTAAACCAACAAAACAAAAAAACAAATCATTATTATTGAATTTGTAGTCGAGGTGCTCAAAAATGTGAACAAAGGTATCAAATCTCAAACATATCAAAAAAAAATTATTAAAAACCAGACAGCTTCAGATAGTTTTTTTAATTTTTTCCTGATTGACTCCGGTGCCCCCCACGAGTACCCGCGGGGTTATCCATTAATTATCGGACACCCTGTATAATGCTTTTGGGTTTTATGGTCACAGCTGCCTACGTGATGCTAAAATATCCTGATTGATAGTATACCTGGTATACCTTTCGGTTAAAATAGTAAATAATCCTAATGAGCGCCTTGCACAGTGACTTGATAGTGGCCTATGGCGTTTTATGTACCTAATATTAATGAAATGTCAATATAAATATCGTGAGTGGTTGATAATACCGTTTGACAATTGTTTTGTTTTAAGTATAAAATATATGGTTGAAGCCCAGGTAATACGATTGGGACAGTAACGCTGGAACAAATATAATGGCATTTAACGTGGTTTACTAATTAATTTTGAATCTCCGCATTCTCGTCTCTTGGCTTCAAGTTAATTAAATGGGTTGCCCAAAAGCATTCTTGACGTGAGTTTAAATTTACGATGGTGATGATTACGAGGTGAAAAATAACTATTTTTAATAATTTTTTGATGTATTTTTAGGTGGTCTCTGCTATTGTACTTGATCATGACATGTAATACGCGAGATTCGGAGATATTTTTACGGATAAACGTATTTTTGACGGTTTTAGGGGTAACTCGTGGAGTCGTGTGCATTGGCGTACAATAACTTTCAGTATAATGCGGGGAATATTATTTTTTTTCTAACGAATCTCCATGACCACAAATAATGTTTACCAAACGGTAGAAAGATGATAATTATATGCGCCTTTCAATTACATACTTTATTGAGAGAATGTACTATGTTATTAACAAAGTGGATTTATTATGACTTCAGGTGGCTATAAAAATTCTTCTGATGTTCCTGGTGAACTGGGCGTACGCGCTCGGCTGCCTCGGCTGCTTGTGGCTACTGTGGCTGTACATCGGCGCAGCCAACCCTGCAGTGAAGCCGGGACGCGCCTCCGACTTCCGCTTTTTCCACTGGCTCAAGATTGCCTTCTTACACATGATCGGGTCAGTAGAAACTCAACTGAAAAAGAACACAAAGTTGTGGAACGCATCAAAAATATTTTGTCTGGGTTATAATTCTATGACATATTTAATACATTGGAGTTAACGTTAACGTCTTTGGTGGGCAATTTTAAATAATTCTTTGGTTTAGTTGCTAGATAGGCTAATTCTTGTACATGATCACATAAAACGCGAGATGTGCAAGTTAGAGTTTTAGCATTTTTTTTATGATTAAATATACTAAACGCCAAATTCGAAACCGGTTTCTAAATAATATTTCTTAGTTCGAAATAGGTTTTGATTGATGAATAATGATTCTTATCTAACGTTTCTCGTATTGGCTTTCATAAAAACAAAAAAGGAGCTTGTAAACGGATTACAATATATATTGTCCAAATCTTTACATATGTATTGAATATATTTTTTATCAATATACATAATTTGTAATATTTTAACGGTTTCCAATAACTGTGTTACCGCCATACTTGTTTTTAATACATTTTTGTTTGCATGAGTTCGTCAATTAGCTGTCACTTTCTTTCATAGGGCATATTGGCCAATTGAGTGATCTCCTGTCTCTTTTCCTCCTTCAATCCAGTGTCCTCCACGATGCAGCTAACTCCGCGGAGGAAGATTGAATTTCCCGCCACAAACGATTTTCAACTATCATAAGCAAAATCATATATCCTAATAAGCCCGCGTGCACACTGTTTTTCCACATTCTTCTGCTTTATCCAAGATTTGCAGGCATAAATAAATTTCGATACAACCAATCCTCCGTTTGCTCGCTGCGTACCTAAAACGCAGTTTGCCTAATCGCGTTCTGCCAAAAAACAAACGGAAGATAGGCATCAGATGTTCAGGTCCATTGAGTTTTAAATCGATAGCAAAATAAAAATATTATAGTGTATTGTAAAATTTTGGAGAAGCCGTACATTTAGGATATGAAAATTCCGGGAATAGCTTTCAGAAACGACAAAAAGTAGTTCGGAACATTGTTAGTCTTAGAATTCTCTGTATGAAAATGCGGCTTGGTCTTAAGGAATGACGGCGGTGCAAAAAATGCCTTGACGCAACCAATCAGATGCGATCATTTCCAAGCGCCAAATCAATTAACCAATCTGATTGAATTTGAAGCTTGTGCGTGTTTTGTCACTTGTGAACTTGATGAGTCTGAAATCAAAGCGGTCACTGTATGAGAGTTACACTTCTTTACATATTTATTCGTAGCCAATAACGAAATAATCATGTCGCGAAATGGACAATAAAGTAGACGAATAGCTACTTAGTCCAAATATTTATTTAATATAAGATTTGGGCACACTGCGTTTTAGGTACGCTACAAGCAATCCCAATCCTCCATGCACTGCCCATCATACAATTTAGCACAGGTTTCCGCTGGTCATGAAAGTATATAGTGCCCCATTCACTAGATATCTATAAAATACCAGAATGTGAGCAGCAGTTCTTCAACTGCCATCTTACACTTCGATTCCCAGACTACCTGGGGTTGTGGAAATCGCCCCCCTTTAATGGGGGAAGCTGTGCTCAACAGGGAATGGTCATGCTGATACACTGCAGTACTCTTATTTTAGCATGTTCCTCGTACGTTCTGTTTGTCTTAAATAAAGATTAGATTATTAACTAAATATACCGGCTAGCACTCACGGTATTTAGTCGAATTTTCCGACTGGTGTTCGAGCAGAAAAGATGCTCATTCCCAAAGAATGCGGGCAGCTTCGAGGGCTGCTAGATTAGAGAATTAGCCAAAATTTTATATAATAAGTAAGAAATTGTTTTCACATTCGTTCTACCTGGAGAAGCATGTACACCTGCTTCATTTAAACTCATCACACTCTATATACACAATCGTCGACTTATGGTACTCCAGACCAGCTTAACTGAATCACCTATTTTACTGCTGATAGACAAGCTTTTAGCAACGATCTCACCTGATGGTAAGTAGTAAATGGTGGTAAAAAGGCTTAACCTAGAATGAGAACTGCCTCTCAAATACAGGCGCCTGACTAGCCACCACCGTGAAGTAGAAAATCTGACGCTAAACATACCGTTAGGGCCAAGTCAGTCGGGCATTCGCAAAGCTTTCTATCACCATTCTATAACGACTGCCATCCTAAGCGATAACGACTAATGCGCTCATTAGTATTAGCCTAGCTCATTAGTATAATGCCACTAACCATCACCCTACCAAAGACCTCAACATTGTTGATCGTTTATTCAGCTCCGCTACGAGCGTTTCAAAAGCCTTAATTAAGTTCCTCTATGACGGCACGCTAGCTTATCTAATACAAAGTTAACATGTTATATTTGACAGGAAAAGGCCACTGGAATACGAACAGCTGGTGGTAACCCCAGTATACGCAGACATATCAGTCGAACAGGAGCGGCTGAACGATGACAACGAAGATTTCGCATCGCGTCGCCGATACCATCAGTCCACAGCGTTGCAGAGCCATCTCGTCAGCGTAGACAGCTAAGACTGACCTAGCAACGCAGCCTATAAAAAAATATTTTTCTCTTCGGCGTTCGACTACTTCAATCGGCCATATGTGATTTAGGCCAAACTTGATTATATCCTTTTTTATATATTTATGTTTGCAATAACGCATGCTCTGCGGATTACATCATATTAGAGCATACCCCGGCTAAGGAGGTGAATGGACGCGTGTTCGAATCCCGCACATGACTTAAATTTTTCCTCTCGTAAATTTCTTATTTGATTATACCCGTTTACGACGATCGGCGACCGTCAGAACAACTTATGGCCAGGCGGTCAGTGATCTTTTTATTGTTCTATATGATCGGACAAATATTGGCCTGCTCCAGGCAGATTAAGAGGTTGTAATTGGTGCAATATATATAAGACTAGCTTTCCGGGCGCGGCTCCGCCCGCGCGTATGTCGGTTATCGCGCAAAAACATTAACCTCTTTTTGCGCAGTTGGATAAAAACTATCCTATGTTTTTTCCCGGGTCTCAAACTATTTCCATACCAAATTTCATTCAAATCGGTCCAGTAGTTTTGGCGTGAAAGCGTAACAGACAGACAGACAGAGTTACTTTCGCATTTATAATATTATTACTGATCTCATATTTGATTGGCTGAAATATATTACGTGTAAAGTTACGATCATCTAATTAGTGCCTTGGCCATATTAGTAACATCGGGAAATTATAGGTCGGGCAATGTTTGGCCAATGTGTTGCTCGAGTGTAGTATAGAGTTCGCGCAAAAAAATATGTATATATTAGTAAACTAGAAATAGCTATTACTATGGAGATTTACATAAAATGCTGTCACATTAAAAACACTAAGTTCATTTTGCTCGGATTCTAGTTAAATGCATAAATAAAATGGAACAATAATAGCGCACAATACTGCAGATGTGAGTGTTTGGAATCGTTGACTGTTAAATAAGTTATAGAAAATGTATAATTTATATACATATGTTCATGTGAAGTAGGTCAAAGCCCGCGACGTAAGGTAACGTAGGTAAGTTTTGAGAAAGATAGTTGAGTTAATGAGCGAGTCATTTTGCGTAAAAATGCAATATTATTGTATAATATTTATTCATAATCTTACAAAATTAATTACATTACATCGGTTTAGTATAGTCAACGAGAAATCATGCCACCCATAGTCTGGTGTTAGGACTCTTAATGAAAGATTTCTTTCAACATTGTTAATGAAGTCAATTAGGTACTGTTTATGTTATGTGAATTTGAGGTGGCCGCCCGCTTTAGGATTGCTGTAACACGTGCTGTACCAACATGAATGTGGTAAGGCCGGGTCCTTAACTTCTCCCTCTATAATAGAGAATGAAAGAAATCCAAAGATTAAGCGATTCGTATGATTTCGTT
This sequence comes from Plagodis dolabraria, assembly GCA_963854805.1. Classification (NCBI taxonomy): domain Eukaryota; kingdom Metazoa; phylum Arthropoda; class Insecta; order Lepidoptera; family Geometridae; genus Plagodis; species Plagodis dolabraria. The sequence continues at coordinate 18,212,985 of OY978442.1, forward strand.
TAACACAATAAAATAAATGCCAATACATAGTACGTTAAAGTTAAATTTAATTAAAAGTACAATTAATAGACAAACATGGATTATATATAAAATAATATTTTTGTTATATAAATATATCCGATTTTTTGTCGTCTTACTATTTTCACGTTTAACATATATATTATATGACCAATGTTATAAAATGTAAAGATTAATGAATTAACCTTTGTTTCACTATAAACATTGAAAGTCTTGTATTTAGGTAATTTTGGTATCATAGCCAATTTTTTTTTTGTGTTTTCTAATACGATAATATCTTACATGAATGCTTTGATTAAAAATTCGCAATTTTCGTATGTAGGTTTCTAAAAATGTTGTTCATAGCCCGAAAGTAGCCGGAGTCTTCAAAACAAACATCATGCGAGTAAATTGTAAATAATCCAACTCTGTGCTGAAGGCGGTCTTCTGTTTATCAGCTCTGATTCTTCTGTGACCTCCATGTCGTAGTAACCTGATAAAGTAAAGTATATTATCTTACCTATTTTGGTACCCAATGTTACGTACATTGGGCATCAAAAGAATATTGAATTTACTAGATATAACCAACTAAAGAGATAGTCACGGCGTGTTAAGTAGTTATCACTTTTGTGTGCCCGATCCAGCGTCAAGGCTTCTTTCAATGGCTAGCGGGCGTGAGCGCGTTCCCGGTCCCGTGCTATTTATAAATTTGTAAGAAAGAAATATACAAAAAAAAAAAAGTTACGTACTCTATGTTGCATTACATTCCGGAGAAATATTAGATATAGTAAAATTCAGAGGCAGTTAATTGCCTTATAGATTGCTAGCTTTTTAGGTGTTGTCGCCCTTTCGGTAGAAACTTCAGCTAACTATTTAACAAGTCATGGGTCAATGGCTCAGTCAACGATCATAAACTACCTACTCAGCCTTTGTGCACTATTATTAGACGTCCCATATTTGTATGTATTAATAAAGAATTAATGTGATGTATTTATTGACTAGAGCTTATCCTTGAGCACAACTAAAGCTAAGCCAATTTTACCATATCAAGCATAAATAGTCTGGCCGGTGAGTCATTTCAAAAGGTTTTATTTTAAATATCACTGCTTTATATACTTCTGCAAAAACATATTGATACTTTTCTTGTTTAGGGATATATTTATTTTTTATTTTATTCGGCGGGATAAATATTAAATGGTGCATTTATTGATTCTAAATCTAATTATTTAGCTATAACATAGCTGCATAACAGCTCAAAATATAGTATTGGCTCCTGTTGTTGCATGCATAAAATGAATGCAGCCAACAAATCAAAGTCACTTACAAGGCTAAAACCAAACCAAATATACAATTTCGCACAGATACACAGACAGAGGTCTTAATAAAATGATTGTGGAATTACATTGTCTGTTCTGATTATATCTCGATGTTTGGTATAAAAGTAAGTCATACAAAGTATCAAGTTGATTTTGTCTGGTTATAATGTTAGTTGTGTTGACAGATGCAGAAATTTTAAACTTTCCTCATTTTTCTTGTGACATGATAAGCTGGCCAAACTATATCAGGGCGTGTGCTTTGCTTTCTATATAACCTATTATGTGGTGACTTTTTATGTGTTATAAATTAGATAAGCAAGTATATGACTATGTAATGAAAACAGGCTTATTTGTAAATAGTAAATTCCATGAATTGCCAATTTCACGGTCATTGTTGACAGGTATATGAACTAATATTTTCAAACTTAAATTTAATTAAGTATATAGCAGTGCCATTAGGCCGCTTGCTCTCCTGCCCATGACAAATACGTATCGTTTGGAAATATTCGGTGTAATAATTGCATTAAGTTCCCCACCCGGGTTGTAGGATCTCAAGAGCACAGACACTGGAAAAGAATGTATGTATAATTATATACTAATTTATATCAAAACTGCATACATACTAAGATGTTATAATTAATTAATCAAAATTATTTTTTTCTTAGGGCTCTTTTCCTGTAAAAAAAAAGTTGTCAGTACAAAGATTTCGTTTGCCGCTGCATGCAGTGTCGCCAATCCGCGATCCGCACGCGTGATAGGAAAAACATGTATGAATTATAAGATGCCGGCAGCCCGCATGTGGGCAAGATCCGCACGCGGGTAGCTGTCCGCGTGAATGGAAAAGCAGCTTTATTGTTACAACATCACAGTTTGGAACAAAATTACTTCGTTTAATTTCGTGTGGTGTCGCCTCACGAAATGGCCTACAACTCCATACAAATAACACGCAGACACAAATTAACACCGCCTATTCGGTCTTGCATGTAAAATCAGATGATATAAAGCTTTTGTTATAGAAAATATATACAATCCATTATTAATATGTTGTAGACAGTCAATAATTATTTTATCCTGTGTTAGTGATCTTTGAGATACATTAGTGTTAGATAATAATATTTTATTTTAAATATTTGTATCGACATATAATATAACTGTAATATATTTTTGTTATTTTTGACGGAATACGTATTTATAGGGCGTAGACTCCGCGTGACGCCATTGTATTTTAGAGATTATTGAAACTTTGTATACTAAAACTATGAAACTGTGTTGTGGTTCTTAGTCATAATATGCCTGATAAACTTTCCGGCTACTAATGAAACAATACTGGTATTTTTCATTGCAATTATCAAAAAAAATAATGATATCACCTTATGCTATGAATAATTTTATACGTTTACGTAAGTCATTCCAAATTTTAATGCTTAATAAAATTGTAGACTCGGCGCTATTGACTGAATAAAATCATTTAAATTATGATATTTTGTGACAACATTTAATGCCTATACTTATTAGTATAGTTATATGATTAATATTTTTAACTATCGATTTCAACATACATAAGTACTCGCCTAACTACGTGACATTTTTACATTAATGAATATTTTTTTAACCAAGTAATTTTGAATTGTAATTTTTGTAACCATATCACACAATAATGAGTGATAAGAGCAACGAAAAAATAGCTAGGTATTTAAACTCGTTAAATTTACTTACCTAAGATGATTTTATCTAGCTGAGCGGTGCGAGGATGTGTAGCGAAGTGGTTTCAATTGTGTGAGGTGTTTCAACGCACACATCTTCGTTCGTGTCCTCAAACTCATTCCTTGCTCACATCTCACGCACACATCTCTCGGTTTCCTGTATATGTACGAATTCCTAACTTCGCTAGCCAGGTTCCACTAGAGCTGCGCTCATCGAGGCTAGGAAAATGAGGGAGATTAAGGGGTTTGTTACTCATAAATTGCAAACCTTCCTCGCAAATCTAAGAAAAATAAAGAAAAACCATTTATTTGGCACAAGCAGTAAAATATACATAGTAATAAAAACAAAATTCATGAGTTGGTGTCAAAAAGGCCTTGCCTCTGCATTTGCGTAAGTGATCATCTCTAGTGGATATGCAGAGTTTAGTTCGCTTAGAGTAGGTATATACGTTTTTTGTTCTATATTGACGTTGTTATTCTAATTATTTAAGTATAATCTTAATATTTAATGTATTGTAATCCAAAACTTAGATTAAACTTATGAATAAACATTAACTATTTTTACAACACACTTATTTTATTGATTTTGACATCCAGTCGTGGCAGATAAATACATGCATAGATAGCTATTAACTCTTTATTGTAAACCAATTGTGTGAGCCGTAATTCTAAGCCATCGAGAAAATAACACTTAGAGATGCAATAAGATTTGGTTTCTTCGAGATGAATTGATGCCAAACTCTTGTTTAACCTAAACGCGCTCTAATTGGCTAAGCCACCTCCATGCGGTAAACACCTGAGTCCCATAGTGATGGGACATGATTCTTATGCAAATATAATCGATATCAATACGTCGTACAACATATATAAGCTGATCGTATAATTTATTCCTAAGTATTGGAGTGTATTTCTTATATTTGAAATACAAATTCCGACTCGTAAGAGTAAGGTTCCGGTGGCCGAATAGATTAGGCATCCGGCGCGAAATCAGAGGACGAGGGTTCAATCCCCGTCTGGCACAAAACATTTTGTACTCTAATAATAATTTGTAGATATGAATTTTGCTCAGCACCCAATAGTGCTTGTAATCATATTTAGAAATATGTATGTATCTGTTGTAGTAATAAGCCAATAAATCAACATCCAAGCATATATATATATGTTTGAGCGTACGTCATTAGAAAATATGCACTATTTCCATAAACGGTTAGATATTAAACAAGTAGGTGTTCATAGGTGATATACTTAAGTTATGTGCTATACATTTTATAACATGCTAAATATTAAGTATATGATTTTAGGTATCTTACTAAAATATGTCGGGAAAATTTGACATTCAAAAAATAATTATTTAGAAAAATTATACTGTATGTCTTACCACAACAGACAAGTGTTTTGTACGAATCGCAGTATGAAATAAACGTCGGCGGCCACTTTTCATTAAATAAAAACAATCGTCTGAAAAGTGACGGGAGCAAACTCTGTTGTAGTATGTTGGAAACCAATTTTCTCGTCTTGTTAGCTCAATAAATGGATTGTTTGAGATTTGGTTCATTAGGGATTTTATATTCATCGCACTTCATGCATACACACAAACACACACACACATTCTGTCACACACCCACAAACACAATAATATTATATTTACTCAAACATATACGAAATTTTATACAGCCATATCATTTAATAAGCAAACCTCAATCTTAATGTATTATTGAAGGAAGCAGACTCCCATGACACAAGATTTTTTTCTTAGTGCGGGATCTGCGTGTCATTTTACTGTCAAAAAATCAATACAATTTAGAGTACCGATTGTAATAAAGTTAAGATTATTCTTAACTGTATATTGTAAGCATGTAACTGTATATTGTGAAATAAATTATTAGTATTATAAACTCATATCAAACATATAAAACCCTCTTTACATCCAAGGCTAAATATATTTAAGGGCCAAAGTATGACTATATCGATTTTAGTTCCGCTATAACGATAAATTACCGTACTGCATAAGCACAACACTAGGAGAGGGCGCGGTTTACAGAAAGACAAGGATGACAATAGATGAATGTAGTAAGTGGGAATGAAATGCATGCATACGGGTCTATGAGAAGGTCCAGTTTAACTTGACCTATTAACATGAAGTAGAAAAATTACGTAAATTGAATAATTTTACTTACTTGTGGAAGGTAATTCCATCTTTTTTATAATTGGATGTTTTGCTACTTTTCCCGCACCATTTAATGGAGCAGGTAGTCATTTTTATTGCACTGAGTGCCTACAATCGTCAAAAATAAAAATATTTACAAACACGTACGTACGGATCAAGCTTCTGGTCGCGTACTGTTTATGTGAGCTCATTCATGCTATGACTTAAATGTGTTAGAAATCACACACCAGTTGCATGATCGGGCGAACCATCAATTCCCCTCTCGGGGGTTTAAATCTCGTTGTTCTAAGCTGGTACCCTAATAAATGCTAACAAGCTAATGAGATTTCCTTTCGCTATAAAATGTGCTAGTCCTCTTATCACCATTAGTTCTCATAAATTGTCATATCACTTGTAATTAGTCACCAAAGTACTTGTATGAACTAATCATTATTAGTATGTAGTTGTTATTATTGATCGAATTAAACGAGGAATCTTGATAGTGCGATAAGTAAGAATATTACTAACAGCTATCTAATTCGATCCGAAATATTTTGTTTCTTATCGCTTAACGTGTTTCAATGCTCCTTATAATAATACTATTAATAAGTAGTTATTAAGTTTTTTTGCTTAGTCTAAGCAGCAGATGTCAAATAATAACTCTGTATATATACTAAAGCCGTATTCAGGTGGTAGTGGCATGGCTTTCGGCGCAATTTTTCTTTTGACCGCCTTTCGCGATATCTACCAGAAATCTACCGGAGATGTGAAATACATCTACAGAAAATGTAAACAGATGCTCACGAAATGTTTTCTATTAAATTAATTTAAAGTCCAAACTAAAAACCTGCAAGTGCGAGTAGGACGCACACAACGAGGATTCCGTAGCAACTTCATTATAATAAGTTTAGGTATGCATAGGGAAAAGTACTATGCCGGTATAACATGTGTTAGTTATATGTATTTTGAAAAAAAAAATTGTTTAGTTCTAATAAGTATAGGTTATCCACTCTACGTGTGTACCAGGAAGGCAGCAACGCGAGAAGAATGGCGATGGATTGTGAGGCGTGTCGTCAATCCTGATATGACAACCGCGACCACTCTTTCAAGAGTGTAGCAACTAAGAAGAAATACGTAGGTACATGAACTTAGTCCAACTCCCATTTGGCATTTTTTTCATTATATCCTGCTTTTTTATGTGATTGTGACGGAACAAACACGAAGCCCACCTAACGTTAAGCGGATTAACCTCTGCCTATAACAGATTCATGCATTCGCAAATTGCCCTTCCACTATGCGGTGAAGCTCGAGCCGGCGGCGGTGGGGATCGAACGGCACGGCAATCCATAGCTATAACCGCTCGGCCATCATTGCTTCAAACTTTTATTGTAATTAATCATACAAATATTACCGTTTGTCGGGTACGGCCATCTTTTTTCACCTATCACGTCTTATAGTTTCCGAGATATAAGTACCTAAGCGTTTTTTTTTTATATATATAATAATTGAAAATCCGTTAGGTATTTTGAAATTTTTCACAATTAGGTACGTATTGAAAATTACATTAAAATAAACACAAATTTTCCTCAAACTACTACTTCGTATCATTTTCTTTGTTATGACATGATAGAACATTTGGTTCAAAAGATAAAAGTTTTCCTTAATGGGTGTAAATATAACAAGTTAAGGTAAAAAATAATGGTTTTATTATGTACCTAGGGTGACGGCACCGGTCTCGGACATCGCACTAATGTTGGACATAATATTTTTTCTACTCTCATATTAAGAGTTGAAATGTTATTTTGCGATATAGCAATATTTCATCCTATAGAAAGAACATCCATCTATGAAATTAGTCCATGTCAAGTCAACCATTATTTTCATGTCGTTAACAAAATAACGGAAGCATAAACAGGGGTGCGTTCTTATATGTCGTCCGACGACGGATGATCGCTCCAAGCAGAGCGACGCTCGTCGTCCGCCTTTTAAGAACGGCTCTGTATCATATCTGTATCAAGAACACTACTTAAAATGTTTCACTGACTCGGAAGAAATGTATTTACAATTATGTACTTTTCCACGACACACAACTAAAACAAACATACAAAATATAACAATAATAATAATACAATTTTGTAAACAGAAGTCTACGTAAACAAAAAGTAACTAAAACAAAGAAAAATCAAGTCCCAACTGTCAAATGAAACGTCAGGGCGATATTTATCCACCGATTTCGTGGGGCGACCGGTGCGTCGTCGAGCGATATATAAGAACGCTCCGGTAGATCATCGGACGATCGCTCCGGGCATATAAAAACGCTCGGGGCGTCGTCGGACGTCGTCGGACGACAAATAAGAACGCACCCCAGGATGCGTTCGGTGTTTCCTTTAATATTAGACATTTCTTAACAAAATCATTAAGAAGTGGGTGTACTTAATATTTTTTTACTACATTACTATATCACTTAGGGCCTGTTTCAGAATGTTGTAAGTTCCGGTTTTACTACCCAGAACATATTTAATAAAAAAAAAACACTATCTTTGCGTTTCACAGTCATTGATTTATCCTATCCATCGGTTAAAGCTTGAAACGCTCTGCATGTTAACTGTCATTTTTATCATTCAGTTATTTTATGTGTTGCATAGCAACCCGAAACTTTATTAGGACATTCTGAAACGGGCCCTTAATGTATTCTGCTGTTTAATTGATTATTGTGAAGTTACGTAGATATTTTAGACAAAATACAAAACTTAGTATTGCTGGTATGTGTTATATAAGGGGTGTCCATTACAGGTTCTATATATTTTAAGAATCCCTATCATGGACAAGTGTTGAAACTTAATTTTTTACAAGTTTTTGTATTGATTGAGTGGATATAGATCCTTAAGTCGTAACTTTTAAGCAAATATTGAAATAAAAGCTGTCTTTATGCATGTACCAGTTATGGACACATGTACATTACTAGTCCACAAAGACTGTCCATAACTGGTATAAGTAACAGTATTATGAAATTAAATCAAATTAAAATTCTTGCTTGTTATTTTTATATGCAACTTAAAAAGCTTGACTAAAGAAAAATTAAGACGGTGCCCTCCTGGCCAAGTACCAGAGATAAAATTTAAACAGCTGCAAAAAAAATTGGAATTCCTAGAATAACACTTCACACAATAAACTTTCTGGAAAAAATCAAAAGGAAATAGCATCCATTCATTGATAATCGGTCAAGGAAAAGGTGGTCGAGTTCTGGATATTTTAGCGACACGTAGAGAGCACACCTCAAAGCCTGAAAAAGTCAAGAGACGATGTAAATGAAGATGACGTAACTAATTAGTTACAAGAAACATTAAGCTTAAGAGATATTTTTAAAGTCCCAGCAAGATTGTTACACTCCGATGAAAGTTTTTTTAGCACTGAAACCCGAAGGGGCTGTGTACTAAAATAAACAACTCAAAAATTCGTTTTGAAGGTTAGAGCATGACCATTAAAATACAGCAACAATTTAAATGACACAAAGGCATCATTCAGATATACATGTAATGTTGATCATATCATAGAATAGCTTTTGTCTGATGATGTCTCTATATCACCCAGAATGAACCAGGAACTAATAGTTGCGTGTGGCTAGCGTAAAGTTAAGATTGATATATGCTAAGCTAACTAGGTTACTAGACATTATTATATCCTGGAACCTCAAAGTTTTGTCAATGCTTAATATAATATTTACACTGTAGTGCCATTATTATTATTATAACTGATAACATTACGAGTAGATAACAAAAGAAAAGATGCGCATCTACCTTAATAAGCAAGGTATGGCAAGAATATTAGTTAAAAGAAATTAATTAACAAAAATGTTTAATAAGATAAAACAGGGTGAAAGAAAAAACAACAAGAGAGCCCGAAAGAGAAATGAATAATAAATATGAAGAATAAATAATAATGAGAAAAAAGATAAGGAAAAATATCTGATGTCAGAAGGAAAGACATCTTATGATTATATAACTTAAGTTCAACGTGCTGGGATAGATACAAGCTTTGGCTAAACAAGTTACCTTAAGTTACACTACGTCTTGATCAGATAAAATGGCGAGTTATTTCCGGATAGGACACTGAAGAATGAAGTAAGTACGGTCGCGGTCTGAAAATGTTTACCAGTTTTGAAATTAGATTCTATGTCACACTTTTCGCTCTAAAGTCTAAGATGCCATATCAAGTTACTTTCAAAAGTTATTATGCAAAATGACGCATAACAAAGACAATAATTATTAATCACTTTTTGATGATGAAACTCATTTCTTTATTTGTTGAAATGACATTTATCAGAAATTATTGTTTGAACGTCGTTTGGACAAGAGAAAATTTTTACAAATGATTTTTTCATAACGAAATAAAATGGCAAGTTTAACCTTGGAGCAAAGGGCTGAAATAATATTTCTCTTTGAAGATGGACATAGCATAAGTGCTATATCACAAGAACTCAACATTTCGCGATTCACTGTGAGGTTTTGGATTAGGCGTCACGGCGAAGAAGGGCAAATAACAGATCATAGAAATAATTCAGGACGACGACCGATACAAACCAATTATACTAGATATTGAATAAAGATTTTTTAAGTTTTGTAGCAAGTGACCTACACAATAACGGTAGCAAGCTCCCTCCTCGTGCAAACAGAGGTCAGAAGCCTCTACGTTTTATTTTAGATTAAACTCGTAAGTAAGATTCTAAATTTAAATCTCGCGCGGTGCCCTGGGGTTCCTGTATGCTGCCACCGAGGTCACGTACGCATGCCGGCCCAACGGCCGTCTCTATGGCAACAGAACCCCCGCGCCCCGCGCCAGTCGTCCTACGCTAGAGAGCCGTGCACTCGCGTTTAATTTTACGGCTCACGCGCCATTTTGTTCATTTTGTGTTGGTGTTTTTGTGATTTGTTTTCGGAGTTAATAGACTATTTACGACACTCCTGTGTTTTACTGCCGTCCAGGCCCACGCCCCTACAGTTTCTATTTTATTCTTTATTCATATTCTTAGTTAAAAAACTAAAATATTGTTTTTTATGGTTCCGTAGTTCAGTATCCGAACCCTTATAGGTTCGTCATGTCCGTCCGTCTGACCGTCCTCGGCTTACCTTCCAAACTTACCTTCCAAGCTAAATGGTTGGCTAGAAGTCTGAAAAAAATTATGATAGTAGTAGAGTTATAGAGGCCCAAATTAAAGAAGGTGAAGAAAAGTGATTTTTTCGGCGTATTTTTTTTGATCGTAATATTGCATGGTGGTCGGAGAACGGAAACTTTTGTTTGAGAGTGAGACTCGGCCTGTTTTTTTAAAGAAGGTTTTCTATACCTATATCAAACCTTGATAGTAGTCAGTCCATCTATAGAGCGATTGATTGTCATGTCATTAGAAAAAACATAATATATGAAATAGACTTTTTCAAACATAATTTAGAACTTGTGACCTAAATGTGTGCATGCAATTGTAATCCTTATGGTGGTAAACATTTTCTGACCGCGACTGTACAATGGTGTTATCAGCTTAAAACTATTTTTTATGACCAGATTGCCCGAAAAACATTGGTTTAGAGCTGAAGATGGACTTAAAGAGGTAATTATCATTATTAAGCATAGGGTTAAGTCCTATGTTATTCAACAAGAAAATGTTAAATAAAGTCGAAGGAATGGAAATGTTATTACCGGATGTTTACAATTTTTGGGTAGAAGTTATGTAAGTTGGCTTAGCTGTCAAATTTAAAAGAGTTTTATTTTGGACACTACTGATCCTAAACCATCAGTTTTTTTGTAAAAGTAGATATGATAGGATATATCTTATAGTCATAATCTTTTTGAACGACAGCTGTAAAATTTAAAATTGCTTTATCTAATGATTTATTTGCCAGTTAAGAGTGAAAAGTTGCACTCCGAGTGCGCTTTAGCCAAGGTTCCAAACGACCTCCATCTTGGTCGAAGTCTTGCAGGAACGCACCCCAGTTGCCAATAGATATATTATATTTGATCTATGCATAATGCAATAGATTAAAAAAAACTTTGTGATTGTGAATTTTATTTGTAATTTGTAAATCGAGTTCTAATTCTAATGTTCAAAAATTTCCACAGCCAAGACACTTTTTACTAATGTTATTTCCGGATTACTGTACATCTAAAACATAACGATGGCTGAAGATCTGCGGAACTATAAACTTCAATTGCAGCAGGTTCACTTCCTTGATTTCCTCATACAATCAAATCAAAATAACTACATGCATGTTCTACCATTGTTAACAAATTTTTCGTACTTTATAGGTGGAGGCAGCATTGCTCACTGACCCACAAAATGAGGAACTTTTGAAGCTGAAATCGGATCTGGAAGAAGTAATTGAGTTAACACAAGATCTTATAAAAACTCAAGAAGGTGAAGCGAAAGTGGCTAATATTCATAGTACTAGTAATGATGATGATGTTACAGCTTCCCTGCTGGCGGCCGAGGAAGACAATTATATTGCACAGAAGAATTACTCAAAGTGGCAGGTGGGTGAGAAGTGCCTTGCAAAATGGAGAGCTGATGGAGCGTAAGTAAAGTAAATTATTTTTAAACAAATCATGTAAATGAACTTGATCACATTAAGTAAATATGATCAAAGCCATATGTGCATGCTCCAACACATTAGGGTAAGGATGAGGTATTTGGCTTGTAACAAGGTAACATACACCAATCTAACGCATGCTTATAACTTGTGGTAGTTAGACTATGACATAATGCCTAGTACTGATTTCCACAAGTTGATAATTTACATGTAATATATTTTTTCCTATGTTGATGGACATTTTTGATAATAAGTGTAATTGCATTGTAAGCGTTCTTATTATAATAAATAAATAAATAAATAAATTAAACTTGATAACAATGATGTAACCCTACAATTTTAATATTTTTATTATTGTAATGATGCATGCTCTATGTTTACATTATAAAATTAAAATGAGAGAAAGAATTATAGTCACGTGTGGGATTTGAACCTGCACCATACACCCTTATATTAGCCGGGTATGATTTTTACACATTGGATGCAGTAAAAGGGGAGATGAAGGTTAATTACTGGTAATAAGTGATCAGTGTCCATTGTAGGGTCTGACAATTCACTGGGAGTTTCTTATTTTAGTGTCTGGGGTTGAGTTCCCGGAAAGCCTCCTTCGACTGCCCGCAATCTATGATACTTGCCCAGTAGGCTTGGTGTTTGAATTTAGTTCTGTTTCATATCCAAGAGCCTATTAGAATAGTAGTTTTTCTGTTAACAAAGAAAACCTCGGTACAATTGACATTACAATAATATGGTCAACAGGTCACTTTCCAAAGCACCAAAAAAGTGTCCTGAGTGTCATAAACAAACATTGAAATATGCATAGAAACTCATTTCGTAGCTGTATATTGAATTTGAATCACATTTTTATTACACAGACTTTATTTTGCTTGCAATAAAATTTGCATTATATTATTTTAATTTGCAGTTTTTGCGCATTGTGTGTTAAAAAAGGATAGGTGTATATAACTGGACTGATTTTTCATCTGACAATTTGATAATGTAATATATTTGTATTTCAAATAATACAGTATAATCTCACTAATCTGGCACTATTAAAAACCAGACGTTGTCGGATTACTGGATTATAGAGAAAAAATATCATAAAAAATAAGATAAAGCATTTCATAATGAGAATATAATGTATGTATGTAAATAATTATGTTCTTGTTCGACAGGTTTTATTGTAACTGTAACATACATATTTCGAAATTAACATGTAGGTAAACACTAATTACATAGTTTTAAAATAATCTTTGATTGAGGTCTGCTTTTGTGCAACTTGTAGTCCATGCTAAAAACCTTTTCTCGCATGTTTAGAAGAATTATAATATCATTGCCAGATATGCCGTTTTCTTCTGCCCATGTTGTGCAGGTATTGAAACAATGAAATACAGGCGCGGGCGGGGGGTGCCGGATTATTGGATGTGTTGGTCTATTGAAGTGCCAGATTAGTAAGATTATAGTGTATATTGATGGAAATACTCATGATTTGTTGCAATATTTTTATTTTAAATATATAAAGTAAAACTATAGCCTACTTACTGAAATATGATTTATCTTTTCATCTTGGTTACTCTGGTCTGCTTATTGCTGTACTAAATAACTCTGACAAAATATCATACTTAGGGCAGATATTACGATGTACAAGGTAGATTGACTTATAGAATCTACCTACATAGGCCTGTAGTATTTTTGCCCATTCATATTAGAGGTCTACATATTCTAGGTCTAGGAGGTCTACATAGGTATTTATAATCACTTTCCTTCAGGTGGGCCATCCACTTCTGTTTATTTCCTAACATGTATCACTAACTAATTGCAACTGCTCCAGCGTCAAGAATCAACATATTCGACGGGATTCACAGTACATTAATTGTGGTACAGGCTTTGAAAGAATTATTTTATTTTAGAGCAGTATAATGAAATTGTGTTATCTTAAATTTTTAGATTTTATGAAGCTCTTATAGAAGAAATATCACCTGATAACCTTAAAGTAAAGTTTGATGGCTACACAACTCTAGAAGTGGTATCAATCAGTGATGTAAAACCCTTGGGAGGAGGAGCCAAGAGACCACTTAGCGGAGATGAAAGCAAGTAAGTAGAAAATAACGAAAAATAAAATGTTATGTGCCGCGGCAGGCCCGCGCCTTTCATGCGCCGCCATACACCATTCGGTGGGAAGGCCACCGCATTGCTCACGCCCGCCAAGCGTCGCGTCGCGCCAACCCAAGTTTGGTGTGCCTTGCGCTTAAAGGTTTTCACCACAAATCCTGCTATGTAAATAATTATAGCCCGGGCAAATTCAGTAAACTGTGTTGGATTGTGCTAGGTTTTAGGGTGCCCAACTCAAAAGAGTCTAAACTTTTGTCTGTAGCAAGCTGCAAACAGCTAAATTTTTCCTATAAGTATATCCAGATGTGATGGTAAACATTTTATTATTATTTGTAATCCTGTATTATTTGAGTAGTTCTTTATTGTTCAACATTACTTTACAAAAGCACCGGCGGGAAATCGGGGACGCGATTTCAAATCCCACACGACACAAAAATTTTATGTTCTAAAATGGCGAAATTAATTTGGACTTAAAAGCAAACAAAATAAGAACTTGTATTGTTCAGTCCAGTTTTAGCCAAAAATAGTTTTATCCTGTAGCTAAAGTCTGTAGTCTTCAAAATTTAAATGCCTAGATTATTTGAAAGTCTAAATCCAGGCAACATGATTCCGATTAGCCAATTTTATTGTATACATTAATAAATGATTACTGTGTTTCTGTTTATTCTCTAAGAGATCCATTTATACATTAATCTCATAAGCATACTGAAATTAGTTTTATGAATATGTATAAAGGCTATCAATTACGGTTAATCAGAAATAGTTTGGAAACCATTAATTTTACCAGTTTATGAGTGTAATAACCTGAGCAACTATATTGCTTACATAACATGTTTCCACTAATATTTATATGGCTTTTGTTTTGATTCATTCTATATATTCTTTACAGACATGGAAAAGGCTATAATAGAGAATATCTAAAAAAGAAAAAACAAAAGAAGCAGCAGAGATTTAAGCAGATTGAAGAAGAAAGAGAATGTGAAAAGAATAAATGGCTCAATTTCCACACTAAGGCAGCAAAAAAGCCTGGTGTACGTAATAAAAGTATATTTGCTTCTCCTGACAACCTGTCTGGCAGAGTTGGCATCGGCACTTGCGGTATCTCTGGAAAACCAATGACTGAGTACACTCCAGGGGAGAAGTGGAAAAAAGGAGGATAATATTCGTGTTTATATATATTGTTATAGTGTAATTTAAGCATCCTCACTTAACATTTCATTTTACACTACCTTATTACACGAATATTTATATAAAACTGTATATTTCGCCTGAAATTATTTTACTTCGAGGGCCTGTTATTTCCGTTGCGATGCAGTCATCACATAGTGGAGCCGAAATATCGGGTATTCAAAATAAAAGAGTTTTTAAGAAATTCGTGTAATTTAAGTGACAATGTTAGTTTAAGGTCTTATGAGTTGCCATATCTGTTGCAACACAAAATACTGGAAAATCTACAGACTCTGTTAACTTAAAAATACAACAGCATGAAAAGTCATCATGGTTGATTGCATTTCAGCTAAACTTTGTTTTTGCTACCTGGCGCACTCAAATATTTGTTCATATGTATTGCTGCTAGTCAGGTGCCGCCGGCGTTGCCTTACCGTCGAGCCTAGTTCATTCTATGTAGGTATATATAGGTACACTAAAATAAAAGCAAAAATGTGTTGAATTGTTATCACCAACATCACCTTATGTTTTTCTTATTTCGGAATGTTGTTGTGAAACTTAGTTCCGTATTTTAAATCAATATTTAAAGAACTTCTCTATAGATAGAAGCCGATTTTGTTCAAAAAAGTATTTAATGTGTATAATTTTATTTGTATTAACAGGTATATAATTTTGATTATGTATATAAAAAAATGGACTCAAGAAAACTAAGTTATTAAAGCATTGTGCTGTAATAATTATAAATAGACCAAGAGCTTAGGCAAAATTTTTTAAAGTTTTTAATTTGACCAGTCTTTACTATATCACTAGACTGTTGTAGACGGTTCCCTAATGCCCACCATTCACTATGCGAGCAGCATGTTTTTGCGCCGCATCTTACAAATCGGTGTAAGAACCCAGTCTTCGCACACACACTACAAAGCGAACCTGTGGCTTGCGTAGTCAAATGGCGAGCTCTTGATCCGTGAGCCGCGTGCCGAACCATGAACCATAATGAGTCTCACACACCTAACAAAATCGAATGCAATTCCGTTGAAACTGTACAGTTTTTTTGTTCACCGCTACACTACGACAGATCGAGGACGACCATCATTTCTTTCCACTATGACTTCAACGGATAACGTATTAGCAGTTGGCAGCATAGCGCTGGCCCTAAGGAAAAATATATAAAATCGACAATGGTGGACACGAAAATATTTAAAATTTAAGGTTTATTTATTTTCAATATATATAAAATAAATAAAACATGTATTGTTAACATAATATCATATTTTTTATATTTTAACAGCTAAACAGTACGTACGGCTCGACCAAGTAGAGCGCGGTCGAGGTGAAACCAAAGATTTCAGAAGTCTCGGCGAAACTGACCGCCGGTACATACGCTTCGATTGAACGATACAGTTTGTCTGATTCTATTTACCTATTAAATTTTTGATTGTACGTTTTGAAACACGGTACAATTGTTCGAGAACGTTCGACTGTAAAGTTTTAGCATTAGATTTCGTAAGGCAAGAGTAACATTCGCACGCAGATTTTTCCGCGGGCTTGTCGCCATTGACAAATCCGACCGTTGGGCGCGCGAGTAGATGGTGGGCATAAGATATTAACCACATATCTGGGTCTTAGTGTCTAACTAGAATATGGTACCTAATGAAAATAAACTTCATTTTTAATTCCATTAGGCTTCGTTGTCAACGGAAAATGCCATCCTAATTAGACAATACATATATTTTATCTGTAGCAATAAGGCCCCCGATATCGACTAAAACCTTATTTGAATGATAGTTGATATGAACCTTATTTCAACGATAGTTTCTGTATAATGGTATGTATTTTTTGTTTGATGTGTATTATCCTGCAATGAACTTTGGCAACTCTAAGGATGCGTTTCCTCCAAATATGTGCGAGGAAAATGAGCGTTATAAAAGAAAACAAACGGCCAAGTGCGAGTCGGACTCTCGCATGCAGGGTTCCGTACAATTAGCTATACAACATTAGACTTCATATTTTAACCTTTTTTCGTTTCAACGTGCGCGAGTCCGACTCGCACTTGGCCAACTTTTTGTATTTGTTGTTATAGAGGCAACAGAAATACATCATCTGTGAAAATTTCAACTGTCTAGCTATCACCGTTCTTGAGATCAGCATGGTGACAGACGGACGGACGGACAGCGAATTCTCAGTAAAAGGGTCCCGATTTTATCCTTTGGGTACAGAACCCTTAAAACCACCAATAGAAACGCTTCATTTTCCTAGCCATGTACATTCGCCTTAAGGCCTTAAAAAACATTTTTTGTAATACTCATGTTGTTGGAAGAAAGTTTTACCAAAACAATTATTATGTTTTATGGACTACAACATAGAGCGTGATGTATACTAATGCATTCGCCAACGCAGCAATTTTGTTTATTGCTGGATGATAAAAAAATAGGAAATATAAATGACTGATTTCCAAATGTGAGTGAGGAATAAAGTATATTGTATAAGTATTTAATAGTTTCATTAATATTAATGTGTAAGCCACATTCATTCAGTGAGGACAAGATTCTGTCTGAGCTTTAGGGTAAGTAAGGCGTTAACACACAAATGGTCGTGATTGCACGCTCATACCTCATAGACGATTTTTTCTATTAGTACGACACATCCCAGCAGGAATGTTTTGAAGCAATAATAGCCGAGCGCTTATAAATGTGGTGCCCCTGGTCCGTAGTTCAATACCCGCCGCCGCGCGCCGGTGTGAGCTTCAATGCATGATGGAAGATCCGGAAGGGAAATGTCCGCTTGGCTACCCTCAAGTAGAAAATCGGCCGCCAAGCACCCAACAGTATGTTCCGGCAGCAGTCCTTGAGATCCAGTAAAATTAAAGGCACACGATCGGACTTAACAACTGTATGACTCAGGGTGACGGGCGCAGTGCAGTTTGTCACTTGTGAATGCATCTGTTACAGGCAGAGGATACCGCCTCGTGCTTGTACCGTTACAAAAAAGAAAGGTTGGATCAGTTATCGTATTCTTAAGGCAGGAGCTGTAAATACTGGTATTAGGTTTCTTTTTAGCCAATGTAACTCATGAACCGCCAAGATTAAGCTATAAGTAAGTAGGTACAGTTTTAACTGGCCGAACCTTACTGCTACACATGTTTATAGTAAAAATTACAATTCTTTGTAGGTATGTACTGATTTTGTCCTTGTCGGTTTTTGATCTACGTTTCTGTTTTTATTTCGCAATAAAATAAATTACAATTGCCCAATAGGCTTAAGAATTTCTCTATGATGGCAACCTTTTTAAAGTTTAATAACTGCTTGGAATTATTACCACTATAAATAAGTAATATTACAAAAGGTCCGATCACTGAGTTGGATATTCGATATTGGATTTTCAAAAATATTATAGTAGGTAACTATATGTAGTCTGGATTAGGGCATGGATACCGGTATTCGGTATTACCGAAAAACCGGTAATACCGGCCTATTTAGAGTACTTTCAAATACCGGTATTGGAATCAAAAATACCGGTGTTTCGGTATTATGACAAAAAATAAGTTTTTATGCATGAAACTAATGAATGGCTTAAAAACCAATAAGGCGGCCTATATATGTGGGTTATATGGAGATTAATATGGATTATATGAAAAACATCAACAACTTATTAAATTGTATGGTTGTAAATTAATGCGCAGTAAACGTTTTCTTTTCATGCTTTTACAAATTAATAGATAAACCGACTTCAATAAACATAAGTTCATAATCTAGTTAGGTAACGTTGATTTCTACTTAATGAAAAATGACATTTTAAGATTGGAACCAGTCAATGTGTCCGTGCAATTGTGAGTACATAAATGGTATTACATATACGGTGGCACTATTGTTTATATAGTTTAACAAAACTGACGTATCGTCCACCGACCACCGCACGCCCCTCAGACCTGCACGGTGCATCTTTTTATCTCACGCATATTCTCAATTGCATTGTACGCTCTCGCTTGGTTCGCTGGTTTTCTATTCACAATTACTACGCACATGCACGTGGCATAAACGGTAATCAGTGTTTCCGAGTATTTTATAGTGATAAGAACTGTGTATGAACTGGTATCTCACACTGAGATCCCCAAGACGCCTGCCAAGCGTGAGGATTAGGGCAAACTCCGCCATAATGAAAGAGGCTGTGTTCAGCAGTGGACAATCCAGCTAATAAAGTAAGAACTGTGTGGGTAGTTTTCGTTTTCGAGACAATATTACGAAAAAAACTATTATTTAGGAGATAATCGGTAAGTAAGAAATTCTAAATTCTTTCAAATTTAATAAGCTTCATAAAGCGTCCTACTCAGATCGATCATTCGGTAATATCAGCAGATAGTACCAAAACTGGTTGTGTAAATAATGTCGAGGCGCCGGTTCCGCTACAATTTAATAAGAATGAAATAAAACGATCGAGTAATCTCTAAAATAGAAAAGTACATAAATTATTTTTTACACTACACACGATAGACAACAAATCTACTCTGATCTGAAAGATGATGAAATCTGATGTGATACATTATTCAGTTATACGACACAGCACGAAAATGTCGGAAATAGAGGACTTTATTTGGATGAACTGTAGAAGACCTTACCTCCAACTAGTGTTGAATCCGAAAGAGCGTTTTCAGTGGCGAATTTCATCCAAACTAATATTATATGGAAGGAAGATTTGATTGTTTGTTTGCATTGAAACTACTGGACTGATTGCAAAAATTATTTTACCTTTAGAATTCTACAGTGTCTCTGATATGAACATAGACGACAGAATATTTTCTAAATACCCGTGCGAAGCCGGTGCGGACTTCATTTAATGACAAGACTTTATATTCCATTTGTATTCTGCACCTTGTCCTGCATACATGTGTATATAATAAAATAATACACAGGCACTACTTTTATCTAAAGATTGTTTACTGTTGTGCTTAATTAATCATGATATTAAAAAATGTCTTTTGAAAGAAACTTTTGAGCTTGACTTTTTACTGTCAGAGTAATTGTTAATTATATCTGATTATTTATTATATATTGTTACAATAAATAAGAAATATTTGATTATATATTGTTATAATTAAAAAAAAAACAAGAACAAGTACCTAAAATTATAAATAAAAATAAAGTTGATGTTGAAAAACATACTGTTTTAGGATGTTTTTTTAATAATAAATTAGGTAGATTTATTCAGACTAAAACAATATTACATGCAAATATATTTTTTCTGCGTTTTTAACATTTATAGTGAAATACCGAAAAAATACCGGTATTCCGGTTTTGAAAATATTGATACCGGTATAATACCGGTATTGCCAACAAGTCGAATACCGCCATACCCTAGTCTGGATCTTGGCCCGATATCTCTCGAGATCTGGACTAGGCTTGCCTCCTATTACATATTTTACTTACCATAATTGTAAAATAAGAATACTTGGACTACTTTTTTTTATAGCTTAAGGCTATGTAACCTTTGACCACTATCTCACCTGATGGTATAATGATGATGTGATCGAAGATGTTGTTCAGGCTAGCCTAGAATTACTGGCTCTCAAAGACGGCTGCTGGAACAGACCGTTAGGTGCTTGACGATAGTTTTTCTACTTGAGGGTGGTAGCTAGCCAGACGGGCATTCACAAAATGCCCTACCACCATGCTGTAACGTCTGCCATCGTAAGATAACAAACGAGACCGACGGGTTAACGTGCCACCCGAAGCACGGAAGCACTCAGTAGTAATGCCACTGGCGGTCACCCATCCAACTCCTGAACGCGGCGGACGTTGCTTAACTTAGCTGATCGATTAAGAACGGCTAAGCAAACTTCGCTACGAGCGCTTCAAACGCTAACGCTACTTACTACAAATAGGCAGGTACGTCGAAAAAAAATTGATATTTGGCATAATGTTTGAAAGCATTTTTATAATCCTGTAGTTCTAATGCAATATTTCTACGCTTACGTCTGAGTGACCGTCTGCTGGCTCATATACCGTAAACGTGAACCATAGAGAAAAGAAATACACCGCAAATATGAGCACATTCTTCTTGAATTTGTAAGTGTTACATGTAAAATATTCAATGGGTTGATAAACTTCGTTGCTTACTTATGTAGGTATGTTATGTATAGTATAACTGCATTGCAGTGGCGATTTCTCAACACAGTGGAAACAATATAGGTAGGTATAACTGCTGGACCTTTCCTAATGTTACACCAATTCTTCAGTTGGAAGAGTTACATATGCTAATTAAAGTTTACTTGCCGTAGATTCCTTGGCTTTTGAAACAAAATTAATCGAAAAAATGTGTAAATAAAAACAGTCTAGTATGAGTTTGCAAGTAAACATTATTTTTACTTAGTTTCAAATTGGTTTTCACGCAAAACGTATTGCTTACTCCAGAATAGCCGAGAAGTCCCGAGATACCCGAGAGACGTGAATGTGAATGGTAATCGCCTTCTCGTTCTCGCCTGTTCTACGTACCTACGGTATTGTTTTGTATCTCAAAAATGTTTTTAATAAATAAATAATTATTTATAGTTGATACGCTAGCCTTTGACCACTATCTCACCTGATGGTAAGTGATGCTGTGGTCGAAGATGTTGTGCAGGCCTAACTAGAATTACTGGCTCCTAAAGATAGATGCCGGAACACACCGTTTGATGCTTGCCGACAGATTTTCTACCTTGTCATTAGCAAAGTACCCTACCGCCATGCTAAAGTTTGTTAAGCATTTTCAATCAGAGCCATTGTCTTTACCGGATGGGAACGAGAACACTTCTTAGTCGCTACACTCTTTACAGAGTGGTCGTGGTCGTCACATCATGTAACTCCTGATGTAACTAGAACATAAGTGTGTTGAATAATTATTTGTGAGTAGATTTGTTCATGTGCTCGCGAGATATCGTAAATAAATTTACTTGTATACTTACCTACTTTAATTTTATATTTTATCTGGTGGCACCGCTAGGGTGACGTTTCGTTCAGCATCCAGCCAACATAATTACACGAAACTTAGTAAAACTTTAGTGCCCCAAAAAATAACTAAAATGAAAAAAAAAGCAACCGGTTGTTGTGAAAATCATAAATAACTGTGGCGCTTGGTTATATGATTAAAACTATCTCAGTTAACTTAAAAAAATGGCACGAGTCTGTGGAAAATCGATAAAACAACACAAAGGCTAGTCGATTAAATGCCTACCTCTTTTTTTATTGCTGATAGGTAAGCCTTTGACCACAATCTCACCTGATGGTGAGTGATGATGTGGTCGAAGGTGTGAACAGGCTTAACCTAGAATTACTGGCTCTCAAGGACAGCTGCCGGAACACACCGTTAGGTGCTTGGCGACAGATTTTCTACTTGAGGGTGATTGCTAGCCAGGCGGGCATTCGCAAAAATGCCCTTCCACCATACGGTGAAGCTCAAGCCTCGGCGGCATTCGAACCATGGACTTGCTGCGCGGCAGTCCATGACCAAAGCCACTGAGCTATCACTGCTTCATATACTTATCAATTATTATTTATTACTCATTATTAATATAATTAATTACAATAAATACAAAACTTATTTTATAATAAATTAACTAGTGAGATCGACCGAGTTGCTTATTTTTTTGTTGTGAGTATGAATACCAAATAAGTATTCGAGTTGGCACTCGTTGAACTTCGCTCGTCTCAATACAAAGTTACTTTATGGCTCGCCAGTCTTTGAAACTCATACTGCGAAAACAAACAAAACCATCAAGTACCTATTAGTCTAAAACTTTTTCGTATTTGAAAGAAAACTCATCCTATGGTTTTTAGTTCATTCACTTATCCGATAGAGTCGCTGTACAAACACATGTATGGGATGAAAACGTAACTTTTATAGTTGCGTAGAATTATGAAAATTATGTCTGGGAGAGATCGCTCTCAGCGATAAGACCGCCTATTGTCACACCTACTCTTACTTTCTATGTTTTAAAGTTCTAAGTTTGTAAATTTGTATTGTGTCAATAACGTGTTATCTATCTATCTATGAAACTAATACTAAAAGTACAGAAACAATCAAGTTAAAGTAAGGCAGCAATTTGAAAAGGAATGTTTGTGTTTAGAAAGTTATTGCCAGGCGTACCTACCTATGAAAGGTTTTATATTTCATTTATTTACTTATAGCTGAAAAGCTCTTTTGAAAACTATCACATCTGATGGTAAGTGATAATGTGGTCAAATATGTTGTTCAAGCTAACCAAGAATTACTGGCTCTCAAGGGCAGATGAAGTTAGATGAACACCGTTATGTGCTTGGTGACAGTTTATTTTTTCATTTAACTGTCAGACATCAAAAAAGGTCCATTAATAATATTAATACTTACATGTACACTACTTATAGACAAAATTAATTAATAAAGATTTAGCTAGCCAATCCGGCTTTCACAAAATGTCCTATACCACTATGTTATAATAACAACTGCCATCCTGAGATAACAAACAGACCGACAGCTTATATTTTCCTTCAAAGCACGGAAGCAGTAGCATTACCATGCTACCTAATAGCGGTCACCCAAAGTCATGACCATAGCAGACGTTGATCGGCTTAGAACCACTAAACTAATCTACGAGCTCAGCGCTCCAAATGTAATCGGCTATGATTTTTTTATGAAATATATTTTTTTCTAAATACTCTTTTTGTCGTAAATACATCTTAGGTGCTTTAAAAGTTGTTGCAACTTAAAAATGTATGTTTTTAATGGCCAGTGTAGCAACCAAAACATCTAAATATGAAAGTATTGCGTACGCACAAAGTTCGACGTTTATACGAAACCATGTTTCCATTAAAAACAACCTATTATGCAATAGGCCACGCGAACCGTAGGCAGCAACCGGCAGTGTAAGCAATCAGCCATGTGCGCACATTGTTTACAAATATAACGCGAAAATTAGCCCCACAACCTATCCGATTCAAGCTTACAAAACTGTTAGTATTAAACAGTTCGTTTATAGCTAAGCTGACGATGGATATGTCGTTGATTGATTGTTTTGTTTAAGATCTCAATAGCTTACAAGATTCATATTCATATCAGGCTTCCATATCTTCCCATGGATGATCCTAAAAGACGTCTCATGGAGTAGGGTAGGTAGGACCTAACTAAATTTCTGTCCTTTTAAAGTCAAACATAACTTTCCAATTTAAGCCTGCTATATAGGTACTTAAGTGAAAGCTTACAATATTACAAATTAAGGAAAAAGAAATAAACAGGAGTGCCACGAGCGGGTTTGGGATCCCGCTTCCTTCGCTTCGTTTACTGGGATCAGGCTGCAGCTCATCCGTGGTTACATATTCTGCCTCTCCGATCCACATGTGCATCACGTATACTTATTCTAAATAATTTATTATATGTTGGTGTCTACGTCTTATGGTGGTGAATTCCCAAAATTTTGCTACATAAATAATATTCTACTGCCACGTACAGAAAAAAGGCTGTGCGAAAAGATAGGTACGAGCAAGCACGGGGCCATTCCTTTTTAATGAACTTTACAAAAAAATATATACATTATAATTGCGTATTACAGTAAACTTATTTACATTTGTACAGCCGATGGCTTGTCGTATGTGGAATTTTACGAGAATAGGCTATAACTTGTCGTCTAAATAATCATAAACTGTTAAGGCTTCAGTTTATGATTATTTAGACGATAAGTATAATAAAGATAATCAGAATATAATTGATTTAAATAAATAAATATTAATTAATATTTAATAAACATAATACAAATACAAAAATACAAATGCAAATAAATTTATTGCGTCCATATTGTGCTACATTTATGAGTCTCTGACTCTTAAACTAGGCTGGTGGCCTGTATTTCAATATAATATTTAGATATAGGTTGAATTTTCACCTTATGCGTATTATAATTGTATTATGTACCTAGTATATATTAGGAATCTTACCGAAAATACGCACACATTCCCCTATGACTTGTTATTTGTCTTAACTAATAAAAAAAATCTAAAATCATGCAATGCAGTATCATTGGGTGTCTTTAAGTTCTCCTAGTCCTGTTGTTAGATATAATGTGACTGCTGCGTTATAACTTAAATTTACATAACTTTTCTGAGCATACATATACACATAGAGATATAAAATACTATTCTCTTTTCTGTGCATATACAGATACCTTCGTTAATTATATATTAAAAAATGTACAATCTCGGTAATGTTCATATAGGTACATATTATGAAATTTTGCAGTTCGTGCTTTGTGCAGTTTTGTGGAATATTTACAATAGGGATTTTAAGGTCATTAAATATGTAACATGACCTTAATGACCTTAAAAATCCCTAGCGTAAATATTCCACAAAACTGCACAAAGCACGAACTGCAAAATTTTGTAAGATTAAAATGGTTTCTATATCAGCTGCTGCTTCCAACAACAATAAGTTCACAAAATGATATAAAACCATGGCTTTGGCAAGATATAATATAACTATTATTTATAAGGATACCTTCGTAAACTATATCTATATTTAAAAAAATACAATCTTGGTAATGTTTTTAAGATAGGTATTTATTGATTGACTTTAAATATCCCTAAGGTATTGGAAATATTCCACAGACCTGCACTAAGCCCGAACTGCATTTTTTTTAGAGATAAAGATACTTTCTATTTCAGCTGCTGCTTCCAACAACAATAAATTCAGCATATGATATAAAACCATGGATTTGGCATAAAACTTTTTTTTATGTTATTGTGACGGGACAAGCTCGAGGTCCTTGATGTTAAGCGGATAACCTCTGCCTATATCAGATGCATTCCGTCCTAAGTCAAGAATTGCACTGCGCCCGTCACCGACATAGTAGTTATGTATCATGTGCCTGTAATTTCACTGGCTCTCAAGGACTGCTGCCGGAACACACCGTTAGGTGTTTGGCGACAGATTTTCTACTTGAGGGTGGTCGCTAGCCAGGCGGGCATTCGTAAAATGCCCTTCCACCGTGCGGTGAAGCTCAAGCCCGCGGTGGGATTCAAACCATGGACCTGCTGCACGGCAGTCCATAGCCAATGCCACTGAGCCAACATTGCTTCAAAAACTATGAAAATAAGGCAATAAACTACATCCACTAATAGCTACATCCGTGTATCCAATCTTAACTTACGGACGGTGGCATGGGTAGAGATACCTATATCCAGCAAAACTAAATTCTACCTGACAAATCAGGTAAGTACATAATATATGAGGACCAAGTTGAATCCATTTAAATTCCCAGAAAGAAATTTGCTTTGTTAATCGAAAATTTAAGTTTAAATTTTGGTTTTACATAACAAACAAGGTAGCATTGGGACATTCGATAACGATAGTTTTACATATTTAGACTCTTTCTAATGAAGATACTAAGACATTATTTATTTGAATTACTGAGTTTGCCGTGCAGTCTCTCCAGGTGAAAAGTGGACGCGTGGTGTACGCACTACGTCTGGCTTGATGGCTTCCATCCAAATGACAAAATGTCAAGAAATCGAATAAGTCCCATTGTTACAAGTACATGCATGCGTACCTAGAAATATCAAAAAATACTTAGGTACTCACCTACCTAATATTATATTATACCAATAAGTAGGTAGGATTGGTTATCTACTTAGATAAGAATAAACCTACCTTATAATTGGTACAGTGATATCTGGTATGGTATTGTCCATTTCAATATCTAGTTGTACCTACCTATTTTGAGAGTAGACACAAACTACCTACCTGTAAACTATTCTTGCCTAACGGTTTACCGTCAGTAAATCTCTTGACCTGCTACAGATGACCAAAACATCATTAGCTAATTGCCACCACACAACACCCTTCTAAACGGTAGCTATATACTCCTATGGATGTATGTTATTAATTTATTCAAACGCTAAGTAATATACGCTGAAAATCCCTCGTCGCTCTTCACCCTTATTAAACCGTCAAATTACTAGCCCACATATCAAGGAAAAATAAGTGCTGCCACTGACCTAAATACAGAGCAAATAACTCATCACAAGTCTGCATTAGGTGAATAATATAGGTACCTATGTAATTAATCCTCAGGAATTAAATCAAAATCCCGATTTTAAGCAGGGATATTTGAAAAAAGGCTAAATACCCGTATAAGGACCCTTAGGCTGTGCAATGTGCATAAGTCAATCAGCGTGATCATCATCTTTCGAACCTAATCCCACTTAGTGGGGTCAGTACAGGGCGTCTTACGGCTATGACCCACAGAGGGGAAGTATATTACATACGCGTATTGAAGATAGGACATATTGACACTATTGACTATTAAACATTATTATATGCTTTGAAATCATAATCACAGTTGTTGGAGGCAGCAAATCAGAAAACAGTCTTAAATTTTCCTGCGCAAAATTGTAAATCTAGTGCAGATTTTATGTATTTCCTTGTATTTAAGATGCTATGTTATATTTAGGAAGAATCCTTATAATTTAACCCTTTGGACCATTATAATAAAATAAATATTTTTTTGTAGTCATTTCGAGTGGTTCGTTTCCCATTTGATGTAGAGAATATTTTAAAATCTGTGAACGCAGTCTTACATATAAAAAAATTAAAGGAAGCCCACTTTCAGTGAAAAGTCATCTTCAATATTTAAAGTGCTTCCCCCCCACGTGGAATAACCGTGGAAAGTCCTGTGTATGTACAATGTATTCTCGAACAACTCAAAAAGAACCTACAATATGCATGTTTTCTCAAGGACAACACAGAACGGTTAATTACCCGTGGCTCACCCAGCTACTGAACACTGGTAGTGTATATAGATTACTATACGTAGAGATTTTGTAAATATCTTGGTAGGTATCTATATCAATAAATTATAGCTAATTGGTAACCCAAATTGGCATTTGATCAAGTAGATTTTAAGTAAATCCTATACATAATAAAAATATGCACTCAATTAAATGACACCAGCATTTGCCTAGTTATTAAAATATTATGCAAGGCATACATAATAAAATACACTTCACAAAAAAGACAATGACCAGAATTTGCGCAAATCGACCTTCATTAATTTTATTCCCGCGGTCATCAACCAAACCTAAGTGGGTACCTAATTAAATGCAAAACAAGAATACAAACTTATGTAATTATTTGACCATTAACCTAGGCACTAGTCTGAACTGAGATATACTAAAAAATGCTATCTTAAAAAATTGTACTGTCGCTCAAGTTGTAGTATTATTCATCAAAAATCCAGGTTTGTTGAGAGGTTTGACAATTAAAAGGCCGTGAAAGCTTTCAACGTGATCATTTCTAAAATGGATTAAACGAATGTTTTTTTTTAAAATATAACGGAGAATACTTTGAAAAGTATGTAGTCAATTTATTTTTTGACTTGTACTTTAAATATTTTATATAAGAGTTACGCAAAACTATCATTGTACCCACGTAGTTAATACATAAGGAATAAAAATAAGTAGCGTTGCTAAGTTTTAGAACAGCAAAGACAATAAGAGTAGTAATTTAATTTTTATATGGTCGCGGGACTCGCGGGTTCAAATCCCCTTTTCAACTCATATTTTTTAGCTTTCGTTATGATTTGGTAAGATTGTATTGTGTTTTTTGATACTGTGCGTTTTAAGCTTAGAGCTAACCTAGGTTGACGGTCAATGGATAAAATTATAATATTCTTAATAGTTTAAGTGCTCAGAGATAAATAATTCAAGTTGCATGTCATTAAATCTTAATTGTAAAGCTAACTGTATATATTTTGTGAACGACAAAAATCGTTGGATATTGTTATAATTTTAATAGGCTTACACTAATATTATAAAGCCGAAAGTTTGTGAGTGTTTGTATGTCTTACTTCTTCACGCTTAAATGGCTGGAGCAATTTTGATGAAATTTAGTATAGAGGTAGATGAGGCGCTGGATTAACACAAAAGATACGAACACGTAACTAATAGTAATACATTATTGTAAAAAGAGAAGTGGTTTAAAACTAATTGCCTAAAATGTCTTGTACAATCAGTGGTTCTTGTACTTTTTGGGGAAAATCCTCTGTTAGAAAAAAAATAAAGAACCTTATTAAGAGCACATTGGATCCCAAAAAAGAATTATAAATTATTTTGTTTTATCTAGATATTTAAACCTCATTTAGGAACAAAGCAATGAATACACGGTGTATGTGAGCACTACAGAACCGCGAATTTGTTCAATATTATTAATTATCTAGTTCGTGTCATTTTTGTATTTAATGATTTGATACGGTAATATTTTGTAAGTAAGTACAAATATATTTTTATAACTTTGCAACCGCTCTTCTCAGAAGGTTTGATGACGACCACCACTATCAAAGATCTCCACTTCCCAGTTATTCGCATTTATTAGTGGTGAATAACTTTGTTAAATATTATGAGTAATGATTATTTCAATGACGCAAATTCGAATAATGGTCAATAGTTACCAAACCTATTTATAAAACAGAAAATAAACTGTTATTTTTTAATTTTCGGTCACAGACTCGGCAACAGTTTTTATTGCCGGCAATCGAATTAGCCAACAAGTGGAGGCGTCTGGAATCTGAATTATATGGGACAATCCAATTCTTCCTTACACAGTACACGATCCTACAAAAGGGATAGTTATATATTTATGTATATTTGATACAGGGTTATTGGAAAAATTCTAACAACCTCTTAAAGTTAATTCTGTTAGTCCTAACAAACATTTTGAGATGTATGTTTGTTATTATTGAATTTTTAATTATTTTTAACCGACTTCCAAAAAAGGAGGAGGTTCTCAATTCGTCTGTTTTTTTATGTTTGTTACCTCAGAACTCTTGACTCACCCGATTTTAAAAATTCTTTTTTGTTTGGTAGCTGATGCTTGTCGTTTGGTCCCATTTTAAATTTCACCAAAATCGGTCAAGCCGTTTTTGGTTTACACTCTAATAACTGAAATATAGTCGTTGATAATCGATCCCGTAAGTAGCAAGGGTCACTAAAATGAGTGAAAAATTTTTTTTTACCAATAAATGGAACCGACTTCAACACCCAAAAGTGTGAAATAACTTGTCGAAGTCGGTACCATGCTCACAATATTGTGATAATAGGTACTTTTGAACTATCATGGTACCGACTTCAACAAGTTATTTCACACTTTTGGGTGTTGAAGTCGGTTCCATTTTTGCTAATTTTTTTTTATGTATTTGTGACGGAATAAGCTCGAGGACCACCTGATGTTAAAAGTCTCTTGTGCCTGTGATTAAATGTAATGATGATGTCTCGAACGCGCGCTCGTAGAGTCAAGACCTCCTGAGGATGTATAGAAGGGAAACATGTCGAGGATTCTTCCTGTTTGACTGCGTGGCTTTTGTGACGTCACGTTTTCTTAACAGGCAAATTATGCGGAATTATGACGAGATATTTTTTTATATTTTGGAAGTGTTTTCTTATAATACTTTTAATTTTTTTATTATTATTGAATATGGATTTCCGCAAAGTAACGCCTGAATCTAATCATTATCTTAAGTCTATAGTTTTTGAGGAAAACTTATTTGAATTTTGTTACTTAAACCTTATCTACTCTGTGCGGGTTACTAAGTATTGTACACCTGGTGATCTCCCGGCAGAAGCTCTAAGTCGCTCTTGAGTGTCGCAAGTACTTTTCTTAGTAGAGTGAAGTTAACTAGGACCTACTATAAGTTTCTGGTTATCGCACTACTTACGTACTCTTTTACAAGACCACCTGGTATCGGTATGTTCTGTGTCGTTTCTGTCACATCATTTCAACCTATTACGAGTCGATGTAGAGCTTACATTTTATCGACTATATATGTTTTTTTATTTAACGGTGCTCGGAAAAATAAAAATATTTTACTGTAAAAGTATGTACTTTCGAAAATTCTACGCCTCCATGGGAAGAGAGGAGTAAATAACACAGAATTGAACAATCCAACCCTTAATCACATTACGTCGTTTTAAATGAATATAAAACACCTTAACTTGCTTAACATAATTTAAATTAATTATAAATCTAGTTAACCAAAAACATACTAAATCAACTGTCACTTGAGAAACCCTGTCAGCCAAAATCAGAGTACCTAGTTCAAACATAGCAGAAAATTATTTGGGTGAAGAATACTAAAATATATGCATGGTGGTAGGATATTTTGCGAATGCCCGTCTGCTGATCGACTACCCTCAAGTAGAAAATCTGTTGCCAAGCAACTAATGGTGTGTTCCGGCAGCTGTCCTTGAGAGCCAGTAATTCAAGGTTAAGCCAGTTAACACCTTCGACCGCGTCATCACTTACCATCATGTGAGATTATGTTCAAATGATTACCTATCAGCAATAAAAACAAAAAATATATATACTCCACGCTCTTGACAGTTGTTGGTGTTTAATGAGTCCCCATACTTCTTGTGACACAGACTTATAGTGAGCATGATTAGAATATGGGTACCTACGAGTACCTACATAAAACTAGAACTAGAATAATATATTAATCTTATTAAGCAAGTATCAATTAATGCTTAACTTTGATGACAACCAACGCTACCAAACCAGTACAGTTAGGTATTATTTTGCTCTATGTCATAGTCCGGCTGAAAATAATAGTTTGACCACGACCCTGGGGTTGGACCACGGGTCTACCGAAAGTAACGAGGAACGGTCCAAGAAAATATAAATTTGTGGTCAATCTGTATAAGATCTATGTACGCCTACAGAAATTTGAATCGTGGTTCAAGTTCTCGGCAATCTAGCGTTCAGTTTGTATTATTTCAATCAGCTGATAGCTCCCTGGTAATCGACTACCGATTAGGCGAGCCAACGGATTTAGACACGCTTTCAACTAGTGAAATCGGGCTTCGGATCTTTATAATAATGAGGGCATATTAATGATTCATAAAACATAACAGCTTTGGTATGAAAATACGTCTAGATAATCAGAAAATAACAATTCATCAAAGAACTTTATGATAGAACTAAACAAAAGTAATAAATAATGTAGGTCTACTTACTTCATGGAGTGAACCGTGTAATTTGTAGACATCAAAAGCTGTAGATGTGTATACTTACCCAGTGATCGATGAATAATGAGGGTGCGCTGCGAGAGTATCAAAGAAGGTTTATTCATGTGTGTAATAAAATACTAATTACACATCATTTCACAGGTTTAATAAGGACTTTAGGACAAATTGGTTGAAACTATAGTATTGTCTGTAGGTACCTAAATAAATGACATAGAACAGAATTATTAGTATTATATGTAATTATTCTCATCAGCTGAATTATCGGTGATCTCTAATACCACGATAATTTTGCACATGCTCCCGCCGTGTTAACCTTTTTTTGTAAATAATAGCATGGAAATGCTAGCTTCAAGTGGAAAATCTATCACGTAGCATTTAACACGGAGTGGTTTTTGAAAAATTACAGATTGAGGGCATGGGATGAAAAGACCTCGTTTCGCATACGAGTGAGCGAAACAGAACAAAGCGAAATTTAAATAGCGTGAGCGATGTATTTTCGTTAAATTCATATAAAAGTGAGATATTTCAAGTTTGCAATTTTAATCTATTGAGAACATTTGAAGGAAACGTGTTTCGGTATTAACTCAGCCCTAGATAAAATTGTTAAAAGTAATAAAGAATATTATAATGTTCAAGATTAACATATAATTTCCTTAAAAAATATAAATATATTTACAAACTAAATATATTATGCAAAAAAAAACTGTTTAAGTGAAGGTATTGAACCCTAAGCAAAATTATAGATAATATATTAAATTTATATTTATTTATTGTTTCTAAGAGAAAATCAGGCATAGTATTTAACATATCTTCTCGAATATTATATATTTTGTCCATATCTGTAAGGCGTACACTCTTTCTAAAAAAACATTTAAAATTTGCCGGTTTGAGACTCACTTCACGTTAACATTGTGTTCCGACAGCTGTCCTTGAGAGCCAACTTTTATGTTAAGCTAGTTTTTTATCTTCGAATACAATCACTTATTATCATGAGATGTAATCGGAAATAATTTTAATTAAGCTTTAACGTAAGTGAGCTACACTAAATGGCGATGAGTTGACGATGGGCCAGGATATGAGCAGCGAAACCAGAAGGGTCAGCGGATGCTCAACTGAAAAAGGGGGAAAAACAATGTTACACTTGAGAGGTTACGTGTGTTATCACACGTAACCTCTCAAGCCCCTTTAACATACTCCACGTTCCATCCTAGGGTTGCCTAAATCCAATATACCGAAAGATTTCAACTAGAATAACACAACCACTTTTAGTAGCCTAGCGGAATGCAAACCAGTGAACGAGATAAACAACGGGTGGACGCTCCAAGCGATGTGCTCTCAGTTCTTTAAGGCTGGTATTAATAATAATTTAATGCAGAATTGCTTCCATATACAATAAATAAAAGTTAATCCAACTACTATCAAGAAATCAAAATTACTAACTCATTATACATTTTTGAAGCAATGCCAATGATGGCCGAGCGGTTACAGCTATAGATTGCCATGCCGCAGGTCCCTGGTTCGTTCCCCACCACCGGCTTGAACTTCACCGCATGGTGGAAGGGCATTTTGCGAATGCCCGCCTGGCTAGCTACCACCCTCAAGTAGAAAATCTGTCGCCAAGCACTTAACAGTGTGTTCCGGCAGCAGTCCTTGAGAGCCTGAAAAATTACAGGCACATGAGACTTAACAACTGTATGTCCCAGTGTAACGGGCGCAGTGCAATTCGTCACATGACGAAATGCATCTGTTATAGGCAGAGATTAATGAGCTCAACATCAGGTGGGCCTCGTACTTATTCCGTCCCAATAACATTAAAAAAAACATTTTTAACTACTAACTATTAACAACCTGGTGAAGTTCAATCCATCGCTTTAAAATCGTTCTCCCTGTAGTCAGGAACGTTGCGAGTATGGAATTGTCAGTCCGGTAAAATCTTTTACGTGTATTTGCCGCTCTCTGACGCATCAGTGCCGCGAAGCTTATAATTAATATCAAAATTGTACTAAACTATATTTAGAATTTCTGTTGCCCAATCTTTATCTTGTTCCATTAAAAACGTCTTGGCTACTAATACTACGCAAGCCTGGGAGCATCTTCTAGCATTCCCGTACCACGTGTTTCACGTGAATTTTGATCCGTCTAACAAAAAATCACTTACTACTAGAGTAAAGGAAAACTGCGTGAAATACAGGGCACGGGAAGAGCAATCTTTTGGCACAACTATAATCATTCCGCCTTTGCGGCGGAATACAAAAACAAATAATTTCGATTCAGCTACTATTAAAATAGTAGAAAACAAAATTACTGATGGTGATATTAAAAACGCGGCACGCATCTTGTTTTCGAGTGATACAATCGCTCCTTTTACATCTGATACGTTGAATTCCCTAATTGAAAAGCATCCGCCTGCAACTGCAGGTCTCCACCTTCCCGAATCTCCTATACAAGACATTGTTGAGGTGACCCCACAGGATGTTTCTGCAGCCGTGGCATCTTTTTTAAGTGGCTCAGCCGGTGGCCTTGATGGCCTCACGCCTCAGCACTTAAAAGATATTTTATCTTTTAGTTCCGGTGAGGTAGGCGAGACACTTTTAAGGGATGTGACGGCTTTGGTTAATTTGATGTTGTCGGGTCAGGTCAACAATGAAATTACCGAAATTCTGTACGGTGCAAATTTATGTGCCCTAAATAAAAAAGATGGTGGTATTAGGCCTATAGCAGTAGGCACCACTTATCGTCGCCTCACAGCCAAATGCGGTTGTAGGAAAAAGATTGCTTTTTTAAGTAATCTTTTTCAACCACTGCAACTCGGTTTTGGTTCACAGGGTGGCTGTGAGGCTGCTGTACATTCACTTCGCACATTTCTTGATCAAAATTGTGGAGATGTGCTTTTGAAGGTGGATGTTAAAAATGCATTCAACTCTTTAGATAGAGGCACTCTTTTGACTGAAGTGAAAGATAAAATTCCGGAATTATACCCTTTTCTTTGGCAATGCTACGGCAAACCGTCAAAATTAACATACCAAAATAACGTTATTTTATCTTCCGTAGGATGTCAACAGGGTGATCCTCTGGGACCAGCCATTTTTAGCCTTGCGATCCACTCAATAATTCAACGTCTCCAATCAAAACTTAACGTTTGGTATTTGGATGACGGAACCTTAGGAGGCGATGCGAACACGTTTTTGGATGACTTGCGAGTACTTATAGACGATTTTCGTGTTATTGGCCTTGAACTAAATTTTTCTAAATGTGAACTTTTTGTTTGTGATACTTGTCCGGATAAAGTTTCGATTATTGAAAAATTCAACTTACTTGCGCCTAATATAAAATTAGTAGAAAAAAGTTCGCTTCGTCTTTTGGGTTCACCGATTCTTAACGAATCTTTATCACCATTTGTCGAAGAACAAATTCAAAAGTTTAGAAATGCTTCTAGCAGATTATCCAAAATTAACGCCCATATGGCTTTTACAATTATAAGATTTTGCCTTTTTGTTCCTAAATTTACATACTATTTAAGATGTTGTCAGCTGTGGCAACACAGTGAGCTTTTGTTAAGCTTAGACAACTTAGTAAAAGATACGTTAGTGTCGGTTTTGAATGTTGAGATGGATGATAGGGCTTGGGTGCAAGCTTCCCTCCCTGTGAGGTTGGGGGGCATAGGGATACGCAAAATTTCTAGTGTGGCATTACCAGCTTTTTTGTCTTCTGTACACAGTACACACAAATTAGTAGAAAAAATTCTTGCACGATCTTTAGGCTCTTTCGATGTAGCATATCTGGCTGAGGCCAAAAACACATGGAGACTGGCTTGTCCAAATACTGAATTCCCAAAAATGTTGTCATCTCAGAAACAGTGGGATCGGCCCCTATGCGAGCTAACACGGAAAGATCTTTTAAATACGTGTTCTAGCATCGCAGATCGTGCTCGTATTCTCGCTGTTTCTGTGTGGGAATCCGGTCTTTGGTTACAGGCCATTCCTTCTTACAAAACTGGTAGCCTTATAGATCCATCCGCTTTTCGTCTAGCTATTAGCTTACGCTTGGGTGCAAGGTGTTGTGTTGCACATCACTGCCAGTGTGGTACTGCAGTTGATCAACTCGGTCACCATGGCCTCTCCTGCTCTCGAAGTGCTGGTCGAATTTCCCGCCACGCCAGCCTTAACGATATCATTCGCCGGGCTTTTACCAGCGCCAATGTTCCAGCTATTCTCGAACCGAATGGTCTGATGCGTGACGATGGTAAAAGACCTGACGGCATGACTCTGGTTCCGTGGAAGTTAGGACGGCCCTTAGTGTGGGACGCTACGTGCGTGGACACTTTAGCGCCGTCACATCTTTCTGAAACCAACGTGAGGGCTGGCGCTGCGGCTACTTCGGCGGAGCAACTCAAGCGGCGCAAATATGCTAACCTCGGTATGGGTTACATATTTGAGCCGTTTGGTGTAGAGACGTTGGGTCCGTGGGGACCGGGAGCTCATCGTATTTTCCAAAACCTATCTGAGCGCTTGGTCGATGCAACGCGTGATCAAAATGCTGGCACATATTTGGCTCAACGAATAAGCATTGCAATTCAACGGGGCAATGCTGCCAGCATGCTGGGCACGCTGCCAACTGGGAGTGGGCTGGAGCATTTGGACTGCCTATGAGTCTGCTATGACTTATAGGTGTCTAAATGCTTTTATTGTAGTAGCTGTAGTGTTGTATATAGTTCATAGTATTTTGTTTAATAAAGGCATACCGCCGGTAAAAAAAAAAAAATGTCAAGAGACATCTAAACTATATTATTAATTTTAATATATACTTTTGAGTGGTGGTAGGGGATTTTGCGAATGCCCGCCTGGACTACTTGACCCTCAAGTTGAAAATCTATCGCCAAGCACCTAATCGTGTGTTCCGGCAGAATAATATAAAAAACATGATTAATAAAAAATCAAACAATTCACGTCTAACAAAATACATATAAATATCTAATAATTAACCCATTTCGCTACGTTCATGAAGCAAATGATCTTGCAACACTAGCAGCGTTTCCTTGTTGAATTTTGGAGAAAGTTGAACATTTTATTCATGAATCAATAAATTGAAAATATCAAGTAAGGTGCTTAAAGGTTTTTATTATTCCGTGTTTAAA
The DNA here is from genome assembly GCA_963854805.1 of Plagodis dolabraria. Taxonomy (NCBI): domain Eukaryota; kingdom Metazoa; phylum Arthropoda; class Insecta; order Lepidoptera; family Geometridae; genus Plagodis; species Plagodis dolabraria. Next base: position 18,250,147 of record OY978442.1, read on the forward strand.
TACTATACAGTATATCATGCATAATTTACAGAAACTCTACTCTCTGTCGCTTTTAAAAGGAAATACTGCGGAACAAAATGATATGATACCTATGTTCAGTGTTACAAGTAGATTTTTTATTGAAGTTGCCTGGGTGGTTAGTTCCTTCCTCCCTATCTTCCCAATGTGCTCTAAATAATTTTCAAATTTACCTATCTTTATTATGGATAGATTCAGGCGTTAGTTTGCGGAAATCCATATTTAATAATAACAAATACTTTTAAAAGTATCCTAAAAAATATGAAATAATATTTAAATAAAACACTTAAAAAAGCATAAAATTATATATCTAGTGACAATTCCGCCTAATTTTCCTGTTATGTACGTGACGTCACAAACATCACGCAGCCTAACCGGAAGAATACCCGACTAGTTTCGCTTCTAACCGAGCGCACGAGTAATGCTTGGTAAGTCAAGACCTCCTGAAGATGCTTCGTTTAGAAGCGAAACTAGTCGGGTATTCTTCCGGTTAGGCTGCGTGATGTTTGTGACGTCACGTAGATAACAGGAAAATTAGGCGGAATTGTCACTAGATATATAATTTTATGCTTTTTTAAGTGTTTTATTTAAATATTATTTAATAATTTTTAGGATACTTTTAAAAGTATTTGTTATTTTTATCTTTATTATACTGTACCTTATGGTGGACATCAACTATTTTTATTTACCGGCGGAATGTCTTTATTAAAATAACACTACAAGCTATAAACAAAACTACAGCTATTGCAATGAAAGTATTCGGCAACCTAAGGGCCTTTGCAGGCCCATAGGTAGTCCAAATATTCCAGCCCAATACCAGTTGGCATCGAACCCAGCATGCTGGCAGCATTGCCCCGTTGTATTGCAATGCTTATTCATTTTGCTGAAGTGCCAGCATTTTGATTACGCGACGCATCGACCCAGCGCATTCGTTTTGTAAAATAGTATGAGGTCACGGACTTAATGTCTCTATACAAAACGGCTCAAATTTGAACCCACTACTGAGATTAGCATACTTGCGCCCCTTGAGCCGCTCCGTCGAAATAGCCGCATCGCCAACCCCCACGTTTCTTTCAGTAAGATATGCCAAGTGTAAACGCACTTAGCGTCCTACACTAAAAGCCGCTCTAACTTTCCAGAGTCATGCCGTCAGGTTTTTTACCATCGTCACGCATCAGATCATTCAGTTCGAGAATCATTTCAACATTGGTGCTGTTAAAAGAATCCCGGATGATATCCTGCCCGGAGAATGATATCGTTAAGACTGGTGTGGCGGAAATTCGACCAGCACATCCAGAGCAGCAGAAGCCATGCTGACCGAGTTGATCAACTGCAGCACCACACTGGATATGTTGTGTTATGCGTGTAATATGCAATACAACACTTTACACCCGTTTTTATACTGAGTTTTCCGATGATTAAAGTTTTTGTCTAGCCAATGACATCCATTGAATTTTCCTCGATAAAACCAAAAATGGTTATTTCGGTGCAGTCTGTAGAGTATAAGTGACCAAATTAATTTTGCTTTAAGCAGTGATGATTTGGGTTACTGCATAAATTATTAAGCGTATTTGACTATATTATAATAAATTTGACTATGTAGTTTGACTATACTATTCTTAGGACTAGACCGACCTTATAAAAATAAGCAAACAGTAAGGATCTAACTCACTCAATAAAAATCAAAGCAGCCACAAATATGCGTAAAATTTATAACAAGGTAGTATGGCTATTACAGTTCAAAAAAAACATCTCTTTAGAAGTGGGGCAGGTAGGCATCGTCGTAGGTATGTTTTTATTATTATTATTTATAGCTGATATACCTTTGACAACTACCTCACCTGATGGTAAGTGATGATGTGGTTGAAGATATTGTTCTGGCTAACCCTAAAATTACCGTTTTTCGAGACAGCTGCCGAGACACACCGTTAGGTGTTTGGCGACCAACATCTATTTGAGTGTGGTAGCTAGCCAAGCGGGCATTCGCCAAATGCCCTGCCCCCACATTTTACAAATTATTGGAGTATAAAATGTTATGCTCCAGGCGGGAATTGAATCCGGGTCCTCCAATTTCCCTGACCCTGTCCCCATGCTATAACAACTGCCATCCTAAGATAAAAGGGAACAACGACGGCTTAAAGTTTCCCCGAAGCACAAGCGCTCAGTAGTAATGCCACTAGGCGGTCACCCATCCAAGTCAATACCGCAGCAGACGTAGCTAGTAAAAGGCATATTATGAACGTATCTAGTTTTAGAAAGAGTGTTCGCCTTACAGATATGAAAATATATCCTTCTAGAGGATATGACAAATACTGTCCTATTAATATATTTCTTGCTACAGGAAAAAAAAATTAAAAGAAAAATGAACCCAACTCTAAAATTTCGCTAAATCAAGTGTCTATATCACAAAAAAGATTTAAATCTCTATGGTCTATATAATTTTTACAGTTTAGGAAAAATTTAATTAAATTTCTAATTAATTAGGTATGTAGCAACCAACAGTACCTGAAAGATATTTTCTGATTTTGAAAAGCTTAGTTTTGAAGAATTTGTTTTAGAAAGTTCGCTCACGCTATTTACATAATATTGCGAAGTTCAGTTTCGCTCACTCACATGTAAAACAAGGAACTCTCCATCCTACGCCCTCAATCTGACATTTGTCAAAGACGACTTCATCTCGCGTAGTTGATCCTATATCCCTTCAGAAGGCCTAATAAAAGTGCATTGTTATGTTCTTCAGACTACATGTACTTACCTATGTACACCAAATTTTAGCAAAATCTGTTCGGTAGTTTTCACCCCCATATCATCCCGTGGATGTCGTAAAAGGCGACTAAGAGAAAAATACTGGATGGTGGGCAGCAGTGCCTTCTGAAGAACTGCCATCTTACACTGCGATCCCCAAGCCGCCTGCCAAGAGTGGAGATTATGCCTAATACCCCCTTAAAAGGGAAGGCTAGATCAGTCAATGACCTTGCTGATAAAGTACAGTATTAGACATTAATTAATTATTTTCTTAAACCTACTCGTACATTAGAATCCAAGTTTTAGGAGTAGAAGTAGGTACTATATGTTTTTTGCTAAGATCATACATATAGAATGATTACAAAATTACAACGAGAGGAAAAATATAGTTATATGCCGGATTCGAACCCGCGCCAAGCACCCCTACAGCCGGGTTATACTCCAAGCGCTAAGCCAGCATGATATATGACGCATGACTCCATAGAGATATAACATTATTTAATAACTATGTTGGTTGGTTCTTTGTGCCTTTGTTGAAATTTTTTTATGGAACTGCTGCCGGAACTCGCTTTCCGGTTGCTTTCTTTTTTCTGTGCTTGACTCTAATGGGATGGAGCGACATCTATAGTTCAACTTACGTGACACTACCAACAAGCCACGTTTTATTGCAATTAGCTGTACACTGGCTAACGATGACGCAACCCCCTAATTTAAAATAATTATTTTTGCAGTGTCTCATGCTCCGCGCATTACAAAAAACATTCATCAAAATCGAAGATCTCAGTGCAGAAGGATTTATATATATGTACCTATACATACCTTGTTCCGTTAACTGATCTATAGCAGTACTTACCTACTGACTAACACAAAAGGCACCTAATAGTTGACATCCTTTGACGGGTGACTCGATAATAGGCTTTGAATGGGCTTCTAACCCAAGATCATAGATAAAACACGCCATCATCATTATTAAAGCCAAACAGTAAGTTGATAAGATCCACTAATTGGTGCTGAAGTTACCAAGACAGAGTAAATCTGGGGCAGATGTAATCGAATCGGAAGGATTGTACGATATAGATAACGTTGGCACAGTACATTTAAATTATATGTTAAGTATAAATGGCAGGTAAAATGTGCGAGCCTATTTATTTACAGATAGAATTACGTTTCGATGCCAAAATCAATCAGTTTATTTATGTAGTTAGTACTTTCATAAATAATACCTATCAACTGAAATTATCTCTGAAGTCTAAATCGTGGAACAATATAATTAAACCCACTCCACCGCAAAGGTGTGATAGGAGGGGCTGCCATACTTACCTAAATCATCATCGTATAATCTGATTTATTATTAGGTTGATACATCCCAAATGATGAGATGCCCGAAAACCGTACCCTTTGGTACGAGAACTGTTAGTTATTCTGCGCCGGTAAATATAAATTGCTTATTTTACTTACCATGAAGCGCTCGTAGCGTAGCTTCCGTAATCATTCTTATCCGATCAACTACAAGCAACTTTGAACCAGTGATGGCTCGCAGCAGGTCCATGGTTCGAATCCCATCACGGGCTTGAGCTTCACCGCATGGTGGAAGGGCATTTTGCGAATGCCTGCCTGGCTAGCGACCACCCTCAAGTAATCGCCAAACACCTAATGGTGTGTCCCGGCAGCTCTCCTTGAGAGCCAGTAATTCTAGGTTAAGCCTGTTAACATCTTTGACCACATCATCACTTATCAGGTGAGATCGTGGTCAAAGACTTACCTATCATCAATAAAAAAAACTGCTACTATAGTTAAGCAACGTCCGCTGCGGTCATCAACTTGAATGTGAAAGATAATGCCATTTACGCCATTTACTAATCAACCAGTCCCGGTATGGAAGTTGTTATAGCATATAGGTAGAGCATGCTGCGAATGCCTGTCTGGAGCTACCACACTCAATTAGAAAATCTGTTGCAATCAAGCACTTAACGGTGAGTGGCAGGATCTGCTCTTGAGAGCCAGTTCCAACTATTGTTAATGGCTGTTTACCACCTCATCACTTAGTATCAGATGAGATTATAGTAGTCAAAGGACACCCTATCAGTCATAAATTAAATATAATAATATTAATACTCGTGAGTTTCACACAAATTTAAATATTATAAATTAATCCGGCAAAAAACGTTGGGGATCGAATACGTCGACCCGGGTTTCGAGCATATCAGATGCTAATCATCAGGGCGAGTGCGCAGCTGCGTCTGCGAGCTTCCATTGTCCCCAACGTGAGTGTTATTGCCGGTTAAATTTATAATATTTAAATAATATTAATAGTAGTAATTTTATCGATCAAGAGATACGACCTCCTCATTCTTGTCTATTTTCACCCATAATCGTAAGTCTCTCAGTGACCTTTCTAACAGCCTCGCACCAAGCATTTACAATAAAATATCTGTAATTTATTGTTCTGATATAGTAGCAACATGTTTAGACACCTCCGTCTCTCCTCATTTGGGGACAGAAAGGCGTGATGATGTTTCATTTCTTATCGAGTGTCTGAAAAATCAAGATTAAATATCAACCATAAGTGTTACTAAAATATTTTTTCATATAGAGCCTGAGTTTAGTAAGCTCATACCTACATACTTATCTGCAGTTATAGACGGAAGAGATATAATAGTATCCCTTCTTGCGATACGAGTATATGGAAGTATATTGACCACCTTAAGTAAAAAACCTGTCGCCGAGCACCTAAAGGTGTTATGGTATTAGTCCTTGAGAGCCAGTACTAGTTCTAGGTTAAGACGGTATGCAGTGACTGATCTGCAATTTCACTGTTCTCGTTCTGCTTGTCCATGTACTACGCTCGTCACTCCGAGTAGTTCTTATGCGTTGTTCCCTAGTCTCATTAAGTAACGCGTGCTACAGTGCCGGTATTCACGGTGTTTGCACACTAGGTACTGCTTCGAGGCAGAATATCTGACACAGCGATGGTATCCACCAAGAGGTATATAACGCGGATCCTAGTCGGTTCCTAATAAGTTAATATAGATTTTTATTTTTTATTAACAAAATAATACATATTCTACAGTAAAAGCATTTAGGCACGCTGGCAGCATTGCCCCATTGAGTTGCAATGCTTATTCGTTGAGCCAAATAGGTGCCAGCAGTTTGAACACGTGCATCTACCGAGCGCTCTGATAAGTTTAGGAAAATACGATGTACTTCCGGTCCCCATAACCGAACACCCAACGGCTCAAATATGTAAGGCGAGGTAAGCATACTTGCGCCGCTTGAGTCGCACCGCCGAAGTAGCCGCGGCGCCAGCCCTTACGTTGGTTTCAGAAAGATGTGGCGGTGCTAAGTGTCAAGGTGTCAACGCATGTAGAGTCCCACACTATGGGACCCTAGATGTATATTATTCTTTCGCTAAACAAACATCAACATTTTGTAAAAATACTGTCATATATACTTGACAGCGCAAGTGATGACCAACTGGCGGATTTTAGACGACATATTTTAAGATAATATTATTTTTTCCGTATCGAGTGAGGTATCAAAATGAAGGGTTCTAAAAACTATTTATATATATAATAATTTGCAATTTTACTTAATATTACAATTTTGCGCCGAAAACCAAAATATTTGAAACATTCACAGTTAATATGGTATAGAGCCTTCATATATTAAATCTTTTTGCTTTTGAGTTCCATACTCATTCTGACTTGTTACTTCTTCTAAGTCGATACGCTCTTGGCAGAGCGGTCGTGGTCGTCATGTAGTAGTGGTGGAGGGGGCAGACAGTACACCCCTCTCGATGCCATTTCTCTCAGCTTGAGGTCATCCTGGCGCACTCATTTAAGGGGTTACCAACACTTTTCTTTATCTGGTCGGTCCATCGAGTGGGTGACCTTCCGCGCGGTCTGGTACCTTCCACTTTGCCCTGTAAGACCACGGGCTTCATTTTGCATCAAGTTCCCCTACCTACCTGGCGAATCACGAACTAAACGAAAAATTAATTAATACAAATGTTTACAGCTGACATTAATAAACATTATTGTTATAACAATAATGTTTATTATTGTTATAACAATAATGTTTATTATATTATACATAATATTAAAGTGAAAACTCTATTAATTCTAGGACATGATTTTAAGATCAATAGATAGGTACGATTTCACAATGAAATACATGGACTTACTAATGTCTAAGTATCCACGTTTCGTCAGATATATTATGGTTAGATATACATGATGAAACCAATAAGGTCATATATAAATAGAAATATTTTAAGGCTTTAGGAACCAGAAACCGGCCCCCAGAGTGATTTGTTTAAGTGCGATGAAAACTTATACATCAGTACCACGTAGTACAAAACGACACGTTTTGTTACCACAATAACACTAGAAACAGTCTTTCCAATTTAACTCGCAAACAATACTATTACCGGCAGCCTCTCGGGATTTTCCTTTCCGCATTATTTGATATTCTTTACAAACTTAGTAAGGGTTGCACTGGGAAATGTCTGTGTTTTCTACCTGCACTTTTAAATAGATAACATTGTAATTAAACGAGCTCTCTCGCGACTAGGCGGCCGTTGCCAACACGAACAAAACAATTTTACCCTCATTTTAAGGTTTCGTTAGGGCCGCGCTTTAAATAAATGATTTAAGTTACGGGCTAGTAACTTTTTATGTAAGTGTAGATAGGCACCTAATCTCGGCATGGATTGAATAACAATATTAAAAATGCAAATCCCATCCGGGTTTTCCGTTTAGGGAAGAATCGGAATGCATGTACGATGACCTGAATAGTCAGAGGTGGCCAACAATTAGAATTAGAGGAGCGTGGGGCGGCAGCGGTGGTGGAGCGGTGGTGGTGAGGCATGGCAAGGCACGATGGGCGGGCGGGCGCGCGGGCGGCACGTCTCGGTCGGGTGTGTGCGCGGGCAAGGCGGGCGGGCGGCGCGGTCGGGCAGGCAGCAGGCTCAGGCTCGTCGTCAGTCGGCGCTCGCGTCCCGCGCGTCTCGTGGCCGCTCCGCCGCGGCGCCGCATCTCCGACCGATGAGTGGCGGGTATTATGCCGGCGCCCCGGAGCCGCTCCCCACGTGCCGCCGTCGCCGTCGCCGCGACGACAACCGTGCCGCGACGAAACCGCTACTCCCGCGACACGCTCACTCGCACCTACGCGATACCACGACTCACGTCTACCGGAATGTAAATATTTATGGATGTCAGTTTTCAGTTGTTTAGATTGGCTGTGAATTTTAAGGTACGTAACTAATGACTGATGTTTCCATTTTGCACGACGTCATTTTAGTGCCCGAACTATTAAGTGTCAATATAACGACCGTAATTGTCCAATTAAATTATAAAATTAATATAAACAGCATGCCTGTTCAATATCGTGTAGTTCTTTGTGCCTTTGTACATAATTGCTGATGATAACTTCAGTTTAAATGGCGTTCGAAGTACCCCTCTATATTTGGATCGATAGTTTAACTATTAAACGTAGTGTTAGCGTTGCTTTGAGTGATTTTTCGCATTACATTAAAATATGACTGTGCGGAGTTGCGACTGACATCGACAATGCGCCGCCGCGAACATGCCAAATTGAAAAATATGTACTTATAACATAGTACATGTCATAATTTAACTTTTAACAACAATTAGTTTAACCTTCTCAGTGACATCGATTCGTCATTGTTTTTACGCGCGCTTTTAGTCGTTAACTTTTATATTCGTTTGTATAACCCCAGCTCAAACCACTTTATAACAACTGCAGGTTGTTTTTGTTTTGACCTTTTACGTTTGACCCCAGGACAGCAGAACTTAACAAAGGAAAATGTTACGCTATTTGAGTGTCTTGCCTATGCTTGAATACGGAAAATTGGTTTGAGCATGATATCTAAACAGTTATAAAACTGCTAATTAATAACGATAATGCCAATTATTTATTCAGTGCAGTACAGGTTTCAATTGCAAGTAAGTAGGTGTAGAGTGAGAAGTATCATTCTTAATTTAGTAATAATTATTGTTGTTATGTTTTATTTCGCGTATTCTCTTAATATATATTTAATATTGCTATTTTAATCTATTCGCTCAAAATGACTCGTGAAACTAACTAATATCTACCTACATTAACAATTTACTCAACCGTTTTCCGATAAAGTTACCATTATTTATTGGCATAAAATGTTTAGGTGAAAATGAAAACGACCAGGCGTGTCCGAGTACATGAAGATGCTATACGTCATAGGTAATACACACTATCTACTTTTTTTAAACGTATCTCTGTAGCTACCTAATTGTAGACGCTCTTATTTTTATTTCTTTTTTGACCTTAGCTGAGAAAACGTTAGTGAATTATTTTTATCAACTGTATACTAACTTTATTTTTGCTAGTTGTAGATAGAATGTAAGATATTAACTGACATTGTATGTTTAGTGTTTCATATAACCCGTGTAAATGGTCCCAATGTTAAAGTATAATTTTCCTGAAATTTACAGTGTCTTGCTACGAAGTTTTAAATGTCCAGTCCAAACCATCAGATTTTTATAGTTCTACCTCACATACTTCCTCTACATATGCTTCACTTCTAAATCTATCTTATATACTCCTGCATTTTTTGTAAAATTGCATAACTCCCCTAAATTTTACGGTTCTTACATTTTTCTGTCGAAAATATGAACCCTTTCACAATTTACTACACAAGTTATTTATCCCATAACTTAACTACAATGCACACTTTTTATAACTATTGTATGATAAATGTGATCATGAGTGTACAGTATATTATAGCTTGTTCTGTTGAAAATTCTATCTGATAACTTTGTCCCTATATGTATATTTCTTTAATAAAATAATAATACTCGTAACACTTACGTACATGTATAGGTTCTTACGATGACTTGATTCATATGTACCTATGTTTTAGAAAAAGTAAGTTCAATGATGATCACTGAATCTCATATAAATTTTTAATTTTAACAATCCCTGGTAAACACCACTTTGTGCTCTTATGCTATGTACTTTATATATCCTGCAATCATCTTAATGCACAGTCAAAGTTACTGAATAATAAAATATAAAATAAGTAGATAACATTAATATCCCAGCAGTTAGGTATTTTATAGGGTAATAAACAAAAGATTGTACCAAAATTTGGCCTCTAGAGGGAACACGGAGCCGAGGTCATTACTACCATTGAGTCGTGTGTATTTTATTACAGGTTTAATAATACCTATCTTTATATTCTTATTAAAACAGGGCTTGGTGTGTTTGAAATACGTGATTTTAGCGCGTGCTGTAGGAATTAAAACTCTTGAGATTAATATAACTATATATTGATGTATTTATACCACAGAAATAATTATTATCTAGCGTTAATTTCCAAATACAACAGTTACATCGAAGCCACATGTTCTGACATTAAGACATAGGCCTTAATTAGGATGTTAACGTAAGCATGAGTAGTTAATCAGATAAGTTTAATCACACAGGTGTTTATTAGAGAAGCTAATAATTTACGTAATTTGAAGAGGAACAAGTATATCTTTACCACTTAATTGGGCTAAACTGTAATTTCCAATCATGGCTTACTTAAACGAAACTGGCTTAGTTAATGAAAACAAACGTTTATATAAACATGTCATATATTTTCTTTAAATTGTGAATTTAGCAACAAATATGCTTCGTTTATTTGATTCTGAATGCATGTCTTCCACTGAATAGGTATAATTAGATATATCCCATATAATATATACAATATATACAAGATAGGCTTGCCTTTAAGCAGCTTTTCACCAGTTGGTGAGATGTGTGCGAAGAATTTTAACAGGTTTAAACTTGAACGGAAATTTATGAGCTAACATTTCATTTACATTACATTAAAGGAAGAAATGACACAACCATGCATGTAGACTGAGAGAGCTTGAGAAGTTCTACGGACAATTTGACACAATAACCCGTTGCCAGTATGACTTGGGACAAAAATCAAAACTGAGCCGACACTATATCGTGGACATCCCGGACAAAGGTTTATACAAGATTAAAATGGTGCTCGAAGCATATGTCACATCACCATGGGATGAAAAATCTATTTTATTCAGACAATTTCTAATACAAATCGATTTGCTGCATCAAGTGCTACGCTTAGCTCAAACAAGCTAAAGTGGAGCAGTATATTCAAGTATGAACGGCAGCTTATATTCTCGGCAACTAATTATCTACTGTGGTGTGTGTTAGATGTTGTTTATTAATCGTGAGAGAATTATTAAAGAAGAACTTACGCTCTTCGTGATGACAAATAACGCTTTCGTGTAACAGCTCTCTTAGGTACATGATATTAAACGCCTTTCACTGATTAGCTTCTGTGATAAAATATATGGTAGTATCACGCCCGAATTTCAGCAAATTATTACGTTATGATATTCAGTACTTCTTTCCCTCGCTTCCAATTTAGAATATTATAATCTCGCTTTTGGAAATGCGGCAAAGATCAACATACTCGACGATTTTGGAGTTAAGTAATGTTACGAAGAAAATATACATCTAATTTCCCTTTGAATGCTTACTTAAGAACTCGTGCTTGTGTTGTGTAAGGAAAGTTAATGAAAAAGAAATTTCAGCAAAATTTCTAAGGAAAAAGTATCTTAATTTAAATTTTGTTGACTACTTGACTTGCTCTTAGCTACGTTTGCATACTGTAGTAGGTTCACGCCATAACTTATTTCAAAATTTTTGGGCAAGTTATGCACATGAATACAGAACGGTAATGTCTCATTCTAAATAATACATAGTAACGTCCAACTTCGTAGTCGTCAAACGACTTCTTTTGCGATATAATACTTGGTAAAAATCCTCACTTATTGTGGTATATTCAGAGTACTTTGGGGTATATTCAGAGTTCATTACATAATGTAAAGCATCGTAAGCTTGTATTTCACATATCAGTCCCATAGCGCCACAATAGAAATCGCTCTACATCAATCTTCAATGAGAATTACTTCATTTTGTTATAAAACAGTGGTAAAATCATATTGAAGAACTACAGGCAGATCTCGCTTCTAAAGCTATTTGATAAACATTTCGAATAATTACGGTAGTTGACTGACGATGACTTCTGCCTGAACAATCCTTGAAGAACTTTTTCTGACCAATAAGAACTATAGAACACATTCATATAGTAACTGGCAGTTTTTACAGACTAAGGAGTATAATGTTTAGGAATCGAAATGGCGAAAGCCCTTTGTAAACGAGCACCTAATATATAATTAAATAACAATATGATGTATTACACAATATCAATGTCTCCAAGTCAAAAACGCATATGTCATAAAGATTGCCTCGAATAACTTGTCGAACAACTATACATTTTTATTTCAACAAAAACGTTTGATATTATTTTATTTAGAATTTTTAGAGTCTATTGTATTGATTTTTTTTCAATCTAGATTACTTGCCCAAAGTCTAAGAAGACTCATCTACTCTTGTTTAATTATTTTTATACAGGTATTCGCTACTTTGGAGTTGCTTAAAGTGCTAAAAAAGCTTCTCTGTAGTTTTATCAATGCTTTAACTGATGTTTTCTTCATTATAGGGTAAAGCTACCTACAATGTCTGTTACTTACACCATTAAATCTTTTTGTCTAAAGCTGTAATCCTACCCACTATCGCGATTGCAGAATATAAAACATTACGTACGACTCGATCAAATGTTTGTATTAAAATATATACAAAACTAATAAAGGTTTATTTTTACACGGCAATCTGAATGTTCCCTTTATTGAAATCCCATGTTTCGCAGAATCGGTGGAGGCACCTTCATTTTATTTTATGTAGTTACCTTGATTCGACTTTGCCTTCGGTAGCTCATGCACCAAATATTGGTTGAATTTATAAAATTGTTTATTAATTTAGCTCACTTTAAAGGTTGAACATTATTCGGGGACGTACGATCCTAACAAATCTATATTCTACAAGAAAAAAATAACACTTTTTACTTACTCTCTCCAAGAATACTAGAGGATATTGAAAGAAATCTACTTACAAAATCATTGAGAATATTGTTGCTGGAACATTATCTAAATTAAATCTGCTGGTGATATGAAAAGAAGAGTATCTGCATCTGATAGATAGAAAATGGAAAATTTAATGTTTCATTTCATAACTGAGAAATTCCTAGAGATTTTAACAATGAAAATGCAATCCACTAAGATGATTAAATATTAACTATAAAGCTCCTAACTTTCTGTTGTTTGAGGGACGGATACTTGCTTACCCTCCACGTGATAGACGAAACTAGACATATTGCTTAAAACCGTGTGTTTTTTTTGAAATTAACTTTTCAAATTTACTTTTTGCATTGAGTTGGTTTGGTACCTACTCCTAAATATTTTTAGGATCTTTAATATCGGACAGTGCAAGTGCAGTACCGAGCTGAATATTGCTATAATTTGTACGGTCTGTCTTTTTATTAGCAGACGATCCCCAGGCATGTATCGCCACTCTATTTTATTATAAATAATAATAAATACATTATGTTCTTATATATGAGAATAGTAGTAGTAGTTTGTATTTGAAATAAGTTGATATTTCTATTATACACGTTATAAGTCAATCATGAAATGAAGGAAACTACAGTATGACTTAATTACATCTCGAAGTAAATTTACGGAAACCGAGGAACAGAAATTACTTTGATCTCAACTCATTCATGTTTAAAAATATAGTCAGAAACATTAGTAGAGATCGCAATCGCAAACAATCTAATTCAGCAACACTCAAACACGTTGGAGCAACTCGTTTTATGCAATCTAGATGTAGAAATAATAGCTTTGGACCGTAGAATAATGAACAGTGGCTAGGCACATGTGGCTACTTATAATTCTTGTGCAAATACGTATCTGGTTAAGTGCCTATGCCTGTTAGGTTAGTCTTTAATATCCGCAAACTGGTAGATAAAAAAACATAAACAGACTCTCTTAACTCATTTTGTCATTTGACGTAGTGCATTATTTTTATAGAAGACATGCATCTTACCATCGTTCACCAATATTGGAAAATCAATTTACATTGCTGGTAACGATAAGCTGAAGTGATCCGAAAGGTGATATTTGTTATGAAATTCTTTATTTTGGGCTCCCGATATTGCACGTGGCCTCATTGTAGCCTGGCTGAAACAATTTACACATCAATACTATCGTAATTTAATCGACCATGTTATTAAAAAAACCTATTTTACCTACTAGGTATAGTCCCATATCCCGGACGGCTACGTAAAATTTCTCAATAGCGCTTCCCCGAACGGTAATTATGTATTTTTTTCAATGTTATTGTGACGGAGCAAGCTCGATGCCCACCTGATGTTAGGCGGACTAACCTCTGCCTATAACAGATGCATTTCGTCACAAGTCACGAATTGAACATCGCCCGTCACCTTGAGACATAGTTCTTAAGTCTCATGTGCCAGTAATTTCACTGGCTCTCAAGGACTGCTGCCGGAACACACCGTAAGGTGCTTGGCGACAAATTTTCTACTTGAGGTTGGTTGCTAACCAGGCGGGCATTCACAAAATGCCCTTCCACCATGCGCTGAAGCTCAAGCCCGCGGCGGGATTCCAAACATGGACTTGCTGCGCGGCAGTCCATAGCCAATGCCACTGAGCCATCACTGTATGTATCATCAGTTTTGAATTTCTTTGCCATAAGTTATGTCGCCAATGCATTCTATTTTAATGCTTTTGCACATTTACTGATCACGATGCGGTAATCTTAAAGTCATGTAAGTATAATATTAATTAAAGTACCATATAGTTCAGGTTCCACAAATAGTCGTTGAACAAACAGAAATTCAACAAAAGCCAAACGTACTGGGGAAACTGGGTGTAAGTAAACTAGGTGTTTGTAGATTGGGTCGTCTCCGTTGGCAAGGAGGCGAGTTTATCGCGCCGATTTCATCGCGACTCCGACGTGTTGATAAACTCAACTGTCACGACCCGCGACTACGATTCTGCTCTGAATGAATGTAACGACTTCAAAATAGTTTGTATATTATCTATTGAACGTGTTAGCAATTGAGTTGTATTTGTGTAATATGGTATAAAAGTTTTCTTTAAGGAAGAACGAGTAAAAGTATTAGATCAAATAGCTTAAAAAGGGTTTCCGTATACATGTACATATGCTTCCATATTAACGCAATATTTTTATTAGTACGGCCTATACTATGTCCATATGCAAGGCCAAGACGATACCAGTCGAAGTCAGTCTTGATCTTGGTCTTGTTATTAAGCACTTAGTTACTTTTGAAGCAGTGATGGTCTTGTGGCAATGGGTGTTTACCAATGCGCAGAATATCAACGGTTTGAATCTTGCCGCGGACTTGAGCTTCAACGTATGCTGGTAGTGTATTTTGCGAACGCCTGCCAAAATGTCACGAAGCACGTAACGGTGTGTTCCAGCATCTATCCTTGAGAGACAATGTCTGTTAGTTAACTCCTTCAACCACATCACTAACCATCAGAAGAGATTGTCTTCAAAGGCTAATCTATCAGCAATAAAAATATCAAAAAACTTAGGCTTGGTCTTTGTCTTGGTCTTGCAGCAAGAGCTTCACAAGTCATGGTATATTGGTCAAGACTTGGTATATTCTGAGCTCACATTATATGAAGTACAATTTCTAGTACATTATTTTTCTCATAGAATTACCATATACGGACATAAAATTGATATTGCCGCGCTGAACCGCTCTACGCATCCGTCTCGTTAGTTTCTCCTTTTATATGTTTGTTAGTGTGTAAATCGCTAACTTTAATAGATATAATTTTACTTGGTCTTGGTTTGTTAAAATTAAACATATTTTATTTATGCGATCTAAACTCTAAGTAGTTGTTGTACCATAAAATAAAATAAACATTGCAAGAGCTTTTAGACTATAACGAGTTGAGTTTGTTGCTAGCTGGAAGGAATCTTTATTTTTATTACGATACTACGGCATGTCTATCAATATAGATGTTGAAACCAAATACTTACTCAATAACGCCTAAGTCTCAGATTAACTTTACTGTGAGACGCAAGAGTCTTCTGAGACCTGTTCTAGCTCAAATCTTACAGGTTCAATTTTGATCTTGGTCTTGCTACAAGGCCTTCGGTCGTATTTCGGTACAATTAGACTTGCGGCATAAGTTTTCAGACTCAAAAAAGAGAAAAAATGCAAAACAAGACCAATACCAATTTCGGGCAAAACTAAGAAGTTGTTTTAAGTAAAAAATTATAGAATCTCTAGTTATATGAGATATTCACCATTAGCCTGAAGGTACTTTAGCCTTTGTTTCAGGTGAAATAATCAAATTCCGTGCACGAAATTCTATTAATGTGAAGCTATGTTTCATTCCGAAATAACATCGAAACGAGGTTTTATATTACATCCATTGAAAAACGTATTTCATGTAAAACAGTGAAGCAAGAGCTAATTGAAGTTTGATCTATTTATCAGATTCAGAAACAAAAATAAATTACAAACATACCTATATCATATCATAGTTCATAAACACATAAATCTGCTTTTAAATTAAGCATAGAAGTTGTCATGATTTCATTGGGTTTATGGAGCTTTAGTTTTCATTAGCAACATAAGTTATGGTTTCCTAACTTGACTGCAAATTCAAATTAGTCAACTATCACAAGTGACAAAATACACTTAGGTTCAATTTCACTTATCTAGGGTTAAACTAATACGCGGATAACTTAATACTTTAAACTATTAAAATGTAGTAGGTATTTGCTATCATATAAGTTCAAACTTAAACGCAAATTTAAAATTTGTTGGATTCTTGTCGTAGTAAACCAAACTCTTTGGTTTGTACCTTTATTCGATCTGACAGCAGCGTCGACATAGAAAGAGTATGTAAAAACAGCTGTAGCAAAGTGGCCATATTTGTTTTTTAGTTTATGGAGCTTATATGGGGTGCAGAAGTAAGGAGAATCATCTGTGTACATGAAAAAGTGTCCGTCCAAATGTATTAAATTAGTGTGGCGCCACATTAGCATCACGGTAAATTTTCAAGGAAGCGCCAAATATTATTAGAGTAGGATTGAGCAAGTACTTGAAGTTTTCAATAAACGGCGTATACAATAATATTGTTTTTTTAACCCGGCATACTTCGATTCTTTTACAATTGCTACATTCATACCTTACCCTTTATCCACACTAGCGCCATTCTGGAAAGTTTTGAACTGTTATTTATAGCTTAAAGCAGGGCACTTTTAAGTTTTCTACCATATGGGATGACTCTACTTACCTCTACCCCCATAATGGAGCCGCCAAATTCGACGGTATATTTTTTTTATATTTTCCTGCAGATGTCTGCCTGAAGTCAAATTTGATAAAAAAACAATTCCATATAGCAAATTAAAAATACTGCAATATCACTGAACGATTCTGGTAACAAAGGTCTTCTATATTGATTAAAGTTACCCTCGTATATAATTTTATCCTAGTTTGGTGAATTGGACAGTAATTGAGGAATAATTTTGGTAAGTTGATAGTGACGATGTTTTGATTTTATCAGGGGCAAGAGTTACATTAGGACATTAGTCTGTTTAGGCTTCAAGTGCACTGTAGCAAGTGAAATTAGTGGCCGAACGAGACAAGCACTAAAGCCTCTGAATGATGAGTGACTTATCACTTCTCAACAAAAAACTATAATATATAACCGCATTCTGGTAAATGGTTCGAAGGATTTTAACAATTGTATTAACAATTTTAATAATTTGAATATATGTACTTATCGGGGAATTCAAAGAGACAAAAAAGCTAGGTACCTAGATCTTGTTTATGTAGCTGTGCTAGGTAGCCAATATACTAAAAGCTTTATATGTATAAGAAAACACATCCTTAAGCCCTGATATGCGTTATTATGGATACGCGTAGCCTAGGAAAAGCCGGTATGAGTTTAAACTAAAGCAAGTAGAGATGAGTGCAGATGACAGGTGGTGTAGTGTGTTCGTTAGATGAGTGGAGATGGCAGCTGTGGTGTGTTGGTTGCAGCGAGTGTAAGAGCGGCGGCGGCGACCGGCTGGCGACGCCGCGGATGTCGCTGCTGGGCAAGCCGCTCAGCTATCGCGCCACGCGACGCGACGCGCGCTACCGCCGCCTACAGTCCAAGTTCTACAACTTCCTTGAACGACCGAGGGGAGCGAAAGCAGTCCTATATCATATGCTTGTGTAAGACTTCTCCTATTTCATTATACTTTAGATAGTTTATAATTGAACGTCGTGGCCGTCAAAGTTGATGTAGGTTTACACAAACACATTTAGTTTTAATCGTTAACAGCATTAGTTTTGTAACGCGATTAATCCCCGTCAAATACCTTTATGTTAAAATCGCTAACGTCTTAAATTTACTAAGTTTGATAGCAGGTAATTAATGGATATTATTTTCTTACACTCATTCCACGTCTATAGGTCCTATATTCGTAGATAGGATCGAAACAATATGATTTTTCTAAAAGATGAAAGAATGACACAATAAATAAAGTCCATAGTTTTGACATAGGAGTCCTCCTGTCGTTTCACATTTAACGACAGTCCAGTTGTAGTTGCACATTAGTGGATACCCACCACTAATGTGCAACGACAAACCTACCAACGTCGATGTAAGTAATAATATGCTATTGAATTGATGCATTATTTTACATTGAACAGAACGATATACTTCTTATCATGGTATAATATGTACTACGTACTAGATTTCACGACCCGAACAGTCACTTTGATCGACTGAACTGTACTGATAACTATACACCTTACTTTATTGTGGCTTCGTCATTTACACCGTGTGGGTGCGTACAGCGTGTGAACATGGACATAAATACCTAACAGTTGTAACTGAATTCAGTAGTCAAGTATGTCAAATTATACATGTTACAAGTGAATATAATATTCACTTTCGTTTTTCTATTGCAGTAACGATATTTTCGAAATTTTATCTAATAATATCGTTACACATGCAAAATATTTCTTTATTTCAATGTCACGCCATCTGCAATGATAAACTAAACGCTCTAAATCTACAAGCAACAGCGCTAGATTACTTGTATTAATAGTTTGGTTAGACGACATTCAACGCTGCAGAAAATACCTGTCAAACTACGGCGCACTTGGTAGCACCGCACCGCTGTCATCAAGCTGCGACATGATTTTTATTTGTAAAGGATACAATCCTATCCAAACAAAAATCGTGCCGCGTAATATGTAGTACATACATCTCAACGGAATTATATATTTTTTATTTTAAGCCGGAAATTATGGTATTTAATAATAATGTGACAATATATTATATACCTGTTAGGTATATTGTCTACTGATGATTAAGAAGCTACTACCCAGCTCGGATATTATAATAGGTTATATAGTAGTATACCGTAAAAATACATTTTATGTTTCTTTTCTGCCTACTGACAAAGTACGGCTTTACGGCGGAATCAATTTCACCAAATTCAGTTTGATGGTACATACAGCAACATAGTATACATAATATTCATCATAATCTTCCCGCTCACTTATTTGTCCATACAATATTTTATCACTAATAATAAATAATACATATTATGAAAGTTTGATGATACCAAAGTTATCCCCTCAACGGACAGTCTTCATGCCAGCTGAAGACTCTCCTTTTACCTTCCTAACACGAACAATATCCTCTTTAGTATTAGAAATATGTTTTACACAAAAATAGTTTAAACTAACGATAACCTAAACCATAACCTAAAAAGCTAACCTAACAGAAAAATTTACAAGTAGAAATTTAGTGCGCCAATTTATTAGGCGTTATCAAACTTAATAGAATTTAATCAGAACTTTATAATATATAACTAAACACATAGAAATATATAATATGTAGATGGATACTATGATGTAATTAATGAAATCTTGCCACATTTATTACCAAACTTCTAAATTAGATACGGAAATTGCTTTCAATACGTTACTGTCAAAATTACTTCCTCAAGCTTTTGTATCTGTACATTTCCCGGAGTATATTAAAATTGCAAATTATATTAAAGGTAGAGATCCAATGTGAATATTCAGCGCGTTCATATTTGGCAATTTACCGCTCATTCACCTGAGGGAATGATGTTACGAAAGCTTTTAGCTCGAGCGAGGGTTTGTGATAAAATATTAAGAATGTGTTTTGATGCAGGTTTCTGATGGTGTTTATGTGCTTGGCTCTGTCGGTGTTCTCAACGATCGAGGAGTACGAGGCGAGGGCGGGCATCATCCTCTTCTACATGGAGACGGTAGTCGTCATCTGGTTCGCTATTGAGTTCGTTCTAAGGTGCGTTCCCACCACTTACACGCTATTGCTACGTAAGTAGCAATAGCGTAGCTGCGTAGCTCACACTAAGGATTTATTTGTCCACAGAATACCGTTACACTGTACGTAGCATAAACGTAGCTGCCTAGCAACAAACATAAACACTAACTCCCTTATTCATAATGGTCCGATAACCTAAAACTGCTGCTACGGAGTGTTTTTTTTCATTCTGACTTAGGTCAAAAGAAGAGGACAGAGTGAGAATTAGCAATGCTTTAAGTTAGCAGACTATTATGAATAAGGAGATTAAATTTTTACAGCCAAATTCACACATTATTTTGTAGAGCCTACGTAGCAGCGTAGCACGATCTACATTGAGGTCTACCAAATGTGTAGAGACTCTAGTAGCACACGTGTAGCTGCGTAGCACAAGCTACGACTTGAGGTCTCCTTTGAGATTGCTGCCGTCGCGTTGTAGAGTAAGAGTATATAGAGATTATTTTATGAAGATATTGTCTTAGGTAATGTAAAAAACTTTATCTAAAAGGAATACCAAGTTAACTCGAATATCTAAAGGACCGTACAAGACACTACACAAACGATTCAAAGTGATACATTTGGGATCGATATTCTTATTACCTTAACTTATTCATATCACAAACTCAGGAATGCATTGTTAAATGTATGCAACTTCCTTGAATTTTCATTGGCAATTTTGTGTCGCGGTCCATTCTATTAACCGAGCAAATTCAGCGTACCTACATAAGCCCGACGTGTTCGGATTACCTTTCTAACTCCTGACTGAAGTGTATCAGAGCAGTAATTATTATAATTAATCAGACGTGTAGGTGAACCGTTAATGAACCAACATTATATCTGACATAGTTTGGATTCCTCGTAGCACCTATGAAAAGGTTATGTTACGAGTAAGAAAGACAGAGGCGATAATGCAGTGATAATAAATTAAACCTTATCAATAGATTTGTGTACTGGGTTCCATTTTCATTCGATTATAACCCTTGAACCTTTGATATAAAGTCCATGCAATAGTCATTATCCGATAGAACAAATAAAACACTTTTTACTGTGGCTGTTCGACTAATTAATAGTTGCTTTGTTGACATGGTTCGTATAATGTGACTTTTACGATCAGCAGTTTCTGAACGACTTGTGCGACCGCTTGTGATTGTAGCCACCCCAATATAAGTAGTACGATGTCATCTGCCAGTTAGTAACTTCGGAAAAGTTATGTAGATTCGTCGTGACCCAGATTCATGTGTTATTTGATTAAATTAAAACAATAGCCCGTAGATGACTGCCAGCGACAATGGACTGGTTACGTACATTTTACTCCAACGATATTGAACAAGTTTATGTAAACTGTAGAATCAACAATAGAATAACAGAAGTGGGACTTTTACATTCAGAACGCTTTTATTTCGTATACAACTTTTATTCTAATGATTACTTTTAGTATTTATATATCGTAGGTTAGAGGTATTATATATGAAACTGAATTTAATGTATGTAATTGTATGAAACACCTTGTGCCTGAAACGACTAATGTAATTACTTTTTAGCAAATTTTTTTAGATTGATCCGTATCTAAGTAATGTAATATATGAAACTGAATTTAACGGAAAAATCACTTCTAATGAAATTTGGCAATTCTGTATAGTATACTTTTATGAGAATAAAATCATGTCATTATAATGTTGGTCTGATGATGGAGCTGAAAGAAAGGTATATATATATATAGGATCATAAGATATATCTTCATGAACATGACACCACTTCTCAGCAACAACAACAACACCACCACCTACCAACATTACATACTATCATCAATACTTGGTGGTGTTTTTTAGCATTTTTTCTCAAGATAGTATGTAGACTGATCGAAATATTCAAATTCCAATGTTATCGATATCATTAAAGCTTTTCTAGGTATATATTTTGCTAATATATAGATTCTATACAGCGTATACGTATGTAAAATAAACAGTGCACTAGTGGAATAGGTTTATGAAGGTGGCAGGTAATACGTCACTAGCCAAGACGGATCACTCCTCCGTCAATGGTCTAGTAGCCATTACTTCTCTTATATTTATTTTCTATCCGATAGATCAGACATCACTCGCAACTAATGCTGCTGTATCGAAACTAGAACTCAAAATTGTATACTAAATAGGTACACGTTGACGGATATTGTAGAAATATCTAGACCCGTTAAAAAAATAATAAAATAATACCTTAATATAATTACGATCAAATTACATATCTAGTCCATCTGAGTACGATATTTGATTTCCGTTCTGCCAATACCAAACTTCGATTAACCGGTCGGCTGGCCACAGATATCTTTTGTAGCCAATTACTATCAATTCCGATTATCTTCACGCTACGTGCCATTGAAAATATAGCCGATTGATAAATAGATTGGCATATATCAGGATAGGCGAGATAAGTGTTTGGAAATGGGTTAGGAACTGCGTAGGTGTGGTGCTCGCGGCGTACCCGTTTTACCTAAGTACACATAAAATTTTATGTAGCTAATAATTGTTTACCTAAATCTATCACAATTAAACCTATTAAAGCTAGTGAATATAATTGAAACAACATTTGTCTATAGCTTTTAAACTCTGCAATATTTCGTAGATTTTTAGGGTTCCGTACCCAAAGGGTAAAAAAACGGCAATAGGGGACCCTACTACTGAAACTTCTCTGTCCGTCCGTCCGTCTGTCACCAGGCTGTATCTCAAGAACGGTGATAGCTAGACAGTTGAAATTTTCACAGATGATGTATTTCTGTTGCCGCTATAACAACAAATACAAAAATTGGCCAAGTGCGAGTCGGAATCGCGCATGTTAAAACAAAAATAGGTTAAAATATGAAGTAAAATTTTGTATAGCTGATGGTACGGAACCCTTCGTGCGCGAGTCCGACTCGTACTTGGGTGTTTTTTTAATGTTCATATGTTAGCCTTTCACTACAATCTCACGTGATGGGAAGTGAAAATGTGATCAAATGTGTTAACAGGTATAACCTAGAATTACTGGCTCTCAAAGACTGCTGCCAGAGCACGCGGTTAGGTGCTTGGCGAGATATTTTCTACTTGAAGGCAAAGGTAAAGAGGAAAAATGCCTTACCTCCATGCCACGAAGCTCAAGCACGAGACTACACGGCAGTCGGAAGTCATTGCCACTGCTTGGACTAGCTTTATCTAAATAAGCAACATTCACAAAGGTATTTTAGCGTCAATGAATACTTCATAATTTCAATTATTATTTTTGGAAAGCTGTCTCGAACCGCAACACAAATTGAAAGAAGACCAAAAAGCTATTACGGTCTTGTACTTAACCCACCGAGCAAAGAAAATAGGAAATATAACTCAATTATTTCTTTATAAAGGTTATGGTCGTCAGGATGCAGGTCCCGATATCAAGGCTCAATGGGGCGCCTCAAATTCTTGCGGCGACCCTTCTGCATCATAGGTAAGCTTATATTTAAAGTTTAAGGGATAATTTTCGATTTCTACGACACACAATGGGCGCCCGAGTAATAAACAACAAAATTATACTCCAACATTAGATGAGTGTTCCTGAAACTTACAAATACTTTAGATAAATCACCTTAGTATAGGATTAAAATCTTACAGGTATTTTAGGTACTGAAAATAACGACACAATGAATTTAAATGTGTGAATAGTAGTATGAACTAGTACGAGTATTAAAAGCATGACAAGCTCTCAACATAATTGCATTTGAATGAAGCGCAGCGATTGCAACAGGCTACTTTGCATCGCATGTTATGAATGTCACTGAACGTTTCGTGACTGTTACAAAGACTAAAGTACAAAGACTAGCTGACAACAGCACAAATTGTTTCCATTCTTTTCTATTTGAGCTTTCAGAAAAATATCACGCATACTTTAATTCATTATTACATACACAATAGATAAACCTATATAACTGCTAAAAACCTTGGCCTACTAACATAATGCCAATCCATGACCTTTTTGTTTTTACCTACAAATTTGCATGTCCAATGAAAAGCTTTCGCGCAAACAAAAACTTTTAATGACAGAACTTAATTTTGAGGCAAGAACGGAGGATACGGATTAATAAATAACGTCGCGGTTTCGTGTCTACTATTGTCAGCCACGGCAACATTAGAAGTAAAAGTCACGTACAGACCATAAACCGTGACGAAGTGACCCTATTTCAGGTGCGAGCAATCCACTGTGACCTTCACATTTTCGGTGTGCCCTCCTCTGTCCCCTGACACTAGTTTCGTGCGACCGCTGTCCGCTCTCTAGGGACCTGCTGGTGTGCCATCTGAAACCACGCTGTGCCAGCAACCGCTCGCAAACAATAACTACACGATATTTCAAGGATAATAAAACAAACCTACCCTAATTATTCAGCCTACTCTGGATTATTAATGCGTCGTTTCTTTGCAACCACCCGACAAGCAATGCTCTGCGGCGGGCTTGCACTCCGTAGTTAATTAAAATTTATACCGATATTACCGATGCAAAGCCAATTACCGACCGTTTTGGCGATTCATCGAAAGCCTAATAGACATTCTTAATATTATTATTATATTATAAAGGTAATTCAATTTCACAATGAGTTTCAATAGGTCTGTTTTATCTGATGGGTCCGTAATTATACGTGGTCGTTCGGTGTGAAATATTGAACAGGGATTTGGAATTGGGCCGGATTTGGTTCCCGCTGATAATAATAACACGATTTGCAAAAACCTAGAAACGTTAACAAGAACTTCTATCTCAGATTTTTTTTTATTTATTTATCTTTACGAAATTACTATGATCATGAACTGAATCATTGTAACTGGTATATTTGGTGGCAGATGTTACGACAATCCTGGCGTCTTTGGTGGTGCTGGCGATGGGCTCGTCTGGGCAGGTGTTCGCGGCGTCCGCGTTGCGAGGCCTACGCTTCTTTCAGATCCTGCGCATGGTCCGCATGGACCGACGCGGTGGCACTTGGAAACTACTGGGATCTGTTGTCTATGCTCACCGACAGGTTATTTTTCACCAATTTTAGTATGTATATTTTCTATGGTAATATATTATCTTTGAATGCCACCGTAACGAACCAATCCCGAAACTCGGTAAACACAGCTCTCCCTATTATGGGAGTGTTTGCCATAAGCCCCACGCTTGTCAGGCGTCTTGGGGATCGCAGTGTAAGATAGCAGATCAGATGAGATACGATGAGACAGCAGATAACTTAAGTTCTGAAGTTAATTATTTAACTATTTTTATATGAATGATTTTTTTTTAATTGGGGTAAATTTCTATAGAGTATATAAGCGAAACTTCCTTAAACTATAGATTTCAGATAAAACAATTACCCTGCAGGAAGAAACCCGTAAATTTTGGAGACAATTACACTCCAGTCGGTAGTGTCCTTAAATATGGATAAAGTTCTGGACAGCAATGTAGCACGACCATATAAAGGAAAGAACTCATTTTTATTATTTTCGAAATCGGGCTCACAGTTTTGTGTGATTGATATGTGAGACACGTGTGTTGAACAAGTTTGGACCTAATTTCTTTAAGTAATCAAGTTTAATAGGCTGTAGTAAGACCAACTTCTTGAGCATATAGACTGCAAAACATTATTATAGATTGTATAGCAAATTTCAACATTCTGTTTCTGAATTCGATTGTATATGTCACCTCACAACTAAGGTATGAGAAACGAGTGTGACGATATCTGATGATTTACAAAAATGGGTTCGTTTTTTGGCTTAGCGTATCGCGTTAGGTGCTTCTGCATAATTACAATGTCGATTGGTATATTACTGTATTTTTTTAATAACTATCAATAAACAATCTAGCGAGTCAAATTCCAGTTATAGCTATAGTTTTCATAAAACTAAAAACAGTATTTCGTTTTTTTGCGTGCTTACTGAATATCACTCCAACAAATATATATAGAGCGCAAAAATGTCACCTCGGACGAGAATCGAATACGAGTCTTTCGTCATCAAGATCGGTAGTTACAGAAGAGCGAATTTTTGGTCTAGCTAAAACTAACTAATAACCGTTGTAAGGAAGGGCAATCCATCATGACTAATTATTATATAGCATGGTATAGCAATTCACAATCCTGTCATCATCTGAAAAGTGTATCACAGCACACATCTAGACAAAGTCCAGAATGAATGTGGCCTTACGACGTATTATTATAGATGAAATACTTAGAGCGTATAATTCGAGCATCCAGTCTCGGTGGGCAAAAAGGAAAAGCTAGGGTATGCTAGGCAGGCGCAAATTTTTTTCACTGAAACTAAAGGAAATACTCAAGAAAATAAAATTATACCATAATCCATTCATTTTTCCTGTTATTCGTAGTTTCGAATTTAGAACAACTTGAAAACTGCATCCTGTATCTACTTATTTTTATATGGTTACCTAATTAAGTATGGTACCTACTTATTCAAAAATGTTATCAGTAACGGAAATTACACATTGCCTACCACCCCGTATAAAATCCTCGTTAGTGGCTGTTCCGCAAAAGCTTTTGGCTAAGCTCAATGTAACTAGAGTCGAGTGCGGAAGCGGAACGTTTTTCAAGAAATTTGCATTAGTAGGCCGCAGGCGGAAACGGACGCAAACGTAATCTAGTTTACGCAGCATATAAAAGCTAACGCTAGACGATAAGCCAGTGCTAGAACTACGTTAAGTTGTTCAACTGTGCCCTATGTCCAAGCAATTGGGCACACGGCAGTACAAATGTTTGATCGTCAAGTTTTATATGATAAAAAATAACTTGGGAGCTATTATAACAGATATGTCACAAAGAAATTCAAAGTTCACACAAGCAAAATAATAAGGTTAAGTGTATACGAAGAAAAAGTAACGCATGAAAGCTATAGAAATTAGGTTACATAAATCATACTAGTACCAACCAGAGATTAAAATTAGGTAATTGCAGTCCATAAAACTAAGTGCCTCGGCCGCGCGTACGTACCCCGCCTACGTTGCTTCACGTAAATTTTACTAACAATAAATTAGAACAGATGCCCGCAACCGACTGATTTATATTCTAGTTTACCTAATTTTATTTATTGTGATCAACGATTTCGTTAATTACGCAGCCTGATCAATACGGTCTGCTATTCCAACAAAAATATGTTTAAATCTAGATATCATCAGTCAGTCCAACTATGAACACGTGGTATCAGGAGTGACGCGAATGGTGCTATGAAAATTGTTTCATTACTTTCAAAAGTCAAGTTTCTAAATCGGTATTGATAGGAAAATCTGAAAGATATTAAATAAAATTTATTTTGGTCGATCAGACGTCTCGATGTGTTGATTCTATAGACACGCAGCAGAAACAATAACTGGGCTATTATTATCTGACAATGAATGGCTGTCGTGGCTATAATTCGCGATATTCGCAGTGATTCTGCTTTATTTTTATAAGTATACATTTCATAGCACGTATGATATGTATTATAATACTCAGGCTACGTATTACCGCTACAAAAATTATTTTGACCTGAATATGAAATGTCAAAAGAGATCGAAGCTTATACGTAGTAGGTATAATTCTCGACCTATTTTTTTGATAAAAAAAGCTTTGTAAGCAAGCGGCGCGATGCCGCCGCCAGTGCGGCTGTTAGCTCCCTTTTGCATAACCCAAGTATGCTGAGTAAGCGGGGCGGCCCGTTGCGGGTCCGTCCGCAATTTCCTCCGGGGTGCCGGTCACGTGTGTATCTACCTACACTTAGCTAGAGCTACCTATAAACCCAATATCTACTCACAATCGGTTCAGGTTAAAGTTGCACGAGGCCTACTGCCGCATTTCCCGCTTTCCAATCCAATACAATATTTACTTTGGGCGAACGGTTTGTTAAAAGAAACTTTCTATTCAACTGCTTGCTTCGTGTAGCCAATACAATGAATATGATCGTGTCTAGTCCATAACTCAATATTCGATATGTAATATCGTAATATATAATAGGTATCTGTTATTTGATGTCATCAGGAACTCCAGTAATGTACAAATAAACAATTAAATTAATATGTGTAACACCTACATACTAATAATATATATAGAAGAATGTTACATATGTTGTATTATTACACTGAGAGAAAAATGGACAAAAATAGATTAAATATAACTAAATTATTACTAAATCCGAGGACAACAAATGGCCTGTAATAACTACAAATAGATTTTTGTAAACGTAAGTAGTATATATTACAAATACCTGTTTTGTTATTTCAAGCGTGCGTAGTTATATCAAAAACGATAACGTCACGGATAAATGTTTGCTATTTTGTAATATCTAGAAAACACTAGCATTTTCAACAGTGTGCGTAGTAATCTCAGAATCGATGACGTCATGAATAAATACTAACTGTTTTGTAATATCCAGTAAAGACCGAGTAATAACCAATAAGGCTCTCGTTATTTCAATAACTTAGTTTAGTAATGTCTAGTTAAGCCCTAGTACTTTCAGAAGCTTACTTATGTAATATCTAATGAGACTTTAGTTCCTTCAATAACTTATTTTGATAATATTTAGTAAAGCCCTTGTAATATTAAAAGCTACATTTATAATATCTAGTACGCCTTTTTAGTATTACAAAACTAGTAGCTTAATTTTGTAATACCTAGTTGGTAATTTTGTTGATTATACCAACTGTAAATTATATACATAAACATATAAAGTTTTTACTATTATTTTATAACTTTGCATTGAGCGCACTTAGTGCTTAAAATACATAACTTAAAATTATTAGTATCTACTAAATTTTGCACACTAACTCTATGGACATGTTAGTTTTACAGTATCATAAAAACATAGGGAGATATCGATATCAAAATGCAAGCAACGCAAAGCTATAAAATAATAATATATGTATGAACTACAGTTTACTACGACCTATATACAACACTACATCTACTACAATAAAAGCATTTAGACAACCTATAAGTCATAGCAGACTCATAGGCAGTGAACTATGAAAAAAAACTATATAACATGAACTACAGTTGGTTATAACAACCTAAATTGCTTAAAAAAAGACAAAGAAATACATATTTAAAATTTATTCATTATGGGTCCTTTTCAGAATGTCCTAATAATGTTTCGGGTTGCTATGCAACACATAAAATAACTGAATGATAAAAATGAGAGTTAATGTGCAGCGCGTTTCAAGCTTTAATCGATGGATAGGCTAAATCGATGACTGTGAAACGCAAAGATAGTGTTTTATTTATTAAATATGTTCTGGGTAGTAAAACCGGAACTTACTCGAACATTCTTTAACAGGCCCTAAATGTAAAAAGTAGGTAATTTTGACCGAAAATACTGACGGCGATGGTTGAAGCGTTAGATAGAATAGAAGGTGTTAGACGTTTTAATTCAATTGATCAGAATTATTCTGCTACAATTGTGTGAACTTTGAAAATATTGCTATGACTTATGTAAGCTAGCGTGTATTTTTCCAGCAAGATTATTTAGTAAACTATAGATTAGTCAGTAATACACATAATATTTAGATACCTACATGATAGCGCAGTGGAATCATCTCGTACATTTTGCTACGACGGCACGTCTGGATACCAAGTTGTGAGCGTGATACCTCTACGTGTCGTATGTATCTCCACATGTCATCAATCTATTAAACTCCACTTTAACTTCTGAGAAAGACGTACCGGAGGGTGCCATTATTACAACTGGGTGTTTCCGTTAATCAGGGAATCACCAATAATGTCAGCATAGATGTTCCAGATTTGATAACAGCGTAGAAATTCGTTTACGTTGCGTTTGAATCTCATAGTAAAGAAGCTTTAGTAATTTACCCAACTTTTCAAGCGTCGAGTGCAATTGTGCACCGCGCATTATTTTTTTTTCTTGAGACAAAGAAATATCATATAAGGGAAGAAGAAATATTACACTGGATTTATCGAAATCTTTTATGTATTTACATGTGTCTTAGACCTATTTGAATAGAATCACTTGTAGGTAAGGCATTACCTAATTAATACTCATTGTACCATTTCTTTTTCAGGAGTTAATAACAACGTTGTACATAGGATTTCTAGGACTGATATTCGCATCATTTTTGGTATATCTAGCAGAAAAAGACGTCGCAGATACAAAGTTTAAAAATTTTGCGGAAGCGTTGTGGTGGGGAGTTGTGAGTATAGATGTCATTCCAGGCACTAATTTGTCTAGTATATTTCTTCATGACCAAATAGAATACGTACTGAAATCTGAATGCCTAAGTGCTTATCGAATGTTGTAGATCACGCTGTGCACAGTGGGCTACGGGGACATGGTTCCGCAGACGTGGCAAGGGAAATTCATCGCCTCCTTCTGTGCGCTGCTTGGAATTTCATTCTTCGCACTCCCTGCGGTGAGAATCACTCAACCAACCTTATTTGTTTATTCAATATATACAGCTCGTAACATTTTTGTTTTCGATTGCGAAAAGAAAACTCAACGGAGGGAGCAATAAACCGAAACGAGCTCGTTAATGTTATCTGTCTAAAGTGAACTAATATCCATTTGTTTATTATTGCAAAATAAAATATATCAGTAAAAATTATGAAATGTTTACTGGTATATTTTATTAAGTTTTGAAAAGGACGTTTAATATTGTTTCGTTTGGCAGGGTATCCTAGGGTCGGGCTTCGCTCTGAAGGTGCAGCAGCAACAACGACAGAAGCATATGATCAGGCGCCGACAGCCAGCCGCCACACTCATCCAGGCGCTGTGGCGGTGCTACGCGGCGGACGAGCATTCCATTAGTGTAGCTACCTGGAAGATACACCAGGTCCCACTGCCCAGCCCACAAACGAGGTATGTAATAATCAGTAAATTTGAATGTAAACGTTCTAATCCGACCAAAATCTATGTTTGACTAATTTCAAAAGGTCCCTTCTTATTCAAATGTAAATTCCTTCCGTCAGTCCAAAAATATAGTACAGTCAATTCCTAAGTTAATCGCGAGGGGGATTCTAAATACCTTTCGAGTGGTTCGAGTTGGGTAAGTGACGAGTATTATGTATATTTGACAGCCGAGTGATGAGTGCGTCGTTCAAGAACAATGCGTCCTTTGTGTCGCGTCTGCCGACGATCCGGCGGCACAAGAGCACCTCGCTGCACTCGCCGGCGCCGCACTCCAAGCCCGCACACAGATACGATGTCAACGCTAGCGCTGAAAATCTAGGTAAGCTGCTGACGTTCGATATCACCACTGAAACTAGTGATTTCACACTACCTTCCAACTTCAGCTCAGCACTACAAACAATCCCTGCATTTTTAAACCGACATAAACGTTATCTATATCAAAACATGCGATATTGGTAAACTTCAGATACGCACTCAATATACTAATCTACGCAGCAACGTAAAAACACACGTCAACCTCTTACGTACTTACATTATATTTTTACTCAAATATATTTTATACGATTTCTTTTTTGTTCATAACTAATTTACAAACAACTTTTTAATGTATAAATTATTTTTGTACTTTCAAATATTATAGAACTCATTGGCAAAAGCACATGAAAAGCGAAATAAAAAAAAAACAAGCGATTAATCAATTAAAATTTATTCGAATAAATACAATGTAAACAGACACAGCGATCAATAACATATAAAATGAAAATCAAACTCATACAAATCAAAACAACGCAGCGCACCAAGACTACTTAATCAATAACTCAGAAATTCAACCAAAATAAGGTACCTGACACCACATAAGACACAGAAGTCTCTACCACTATAAGTGTTTCTCATCGCAAACCACAAGAGACTACCGAGAAGAATTTGTTGGAATGGAGAGTAATATTTATTACCCTGTTCCGTAGATAATCATACATCCAGAGGGGACCGTGCGTGTTGCCTACTCCATTGTTGGAAAAGCTGCTTTAAAGGTTCTATTCTCATCTCTTAGACGGCACTATGGCATGACAATTACAGTCGATAAACTTCTGCTGCGTTTCTTATTGATTCTTATTACTAGTAAAACTTTCTCAGAACATGTGAATACACGAAAAGCGAAAATATTGAAAGTAGCCTTGAGTCCGGACAGAAGTGCAGCCTCCGGCGGCAACGGCTACGTTTCTCGCTCCAGACACGATGCTAATATCCTACTTACTTTCTACTTCTTTTTATTGTTTTTTATTTTCACTATTTTGAAATAAGAATGCACCCGCGTAGATTGAAAAAACGCTTCGAAATACTTTATTGAAAATACCTACTTTGAATGCAATGAGAAGCTTCACGTATCTAAATTTGACAAAGTGGCTTCTAATGGTAATCGCTTCCGCGTATGTAAGTGCTGAGTTAGAGACATGCGAAATGATACTGTTACTATACCGATTGCCCAACTTATACGTTCATTTAGCATCATAGTATGCGGTTCACATGGTTTTTTACAATTTTTCCAAGCGATTAGTGTAGGAACCTCATGTTTATGGAATGGCTTCAATCAAAGCTTGTCTTTTGAGTTCGGTTACGTATATAAATAAACAATAGGTATCTAATTTCACACTGCTTTGCATTTTTTACTATGCATGCCAGATAGTTCATAGGAGTCTGTAAAATATTTTTATTTTATAACGAATTCTTTTTATGGGTACAAAATGTTTCTACACGTCCACAATAAATATTTTATCAAAGGAAACTTCGTACCTTCGAAAATATTCATAATTTTTGCAAAGAGTAAAATTGTAGTTTTAGAACAAGAGGAGTTTCATACGCTTTTGAAATAATATACATTCTTAACAAATTACAACATTCCAAATACCGTCTTAGTTTAATCAAGTTAAGTGAGTGTGTATATTGTTTTATTATCTACGTACTCGTACATATAAAAATACGTAACATGTTTATGAAATATTTGATTATGGACAACATATATTTGAAGCGATCTAAATATATTGTACATTGCTGAGAAACAGATGTTTAAAAAGGATCACGATAATATGAAGCTAGTTTTATGAGTGTCAAAAATACAGTCATTTTACTATAACTCCTACTAAATCGATAAAGTATTTGCCGTAGTTACGATTGTTGTTTATCTAATTTAACTAAAAGGGCCGGGGTTGTTGCTTTTCATGTCAATATCTATCATCGTTACACGCTATGTCACGGAACGGATATCAAACCCTTGTTCGCTATCTCAATTTGTTACTATCAACGTGTAGATAAGTATTCAATTTGACACCTGACCGTATTCGAAAGTTTACGTTCCATAATAACCCAAATACATCGAGAGAAGTAAAAAATACTCTTACAAAAAGTTTAGTTTACTGCGTGAAAGCTTCATTCATAAAAGTTATTTCCACGAGTAAGAAAGAGATAACGAATGGATCGATAGCATAGTTTCCCCAAGACATTAAAAAGCAAAACGCTGCATTGGCCTCATTATTAAGGTATTTCTTCATTGCAGTATTATAACAGCTATTTAATAGATCGATTTAGCCCATGAATGTAGCTGTGTACTTACTTGATAATTTTGAGAAACTTTTAAATAGTACATGTCTTAACAACTCATGTTGAATATACGTTCGTACAATTGCTTATTAAAGTAAGATATTGGAATATTATTTAGATACTTAAGTAATTAATTACGTTTTTACATGCGTTCCCCATGAGATTACAATAGTGTAAATGTTTTTTTAAAGTTAAATACTTGTATTAATGTAACCACATATAAGTTATATACGAGTATATTATACAAGAATATTCAGAAATCAAGTAGGTTATGGATGGAGCTGCTGGGACTAAGGAACAGGCGGATATTACAGAATCAATGACTCATCTTTGTGATTGGATTCTGTTGGGAGTGGATAACGATGCTTCGAGCATTAAATTATATCTGTACAGTATAACAATAGAAAAGCTACTGAAAATATTAAATTAAACGTTTAAAAGATATCAATGTGCACAATTGGTATAGGTACGTATCAAAATTTATACGTTCATAATGTATAATTTCAGAATACATAATGATTTGAGACTTATAACTTGTTATAAGGTGGAAATATCAAAATTCTAAATACAGTACGCCTGGTATACATACAAGTTGCAATTCGTAATGTTTGTAAAATATAGCTGTTAGACCTTTTTAATGTCGCCTTAAAAATGAGCAAACACCTTTCACAAAATGTTCAATCTCACAATCGAAATGCGAACTAACGTTTGAATTCAAATTCAATACATATTTTTCTATGTACCCAAACTATTTTCCAAGCTGAAGCTATAATAAGACGTTTATTGAGTTGGTCCACAATAATCGTTACCGATCGTCAATTTTCTGCTGAACTCGCTATCGTTTGCAGTGTTTGACTGACATGCTCATTGAATAAAGATGCGGATATCATCATCACGTACGTAATTCCTTTAGTCTCAAAGAAAGGAACATTTGAAATGGAGCTTCCCGTGTCTGACAGCAATACAGTACAATTGAGTTGAAATGGGAAGATAAACCTTACCTACCTATTTTTACCGAAATAACATTTACGAAATGGTAGGGGTCAGAATAATTCGGTAATGAATGAGTTCCTTACTTCAAAACCTCTATGGATGCTTTTGGGTAATATATATATTTGTTTAAAATATTCTTTATTCAATTATAAAATTAAAACCAATGTTTACAAATCTAGTGTACATTAAATCCTAGACGAAACAATACTAATATAAATAGTCTGTTTTTCAAGCTAAGTCGCATATATAAAGCTTATAAATATAATATATATTGACATTGATATAATATTTATTGGTAAACTTACTGATTGAGGTATTAAAGATTTTAAATTCTCGCTTAAACGATATAAGGACATCGTATAGAAAACTAAGCCAACCTAGATTTTTTTGTAGTTCCGCTGGAAGTTCATTTTCCATTCGAAAAAAGTCTAATTCAATTAGCGAGGATCATAATATTTAGTAAGCACTCAATAAATCTAATGAAATAAGAAAGCATCCAACGCCGTTTCGTAATGGTATTCAAATGTCTATTGACCCCATGGTTGGTGTGCGTCTTGGGGATCGCAGTGTGAGATAGTTCTTCAGTAGGCGCTGCTGCCTATTTTCTGGTATTTCCTATTCTTCACCTCATACGATGCCCACAGGAAGATATTATGGTTGGTGCAATTCTATCCCGGCACCCGTCAGAATATTTTTTTGATGAAATACCTATGTATTTATTCAAAGTACTAACGCTCGTTTTCTATACATTTCTGCCATCTAATAGGAAGATCATTTTAAACCTTTCCGGTAAAACTCGATGGACCTGGACTCCGCAAACTGTGTGATGGGCATTTTATACTGGTTCCTGAGAAGAAGTTTCCACTAGGAAAGTGGTTTAACGAATAATGCAAGGTGCGTTCGTTAGCCGTATCCTAGTTCGTATCCTTTCCAAACACAAAAACTTTATGTGCTGCGGTAGTGCCACGTCGGAACTCATATTCGAATATTACTCTGATTTTGTCCAGCTTTATGTTTAAAGATGAATGTAAAACAATTGAAAGACGAACAATAACACCATGTCATTTTTAAATTTAGAATGTCTTAGTTCAGGTAGAAAAATGTTTTCTCTGAAATCTGACTCTATGCAGGTTTAATTTTTATTCAAAGTGGCCAGTGCGTTAAAACAGCAGTTTAAATTTAATACTTACCCTATTATTATGTATAGGACGCACAAGTCCCACATAATAATAGCCATATTTTTATTTACCTATATATTTATTAATATATATCTATGTAGGTTCCTAAATTCTTATACTATGAAGAAGACATACTCTAATGTAATTTATTCAAGTCTAAATGAGGAGAGATATAGTTAAATGTCACATAAGTATATATAGCTAGCTACTATTAACGATGTTATCGTTTGTGATTGCTCAGTAATAAGCAAAAGTTTCCTTTTGGTATGGTAGTAAATCGGGGGAAAGGTTACATTTACGACGTTATATGTTATAGCATTTACGTCGCGTCAAAAGAGCTCTGTAATAACAAACTCTTATAAGAATATATAAAAATATACTTTTAACTTCAAAGAGGTTGCCACAACCCGTAATATAAAACAAGATGAAAGACGAATCCTGTTTAGCATAAGCTGCGACAAAATCTTATTTAGATGATGTCATTTTGCATTAGGTGACATTTGAAAAAGATTTAACTAAGTAAATAATAAACACAAAGTTCCAATTTAGTACGAAACATTTTGCTGCTTTTATATTTTTCATTGAAAATATGGAAAACAGCCGCCAATGACAGCATCTAGTTAGTTAATTCGTTATAAATAGAAATAGCTGAGAGCAGAACACGATTTAATTAATCTAGCTGCATGGACAATGAGTGGCCAGGTGAGACGCGGCAAATTTATTTTAGTTATATTGCAATTTCTATAATTAGGTATACTTTTTATAATTAAAGGGCACCATTCATATTATATTCCTACAAGCAACTGTCGCTAAACAAATGCCGCTTAACAAATTAAAGTAGATAGTTTTTTTAAAAAATTGTTTGTTGTTTAAATAAACGACATGAACGTCTTACTATGGAAATTGTGAATTAACTAGTTGAAGTTCCACGTTGATGGAAACACTCTGCACTCAATATTAACAATATTGTGGTCAGAATGTTTCCGGACCTGACTTGAATAGGTAATTTTTCATTTTTCAGTACCAGAAGTCGATTACAGTGATGAGGTAGGTATACGTTGCGAACGGTACAGGACGTCATTCAATGGATATTATTTGGTATGAGGAATGACCACAGATATTAGACTATCGGATACCATTAAAAAATAGTTTATTGAATGTAATTTAATGCTAATGTAATTTAGTTGTGACCAGTTTGGAAGTATTCTGTAACCAACATAAAATAATCATTAAAATCTAGTGATCCACTAAAAAGTTTCATATAATCATAAACAAAAAATACTTGTTAACTTGAGAACCTTCCTGATTAATTTAAGTCTGTTAAAAACTCCTCAATTCGATAGCCACCCACAAATCGGAATAAATAGTATCCAAACTACCCGGCAAATCACCGTAAACAAATTTTACGTAACAGAAAATTTGATATTGTAGGATGATTTAAAATAAATACACCTTTTCGAATTCGATACGTTGAACTCTAGCCTCTATCTAAATAAAATATTTTGTGAGCGGTGCACATTAGGTATATAAATCGTTGAATAGGTAGTGCAAGGGGAAGCTTTTTATCGAAGGATATTGTCGTTACTAGTAGGTAGACTGTAGATGTGTTTAGGATAGGATGAGTACCTCAGTGTTGAAGTGAGCGTGTGTGTGGCTCGGCAGGCGCGACGAACGGGCGCACAGGGCGCGCACGGCCCGTCAACCCTTCGCTCAGCGAGGACTCGGTGGCAGAGACTGCGCTCTCCAAGAAAAACTCTGATGGTAAGATGTTCAAAATCAGATGTGTCTTTCGGCACTTTCCAATATTAGTATTCTCTCCGTTTTAGCCCTATATGTTTATTGACATGCTCTTTCTGTCGCTTTCGAGTAGAATACTTATGTAAAGTTAGATACTGTTATGTTCCTATATTCTGATTTAGTGAATGTGGTTTGTCGTGTCGTGACTATAGACACAGGCTTCACTATGTGACACTGTTTTTCCGAATGCGTATTTTTCACAAGTTGTATGAGTTAGTTTCACTTAGACTTAGCCCTGCTATAATCAATTATAGAAGATGTTTACTAACTAGATGTCAGTCAACACTGCTTTTAATTAAATTAATGTTTTAATCTAGATGTACCTTGATAGTACTTGAATAGGTGCAATATGTTTAATTTATCAAGTGATGAACCTAGTATTAGACGGTATTAATTCATAAATATCTTTCAAACCATAATCAAACTATTTACTACACACATATTTATACGATCTGTTTCAACTTTACTCTTTAAGAACGAAAAAAAAAATTATTTCAAAACACAATCTTGAAATGTACTTAGTTATTAGGTAGTCGCATCGCTGATGAAATGGAATTGCCGTGCGCGAATAACTTTATTTCAGTGAGGTCTCTACACACTGGATTATAACAGAATTATTTTAGTTAAATTTTCAAGTATAAATTGCCACTACAAAGCCGGGAGCACTAAACCTATCATAATCCTATACTCAAAGTATATACTGCTACATAATATGAATGATTATTTGGTAACCAAATATTTTCCTTTCAACTAGCATTTGGTACATTACTTACCACTTTCAAAAAAGCAGCTAAACATTTCTCCCCGAAGGTCGCTACAGGTATGATTTACCTTCCTACTACGCTTTGTTCCCTCCTTTTTTATATGAGCTTACATTATTTCTCGTTCTGTAAATAATTATATTATGAAGAGCTCCTACCGTAATAGCACTATTATTATATGAAAATCGTATTTGATACATTTCACACATAAAATATGTACTCGTACATGTTGCACTTGAAACATTGTCGGACAAAATTGCTGGAGCTCAAATGTCCGAAAACATCCCATTTCACGTTAAATGCAGCGTGTGTTACCATATGATCTATGATAAACAATCCATTAGTATTGATAAATATTAGGCTAAAAGCTTATACTATGTAAAACAACGCATAGTTTTAACTGCAAATGTAGAGAAGTGAAATTGTGATTGATTTCTTTATATGGGTTCTAGGTACAAACGATCAAAATGGAGCTATATTAATTATTTTGTTTTTTTTTACTAGAGAATAGAAATTTAAAAATAGATAAAGGGAATACGAATAATCTAAAGAACTAGCCAACTACGATTCACACTGAGGGTACCATACCACAACACAACATAATTGTATTATATGTTTACCACGTTTTTACAAAAATATACTCGTAGCTATGTATTTTTTTCATTGATTATCTTTAGAGATTGAGCTATAACTTGTAGTAAGTTTTATCTTGTAGTACCTACTACTATTTTAACGATAAGCAGAGAAAAAGCAAAAAATAGTGGAAGATTCTCTGAAAATGTCAACCGACCACCTATATTATTTCGGTTCAGAAGATAAAGCCCTTTCAAAGTACGAGAGACGCACGGGCGGCGAAGGCTTACTACGAGTGCTTTTACGAGACTGCAGAACCTTATTAAAAACTGTAGATGTATTATAATCTACGCAAGCGAAGCTAGGTATATTAACATACATACGCTATATAATATCAAGACAAAATATTCTGTAAGATTGCCATCGTAATTCTCAATAGGCAACCAATTTTGACCAGTGATTACATTATTAATACATAAAATTTATCATTACGACAGGGGCGTATATATGAAAACTTATAATATACTCTTTTCCAAAAAAATGCTGTCTATTATATATAATATATAATCATACTTTTCTAAACATGGCCACGGTTTTAGTTTCCTCAACTGACTGCAAACAAAATTAATATTTACCTAAATAACTTAAAGGAAGAATGTGATTGTTGATTTAATTATATGTGATGGTTCATTGCCCGGTTATTTGCATACACTCGTTGATATATTTGGAATGAAGTCATTGGACATTTCGAGCACAATTTTAGCACGTTTCTTGTTGATATGATTCTACTTAGTACCTAATTATAATGGTAGTCAGGCAGTATATAATTTTGTGACATGTGTATCTTTAAATAACGCTGTCTTTCATGCAAATGCAGTACAAAACTATGAGAATGTAGAGCAATATTTCACTGACAATGAAGAGATGCAAGTGAGCCTAGGGAACAGCCAGCGGCGGCGCTACCACGCTCTACGGAATACTTCATTAATTTTCCATGCTGTCTAATTTATGCCAGCGTAAATTTGTTTATGCGTAGTTGATGTCTTCTGAAATCCGTTTTGTAATTTATTATTCCTAACACTCGAGATAAATATTTTGTAAGAGAAGTAAAAACTGAAGAGATAATGTTTTACACAAGCAAAATACATGTCATATAATATATACTCGTATGTTTAGTTTTATAAACCATCGGGCCGCGCCGGTTACGCAAGCGTATTTAACAAAAAATAAAAATACAAAATATTTTTTGTAAATATTCTAAATCCTATATTCATGAGAGATAATGTAAGATTCTAATGGTGAAATTTTTTTTCAAATCGGTCCAGTAGTTTTAAAGTTGATTCGTTACATACAAAAATATAAAAAAATCCTCTTTATAATATTAGTGTAGATGTAGATTTGTCTATGAATTATTAAATGTCATCTGGAAGTAATCAATATAATCGATAAACCCTTATTATATACACTATAACGTATTACATACAATATGTTCTATTTAATTTACTTTTTTTTTCTGTTGTAATCATTATATTGTATAAATAAAGAGTTTACTACCGAACGTGATTTTCCAAATTACCTTACCAAACACAGTTTCCTATGGAAATAAATCTTAATTTTCACAAATAGAGTATAAAGTCGCTTGTCACAATATTCGGTAAAACTACCCTCTACTCCACAGTCCAAACACAAAAGAATTTCGGCGGCATAAAAGGTACCTACTTAATGGTTTGGATAGATACGGCTTTGTTTTTATGACAGCTAAATGCAACAGAGAGGTGTTGTGTTGTAATCGTTTAATCATTATGTCGGCATGAAAGAAAATATTTGGTTGTTCATCTAATATTAAATGTACATTCCCGCATATAAGATGGTTATACTTGCATCTATTTATTGAAGGAAACTGTTTTAACATTACCAAATAATAAAATACAAAAAGCATATACAATACTTATTTTTTATAAGAACATTTAAGGCTAATGTCTTGATAGAGCTTTCTATAAAAACGTAGTATTTAGTCAGTTTTATGTTATGATAATAAATATATCTTTAAACCTAAATCTTTAAAGAATGAATAGAAAAACTGGCAAACCACAAGCATAGACTAGAAGAATAGACTCAAATGTTTAGTTTTATAAAACGTTTCCTATGATTCATTAAAGGCTGTCTGGAAGTAATCACTATAAGCGATAAAGCCTTCTTCTACTGTATCGCGCTATTAATTTTGTTTTTTCTGTTGTAATTATTATGTTGTGGAAATAAAGATTTTTCTACTTTACGTGATTTTCCTGATAACCTTACCAAACTCAGTTTTCTGTGGAAATAAATCATAATTTTCATAAATAGAGTATAAAGCCGCTTGTCGCAATATTCGGTAAAACTACCTTACATAGAGCTACGAAGACACTAGCCTTAACATAAAGTGGGAGTCCTTAGTTATTAACCCCCGACTCAAAAAGAGGTGTAAGTTTGACGTGTATGTGTGACTGTTTGTGGCATCGTAGTTCCAAATAAAAGGATCAATTTTGATGCGGTTTTTTGTTTGAAAGCTGTCGTTCTTAGCTACAATTTATGAAGATGTATTTCGGGTGTAACTTAAAATTGACAATTTTATACTTGTATTTTAGCTCGTCACTATAGGCAATGCTTATTTATTATATTGAATATACTTCAAAACGACAAAACCAAATTTGATAAATTTATATGGCACCAGTTTAAAACCTATCCATAATATTGTCACAAATATAATTATCACATGGATGAAAACCTTAGAGAGGACGGAGCTCACATCTTTTTCCTACCATATAATGTAAACCGCCTATTCACCCCAATACAGGTTGGATTAACGATAAATTTATATATATTTATATATTATGAAAAATATTAATATACTTTTTAACTTAAAAGGATATACCGAAATAGGTTGACCATGTATCTTATTTCGGTCTTATATATTTTTCAACTTTGTACCCCCATGCACTTCAGTGTGATTTAAAAAATACCTATATATAATAATGTGTTTATTTTAATTAACTGATCTACATGTTTATTGCCCGTGTTCTTTTCCCTTGGGGTGTTGGGCTAGAATATCCTAGAATTTCACCTCACTATCTCTTTCCGTGAATGTCGTAATAGGCGACTAACGGTAAAATACCGGAAGGGGGGCAGCGCTTACTAAGGAATTCCTATCTTACACTGCCGTCCCTAAGACGCCAAGCCTGAGGATTATGGCAAACCTCCCTTAATGGGGAGTCTGTGTTCAGTAGTGGACAATCCTGATACAGTACACAATTTATTTTTCCGAAACAAAAAAAACAATCACATTATATACACAATCATAAGAATAATCATGATAATCTTTATAAGAAGTACTTTTTAGATCATCATCCAAACAAAGCACTACCACATTCTCTAATGGTAGATCTTTTCATAAGTAAAATTATAGTAAAACAGTCAGTATCAAAAGAGGTAAAAAACAGCCAGTACCGAAAGATGTCGGTCGGCAACACTTATATTGTAAACATTTTAACTAGCTATCTCTTACGGTTCCATAGATATACACAGCTCTTCAAAATTGGACAGACGAACGGACAGACAGAGAGTACCGCTTTCTACTATAAGTATAGAAGCCTAAAAACCATCAAAATCCTTTCAAACTTTTTGGATATATATATTGTGGCATACATAAGTAAATCTTCTCTTTATACGATATCAGTTTAAAAGTTTGCGTGGTTTATCGGTGACTGCCGCTATAACTCCACAACCCATTC
This sequence comes from Plagodis dolabraria, assembly GCA_963854805.1. NCBI lineage: Eukaryota > Metazoa > Arthropoda > Insecta > Lepidoptera > Geometridae > Plagodis > Plagodis dolabraria. The sequence goes on from OY978442.1 coordinate 18,292,790, forward strand.
CCGCAGTTTCATGCACAAACTAAGTATAGAAGAATATAAGTACCTATTGTTAACTGGGGTATGAGGGTAATCTATATGGTGTGACAACTCTCCGGCCCTATTTCAAAAAGAAAATTTGAACTGCGGTTGGATCAGAAATATAGATTTCAAAACAATTCATCGCACCATTATTGGGCTTCATGGATTAGGACGTTGCGCGTTGTGAAGTGTGTGCCGTAATGGATGAAATTAACTATGTTCTGGAAGGTTGCAGGCCATTCTTCTATTAATCGTATATCCACAATTTAAAAGCAGAATAGTGTGGAATTTTCTTTATCTAGGATTTAATTCCAATTTTTCTTAGTTGCGAAGGTGCGCGATGTACCCTGATGTGATGCTTTTGAGTAGTGCGTCCATTTTATAATAATTGTGTAGATCTCCTTTTTATTTGTTAAGCAGATAACCCAAATAATTTTATTGAAATGCAGATAAGAGTGGTTGACTGATACACGACATTCATTAAAATTATTAAGCGACATAATTTGTACCTACTTGTTTTTCGCAAATTGGTCAGACACCGTATAAAGGTTAATAAGATGTTTGACATATAAACTCTACTTTTATATTACTGAAGTATTAAAATGTGTGGCAACTATAACACGTGCAGTTTTATGTAAAGGCGGATGCACATGGCAAATTCGAAATTTAAACATTTCTTTTGTTTTATTGGTAGGTCGTATAACTATTGTATTTGAATACTCGATTACGATTACGAGATACAAAGAATACTTGTGTTGTGACGATACCAAACATTTTTTTGAGTTTCGTTGAATTGATTACATTTACTGTTGTTAGGTACCTAAACAAACCATGCCTATTGAAATAATCATTTAAAACGATGTGAGCGAAACAAAAACTTCATCAACAGATATTTTAACGGGTGAAAGATATACTGAATTTGTAAAATCTCGACACTTCCTCGGCTATCTGAAACTTGAAAGTATTGATTGAAATCCATAAGTATAATATAAACGTTAACTACAAGCATTTCAGTATGTAAAAACAGCATTTTAGAAAATACAGAATTCGTTGTTTTCACATAAGAAAATATCCAAGTGTTGCTCCGGATACTAATGCGTAGTGTTATATTGTCCCGTTAGAAACTTTCTGTTTGAAAGCAATAAAAATGATCAGAGGTCATAAAATGTTACGTAATACATACGCAACATCGTATTAAATCGTTAATTAATAGTAAAAGAGGAGTTTGACCATGTGCTAGCAACATCGCGCAGATATACTATACGGAGTTCCGTCCGCTAGTTATCATATCTTTAATAAATAATCAGGTATTTTTTTATTATAGCTTATATAAGGATATCCTTAAACACTGTCTCACCTTGGTATGGTCGAAGGTTGGGAAAACATAATACAATTAAATAACAGTAGATATCGACCATATATCTATGATGTTGAGGAGCTAACCAGAATCGGCATTACAGCTTTCTCTAGCATCTTATAACCAGGACAACAGCTTATCCAGTATAATAAGAAACTTATGGAATGACTGCATAAAAAAGTTAATTATTCTTATTACAAAATTTAACCCCATATATGGAACATATTATAACTATTAGGATTCAATTCAAAAAGACGTCTGGATGGGTGTTAGCGATTGGCGATCGCCTTTTCTATAAATTTATCTGCAAGACGGAAATGTTAGCTTTATTTCCAGATTCAAGGACATGTGGCATTCAGTGAAAAATCCAAACACGTAACAATAAGGAGTTTAATATTTAATATCTGGAATAGCGTGTTCTGGGGACCATAGTAGTTATCGCGGTATTGAATTTCATACGAGTACACTGCAAATTAAAAAAATATATATTTTTTAACAAATCTAGTGCTAAGTCATATACCTAGTTGTGTGTATTTTTTGCTTTTACATACCTCATACACATTATCAAGAAGTATTTCTAATATAGTGTATTCAAGTAAAGAAATAAATTAAAAGTATGAAAACATAATGTTTTGAACACAAAGTGACATATTTAAAATGCGTGCCATGTTCAATTTACAAAAATAAATTTTAAACCGTAACTCGCCTTAACAAATGCTCCGAGTATTTCTTAAATAACTGAAGAATGTCAAATAGGTATTTTTACTTGATTTGAGACAAGGCTAGACTCCTTTGTATGTTTATTTTGTGCCGATAACAAAGTAACAAATAATGTTATTTTCTCGCAGACGAGGACGACGAGCCGCGTTGTGTCACTTTGACACCTCGGCACAAAGCAGCCATACGATTCATAAGAAAGGTACGTTATCTTCTCATATTTATATAGTGTACATACATACCTACTAGTGTTATAATTAAGTACCTAGCTTAACCTACTTAACGCAATAATGAAATGATTTCTAGGCAGGAATATATTTTATCACTTCAGCTTAAACATGATCAGAAAAACAGTTCACACGATATTCACGAACATGCACCTAAATTTAAAGAATGCACCAGAATAATATGCTTACGTGACGCGATAATATATATATTATATGATAATATATATATTATATGAGCAATAGGAAGTGGAACGCTATAAAATGTAAATTTGCATCTGGTGCTGATTTGTGGTTAGTGACAAATATCTGGCAATACTACAGTATTTCAGGAATCAACCAATAACTTTTGTGATTAAATTAATAGAATCACAGGCAACGGATGTGCTCTGGCGATCATACCAGTAAATTATATACTTGAATGTTGACCTTGTTCGTGATGAACGAACTATATACAACTTGCTTGAGAATATCTCTTTAACTTCCTTTGTTTCTACATCGACAAACATATTTTTCTGTACCAGTTCATAACCGATAATGTATTCAGTCTAAATTTGGGTGAATGAATACAAAATATATTCTACATATTAAGTGAAGCATCACGTGACTGATCTGTATTGTGGAATTCTAACAGATGAAGTATTTTGTGGCCCGACGTAAGTTTAAGGAAGCCCTAAAGCCCTACGACGTCAAGGACGTCATTGAGCAATATTCCGCGGGCCATGTGGACTTGCTGGGCCGGGTGAAAAACGTCCAAACTAGGTACTGCAGCCAGTGACCCTTCCACACCATGCACCACCATTTACTTTCTATAAGCCATGCTCTATGTCTGGACTGTACCTACCTATTGTCTGTTATGTTGTCTTTGTAGTCAGACTTGGCATCGATTCTAAACCTTCTACCTAGTGTGTAGTTAGTACTGCATTGCTAAACATAATGCATAACTCTACGTACTTACCTATACCTTCATGGCTGCTTCGAAATCGCTGATCGAATCTTAATGTATCTCATACGTTCTGATTATCAATTAGGTATTAACATACCTACTCGTACCTAATACTGCATGAGCTCATAGCATTTGTTATAAACTATATTCAAGTGGTATTCATATTATAAAATTATATCCATAAAAATAATATCGATATTTTAATTTTTTCAGCGATTTAGAAGTATGTTCACACTGAAAACTTCAAAATAATTTTAATATATATGCAACACACAGGCAGACCTGCGTTTTTTGCACTTGTGTATCGCGTCACTTCAATAAAATACACGTTTTAATACTGTTCTACACTTTACAATACTTAGGTACTTATATTTTGAAGGAATTTTTCAGTGAAAATAGTTTACAATGCATTGGTCCCCAACTCCTACTGCATCAAAATTAATCACGGACCCTAATTATCAAAATAAATTAAGTATACTTACATAATTATGCATGGCTGCCTATTTAGGTCACATTTAAAAATGCCTACATCAACCTTACAAATGTACCTACCAAATATACCTACATAGTGTAACGTCTCTATATTTCATGTTATTTATATTGTAAGTTTCATTTAAGAACAAAAGAAAATTTTCAACAGCGATAATTCAAAGTATCATTGCGGATATCAGAATAGAATATGATATTGTATAACATTATAGCCATCAGGATATGTTTTGTTTCCGTGTAGCTCAAGTATTTTGTCGCACGCAAGAGATTTAGAGAAGCGTTGAAACCTTACGACGTGAAAGACGTCATAGAGCAATACTCCTCGGGGCACGCAGACCTGCTAAACCGAACCAAGAACCTGCAGTACAGGTGAGATGAGAGTCCCCACCGCCGCCTGCACCCTTGCCCAACGCTGGCTATAGCCTGCATCTCATCCACCGCTCATCATCTCATCTTCTAAACGATCACGTGCCATACATTGACCATATTCTCAACATCTACCTATTCCTAAAATATAATCATTTCATTCCTTTATCATAAATATCTAATACATTTATACCTAAGTAAGTAGGTACTTCAACACTGTAAAAGGTTTTCGAAAATATTACTCAAATGACCACATTCATAACAAAGTAATAAAGCGTGTGCCGGTTACGTATTATTTAATATGTGGTGTCATTTAATTTCATACCTGAAATAGTTTACTTAGGACCTTCGGATTTATTTTTTCATTACAATTTAATATCGTTAGTTTAGTTTATAATACTGTCTATACCTATAATTAATAAAATAGATAACTTCAGGCGTTGTTAAATTGTGCTGTCATCTTTGGTTGTGAGAAAAAAACAGTAACCCTTAAAACAATCAATATATTCACACATACTCGTAATGTTATTCTTCACTCCGTAGCTATACAAAGTATATTTTTATCATACGTGTATATTGTACAAGAGTTATTTTATTCATCTTTCAACATAGTACTAGGTGCAAATGCTTGAAAATGCCATCAGGCACATTTATAGGATTTAATAGCAAAAATATAGGAATCATTCTATATAATTAAATGCATGTCGTTATACCTACCTACTTGTAATTCTTTAGATCACATTTAATTATTTTAATATCCATTACTTTCCTAAAATGCATGATAAAAGTAAGGGTGGTGTAGGTGCCGTGTCATTCAGAACCTCCCATTTTAGGTGATTATCATTTATCATTGTAGCTGCCTGACAACAGACATTGTATAAACTAGTCGTGATGGTAAACAACATCTACCATTAAGTAAAATTACCAAACAGAAGCGCCAGCAGGTACGGAAGTTCAATATAATGAAGTATCTATTTAGATATACATACTTCCTTATATGTATACATTGGACTGTTGGTGGTAGACTCAATGAAATTTCTCAAAGTTTCCTTAAAAATACAAGTACCATTATTTGAATTATATCATGGTTTACAAAGAGAGTAAGCATACCTGTTAATTATAAATCGATATACGTTACATGTTTTTATGCAATTATTATCTAAATCGATATCTACTGCATCCATTTTAGTGTTAAATAACTACTGTAATCCGTAACGAAACTAACTCAGTCGCTAAGCGGCTCAAAAAGTCACAAAAATTAGAATGAAAAAAGGTCTGCTTGCACTCTAACTTGAATGTAGATAATTCGCTTAGCTGTAATAATAATTACCTATATGTATGCTGCTGCAACCAATTAAGTAAAAGTTTTTATAACAACACATTTTTTGACTTTGGATTACGCTTTTTGTTGTCACAAATGCATTTTAAAGTATTTCTCTTATATAAAATTTGTTTGATGCTAGTGCGCAGAACTGCTGTAAAGTAGTAAGAGCATAGAATATTTTACTAACTAATTTAGTAACCGTAATAATTAAACTGAATCCACCTTCTAAGTATTAGATGTTTATCTATAGTAATAGTGTAGAAAACGAAGAAATGTGATTGGTTATACTCGTGTATTTTCCATATGACCACATGACTTCTTTAACTATATGAATTACCTATAGGAATATATATAGAAACATATTTCATAGTTTATTTGGTTAATATGTCATCTCTTACTTAGGTTATCAACGTTACACGTAGATCTTTATATCTAAGCCTAGCTTAAAAACAACGAACTAGCTATCAAATTGGTCAATCTTGTCATTGATGAAAATTTGAAAATGTACACTGAATCCACATGAGGATTAAAATAATTTCTTAACCAATAAAGTACCTTTCTAAATATGATTTCAAGCAATATCGTGTGCTCATCGAACATCATATATAATTACATATTAAGTATGTACCTAATAAATTTTTACATAATATGGAGGATATGTCATACACAGAAAACGATGTCAGTTAAAAGTTTATATACTGTTTGAAACTTTTGACGAGCACATGTCCAAACCAGCGACCGAGCGTCCTGTCCTGCCGGGCCCTTTTATTTCCCCACGTCGCGTCCTCGTCACGAACATGTAACGACAATGATGTATTGTACGCACTTTTCAGCAACAGTTAACTGAAATTTCCTCATTCGTCGTAACTTAATTTTCTGTAGCAATTTTGACCGTTTGCCTTTTTTAATTTTTAATTTAACAGGCGTAAAATATATTGACTTAGCTGTATTAAGTAAATACGAGTAAATAAATATATGGAAGATTGTAAATTTTACAGGTTAGACCAAATCCTTGGTAAGCAAGGGTCGAAAGCTAAAGACGTCTACGCATCGAAAATCAGCCTAGCTTCCAGAGTAGTAAAAATTGAAAGACAAGTGAGTAGATATTAATATACGAGTACAACTACACATCATATAAATAAGTGTATCTGTTAAAACAGTATTAAATTCTGTTACTTGTTTACTGAAATTAGCAAATTAATCCCGGAATCTCAGACCAAATAAAAAGTCAAGACAGAATGTTGTGAACAGAGAAGTGAGGCCGGTTTTCCAAACATGTGTGCGTGTGTCGGTGTTGCCATGATAATCAAATTACCTTATGAAAATAACGTTACCAATTTAATAACGTAATTAGTATTAATACAACAATAGGGTTCCGATGTAACGTGTCGGCAAAAGTAGTGTCGTTAAGTAGGGGAAGGGAATGGAAAAAGTGTTTCAGAAATAACATTACTGGGTATTTAATTTACATACATTTATTTCTTGTAACTAATTAGTGACGGGTTTTTTATGCATTCGGGGAAAAAAGCACAAAGCCCACCTGGTGTTAAGCTATAACCTCTGCCGATACAGTTCGCCACAAGTGGCAAACTGCACTGCGCCCATCACCTTGAGACATAAAGATGTTAAGTCTCATGTGCTTGTAATTTTACCGGGACATAGGAATGTGAACATTACTGGTTGGCGGTAGAAATAGGTATAAATAAATATAAGTCACCGATTTCAAAATATTCCCATGATAGTTCCTTCTTACTTTTTGGAATGATTTCGATCCAATTTTGTTAAAATTTTGGACTCAATTCGGAAAATGAAAAAATAATTAAACAGTAACACTGGTAAGTGACCAGTTAACGGGGAACTTAAATTTGCCTTTTTAATATCAATAATAATATGGTTATAATTAAACTCTATACATAACAACGTTAAAAACAACAAAAAAAACAATGGAAATATGTTCTTCAATATCTTCGAAACCGAAAATCCAATACCAATGAAATGAATATGTGGTATCAGCAATTATAATTAAAGGTATCAGCTTTCCAACAAAAAATAAAATGACGGAGTTATGAAGTAACGAAGACTTAATCAAATAAATTAAATTAAACAAAAACACCAACTGAATTGAAAACCTGGTCCTTTTTGAAGTCGGTTGAAAATGGACTGAATGAATGAAATCCATCTTTTAAATTTGCAATTAAACCACTGAACCGATTTTGATAATGATATTGCGTCGTAGGCATCTACGACGCAATATTTGTATTAAAAAAAAATAGAGTCCAATTGAGAACCTTCTCCTTTTTTAAGTCGGTTAAAACACATTGATCAACTATTTAAAAAAAAACTATTAGCAATACGTTGTGTATTATCACCCAATAATAGGGTTTTTTTTTTTATGCTTTTATAGGTTAGCCTTTGACCACTATCTCACCTGATGGTAAGTGATGATGTGGTCGAAGATGTTGTTCAGGCTAACCTAGAAATTACTGGCTCTCAAGGAGAGCTGCCTGAACACACCGTCAGGTGCTTGGCGACAGATTTTCCACTTGGTATAACTTGGGTAAACCTTATAGGCTTAATAACGGCAACACCAATGCCACCACGCCGCAGTAGTTCGACTGACGAGTCAAGGCGTAGTTTCGTTGTACATATGTGTGTGTAATCGTGTTTGTACACGGCGAGGCGTAGTTTTACTGGCCTCACTGCTCTTTACACAAAATTCTGTCTTGACTTTTTATTCGGTCTGAGCCTGGAATCAATCACACGCTTATTTTATTCTTCATATTTTCAGGTAGATGATATAGAAAATAAGTTGGATCATTTGATAGAGTTATTTGAAGAAGATAGACGAGTTAGAAGAATAGGTCATAGTGGTGGTGGTGGTGGAGGAGATAGCGGCACCTCTGGGGAGTCAGCACTAGCACTGCGAGGACCTGGGCGGCCTGCGCTAGTAGAGAAACAGTGCTCAGAGCCGAACTCGCCAGTATCCCGGGTCTACGAGCCGCCCGCCCCGGCCTCAGCGCCACCTGTGCCCTACAAACGACCAATGAACAGGGGCTACTCGGACCTTGGCACCAGGTTCATGAGAAAAAAAGTTATAGTCAAGTAAGTGCATTACTGTTTAGTTTTAATATGGAAATTTATTAGAGAAATGTGCAAAATAATTTTATTTTATTGAAGAAGTGGAAGTTCTTCTTAATTTGTCCTCAAAAAATTATATTACGCCTACTGCGAAATGACTTATAAATAATTCTGGTCAGGTTCGACAGAAAATAATAATAATAAATTTAAGCGCTGTGGATTTTTCCAGTCACTGAATAAAGCGATCGTGACATACAGACGGACGGGCTCTTGCTAAACTATCACTTCTCTTTCGGAATCCTAAAACCACACACCGCAAAAGGTATCATTTTTGGGCATCTCCCAGAAGGACGAGAATTTGCGCTTCAGGGAAATCAAACGTCAAACTCGTGTTATTCTGTTCGATCGCGCTTGACAGCACTTTAGCAAGATGGAGAGTCGATCAGCACACATCAAGTAACTGAGCGGCAAAACTCCGGCTCAAAGTGATACTTATGGGACATAGTCGTATAAACATGTGGTAAAGTCCACCAACTGATCAGATTATCAATTTGCTACACAGAAAACACATTCTGCATCAGTTTCTAATCTTTCTCCTTAACTACCTTTTTTCACATTTCTACAAGATTATTTTAAATTTATAAAATTATTAGGTACTTATGTGTTATATTAAGTGCCTATGTGCTCAGTCTTTAAAATGGATATGCAATATAGTATATATATAGGTACCTATACATAAGGCGATTCCTACATCGTATTTTTTCTAATGTTTCAAGAAGTGTGTCACAATATCACGGTGAGAAAACCCTTTACGTATTTTACGGCATCCCAGCACGGGGGATCTTTGTTTAGATATGTTGTTTACTTTTTGTGAAGAGAAAACGGAGTTTATCCTCAATCTAAGAGAGAATTATGCTATTTACTGATAAAAGTCTCCATACCCGTTGGATTTACTGAGAAAACGTATTTATTTCCTACTGAAATCGGTGAAATAGGTACTAATTAATTACGTATGTTCGTTACCAGGGGCTTGTGCTAATCTCCTTCGCGCTAATAGAGATACGCAGCTGTCAATATAGGTAAGCCTAATCATAGAACCCATTCAATTTGCAGAACATCGTCCAGCCGCAACGGCGAGTCCCCGCGGGATGACGAAGTAGTTATAGTAGTGCCCTCCGACCGGGACGATACGCCTCCCCGGCTCATCACCGACAGCTCAGGTCCGTACATACTCGCTTTATACATAACCTCTAAATTTAACAACGCTACATATACACCTAACACAAAAGATCACACATCTGACTTATTCACACATACCTACCCGGAATAAATTAACGGCTATATTCATACTTATATCAAATTGTTTAATATTTTGGTTGTAGTGAAAAAGTAATACTATCTATAAGTTTAAGAGAAGATTATAAACTTATTCATAGTTAAGGAATATGCACGAGTAGGTTAATTATGCTAATCACAATAATTCAATAGTAATCTTACATACCTGTTCATCAACATTTACTTGCATCTAAGATTGTGAATACCTGTACTTGTATATATCATATAAGAAGTAGGACAAAAATCTATTTTTTGTAAAAACGTACTTTGATTTGATCACTCATTTTGGTATTACTGACTTTCACTTGTATTTCGATTTTCATTGTATCGAATCCTTGTAATTTTAATTATGCACAAACACTGCACACTTACACCGAACTCTGTAGTGATTAGTACTGAATGCTAATTTAACCAATTGAACATCGTTGCCTTAGGTATAAATATGCGCATATTACAAAATTGCAGCATCTTATGAAGATTATTCATCATCTACCTCTCTCTGACGATCGCCTTGGGAGAGCCCCGTTGTATTCCGCCGTCGCGGGCTGCGTGAGTCCAACATAACCTACCCCTTCCCTTCTCGATGTGTGGAATGTTTATTCTATAGTTTTATAGATCCTATATTTTGTACTCTCCCTTGTCCAATCTACAAATTCTACCTGGAATCTGAATGTGCGTCTTTGTCTCTTAAAAGTGTCGTATTTAGATTAATTTATAGGATCGTGATCGATTTTGTCAATGTTTTTTTGCTAAATATTTATTTTAGTCTTACTTAGAATACCTTCCTCATACAATGTTATTTGGTTCTTTTATAGTTTAGTTTAATCCATAACAAAGATCTAAAAACTCATTCAATATGTGAAATACAAAGTAAAAACAATGTTCCTTATAAGTACCTATACATTTTTTAATCACATACCGATTTCACTGAAACTCAGCATTCATTTACTACAGAATTAAATACTTTAGTACAAAAAAAAGATCACGCGAAGGCTAAGATATACGGTGAATACTTTTTAGTTATTAATATTATTAATAATAAATTTTGTATTTTTATATTGGAACAGACTGACGACACTGACGCCCTCCAAAATGGGTGTAACCTATTCTTAGTATTTGAACCATGGATTTTTTGTTGTTGCAATTTACAATATACATCGTGGTATCAGTTATTTAGATTTATATTTCGCAAATCTTACAAAATATGCAGGTATTACCTTCATATTATTGCCATCGTCGTCGGGTCATTTATTCTGAAACCATTATCATAAACTATGTCGCTTGACTATAATTTGCTTTGATTCGTGCGAACTTTTGCATAAAATATGTTTAAATGAAATACGTTGTAGACACCCATTTTATTTCAATTGCCTTTTTCTATCCACCATTGAACTTTGAAATGCATCAGCATGTTTTGTGATATAGAGTAAGTAGTTATTAACTTTTTAGTTTGAAATGACAAATGGTACTTAGATTTTAACTATCTTTGATGTTAATTTTTTATTATTATTTGATGTTAAAATGAGTTATAAATATGCACTTATAAGTTAAAATTATATTATAATTATGTATGTTACATTTAATATATTGATTACTTGTTCAGGAAGACGAAAGGTAATAAGCTTATAAATTAAAAAAAACTACATAAAAAAACTTGATAAGCATACAATTATCTTTCCTACTGAAATTATAAATGCCGGTGCGTGTCTAGTAGCTGAATAGAATTAAGCAGATGAAATTAATATATACGAAAAGTGTTTTTTTTCATCCAGGAATAATACTAGCAAACCTATTTATTACTTTAGTTTTTTTTTATATAAAATCTTATATTTTTTATATTAAGTTGCGATCTGGGTCTACTGATCCAGATTGCAACATGGTTATAATACAATTTTACGGACGTGAATTCCAAAAAGTACTTAGTACTATATGTTTAGACTTCATTCAAAGTGTATATCAAACTAGATAATTAAATAACGATTATTATTGAAGAAGAAGGATAGGTAGGAACACTAATAAAAAGGGTGGTAAACAAAATAACAATTATATATTACCCACAGAAAAGAGAAAGCAACTTTATATCTCTATGATGATATTACCTATATCATTGGTTGTTCCCGGCGGCGCGAGCGTAAGGGATTATTGCGTACCTACATTAGCAACAATAACAAAAAAAAATACCTGCTAGACAAGTAAAGATAACGTAAATAATAAATAGTAAACTTAATACAAAATCTTGCCCTTACTGCAATTTACAAAATGTAGGTCCAAGTTTTTTAAATTAGGTTTTTTTAGTGTAGCAATTCGTACTCGTGTAATATATGGATGGCAGATACTCTAGGTACCATATTTTACATGTAATTCTAAATTGTTATTAATATGTTCAGTGTTAATAACAGAGCTTCAAATGTAACAACTTGCCGCTCAACAATCACTGTTGTAAAAAAGAACGAAATTTACAAAGAGATTTGTTATTATAAGAGATTTGTAACTGGAATACCACCTGAGATCCTTCGAAACTACAAGTGCCTGTAGATACATTGAAAATTGCAAAGATAAAACGATACGCGAAAGTTCGGAAAACTTACGTAAGTTCAGGCTCTCCGAACTTACGCGCGCGCATTACACTTTAGAAGCACTTTAGTGCCTTTGAAAAGTTTAAATCGTGTATTACGTGGTTTTGTGCATGAAGCCTAGGCCAAGATAAGACGTCCGTGCTGTAAATCTTTTTTTTTTACATAAAAGAAACAATTGGACTCTCGCTACGGAGATTTTATTAGGATATTTCAAATATAGGCAAAAAAATTTAAACAGGCATTAAAAAGATACGCACGTAACGCTTACTAAGAGCTGAATTAACATCTTAATGAAGTACCTTCTATATGTAATCGGTGTTTCAGAAGTATGTGCGAGCTGTTCAGTGGAAGTGGAAACGGAGCCTGACCCCGGCGGATCGCAAGACGGCAGCTTGGGGTCTGGGTCGTGGTGTGAGGGCGAAGGGGGTGATGTTGACGTGGATGTTGATATCGATGCTGAGGAGCGCGGCTACGGCTCCGGTGACTCTCTGGCTGAGGAGGCAGCGCTGCTCGGCCAGGCCGCCGCGCCCGCGCCCCGCATTGTAAGAAACCAGAAGCGTGATGTTGCTGTCGACCTGCACCTCCTTCGACCCGACGTGTGAACCTCACCACTGTACCTTCTCTCCGAACTCTCCAGTGCATGGACACAGTTAGCGGCGTAAGCCCCGCCCAAATATCCCACGTTGGCCTTCTCCGCACAATAATAGAAAAATAATGACACAAAATGCTGTCCGACCACAAATTTCCTGCTGGATAGGTGCTTTGTTTAAGAAAAAAAGCAATCATTAGTTTAGTATATAAGTCTTTTTAGCATAATGGTTGAAGTGTGTCTTAAATCTTGAATAAATCGAATAATATTATACAACGAGCCAGTATTGAAGTATAATAGTACTGTCACTTCCACTCGGTTATGAAAAATTATAAAATTATTTACTTAGCTACGTAAGTAAGTAGTTAATTTTTTAAAAAATCCTACGCTTAACTCGTTTAATTTCAATTAGAGACTTGCTTTAATCAACATCAAACATTTTGATTGTATTGATGCATAGATAGATATATTTTATTGATTAAACCCCAGAAGAGTTATGGTTATTGTTACGTTGTAAATATTATATAAGTATCTACGTAAGTAAAATATTTACTATTGTAGAAATAATTAGAAAAATATATACTTTTTATTCGCATTGAAATCACTTAATTGAAATAAAGCTGCGAATCAACGTAGGCTAGCTAGATTTTCAGACAGATTTACTAGGACGAATCCTATTTACTATTTCCTATATCACTGTTATTCTCTACCATGATTTCAATTCCTTTATAGGGTACGGCCTACCGAGCCTTACCTTATTCAACAATGCATTGCATTAGATTTAGACAGTGAATTGACAAATAAACTGTGATAGATGTTCAGTTTTCCTAATTATTGCACCAAAGGTAACCGTAGTTACCAATTTAATAGGTACATGGTACTTAAGACTCCCTTGGAAGGGACCTAAAATCTTAATAAATTGCTGTTAATTTTAAAAGTGTACCTATGTAATATGTATGTATAATTGTGTACCCAATTCGCTAAGTGGGTCTACCTATTTATCAAGTAGATACTTATTTTATTAGAAAAACCTATTCTCGAACCAATTTTAAAAATTTTGGACATGTTTCTCAATAAAAGCAGGGTAATAATTGCCTGGGATTCAAATAATTAAATAAATAAGATTTTAATATCTATATTGAAATAGAACAATTTGTCTGTCTAGCTGTGAATTATTTTACTAGCGACTCTATAGTATCTATTAAAATCTTAGTAAAACCAATGGCTGCTACTGTTAATAATGTTCCATAATGGATACAGAACTTAATAGTCAGCATTTGTTTTGCTACCGTTCACGGGCACTCTTTGCTAGATCTTATACCTTTAATAGATTACTCAATTATGGACCTTACCTGTTCAATAAAAAAATAAGTACAATGGGACCTACTTTTGCCTAACTGTTAGACCTTAGTGAAATTGTGATACGCTTAAAATAATTATTAATAATTTTACCATTTACCACTTCATTTATGTAGATTACTAATTGACAGTCGCTGTTTTAAAGTTATGTTTACCTGCCTACATGTGCCTGCCCATCAAACAGTAGAGTAGTAAGCTAGGGAGGTAACGGTTATATTTCGAAGGTGTAATTGATTTAATTACACCCGATTTAAACAATGTGCTTTCATCACTAATGCGAGGATATAATTAAAAGTCTTACCAAAGTTCACAACATGTTTCTTAACGTAGATTATCTATCTTTAACTAGTTATTTCTTACCATCAGTCAATTAATGTTTTATAAGTAAAATTTGCATGTTAGTTGTCACAATCGCGTCTAAGTCTTAGTGTGTTGTTGAACTCACATGTTTGGCTTAATTAAAGGAGATTTTTCTCGTGCCGATATACTTAAATGACTTCCGAAAAAGACGAAAAGTCTTCCAAATCTACTCGTATTATTTTTCGTGTCATCTTTTCTGGATCATTCAATCTCGATGATTATTTTTTGTTCATTAAAGAGTACCTCCAAGTTACTATTTTTAAATTTCATCAAGATCATGTCTTAGTTATACTGAATTAACTGAATACAAAGTTGTTATTGCTAACATTTTCCTACAACTTAAATAATTATAGCTAAACAGTGTTAATTTACTTTAAAAATTAGAAGTAAAAGTAATACAATGGGGAATACTTATTTAAAATAAGTTAAATTTTACTCTCATATCTCTTATACTACTACTTACGTCTCTTATTAGGGTGACCTATAAGCCAATTCACAATAATTATCGAAAAAATAAAAAGGTTTTTTACATTTCATTTTATTCGCATATAAAATAAAACGACAAAATATAAACTCTGTAATCTAAACCCTGAAGGTACATATTTTAATTCTCGTTACTACAATACAAAACGTACAAAACTTTATTTGTTTTAAATTTTATTTTTACTATGTAATCCTAAATGATGTTCCTGTAAATTAGTGCCTGAAATTTTAATTCAGCTATGTATTTTCTGCCCGAATTATGTTCCGTTCCGACGTTCCGTCAGTGGTTTTTCCGTATGAATAGGTAGGCATATAAAAATTTACCGCTTGTATTTCACAAATACCAGCGGTAAATTTATCACATACAAATTCGATTATTTTCCGAGCATGAGTGATGAATTGACGAAATATATATATTATACGACTTCAGGACTTAGTAAAAAAATGTTATACCTAGCTAACTAGGTAAATAATATATTGTTTCTTTGTAATCAAAATAGTACCTAGGTAGGTATTATGTATTAACATCAACGTTACATTTTAAATCAGACCAAGCCGCTATAGTGAATTAAGGAACATCTGCCTAATCAGATGAATAAATTAACTCTTGTAGGTACATACATGCCTACCTATCTCTGACTATAAATTGTAAACCTACTTAACAATATACCTATTTTGACAACTGGCAATATATGAATTACAGATTAATTATACATGTACCTCAGTACATTTATTCAATACCAGTACCTTTAAGCTACGTTAATAGTAAGTACCTATAATATTTTTTTCGCTTCGCAGTTTCTCCCTACTGAATGCACGTGTTTTAAAACATACTCCGCAATTATATCAAAAATAGATAATTTTGTTATGAAACAGCTTGATTTAAGGAATACTTAGGTACGAGTACGCATAAATTTATATTTCTGTAGTTACGGCCTAGTTTATACCAACAAATAAGTAGGTGTATACGTAAGACATGTGTCGATTTTCATCTCAGTGTATCCCATAATAGGTAAATTTATCATTTAAAAAGCATTATTATGTATAAAAAGCTGGCTTTTTGGCCAAAAAGTAATTAAGCGTTTAAGTATTAGATTTTCTAAAACATGACAAATTGCTTAAGTACCTATTGCATAAATAAAATAAAGCGAGTGGATAGGTGGAGGCGATGTTTTATTTCAAATGCAACATACCTAAGTAAATAAAGGCTATAGAGCCTTTTTCTTGTAATTTATCTAAATACTTATACTAATCATGCCCACTAAGTTTTGGCTCTTTGAAACTGGATAACTGATATTATCTGCGTCTGCGTAGCACGTACTTAATCCTCAACTATCTTCGCGTAAAAACATGATTCGTTTAGCGTCCTCTTTGACGACATTACCGATATTCTTGCCATACCACGCTAGTCTCTTCAACTTTTCTGTCACTGATGCTTTCTTCAAGTTTTCTCTGTTATAATAATTCCCATAATCGCTGCTCACTACTGCTCCTTCAGGCCTGTCTATTTTATCCATCTTTAATATTTATTTGATTATACACTATATTTACCTATATGTGAGGGTACATAGGTACACCTCTTTCTTGGTATTGTCACTCTGCGCGAATTAATCATCTGCTCGATCTCCTGAAGGACATTTATATTTTGAAGACCAATATCACGGAAATACGCTCTTAACTGGAAATTTCAGAGCACACAGTTGACCCGTTGAGATACAGCACCTATAAGCTTAGCAGTGGATAATGAGGTCTCAACTGTCAACATTGAACTAAAAGGTATTATGAAAGACCCAAATTGCCGAAAAGCATGTATCTTGTGCTAAAAAACTTGAAATTAAAAAGTAAAAAAATGACTATTCTGTGAAGGTACATACTGATTTCCGTACTTATTGTTAGGTCTACTGGATAATTCTGTTTCGGGTTTTTATTTCGCAATATGGTAAATTCAAAGTGCCCTAATATTCTATAAATTCGATTTACCACCAACCAACCACGTCTATAAGGACGGTATTCTGGGGTTACGGGTTCAAGTGGCGCTGGAAGTTATCTATTTCCATTCGATTACATATGTCTACGTATTTATCCATAAATCCAACGTTTCTTTTGTTTTATAACGATTCCTTAAATCACGCTAAAGGTTAAGGTTTATGTCTTCTTACATGTTAACGGCTTGAGGGTTTGAATAAAACAACGAAATGATTATTTAGGTCCTCCATACTTTTCATCATAATCATCAGTACCTACTATATAATATTATAAATGCGAAAGAAACTCTGTCTGTCTGTCTGTCTGTTACGCTTTCACGCCAAAACTACTGGACCGATTTGAATGAAATTTGGTATGGAAATAGTTTGAGACCCGGGAAAAACATAGGATAGTTTTTATCCAACTGCGCAAAAAGAGTTTAATGTTTTTGCGCGATAACATGCGCGCGGGCGGAGCCGCGCCCGGAAAGCTAGTCAGTTTATATCATTGTCCACGCCGGTGAAACCGCGAGGCGCAGCTAGTTGCTAAGAAAATTACAATGAGTTCGATCACCGGGTCGGATCAGATATTGGGATTTTTATGAGAAAGTGATTTTCAGTAACAGTCCGGTGTCTAATTTGGACCAGTAAATGGTAATAAGCTCCCTTTTAAATGAGATCAATATTGCAAAATAAAAATAATTCAAATCCAAAAGTAAAGTTTTTTTTCCTGAACTGAATCCGCATCTACACTGAAATTCGCTTAAACTCAATTCTGCTAAGTATTAAATTTAATCTCTAGTTATGTTATTTTCGTCTTCTTACCGCTATTCTATACCATAGCTCCTCAAATATTCAACCTTACTACCCTTATAATGGTACAATTATAAGGCTAGGGAGATATATCCACCTAATGTGGGGTCATCACAGTAGGTAAATATGTCAGCTATATCAATACAAAAGACAAAGCAAAAACACATATATATATATATATATATAATAGGTTTTCGCTAAAATAACACATACAACAACACAAGAATATAATTGTAAAAAGTGTTGGCTTCGATTTTATGATTGACAACTAACTTTAGGTAGTAGGTAGGTACATCCGCTACCTTCCTGGCCAATCATGACATTAATATTGTATAGAGAACTGTTTTGCACCCAACGTTCAGCAACACCCTACTGACATCAACGTGAATAGTGGTATAATACGAAAAAACCTACACTTCAAATTGGGCGCATTAATTCCCTTTTATTAATTAAATTTTAATTGCCTTTTATTACATCCAATAAAAAGATCCCTATATTCTTTAGGCAGGAATTGTAGCTGCGGGATACTCATCAATAAAATCACGAAAAGTAGGCAAAATATCAATTTCATTATTCATTGTATGCAGAGAGTTGAAATATTAGAGTAGTTATATCCGAACACCACTGCTCTAAAAGCTTACTAGATTTACCTATCTACATACCTACGCACATGTATATGCAGTTTGTAATGACAAGGAAAGAACGTTCAAATATTATGCGTCATATCTGTTGTAAGAAAGAGATAAATAAGCAATTCGTGTAACTGCATAACCGCCACGAGACGTTCCGATCACCATTACACTGCGATCTCTTACACTCTCTCACACCAAACGATACACATATCTCGCTCATCCATTTCATTGAGATTAGTTCCAAAGATAAAACAAAATGACGATATTTTCTATTTCATCAATAAAAGCAATAATTACGCGTGAAATGAAACAGTTTTCTTATCTCTCACAGTGCCTGTATAATTGGTGCAGAGTCTAAAGACACAGGAAGGCATATTTTCCACAGATTATTCCTAAACAACACGATTAGCGGCGATGTATTCACCGGACGCTCGGAAGTGCAAGACTGGTAGTGACTCGGGTAATTACCCTGAATTCGTCTAGTAAATATGACGGGTACACAACTCATCTACAGGTAAAAAAATCTCAGATTGTATGTTCCTACTATAGTCTGTTTTTTACGAATACTGAACATGTCTCTCGCATAAGTATTTCCGATATTGACAGAGTGAGATGGGTCATTGCATTGCCGTCATTGCGGTCAATGTCTTTGTTCTTGTTTTGAAATTGCTAAGGCCCATTCATATTGAATACTTCAAAATTTTCATGTTGAAAATAAGGTAGTTGGACCATGGAAGGCCATGCTCCTTTGAAGGCCAACTATTAAAAAGTCGTAGTTATCGACATGTAAAGACAAATCCCTTTTATTAAATACTAAGCTTCATCAAACTCAAGGCCACAAACGCAGCGGCATGACGACCGCGCCATTATTGTGGCAGTGCGAGCTCACGTTTCGTAGACTTCGGTCGTCGACATTGCAGTTGTTATTCTCGCGCACAGCAAAACGTAAGTTTTTAGTCAATAACCTATTATTATCTCATATTTTTTACTGTAAATTGTTGCATAAGGTTATGTTTATAGTTTTTAAAGAATAAAAACATGGTTTTGACTCGATTTAAGTTAAAATAGCATTTAATGTTTCGCTTAAATGATGGAGCTTATTATGTAGTTTTTGTAAAAGCGGATATATATATTCTGCCGTCACTAGAAGAAAAGGCTTAATTTCCTCATACTTGATTCCGAGATAATTGAAGTTTTGTCCAAAATGAATGCCCGCGCGTTGCTTGATAATTTGTTGTAATAATTTGTTATTTAATATTTCTTAAAAAAAATGTATTTCATGACGCATATGGTTTTATATTCATACCTAGTAGCATTTCTTTCTTATTTCAGTTTTGCCCTTTCATTTATGTACAAAAATCTGGATAAATTACGTAACGTTAAGATGAAAGGCCGTAATTTTCAAAAATGAAATTACGACTTTTCATACTAGAATCCCAAGTTTATGTCATAATTTTGACCTAGTTTGTAAAGCTTTAATTATAGAATTATGACTTTTCTTTCTAGAAAACTGATAACGACTTATGTTTTAAGGCTTTTTTTATATATAAAATAAAAACAAAACCATTATTTCTTGAAAGTTTTAGTAATAAAAGAACTACCCATATAATTACTTTAATTAACATGAGTGTGTATTAATAAAGTTAATTTATGCATGGCGCATGGTGATAGGGCATTTTGCGATTGCCCGACTGGCTAGCTACCACCCTCAAGTAGAAAATCTGCCGCCAAGCGTCTGTGTACCAGCAGCTGTCCTTGAGAGCCAGATATTCTAGGCTAGCCTGAACAACAACTCCGACCATATTATCACTAACCATCAGGTGAGATAGTGCTCAAAGGCTAGACTATCAGCTATAAAAAAAATATTGCTTATCATAATGTTCTCTTACAGTTTGATCTTTAAAATGTACCTACTAAAATGTTTTTCCAAGTACATTAAACTTAGTAATTAGGTATCACATATTGCAAATATAATTTATGTATTCTTAGGAACACTCAATAGTAATAAAACCAAAATAACAAAAACCTGACATATTATTATAAAAATATTATATACATATCTCCAACATACATGTCCCACATGTCAAACAAGGTGTCACAAATTGCAGTTTAATCACAAAATTCGAATTTATACTACGTAATTATAACAAAACAATCTACCCGAAAATCACGTTTAAAATGAATTAAAATATATATATAAAAAACGAAACAAAATACATTCAATGTAACAAGAACCTTTCCTCATAAAAAAATAAAAATCTTTAAGTCATTCATAATGTTAGGTTCCAATTTTTGTACGTGTGCTGTATGTAAAACCTTATTTATGGCGGTTTTTTTCATACATTCCAGTTGTATGTAATATCGGCTGTTGAAGTCGCTTTTATACAATTAAGTCATGATTCCTCGTTGAAAGCATATTTCGCTCATGTCGTATATATACGTAGTTCACACTAAAAGTTGCGCGTAACTTAAAAAAACAACACGTTTTGAACAAAATATTATGTTTATTGCTTTTCAAAATACTCTCCTTTACATTTTATTTTCATGCGATCGATGCGAATACCATTTTTTAAAACAGGGGGACCACAGATCTGAAGGCATGTTTTCTGCGTGCTGATTGCACGCTATCACTGCCTCTTCGGAGTTGGTAAAAGTGAAACCTCTCATCAAATCTATGATTTTGGGGAAAATACAGAAATCACAGGGTGCGGAGTCGGGGCCTGCAAAATCATTAAAATGATAAAAGTGACGGCTTCTGCAAAATCATTAATCTTTTTCTTTTCCTATTGCTTTACTTGTTGGTGGAATTTATCTGCCGACATGAAAGTATGGCCAGTTTCGAAGTGTTTTAATACGATGGAGTTGGTCGACGTTTGATTCGAGTTTAGGAAGTAAATCAGAAACGAAAACAATGCCCACTTTTTATTCTGCGTCGAACAGTTATTGGGTCACGGAGTAATCTGCTTTGATTACTGAGGTGCTTCAGGAAGCTCTAAATGATCTTATGATATCGTCTTTTTTTGCCAGAAATAGCTTAACATATGGCAGTAAAAGTAATTACATTCGATGTTGTTTTATTATAGCCTAGCGGTACAAAACTCTCATTTAATACCACTAGACAAAGGCAAAACAGAACCATATTATATCCTGGGTAACATGATCACTTTTTGTAGGTCAACGGGAAAATAACCTTCATCGGTTGATTGTAAGACCTCCGATCTTTGTCTTACTGTTGTGTTGCTGAAATATATTTTCTGTGATAATTTTCATAGTTCACATAAATGTCACAATTTCTATGGCGCAGGTCTTGTCCATTTATTTAAAACCCTAATTGCTCACATATTTCACATACCTCATATACTATTTTACTCAATGCACTAGCATGAAAAGTCCTAATTGATAAATTACGCCTTTTATTTTATGCGATACCAAAGACGAATTTATGTCGTGCTAGTTTAAGTTGCTAGTGAGTAAAGGCTTAATTTGAAATTAGGCCCTTTCAGTCTGGTAAAATGCAATTGCTAATATGAAAGGACGTAATTTCAAAATTAAGTCTTTTAACACTAGAAAACTCCGAAACTTTGTGAAGTTACGCCCATTATGCTTATGATATCTTTGGATTCAGACGAGTTACAGCTTTATGAGTTAGACTATACGATAGCATTTTCCGCGCTGATTCCGAATATGTATATAAGTCATTTTTGACAAAAGTGGAAGTTAAGCCCTTTCTTCTAGTGACGGCAGTATTGTTACCACTATATCTTTAAGTTTAACTACTGATGTATAATATTGGCCTTGTTTGGAGCCGTGTTCCTTGCAAGGCCATTTGAAAGAGCTTTATAAAACTTAAATTTAATAAATAGTGATTAAAGTTAGGTAAAAAGAAAGTAAATTATATGGTGCGTAATAAAACAAAATATTACTTAATAATTTGTTTCCTTAATTTATCCAGTAAATAAACGAAAAAAAAGTGTTTACTCGTTAGAGTGGCCTTCCATGGTCCACCTACCTTAATACGTTCTTATTTCATGATTTATATTCGTAACATTTTTTCTGTTCGCGTTTATGATAAAAACTATATTGTAATAGTTTACATATATATTATGCAGTAGAACAGATAAATCAAATACCTAATTCTACTACAATTCTTGTGATTACAAGAATTGTAGCAGAATTATTAAAAATTATCGTCATCCTTTTGGTGAACTTTTTGCAGATACCTACGTCAATAATACATTGCTGTAACATATTTTGTATATTATTATGATTGTCGACTCCGTACATTTTTGTTTCTATCTTGGTTATCACATGATTGAGACATGACCACCATTTTATCGATCCACTTTAGCTACTCCTAGTAACAAGAGTTCAGATTTCTAAATATGACTACAGGCACTATCGCGTGCTAAGCGAAAATCATATTGTACAAATTATTGGAGTACAAATTCTAAATCATATTTCGAAATAAGTATAGAAGGGTAGCGATCATACCGAGAGTTAAGTGTTTGAAAAAACACTTCTTTCGATCAGATGAAGTCTATTAGTCTGGTTGATGGCCGCGCATCGTCCGCTATGACGGTTAAGTCGGTTAAAGTAATACAACTGTAGCACAAAATTTAGAGCAAAAATAGACTTAGACTTGGCAGATATGCCAAGTCCCAGGTAGCCGAGGAGGATTAGGCATCCGACGCAATATTGGAGGACGCGGGTTTGATTCCCGCCTTGGGCATAAAATTGTGTACTCCAATAATTTGTAAAATAAAAGAGTTCAGACTTCATAAATTCTATAACTTTAGCCCTTCACTTGAGACCAAACGAGTTCAATTGGGTTGAGCTCACAGTGATATTTCGGCAAACGTATGACGAGACGATTTGTTGACTTAGCAACAAATCTTTTTCAAAACGATCTTTGTTTTGCTTACCCTAATTCAAAAGTTGCAACTATGGTATTGATTCGTTACAAGCAATATTTTGCGACGCGCAGGTAGTCGAAAACTCAACTGAATGACTCAATATGTAACTACAGAGTTCTTGTGGAACGGACTTTATGGTGATTATACGTCGGCCAACAGCAACGCAGTAAAATTTTTGGTACTAGATAGATAGATAGATAGAATAGATAGATAGATAGAAAACTCTTTATTGTTACACCACTTTAGAAATATAAAAGATTACACATTAAATTATAATAACATAGTGTTACAATGGGCGGCCTTATCACTAAAAGTGATCTCTACCAGGCAACCTTAGGATGGAGTTGAACGAATAAAACAATAGAGGCGGGTGTAGTCCAAAAACATAATCAAATTTCATAAAAACATTTTAAAATAAAACGTATTTTAGTGTAATTTCTAAACAAATATATAAAAAATAGCATACATATAGGTTTTTATAATAATTAAACAGATACAATTATAAACATATATATAATATATATATATATATATATAAACATATACATAGCAACATACATAAATAGATAATGATATATACATATACCTATAAATTATATAAAAATATATAATTAGTACATATTATATGTACTAATTATATATTTATATTATATTCAGCCAATTGAGCTTAGAACGAAACTGAGATACGTGATCATATTTGCGTAAACCAAATATGAATCTAATGCAAAAATTTTGAAGACGCTCAAGTTTATCTAGCTGTTCCTCCGTGAGATCTAGATAGCAGGCATCAGCGTAGTCAAGAATAGGAAGTAAAAGAGATTGAGCTAATGCAATTTTAGTGGCTGTTGGAAGAAAGTTGCGCAACCTTTTTAAGGATCCTGCTGCGGCAAATAGCTTGCGACTGGTGATTTGTAGCTGTTGATCCCACCTCATATAGCGCTCCATTGTTATTCCAAGATTCTTTACAGAGCTACTAAAGGGAATAGCACCGAAGAAAACTTGAGGAAGTAATGTCCAGTCTATTGTAGACAGCAATCTTGAGCTACCAATAACTATTGTTTGTGTCTTAATGGGATTTACTTGTAACCCAAAAGAATTGCTCCATTTAGCTATACGATCAAGATCAGCATTAACAATCTGAATGGCTTCAGGTAGTTTATTCACTGGAGCCTTAGAATAAATCTGTAGGTCGTCTGCATATACGTGGTAGGAAGAAGTGAGGTTGTGAGAAATGGAATTAATAAACAAAGCAAACAATAAAGGAGATAAGACGCCACCTTGCGGGACGCCTGCTGACGTGTTACACCACAAAGAGTATTTATCTTCAAGGCGAACACGCTGCCTGCGCCCGTACAGATAACTGTGAAACCAATCAACTACCGTTGGAGAAATGTTAATTGAGCGAAGGAGAGCAAGAAGAATGTCAAAATTAACAGTGTTAAAGGCGTTGCTAAAATCTAATAGAGTTAATACGGTAAGTTGGCCGTTGTCCATTCCAAGACGGATATCATCAGTAATTTTGATGAGAGTAGTTACAGTGCTATGCCCAGGTCGAAAGCCAGATTGAAAAGGGTTTAAGAGATTGTGACTAGATAAGAATTTGATAATTTGGTTGTAGATAAGACGCTCGAAAACTTTTGACAGGAATGGAAGGATAGAAATGGATAGAAATGGAAGTCGATAATCGGAATAAGATTTAGGGTTTGATTTTTTAGCCAAGGGAATAATTTGAGCGTCTTTCCAAATTGAGGGAAATACTCCATCAGAGACAGAGTTATTAAAAATGTGACAGAGAACAGGAAGTATAACATCTAAGATGGGCATAACCATGTTACGACTTATGCCATCAACACCAACAGCATTGGAAGTGATTGAAATTACGCTCTTCTTAACATCACAAGCGGATAGTTGATTAAAAATAAATGGAGAATGATCGGGAGTCGGTAAAGTTGAAAGATAACGTAAGGTATTGTTTTTATCTGAGATGTTAATATCAGATGACGAAGAGAAATGTTGGTTGAGAGAATTGATATTTAAATCATTAGGAATAGACTCTTGTCGTGATTTACCTATGCCCAATGACCTGAGAAATTTCCAAACTTTAGCAGGGTCCTCGTTAGCGACAGACTTGTGAACATGGTGGCGTAAAGCATCCCTACACACCATATTGCAGCGATTGCGAGATTTAACATACACAGCTTTATTTTCATCACTTGGTTGACGCTTGTATTTACTTTTAGTGACTGCTTTTTTATGCATTAACACTTTTATGTCATTGGTTAGCCAAGGAGCTGGAAGGTGTTTTAATTTTATAGCTCGCAGAGGGGCATGCTTATCATACAACTGTGTTAATAAGGAGTTGAAAATAGCAACTTGGTCATTAACAGTCGCTGCATTATATACCGGAGACCAGTCGACTACTTGGGCATCATTAAGAAATGCAACCTGGTCCATGCCACTAAAATTGCGCTGAAGTATGACTTTAGGTTTTGCTTTAGGAGGACGAATTTTATAAGATAGGAATATCAGATCATGATATGAGAAGGCATCGGCGGAACATTGACCGTGCTTCGCAACATGCAGGGTGGATGATACTATTTTTTTTTATTTTTTTTTATGCTTGATTGGTTAGCCTTTGACCACTATCTCACCTGATGGTAAGTGATGATATGGTCGAAGATGTTGTTCAGGCTAACCTAGAATTACTGGCTCTCAAGGACAGCTTTCGGAACACAGTGTTAGGTGCTAGGCGACAGATTTTCTACTTAAGGGTGGTAGCTAGCCAGGCGGGCATTCGCAAAATGCCCTACCACCATGCTATAACGACTGCCAGCCTAAGACAACAATCGAGACCGACGGCTTAACGTGCCCTCCGAAGCACGGAAGCGCTCAGTAGTAATGTCACCAGCGGTCACCCATCCAACTCATGACCGCGGCGGACGTTGCTTAACTTTGCTGATCGATTCAGAATGGTTCAGCAAACTTCACTACGAGCGCTTCATATGATATATAATCAAGTCAAGAAGTGAAGGAGTGTAATTTGGGGAGTGATAAGTAGCATTTAGAGGCAGAATATGCATGTTGCAGGAATTAACGACAGCTTCAAGTGAGCAAGTACGACAATCCCGTTTGAGAAGACAGGTATTGAAATCACCCATGATAATGGTATGGATATATGAAGGGGTAAGATCTTAGGATTTGTTCAAAAGATGAAAAGTAATAATTACAAGAAGAACTGCTATAATAGGCTCCGAGTAAGATTTTATTATGTGAAAGAAGGACTTCCACAAAAAGATGCTCACCGGCATTTGATGTAGGCGGCTGGGATGAGGTGCTGACTACTGAGAAAGGAATATGTGATCTAAGGTAAATAGCCACCCCTCCCCCACGGCTGTCAGTACGATCATTTCGGATAAGGTTAAAGCCGGGCAAGGAGGTACTCGTTTGTTAAAAAAACAGACTATAGATTTATTGTTGTTGATTTATAACAGAATTTGTCGTGTAAACACGTATAACACTTATAGTTTGTACGCCTCTCAATAACCTCATTATTATAATAATTCAATCAGCTGATCTAAAATGTGGCCGCCACCTTGTTATATTTAAAATTTTAAACAAGGGTGGGATGGTGTTAAAATTGTCAGTTGATTTAAGCTGTACTTAGGTAGGTACTCGATAAAGTTATGTAGCGTTTATAAGTAAGAAATTTTGCCAAACAGCGGATAAATAATGCCTTAAATTTAAGTAGCGTTCATAATTAAGACTGTAAGTCTGCAAAAATTTGACTTAGGTACATCAAGGTGGTACACGACAACAAATATTGCCACTGTAGTTCAGCAGCAACATCACCGGCTGAGTTACCACAGGCATCTCAGCCTTTGAAGTCAACTTCGACTACAACTTCACACGCACAGGTGTTGAAAACGTTTCAAACTGCTATAAAAACACAAAATCGGATTGTATTGTGCAGCGTGCTTTACCTTATGCTGTTCAAGATAACATTGGATTCACTCTTATGAAAAGAAGAGCATTCGAGATCGGTAGAACAGGCACCGCACAGCTATTGCTATCATATCATTCATATTACAGACCGTCAAAATCTACGTCTCTAGATTGGACAAGAAGACAAAAGAAGAAGATTTCCTTAGCCACGCCGGAGAGATACTGAATGGCTGGTGTGAGAAGCAAATCTAACTGAATTTGATGCGGTAGAAGCAGACTAGGGTCACGGACTTTAAGGTCCCTGCAGCTCAATGGAAGATGTTAGCTCAATGCATGAGTTGCTTATAAAAACTGTAGGATGTTTTTAACTACATTTACATTAAAATATGAGTCTTTATTCAAAGATTCATATTTTGACATAATGAAGTTTGAGTTTAAACTCGTTTTTGAATTTCAGCCGACCATTCTGAATGATTTCTGAAACGGAATGGTTATAATCGCTATCGATAAAATCGCTTTTGGCGTGAAACGGAAGGTCAGATACAAAAACTACAATAATGGCTACCTTCCGATACACGCCAAAAGCCATTTTAGCGATGTAATCTCCATTCTGATGCAACTAAATCGCGCCAACGAGTCCTTATGTCGTCACTGAGTACGTCATTACATAAGCCATCTTGTGATTGCAACGATCACGCTACCATGTAGTACTTATTACTTCCATGCACGCTACAAACCGAAATTACCGTGAGCGGGGCTGTCAAGCTGACATTTTGTATCTGTGTGATGCATGCCGTACACGAGTGCTTTGACGATGAGCCAAATGGTAGTAACTATTAATTCACATAAGGCCAAGAGCGATGTGCGTGCAATTATGACCGTTCCAAATGAGGATAATTCACTTATAACACGATATTTAGTTTCTAATTTTACAGACATAACAACGCGCTATGATATTCTGAGCATTTTGTATTTTGAATGAAATGAAATGAAATTTATTTGAAATGATATGGTTTTTTTTATGTTTGAAATCCATCCAGAAATTATGAATTTATTAAAGTTATATTATATATTTTATTAGGCGTTCTATAGGGGAGGGATTTGTTCAACAGTGGACGTCTTCCGGTTGATGATGATGATGATGATGTATTTCATTTAAGTTATCTTATATTAAGAGTATTATAAAATTTGAACGGATATATTTTAAGACCTTATATATATTATATTGTCTTCTAGAAATGAAATAATTTGATTTCATTGATGACAAAACTGAAAGTAAATAATTCTACCTAATAATGACTACCTCCCTATCGTATTATTTTTTTGGTATGGGGAAAAAAGCTTTTGTATGTAACACTTTGTTTTTTTTTTTTTTTTAATTATTCCCTTGGCTAAAAAATCAAACCCTAAATCTTATTCCGATTATCGACCCATTTCAATCCTTCCATTCCTGTCAAAAGTGCTCGAGCGTCTTATCTACAACCAAATTAGCAAATTCTTAACTAGTAACAGACTTTTAAACCCTTTTCAATCTGGCTTTCGACCTGGGCATAGCACAGTAACTACTCTCATAATAATTACTGATGATATCCGTCTTGGAATGGACAATGGCGAAGTTCCTGTATTAACTCTTTTAGATTTTAGCAACGCATTCAACACTGTGAATTTTGACATTCTTCTTGCTCTCCTTAGCTCAATTAACATTTCTCCAACGGCAGTTGATTGGTTTCGCAGTTATCTGTACGGGCGCAGGCAGCGTGTTTGCCTTGAAGATGAATACTCTTCCTGGTGTAGCACGACTGCAGGCGTCCCGCAAGGTGGCGTCTTATCTCCTTTATTGTTTGCTTTATTTATTAATTCGATTTCTCACAACCTCACTTCTTCCTACCACCTATATGCAGACGATCTACAGATTTATTCTAAGGCTCCAGTGAATAAACTACCTGAAGCCATTCAGATTGTTAATGCTGATCTTGATCGCATAGCTAAATGGAGCAATTCTTTTGGGTTACAAGTAAATCCCATTAAGACACAAACAATAGTTATTGGTAGCTCAAGATTAATGTCAACAATAGACTGGGTATTACTTCCTCAAGTTTTCTTTGGTGGTATTGCTATTCCCTTTAGTAGCTCTGTTAAGAATCTTGGAATAACAATGGATCGCTATATGAGGTGGGATCAACAGTTACAAATTACCAGTTGCAAGCTATTTGCCGCAGCAGGATCCTTAAAAAGGTTGCGCAACTTTCTTCCAACAGCCACTAAAATTGCATTAGCTCAATCTCTATTACTTCCGATTCTTGACTACGCTGATGCCTGCTATCTCGATCTCACGGAGGAACAGCTAGATAAACTTGAGCGTCTTCAAAATTTTTGTATTAGATTCATATTTGGTTTACGCAAATATGATCACGTCTCTCAGTTTCGTTCTAAGCTCAATTGGCTGACAATACGTTTTCGCCGGAATGCTCATATTCTTAGTCTCCTTTACAATATATTGTTTAATCCTACATCCCCGCGCTATCTCAAGGAACGTTTTGATTTCCTTCACTGTTCTTCATACACTTTAAGGTCATCAGAAAATCTTACACTTGAAATCCATCCTCATACTAGTTCGTTCTATAGCAAATCTTTCACCATTCAGGCTGCTGCTTGTGGAATTCTCTTCCTGTATCTATCAGACAAGCACTGACTCTCAGAATGTTCAAGGATCAAGTTAAAAAGTTTTATTTGTCCAATTAATTTTGCACTACATTTTTGTCAATGTCTAGGCTTTGTATGGGATAATATTATGATATGTATGTATCTTTATATAATTTACTAGCCGACCGCGCGCGGTTTCACCCGCTTTACTCCGCTCCCGTCGCTCATAGCGTGATGCGATATAGCCTATGTTCACCGAGGGTAGTGTAGCTTCCTAACAGTGAAAGAATTTTTTAAATCGGCCCAGTACTTTTTGAGCCTATTCATTACAAACATACAAACATACAAAAATAGGTACAAATCTTTCCTCTTTATAATATTAGTATAGATATAGATATAGATATAGATTTATTTATATATATATACGTATATATGTATATATATCATTATGTATTTATGTATGTTGATATGTGTATATATTTATGTATATATTTATATATGCGTATATATATTATGTATTTATTTATTTTAAAAACTTACATCCTATTTTGATACATTTGTTTAGAAACTATAGTAAAATTCGTTTTATTTTTAAAATATTTTTATGAATTTGTACATTTTTCATTGTTAATTGTTAGACTACACCCGCCCCAACTGTTTTGTTTATTCAACTCCATCCTAACTATCCTAAGGTTGCCTGGTAGATATCACTTTTAGTGATAAGGCCGCCCATTGTAACACTATTATTTAATTATATGTTATGATGTAAACTTTAATATTTTATATGTGGTGTAACAATAAAGAGTTTTCTATCTTCTATCTTTCTACTTTGGCGTGACCGAGGATTTATGTCATCTCTCCTTATTATTTATTATCTCCTTTTTATTTATTTTCATCTTTCGGCACTATTAAAAACAGTTTGTCACAATGTAATATATTTTATCAATAATAACACCATTATCATCACCAATACATAAGAACTTAATAAATGTGAAGTCATTGCACTTACGGCTTATTGAACCGGCGACAACCCATCACTTTCGGTTAATGCGCGATGGTTGACATCACAGCGTTTCACGTCTTTCTCGAGCGTGTTTTTAGATTATTACAGTAAAATCTCTTGGTATCTTGGTAATTTTTGATACGATTAAAAAACAATAATACTTTTTTTATGCCTGATAGGTTAGCATTTGACCATTATCTCACCTGGTGGTAAGTGATGATGTGGTCGAAGATGTTGTTCAGGCTAACCTAGAATTACTGGCTCTCAAGGACAGCTTTCGGAACACACTGTTAGGTGCTAGGCGACAGATTTTCTACTTAAGGGTGGTAGCTAGCCAGGCGGGCATTCGCAAAATGCCCTACCACCATGCTATAACGACTGCCAGCCTAAGACAACAATCGAGACCGACGGCTTCACGTGCCCTCCGAAGCACGGAAGCGCTCAGTAATAATGTCACCAGCGGTCACCCATCCAACTCCTGACCGAGGCGGACGTTGCTTAACTTTGCTGATCGTTTTAGTTGGCTAAGCAAACTTCGCTACGAGCGCTTCAACATGTAATTATTGTATTTTTTTATAGCTAAAACTCTGCATACTTATCGAAAAACGTGAATGATCCTCATTAGCATTTAGCACTCCACCACTGCCCGCGGCGGAGATATATACATATCCAGACACCAATAACCAAGATAGTTACTACATACCTGTAAGATATTGATCCTCCATTCCAGATTATTTCATATATCTTCATTACGTATGTAATTTGAGCATTCACGACAAATAGGCGGAAAGAATACAGCTTGAGTGTATACGGGCGTAACGATACAGAACTTATTGCTAGGACATTAGTAATATCTCATTACATAACTGTCCAAAGCGTGATTTCTGAAACGGAACGGATGAAGGTCGCCATAGATCAGATAGAATACAAGGTCGTTTTAATCGCATCTGGCGTGAATCGGAATTTGCAACTATCGGAAGGCAGGGGGGAATGTTAAGACCTGTGGACTGGTCACTGGACACTGTAATCTTTGGTTAATATTACTATTCTCTATGTCTTTGGTCAATTCAACAATAACAATAAAGCAATTTATTAATTTTTCCGTGGTTTATTGGTTACGGTAATATGCGTAAATACTAGTTCATGTATTTTTATACAGGAATAGCTGCGGATTGCAGTATTATTAAAGTTTACAGAAGACCTCCTACGCCAGAGTTGGACTTTATATGTTTTGTGTTCCAGCCAGACACAGTACTTTGGTAACGCCGGGCTCCATAATCATCTAACATTTTAATAATACTCATTATTAAAAAGTTAGATGATGTTGTGAATCTTCATTAAAGCTAGCCACGAAAAAACACGTTACAGAAAATAATTAAAAATGCCTAGCCAGTTCGACGAAGAACGCGTTTGGGAGGCTTCAAGTCACAATCAGTTTGAAGTAAGTTCGATCTGTTGTAATTTTCGCTGACATAAATATAATTTTTGGTATAGTGCATTAACTCTTTGCATTAAAATGTTGTAGGAAGAAGGAAGTGAAGATGTTATCGAGAACCCTGAAGAAGTGCTACTTGAATGTTTGGAGAAGTTCAAAACACCAGATTACATCATGGAACCAGGAATATTTGGGCAGCTAAAACGTTATTTCCAAGCTGGAGGCAATCCTGAGCAAGTTATAGAACAGCTGTCTATAAATTATAGTGCTGTGGCTCAAATGGCAAACTTACTTGCAGAATGGCTAATACTTGGAGGTAACACTGTCTTTTTAAAAATTATTCAGGTTTTAACAGCAATGACGATACTCCTATTTCTGGATTAATAGATGCAACAATACAATTATTATTAGCTATATATACATGTATGTAACTGTTTAATACAATGAGATAGTACTCCCTCATCATTTGATCTTGCTACAGCACTTCTGATTCTCACACATTGTGTTTGGGCATAGTGAGACAAGACTTGCAAGCATGGTATATAGGATATCACAGAATGCCTCTGGGTATGGATGTTGTAATATACTAATTGTCAATTGATACATCTTATCATTGCCAAATGGGTCTAGAATTGATTCTGGGGCAAAAAAAGCCATCTACATATTAATATTTACAAACTATAAAAACACAATTCTTTTTGTTCATGGTTGTAGTCGAATCATTACCTGATTTTGCACAACATGCCTAAACCACTTGGTAATCTCGTATAATTTTTGAATGTGATGTTTGCTTAGTACACAATACTACTTGTATACTTATTTGAAACATGTTTAATGCGCTAGTCAAAAAGATAATATGTTATCACTAAAACAGAAAAATTATCACATGCCACCTACATTAGTACTGTTTTTATAAAAATAAAACAATATAATTACATTGAAATTAACCTGCACTCAAGTTTGATAAGAGCACCTGTAGCTGGCACTTCTCAAGTGAATGTATGCAAACTAGCCGCATTATTGCTTTTGGCCCCCCTGTGCCCTTGTATCCACTGCGGAGTAACCTTGTTATCATAACTACTTACTTCTTCCAGTAGCTAGTGAATCATAAATATGATCAGACCTGTTGGTCATGTTGTTTTACATAGGACTGCGGTACTGACAGAGGATTCTGATATTATGGAGTTATAGCCAGTTGTTATTTCTGAGCAATCAGTAGATTCTAAATAGAGTTAGAGAATGAGTACCTTTACTTACCACTTGTGTGTTTCTCTTTGTGTTTTTGTATAGTATAGTTCCTAGAGAAATGCTACTGTTGTTTGTTAATTTTGTCAGTGAGTTAAGATCCTACCACTGATGGTTGTACATTAAGCATGATGTTGGTATTTTCTGCTGATTTTCTAAGATATCAGAGATTTATTGCTTTAAATCAGTGTGAGAATGCTGCAACTTTCTACTGTATGTTGTCAGACCAAAGAGAACTTGTAAAATCATTGCCAAAAGTGTTCATTTTTATATGTACAATATGAAGCTTAATTCGTTCTGCGGAAAATAATTTACCGTATATCTACATTTCATACTTAACATAAATTGGTACTGGCACCATGCGTTTTAAACAAATTCCAGTCCAGAAAAAAGTAAACATTATCATCCATGACTAAATATTTTAAATTTTGAAGCGCTCATAGCGAAGTTTGCTTAGCCATTCTGAAACTATCAGCAAAGTTAAGCAACGTTCGCCTCGGTCATGACTTGGATGGGTGACCTCTGGTGACATTACTGCTGAGCGATTCCGTGCTGTGGAGGGCACGTTAAGCCGTCGGTCCCGGTTGTTGTCTTAGCATAGCAGTCGTTATAGCATATATTATAGAAATATATACCTATTATTCCTTGCCAAGTGGTCAATTAAAATTGCATGCTAGGCACTTGCTAGAGTTAACATACAATGCTGTGTCAGGTGAGGTCCCAATGTGTTTTATTATCTGTGGGCATTGTTGTTATTGCAAGACTGTCTATATGACGCGCCGCGCGGATACGTAAAACGCGCCAAGCGCTACGTCGCACGCGAATCTGTAAACATGGATAGTAACATTACTCTATATACCCCCGTGGGTACCTTGGTTCCTAAATACAAAATTATGCAAGCTAACGATTTTAATAGCGTGTAGGCTTCGCTCTGGCATGTTCCATTAAATAAGTTTAAACACATGATGAAAAAAGCAGATTCACTTATGTGTGAAATCTGCAATTCCATTGATGACATCCACCACCTCTTAACCTTCAAGCGGTCGCGCTCGATATATTTTTATTCAAAATCACGTTACTTCTTGTTGCATTCATTTCACATTCCTGTGCCCTTTTATCCAAATTCAAATTCAAATTCAAATCATTTATTACGCAAAACATGGGTAAAATTACAGATGGTTGAAGAATAAATTACAAATGAAGTGCGCCATGCTTTAACCTATTGGTATGCGAAATTATATACTTAACGTTATTATTGGAACATAGAAAGTTATAAAATAATTAGTAATATATTGATACGCAATTCTAAAATATATGGTCACAAATTACTGCGGAGTAACCTTGTTATCTAAAAACAGTTTATATTACTTTGTTGGTTGCCCCCCAGAAGCGAACAGATCGTATTTGTTTTAGTAACCGTTTGGCGTAGGCTTCGAAAACACGCCACGACCCTGTCGTCGAAAATTTTAAGTAATATCATCGAATTAGGTTAGTTTAGTATTTTTTTTTATTCCTGATAGGTTAGCCTTTGACCACTATCTCACCTGATCTTTAGTGATGATGTGGCCGAAGATGTTGTTCAGGCTAACCTAGTCTAGGTTAGCCTGGCTCTCGTACTCTTACTGGCTCTCAAGGACTGCTGCCGGACCATACCGTAAGGTTATTGGCGACATATTTTACTTGAGGGTGGTAGCTAGCCAGGCAGGCATTCTTAAAATTTCCTACCACCATGCCATTACGACTCCCATCCTAAGACAACAACCGGGACCGACGGCTTAACGTGCCCTCCGAAGCACGGAAGCGCTCAGTAGAAATATCACCCGCGGTCACCCATCCAAATCATGTTGATTAGCTTTGCTGATCGGCTCAGAACGGCTAAGTAAACTTCGCTACGAGCGCTTTGAAATTATAAAACTGATTAGTTGACAGCCTAACCAACCGTGCAACTTTTGCGCAAACAAAACGAAAAGATAAAGATAATTAGGGCTTAGCAATATCGTGTTGCAAAATGGCTTTTTAATTAAAAGAAAATTTGAGTTATATTACTTGATTTTATACATTTGTTTATTATCAGAGTTTCGGATTCTTTTACAGATTTATTGTGTCCTAACATAGCAATAATGTGTCTGAATTCAAAAAATAAATATTAATAGATTAATTACATAGAGTTTGCAATTCCTAATACCTATAGGTCTTTTAGGTTACCCGCGACTGCTGCCATCACAAACGACCGCGCGCATTGAAGGTTAATGGAATGTTCTAAACCTATTAGGGTTAAGATGCAAGATAAGGGGCTGAATTTTGTGATATAGGCATATTCCAGAGTAAAACACTCAGGAATATGCCTATCTCAGTCAATATCAGACACAGCTAAATCTCTTTATAGATTATACCTACACTTTATAGTAAATTTGTAAATTTACTAATTGTTGATAAATGTAAGCAACAATAGAGCTGGCATGGTTGCGACCAATGCAGCTAAAAACTCTTCAAAAAGTTTTTAATTAAAACTTTTTAAAATTAACTATATATTTTTTTGTCAGGAGTAAAAGTAACAGAGGTACAGGCTATGGTGGAGAATCACTTGAAAGATATGATACTAAAAACATTTGATCCCAAGAAGGCAGACACCATTTTCACTGAGGAGGGTGAGGTAATATTATAGTTCATAATTTTACTCTGATTTAAATTTAAAATCAATTAACCACTACTATTTTCTCACATGTCACATGTATCTCAAGTGCCATATGTGCCATTTATTATAGTTAATATTGTGAGACTAAGCTGGATCACTGTGAAACCAGTCAGAATTCTTTATTCATTTTTCATAGCTGATAGTATATTCTTTGACCACAATTTCACCTGATTAGTGATGACGTTGTGGAAGTTGGTGAACATGGTAATCCTAAAGTCCAGTTACGTATCTGGCTGGATAGTTGTCGGAATATACCATTAGGTGCTCGGCTATGGATTTTCTACTTAAGGGCGTAGAGAGCTATCCAGGCAGTCATAGCAAAATACCTAAACCATGCAAAGTTATAGGGAACTGCAATATCGTAATATATGGAATTACTAAATTATTATTATTATTTATTATCAGGCAGACAGTTGTATCAACTCATAGTTGCCTGTATCCTGCTACTCTCTACTAGTTCCCTTTGTTACATGTAAGATATTTGTTGAGTCGATTCTTGAATTGATTTACAGTTTGTGCTGAAACTACGTCTTCCGGAAATGTAGTGTCTATGTTAGGGCCAATTCATACCAGCAAAAAACCTAACTGTACCTACTGCTACGATGTGCAGCATCAATATTATTACAAAATAAGTAAAACAATTTCGGCATCTTGGCAAAGTCGAAGTCAACTTTTCTTATCTGAAATATTTTCTTCATTACAATAAATTTGTATTTGCGCTGTTCAACTAAATTATTTGCCTATAATACAAATTATATTAATCTTGTAGACTCCTGCATGGTTGACTGAAATGATTGAGCATCCCACTTGGCGATCATTGATCTACAGATTAGCAGAAGAATACCCTGATTGTCTAATGCTCAACTTTACTATAAAGGTAAGTTATCTATGTAGGTATAAAGTATATAACATATGTAAGTTGGAATTAAAATGAAAGTTCTTATTCTCAATTTTAGAAACAATATAAAATTAATAACCTAGGCATACATTTCATTTGATATAATCCCCACGCTTGGCAGGCGTCTTTGGGACCCCAGTTCATGAGAAGGCGCTGCTGTCCACCTTCTAATATTTTTCCCTTTGTCGCCTCTCACGTCTCCCAAATGACTATATGAGGGGTGAATTCTAGTTCACCACCCCATCCCATGGATATACCGCACACGTTAAAACAAAACTTATTAGCATTTGATAGTTATTATGTTAAGTGAAAAACTGACCACTAACTTATATCCGATAAAATTTAACTTTTAGCTTATATCCGATGCCGGCTTCCAAGGTGAAATAACTAGTATATCTACAGCAGCTCAGCAAATAGAGGTGTTCTCAAGAGTGCTTAAATCAGCTATAGTTGGTTTTCTGCAGAGCTCAGATGACTGGCAGAATAGTGTCAATGAATGTGCTGTAAGTACATTATCCATTTTCTGTGTGTTTACAACATCGTGTTCCTACGCTTATTCTACTTCTGAGGGTTGGTTTCGGTAAAATATGTATTCCGCAAACTAAATGTGCTGATTCTGAATCAACCAGTACTAGATTTTCGCATGGAATTCCATTATCTACGAATAGGAATTCGGATAACTGTATGCATCCAATTCCGAAAAAACTACCGAACTGTGCCTGTAAAATTGAAAGCAGTTGGCCTGTTAAGTAGAAAAGAGCCAAGGATACTTTTTGTCGATTTTATACATTGCTCCTTAGAAATTGCGAGCCTAAGTGATGAATATTACAAATAACAAACTTACGAGAGGATTAATTATAGTCATGTGCGGGATTCGAACCCGCGTCTATAGCCGGGGTATGCTCTGACCGACTTAGCTAACATGACATATGACTCATAACCCTAACTTTTCCTCTCTTTCTTTGACCGGCGTATAGAGATTTCCTCTCGTAAATTAGTAATTTTGTTATGTAATGCGCAGAGCATGCGTTATGGCAAAAAAAAATAATTATAACTACAACATTGAAAACTTACCTGCGTGTTGATTGCGTAGGTAAGCCAAGTTCCAAGTTGTACGTAAATTAACCAATAGTGTCACCCACGCCAATATCTGACATACTTGTTCAAGCATAATGAGACTGCATACTAATTAGTTGTATGGATATTGCAGAAAATGGTGTGCCACGGTGCCCACACATATGTATACAGTCAAGTTATAGTGCACATATTGTCCCAAGAGCCTAGAGGAGGCGCTATTATGAAAAGGCTAAGCCAGGAAATTACTCGATGTGCTCAACAAAGGTATGCTTGCAATATATTGTGATATGAATTTATTAAATTTGCGTATCATATTAAAAAAAAATGTTTGAGCACTCCCTATGACGTTTAAAAGTAAAATTACTTAGAGCACAAAATGTTTATTTCAATCCAACGTCTTGGTGGCCAAGGAATTTAGGCACACGGTGCGTAAAACTAGGTTCGATTCACGCCCGCGATGAATTATTTGTGTTCTAAAAATGTCTTATCGCCGCACTTAGAGACTTCAATTAACTTTTAACTAGTATTTAAACCTCTCTCGGATCCAAATAGAGGTATCCGTGCCCAGTCACAAAAATACATACTAACGACCCGCCCCGGCCTCGCACGGGTGCAATGCTGATCAAATTTTTTGTCATTAGACAATACAAACATGTTTTATCTAGAGGTTACTTTTAAAAGGTTACTCTTGACAACACATTAGAAACCTCTAAATGTATCAGTGTTTCTCTTGTATATTATGCATGTATTATACATATAAACCTTCCCCTTGGCTCACTCTATCTATTAAAGAAAACCGCATCAAAATCTGTTGCGTAGTTTTAAAGATCTAAGTGAAGGCACTTTATTTTATACCATATAGTGAATCCGCGTAGCATGCGTTATTGCAAAAATAAACATATCGAAAATTATAGTATTTGTAACTTCGAAATTATTCTAGGTCAATTTGGGGATCAATTTGTCGAAGGGAAAATTTGGGTTTAAATAGACCTGAACGGGGAGGTCGATTGTTAATGTTAATTGGCGTCTCTGAGTGCTGAAATGAAAAAGAAATATTTGTGTTAGTGGTCATGATGTAACTCCGATCACGTTGGCGCTTACGGCGGGCGAGTCGTGGCGCAACGCTCGCACGGCGCTGGCGGCGATGTTGTCCCGCGGCGCACTCAACCCGGCCGACATCTCCGTGCTGTTCCGTGCCTACACGCAGCCCGACCCGCCGCCTGTGCACTTGCTTCGAATACCGCAGTTCCTAGGTAACCATCAGACAATGTTCTTTCTAATGGGATTGTGACCGAATAAGAATGGCTCCCACCACATATTAAGCGGTAACCTCCACCTATAACAGATGAACTGCGCCCATCACGCTATGAGATAAAACTGTTAAGTCTCATGTGACTGTAATTTCACTGGCACTCCCAGTCCATACTCTTCAAAATGGAACACAATAATAAAATGAATTATTTTTCACTGAAAATAATGGAATTTTTTTACCTAAATCATTTAATATTTGGAAAGTTTTCTCACCCACCAGACTGCTCAGACCTGCAGGGCGATCACGTATCTTCTTCTTGCAACAATAAAACTGTCAGTTTTGACATATTTTGTAAGACAGATAGGTAAAAGACCTTCATGCGCCCAAACGTTACTCGCCGACCGTTTTTTTTCTTTTATACCTG
Organism: Plagodis dolabraria; assembly: GCA_963854805.1. Classification (NCBI taxonomy): domain Eukaryota; kingdom Metazoa; phylum Arthropoda; class Insecta; order Lepidoptera; family Geometridae; genus Plagodis; species Plagodis dolabraria. Next base: position 18,332,947 of record OY978442.1, read on the forward strand.
AGACGATAACGTTAGGCATATACTTTGATCGAATTAAAAATTTCGTATTATCTATTCTACTAAAGAGTTTGTAATAGTATATATATATAGGTTGTACTCCCATGGTCAGTATTTCCTTTTATTTCTTATTATTATTATTCTAAAATCTAAATAAAACAAAGGCAAAATTCTTACCTGTTACGTGTGAGCAGAAATTTTAATGAGATAGACAAGAGAGTTGGCCTTGACTTATTTTGTACAAGCATTGCATCGACTAGGCGGTTGTTGAGCAGAGAGTTCTTCGACTAACTGTTTGAATTTAATTATTAGCATAATGTTTAGACTAAGTTGTATCGTAATGTTCATTTCTTTGGATGTCATTTACAGGATAGCTATCTGGTCAGGTCTTCCTAAGAAATAAATAAATAAATAAAATTTAACTTTATATTACGGGTCTCTAGATTGTGAACGAAATGAGTCACAAAACTATATTTCGTATGGAGTTTATATTGGCATATATTTTATAATACAAGTACATAGTAATTTCTTATTATTATTATTTTTCGTATTCGGAGAGAGAAGAAACTTATTTTTTTCCCGCTTATGACTTAAATTTTGCCTCTCGTAATATTTTAATGTTATCCACAGAGCATGCGTTATAGCAAAACATAAAAATACTAAAAATATCATAGTTTATTACATTTGGTTTTATTTTACAGGATATATCAAGCGTATGAAACGTGTTGCAGTATCCAAAGTGTAGATACCCATTGGCCATTACACACTAAAATTGAAGCGGTGTGGAGGAAGATATATTATGGGCTAATTTGTGTTAGGGGAGGAAGAAGAAATTACTACTTGTATTTTAAAATAAATGTCAATTTACACTTATATTTTGATTGAATTAGATTTAAAAAATAAAATTATATTTTTGACTAATAATAATATGAAATCAAAGGAAATACCGACCATGGGAATACAACCTGTATATATACTACGTTACTACAAACTCTTTAGTAGAATGGATATTACGAAATTTTTATTCGATCAATGTAAGTACGAGGGTGAATCAAAAAGTTCTTAGAAGTGCATATATATGAAACCTTTTTGGATCAAGTTCGATATTCAAATTAAAGAGTGTCTATCACACTATATTTATGCAGACTGTCACTTATTTTTGTCAGTTCGTTCGCATGTAATAAATTTTTTTGTGCAACGAGTTGCTAAAAAGTCAAAATTATGGATAAAAGTGAGTTACGTGCGGTGATAAAATATCTCAGTTTGAAAAAAATGTCTACGAAGGAAATTTTTTTGGACATTCAGCAGACATTAGGGGGTGATGCTGTACCCTATTCTACGGTTGCGTACTGGGTGGCTGAATTTAAAAGAGGTAGATCGAGCTGTAAAGATGACCCGCGTTCTGGGCGGCCTTCAACCTCCGTTACAGAAGAAAATGTCAAAAAGGTTGAGAATCTGGTTTTGGAAGACAGAAGAATGACTATAAAACATATAGCTGAGATCCTAAAGATATCTTTTGGTAGCGTTCAATCCATTTTAATTGATTCACTGGGGTTCAAAAAAGTGTCTGCAAGATGGGTGCCACGAATGTTAACCGACGAAAACAAAAAGCGACGTTTGGAAATTTCCAAGCGTAATCTCGAAATGTTCCAGCGTGATCCGGATAATTTTTGCCGTCGTCTTGTCACCATGGATGAAACGTGGGTCCACCATTTTGATCCTGAAACTAAAAGACAAAGCATGTCTTGGAAACGACCATCCTCTCCATCCATTAAAAAATTTCGAGTTGCTCCTACCGCTGGCAAAGTTATGGCCTCTGTGTTCTGGGATAGTGAAGGAATCCTTTTTATTGATTACATGCCAAAAGGCCAGACGATTACTGGACCCTATTACGCAAATTTAATCCCGAAAGTGCGTGAAGCGATTAAAGAAAAACGTCGTGGAAAACTGTCGTTGGGCGTGTTGTTCCTTCAAGATAACGCTCCTGCTCATCGATCGGAAGTTGCGGTCAACGCAATCCGCTGTGCTGGCTTCAATCTCCTTGACCACCCACCATATTCTCCGGACTTAGCCCCAAGTGATTTTCACTTGTTTCCAAAATTAAAAGAGGAAATTCGTGGAACAAAATTTCACGATAATGACGCGGTTATAGCTGCCGTAGAGGACTTTTTCGAGAGTCAAGAAAATATTTTTTTTTCACAAGGAATAAGGAAGTTAGAAACGCGTTATTCTAAATGCATTGCATTGGAGGGAGATTATGTAGAAAAATAAAATATTATTATTAAAATCTTTGCATTTTTTAATATTGATTCCAAGAATTTTTTGATTCACCCTCGTATATGCCAGCTATCGTCTCAGGTATAAAAGAAAAAAACGGTCGGCGACTAACGTTTGTGCACAACATGGTCTAAGAAAACATATATTATTGTACCATGGTGCACAAGAAGGTCTGTTACCTATCTTACCTGTCTTTTTCAACAAAATCTGTCAAAACTGAAATTTTTGATTGTTCCAATCAGCATTTCATTGCTACAGAAGATACGTGATCGCGCCGCAGGTCCGATCCCGTAATGAGACCACATGGTACATAAAAAACAAGTTCTGCTCCGGTCCCACTAACTTTGTGTTTCGTCTAGGTTAGCCTGAACCACATCTTCGACCGCATCATCACTTATTTTTTCAAGTTCGACCGGATTATATTTAATTTATATTCCCTCTCTGATGCCACTTTTACTAGAATTCATAACTTCCGGATTATGTCCACAAAAGCTAATTTGACTATTAGTGATGATCTAATGGAATCGTACATCTTGCAATATTACAGCATAGATATGACGTGCCTTACTAATTATGTAAAAAAATACATCATAAATATTGCAATCGATGATTGAATGTAATTTGAAAAAAATCACAATAAAAAAACACTTGCATGATGGTAGAGTATTTTATAGACGACCGCCTAACACCACCCTCAAGTAGCAAATCTGTCGCCAAGAATCTAACGGTGTTTTCCGGCAGCTGTTCTACAGAGCCAAATCTTATCCTAGATTAACCACCACAATGTTGACCACCTTCAACCACGTTATCACTTACCATCAGATGAGATAAACGGATTGCCCGTCTGCAGTAAAAATAATAAGAATTAGTCGTTATCTTCCTATACCCTTATTTCACCTTAGAGGTGAGTGTCAGAACAATAAGTTTTTCGCTATCGACTCCTTTCTCTTAGTAGTGAAAATAAGATATTACATAACGCACAAATTATAATTATCCTCTACTTACAGAACTTCTCGTGGATGCCCTATTCAAGCTTGGAAGTAAATTGAACCCGGAACACAAATCCAAGTACATGTATCTACTAGCATACGCTGCCAGTGTGTGCGAGGCCGTCACCCCAGGGAGGCCTGTGAAGGATGAACTCAAAGCCACAGTGCAAGCTATAGAGAAAGTACATGCTGTCTGCTGTAGCTCGGCTAGCTCCAGTGATCTCATTGCAGAATTGCCTACCTTGTATCACTGCATAAGGTAAACAAATGCCATATACTTGGTTGCTACAAGAGTTTTACTTTTTAGGATAGGTACATCATCTAGCAATCTGAGATCTCATCTACAATTATTTTATTATAAATTAAGATTATATTTGTTTATTTGTCTCTGGTCGAGTTACAGATTCATTGTATTGTTTTAATACTTGTAAATTGCCACGATTATTTGTGCCACCGGCCTCGAGGAAGGTGCGCGGGCTCGAATGACGAACGCCAGGCGAGGTCATAGGCCGAGTCGTGATTGTAACTTGCCAGATCGAAACTCAAATTTAGATTTAAGAGCTCCTCTCATCCAATGTGAACACAACTTGCTCTGCACATGCTTGGCTATAACTGTGACTAAAAGGTCTTAAGTAAAATTTATGTTCTAGGACCACGAACACGACCTTTTTCTTTTCTCAACTCGAATTTTCGATGACTTAGATTCTAGATAGAACACGACCTGGGAGAAATTTCAGTCCATTTATTTACAGCCTTTTTCCAGATGGCTGTATCATATTTTGTAAATTAACTTATTAGCTAATTGTTTTTATTTTTTTACATCACTATATGTGTACCCACTTCTTAGCGAAGGCCTCCTCCAACCGCATGCGATAGTTTTTTTTTTGGATAGTCACTTTTAGGTTTTTACTATTGTTTATTGATCTCATATCCCCATCTGTTGCGTCAACTTCGCTTTTGTTAGTTGGCAACTCAGGGGTAGAGAATCCTGTTGTCCATTAAAAAAACCGGCAGCCCTATACTCACCGAAGCGTTTCGTTAGAGATCTTTACATTATAAGTTAATTGCCGGCGAGTCTATTGCCGTCTACCAGGCACAGTTTCATCTTCCAGACTGTTACAGAAAATTTCTTTGTCAGAAAAGCCATTAACTCGTTGATACCACATATTAATTAAATAATGATTGTTGGTGCCATGAATTAAATAGTAAGCTTGATTGCATATAAGTATCCATCTTTTCAGATTCCCTGTTGTCGGAATGGGGGTGTTAGTATGGGTGGAATGTGTAGTAACAGAGCCGTCTTACTTCAAACTGTGCACTGAACATTGTCCGGTGCATTTAGCACTATTAGACGAGGTCGCCTCCTGTCACCAGCTGCTTCATCACAGACTTCTCAGGCTTCTTGTGCAGCTCTTTGAATCACCTCAAGATGAACTCGAGATATTGGTCCAGGTAACTAATATTTTCTATAACAAAATTTCCATAGACTGACTGCCCTATATTTTTAAAATTTTGATTTTATCTATAATTATTTTAATTAATTTTATTTCATAACAAAAACTTACTTGGTTAAGCAAGATGATTAAAAAACTATATGAAAAATTACAAACAAATAACTTAAACATCCATTATGACCTAGTTAATTCTATATAGGTTATCCTGAACAATATCTTCGACCGCATCATCACTTACGCATCATTACTTACCATCAGGTGAGATAATGGTCAAAGGCTAACCTATAAGGCATAAAAAAACTAACTTACTAAAAATTTAACACGGTAAAAAAACTTAGTAAATAAAAAACTGCAGAGTTTGGCAATTAAGTTTTTATTGCTGATAGACAAGCATTTGACCACTATTTGACCTGTTGGTAAGTAATCGAAGTTGTTAAGGCTAACCTAGAATACTGGCTCTCAAGGACAGCAGCCGGAACACACTGTTAAGTGCTTGGCGAGAGATTTTCTACTTGAACCCTCAAGTCAAGTCAAGCTAGCCGGTGGTCCTAAGACATCAATACCCTGGTTGTTCGGTGCAGTTACGTTTACAGTTGACGTGCCCTCCGAAGCACGGAAGCTCTCAGCAATAAAAGCTTTTAGCTGTACTCGATAGAAGGTATTAGCTCGGTTCGTGAGATTTAAACATATTCGGCTAAACGTAGGTTTAGAAACCTTTATATACCTCTTCGAAGATATAAAGCGTGATTATATGGTATTTTATATTGTAATGAGATTGCGACAAGCACGTCCATACGGTCAATGTGAACTTGCCGGCGTTTAAGAGTCTAAGCCGCACATTCCACTATTGAGCTCCCGAAGTGGGCTTGAGTATCAAAGCATAATAGTATGGGTAGGTCGTTTTATGAATACTCTAAAGTAGAAAGTCTGTCGCCAAGCAGTGTGTTTCGGCTACTACTGTGGATTGAGAGCCAGTTTCTATTGTAACATCTTTTTTATACAATAACTAAGACCTACTAACGCCTAACACCTTCAAGCAGAAAATTTGTCACTGAGTGGTGTATTCCGGCTATGCTAACATCTGATAAAGTTTTACTCTTCATCTTTTGCAGTTAGAGTTGAGAAAAATGCTTCTGGATCGTATGGTCAATTTACTTAGCCGTGGCTGCGTAGTACCAGTCCTAAGATATATAAAACAATGTTGGCAACGAGGGGACACCGACATTTCCCTTATAAGATACTTTATTACAGAGGTAAGAAAAACTATATATAGTATGGATGTTTTGAATGGCAAAAACTATGAGCAGAATCCGACTTATGCATCCAGCTATAAAAAATTTATAGGAACTATATCGCGGAGCGACGGAACAAGTACAAGGCCCACCTGATGTTAGGTTTAAAGAACTTTATTTCTCATAAGAATAAATGTTCACTTAGAATGAGATTCACTTAAGTATAATTTAAAAATGAGGTTATATGATAGATTTCTCTAGGATTCATTTCATATATGGCTCGAATTGCACGCATTTGTAAGATAAAGATTGTCTATCTCAGTACCAGATCCCTACAGCAATACACCATTTTAAGATTCTTTGTATGGAACTCCCATACTGCATCGCAGGAATCGAACCTGCATTTTTCGCTCAAATACTCACCAGACCCGATCAGTGAAATGAAGGTGTTTTATTGATTTTGATACACCCTAAGCATATTCACTGCCTTTACTTAGAATATTTTGTTTGTAGGTTTTAGACGCTATTGCACCACCATACACACCTGAATTCGTACAACTTGTGTTGCCAATGGTTGAAAATGAAGAAATAACTGGCACTATGAGGGCAGAAGGAGAAAATGATCCAGTATCGGAGTTTATAGGTATGCAAAATTTCTTTACACTTCCAATAATCCAAGGTTTTATTATACTAATATTTTATTACTGTGATACTCTGATCCCAAGCTAGTGTCTCTTTCTTACGAATTTTATAAACCTATTTGTTATGTGGTTACATAAGGAAAACAATTCAATGCACTACAAAATCTTGACTTAGAAAATAAGTAAACTAACGATGGGTCTCACTGACATCAATCATAGAAATAACAAGATTTTCATGTCTGGCAGAAATAAAACTGAAACTAAAACTTATTTTGACTAGATCGGTTGTTCTGTCGCAACAACATCAACCAATAGATAGTAAAATATTGTATACCTGAGAAGGATTACTATAGCGTCTGAGAAGGGTAAAGCAAGATGCCTTACCCTTCTCAGACGCTATAGTAATGGCAATATTCATGGTATTGCCAACAATATTATTGCATAAAAAAATCACAATAGTATTGAACAATATACCACAATACAATTGTCATGTGTATATAATTCTGGGTGGGGTGTCGAGTTAGAAGGTCACCCCATTTCTACCTATAGGTGTCGTAAGAGGCGACTAAAGGTAAAATACCGGAAGGTGGGCGACAACGCCTTCTGAGGAACTGATATCTTAAACTGCGATCTCCAAGACGCCTGCCAAGCGTGGGCATTATGGCAAACCCTAAATGGGGGAGGCTGTGTTCAGCAGTGGATGGTCCAACTGATACTGAGATGATTGTCAATACAGTAAATATTATGTGTGCAAGCAATATGTACTATTTATTTTCAAAATAATGACAAAACCAGATAAAATATACAATAATACTGATAATACTATATTGATAAAATTGATGTGTGCAGGCAGCCTAATATTTTTATGAAGTAAGACTTGCTTCAATATGTATAGCAATGTCTGTTAATTTATTACCAGTACATAAAATGTTTTTCTCTTCATTTCAGTGCACTGCAAAGCCCATTATGTGGTGGTTTGAAAATAATAAGTAATTTTATATATATATTGTAAAGATATATTTTAAAGACAATAAAATATTATTTACCAATATGACCACTTTGTTATCATTATCAATATCCTCTCGCTGACTTTCTTTCATAGTACCTTTTCAGAGCTTGATCAAACACTTCACCTATAGTTCTCTTTTTCCAAATATCTATCTTTTCTTTAACTTCAATAACAGTTTCTTCAGCAATAATTTTCTTCGTTTCTTTTTCTATTTTAATATCTTTATCTAGGGCTATGGGTTTCTGTGTAATAAGCTCTTGGCCAACTTCTTTTAGTTGCTTTTCGTCACTTTTCTTATCAGGCTCTTCATCTTCAGACTCATCAATAGAAAAATCTGAATCGGCATCAATATTTTCTTCTACTGTTTGGCTTTTCTTCGCCAATTTGATATTATCAAGATTTAATCTGTTAATTTCTTCATCTGAATCTTCAATTTCACCGTCAGATAGGAGAGTTTTGTGTTCTGTTGATTTCCTTTTTCTATAATTTCTTTTTTTCGCTGTATCCGATTTAAAAGTATCCATAGATGCAGCTTTACTTTCAGATATTGTGTCTTCTTCTTTTATTGTGCCCTCAATAGTTTTGCTGACATCAGTAACTTTGTCGGAACCTAGTTTTTGTTCATATAAATGACGGTAAAACCCACCTGTAAAAATAAATAAAAGAACAAATAATTGATTATAAACAATTATCAAATACCAGGTGGAGACAACGGAAGCTATTGAGAGGAGAGCCAAAATACTCATTAACGACAACCAACTAGGCAAGAGACTCTAGAGTCTCGAGCATCGCCGCAAAGTCGCTTGTTTATCGGTTTTTTATCGGATACATTTCGGTAAGTGTGCAACGGAACTTCACAATTTGATTCCTCCATCCCGATTCTATAATCGGACATCCAGGGATACTCAGAAGCGCCAACGCTATATGGTGGAAATTCCATTTACACGAACGAAGCGATCTACTTCTTCGTTCATTATACGAACCGCCAGGGAATGGAATACCCTGCCTCAGTCTGTTTCCGTTTAAGTACAATATGGGGATCTTCAAAACGCGGGAGAATAGGTATCTTCTTGGTAAGCACGCTCCATCATCGATCGCATCATCACTTAAAATCAGATGAGATAGTGGTCAAGTGATATCCAGTTTGGTATAAAAACATAAATAAAAATACTGTTTTTTTTTTTATGCCTGATAAGTTAGCCTTTGACCACTATCTCACCTGATGGTAAGTGATGATGTGGTCGAAGATGTTGTACAGGCTAACCTAGAATTACTGGCTCTCAAGGGCAGCTGCCGGACGGAACACACCGTTAGGTGCTTGGCGACAGATTTTCAACTTGAGGGTGGTAGCTAGCCAGGCGGGCATTCGCAAAGTGCCCTACCACCATGCTGTAACGACTGCCGTCCTAAGACAACAACCAGGACCGACGGCTTAACGTGCCCTCCGAAGCACGGAAGCGCTCAGTAGTAATGTCACCAGCGGTCACCCATCCAACTCCTGACCGCGGCGGACGTTGCTTAACTTTGCTGATCGATTCAGAATGGCCAAGCAAACTTCGCTACGAGCGCTTGAAGATAACTGTTAATAATAAATGGATGTTTGGGCCGGGCCTATGCACTGTAGGTAACAGAGACGACGGCGGCGGCTGTGGTGGCAGAACAGTTCGAAACTTTTCTACTCGGCTAAACAACGAACAGTAAAACCACCGATTTACCTAAAATGGTTCTATGTCGACCTAAACTACTTTTAAGGGTTCCATACCCAAAGAGTAAAAACGTAACACTAAGGGCCTGTTTCAGAATGTTCGAGTAAGGTCCGGTTTTACAACCCAGATCATATATAATAAATAAAACACTATCTTTGCGTTTCACAGTCTTCGGTTGAGCCTATCCATCGGTTAAAGCTTGAAACGCGCTGCAAGTTAACTGTATTTTTTATGATTCAGTTATTTTATGAGTTGCATAGCAATCCGAAACTTTCTTAGGACATTCTGAAACGGGCCCTAAGACCCCACTGTCTGTCTGGCTGACACCAGGCTGTATCTCAAGAACTAGGATAGCTGAAAAGTAGATATTTTCACAGACAATGTATTTCTGTCCTTGAGACCTTTGACCCCATACTTCAGTTCTTCGACAATGCCAAATACGAGTCGAACAAGCGCAAGTGTAACCTACAATAAAAAGTTATATCTATTGTTGTATAGACAATGTACGGAACCGTTGGTACACGAGTCCGACTCGCACTTGGCCGTTTTTATAAAAACCACTAGCAAGTAGTAGACAGTTTACATTATACAATGAATGCAGCTAGCTAATTTACTGAAAATTTCTATATGATATTCACAGTTGTTACACACATACCTAAATCTCTCTGCTTTGTAACATCTCCGATACTCTCCAAATATTCTTCTCGTTTTTCCTTTTCTTCTTCCTCGCGCAATTCTTCTAATTTCTTTTTGTAAGCAGATGTAACAAAAACTTCCTTGTCCTTGAATTCTTCCCCTTCATTTTCTCTTTCTTTCTGAATCTGTGGAAGAGATCATTTTCGTTTTTCATCGTTATATTTTGATTGGATTTGTTACTACTTCAGAAGTAAGTGGTTAGAAGGCTAACAAAATCCAAAGAAAGAGCTTAGGTTTCCAAAGCAATGTTTTTGCCATTCCACTAACAAGACAGTAGTGGCGCATTGCTTTGAGCATGATAACTACGACAACCGCGCTTTACTCCATTCACACACGTACGAACGCTACGCGAAGTCATAAGAATACACATATTATTATACGAGTATATGTATAAACAAAAATTATATTAGTTATTTGTTATACAAGAGTGCAAAGTTGCTTTTTAACCGCGTGTTCAATTTTGATGACCGAGCAAGCGAAGCATTCTAAAATTGAACGAACGCTACGCGAAGTCAAAAGAATACACATATTATAATACGAGTATATGTATAAACAAAAATTATATTAGTTATTTGTTATACAAGAGTGCAAAGTTGCTTTTTAACCGCGTGTTCAATTTTGATGACCGAGCAAAATCTTTGCACTCGAGTGCAAGACGTAACTTTTCATTCCACCTCAGCGAGGAAATGACTAAATGCAAAAAAAAAACGTTTACAATCACAAGATAGGTACACTTTTATTTCAGTTTAGGTATTAATTACTACATTGACAGGTAAGTATTACAGAATAATCTTTAAATTATAACTAAATAATACTAAGGTATAATTAAGAAAATTTTAAAGTAATGTTGCTACAGTTATTTAAATTGAGTGTAATATTTTTGTTTGGTACTGTAATATTGGTGTTAGTCACTTGTGTACTGTTTTTCGGTAAACTATCTGTCATACTTAATAGTTGTACCGATTCATCGGATTCCCTTGGCGTGAATGTTGGAGAGAGGGAGATGGTTAGGTGTTTCATAACGGCTTATTTTTGATGTAGAAGGGCCAGTCCAAGGATCCGATTGAGGCTCTTTCAGTGTAATGGCTCCTACGATGCCTTCACATATTTTAGACTTATTTTGGATGGAATCCTCTATGTATCCCTCTACAACTGCATTGGACTTCCAGCCTCCGTGGCGCTTAAGGGACAGAAGATCAGCTCAGGAATCAGCCAAAAGTGTGGCTGAAGTTCGTCGGAAACAATGACCCGTGTACAGGGCCGGATTTAGAGGTGTGGAGGCCCTGGGGCAACAAGGGAGTGGAGGCCCCTAATCAATTTTTCAAATAGCTTAAATAATATTTTTCTTGCGAGTGTTTCGAATTTATTTATATAATCGCATGGCACAAAGAGATTGAACTGGCAATCACAAATCAAGTCACAAAATAAGTAAATAATCTTTAAATCAAAGCCTCTCATGGAAATGGTACCATCCAATCTTCATTGATCATTGATGGTTTCACTGAAATCCAGCTCCTGCAGTGAATCACTTTCAATGCTTAGTAGGGATAACTTCGATAGGCGGTTTTCTCAGAAATCTTTCGTTTGGCATCGATCCTTCAATATATCGAACAACTATAGTCAGTAGATCGATATGAGTTTCGTCGGGCGTGGAGTCCACTGACACCGAATAATACTTAAGATATCTTTCAAATGCTTTGCGAAAAGTGGTTCATATTCGGCTAGCAATTCCAGATTGTTAATTTCTCGGTGAACCAAATATTTCAACATCACCTCGGAATTTAATAGTGATGATAATTCTGAAGATTTTTCGCCAATACTGGATGTCTTGTGCCTCCTTTTCTTGTATCACTAGCACTTGATCAATTGGCCCTGTACTGTGGCTTTTCCCCGTTGTACTAAACTCATTATCGATTCTAAGTGACTGTTTGACGTCTCGTGCTCGTCTAGGCGATCAAATGTATGCTTCCAGTCACAAAAGCCTTCTCCACATAACGTCATGTTTTTGATGGACATTAATTTACGCGCATAACAATATAATCTACTTTTAGTTGGAGAAAAACAAAGCCAGAATCGGTTCACGCTCTCTCGATTTTTATTCCAGCATGTAAACATATTCTTTGAACATTTCCGCACAATGTTAGAATGATCTCGCGACTGATCTTGCTGAACTGAATTCTGTAAAGGTACTTTATCACAATTTTAAAGATCTTTGGAACCTTTTTCTGCCCAATATGTAATATTTTTTTTCAAAGACCAATATCATTTTTAAAACCATAAAATTTTGTTTCCTCATTATTCTAATCTCAAGTTTTTGAAGAATCTGTGGTGTTGTCTGATACAATTATCTGGATGCCTGGATGATTTTGAATAGTATGCACCAAATCTCCATCTACTTTGGTATCTCCTACTGTTTTTACAGTATCTTACGGAACTTGTTTTTGGTTGATTTACTAAAATAATTGGATAATTTTCATTAATATGTAATTTGTAAGAAATAATAATAAAACTAAGTTAAATTTTTACTCAAATTTGACCCTACAAATCGAAAAATATACTTCAAAATCGCGCCTTAGTCGCTCGAAATTTCAGCAGTTTAATCGACTTTTGACATACTGGTCAGGTAGGCTGCATTCTCGTCAAACCTTATTTTATTTTATTTTTTACTGCATATTCGTCAAGGTCTGGTAAAGACTGCGAACTCGTCAAGCTCTGGTTAATATTGCAAACTCGTCAAGCGATGGTCAATACTACGAACTCGTCAAGCATACATACATACACAGCTTTACTAAGTTGTCTGGAAGAAATTGCACTTGTATAAGACATGTATCTCAAAGTTCATTTTTTTTGCATTTTCCTTGTCATTTTAGTTACAAAGATTTCACTATATTAGATACGCTATAGCTGTGTAAGTTTTTTTAAAAATTAATACAACTCTTGTGGAGGCCCCGGGCAGTTGCCCCGATTGCCCTCCCTTAAATCTGGCCCTGCCCGTGTACAACAGGGGTTCTGGAAGTTCAAGAAATGTTGCTATTTCTCGTGGGATACTGCCAATTTTATTAGTACCCATAGGCTGTCTAACACACTTTCCATTGCGATACTGTAGAAAAAATCGATTGATTGGAGTGTTAGGCGGGCGTAAGAGGGCGGGCTAGATATTTCTCAACAATCGTTACGTATTCCTTGCGAATGACGAAGTTGCGGTCTCTTTTTGTCTTTGTATTAGGTAAATTAATTAATAGTAAGTCATCTAAATGTTTCTCAATGTTTTTGACATTAAGTTGTGTTAGTTCATTAGTTCGACATGCTCCGTTTATTCCAATAATAAGAACAACCTGTAACGTAAAGAGTATTGTAGTAGATAAATGAATAAAATTTATATGAACGCATAATTATGCCTATCAACATCTACTAAGTATACTATTTAATTGGGATTAATATACTTAAAGTAGACACTGAATGTGCAACTGACTTACTTTTGCCGCCAAATATACGGAATCGGGTGCTTCGTTAAAAAACTTTTCAATATCAGATACTGTGGAAACCTTCGATTTTTTTGGTTGATGACCAGATGAGGCTCTTTTTAAAAATGCCACTAATTTAGGATAGGTATCGATATGTATGTTTTTTTTCATCTTTATTGTTGCTTTTAGCATCGAATACATACTCCATAGAGTGCTTGCTTTCTTGTTCTCTGATAATTCTATAAAATATGCCAGCAAAACGTTTTCTGAGAAAGTTTTGGCTCCTTTTGCTAGTCGCCACGTGTTGAACATATCGTACTGTTTTAAATACTTCTCGCGTGATTGTTGAGGGAGAAAGCTCATTTGCGCATTATTAACAGTTTCAGTCAATTCTGTTGGCGTCAAACAAACTTCCTCGTCGCTAGAATCACTCATTTTAGTTTTTTCACTTGTTTTCAAGTTTCTTGTTTTTAATATAAGGTTTAACAATGACGTGAAAAAATGCCGCGTAAGGAACCGCGTACAAAGCAAATTGAAAAAAGAACACCAAGAAGGTTCCGAGTCTAAGTTTTTAACAAATTAAAAAAAGTTGTATGATATATTCGGCACCATAGAGGTAGCAGTAAATAGGTTTAATGTTTTTTTTAATTCACAAACTTAGTGCACACGATGTTCTAAATTCAATTTACTTTATCCTCTCTCTTATTTTAATCTTCAATATCTGAGTGGAAAAGCCGTTTTTATTCTTAAAAATGGCTTTTCCACTCAGATATTGAAGATTAAAAATACTCTTTCCGAGATTGTGGGATGAAAATAATATTTTTGGTATCATTAGGGAACAAGCCTCTGCCTATAACAGATGCAGTTCGTCACAAGTGCACTGCACTGCACCCATCACACTGACACAAAGTGGTATATTTTCTTGTGCCTCTAATTTCACCCGTACCCTTCAAACCCAACACAATAATGTGGCCATAGAAATAGTTTTGATGACAGTACCACCCTGGATATAAATATGTAACTGCATGTATTTTTATTATTTCTGATAGAGAATTGAAAAAACAAACATTGATTAGACTGGTGATGATCCACTTTGGTAAGATGTAATATTCCATTTCTATCAAGTGTACTCTACTACTAGCATATCTTTATCTACACAAGAATCCTAAGCAACATACCTGTCTTTCTACACGGCGCTCATTTTCAATCTTCCTTTTGTTAGCTGATTTCATTAAATTTTCAATGTACCTTGGTTTAACATCAGTTTTGTTCTTCTTTTTTTCTTTTTCTTTAGTACTAACCATCTCATCATATATTTCATCATACTGGTATACTGTAGGATCTTCAATTACAGCTTTTTCTTGTGTTATTTTAGCCTACAACAGAAAAACCATTCTGGTAGCTTTCATTCAGTGTTCACATTCAATGATTGAGTAATTTCTCAAATTACAGTGTCAACTACATTATAATGTACTCCTTTTATGCTAAAGCTGGAATATATATATATATATATACTTTTTCACCTCACAAGCTCGAAAGTTGTTGTTTATCATTCGAAATCGTCGTGAAAAAGTGCTATTTATCCGCATGGAAAAAGTTTTCAAAACAAGAACCTTTATAACTGTTCCATAAAAGTAAATTTTACTTTCAATATAACCAAAGCTCGTAATTTTTGTACACTAATTAATAACTGAATTTTTATGAACACTAACTTCCTATACTTATTTTTAACCAGTAGGTTAAAAATAAGTATAGGACCTACTA
Source organism: Plagodis dolabraria (assembly GCA_963854805.1). Taxonomy (NCBI): domain Eukaryota; kingdom Metazoa; phylum Arthropoda; class Insecta; order Lepidoptera; family Geometridae; genus Plagodis; species Plagodis dolabraria. The sequence continues at coordinate 18,348,176 of OY978442.1, forward strand.
TTTTACTTGTTGCAGCGAAGTGAAAAATTGTGTGCTTGGCAGTTTATTTTGCGTCTTGTTCGTAAATTTGTCATGCAGTCTTGCATGACAAATTTAACTATTTCAGTGAATTGAGTGTAAATTTACAAATTATTGGAGTACAAAATGTTTTGCCCTGGGCGTAAATTGAACCCGCGTCCTTCCGATTTCGCGCCGGATGCCTACACCGCTCGGCTACCGGGGCGTCGGCTATTTCGCCGAAATTTCGTGCTCCAATTGCATTTCTTAAACCGTCATAGGCGACGGTTCGCGGCCGTCAACCAGACTACTAGACTTCATCTAATCGAAAGAAGTGTTATTTCAAACATAACTCTTGGAATGATGTCGCTATCCTTCTATATTTCTAAATATTATGATCACAAGCACTACCGCGTACTAAGCGAAAATCATAAATTTACAAATTATTGGAGTTCAAAATGTTTTGCCCCAGGCGGGAACTGGAGCACGAAATTGGCGAAATAGCCGCCCCTGGAATGTTTACGATATACTATCTAATAAAAAAGGTGAGAAGGCGAGATCGTAAATATGGCTGGAAAGCAATGGACAAGACTAGCACAGGAAAGGGAATACTGGAAGTTGATGGGGGAAGCCTTTGCCAAACGGCAGACACAGAATGATGTTGCTTTTTGATGTCATAATATTTCACTAATATAAATTATACTATAATTGTTACTCTTTATATTTATCATTGTAACTATAGTGTCTGAATAAAGGGCATTATTATTATTTATAAAGTTTATAATAATTGAACCCTATATTGGTGAAATTCACTCTTATTAGATTTTTCATGTTATTATCATACAATAATATGTTTAAATAAAATATGATAATTTTAATTTAGCTTACTAAAATAACTCTTAAAATGTTACCAATTATTGAGTCTTTGAAATATCAAATAGTTCTAACTTTGAAGGACCCATAAATAACACAATTTTTTATTTAATCTGTATACAACGAACAAATGAGAAACAGTAACTGACTGAATAAAACCAATTCTTGCTGAAAGTATGTCAAAACTAATGATTACCAAAACAAAGGCTTGTGTATGATGATACAATCTAGAACTTGAATGCGTCATTTTGCTGAGTAGCATTGATTTTTTTGTTCAAATTCCCAAGTGCATAAATATGTATTGATTAAGTTCGAACTATAAAAAAAATTCTAGGGAACTCATGATAACTTTGAATTATAGAGAGGTTCGAATTATTGCAGATTTGAATGAATGAGAGTCAACTGTATCAGTATTTATAAATTCAATAGGAGGATGTCAAAAGTAAAATTGACTACAAAATTGAACCTGGGTAATCAAATACTCACCTGTCTATTTATATTATCACCTGGACGAAGTGGTGCTAACTTTTTTGGAATTGATTCGTCTGAATCAGAATCATCTCCAAAAACATTCCGTGATGCCTGAAATTTGGGTCCTCGGCTTTCCTTATCTGCCAAAATGAGTCCATATCTTAAAAAAATTACAATACATTACATTTTCATAGCAAATAAAACTGCAATTAAAGGCTCAGGTTATCTTTGATTAATTAAAAAAACATACTTGTAACATACATAAAGTTATAGAAAAATTAATTGCAATTAATTTTTCAATCAATTACTACCATGATTAAAATATTAATTGATTAATGCCCAACACTGCTTTAAACTATATCTTGTCATTTCAAAACTATTCCTGTATCTTTAGCTGCATATTGCAATTAAATTTATTTAAATTGTGTTAATTGCATGATACAATTAAAACATAAGCCTCCCTTTATCCACATCCACACCACCGTCTTCTATTATTACTATATACTTAATTTAAACTTAAATTAAAGATTAATTGAAGGAACAATTTATGAATTGTTAATGGAAAGCCAACAGTTAAAAATTAATTAACTGTTAATTGCAACGTCACAGTTAACAATTTATTAATTGTTATTTTTAACTGTACCTTGCAATTAAATTTAGCCTAACAATGGTATAGAGAGAAGTTGTTAATTAAAATCGAGCTTGACGGCGCCAGAGCCAAGGCGAGCCCTGTTCTTTCATGTTTTGAAAGCTCTATGAGACAGCTATTTACGTACAATACGCTTGAAGTTCGTGGTCGCGCGTGGCTATACAGAGTTAGCATTAGTCAGATCAAGTGTGAAGACTAAGGAGTAACCTCTGTTTTCTCCAAGCAACTATCTAAATTAATTTATTATCTAATGTAATTTAGTGTACTGAACTTTGGTTTAGTACCTACTCAATTTGGCCATGCAACAGCCAGTCCACTTTAAAAATATACAAGGAATTAATAAACATCAAGCATACATACTTTTTATTTGACATTATAATATGCAGGCACAAATTAATTTTCTATTCTTTACGAATGTAAGGCCGATACAAATCGTATGAATTGATCAGATCACGTAGCAATTCTTAGTAATTGCTCAGTGCTAACAATGAGCAAAAAGTTTCATTATTTTTAATTAGCAGCAACTTTCAATTTCTTCAGAACACAACACAACACAGATTAATAATTTAGTAATAATTAGCAAGCTAGGAGGAAGAATATCATAGATAGGTAGCAAGTTACACAACACAAGGCCGCGTTCCAAGCGTCAGAGTGTAGTTGTTTGGTTGCTTTAACTAACTCTAAGATTCCGAACGACTCGGTTGTTTTATAACCTCAAATATCGATTTTTGGCGCGGAAATAGCAAAATATATTGACGTTTTATGATCTTTGAAAAGCAATAACTGCCGTTACCTACAAAAGTCAAAAGAGTGCCTATAATTCTCTCATCAAGAAATGTAAGGGTCATGTCAGTTGAAGATTCAACCATCTAACGACCACTTTTGATAGATAAAAAATTGCGCTTTACTCGAAGGTTGTGAATGACGTTAGAGTGAAAAGTTGCACTCCGAGTGCGCTCTAACCAAGGTTCAAAACGAGCTCCTACGCGAGATTTAACGACCATACCATAGTCCATACGACTGTTGGAGCGCATTATCCACACCCTGCAATTGCACTTTAGAGTCTGTGCGGAAAGAGAACCGTCATAAAAAACCGTAAAATTTAAGGGCGCAACTGTATTTTTTTTAAGTATTTGCTATGTTGACAACACTGTTACGTCAATATAGCGCGACTATGATTCTTGATATTTCTACACTTTGTCAAATAAATTGATACAAAATTATGTCTAAAAAATTATTATTGAAAAAGTTGTAAAAATAATTGCAAATAATGGGTAATAATAATAACCCAGGGTCTACTCTGGGTTAACACAATATAAACTATTTTTTATCCCACGGGGCGCAGCTAGTAAATAAAAGATTTTATTTATATATATTTATTTATTGAGTCACTAATCAGAACCATAGTCAAAGTCTGATTCCAAACATTCAATACCAGACATGACTGATCCATCTTTGGAGCTACCAGAGAGATACAAATTACTAGTATCGTCTTCTGAACTTGATGTACTCGAATCAGTAACATTTATTAAGACCATTTGGTCTTGTTCCCAATATTTTTGTTCAACATGTAATACATGATCACATTCTTTTTGCCAATGTTCTGCAGTAATATTATCGAAACATTCATTTATGATTGATAGTAGTTGTTTTGCTGATACATTCACATTTTTGACGCTACTTTCATTTTACTAAACTCCATATCATTGAATTGCATTTAGGTCGCAATGATACGGCGATAACCTGACAACGGTGTGACCATGTTCTTCAAGTACCCTAAGAATATGTGTGAATGTTTCAATTCGTTCTTTTCAAATATTGGTACAGAACTTGCAAATAAAATTCCTAAACAATATAACGATAAATTAACTGAAGAATTAAGTCATCATCAGGAAGTGAATAGCCCCAAACTGACACAACTAAAACTTGCTACTATAAGTGAAGTAGACAAAATAATAAATAATTTAGACACAAACACGAGTACAGGAACTGACGAAATAAGTACAAAAGTATTAAAATGTCTTAAAGATTTAATCGTCACTAACTTGACCAAATGCATTAATAGGTGTCTAGAGAAGGGTTGTTTTCCAGATTCTTTGAAGTTAGCTAAAGTAAGCCCTATATACAAATCAGGCAGTAAAACAGACCCTGGTAACTATCGGCCAATATCGGTTATGCCTATCATGTCAAAGATTTTTGAAAAGATATTGCACAGTCGGCTCCTTGACTACCTTACGTCTATAAAATTTATTTTTGCAAAAAAATATGGCTTTCGAACAAAATCAAATACACTTGCAGCAAATATAGACCTAGTCACTTCAATAAAGAACAATATTGATCAAAAACAGATTCTTGGTATATTTATTGACCTGAAAAAGGCTTTTGACACCGTTAGTCATGATTTACTTCTACTGAAATTAAAAAAGATAGGATTATCCAACTCTGCTTTTGACATATTTGAATCCTATCTTCAGAATAGGTACCAAATTGTAAAACTCGGAGAATATAAGAGTGAACCTCAATGAGTAACTTGCGGCGTACCACAAGGCTCAATTGTTGGTCCTTTGTTATTTTTGGTTTATATTAATAGCTTACATGAGATCGGTCTAAAGGGGGACATCACACTATATGCTGATGACACGAGTCTATTTTATTCAGGTTATTCGATGAAATGTTTGATAGAAGAAGCCCAACACGATTTAGATCATTTATATATATGGCTACAATCAAATTTACTTAGCATAAATACGGATAAAACAAATTACATTATTTTTAGAGCTAAAAACAAACAACTCGGCACATACAATAATTTAACTATAAACGGTAAGAAAATTAACGAAATACATAATACAAAATATTTAGGGCTAATTCTTGATAGTAAACTAACGTGGAGACCACACATTGACAACATCAGATCTAAACTCGTGTCACTCACAGGCGCACTACGTAGCATAGCTCGTAGCCTACCAAAACCTGCGAAGTACACCATTTATAATGCTATGGTCAAGTCTCGACCTGATTATCTGATAGAAGTATGGGGAACAACAGCTAAAACCAATCTACAAATACTGCAAATAGCACAAAATAAATTAATGAAAACTCTTTTTCAATACAACCATTTAACGCCCTCTATGAGAATTTATAAGAAAACCAAACTCATGAACCTAACACAAACATATAAATATACTACTTGTATTTTAATACGAAAAATACTAACAAAAGATATACATTCACAAATCAAATTTACAAATTAAAACAACATCCAAAAACAAATGACTAGACAAGCAAATAATCTCTGCCTAAGAATACATCGCACCAACTACGGAAAAAGAAATATAATGTATGAAGGCGCAAAAATATACAATAAAATACCAAAAGATATCAAAGAAGTAAGTTCATTATGTACTTTTAAAAAACTTTTAAAAAGCCATGTTTTGAAGGATTTTTCAACGATTGAGAACATATACTATAGTAAATAATTAAGGTTATAATATACCTTAGATAATGTAAAATGTCCTCACTATGTCATAGGCCTTAATAAACACTGAGTCACTGACTCACGACACGACTCAGCGCGAGACACGTCGCGTTGCGTTTTTGATCAAATTTCTATGAGGGTAGATATTATGACTATTCTGTTCTTATTTTGTATACATTTAACGTAAGTAATTAACTGTTTTAAGTAGATATATGATTAAGTAATCAATATTATTTTGTGTACACTGTGCAATCCGGTATTTAAATTTTACTTTGTTTTAAATGTGTTTCTCTGTAAGTGAATATTTTTATTCTTAAGAGAAATAAAATTCTTAAATCACATTTTTGATACGAATGATGCACTTATCAAAATCATCAAGAATAACTTTTTTGGTCTTCCTTTACGTATTTTCCCCGGTGTGCACCATACGCCGTCATTTGTAGAATCTTCTTTTTTTTATTTTAGATACTGTATCTCTACTCAAACCTGAAAAAAATATAGGGTAGTAAAAAAAAATGCATCAACACACTTTACGCCTACTATCAAGAACATTGGTTGAATCAAAACATACAAATATTGTCACATGTTTATAAGAAATCCTTTTAGTTAAATACATTTGTAGATATCAGGAACCGGAGGTTACCTAGGAAGTACATAAGCAATAATATAAAACTGTCTCATACCGGACATTGCTGCCACGCGCTCCGTTACTTTACTGACGTCAACAATGGTGTGTTTTGCCACTTTTTCTCTTTGACAAAACTGTATAATGCCCTTGTGAAACTGCGTAACGATTTTCCCCGGTTAGACATAATTTTATGCAAAATTCACTTAAAACAATATTAAACAAAGCTGTATCCGTCACGTAAGTACCACGAAGTATAGTTTGACATTTTACAGATGGCTGGGCTGGGCTGCCATATAAAAATCAAAATCATATTGTTTTGTAGTTCCATTTTACGCCACGACGGTTCTCTTTTCGCACAGACTCTAATCGGATATAAAAGATAATTTATATTATTTATTTTATATACAAGAATAAACTCGAAGACAATCAACAGAAATTAAACGAGACGCGCGTAATCACCGGACCGAGTGCCGCACCGTGTCGCGGTCGCAGGCCGAACTAGGGTACGTGTGATGTCATAGCAGGAGCGAACGTAATCTCAGAAATTCAAAAAAGGGCTTTAACATCTCGTCGCTATAATCGGAAATACTGCATGCATTGAAGTGTAATAAGTACGCTCCGATTTTAGGTGTATTTTATAGTAATATTTTAACCCTTTTGTGTTCTCCATTGAATTTAATTCAGCTTCTTTCAAAACTTATAAAATGCATTGTCTTTGTTATTTTTTTGGTATTTATTTACTTTACGATTTGCCTTGTTTTAGAAGCTTCTTAGTGCTAACAGCCTTAGAATTTTTATTTAATTGGCAAAAATATTCCAGCAATACCATCGATTCTTCAGTGAATACAGCCCAATAGAAATAAAGGCTGCCAATAGGAGATGATCAAGAGTACAGGCTCATAAGGTTGGCATTTCACGGACTATACGCACAAAAGTGACCCAAGAATTACCAACCTGATAAGTGAAATACATTCATGATGTACACGAGTTATTGGCCAGGTATTATTAGTCCGGGCATTAGAAACTGATATCGCGATTGGGTTGGAAATCTCAATCCAATAATGCTTAATCCGTAATTTTAGTTAATGCGTAATTTAAACTTTTTACCAACTGCTACTAAAGTTGCGCTTGCACAGTCACTCTTGCTCCCTATTTTAGATTATGCAGACGCCTGTTACTTAGACCTCAAGGAGGACCTATTTAATAAACTTGAGCGCCTTCAAAACTTCTCTATACGGTTTATATTTGGCTTGCGCAAATACGACCATGTTTCTGAATTTCGCACTAAGCTCAAGTGGCTACCCATTCGTCATCGCCGGAATACTCATATTCTCTCTCTTCTGTATAACGTTTTATTCAATCCCGCATCCCCCCATTACCTTCAAGAGCGTTTCGAATATTGCAGCACCTCTCATACGCGTGATCTCAGATCATCGGAAAATCTTATGCTGAACATGCCTTCACACAACAGTTCGTTTTATGATCACTCCTTCACTGTTGAAGCCGTTAGACTGTGGAATGCACTGCCTCTTGAAATAAAGCGTGCTCAGTCACTAGCTGTTTTCAAAGAGCGTGTAAAAGCCTTTTATCTAGTATCTCGTTAACTTCCTATAAATACGAGTATATATAATCGTTGTCCCATTGTTAATGTGAGTCCTATACTCGTGAACATCATTCATTATTTATATATGTATACTGAATAATAACAAACAAAATATTATATTGTATGTTATTATGTATGTTTATATAATATTTTATATATATATGTATTTATTTTTAATAATGTGTATATTTAAATGTATATAGTATTATCATATATGTGCATGTATTATATGTATATTATTTGTTTATGTAGGTATATTAGTATTCTAATTCTATTTACTTATTTCTTTAATGTAGGTAATACATAAGTTAATTGACATTGTAAGTACTATATTATATTTTTCACCGCCATCCCTTGGATCTCTTCGATTATGTCTCTCCTTCCAATGGTTGTCTGGAAGAGATCGCTTTCAGTGATAAGACCGCCAATTGTTACAATATTTTAAATTGTGTTTCTGCTTAAACTAATTTTAAGGTGTTTCAATAAAGTGTTTATCTATCTATCTAATCCGTAAAATACCGAATAATTGAAGTACACACGCTTGATATATTTAGTCGTCATTATTGGGTCGGCAGTTATCGAGCTGATCGTTCCGTGACCGGTGATTATACACTCGGAGTGTGTGTTAGCCATGGAAGTAATAAGTACTGAGTACTTATTACTTCCATGGTGTTAGCATAGGTTTGCATAGATAAGAGTAATACACCGGGGCGTAGACAGAGTATCTCCTGGAACGTCCTTTAGAGCTACAGCCAAAATATTAACATGACAGCGACTTTTTTAGGTAATGAAATATTTTCTGCATATTTTGGTAATGGGACTGATTTGAGTTAAAAGCCGTCGCGAGTTTTGTCCATAATTATTATTTAGTAACTGGCTAGGACTCGCGTAATATTTACCAGATATTGCTCCGACCAGTTTCGAACTTATCTGAAGTTCTTCATCTGGGAATCATGATTGTGCACAGCGTCGAAGGCGGGCCTCAGCACGTAACTGGAGTAATATCCGGTAAATATTACGCGAGTCCTAGCCGGTTACTAAATAATAATTATGGGACTGATTACCTAATTATGCTTAATTATATTAATGTTAGCATAGTAATCACTAATCCTTGGCTGAGCTTATACATAATTTATTATTTATTGTAGAATCTGTCACATTTGACAGCTAGATTTGGCTGATTCAAAGGGTAATAAAATTTTGGCCTGACAGAGCATAATTAGCTCTGACAAGTCACCCGGAACAGGTATGAATTAATCTTTTCTGGATCAAATTAAGCTCGATTGGAGTGCTGGTACGGCGTGTTTCTGCGTTTAGAGCAAAATTTATCTTGGCCGAAGGCTTGCAGGAATGCACCCCGTGTGTTCTGTGATCTAAATTCTATGGCATTCTGCCGTTTATTACCTTCTGAAGCGCGTTCCGAACCTCGGTTAGAGCGCACTCGGAGTGCAACTTTTCACTCTAACGTCGTTCACAACGTTCGGGTAGAGCGCAACTTTTTAACCATCAAAAGCGGTCGTTATTTAACGGTAGTTATTGCTTTTCAAACATCATAAAAAGTCTATAAATTTTGCAAAATTCCCCGTCAAAAACGATATTAGATGTTATAAAACAACCGAGTCGTTCGGAACCTTCGAGTAAGTTAAAGCAACCAAACAACTATACTCTGACCCTTGGAACGCGGCTCAGGTAACTTTACGGATTGCAGCGCCAAATCGGTAAAAACTACGCAAAAAGTTACTGTCTCATCTGTAGCTTGCTAAATACTATTAATCTGTGCTACTATTATTAAATTTTATTCTGAATAAAATATAATTGTTTTGAGAATTAAATTTATATAGAAAATGGCTCGCCCTAGGAATGAAGATCCAACCGAAGATGCCAAAAAGATTGTTGATGACGCAAAGAATTTTATTGAAAAAGCTATTTCGAACATAGGAACCACTTCAGCAACCAAACAGCTAATTTTAGGAACTGCGTCAGGATGGTAAGTACAAACTTATTGAACAAAGGATTGATAATAATTGGTTGTTGATTGGTATGAACGATTATGCCCCCTGAATGGTCAACATTATTGCCAATTAGGAATAATAATATTATATCAGGAACGTAAATTATCACTGATATGCACAGCACTACCGAAGATTTTACCGGGTTATTCCTTTGTTTTTATTATTTATCTTATTCAGCACTCCATATAGAATGATCCTTGGCTGTGAAATTGAATAAAAAGTATTTGTGAACACTCCATGACTAGAACCATCATATAATTTTAGCAGCTCAATTGCAGAACACTTATAAATCTGAAGATGTTGGTGATTTATTATCCAGACCTATTGCTGTCCCCAAGCAAAACATTGAAATCTTACTTTACATATGTAGTAAACTGAACTAGGTGTATGGGGAATTCCTGTATAACCTACTTTAGTCTGTCCAGGTGACTGTAATATTGATCTAAGAATGTGTATCCAAATCACTTTTAGGATTTTAAAATTTAAATTATTAAATTTAGCTAGACAGGAAAGTAAGGAGTGAACATTGATAACAATTGAAATTCATGGCATTCCCAAATTTGGTTGTATGTGATTTGGTTGATGTGGGTTTAAATGTAAATTCAAGATTGTCTGTCCCAGTAATGACCTTGGTATGATGGACTCAGCATCTACACTGTAAATAGGTTCATGGAACACAAAAATAATATACCTCTAGTCACTTCACTTGTTCAAAATTTAAAACTACTTATGACTCATCAAACATGAGTAATATCTACTGTGAGATCATCATTTATGTGATCAAATGCCTATCTATACTTGTATTATATTTTCTTGGTGATTCTGATGATCTAATACCTAAATAAAACCACTGCTTTTTATTTATATCATTTGTAGGATCACTGGATTTATTTCTATGAAAATTGGAAAAGTTGCTGCAGTGGGATTAGGAGGTAGTGTAATTCTGTTACATATTGCAAGTCAAAAAGGATATATTGACATAAATTGGGATAAAATTAACAAGAAAGTTGACAAAATCACTGATAAGATTGAGAAGGAAGCTACTGGAAAAGGCCCTAACTGGACTGAAAAAGTAAGTTGAGACAATGCATCATCCTATTTCATGTTAACGACTATAGATTGCTAATCAATTATAATAATTCAATCTATTGTTATTCACATTCATCAATGTTGAGCTGTTAGTAAAGCTGGTATTATAAATTAAACCACTAAGAATAAAAATATAGTATAAAATTACTGTTGATTATGTGATTAATTATATTTATGTGTATGAAGCTGATATCCTGATTAGTAAATATCAACACAATAATATAATGCTAGTTTTATCTGTATTTTTTTTATCTCAGTAATGAAATAAAGTCTATAATGTATAAATCTCCAGTTTTAGAGGGTTTTTCATCAATATTTAGCAAAATGTAATGCATGTTTGGTAAAACTATTTACTTACCTCTTGGAGTATATACTCTTGGAGTGGAGAGGCGACTAGTTCTTTGAACCAGCTACTTATTATACTTTAAAAAATAGCCTTTTTATGGTAGGTTGATCAGAACCCTAAATAAAAATATGGATGCAATACTATCCAAGACTTATTAGTATATTATGACAATCGGTTTATACCTAAGATATGGACATACTCTTTGCAAGATTATATGTTTCAAAGCAGGCCATACCCAACCTCTGTACATTAAAATAATTAAAACCATACATATATTAAACATAATATTTATAGGAACTAAAGTGATATGGTTCATACCAATTTTATTTTTAAATGGTGTGTATTAAACACCAGCCCGTCTCTCTATATAAAGGTTCCAAATTGCAATATGCATATGAAAGAAAAATTTTTGGTTGTTTTGACATACAGTATAAAAACTATATATAATTCCGCAGTAAAAATAATTGTTCTCATTCTGCTTACAAGCTAGATACATGTGACATACAAAATAGACACACAGTGGAGTGTTTGGGTAGGGAACCCTTAAAACAATTATAATATAGTCAAATTAATAGTATGCATGATGCTAGGTTTTGATTCACTGTTATTGGGGATAGTCATCTACATAATTAGCTATTATTATATGACAATGTTAGTCTCTTGCCAACAACAGGCTTTTGTATGTTTGTGATGTTTTATCACTAAGTGTTCTAAACAAAGTATTGTAAGTTCTAAGTAAGTACCTATAGCATAGATTAGCCACATTACCATGGCTCTTTTAGTGCATATAATGTCTATTGGTAGGGTTCTCATTGCTTATGGCACTATTTTTTGACATAAATCTTTATGATGTTTCCAGGCATTATTGTTGAGGCTTCTATCTAGACTTGTAATTATAGACATCAGTGATTGACCTGAATATCACCTAAAATAGGCACTATTAATTGACCTACTTACAATCACTGTAATGTTGACAAGGCTATAATCTTCAAGACACCAAAAATACCATTTTTATTTTGTTTCAGGTCTTATTATTTGTCAAAAACAATTCTTATTATTCAGCAGGCTTTACGGGAGGATTTCTGTTTGGCATTGCATCTTCATAAACTATATACATTATTGTAAAATTCGAGTGAGTTTTTATTTTTAAATAATATGCTAGTACTTTTCTATTAAAAAAACACATTAAATACCAAGAAATCTGACTGAAAAATGTTATTTTATGAAAATTTGTATTTATCTGCTTTTTTTCGAAATTATGCAATCCTTTAGTTGGGTAAGTTTTCAGGATATCAGCTATCTATATGCACGCATATTTTTCAGCATGCATGCTGTTTAGTATAAATATATATTACATTTTTAATCAAGTTTTCAGATCATTAAACTAGACAGAGGTTGTTTAATATTTTTTAATTTAAATTTGTAACTGTACAATAGTTGTGATTGTTAAATATTTATACAAATTGCCATTAAGTGACACTTGAAGGAGATAGAACCTTTATGGCATATTGAACCGCCGCCATCTTGGTTTTTATTCAAAGTTTCCACATACGGTGAAAGTAGTACCTATTTAAGGGTAGAGGACACTTAAAGAAACAAAAATGTGCGAAAATAAATATCATGGTACCCTAAAATGTCATGTTTCCAAAATTTTTATTTCTGTAATTTCATGTGTATACATATGCATTCCATAGTATACGAATATTAGTTTCCAGGTTGATTTTAAGTATTGTAAGTATAACTATTTACAAGGTAGTACAAGCATTTGTACAAAAAACTATTTTTCACATTTATTTAATCAACTTGCATCACATTGCAAAAAAAAAATTGTTCCAAATATACCTACTTCTAGCCCATACCTGGTAACATATAAAAGCAGTTAAAATTATAACAAAACACGTAATATAGATGTTATATACTAATTGTTTATTATTATAGTAAAAAAATGATGGGTTCTAAATATAGGGTACCTAACATGATAACATTTATCGAAATCAAAATGAAATCAGCAGGATATCAATGCACACTTGGTGACATAAAAATAGTCTTCGTGCAGATATAAGTATTTCTTTATAATAAAAATTTTGATCAAGCAAAGAAAACTATAAAGTAGAATGTTCACAAGTAATCACTGCATTTTTAACGATTTTCATTTATTCTCATATGTCAATATTTTCGTCCAAATATTTATGAAACGTAACACATATAGATATATAATTTTAGATACTATAATTTTTATTTTTTAGTTTGTATAAGTGTCATCTTCTACCTTTATAAATACTTTGTAAACTTTGAAAAAAAAATGGTGTTGCATGCTTATGATATATTCACCGGTCTTGATATATTCGTGTTTGATTTAAATATAATTTTCTTAAGACTCAATTTACATTCAGACAACCAATCCAGAGCCTCACTAAGGTTAACTACACAAAATGGTATATTGTTTTTTTAGATGTATTTTTTTAAGTTGAAAATGGCTCATGAGTCTATGATCATGATCAAAGGCTACGTGTAATATTGCAATAAATATTTGAATCGCAATATAACTCATAACCTTACTTACTAGCTATGTTTACTTAATTTATTTACTGCGGTTACAGCTATACTTGTTGTAGTTTTTATGTGACTAATAATTTTGCACCAGCTAGCCTTTGATTACAATCACACTTGACAGTAAGTGATGATGCAGTCAAAAATACTGTTCTGGCTAACCTAGAATTATTGGGTCCCAAGAACAGCTGCCAGATCAGGTGCTTGGCGACATATTTTCTTCTTTAGGGTTGTAGTTAACCAAGTGGGAATGTGCAAGAGATGCACTTTACAACATGCACTCACAGTTTTTATAGTCTATGACTGTAAAATATCTAAAACAGTGTCAATACAGAACCTGAAATTTAGCTCAAATTACTATTATTATTCCTGCAAAAGTAACAGTTGTGGTATTTTATTTTTCAGTTGGAGCGGTTTGTGGACAGAAAATTGGATAAAGCTGAAGAATTGATAAAAAAGAAAGAAGTAAAAGCCAAAAAATGGTATTCGAATTTCACTGGAGATGATCACTACCATGCCACAGAAAGCCACGTTTTTATGGCATCTTTCGTAGCAGGAATGGCTCTGGGGCTTATTTGCGGTAAATAAGCTAACATCGTTATTTCTTCTGTTTTCTCCACTATCAAGGATTTAGAATTCCTAGTATTATTAAGTTGAAAGTAGGTGCATTAATTAATATTGAATTAACTTATTAAATTAACGGGCAAATAAGAGCCTTATTACTTTGTTAAAAATATTATTTAATGTATGTATTTATATGTATATTATTTTATATTCAATATTGGCTTACTTATTATTTAGGAGAAACTTTAGTGTGTACTGTGCACACATACAATTTAAACATTCTTGACGATTATACTAATCTAGTACTATAAATATAACTATTTAGTCTTTCTTAAGTATTCTAGTGTAGTAATCAGTTGTAATAGTGTTTTAAAACTGTCTCAAAGATTGCTGCTGTTTTTTGTGCTGTAATCTTATTATGTTAAATTTAGATTATTAATCCTGCCTTTGTAGATTATATAATTGCTGTTCATAAATCAATAAATATTTAACAAGACTTTTATTGGTAACTTAGTTTATCCGCCTACTTAGCCGTAACACATATATACATAGCTGTGACTTCAGTGTGTGGTATTTTTTTTAAATCCTCATTTCAAATAAAACATGTAGGTGGCGCTCATGAATGATGGAGGTGGAGAGGAGTAGTTATATTTAAGTCGGCCGTGACGTCAATGGTAGAGGCGTGGGGTTCAGCTTAGTCTAATTCTAGGCGCTTGTATGTGAACCACATTTGAAAATATCGTGACTATAATAGTATATTATGATACAAGTGAGCTAAGTTGCTAATTATACACGAGGCTGTGGGTTGCGACCCGAGCCGTAGGCGAGGGCGTTATTCAGCCGAGTGTATAATGAGCAAGTTGCTCACGAGTTTCATACGCAATTTTTCAACACACTTGCGAGAAAAAAAAAAATATTGCACAAATGCGATACAAACAACATACGAAAATTATGAAAAAATAGCGCGCATGTTGCATTTTATCTTGCAAAATTAGTTCTGATCATCTGACAAGGTCGATGTCATTACATTCCACATGTTTTTAAATTATATTTTTAATTATTTACATTACTACGTTTAGTACCAGTGTATTACTTTTCTCTATGGTATAGTGGCTCAAAAATTTCACATATACCGCCGTATATATGCAGATAAAACAACATATAACTATCAACTTTACGTATTGATTCTTTTATTTGATATGTTTGTATTATTTTAGTTATTTTTAGATAATATTAATATTTTAAAAGTGCGCCATATCTCGCCTAGTGACTATTCTATTTGCAGAAAAGCAGGGCCGTATTCAGCTCGGTTGAGGGGGGTTAACTAATATCGAGCTTTTGCTATTCACCGTCAGATAGTTTTAAGAATGCCAGCTTTCCACCCTCCCTAACCCCGCAAACTGGCAACACGTTCGGGTGGGTATTGATACTGACTGTTACTTTTCGTTAGCCAATAGAGTGGTATTTTCAAAGGATGGTGACTCTGTAGGCAAGAACCGTCCAGTGAGAACAAAAGTATCTGCACTGTTGAATAAAGTTAATATAAAAGTTTTTAAACAATGGACTCATTGTCATGATAGCTCTATTGGATTGGAGCATACCCCGGCTAAAGGGGTAGATGGACGCGGGTTCGGATCCCGCTCATTACTTAACTTTTTCTCCTCGTAAATTTGTAATTTTGTAATGTAATCCGCAGAGCATGATTTATTACAAATATAAAATATTTAAATTATTCCTTTTGTCCCCTAACTCTAACCATTGTGACGTTTAGCACAAAAAGAAACTCAAGAGTCCCTCACTTTCTGAACTTGGGAGTATACCCAAGTTTTTGCCGGTTATAGAATAACATTCTACGTGGGGGCTGACAACTCCTACTAGAACCTCATTGTATATAATAAGAATATCGGTTTACCATGAAAATCTAAAAGGAGAATAAAACTATATAAAAAACACGAAAATTAAATACACCATCAATTAAATTAATAAAATATACTTTAACTTTAAATTTCCCAAGAAGCTAAATACATTGACATGAAGCAATGAATTCATGAGCACTTCTGAGCCCCAATTCACTTCTTTTACAGAACTTTGAAAGATGTGCTGCTAATAAGCTTCCAGCTATTTCTATGATCTCTCCTCCAAAGATATAAATTGCCTTGTGATGTTCCACAGCACAGTGTATCACTCAAATTGCAGTAACTGATACGATAAAAAAATTCACCAGGCGAAATATCTTTGTCATTTGGCAGAACATCATTGTCTCCAGTGTCACTATAAACTCTACTAACATTATCAAGAAACAGTGATGGCTCAGTGGCATTGGCTATGGACTGCCATGCAGCAGGTCCATGGTTCGAATCCCGCCGCAGGCTTGAGCTTCACCGCATGGTGGAAGGGCATTTTGCGAATGCCTGCCTGGCTAGCGACCACCCTCAAGTAGAAAATCTGCCGCCAAACACCTAACAGTGTGTTCCAACAGTAGTCCTTGAGAGCCAGTGAAATTACAAGCACATGAGACTTAACGACTATGTCTCAATGTGACGGGCGCAGTGAAATTCGTGACTTGTGACAATATGCATCTGTTATAGGCAGAGGTTAGTCCGCTTAACATCAGGTGGACCTCGAGCTTGTCCTGTCACAATAACATAAAAAAAAAAACGCGAGTTATAATTGCTACATAAAAGTTCCCAGCTAACACAATGCATTGACCATTCCTGGCAGCAATTCTAACATGTGTATCCGTCATCAAGGAACCATCATCTGATGCCACAAACCTTTTTAAACTTACCTAAAGCTCCACCTGATTCCCAGGCTATCAGTAACAAATATTGTTTATCATACTCCTGAAGTTTAAAGTACTTGGTGTATTAGGTACTTCAGTTCAAGCACTCGCATGGTCAATATACAGGGTAACTCCATTGCCTTGTGCAGCATAACAGGAATGGATGTCAGATTGAGCCCCCTCTCGCACTGGGTACGATTTTCCCGTACCATTTTTTATGCCGGTTGGGTGAATATAATATGGCGGCTAAAGGACCGCCCCTACTTTACTAAGAGTTTGTATTGGATGTCATACTTTTATTTCATGCTATATTAAAATATTTACTTAATGCTAACCGACTGAAAACCTGCTTGCGGCCCACGCAGCCCGAAACAGTAAAACTTATTATAAAACTCAACGATAAATTCACCAATTTGACTGATTTCATATACAGTATTATTCATGTAAATACATGCAGATAAATCTGAAATACCGATTGTAGTTTCGACCACATGTATATTAAAATCCTTAAATTTTCTTTCGGTTTATAATTTGCAATTGGGTCCCGCCTGTTACTAAACTTAACGCAGAATTTTCAATCTTGTTTCGGTCTTTTTCATCCACTTCTAAAAAAAGAGGAGGTTGTCAATACGACTCGTATATTTTTTTTTATTTATGACTACAGATTATTCTGATTTTGTTAATACTTTTTTTTAGTAAATGGGCCTTACCTACTTCCAGTACTGAAAAGTATGTGTAGTGTTTGAAGTCAGTTCCATTCTTTAAAAATCATTTTTTCTTTTTTTTTTTACAAAAAGTGGTAAGCTAAGTGTTCATCGTCGACAACAGCCATAATATACCATTAAATCATCTAGGTAAACGAATACATTTTTCAGTTAATAGACTATAACTTATAAAATACTTATAATATAAGATTTTGATGAAATTTATGATTTTTTATTTATGACTACAGATTAGTCTGCTTTTTTTTAATACTTTTTTTAGTAATTGGGCCTTACCTACATCCAATACTGAAAAGTATGTGTAGTGTTTGAAGTCAGTTCCATTCTTTAAAAAACATTTTTTCTCATTTTTTTTTTGACAAAAAGTGCTAAGCTAAGTGTTCATCGTCGACAACAGCCATAATATACCATTAAATCATCTAGGTAAACGAATACATTTTTCAGTTAATAGACTATAACTTATAAAATACTTATAATATAAGATTTTGATGAAATTTATTATTTTTTATTTATGACTACAGATTAGTCTGATTTTGTTAATACTTTTTTTAGTAATTGGGCCTTACCTACTTCCAATACTGAAAAGTATGTGTAGTGTTTGAAGTCAGTTCCATTCTTTAAAAAACATTTTTTCTTTTTTTTTTGACAAAAACAGCTAAGCTAGTGTTCATCGTCGACAACAGCCATAATATACCATTAAATCATCTAGGTAAACGAATACATTTTTTCAGTTAATAGACTATAACTTATAAAATACTTATAATATAAGATTTTGATGAAATTTATATGGGGACCACCTCGGAGGTATGACCTTTGCAATAAAAAAGAATTATCAAAATAATACAACTCTATAAAAGGTTATGCGTGGTCATACATAAAAATATATGTCGAATTGAGAACCTCCCCCTTTTTTGGAAGTCATTTAAAAATAGCAAATTATACACCGAAAGAAAATTAATGGGTACTGTTTGCAACTAAACTTAATGCGGGATTGTCAATCTTGTTTCGTTCTTTTTAGTGCTGACGAGTTTTTTTTTTACATCAGTTTCATTCGGTGGAAGTAACCCCATTGACACGGAGAATCAAGACTCAAACTCAGTTTATTCCAAATATGTTAACAAATACTTGTGAATTAATATAGTGTTTTCATGTAATGTTCATAAAATTTTTGTCGTGATAAACTTTCTAAATACAAAACGTATTTTTTTAAATAGTCTCTTTTCATAACTCGAACAGCAGTATTGTATTCGGCCCTTTCGATTCTAGTTATTTCTTTCCATGATATATCTCCTGGTTTCCTTATTGCTTCATATAAATCCTTGCCCAACCTGAAAAGGTAGAAAAATATTTAAAGTATATATCTATTCAGTCTGTACTAAATAGGTAGGTATCTCATTCTGCGACGTTCAAGTCGGATTTATAATTTCGTTGTATGTATATATTTATCCTACCAAACATAATTTTTCTCATTTCCTGTTTTTGTCTCTGCTTTCACAAAAATGCTTTCGTATGTCCGATTGTTCTCCTCTACAGGTCGCATTTCTCAACCGATTTTCGTGAAATAGGGTTTGATAATTCCTAATGGTTTAGTTGACCCATACTACAGAAAACGTAAACCAATAACCGATATTTATGGCTATAAATACTGTGCCCATTACCAAACAATATGTACCCAATCTCATATAGTTTCTATTCGCTACTTTTACTCCTTAAAATTAACTTTTTCTAGGCTCGGCCTACATATAATAAAGTAACAGATATTCCAAATCAGTATTCAGTGCCTATTCAAGTGTTAAGGACGATAAATCATCGCAATAAATTACCTCGTATACCATAATGTTGTCTTAGCTTTTCGCGATTATTATACCTAGTAATTTAACAACTTTAACGGTTTAAATCGCGTATTAATTAGTCGTGACGCGACGAACACTTTGCAGTGATCGTGGTCGCGGGGAGACACCTCGTATACGGTTAAATGCCAGCTTATTTAATAGTTTAAGTTCCACCTTTACAAAGGCTTTTTTGAAGACCGTATGCACTGCATTAATTTGTACAAGGTTACCCACTTTTTCAAAAAGGTAAATAGTAATCACTAACTTTAACTCGATTAACACCTAGGTTCGAGCAAAGGGGTATGCTGAAAACCAGCCCTGCGTGAACCATCCGGCTTACGCAGTACAGTGCTGAGCCTACCTCTCTTGCCAGTTAAATTAGATAGTTGTATTCCATGTTTTATTTATTTCCTGTTAAATTGTATTTTACTGGCAATAAATGTTATTCTATTCTAATTGTGAGTGAATTAGATATGCGTTTAACAAGGCCATGATGTTCTTTGATGATGGCATTTTGTAAAATTGGATAAATCTGATTGTGAACTAATCTTTCAAAAAGCTATGACAGGGTGCACAAAATATATATAGGGCAGTTACTGCACTGCATCATGCTTAGTTCCGCTCCTGTGCACTGGGGTGATGTAAGCTCGCTTCCGTATCTCAGGGTAGACTCCCTCCTCCAGACACTTATTATAAATTATGCTTATTATTTTACTTATGTTACAGTTTTAATTAAAAATAAGGGGGGTAGTCCATCTGGTCCAGGGCATTTTAAAGTGTTTAAAAGTTTTATTTGTTTAGTATAAATGTCATGTTCACTTATATGTATGTTTGATATTAAAATATCTCTATCTGACCTTGGGGGTGGGTGCCATTGTGAAAATGTAGGTGAAGCTGGCTCAATCACAGATAAAATTAACTCCGAGAAAAAAATACAAATAGTTTCAGGGTCGTTAGATTTAATATTATGATATTGCATGGTAAAGGGAATTTGATGTTTTGTTTTGCTAGATATATATGTCCAGAAGTTTCATGGTGCGACTTCTACGAGGATCTAGGATCTAAGTTAAAACTGTAACTTAACTTGTAGAAGTCGTACCATGAAAATGTCAACTCGAGTGTTTTGAATCAGCATTATACCGACTTCCACAAGTTATTTCACACTTTTCGGTGTTTGAAGTCGGTTCCATTTTTCTATATATTTATTTTAAATACAAGATTTAACTTTTGAAAAAAAATTATGTAAAATTAGATCTAGGTTTTTTTATTGTTAATAATCTGATTCCATTCTAAATTCGAAGAGTAACTTACATAACAGTGGGCGGTGTTGGTTCGCTCAGTCGAATTTCAACATTGCTCGCGTTGTCAGTATCGGCATTACTTTGTGTGTCATGTGTCTCAATCAAGGCTGTGTTATTCCTGTAAATGAAATGAAAATATATTTATAGTCTAGTCAACAAGTTCAAAAACGTAAAAAATAGAAATAAAGGTCCTAAAAATATGAGCGATAGCTCATTGGATTCGGAATCACCTCTAGAAAAATGTTTTTGAAGGATTTTGGTGCAGGTAAAAAATTGCAATTGTTATTAACAAAATAAGACGAAAAAAAATAATTATATTTTGTATTTCGTTAATAACTCAAAAAATATTAATATTTAAGGAATTTAGAAAAAAGCTCCTTAAAGAGGAGGAAATTCCCGATAAAAAACTCCGTACTCCCGAAACTCTATCTCTATTATTTATAATTTTAATTTGACGTTGAAAATAGGGCTCCGCGCGGCTGTTACGGCATGCGCGCGCTAGGTACCGCTAAACTGAGTTCATCAGATAATTTTATTTTTATAACATAAAAAGTCATTTTAAAAATTTGAAAAAAATCTAGTATCTTCTTAACACTTAAAAGAATCAAGCCGTTGGAAAAAATGTTTAATCACCATTTTTCAAAAAGTTATTCAATTGTTAACTAACATATTTTTTCCTAATCTCCGTTATCATAAATAATGGGATAAAAGTTATAAATAATTGGCCTATAAATTTGAAACTTCGTGGAGCCCTTTTGATATATATACTTTATAAGATCCTGCGATTAATGTTCATAAAATTTTATTAATTTGTTAATTATGATTTTTTATAACTATTTCAAAATTAAATATCTAAAAAATGTTGATAAAATTTGTTTTTTCAATTATTTTTTAGTTATGCCTGTTTTCACATTGAACAATGGCAGTAATTTACATAGGTTATGAATTTTTTACGTTATTTGTTTATAAAATTGTTTTAAACAAATAGAAAAATTCAATATTTTTGAAAAAAATTTTTTTGCTATTTTGTTGTTAAGAGAAAATATGATTAAAAAAAAATTTTTTCTTAATTTTAATTTTTAATTGTTTAAAATCGTTTTTTTTATATTGTGATTATTTAAATAATTAGTTAAGAAATTATTTTACTTTTCAAAATCATAATATTAATGTGAATGCTATATCATATATGTGATTATTGTCCCATTGCCAATGTGTAGGAAAACTTTTAATTAAAATTGATGAAAAACCGCTAATCAATTGCCGTTTGGCCTACATATACTTTAAGTCAAAACAATCATTTGACCCACAGTTATTAATATTTATGCCATCCCGATGGATGAACCACCTGGTGTTAAGCGGTAACTTTGCCTATAAAACATGCAGTTTGTCACAAGTGGAAACCTTCACTACTCCCACCACCTTGACACAAAAAGTTAAGTCTTATATGCCTGTATTTTCACCGGCACCCATATTCTTCAAACCGGAGCACAGTAATCCGAACATTACTGCTTGGCGGTAGATACAGGTATGGTACATAATAATATTTTCCACAACAGGTAGGTAAGTTATGATCACCTTTTTTTTATATGTTAAAATATGTAGCATTCTAAAAATATACCACATTCAGCTGGAATGTGGTATATTTTTAGAATACGCTCAGAAAGCCATATTCAGAATTAAGTAATCACAATTCAGAAAGCTTTAAAAGGACATACACATCTTTCATTTTGTTCCCAACGCTATAAGTTACAGAGCCTAAAATACATATTCCACCTAGCCATTAAAAATCTAAAAATATTGACTTGTTTCCTGATTGCACCTGTAAGTGAGGTTCTTCGCGTTACCTCTTGGCTATCGCAGAAGGCGAGTGATACTTCTGTGTGTCGTACGTAATCTGTGGGTAACATAAGCCGGGGAGGTGATCTGTGCTGGGACTACTAATTTGCTGCTATATTTTAGTCCTTAAAGTAGATAAGAAATTAAGTAATACATTATAGTCCAGTATCATTTTAATCGCTCGTGATTTTATTTTCATATAATCGCTCCTGCTTTATGAGGGCGAACTAGGACGATCTTAAATCTTATTTCTTTGCATAATACGATAACCTACATCCTCTACACATTCTATTTTATGAGTGAGAACTTACTCAATTGTTGATGGTGTTGTTTCGTTCAGCTGAATTATGACAGTACTTGCGTCATCACTGTCGACATGGTTTTGTGTCTGATGCGAGTCGTCCAACTCTGTTGTGTTGCTGTAAATTATTTTCTTTATCAGTTCCATAAAAAAACTTGTAGCAAGCTTGTTATACCCTATTTTAGAAATTTTGCTGCACAATGTTTTATGCCCCGGGCAGGATCTTCACATAAAACGATTAAACCTACATCCTCTACACGATCTATTTTTTAAGTTGGAACTTACTCAATTGTTGTTGGTTTTGTTTCTCTCAGCTGAATTATAACAGTACTTGCGTCATCACTATCGACATGGCTTTGTGTCTGATGTGGGTCTTCCAACTCTGTTGTGTTGCTGTGAATCATTTCGTTAATCAGTTTCATCAAAAAACTTGTAGCAACCTTGCTATATCATGCTTTAGTAAGAGGCTACTTAGGGTGAGGGAACAAAGAAATGGTCTCGGTATAACCTTCCTAACAAGCTTACCTACAGGTAGATAGAGTATAGATACAATTGGATGCGTACTTCCACGCACCACATCCAGTAGACGTTGAAGCAGTATTGGCCCAGTGGCAATGGCTATTGAGTGCCGTGGTTTAAATGCCGCTGCCACAGCCCACGGAAGAAAATTTGTCGCCAAACAACTGACGGTGTGTTCCCGCCGCTGTCCTTGAGAACCAGTTTCCATTCTATCACAAGTCTGATAACAACCATAAAATAATCTTCCACTCGTCATAAAACACCTTTTGTAGCTTTTCTAATAAAGGTGCGTAGGTGCCAGACTCAAGCACTAGCAAGAATTTTTTGAATGGCCTTGTAGGGATTCTTTTACAATCCTAGTAATATGGTCATGAAAAGTAAGCCCTTGATCAAAGTGACCTAAGACCAACAGGCAGAACTAAGGTTTATAAGGTTGTTGTTTATATAGGTAGGTTTTAGGTATCCCTTTGGTTTTAGGTGTAGGCTATGTATTTTATAGACCATAGGAAGGTAGTTATTTGATAAAAGGCACGTTAGCATTATTTTACTAAATAGGTTTTTTATTCTATCATGCTCGAACAAGCAAGAGGTCCAAGCGAAAAGAAGAAGCGAACAAGTGGCGAACTCTCTGCGTCCGTCACACTGAGACCATAAAGTTGATAAGTCTTATATCACCGGCACCCATACCATACAAACCGGACCACAGTAATGTAAACTTTACAGCTTGGGGTAGAAATAGGTATGGTTTACCGAAACGATTCCTCTTTTGAATTTGTTTTGCTTGTTTCCGAGTCTCAAGTCCAGAAAACAATACGTTTTGGCAAAAGATGGCTAAACCCAGAATATGCTAGGTAGATAAACCAAATGGTTGCAGGGTGTGGTGTAGTGACTTTTATAATACTATATTATTTCCAAGCAGACGAAGTCGCGGCGGGTAACAGCTCGTATAGATATACATTACAGATACTCATATAAAAATAAAAACGACCGTTTTTCATTTCAGATACTTACTGAGGTTTGTTTTCAATGAAGTGAAAGCTCGAATCACATTCCATTGGCTGGTGCAAAGCAGTTTCTGTAACATCCTCGGTAGACACTGCTGTTGCGTTACTAGTGGCAACCTCACCTTCCCTATCAACACTTTGTTGCTCATCCAAACCTTTTTTATTTTTAGGAGTTTTCTCTTTAAGATATATCTTAGTCTGGGATAAACTATGGGCATTATTAAGCACATTTCTATTAACAGTTGTTTTGTAAAAGTGTGTTTTCTTTTTCTGGCTCAAATTATTCCATGATTTTTTTGCTTCTGCGATAGTTTTCTGTAAATGATGCAATTATGTATGTTAAGTCATCTAATATATAAAGGTACTTATATAACTTTGCAATTTTTATTAGTACATACAATATATTTCTAAGGTTACTTTATAAACAAGATTAGAGATGTAGATTTATTCAAGTATATCGACGTATTCGTCCGGCCTAGCATACACTTCGGTGGGAAGTCGCGCGTGGTACCGCCACAGGCAGCGGCAGCGTTCGCCCCGCCACTTCTGCACAAAAATGCTCATCCGCACGCTACTGTGGTGACAAGTAGCAACCTTGGAACAAACCCACATTGTATTGCAATATGTTAGTGTGTCCCTTTTTGGATGATATAATAAATTTTAATTGGGAGTAATATGATGCGATGATGTCGTCAGAAGTAAAAACAAACAATTTCATTGCGAACAACAGCAGTTTGTGCTGCACAGAACCAAACGCGTTCTCTAATTCTCAAATAATGGTATACTGGATAGACTTAGGTCTACCGTTATTTGTACCTTTACTATATTTTCATAATATTTTCTGGCATCTTTTAAACTCCGCTAGTAGAGTATTGTGTTCCAGGCATCCAGAAATTCCAGGCAAGAACTATTTTTGGTGATCGGGTTTGAAATACCTATTATTGATCATTCATTGTGTTATTCAAGTTTGTACAATTGAGAAAAATATTTAAGATATTGTGTTGGTTCAGTAGTGTGTAGTGTAATCGGCGTAGTATCTTTTGGATGAATATGTATAAATAGAAACTTCTAAGGACGTATTCTCATTAGTACAATAGTCCAAAATAGGTCTCAGCAAGTTTTCAAGAAAATTTTAAGACTTGGTATAATGTTATGCTAACCTACAAATGTCATTTGTTTTATACATCTCATAAAATATAAAATACAGAAAATACGTATGTATACACTTAAATTACTTTTTGTCGCCTAATTCCAAGGCAATTCGAAAGGCGATATATTGGGGTCAGTTACGTACCCAGTTTCAGTGAAAACAGAACGCTTTAATCATTTGAAAAAATACTATAGTCATCTTATATATATTATTAAGATGGAAATAGAAATTCATAAAATATAACACATTCTCTCAAGTAAAATAAAATTATCTGTTAAGTTTAAGCTCAAACTACGTTTGAATTGCTAAAATGGATGAATCTTATCTGCAGAGCGTAAAGTTTGTTTTACTGTGTTATCTCTGAATTTTTATGTAGATGAACAAATATTGTAAAACACACTCAAAGTGCGGTTGAGTAGTACTGTCCACAGCGGCAGACAAGATCCAAGAATATCAGATAATACAAATAGAATACATCTCTGCATTTTCAAATAATGAAAGCAACAAAATTGGTGTTTTTACTAATATTTTCGGGTATCGTTTCATCGCTCTGTGTGAAAGCGGTGCGCATGTGGTATCGACGATTTCAATACCTACGAATTCTGGAAAACGCCCTTAATTCATGTTTGTTTACAGAAATTAACTATCATCATGTTTGAAAATGTTTGGACTTAATATATATGACACCATATTCTCATTATACAGGCTGGTGTAAGACATTAAGTTTTTGTATCATGTTATATTTTTTATGTATTAATGTTATTATATAATTATTACCATGTTTTAACTTATGGCATCATAATGAAAATAAAATCCGCCATGGATTGTTCTATGATCGGTGAAAAACCGCACTAAATAATCATACAATAATATACTACGACTAGATCATGTCCGTATGGATTGAGGAGCCACTCCAGGTTTTAAAAGCAAACTCTCACCCTCATTTAGTAGCAAATCTTAAAATTTTGTAGGACTAATTCTAGAATTTGTAGTATAATGCATCAAATGTTATATCATCGAAATCGAAAATCTAGGTGGCTCCTCAATTCAGATGTTTAGATTGAGGAGCCACTTTTGAATTGATATAACATTTGATGCATTATACTACTAATTCTAGAATTTGTCCTACAAAAATTTAATATTTGCTACTAAATGAGGGTGAGAGTTTGCTTTTAAAACCTGGAGTGGCTCCTCAATCCATACGGACATCCTAGATCATGTAAATAATTAATTATTACGATTATGACAGATATTAAATGAGTAGCGTGCACAGCGTGACCATTACGAGTACCTACCATTTGACATTATGTAGTTTTATGATTTTTGATTCTACCAGGGAAGTTGGAAATGTTGCTAAAAGGAGATTGCATGTGTTTTTAGCACCACCCATTCAATTCAATAAAATGGATCATTATTATATTTTAGAGTCACCCTGGATAGTTCATTCCTTTTATTGAATATGTGTTTTATAATAGATGTGTTATTTAATGTTGTAATAAAATTGTATGTAGTATCCATGCCGTGTGGCTGTGGTAAACAAATTAATCAATTAATATTTTATTTCAAACAACTATATTGTTTAGGCTATAAAGTCACACCAAATAGTCTTGTTTATTATGTACTTACTTTATCTTTAACCCCTTTTTTCTCACAATAGAGTTTAACGTAAAGGCGACGAGGATGGGCAGGTATTTCGTCAAGTTTCATTTTCTGGGTCTTTTTGTACAATTAAAGAATTCTATATCTGTATCTTTTCTGAATGGTAATTGTTTAGGAAAAAATTGGCAATGCCTTATCACGAAGAATAGGAATAAACAAATTTATCCAACAAAACTTAGAATTTTGTATCTGAAACAAAAAAAATGTCTTGAACTCTACGATTAAATAATTTAAATATGTAAAGAAATGTAAGTCAAGCTCAAAAACAGCAGAACGCAAACCTTACCACCTGGCATGGTTTAAAAGGGGTGAACTGTGCGGGGATACAACATTACCTTGATGTGCTTGATCATGCTGTTGTTAAGTATGTATGAGTGCGGGCCTTGCTCCCCCATCTCACCCTTTGTAGCACCAACATCATTTAGTACGGCCAATGACCAAAGATGTTTCTTTGTTTACCTATTTTTATTTATTCATAATAATTAGATTATTGATCACTATAATAAGTACTTACCTAACACTTTAAAGAGAAAAAGTAGCGATCAAAAGTTATTCAAATAAATGGTTTATTTTCAAGAATACAGTCATAATAGTACATTGTTCACCGAGAGGAGAAAGTGACCGATTACCGTCGAGGGTGTCGTTTGAAACACCCGAGATCGGGAATCGCACTTTCTCTCGAGTGATACATAGTGCTTTATACTACACCTACCTTTTATTTAACTTTTCTACGAAAACTGAATCCTCAAACAACACACAAATTGAAAATGGCGCCAATGGCGTCTGCAATTTTCACATGTTCTTTTTTCAAATTGTTTGACACCATCCAACACACAGCTAGTGGAAAGTGTCATTTTGCGAACTTGGAGATAAAAACTCACTGTAAAAACTTTTTGGCTTTTGATAGTTAGGTTACCATCGCATAGTCTTCCCCAAAATTAAAAAAGAAAAACCACGTAAGAAATGGATTTTCATACACTTTTCTCTCCCGCTCAGATGCGTTTTCTCGCCGCATATTTGTTCGATATGCAATGACGTACTTTCTACCGTAAATTTGATAAAGTATCAAGGTACTTTCCGAGCAGGTGTAGTATAAAAGGTCTTGCTTAGATGTAAGTTCTGTGCAAATTTTATTAAATATTTTAAAGTCAATTAATTATTATTATTATTGATGAATTCTCTTAAGCTATAGAATCATTTAGATAAAAGCCAGTCCCATTATCGAATTTTTAATATCTTAGCATTTAACTTTATTATTTCATTTTTAATTGGTTTTTATTTATTGGTTTACTTCTTCTATAGTATGGGGCAACAAAAACCATTAGGTATAACCTATTCCAAAAGCTAATGAAATTCTCTTGTGATTTGATATGACATAGGAGTTTTTTTTTTTTCATTGTTTTCCACTCTGGCTCCTTTGAGTTTATCAGATGAACAACTTGTTCTAACAAAAAGATACTTTTTATATTCCCACCTTAAAGGCCGGCAATGCATCCTCGAGACCTCTGGTGTAGGGGATGTCTGTAGGCGACGGTGATCACTTACCACCAGGTGCCAGCTCGTTTGCCCTACAATATCATAAAAAAAGGATAACAAAAAAGTTATGAATCAGTTTCGAAAATTTTTCAAAATAGTCAAAAATGTGGAATTAACAAATCTGCTTACAAAATTTTACAAGAATCGGTTGATAAATGCAACCTGTTTAGGAGAACAACTGGACATAAGAAAGCATTTTTGTGTAAGCTGGAGCAGCATTCATGCTCGCTCAATGAAAACTAAACAAAAAAAAAACGGCACCACAATGTGAGCGGAACGTAGAATTATCTGAGCAAAGCCAATGATTTTGTACTCATGGAGAGCGCGAGCCGCAATGCGTGACGTCATTAGTAGGTTATATAGGTTTCGCTGGTATACCCCTTGCTCTGACTTCTACCTATAAATTAACCACATAACTGTTTTTGTTTATGAAATTCAGGGCGATGCCCCGTCCACCCACTGGACTTTCCCACTGGTGGGTGGACGGGGAATTCAAGTTTCCCCGTCCACCCACTGCACTAGAGTTGGAACCAAATCAACTGCCTCATCGATATTACAAATAATATTTATTTTTGCTATTGGATTAACTCTGAAGAAAGGCCTTAGATGTGACAGCTGTCAAAGTGACAGTTGATATTGCAGTTTTCAGTTTCATTTCTTGTTTGGGATTTTTGAAACTAATCTATAAAATTATTGTAGCTGTGAGGTGTGACAGCTGTCAAAGTGACAGTGTATGTCAGATAGACAAGTGTGATTTGTGACAGGTGTCAAAGTGTCGTATTTTATGTACTTTATTACATTTCGTTTTCATGACACCTGTCAAACGTTTACAGATCTCATAGTGATCTTTATTTCAGATGACAGCAGTCAAATTAAAATGGCGCTATCTCGGAAACTATTGACGCTAGTCTACTAGTTTCTTCACAGATATCATAGATCTCATAGAGATCTTCATTTCGGATGACAGCTGTCAAATTTAAAAGTATTTTATCTCGGCAACTATTGATCCTAGACTACTAGTTTCTTCACAGATATGATAGATCTCATAGAGATTGGTGGTGCGGGAGTGGACTGTATATTTTGAGCGGGTGATTGCGATGTGATATGATGAGATTAAGACCTAAGCCTATTGGCACTTCCTGAAAGGAATTCAGGCTGCAGCGGAGAAGAGCGAAAGAATACAGCCTGATTAAGGATAGATATGCACTGACCTGTTCTGCTCTTCTTAGTAGCACGCCACGTGCTTGCCATAAACCAGTGGTTCAGGCGCCGATGACGATTCTGCTCGGAGGAAACACTCAGTATCCAAATCCTTAAATGTCTTCAGGGCTAAGGTCCAATAATCACTGTTTTAAAGCTGACACAACAACGTTATGTTAATTCATAGAAGCGCACGCGCGATTATTGTTTTTTCGTGTTCATAGCGGAACTGCAGTACTACAACAACTGGACGAGCACGCGCCGATTTGTGAGTGCAGCGTCGTTCGGTAAATGTTGTCTGCCTCGCTTGTACTCGCGAGCCAGGTAGTGCGTGGGAAAGGGAAGGGGAATAGGAACTATGCCGAAGTGCCAATAGAATAGATAACAATCTTCCATTGACTGTCAAAACAAATGCAATGAAACTGCGCGCTAAATTCAAAAGCTAGTATAAACGTTTTGGACTATTGATTGGCGCAACCAGAGATCTTTATTTCGGATGACAGCTGTCTAATTTAGAAGTGTTTTATCTCGGCAACTATTGATCCTAGACTACCTACTAGTTTCTTCACAGATATGATAGATCTCATAGAGATTTTCAGTTAACATGACTTCTGTCAAACTTGAAAGCACTTAAGTAAAATACAACATCAAATGCCACTTAGACAGATTTTGTATCTTAATTCAATCTCTAAAATCTAGATGCCGATTCTGCGTTCGGAAGTGATAGCGAGTAAACTTGTGGGAGTGATTTTCGTTTTCTTTTCTGTGTAGAGTGGTTAATGCCACCATATTGATTATTATAAGTGTTGTGTTGTCCTATTTTGGTGTCGGTAAGATATAATTAGTAGTAGTTTTTGTGTTTAGTTGTCTAATTTGGTGTTTGAGGTTCACCTAACCTCAAACACACATCATGGATTACGATCCACCCGACCCTCCGGATCCGCCGGACCCTAGTACTACTCCAACCGCATCTAAGAGGCGGATTGAAATAGAAGAACAACCCCCGGCCAAGAAGGTTATTACTTCACCTGAGCTGGCAACGGCTTCTATTGAGACTGTGTACACGGACTCGTCACTTGTAGTTGGCGGACTCGCTTACACATCTCTGGACAAGGGCCCCTATGTGGTCCACGTTTCCCGAGTAGAACCCGATCTATCTGCAGGAACAACCATTAGACCTATCAAGTTCGGGCAATTTTTGAAAACACACAAGGTGTCCAATGTCTGTATTGAAGGAGTTAAAAGAGTAGGCAGGAATAAAATATCAGTAGAATTCACTACCGCTGAAGATGCCAACAAATTTATCAGCTTCCCTATATTAGCCATGTGTAAATACACAGCTACAATACCCACTTTCAACATAACTCGCATGGGACTCATTCGTGGAGTTCCAGCTGATATGTCCATGTCAGATTTTATGACTTCACTTGAACTCCCTGTAGGATGCGGTAAAGTCTTGAAAGCTCGTCGTCTCAACAGGAAGACCATAATAGACGGAAATCCAACTTGGGTCCCCACACAAACAGTAGTTGTTACTTTCCTTGGACAGGTTCTTCCATCGCGAGTTTACTCATACTATACATCTCTGCCTGTAGAGCTCTATCAGTACCCCACCATCCAATGCCACTCATGCTGCCGGTTTGGCCATACTAAAGCCCAGTGCAGGTCTAAACCTCGATGCTTCCGTTGTACCAAAGAGCATACCGGTGATAGCTGCGATGTGTTGGAAAACGACTCTACTTGTCTCCATTGCTCAGGCCGCCACTTTGCTACCAACAAAAATTGTCCAGAACTTGAGAGACAAAAGTCCATAAAGGCTGTGATGGCTAAAAACAATGTCTCCTATGAAGAAGCTGCTTCTCAGTGTCCTAAAGTATCAAGATCATATTCTGAGGTCTCCCAAAGCATACTTGCACCACCTTCCACCTCATCCCTTTCTTGGCACAGCCAAGGTCTTCACAGCCCCAACACAATACCTCATATGTCAGAACTGTGTATGCCAGCCCTCGTATGAAAGCCCCTCTTGGGAAGTCGTACGATAAAGCAGCCCACCGAGATATAGTTGCCACTCCTGCATCTGCAATGTCTAATGGTTGTGCTTTAGGCATTAACCAAACTATAGAATCTGTTCCTCAAAATGACAATATGTTGAAGACATTGTTAAATTTAATCATAAACATCATCTTAATGAACCCTCAATCTATACCGTCCAACGTTGCCGATAAACTTAGACAATTAGTATCATTTACTGGTCATAATGGATCCAGTAACTGTTCTGCAATGGAACACCCAGAGCATGCGACCAAAGAAGCATGAGCTGGTCCATTTAATTTCAAAATACCACCCGTCAGTCATTGCCATCTCGGAGACATGGTTAGTTCCTGGTTCCCAATTTAGGGTTACAGGATACTCCTGTCTCCGGGATGACAGGGCTGACGGGTATGCTGGTAGTGCTTTACTCATAAAGCGCTCCCTTCCCTTTTCCCAAATTAATATCCCATCCCACTCCCCTGATATCAACATTGTTGGTATCAGATCCTTGGACATCTCTTTCATCTCTATATACATACCCCATCCCAACTCTTCCCTAATACCTGATATACTCTGCCTCCTTTCTTCTATTCCTACTCCTATGATGGTCATGGGTGATTTTAATGCACACCACATTATGTGGGGCTCCCATCATTCTAGTTTATTTGGACTTTCCCTCCTCGAAACATTTAATGAGGTTAATCTCTGTGTGGCTAATGATGGGTCTCCCACTCATAGAGTTTATCCAACCCAAAATCCTAAAAGCGCAGTGGATCTGACCTTATGCTCACCCTCACTCGCTTCACTGCTCACATGGAAAATTCTACCACTCACCTATGGAAGCGACCATTTTCCAATTATTATCTCTATTCCTAATAGAGTAGTACCATTCCGTAACCCTAGCCCATCATTAAAATATAAACTTTCTTCTGCTGATTGGTCGTCATACTCTTCTACCCTAGACAATAAATTAGTTGCATCTTCTATTTATCCTTTGGACATTGACCCCCTTGTTTCATATGACTTATTCATACAAAATATTACTGCAGCCGCTGACCTACACATTCCTTTCAAGAAAGCCGCCAAAGATTTTATAATATCAACTCCGTGGTGGGACTCTGAATGTACATCTGCAGTTTCAGATAGGAATGTAGCAGAGCAGAATTATAATGTGTGTATGACAAATGCTAATTTCTTAAAATATCTGCAGGTAGCGGCTAAAGTTAAGAAACTTTCTTCCATAAAGAAAAAGTTTGGATGGATAGGTTTTTGTGAAACTTTATCACCAAAAACTCCAGCATCTATTGTTTGGAAACAAATAAAGCGATTTAGATGTTCAACAAACATAGAAAATATATCAGCAAATGATCCATCAAGTTGGCTAGGGGCCTTTTCAGATAACTTCACCCCCTACTTACCTTCCTTCGCATGATTGCTTTGATCAACCTTTTTCCTTTCATGAACTAACTCTTGCACTAGACGGACTGACGGACTCATCTCCAGGGATAGATGGCATCCCATATTCGTTTATACTTAAGTCTTCTGTAAAATGTAAACAGACGTATTTAGATTTAATAAACCACTTTTTTGAACATGGCATAGTACCTGAAAAATGGAAAACACAAATAATAATTCCACTTTTAAAACCTGGAAAGGATCCTTCAGATCCAAGCAGTCGTAGACCTATAGCAATGTCTTCAGTTCTTGCTAAAATAACCGAACATCTTATTAAACATAGGCTTGAATGGCTTGTTGAGAACAAGCTCATTCTAGCCAAGACACAATTTGGTTTTAGGAAGGGTTATAGCACTATGGATAGTCTAGGCTTGTTAACAACGGACATTAACATTGCATTTAAGGAGCAAAAATATCTCGTGGGGGTGTTTCTTGACATTGCTTCGGCATATGATAATGTGTTGCTTCCACTACTCAGAAATAAACTAATTCAGCTGAGTATTCCTGCGAGGCTTGTACAGTTCATTTGCAATATGTTAATGGAACGAATAGTAGTCGTTAAACATGACCAACATGTTCTCCCCCCTAGAACTGTTTGGAGAGGCTTACCCCAAGGTTCAGTGTTAAGCCCATTACTTTACAGCCTTTACACCTACGACTTAGACAGATCTGTGGACTCATTCTGTGAAGTACTACAATATGCCGACGATCTGGCGCTGTATGTACAAGTGCAGTCCATAGAGGAGGCAATCCGTAGACTGAATATGGCTCTCTCGTATCTCGGAGACTGGCTATTTGACCATGGTCTATCTCTATCTGCTTCGAAAAGTTCAGTGGTAGTATTTACTAAAAAGAGAATTATCCCTCCGATCAAGTTGCTTATAGGTCAGGAATCTATTCCACAATTAAACAGCACAACTTTTTTAGGCATCAAGCTGGATTCGAGAATGTCAGGTATCCCCCATTTTAATACCATATCACAAAAGGCCGAAAAAAACGTAAACATTCTCAGATCTCTTTCAGGTGTTTGGTGGGGTTCCCACCCATATTCCCAAAAACTGCTTTACAATGCCATAATCCGAAGCCACTTTGATTATGGTTCTTTTCTTTTAAATTTATGCAATAAAATTGGGCAAGAGAAGGTATCCAAAATTCAGTCCAAATGCCTGCGAATTATCCTTGGCGCCATGAAGTCTTCACCTATTAATGCCATGCAGGTTGAATGCACAGAACCCCCTCTTGATATTCGCAGGCAATTCCTTTCAGATAGATTTATTTCCAAATTAATCCAAAACTCTAACCACCCCTTACTCCCAAAATTGAGTCTTCTTTCTGGCCTGTATGATTTGCGGAATACAGATAATATCCCTTGCCTTCTTCGCAGCTTCATTAAATTCACAACGCTCCCTCATCCTCTCATTCAACTACCACTCAACCCTCTATACTCAATTCCCTATGAAGCACTTACTTTTGAACCTAAAGTCCTTTTATATTTTGGTATTCATAAAGAGTCACCTAATGCTTCAGCCCTGTTCAGTGAACGCATTAGTTCTCAATTCATTGGTTGGCACTATTTATTTACTGATGCATCAAAGTTGTCACCTGATAGTGCTGTTGGTGCAGCGGTGTGGATCCCCTCTTCTAAAATTTGTCTTCCATTTAAATGTCCTTCCTACTCCTCGGTATTTACTGGGGAAGCACTGGCTATATTGGAAGCGATCACTTATGTTAAGTCCCATAACCTTAATAATACCTTAATTTTCACAGACTCTAAAAGCTGTCTAGAAAGTATCCTATCTAATCCTTTTCGTTCTTCCTCTCGTTACCCTGTAATTTTCCAAATCAAACACATCCTATTTGAATGTCATAAACAGGATTTAAATGTTGTTCTGGCCTGGATTCCAGGACATTCTGGAATTCCCGGCAATGAAACTGCGGACTCATGTGCAAAAACAGCTTCTCAACTTGGTTCTCTTGAGCATTTTAAAATATATTCTCATGACCTTTGTCTCCTCCCTAAATTACACCTTCAAGAATCATGGTCAAAATACTGGGAGAAATCCAAAAAACAAAAAGGCAAGCATTATGGAGACATACAACCCCAAATTCCTAAAAGTCCCTGGTTTTTTAAATTCCGTAATGCAAATAAAACTGTCACCTCCACAATTTGTCGCCTTCGCTTGGGCCATTCATGTACTCCTGTTCATTTAGCCAAATTACGGATCAGGGATCACTCAAGGTGTGAGTGTGGCCTGGACGAGGGAAATGTGGACCACATATTTTTTAATTGCCCTAAACTACATTGTTCCCTTTATGATATTCTTCCACACTATATCCCCCATCCAACTTCCTTTAAATGTCTGTTATCTTTAACTTTTTCTAACAAACAAATTATACCTATATTATGTAAATTTATAAAAATAAATAAGATAAGATTGTAAATATACACCCATTATATAAGTATGTCTATTATATCTATGAATATGTATTCTACTAACATTGTATGTGTCTTAGTTGTGTTGTCTCTTTTGTTTTAGATTAAATAATCATCATGGATGGAAAACATCTGCTGGATTCTCCCTTGTAAACACCAACCATTCTCATTATATTAAGCGCTTCCCACATGATTTATGACACTAGCATGTACGGACATTGGCAGAATTGTAACAATATGCCACAGAAGCCATAAATATAAGAAGTCAAGTCAAATCTAGATGCCATTTTTTTAGGTCAATTGTCCACCAAATGTGAAATCAAAATTAATTATGTGACATCAAATTTCAATCATTTTCATATACATCATTTAAAAATATTACAAGTGGTCGTAGGGCATTTTGCGAATGTCCCCTGACTAGCTACTACCCTCAAGTAGAAAATCTGTCACCAAGCACCTAACGGTGTTTTCCGGCAGCTGTCTTTGAGAGCCAGTAATTCTTGGTTAGCCTGAACAACACCTTCGACTACTTACCATCAGGTGAGATCGTGGTCAAAGGCTAAGCTATCAGGCATTAAAAAAAACATGATTTTTATTTCCTGTAAGTAGTTGGGAAATGGCCATACAAAAACCTATGATACTACCAAGGTGGGTGGTAGTTATAATGGGTAAAAACCCGTGGTATTGGTCCTAAAGAATTATTGCTATGACACTGATGTTTAATGTTAAACAATCGCTATTGGATTATTTCTTTATTAATTTTAACTACTTACAGACATGAAT
The DNA here is from genome assembly GCA_963854805.1 of Plagodis dolabraria. Classification (NCBI taxonomy): domain Eukaryota; kingdom Metazoa; phylum Arthropoda; class Insecta; order Lepidoptera; family Geometridae; genus Plagodis; species Plagodis dolabraria. Next base: position 18,384,981 of record OY978442.1, read on the forward strand.
AAAGAAAGACTTAATGACATATATGTACTTTAACTACTTACAGACATGAATAAATAAAGACTTAATGACATATGTATATCCTACGTATGTAAATCTAATTTCTTCGGTTGTGTTATTTATATAATACCTAACAAGATTTTCTTATCATGAAATTTCAATATAATTAAAGGGTGGCCATTTAACAAAAGATCAGTCCTATACGTTAAGCTGTATATCTAATGAATCGCAAAATGAGGTCGCATTAGCAATTGACGATGCAACAAAATCTATATCAGCCTTGTGACCACTATAAATATAACGAACCCTTGCAAGACAAAGGACTCAACGTTGTGACACTTCCTACTTTTGGTAGTACAAAGCATGCTATTTATACCCTAGTTAGGCTAAAAAAATTAAGTGTTTTATTAAAACACAGAGTAGGTATTTTTTTAGAATACTTTTAAAATATTCGTTTTTATTAGGACAATATTTACCGAGATAAAACACTTTTAAATTTGACAGCTATCATATGCAATGAAGATCTCCATGAGACCTTTCACTTTTAAAAAAAACTATTTGTCTAGCATCAATAGTTGCCGAGATAAAACACTTTTAAATTTGACAGCTGTCATCCGAAATGATGATATCTATGAGATCTATCATATCTGTGAAGAAACTAGTAAGTTTGGATCACTAGTTGTTGACATAAAACACTTTTAAATTTGACAGCTGTCATTCGAAATGAAGATCTCCATGAGACGTTTAACTTTTGTAAATAAACTATTGGTCTGGGATCAATAGTTGCCGAGATAAAACACGTTTAAATTTGACAGCTGTCATCCGAAATGAAGATCTCTATGAGATCTATCATATCTGTGAATAAACTAGTAGACTACCGTCAATGGTTTCCGAGATAAACCCCATTTTAATTTGACAGCTGTCATCTGAAATGAAGATTTCTATGTGATTTATCATATCTGAGAAGAAACTAGTAGACTAGCGTCAATAGTTTCCGAGATAAACCCCATTTTAATTTGACAGCTGTCATCTGAAATGAAGATCTCTATGAGATCTATAAAAGTTTGACAGATGTAATGAAAATGAAAAGTAATAAAGTACATAAAATACGACACCAACGTCACTTTGACACCTGTCAAAAATCACACTTGTCTATCCGACATAAACTGTCACTTTGACAGCTGTCACACGTCAAAGCTATCTATATTTATAGATTAGTTTAAAAAACCCTAAGCAAGAAACGAAACTGAAAACTGCAACATCAATTGTCACTTTGACAGCTGTCACATCTAAAGCTTTACTAGAGAGTTAATCCAGTAGCCAAAATATATATTATTTGTAATATCGATGAAGCAGTGGATTTGTTTCCAACTCTAGTGCAGTGGGTGGACGGGGAAACTGGGATTCCCCGTCCACCCACCAGTAGGAAAGTCCAGTGGGTGGACGGGGCATCGCCCGTAATTCATTTGTTAAGTCATTATATTTGTTAGTTTTTTTTGTGTGGTCTTTAGGTATGTTTGTTTCTCACGGCACAGTAAGTTCTATAAGTACTATGCGTTTTAGATATTTTGAGTATGTCTGGTCTGGATGACAAAAACCAACATCCTCAGGAATTTGATAATGTTTTTCATACATGCCCATCAAAATAGTCTAGTCGGGAGCTGCGCCTAAGATGGAGTAAGGCTTGGATTTAGATTTTGTAGATGACCCCTGTTTTACAAAAGCAACCTGTTCTTTGTTCGTGGTCAAACCTTTTTTTGCTTTAGGTAACGAGATTTACCTGCTTCCCTGATAATATGATTTTGAGGGCTCCAACATGACGGGGTGAATAATGACCCCTATCAAGGAGCACCTTGTAACCTACCAATAGGTGCCTTGCTGTACCTATGGTCTCTCGACAAATACCGCAAGACTTTTCGGTGGCTTTCCTTTCACAAATCAATGTTTTATAAACTAAACCAGTACCAGAATGAGAGGCAGGGGCGACCATATTTGCAATCCTACAACTTTTTTCATCATTATCTGATTTACCTTTAATATGAGAGAGCAATTTGCAAATTGTTTTGTCTATCATTGTAATTTTTTTTCTTGTCTGTTAAATTCTGGATGGCTCTTATTTGTGGAATAATGTAAACATTGGTTGGGTGTACCAAAGGGGGCACAAAAAAAAAAAAATTTTTTTTTCGCTTTATTGACCTCTTGGTAGGTTAACAAACGTCCTCGGTCAATCTTAACTTTGGGGTCATTGACCTTAGTAACCTTAATACAGGTCCGACTTTTCCGGTCTCTAAAAATTTTTCAGCATTTTCAATGTATAGTTAACCTATGTTTTTTTTGATGCCATATGAAAGAGGCACCAATAGCTAGCATCTTTAGTTCGGGACGACGTCGTCTAGCCCCGCCGGTAGCCCACTTACCACCAAACAAGTTTGTCTTTATGTGCCTACTTAGAGAAGTATAAGTCTGAGGTGGGGGTCGCCCTTACAAAATTAGTAGCTATGAGTGCCCTCCGCCCAAAACTACGAAAAAAACTAGGGGTCAATTGGACATGAAATTTTCGTCAAAATTTTTTTAAGTCCCAAATCTCTCAAATCTAGTTAGTGTAGGAGCGGTAGCTTAGGGGGCGCAGAATTTAAAGCGAATTAACCTACGTTTTTTTGATGCCATGTGAAAGAGGCACCAATAGCTAGCATCTTTAGTTCGGGACGACGTCGTCTAGCCCCGCCGGTAGCACACTTACCACCAAACAAGTTTGTCTTTATGTGCCTACCTAGAGAAGTATAAGTCTGAGGTGGGGGTCACCCTAACAAAATTAGTAGCTATGGGTGTCCTCCACCCAAAACTACAACAAAAACCAGGGGTCATTAGTTAAAAAAACCAGGGGGTTGTATTGGTTGGCAGTCGTTACAGTTTGTTTTTTTGGTGGAAGGGCATTTTACGAATGCCCGCCTGGGTAACCTAGCCACCACCCTCAAGTAGAAAATCTGATTTAACCTTTTTTTATTACATTGTGACTGTATATGCAAGAGGTCCACCTGATGTTAAGCAATATCTTATGCATATAACATGCATTTTGTCACTCTACTTTTTTGCTCCTACACTAACTAGATTTTGACGAAAATTTCATGTCCAATTGACCCCTGGTTTTTGTTGTAGTTTTGGGTTGAGGACACCCATAGCTACTAATTTTCTTAGAGCGACCCCCACCTCAGACTTATACTTCTCTAAGTAGGCACATAAAGACAAACTTGTTTGGTGGTAAGTGTGCTACCGGCGGGGCTAGACGACGTCGTCCCGAACTAAAGATGCTAGCTATTGGTGCCTCTTTCACATGGCATCAAAAAAACGTAGGTTAATTCGCTTTAAATTCTGCGCCCCCTAAGCTACGGCTCCTACACTAACTAGATTTGAGAGATTTGGGACTTAAAAAAATTTTGACGAAAATTTCATGTCCAATTGACCCCTAGTTTTTTTCGTAGTTTTGGGCGGAGGGCACTCATAGCTACTAATTTTGTAAGGGCGACCCCCACCTCAGACTTATACTTCTCTAAGTAGGCACATAAAGACAAACTTGTTTGGTGGTAAGTGGGCTACCGGCGGGGCTAGACGACGTCGTCCCGAACTAAAGATGCTAGCTATTGGTGCCTCTTTCACATGGCATCAAAAAAACATACCTCCCACCACACATACACCTCCCAGGAGGTCAACAAACAAAAAAAAAACAAAAAATTTTTTTTTTTTTTTTGCGCCCCCTTTGGTACACTCCAACCCAAACATTAGCGAGATAAGCAAGGTGAAGATCCCTCTTATCTATATCTGAGTGCACTTCTGACTCTATAAGCAGTATTAGAATGAATCAGGAGGATCCGTCGGATAATATTCCACGGTAGATAAATTGAGGACATGTAAAACTTAAATTACAAAAATACACACAATAAAGTAAGGCTTACCTGTCACAATATTACACTAAAGTAAATTAAAACGGTTGCTCATGCTCAAACAGCCAAAACTATTAATTTCCAAAAATCACTCCAATCTCCAATAAATTTACAACATAAATTTATAAATAAACAAATTTAATATAAAGCAAAGATAATATTAGCTATTGTAAAGTGACAGAAGGCCGCGTTCCGAGGGTCAGAGTGTGTTGTTTGGTTGCTTTATCTTACTCGAAGGTACCGAACGACTAGGTTGTTTTATAACCTCAAATATCGTTTTTGGCGGGGAATTTAGCAAAATTTATGGACTTTTTATGATGTTTTAAAAGCAATAACTACCGTTACCTGAAAAATATAAAAGAGTGCCTATAATTCTCTCATCAAGAAATGTCAAGGTCATGTCAGTTAAAGATTTAATATATAAACGACCTCTTTTGATAGAAAAGTTGCGTTCTACCCGAAGGTTATATATTATTTGTTATAGAAGTATAGCATTTCGTACGTCTCACTAATATTTTTCGGTCGCAAATTTTTAAGACTGATATTTTATCCAAATATAAACATGGTTTCTTATTAAATCTACCTACTAGTCAAAAAACAACACGCATTTTTAGTGAACACTGCCTGTTCGTTTCACAAAGAATTTTATTTGTTTATATAATAAGTATCTTACCAATCACTAAACTAAATGGAAACACAAAGTAGGCAAATGTAATCAAAAATCTGGAGGCGGGTAGCCCTATCGCATGTTCACGTACAGCGCGGCTGTAGGTAGTTATTTCAACGACAGAGCCGAGTTAAGATACTGTATAGATAACATTACCGTGACGTTAGAGTGAAAAGTAGTTGCACTCCGAGTGCGCTCTAACCAAGGCTCGGAACGCGGTCCAGATGATTTATATCAGGATGGCTAGGGGTGCGTTCTTATTTGTCGTCCGACGACGGACGATCGCTCCAAGCAGAGCGACGCTCGTCATCCGCCTTTTAAGAACGGCTCTGTATCATATCTGTATCAAGAACACTACTTAAAATGTTTCACTGACTCAGAAGAAATGTATTTACAATTATGTACTTTTCCACGACACACAACTAAAACAAACATACAAAATATAACAATAATAATAATACAATTTTGTAAACAGAAGTCTACGTAAACAAAAAGTAACTTAAAACAAAGAAAAATCAAGTCCCAACTGTCAAATGAAACGTCAGGGCGATATTTATCCACCGATTTCGTGGGGCGACCGGTGCGTCGTCGAGCGATATATAAGAACGCTCCGGTAGATCATCGGACGATCGCTCCGGGCATATAAAAACGCTCGGGGCGTCGTCCGACGTCGTCGGACGACAAATAAGAACGCACCCTAGGAGGAAGTATCTGCAGGATAGGTTATCAATAGCTAAACTATAGTCTCATTACAGGCTATTCATAGATCCAAAGTAGATGTAACACAGGGCCGCGTTCCGAGGGTCAGAGTGCGTTGTTTTGTTGCTCTAACTTACTCGGAGGTTCCAAACGACCAGTTGTTTTATAACCTCAAATATCGTTTTTAGTGGGGAATTTTGCAAAATTTATAGACTTTTTATGATGTTGGAAAAGCAGTACAACCGTAACAACCGTTACCTGCAAAATATAAAAGAGTGCCTATAATTCTCTCATCAAGAAATGGCAAGGTCACGTCAGTTACAGATTCAACATTTTAACAACCTCTTTAACGCACTCTAACCGAGGTTGGGAACGCGCTCCTGCATAGACCCCAGGGGTGCGTTCCTGCAAGCCTTCGGTCAAGTCAAATTTTGGTCTAAACGTGGATACAAGCCATTCCAGCACTTCCATCGAGCTTAATTTGATCCTGGTAAGATTCGGTCATACCCGTTGCGGATAGGGTTACCATCCGTCCAGATTGGTCCGGACATGACCGGACTTTTACCTCATGTCCGGACTTTGTCCGGACCTTTAATATGTCCGGATTTCTTAAAATTAGATAGAATATAAGGAATAATTCTACATATTAAGTAAGCTAATATCAAAACAGTCTTTATTCAAAAAATAATACAAGAAACATCTTAATAATAAACCTTCTTTTGCGAAATCAGCATTCAATTCAATCAAAACAAAAATAGTTTTACGTAAAATAATCAAATTTAACGCTAGTTTTCGGTAAGTATATTAATGTTCGTTTGGGCAGTGGCCGTTTTCAATCCCCGTAGTCTCAAACTTTACCACGTACATCGTGGCGTATTCGACTGGGTTCCTGGAAATCACAGAAAGACACCAGCCGCTCTATGTGTTGTAATAGGCATATAAGTACAAGAAATGGCGGGAACCACTTACCAACTAACGGCTCGCGAGTCGTTCCGCCGAGGGGATTTAGTATTTAACTGCAGTTAAATAAATCTAGGAATTATATTCGATGTAGAAGTACGTAGCCCGCAGAGGAAGAGATCCGTCTTCTCCAGGTTAACTCTCTGATAGTTCTTTCACAAAAAAATTTCAATGCTGGATGCCCGTCGTCAGAAGTAACTGGGCTGCCGCAACTATAATGAAATTATTTTAAATTTAAAATGGCTGAGGGGCGGCCGCGCCGCGCCGTGTCGCACACGTTGAAAATAGATCGCGTCCTCGCTCGATTACATGAATAACAAGATTCGCGTCCGCGCGAATATGAACACTATACGCATATATAAGTATAGTGTTCAAACCCGATTGCATAGTTTACCAAACAATTTTTTATTTTTCTGCGCCAGATACTTTACTGAACAGCTCCTGTTCATTCAAAGTTTTCTTGTAGAATTCTTCGCAACTCATATTTGAAAGGTTGTATTGAATCATCATCAATGATCTAACCGAGGGTACAGTTAATCTGTTTTGCTCTTTCGTCCATTGTGCTCCCATTAGAGCAAACACTCTTACCACACTTGCATTTTGAGCTTGGATAGCAAATATAAACTAGCAAATACTCAATAATATAGGCAGTCTGGCGATTTTTAAGTAAGTGGGTAATGTTTCCGATTTGTGACCTAAATGCCCGGACTTTTACGAAATGCTCGGCTGTTTGTTAGGACTTTTCAAATTATTAAATGGTAAACCTAGTTGCGGACGACGAAATATGTCAGCACCAATTATGTCCTGCCTAACCTAAACTTTACTTCAACTTCAACTCTTGATTTCATATTATATAATCTCTTATAATATAATTTGTTGGCGACTGACTCGAAAAACGAACAAACCTTTTTTAAATTATTTTGTATTTTCTGTACCTTGACTGTACAACATGTCAAATAGGTTGATCGTTCTGTTGTTGTGTAAAGTTTGGCTCTGGATCAATTATTTTGTACCATATTTTTCATTATATTCGTTCAAAAGATCTTTATATCTCTTTATTTGCATCCCAATATCACATAAAGTCCACCTGATTGTTAACATAAGTACAGTTTATTTATAGCTTTATTTTATTTTTCATTATACATTTTCATAAGTTATATATATAGGGAGTAAATACTAAGGAGAGGATACATTTGAGGGAGAGTGGATGAGGGATATTTGTAGGAGTAATATTTTAGAGAGAAGAGTTTATTTTGGGACAACAGAAGAATATGTGATTCACATTTCCTTCATCCAAACCACATTCACAGAAGGAGTTATCCCTCATCCTACTATTTGGCCAGGAATACTGGGTTACAGGAATGGTTCAGACGCCTTTTGAATCAGTCAAATCTTGGCTAGCAGTCAAATGTGACAGATTCTACAAGAAATAAAAAAAATTGTACAATCTAACCCAAAGATTACTGATTACTTTTTTTGCTTTGTTACCATTGCTCAACTACGTAAAGAGTCCGATTTCTAAAACATGCAGAAAATATTTTACCATTTAAAAATATCGCTTTCCCCATACGATGGTTGAAGAACGAGAGCAAAAATTAAAGTTATGAGAGATAATGGCATGTTATCTCAGTTGGTCAGAGTATATAGCCCCTATAGGCGGGGTCGGCTATAGGGGTGGATGGACGCGGGTTGGAATCTCGCCAAGGCCTTCATTTTTTTCTCGTAAATGAAATTGAAAGCGACGTTTGTAGGTGATAAAATATTTTCTGCATGTTTTGGAAATGGGGCTCATTACCTAATTAAGCAATAGTAATGGTAAAATGTATTATAGCATCTGTAAAATTTGACAGCTAGCCAAGATTTGGCCGATTCAAAAGGTATCTAGTTAACTTTTGGCTAAACAGAGCATAATCAGCTCTGACAGCTCGCCCGGAATGGGTATGATCAAATATTGTAAATGTATTAGGTGAGGTGGGGGGCGCTTCAGCAGCCACGTTGATATCACTCTCTGTTCGACCGATTTACTCGCTCTGGTAGATAACTGGAAAGTCGTGGAAAATCTCACACTCACAATGGCATAACATTCAAATTAAATCTACAGGAACCCACATAAAAAGAACGACCCGAAGCTACAATACGAAAAAAGCCAATTGGGTTAAATTTCACAAGAAATTTGACGAATTGAGAGCGAAATATAGACTGACAGACATTGACATACAAAACATAAATAACATAGAAAAATTAGAAGCTAATATAGTTAAATATATTAAAGCAATAACTAAAGTATGCCTAGAATCTATCCCTAAAATTAAAAATGTACCAAAACTTACCTTGCCATGGTAGTCCGAGAGACTTGCTGAGTTGAAGAGAGAGGTCACGATTAGGAAGCGAAGAATTCGCTGCGCTGCTCCAATCCGCAGACCCAGAGTAGTCGACCAGTACCTGGAAAAGAAAGAAGAGTATGAGCTCGCCGCAAACAAGGCCATTATAGAGAGTTGGAAGGAGTTTTGTGGGAAACAGGACAGGGAAGGGGTCTGGGACGGGATATACCGGGTGATAGGAAGGACCTCAAAATGGGAGGAGGATGTGCCACTTCGGGTTGAAGGAGTGGTGTTAGACGCCAAGGAGTCGGTTAAAGCACTACCGGACACATTCTTCCCTGAAGATCTCCTAGATGCTGACAACACTGAGCATCGGAGAATCAGGGAAGAAGCTGAAAAAGTGAATGGTGGACAACAAGTTGAACCTTGCGATCCACCATTCACGCTTACCGAACTCAAAATGGCGACAGACTCCTTCAATCCGAAGAAAGCCCCCGGTGCAGATGGCATCACTGCAGACATCTGCAAAGAGGCAATTCGGAATGACCCTAGTGTCATCCTGAACTTATTGAACCGTTGCCTCGAGTTTGGCCATTTTCCGAATACCTGGCCACTGTAATTGTCCTAAGGAAGCCAGGTAAAGACACGTACACAGCCCCGAAATCGTACAGACCCATAGGACTGCTCCCGGTACTAGGGAAGATCTTCGAGAAGATGCTGGTTACCCGACTTAAGTTTCTTCTGCTGCCGAGGATGAGTACTCGCCAATACGGGTTCATGACCCAGAACACCGAAGACTCCCTCTATACTCTTATGGAACACATCCGCGATAAAGTTAAAAAAAGAAAATCGTGACGATGGTATCCTTAGATATAGAGGGAGCATTCGACAGCACATGGTGGCCAGACATCAGGAACCGATTGGCTGAGGAAAAGTGTCCAATAAACTTGAGGCGGGTAATGGACAGCTACCTCCGGAATCGAAGAGTGACCATAAGATATGCCGGTGAGGAATACACCAAGGACACAAGTAAGGGCTGTGTATAAGGTTCGATAGGCGGACCCATACTATGGAACCTGCTCCTGGATCCACTTCTGAAAGACCTAGAAAGTAGAGGCGACTACGTGCAGGCGTTCGCAGATGACGTTGTCCTAATCTTCGACGGTGATACCGGTTACGGGATCTAAAGTCGTGCTAATGAGACATTCGAGCATGTTCGGGCGTGGGGAGTCAGAAATAAGTTGAAATTCGCGCCCCATAAAACCGTGGCCATGGTTATAACACGGAAACTCAAATATGACTCCCCACGCCTGAGCATAGGCGGCGTGGACATTGGCTTGGCTAAGGAAATTAAACTGCTGGGACTCACCGTCGACGAGGGCCTCAGTTTTAACACCCACGTCGCGAACGTCTGCAAGAAGTCGCTAAAATTCTACCGCCAACTATCCAGAGCCGCTAAGGTACAGTGGGGACTTCAGCCAGAGGTTATCCACACAATATATACAGCAGTAGTGGAGCCTACCATATTGTATGCAGCGAGCGCATGGGCACCAGCCACCAACAAGATAGGCATTCAAAAGGAATTGAATGTGGTCCAGCGAGGCTTCGGACAAAAAATAGTTAAGGCATATAAAACGGTATCACTGAACTCGGCTTTACTACTCGCTGGGTTGCTTCCACTGGACATCAGAATCAGGGAAGCAGCCTTGCTTTACTTAGTGAAAAAAGGTAATCCCCAACGAGTAATAGGAGACCGAGAAGTTGAAAAGCCTGTACCCTACATTGACGCACCGCACCCAGTGACTCAACCTAGGCTAGCGTTTACTTGCCTGGTGGATGCAGCAGCATCTGAACAGCATGACAACCACAGCCTAAAAATTTTCACTGATGGCTGCAAAATCGAAGGGAAGTCAGCGCAGCGCTGTCTATATGGGACGGCGCTGCGGAGATTAGTACCGAAAGCTAAAGCTGGACAATTGCTGCTGCGTCTACCAGGCGGAAATTCTGGCTTTGTGCGAGGCCACTGAGAAGGCTTTAAAGTATCAAAAACCCAGTTGCAACGTGTACTGCGACTCCAGGTCCGCTCTTGAAACGATCACTGACGTCACTTCCCTCCATCCCCTCGCTGTCAGAACAAGAGCCAATGTGACCAAAATAGAACCACTTGGTAAAAAATTGCGTCTATTTTGGATCAAGGCACACGCGGGGCTGGAGGGAAATGAAAGAGCGGACTCACTAGCGAAGAACGCAGCGCTACACAAGAAAGCCAGGCCAGACTATGACAGCTGCTCGGTTTCATTCGCCAAGCATCAAATCTGATTGGAGTCGCTTGAAGAATGGAACAGGCGCTATCAGAGTGGAGAGACGGCTTCCACAACCAAGATTTTCTTCCCAGACGCTGTAGAGGCCTACCGTATTTTAAGACATGTAAAGCTGGACCCAATTACTGTGCAATTCCTGACGGGACACGGTGGATTCTCCTCGTGCCTGAATCGGTTCAAGTGTAAGGAGAGTCCAGCGTGTCTCTGTGACCCAGAGGTAGTCGAAACTGTCTTCCACGTAATAACGGAATGCCCAATTTATGCTAAATATAGATTTGACACTGAGAACGAAATAGATATAGATATAAGGATGGATAATATATAATATGATATAATAAAAAATAAAGATACAAGATATAAGTTTATTTGCTATTGTAAAGAAATTGTTAAAAAGGTTATAAATAGAAATAAGTAGAGATTAAATAAGTGCACTGCTAAATACTGGGTTTATATGGCAAGTGCTTTTGATAAATGTTGTGTATAAAAAACAAAAATAAAACAATAACATAATAAGAATAACAACTAAAGAATTGTAAGATGGTATATAAGAAAATAAAGAATCGCTGAGTTTGTTTATCCCTAGTTTATATAAATATGTAGTATAGCCACTGGCATTCCCCCAGTGGAACGTGTGAAAGATATGATGTATGAAAGAAAGAAACAGTATGCAGAAAGAAAGCACGAAGAAAGAATGAGTAAATAAGAACTCTGATTATTGTCAGAGGTATAGTGATAGCTCGCGGGCCGGGACGAGGTGACGCTCACGGACAGGAAAAAAAAAATTTTAAATGTGTGTGTAAAACGACGTGTATCCGCGTTTAGACTTGCAGGAATGCACCCGTGAGGCGCGTTCCTGCAAGGCTGGGCCAAATATGGTCGAGCTAGATTTGCTCCAAGGTACCTGTGAAACGTCCTTTAGGGCTACTGCCAAAATATGAAATTGGCACAACTCTCTTAGGTGCTAAAATATTTTTTGCATGTTTTGGAATCAGGGCTTATTACGTAATTATATAATGGTAGCATAGTAATTACTAATTCTTTGCTTAGCTTGTATAATATGTATTATTTATTGTACCATCTGTCACATTTGACAGATAGTTAAGGTTTGACCGATTCAAAAGGAAACTTTTGGCTAGATAGAGCATAATTAGCTCTGACGGGGTATGATCAAATCTTGTCTGGATCAAACTAAGCTCGATTGGAGTGCTGAAACGGCGTGTATCCGCGATAGACTATCTTGACCGAAGGATTGCAGGAACGCACCCCAAGACCATTGATGAAAGCAAAATTTACTCGGCCCGAAAAAAAAAAAGAAGCATTTATTTACATTATACATTCATGTTCGAATTTAATTTGTTTTTAAATAACAAATATATTTAATTTGTGTTTGGTTAGACTATTTCTAGAAGTATTTAACCGGCCGCAGGCGTCGCTGTGCTGCCTGTTGGTCTACAAAAATAATTTGTAGTTACAATGCATAATTAGTATAATAACTTAGTGCAGTGACCAAATATATGAGAATTTTATCTGTTGAATCATGATAGAAAAACGTATAAAACTATGTTATTTATCTTGGCATCGCTTTCCATCAAAATTTTGTAGAGAGAAAAGTAGTCTCAACCTTTGGGTAAGTTAGCTCTCATACATACTAGAACTAGTCCAGTTGCGCTTCAAGCCAACCGCTTCAGCAGTATAATGCCTGAACGAAGGTTCAAATATTTCCTTCTGTCTTGTTTGAGTTTGTTTTTTAGTTTACAAAGACGAAACGGCTCGATGGTACTTATGATATGTTTTCAATTATTTTTTAGCATGAAGAAATAAATACAAAAATCAAAGTGGACATAGAAAAACATTGGTGTAATGAAGTAACACCAAAATCGAAAGTTGAAGATTATAAAAAGAAAGCTTATTATGTTCTTCCAATGTTTCCATATCCTTCAGGTAATTTACATATGGGTCATGTCCGTGTGTATTCAATATCAGACACATTAGCCAGATTTCAGAAACTGAATGGTAACAATGCTATACATCCTATAGGCTGGGATGCCTTTGGGTTGCCTGCTGAGAATGCAGCTATAGAACGAAATATTCCACCGAATACATGGACCAAATCTAATATCTCTTCCATGAAACAACAACTTCTGCAATTAGGATTTAATTTTGACTGGGATAAAGAAGTTACCACTTGTAGTCCTGACTACTATAAATGGACTCAGTTTATATTTTTGAAGCTTTATGAAAAAGGGTTAGTTTATCAAAGTAAGGTAAGATGATAAATAAATAAATTACATTAAACATTTTCTAAAATAGAGAGAGTTCTTACAGCAGAAACAAATACATTCTTAATTTCCTTCATTTTGCAGGCACAAGTAAATTGGGATCCAGTAGACCAAACAGTGTTAGCTGATGAACAGGTAGATGACATAGGTTGTTCATGGAGATCCGGGGCTAAAGTTGAAAAGAAATATCTGACACAATGGTTCATCAAAACAACAAAGTATGCCAAAGATTTATATGATGGATTGACCTCCAACAAGTTAGAAAACTGGAGAGATATTATTAATTTACAAAGGCATTGGATTGGAGTATGTAATGGTGTAGTAGTTACTTTTAAGTTAAAAATAAATGACACAACAAGAGATATTGATGTGTGGACATCTGAGCCATATAAATTCATTCATGGGAACTTTCTCACAATAAGTTCAAGTAATGCACTCATACAGGAGCTGCCAGCCAGTCAGAGAGATAAATTAAAAGCTGTTAATCCAATAAATAATTCTGAAATACCAGTTTATATAACTGACGATGTTGATTATCCTGAAGGAAGAGACATTTATATAGCATGTACAGCACAAAATGAAAAAGACAAAGAAATAGCCTCATCACTAAATATTCCTATGAAAGATGATTCAAGCTTATTTGACATTCAAGGAGATAGTCAAAGAGCTATTGATATAGCACGAAAGAAAAATGTTGGAGGTCATTTTGTAAGTTCAAAGCTTAAAGATTGGCTGATATCAAGACAAAGGTACTGGGGAACACCAATACCAATGATACATTGTAAAGAATGTGGTGCAGTCCCTGTGCCTTATGAAGATCTGCCTGTAAAATTACCAGATATTAGTGCTTCAGCAACCGGCATACAGACTTTGGCTAAGGTAGACCAGTGGGTCAATTGCAAATGCCCAAACTGCCACTCAAATGCCAAAAGAGAAACTGATACTATGGACACTTTTGTAGATTCATCATGGTATTATTATAGATTTCTGGATCCACAAAATAAGAATGCCCCATTTGACAAAGAATGCTTAGAAAACCATACTCCAGTTGACATTTATATAGGAGGCAAGGAACATGCTGTATTGCATTTATATTATGCCCGTTTCATGAGCTACTTCCTCCACTCTCTTGGATGGACACCTACTGCTGAGCCATTTAAAAAGTTACTTGTTCAGGGAATGGTAATGGGTCAGTCATATAAATTGAAATCTTCAGGGAAATATTTATCACCAGACAGGGTGGAAAAGATAGGAACAGAATTTAAAGAGAAAGATAGTGGAGAACCTCTTCTGGTACAATGGGAAAAAATGAGCAAGTCCAAACACAATGGAGAAAATCCCAATCGGCTTCTGTCAAGTTATGGCTGTGATACAACAAGATTACTTGTCTTAGCTGATGTACCACCAGCTACAGCACGAAAGTGGTCTGATGCAAGTAAGATTATGTTCTAATACTTTTTGGTACTAATCTCACTCACATGTTTGTACATCCATCTGTCACAGTCATAAAGATGTGTAGTGTAAATAGATACATAAAAAGCATTTTTTATTGGAAATGGTAATTTTGTAAGGCAAATTAAAAATACATCATGCATGTCATTATGTGGCATGCAAGATAAGTCCTATAAAATCGAAAATGGGGTAATGTAGCTGTGACCCACCTTTTGGCAATCAAAAAAAGTCAGTAACTTGTTATTGGATTTGTAGATCAATATGATGTAAATATAAATTAATATCTTCTGTAGTAAGGTTAAACTTTCAGGACACTAACACATATTTTCTGAAGTGAAACAGTGTGGACAAAGAGCAAAAAGGCTTAAGTGTGGAAAATCACATGATTTTCTACTATGGTCACTAAAAGTCACAAATGTAATTTAATAATACTATAGTTTTTGATTGTAACCAAAGGGCAAGGGTACAGCCTTTGTAGCCAAAGTTTCACTACATCTAGGTAAAGTCTCAGTCCACCAATTTGAAATACGTCACAAAATGTTGCTCTGATTTTAAGGACAATTTGGCTCTGATGTTTTGGGAGAAAAATATTAGCGGATTCAATTGTGATGTTAAGTCAATTACTATATTTGATAGGACCTAAATATTTTATTTTGTAATTGCTTAGATATACTAGACTATACAGATGTTAGTTTTGTGTAAAGTAAACTCATACTTTTTTATTTTTGTAAAACTACCTAAATAGTTACCACCTAGCACCTATACACTTGTTTTCCGGCAGCTGCTCTTGACAGCGAGTCCCCATTCTGAGATAAGCGCAAATACCATTTCAACCACACCATCACTTACCAACAGATTAGATTGTGGTAAAACCAAGCAATTTGGAAATATAATAAAATCAAATCAGTCATTCTCTCCCCTGCCACGTATACAACTGTGGATCTGCAAAAAATTGTAAAAAATATGGAATATAGTAATAACAAATACTTTTAAAAGTATCCTAAAAAATATTAAATAATATTTTAATAAAACACTTAAAAAAGCATAAAATTATATATCTAGTACTAAAAAAGCATAAAATTATAGGTCTTGAATTACCGAGCGCACGATACCGATCGTGCGCTCGGTAAGTCAAGACCTCCTGAAGATGCTTCGTTTAGAAGCGAAACTAGTCGGGTATTCTTCCGGTTAGGCTGCGTGATGTTTGTGACGTCACGTAGATAACAGGAAAATTAGGCGGAATTGTCACTAGATATATAATTTTATGCTTTTTTAAGTGTTTTATTAAAATATTATTTAATATTTTTTAGGATACTTTTAAAAGTATTTGTTATTATTAAATATGGATTTACGCAAAGTAACGCCTGAATCTATCCATGGAATATAGTGTCTTATGAAGTTAGTCATCAACAGACAGACTAAAACGAGTGACATAATATGAAAGATTTTTTTGTATAAACCATTATTATAGGGAGTCCTATTTGCTTTTGACTGAGTTTTTACATTTTTACAACTGCATCTTTTCTTACTTATATGTAGAATATTAACACATATTACATTTGTTACAATAAGGGCCTGTTTCAGAATGTTCGAGTAAGTTCCGGTTTTACTACCCAGAATATATTCCATAAATAAAACACTATCTTTGCGTTTCACAGTCATCGATTTAGCATCCATCTATACATCGGTTAAAGCTTGAATCGCGCTGCGTATTTTTATCATTCGGTTATTTTATGTGTTGCATAGCAACCCGAATCTTTATAAGGACATTCTGAAATGGGCCCTAAATATATTACATTTGTTATTTGTTACAACTTTACATGTATGTGTAGTGAAAATGAACCTCTGAATTTTCCAGCATTACCTGGTGTATTAAACTGGCAACATAGATTATGGATGACAATACGGGAATTTATTCAACTTAGAAATGAATCTTCCATCAAAGAAAATCTCTCCGAGGAACAGTTTAAACAATTTGAAGACAAAATAAGAGATGCACGGAATTACTTCACAGCTACAGCTACTTTCCACTTTAAATACTCTCAAATGCTAAGTGTTGGAATTTCAAGACTCCAGAGTTTGACCAGTACTTTAAGAGTATGTGCCTAATCATATAGATATGAATCTGGAAAGCCTTTGTGTGTTGTAGACACCTTTATTAGTCACATCCAGCTAGTATAAACGGTGTATTGCATTTATAGGGCACAGTGATTTAAAATAACCTTCTTTAAATATGTTTCATAGCCTTTTTTATTAACTGACTGCAACATATAAACACTGGGTTGCTATTGTGACCTAAGTAACAATGTGTTAATTATTATTTTATCACTTTTTTTTGGTTATATAATGTATTTTTTTGATATCGAATTTTAAATGTATTTTTTTTATATTCTCTTAATACTGTAATATGGATCCCCTGGTCTGAAATAAAGAGCTATTTTTATTACTAATAGTCTGAATAGTTTTGATCACTGTCTCACTTGTTGATAAGTGAAGATATGGTGAGCAGATTATCTCAGATATTAAGAGGTAGCTAGCCAGCTGAGCATTCTCAAAATGTCCTGCAACTATTCTGTGAAGCTAAAGCTCGCGTCAGGATTTGAACCTGCAGCTGCACGATCAACAGTCTACTGTCACTGGCACTGGGCCATTATTGCTTCTAAATTCTTTTTCTATTTTTAGTTTACACACCCATTTATGCTTCTTCATATTTTCAGAACAGAGTACCACAAGAAGTAGTAACAAAAAGCAAAGAGTATGAACAGGCTCTAGCAGCCCTCCTGATAATGATGTCACCGGTTACTCCACACTTCAGCTGCGAGCTGTGGGCTGGATTTCTTTCTGCACCGCGCCGTGTCTGCGACGCTTCTCGTATCATTGATTGGAATAAGAATGTTCTCGATCAAAATTGGCCATTGATAGATGATGAATACAAATTATCGTTCCAATGTAAAGTATGTATTCAAAATAATATTACCTACTCTTCAATAATGAGAATGTTTCAAATCATAAAATGAAAATATATATTTACCTATACGTGTATGCGCAGCGCTTTACAAAAATAAGTTCGTTATATTTTAAATACCAATATATGTGAAAGTGTATATTTCCTTCATCCTAATTTGTTTGCTCCTGATTTGCCACTTTTCCTCTATTAGTATAGTATTTATCTTTATATATGTACTAGCTTTCCGGCTGCGGCTCCGCCAGCGCAAATGTCAATTATCAAGCAAAACCATTAACCTATTTTTGCGCAGTTGGATAAAAACTACCCTATGTCCTTCCCCAGGTCTCAAACTATTTCCATTCCAAATTTAATCCAAATCAGTCCAGTAGTTTTTAAGGTCCGTTGCATACAAAATACAAATCTTTTTCTGTTTATAAAATTAGTGTAGATTATTCTAATAGACAAGGATTTTTCGATTCATAAAATTAAATATCATTTTACGGATATCTTGCTAACCAGGAGATAATAAATTAGTCTGAAGGTAAAGTGTATTCAAAATTTCACCGAGTTTGAACACTTGCTCCCTTATTAATAATTGTAGCTTATCTTTCATGAATGTTATTCAGTGGACAAAGCAAGACTCTTGCTTGCAATGCTAAATGGCGCTGTGCATACACTAATCTTAATTTGATTCTATAAATTTGAAAGTGAGAGAGAAGTTGCAAAGTGTCAATTATCTTTTTGTAACCTGATACCATATTTCATTATAGGTGGATGGAGCTGACAGAGCCGAAATCAAAGTCAGAGCAGTCGACCTGCCTCATCTTACCCACGAGAAAGCCTTACAAGCCATGCTCAACGAGGTGGCCGTACAAAAAAGGATAAAAAGTGGAATTTCGCGCACAAAGTATGAATTATACCCTGAATGTCGAGCCTTACTGCATATTTACACCAATAGAAATGTGAAGTCAAAAGATGTAGTTGAACCAATTGAAAATGTAAATCGTTGATATTACATGGACATATTAGTTCTTAGGTACAACTAAACTCCTGTTGTTTTTTTTGCAAGGTGGGGCATTTTGAGAATGCTGCCTAGCTACCACCCTCAAGTAGAAACTCTGTCGTCAAGCACGGTGTGTTGCGGCAGCTGTCCTAGAGAGCCAGTTATATATGTTAAGCCTGTTTAACATCTTGTAACATCAGGTGAGATTGTGGTAAAAACAACTGGCCTCTATCAGCAATAAAAAACTGATAACATAAATTAATCTCTGCTTAGTTTGGTTATGCTATTGTTACGGCGCAAGGGCTCGAACAATCTAGAATAATCCAACGTCAGTAAACAAGTAAAAGAAATCAAGAATGTACATACTCTTCACACAAAAGGTTATAAAAAAAAAAGGGTCGCCTTTGTTCTCAGGCAACTAGTAAACAACCACAGAATAAGTAGTAGTTAACTTTCGTGGAATTCCATACAAAGTTGTTTACGTTAAAAGGATGATTTATGGCCCTTATTATTTTTCTATCTAGACTATTTGTGAACATTCTGGAAAATGTAACTTTTGAGTATAAATAGGGTCGGGTCCGCGCCGACCAGTCAGTCTTACTTTGAGTTCGAAACGAGCCACAGTGCGATTATCTTTGGACCAAGTGCTCCAAGCGCGAATAGTGAAGTACAGTGAAGTTTGTGAATAGTGTTCTGTGAAGTGCGAACAGTTCAGTGTTATAGTGTTGTTGGAAGTGACTGTAGAACTGTGGAATAAAGGTAAAAGTGTGTCGTAAACGTCTTGCATTATTTATCCCGAACCCCCAGCTCGTAACAAATTGGTGTCAGAATTGGGGATAAATAATGCCTGTACTCCCAAAGGAAGACGTTGAAGGCATCCGAACGAGGAGTCAGCGGCAATAGGATATCGATCAACGAAGGTTTGGAGGAGCTACACCACCAGTGCTCTCCGAAGAACAACCAACTACAGAAACAACCGTCGCCGCTACACCAGGAACCCCTTCGACTATGGCTGCTCCGGCTGCGCCTGACTTTGCTGCGTTAATGGCGATGCTTCAAGAGCAGGCCCGCCGCCAGGAGGAGCAGGCCCGCCGCCTTGAGGAACAAGAAACGACAGAACATGGGAAAGAAAACTTTTTACTACTGGTGTCAATATGCAATGGACCAGGAAAGGAGATACACTATCTGATACAAGTTTTCGAAGATTCAGCCCGAGATGCTACGGCTGTGGAGAAAAAGGGCATTTAAGATCCAGTTGCCCCAGATGGAAGTTGACATCAGAAGACAGACTTCGACAGGGATGGAATCAACAGCGCGACCGACTTCACTCTAATATTGAACGCAGCGACATTAGAGAAACTCACGACGGCAAAGTGAAGGAAGTCATACCAGTAAGGATGGTGAGAACAGTTATAACCGACGACTGGAAGAAATCCATGCGACGTGCACAGGAGGATGATGCGAACATCAGGCCTACATGGATGGAAGCTGGCACTGGGAGGCCCAAGTGGAATGATGTTGCTGGAATGGGTATGGCAACAAGGGTTTATTGGGCGCAGTGGGACAGCTTGGTGATCCATGGTGGTGTGCTGTGCCGCAAATGGGAGAATGTTCGGGGAGATAACTATCACCTGCAAGTGGTTGTTCCGGAAGCGAAAGTTCGTGAGATTCTACGGCGATGTCACGACGAATGTTCAACATGTCACCCTGGAGTGAGAAAGACACTGTTAAAGATACGAGAGCAGTTTTATTGGATCCATTGTCGGAGTGATGTTGTAGACTGGTGTAACCAATGCAGTATTTGTGCTACTAGGAGAGCATCTCAAGCAAGTAGTGGTTTCGCGAGTGACTTTCGCAACCAGAAGAATATCTGCGAGCGTCAAGATCAATACAGAAATGGATTTTCCGATACGAAGAAGACCCGATACAGTGGAGAACTGGTTAATCCTGGATTTACTGAAGGGTCTATGGTGTGGCTGCATAACCCTGTACGCAGTAAAGGGAAGTCACCGAAGCTTCAGCCTAAATGGGACGGACCATACCTGGTTGTGACTAAAATCAACGACATCACGTACCGGATACGGAAGGGTCAACAAGGAGTCTCTAAGATTGTTCATGTGGATCGATTGGCGCCATACTGTGGTTCCAACTATGCTCGGGACGAGCATGTCTTAGGAGGGGGCAGTGTTACGGCGCAAGGGCTCGAACAATCTAGAATAATCCAACGTCAGTAAACAAGTAAAAGAAATCAAGAATGTACCTACTCTTCACACAAAAGGTTATAAAAAAAAAAGGGTCGCCTTTGTTCTCAGGCAACTAGTAAACAACCACAGAATAAGTAGTAGTTAAATTTCGTGGAATTCCATTCAAAGTTGTTTACGTTAAAAGGATGATTTATGGCCCTTATTATTTTTCTATCTAGACTATTTGTGAACATTCTGGAAAATGTAACTTTTGAGTATAAATAGGGTCGGGTCCGCGCCGACCAGTCAGTCTTACTTTGAGTTCGAAACGAGCCACAGTGCGATTATCTTTGGACCAAGTGCTCCAAGCGCGAATAGTGAAGTACAGTGAAGTTTGTGAATAGTGTTCTGTGAAGTGCGAACAGTTCAGTGTTATAGTGTTGTTGGAAGTGACTGTAGAACTGTGGAATAAAGGTAAAAGTGTGTCGTAAACGTCTTGCATTATTTATCCCGAACCCCCAGCTCGTAACACTATATCAGTAACCTGCTGAAGTGTCCGCTATGCTTTAGTAGATGTACGAGTGACCTCACTGTAGCCTCACCGGAAGCCATAATGGCCGCACATCTGTCCTCCAAAATATTAAGAAAAAGCCACTGACACGAAAAAAGAAGGAACTGGCTGTATGAAATTCTGTTCAACACGGCGGTAATCATTTTTAGGTCTACGTCTCATTGAATAAATTATGTACGAAACGATTCGTCGCTTCAATCAATCTAAAGAAAATCAAGACTCGATCGCTTAAGAAAAGCCGCCCATACACGAAGTGATTTGTCGTTGCTCATACAGTATAGATATCGATCATTTACTTGTTGGAAACGGAACGAAATCTTCTGTCTGTGACTGATAAATGATAAAGACATCAGTTATCAGTCACAGACAGAAACCTATTGTGAGTGCCCTTTAAAAAAATGGAAAACAATCTTTTTTTCATTATCTGAATGGCAGTAATTTTGATGCGGCTACTGAAAATAAAAGTTGACCAAGAAGTGTAGGTTTAGCATTAGCTATTTAAGCAAAATCAATATACCTACGAATATAAATATTTCCTGAAGTTGAAAAAATTAAGATCAAAAAATAGAACCGACTTCTAAAAAGTATGACAAAACCTGTTAAAGTCGGCCCCACGCTGATTGAAAACATTCTGAGATCACATTTTCATGATATGACTTCAACAAGTGATACTTTTGAGTGTTAGAACTCGGTTCCATATATTGTAAAAAAATATGTTTAATTCTTTTTAGTGATAATTACTGGTTACATGATTGATTTTCACTCACCTACAATACTGGTCACCATCAACAAAACTTGCAACTAACAAGTCATATACGTGTGTCGAGCGTTTTTCAGTTAGATAATTGAGTGTAATTTAAAAACTACATGACCGATTTTGATTTAATTAATATGAGACCACCTCAGAGGTTTATTCCATAAAAATAGAATTATCAACATCGGACTATTCTGTAAAAAGTTATGCGTGTTGAAGTCTGTACCATGCTGATTCAAAACACTGACCTCTCATTATCTAAGTCGACTTCAACAAGTTATATCATACATATTAGTGTTGTTACACTTAAAAACAAACGGTCTTCAAAAAGGATTCTTACCATCTAGGGCGTAAGAAGTAATTTTGTAAGAAATTTTAATTCAAAATCTTAATTAACTGTATTTTACTCCAAGGGTGCGTTCAGGAACTACATGTTTTGTTGTTTGTTTTGTACACGTTATTACGCATTGAGATTGCAACTTTTCACATTAACGTCATCGTTCGTAACTTAGAGTAAAGCTCCTTCGGTTACAATTTGACTGTTCTGAATCTCTGAAGTTGAAGGATGCAACTTTTTAACCATCAAAACCATAGATATTAAATAGATGATAGAAAATTAGTCACTCATGAATTTACAGGTAAACAGTCATACTAAGCACATGCGAATACTTTACGTGTGTTTATTGCTGTGCCAAAATGGTAACGACAAAATAATATTGATACTTACCTATTAATATGCGACTGACATGGCAATTAAATTATAACCAGTGTCATTAAGGATTCTAACGATGAACATAACGATACATACATGAACTCATTGAATTTTTCATGTAAACAGTGATAGTTCACAGCTATAGATAGAGCACATTCAAATATCATAGTAATTTATGTATTATTTTTATACCACACCTCAGAAAGTGTCTCATTGCTCATTCAATAACGTGTTATAAAGTTTGTCATTTCTCCCTTATAAATGTGCGGCGGGAAAATTTATATGGAACGTCATTCCTTCCCTCCGTAGCAGTGAAGGAATGTTGTATGAAAATCCATACCTGCCCTGCTAGCGCTCTTCTGTTTCTTTAGCTACTAACAAAATAAAATATAATCGTCAAATCTCAAAAAGGTTTTATACCAAATAATTAGAAAAAAGAGGTGGGATTTTTTCGTACTCAATTCTCAATGAAAGGAGGTTGACAACCTTTATCTGCACTACGAACAAAAGCGCGGCAATTAATTTAGTTAAATTTTGTTTTTTTTTACTAAATAAATAATTTAACAATACGCTTTTAATTATTACAAATAGGTAATTTTCCAATATGTCATGTGACCATTTTATAAAGATGACGCCACCACGAAATAAAAAATACAGCTCCAGAACTTACTTCAAAAAAGGTTTTATATCAAATAATTTTAAAAAGTGGTGGGATTTTTTTCGAACTGGTTTTTGGATGAAAGGAGGTTGACAACCTTTCTCAGCTCTACGATAAAAAAGAGCGTCAATTTGTTTTTACTAAATTGATAATTTACCAGTACGCTTTTAATTATTCTAAATAATTTTCCAAAATGTCAGCTGATAGTGAAACTGACGGTTTTAAAGTGACGGCGCGCGGCGCCACCAATAATAAAAAATACAGCTTAAGAAGTCATTAAGAAGTTACTTCCTGAGTCTCGGGACAAATACGAGAAAACTTATAGGTACTTACCTAATGATATTATTTTCCTCGTAGGTCCAGTACAAAGAACTATGTATCACTCGGGAGAAAGTTCTATTTCTGTCCTCGAGTTTTCTTTATGCCAATTAAACATTATCTCGAACAGAAATATATCGTTTTCTCCGCTCGATGTACAATGTACTATTTCAATTGCTCTGACAAAAAAGAAAAATCAAAATAAAATTTATTCAAAATTGAAAACGCGACTACCCTGGCAACAAATCATAGCCAGTGTCACTAAGGGTTCTAACGTTAAACTTGAACTCACATAAACCAAACACCCAAACTCAATTAATAAACATTATTAGATTATTACTCAGCAAAAACATTCATCAATATGTCTAGCAATATGATCGGTGACGCTGTATGAAAGTAAAAGGGTTAAATTTTGCTTTACACCTCAGCAGAATTCGTATGAACAGGTAATCAGTAATGTAGAAACAGCTAAAGTACCTGCCTAACACGTAATACACACATCCAAAGTGCCTAGGGATCAGGTATATTTTAAACTATATCTGACTTGTTTGGCAGAAAACGAAAAAAAACGAACAACATTTTTTTTTTTGCTATGTTTATTGTAATAGTTTATATTAATCAATAATCTGTACCGTTTACACTAATCACACAAGCACAGCGATTTGGCATGCTTAAAATCAGTTCATCAAAATCACTTGCAGGAATGCTGCCCACGTTCTTTGTAACAATTAAAAAGCTATTGTGGGGTATGCACGGCATCTATACTTGGAATAGCTCTTATTTGTAGCATATCTTATGCATGTTCAATGGGGTTGAGGTCTGGCGATTGAGCAGGCCACGGCAGAACGTGGATGCGAGGCAAGAGTGCGAGTTACGACTCTAGCCGTGCGTGGACGTGCATTATCGTGCATTAGACGAAACGAATTACCCAAACGTCTTCACAAAGGGATGATCACTTCTGAAACAATACTCCGCATAAATCTGAGTATTGAGGTCGCCCCTGATCCAAATGAGATCTGTTTGAAACTTACTTGATTTACTCGTAAACGTACTTGATCCCTAGGCACTTTTGATGTGTGTATTTACATTATGAACATAAAAATGATGATAAGCTTTAAATAGGTATTATATTTTTATATATAATTTTATCCCATACTTTACACTTACATTTCTAAGTAGCTATATCTAATAAGGTACGATTTAAGACTAGATATTTTCAATTGAATCATCTTCTATTTCTTGTTTTCTTCCCACCAAATATTTCATCTTTGTAGGCTCGTAAGTTCGCTGCAGAATCCTGTAATAATAATTAAATTCGCTATAACTCATATTAACCATCGCACCAAGCCAATGAATCCGGGAACATTTGCTGGTTTGTTTAAAAAACTAACAGAAAAGATCTGCATAAAATATGTAAAATAATCTTTTAAGCGAACCCTTATAAAGGTAGATGATGTATTATGGAATGGTAAAATAGATACCTTCTTTGCTTCTCTCCACTCAAGATTTCGAAGACGGCTCAACCCTTTAAGGTTCCGGTCGAGGATTTTGAGGAACTCCGCTCGAGATATCTTTGGTGTCTCTGTTGTCCCGTTGATCTCTACGGGCGCCATAGTAGATACCTGAATAGCATCAATGTTAATCCCAATAATTACTATAAGCGGTAACTACAATACAAATCGCCGTAATTTTACACAAAATTTGAGATTGGAAGATGTGTACAAAAAGCAATAATTGTCAAATATTTTAAGAGATTATCCGACCATAATTTAATAAACGACTATTTAGCTACATAATATAGGCTCGCCTCCGCCTCTTTTACATGAGACGTAATCATATCTGGCGAAATGTGAATGTTTAGATAAATTAACGTTTCCCTTAAGGAATATAAAGGCGTGGTAACGATAATTTATAATATATTATGTGTACTGGTAATTCGTTAGTTGACAATATCCTTGCAGGGCATCTAGGTTTTTTAAATATTATTTTTTGTGACATTGCAATAATTTTATATTCAATCTCTTATTTATTTCCAATTTTGAAATAGTATTATGATCAGACTTCAAAATGAATGACAATTCATAAAGGTATTATTTTCTTGCGAGTTTAAGCGACCCATTACCCATTAGGTACTAGTGCGGGTAAAACGGACCGACAAAAACCGCAGCACTAAAATGACTCGGGCGAATCTCTTGCAACTTGGACACCTACCTATATACATTGCATTTTTGAATCAGGAAAATTGCCTTGGAGAATCCGGATCAATAAATTTCATTTCATTTCACTATCCCAGAACACAGAACAACATTTCTGCACAGGCGGAGAAGATGGGAATTTTCAAGACATGCTTTGTTTTTTAGTTTCGGAATAGAAATGGTAAACCCAATCCATATCGGAACGACTGTTATAAGCATAGGCAAATAGACCAAATACTTCTAATTTCAGCATCGTAATATGTCTCTAAAGCTTTATAGCTTAAGGCTAAAGTAGCTGAACGTCATAATATCAAATTTCGTTATACCTATGGAGATAAATTAACTTTTATCTATACCATCTTTATTTTGAGTTTCATATATAGGTATCTTGCAATCAGTTTGGCGACTACTTTAGCTATGTTGTGTATGGTTTTTTGTCATGTAGGGTGCCTTTGGGTCACCTGGCGGTGTCAGCCCATTTATTAATGGGTCGGTTAGTATTACTCTTAGTAGGAGCGACGGATGGTTTCAGGGAAAGTGTGTTACCAAGCTAGCTATTTCGGGTGTTTCTGACTCAGTATCTGGACTTGTAGTTAGCTCCATGACTAACGATCTCTCACTCACTATAGGCATGTTGAGTGTTCATGGATCTCTGTTATTCTAACATAAACCATAGTTCATTTGAAATTTACGAATGTAGTTTTGCGCCCTCTGTATTGACATAATGTTTAAAGTACTAGCTGAACACCTCAACTGATACCATAAGCCATATCAAAAGCCAATCAAAAGCTGGTTAACTGATAGATAACGCCCGTACAGCCTAGATCTAGCCTATGGACGGTAGACATTAAATGTTGGTATGCATTACCCTAGCAAGAAAATCACTCCTGGAATAAATTGAGTTCTACAAATAATTAGTGCGTTATACGCTGTAAATGTGCACCAAATAATAAATTTGTGCACTTTGCCGTTTTGTTAAAAAAAAGGAAAAACCAATTCTGCTGGAGTAACGTTGTTCCAGCAGGAAAATTTTGATCGAATGATCGGAAAGAAAAATTAAGTATATGGACAGATAGCTTATATTTGTGCATAAATGTGCGCCAAAAATTAAATTTGTGCGTCGTAAGGTTTTCGAGATATTTCGTTTCCTGCTGGAGTAACGTTTAGCAAAATCCATTTTCTCGAAAACCAATAATTGTGCGATCTTACAATAAAAGTATATTAGTAGCTCTTAATTTGTGCTTATTTGTGACACCATTAGATTTTCAAAAATCTGTACCATTTCTACGTAATTATGCAATTACGAAAATAAAAAAAATATGTCTAGCGCTAAAACGAACAAACGGTTGTACTCACTAAAAACGGTATTTGGTTCTTCTTGTAATTCCATTCATAAAAAGTAAACTTATTAGACAAAATATACACGCATTTATCAATAATATCAATATATGTCGCAACCGACAGTGTCATAGTTAGACATCAAAATGCAAGAAATAGAATTAACTCAACATGTTTCGGTGTTAACCAAAAGTTAGTGCGTTTAATGAAATATTTATACTGAAAATTTCAGCTTCATATGTAAAGTATTAAAGAAGATATGAACAAAAACTGAAACAATAGCGAGATTACTGGTTACCCGAGCAAATTCGAAAGATAGCAAAAAAGCGGCGGTTTCATACATATTGATGGTCTTCTTTAATAAGTAGTATTAATGGAAGCTCATGTCCGTACAGTCACGCATAAAATACTTAAAGAGGAATTTGTGATAATTTTTTATAATAGCGGTACGGTATTGTTGAGATTTTTATTTTGTCGAAATATTTTTATTTATGTAATTCCTACGCTCAGGCAACTTATAAAATATCAAATGAAAATGCAGGTTTTGTTTAAAAGAAATATATTTTTTTTCTGTTAATATACAGAAGAACTATTATGAAATACTTATCAAGTAAGTATGGCATTCATCATATCAATCACTGATCAATTGCTATTTTTACAATTATTTTAAATTGCTTGATCAATGTCGTCGATTCTAAATTAGGTACAAATATAGTTTGTGAGCACCGAATAACACAACCACTAATCTTTGCAAAACATGTTTAGTTTTATCGATATTGAACTACTCGGCTGATTTAACGTAAGTGAATTTGGTTTCAACATTGTTTAAATACCTATGTGTACTACTTACGAAAATTTTTATCGAATTAATAAGAGTTAATTCTATTCTTTTCAACTGCTTTATCATATTAACATCGATTTGACAGTGGTTACATCTCTACATCTCGCCATAGGAATTGCAAGTGCAACAGAGCACACTATATAAATCCCTTTCCCATGATTTAATAGCCGTACGAACTTCAGTCGACTTCTTCGCTGCAATCGTAGGTATTGTATAGGTAAGTTGAAGAGAAGCAATAACAACTATGTAGGTACTATTATTTATTCTGTGATATGGTTAACTAATTGCACCATCTAACAATCGTAAAGCTAATTTGTCCTTGTACTAGCAATTAATGAAAAACATCTCAATTAATATGCCTAAAATACTTTCATTTCATTAAAATGTTTGAGTTAGTAATGGAACCCGAATTTATTTTATTAGTCTTTTATTGTTGGGAAAGCTACAAACTAGATACATACCGTTACTTACCTACATAAAATACATTTTATATAAACTCAATATAAAAAGCAATTAAATATTTCCCTTAACAGTTTTATGCCCCAATGTACCCAGGCACAATATTTGTAAACCTGTTAGTTGAGCAAAGTTAAGAAGCTCATCAATATGTATGAAACCGCCGCTTTTTTGTTATCTTTCGAATTTGCTCGGGTAACCAGTAATCTCGCTATTGTTTCAGTTTTTGTTCATATCTTCTTTAATACTTTACATATGAAGCTGAAATTTTCAGTATAAATATTTCATTAAACGCACTAACTTTTGGTTAACACCGAAACATGTTGAGAAAATTCTATTTCTTGCATTTTGATGTCGGTTGCGACATATATTGATATTATTGATAAATGCGTGTATATTTTGTCTCATAAGTTTACTTTTTATGAATGAAATTACAAGAAGAACCAAATACCGTTTTTAGTGAGTACAACCGTTTGTTCGTTTTAGCGCTAGACATATTTTTTTTATTTTCGTAATTGCATAATTACGTAGAAATGGTACAGATTTTTGAAAATCTAATGGTGTCACAAATAAGCACAAATTAAGAGCTACAAATATACTTTTATTGTAAGATCGCACAATTATTGGTTTTCGAGAAAATGGATTTTGCTAAACGTTACTCCAGCAGGAAACGAAATATCTCGAAAACCTTACGACGCACAAATTTAATTTTTGGTGCACATTTATGCACAAATATAAGCTATCTGTCCATATACTTAATTTTTCTTTCCGATCATTCGATCAAAATTTTCCTGCTGGAACAACGTTACTCCAGCAGAATTGGTTTTTCCTTTTTTTTAACAAAACGGCAAAGTGCACAAATTTATTATTTGGTGCACATTTACAGCGTATAACGCACTAATTATTTGTAGAACTCAATTTATTCCAGGAGTGATTTTCTTGCTAGGGTAATGCATACTAAATGTTGAGTGTATTTTATGGAGAGGTGTTAATGCAGACTGAAAGAAGTATTATATTTTATGATTTCCACGGGATCGGGTTCTACGCTAATAAAACCGTGGGGTACTGCTAGTATAGTATTGGTTTATTTAGGTACCTACATACTTACATGAAACCTTTTGCATTTAAGTACCTAGTACCAACTACAGCTACTTAAATGCAAAAGGTTTCATACAAAGTTCAAGTTTCAAACAATAGTCCGTAAGTACCTATAATTTTAATGTGTATGTCTCCAGCTTACGCAATTGAAATTTCTTAATTCTGAATATGCCAATATTTAGAGCAGATTTAGTGCAATTATGAATACCAACTCAAAATTTAGGTGCCAAACAAACTTCGATGCTACATGTGATTATTAGTGTGTTAGCTGGCGTTATGGTCTCCAGCTGACACATGCTGTATATGCGAAACGGCTGAAGATGTGATTATATACTATAGCCAGGCATTTAGAGCATAATTTGTGCAAGTGGCACAAAAAAATTTAAACGCCCTACTTGAAAGCTGTAGTAGTAATGACCCGATTACAACGTGTAAGCTGGAGACCACGTGTCTACAGCTGCTCATCTGTATCTTCTGAACGAATAAGCCTAGGACTTTGTTTAATATGTCAAAATTTAAAGCCAAATTTGTGCCATCGGCACTAAAATTTTTAAGTCTGTGGCTATTTAGGTTTTGGAGCTACAAGCTCAAATAAACGTGTAAGCTGGAGACACATGTCCCCAGCTAGCACATGCTGCACAGCTCAAACGGGTAAGGCTAGACTACTATTCAATAGCTTAAAATGTTGGGTAGAATTTGTGCCATCGGCACCAAAATTTTCAAAACAATGGGCCTCATAGTTTTTGCGTAATAAGCAAAAACATTTCTTCCCGCCTAAATATTTAAATATTTCGTAAAAAATGTTACTGAACGCGGCGTTGCCGTCCCGTTCGTTGTAACTGCAATTTTGAGTTGGTATTATAATTGCACTAAATCTGCTCTAAATATTGGCATATTCAGAATTAAGAAATTTCAATTGAGTAAGCTGGAGACATACACATTAATTTTAGACTAAAATAGTGTTATTTGATACATTATTATTAAATTATTAATTTTAGACTGCGTAGTGCTTTTAGTCGAAGGCACAATTTGAGTCTTCGACATTTTAATATCTAGGCGAATGGCCTGATTGGTCGTTTTGCTTAGTAGACGTTACCTGTCCTTAACTTTATTCTAAATTTGATTGGGTGAATTGATATTTTAGATGTTTGATCCAAATCCTGTTAAATTGATTAATGTTTGATCGTTATACTCTTGTCATCCAAAACCAGTCTCAAATTTTTTGTAATTTTCTGCAATATGGGAGTTGAAAACCGCCCAGAACTCTGATCATATTTACAGGTTGATATAGGTAGATACCTCTTTAAATTCGCCATCACATTAAGTGTCCGTGGAATGGAGTAAAGCAATATTCCTTAAATCCTAATGGTTGCTGAAAGATTTTTTCTGGCACATACAAATACTTAATCACTGTCGGTACGCGTTACTCGCTTTTCTGAATATTTTAAAGTTTTTAACTCTAGACAAATTTATCTACCTATAACTTGCGTATTTTATAACGGTACTAAGTAATACATAATAATGATTATAATCACGTGGATCAATTAATCCTGATGTTAAAATTAAAACTACAGCAAATGTTAAAAATAATTCTTGCACCATCGGCATTGCATGATTTTGATTAAGATTAAGGTTATAATATGTACCTAGGTATCATCTTCCGCGTGCAATTATTATGGCATTTTAGTACAATATGGCGTAATAATCTAATCTTTGGTAAATATCTTGCTGTTTACTGCGTTGGTTTTTTTAAGCAGTTATACTCGTATAAGCCCCTGGCCATACAGAACGTGTTGGTATAGTAATTATTAATTACTGATGGAGTCGATGTTGGTTACAGACAGCGACAGTCTTAATCTAGATGTAGGATTGGTTTTCAAGGACAGCTGCTGGGTGGAACACGCCGTCCTTCGATGCTTAGCGACAAATTTTCTACGTATCACCATACATTACGTGATTAGTAGCCCGCGCTTACAGCTCTGCAACGACTGTAAGTCGTTGTAGACGGCAAGATTGAACTGAATATTTCAATCACATAATGTGCTACAAGATTGCAATGTGTATTTTGTATCCTAAACGGATTTATATCAAATATTTGATGAGTAGGTAAAAAACATTATTTTTATACATACCTTTAAAATCAGTGGCTACTGTTTCTGTGAGCTGAAGGACTCGCGACTGAAATACTTAGGTATGTTTTTTTAACCCCCATACCAACCCCCATAACCTTACATACATACTAACCATGAAATAATCAAAATTAATATTAGTTAAAATTAATTTTTGTATGTGATTTTGTAGAAGAAACGGGCACTCTACTTACGCTATCGTCGGTGAATTGCGCAGTAACCAAATCAGATATTTGACTGTATGCGCTTTTAGTGTCATTCACTTGCTGTGAATTAAAAAAACAATGTTAGTTGAAAGATTAAGCAAACACTTAGGATGTATTCAAATTAAAAAAATATATATTAATAGCTAAATATTGGCAAATAGATACCTGCACAATTAGATTGAAAATAGTTCCGAAAAACCCCCACTTTGGCGTGGTGGCTACACGTTTCCCTGATTTGATCGTGGCTTGCCTCAATTTGCGGTCGTTCTGTATAACCTCATCGGCTGTTGGCTGAAATCAGATAACAGATTTACATACGTACTAAGTTGAACTAAGTATAATATGTTAAGAATCTGAAAAGATTGTAATTGGATATACCTACTCAAAAATCATTAGGTAAGTAGGTATATAAATAAAGTAGCGGTAGGTACCTAGATTCTTTTAAATTCAAATTATTTTACGATTTATAATTAAGGCATATCTATAGTTTAGTCACAATACAGCACAACATTCAGTTGTTGACGTAGCGCGTAGGTTCGATGCGACTGCATTGTGTACATTTTGAGAATAATAAAAATCGAACGGGAGTTGTACAAGAACTGTGCCGGATGGGCGCCAGGCAAGCAGCCGGACATAAAACCAAGATGCTCAATTTTTTGGTTTTATTGATACTTTTTTATGTTGGTAAATTACAAATACTTAGTTGGATGGTAATTACAAATAAGTAGGCATCTTTTATTAATGTTATTTGACGGAACAAGCTCGAGGTCCACCTGATGTTAAGCGGCCTAACCTCTGTTTATAACTGATGCATTTCGTCACAAGTTACGAATTGCACTGGGCTCGACATCTTGATACGTATAGTAGTTAAGTCTCCTGTGCCTGTAATTTCACTGGCTCTCAAGGACTGCTGCCAGAACACACCGATAGTTGCTTGGCGACAGATTTTCTACTTGAGGGTGGTCGCTAGCCAGGCGGGTATTCGCAAAATTCCCTTCCAACATGAGGTGAAGCTGAGCCCGCGGGCTTCGAACCATGGACCTACTGCGCGGTAGTCCATAGCTAATGCCTCTGAGCCATCACTGCTTCGAATATATCATCTACTTATTATTAGCATTTACTTATAATATGTTATTGTGTATAACCCGGTTTATTAAAGAAACTAATTGAAAAGAAAGTGACGCTGCTAAAACCTCTCACACGCACACTATGGACAACAATAGTGTGCGAAGGAGATGAGAGCAGGTTTAGCGACGCCACTTTCGTTACGATTCGTTTCTTTTATTCCTACCTTCCATATTATGGGACACACCCACAATGTTATTTTTAATTCATTCGTTATGGACCTAGCACGAGGTACAACTGGAATTAAGCGATAAACTCTGCCTAAAATAGATGCAGTTCGTCACAACTTTACAAGTAGCGAACTGAACTGCGCCCATCAAAACTTCACCCTTAAACAATTTTTTTTAAGGCTACTGATTGATGGTATAAATAGGTATGGTGGCAGTATTTCCCCGAACAAACTCGCTCAGAGTTCTACTATGTGGTTCTACGGCTACTAAATATACATATAACTTATGTTACTTCTATTTATATGTATGTTTACATATAAGTTATGTATATAATCATTAGGGATGTCAAATCACCGAATATTCGATAAAAGGGTAGGTACTCAAAGTTAATACGGTATTAAACCGATTGATCATGAGTTGAGTGTTAAATGTGTCCTATATTTTGTTTTTATGTGGTAAGTAATTTGCAGTATTTTTATGTAGACACTGTAGTTTTATTTCCTCCTAAAATAGTGTATTAAATTTATTTCCTCCTCTAATATAACAGCAGATAAAAAATATGGTTATTAAAAACAATTTTAAGTATGTAGCTGTTTTGGGGTTAAACTACTGTACGGTGCAACCGCATATTCGCCCGCGTAATCATTTTTGCCATCGTTCGAAGTAAATGAACAGTTCGTAATTAGCATCGATTTGATCGTATCTCACGCGGCTCACTATCATTAAATCACTATATTTATTTTACATATCAAATAAACATTTATATCAACTAGCAAATCAAGGATTTATTTCTCATTTTATATCAGCTTTAGAATACGGTCTCGGACCGTACAACTACTGTGAGCTCTTTATAATAAATAACGTTATTATAATCAAATCTTAATTGTGAGAAATTAAGTTTTTTTTTATTTATAAATTTAAAATATAAAAATTCCCATAACAAACTTACGCGGTGAAGTTTTACTGTTTACTAGATGATGCAATAATAACATCGGGGAGCAGGAGGGAGTGTCCGGCGCATTATTTAAGTAAGGTAATCAATTGTGCCGAACATTCAGCCGAATATTCGGTTCGGTAACGGTTTTACCGAATATTTGGCCTAATGTTCGTATTCGGTGAAACACATGTTCGGCCCATCTCTAATAATCATAGAGCATATACTACGTATAATATCGGGTTACATTACAAAATTACAAATTTACTAGAGGAAAAATTGTATTCACGTGCGGGATTCAAACCCGCGTCATCCACCCCTATAGCCGGGGTATGCTCTAACCGACTGAGTTAACATGACAAATAACGCTATTTTTCCTCACGCGCGGATGGCTATTGGGTTGATTCATATTTTTTATTTTTACTGTGACACAACAGCATAACTACATACTATGTTAAATCCGTAACGTTGATACTTAGTTTTAATGGAATGAACCTTGGCAAACAACCTTACTCGGTCTCCCTATTGCAGCAGGTACTGCCTATAGGTGCTTAGTTAGACAATGTAGTTTGTTGTTACTAACTGGTTGTGCGGTAAAATGCGGGGCGATGATTGCTAAGATGACAATGGTGACCCACACGGCGCTCGGCCCTCGAAGTGCCATCTTTACACTACTGCTCGATGCGTTCAGCTATATCTACAACAAAAGAAACGAAATAACACAAGTATGAGGCCTAAGTGGTTTACGTCTAAAACGTGTCGGCAACACACATGTTAACAAACACCCAAGGTAAACTTGGCGAGGCAAGGTCAAAAGAACATTTAACATGAAGCAAAACATTACTAGTAACCTTTAGCAAAAAATAAATATTAAGTGCCTTTAACCTTTACCTGTTGTCTATAAAATGATTTCCAAAATATACACTCAGATTTAGATAGATAGATATAATATGCCATGAGGCGACGAAGTTATTGCCTAAAGAAGCTATGTATATACATACAAACCAAACTCTCCAACCTAAATTACACAACAATTACTCCGAATTGCTTTTTAGGTAAGTGTAGAATGTTGGTTTTATAATTTTGTTTTAATTAAATACAATAATTTTGCAAATACTTATTACTTTCCTGTCTCTATTTTCTAAAGCTTTTTGCAGGAAACGTCTGAGGTGCCAAAGAATAAATATTTACATAAAATATACAATTACATATCAAAAAAATCTTAAATATAAATAATTGTTTAACAACCAACTTAATGTATAAAAAAAATATTTTTT
This sequence comes from Plagodis dolabraria, assembly GCA_963854805.1. Classification (NCBI taxonomy): domain Eukaryota; kingdom Metazoa; phylum Arthropoda; class Insecta; order Lepidoptera; family Geometridae; genus Plagodis; species Plagodis dolabraria. Next base: position 18,420,530 of record OY978442.1, read on the forward strand.
ATACATTAACTACAGTATGTATAGGTACACATACATAGGTAAATGGAGTTTTTTATTTATTCGTAGTGTTTGATAGCTAAGTTTTATTTCAATGTTATTTGTTAATGTATCAATATACTTAAAGTAAATTTAGTGAGAGATCATTTATGATCTACAAAATACAAACCAACCAACAAACAAAACCTACATACAATTTCAGCAACATTTTTACAAACTTTGTTAGCTTCTATCCAATTAAAAAGTGCAATTTTTTTTTTTTTTTCTTTTTTTGTGTAATATCAACTTCGATCAAAGATAGAAGCTTGAAGACTATCAGACAAGCCTCATCCACTTGCAAATTATGTAAGCAGGTAAGTATAAAACAGGTAGAAGCATGATTACATTTACGCGTAAGTAGGAAATCTGCACAGCTATCTACGCACAAAAACATAGGCGTTATTCCCGACTTGTTAAAAAGTAGTTTACTGCGGTGACGGCACCCGGTAACCTGACGATCTACTCTTCACGCAACAGTTAGGTCACTTACTCACAACTTACCAGTTACATCTTGCTACAAAATTGGAACTACGTTATACCATGTAATGCAACTCTGACTTATTTCCGCAATTGAACAAAGATGTCTATCATAATATGAGGTATGTATGATAAATTGATAATAGACATCTTTGGATAGCGAAGGGATGACCCCAGTGGGTCTTTTTTTATTATGTATAGTAGCGGATACTGGACAGCTATTCTGTCTATGGCAGGAAATAGAAATTATTTTTTGTGTTGTTGCTATTTCCTCTAACTATACCCACGTAGGTACCTAATACGCGAAATTCAGCGCAGATTTTTCATGATTTTTTAAATAATAGTAGTATGATTAGTTGATTACATTTGTTGCTTGTAAACGTAATTGGTAATATTTGGTATAAGTACTATAAGTAGTTTTTTGGATTTTTACTGAACACGCACTAGACTCACCACTGCCTATGTTCCTGTGATTTCATAATTACTTACTGGCTCTCAAGGAATGCCGCCGGAACACACTGTTAGATAACGAAACAGTTACTTGATGACAGATTTTTATAATTGAGAATGGTAGCTGCTATAGTCGTACCTTGCGACTCCATGCGGTAAATCTCGGCGCATCTAAAAATCGGTGCGCTGGTGGTGGAAATTTAAGTATAGACCTCGCTTCCTAAATCCATATTTAAATTTGCGAGAATTGATCGCAACCTACCAATGTAAGTGAATGGTTTCATACAGTTTTTACACCATTGATACTTCTACCTACGACGAAACAAGCTACGTATATACAAAATGTATGTATGTGTGCGTGCGTCATTGCATTTTTTGTGGGATTATGTTGGTACATGCACGAGGTCTACTTGATGTTAAGCGAATACCTTAACAGATGCAATTCGTCACAAGTGACGAATGGCGCTGCGCGCATCACCCTAATATATACAGTTGTTGCTATGATATATACAGCTCATGTGCCTGTAATTTTACTGGCCTTCAAGAACGGCTGTTGACGTTTTTGTGTTTATTTTTCCTCGGGTTTCTGAATCATATATCTCACAAACTCCTACTTAGGCTCAATTTAAACAACACCTATTGGGGTCAATTATAAGTTAACGGTTCACTTAACCTCATATTACAAATAACCTCAACCTTCATTATTTTATAAATGTCATTTGATAAAATTAAAAGTTTTTACTTGCCAAGGACACGAAATAAAATACCAACTGGTTAAGTATTAAGAGTATCTACCTACATAATATATGTACACCCACTTCCAAAGGTATCCGTACGAAAAACGACCGAATGAGGCAGAATACAATAGTTAGGTACTTGTAGACAGTTAATAAAGAAAAGAAAAACTATAGTAAAGAAAGAAAAGACCTAAGTTCGTTTAAAAATAATATGGTAGCTTTGAAAGCAAATCCATCAAAATAAGCAATAGTAAATTGTGCAACAAGTATGCATAAAACAATTCATTTTAGCCGAGAACTAGCTGATATAAGCCGAGGCTATAATGGGATTTATGCACGAGTTATACACCCGGAGTTTCACTTCAATTGCGAGGAAATTAAACATTCATATTCTTAGTAATATATACTTATATATTTAATAAAACTAAAACTGAAATTTGTATCGAAAAAAAATTGTGCTCATTAATAATACCCTAATCTACGGATATTCTGAAAGACCCAGGCAAACTTCTAGAACTTTATGAGTATGAGAAGTAAAACTTATATTGGTCATAATTTCGAATTGGATTAGGGTGTTTTGAGCAAAACACAAGAATAACTGCAAAGGACAAAAATATATCTAAAGGTGATATATATATATATGTATAAAGGTGATATTTTTTTTTAATTCCTAGGGAACTCTTGGCACACAAGTTATAAAATTAACTATGTAGACCAATTTCAGGTAATTGCAATAAGATCAAATAGTTCCTATTGAACAACTTCCGCTACGCTTGTACTAATCTAATGAAATTAATGAAAGCGAGTCGGTCATAAAAAAATGTAATTCAATAATACGCAATACTTGCATGGCACATCTATTCAAAAAAAGAAATGCAAATTATTTTAATAAATAACACAGGATATCTCTCGTGAATACGTCAGATACTCGTAGCTAAAGTTTGAACCACATCCGGTGTGCATAAGTCAGATAGGTCACTCTGATTATAGTCACGGTAATATTATCATAAATATTACCGTGTTCTAGTTTCAACCACATCCGGTGGTATTTTTCAAGGAGAGCTCGGGACGCCCTCGTTGACGTCTCGCACTTCAGTCGGAGCTATCTGACTTATTCACGAGAGTTATCCCGTATTATTTACTAAACTATGTTAGTTTTTATAATAAAAATGCAAACATGTTTTTCTTTCATAATACATAAACGCCTAACCTTTAATTTTTACTTCCCTTACTTATAAAAATATAGGCAAGTAATAGGAAAAAAATAAACGTACACGCATAACAAATACTTAGCCATAGTATAACCAGCTACTACCTAAGTACATAATTAGTAAAGTTACTGTCTGCTATGACTCAACACCCAATAAATAAATTTATGTCATAAAAATTACTCAGTAAAGTTACTGTCTGCTATGACTCAACACCCAATAAATAAATTTATGTCATAAAAATTACTCTGGTAAGTATGTACTTGTGGTAGTTTTAAATTGTCTTTCAACTTTGACAACCTATGGACAAAGTTGGTCAGACAGTATCAAACTACTCATTACTTAATTACAGGCACTTATGTACCTATTCATTTGTAAATACATTCACTGTTTGCTATCAACCATTACGTAGCACATCAATTTAGATATTTACAAAAAAGCTGCCTTTTAAGAATATTAAAAATTACCTTTAAAGAAAACTTAGGTTGTCGGACATTATTCAAGAATTTCTCCAGAATGTATTATACTTATTTCGAAAGGAAGGTGACTAAGTCTTGTATTTTTTTTGAATATCGGTTTAAAGTATTTACTGAACAATGTGTTTTGGCAGCAGTTCTTAAGAACCAGTACTTCTATCTTATAGCCTGATCAACATCTTCGACCGCATTATCACTTACGATCAGGTGAGATAATGGTTTAGCTTTATCCCAGAATGAGAACTGGTTCCGAATGGCAGCTACCGGAATACACAATAAACTACACTAGTTATTTCAACTTACCCCCGGCACCTTCCCCTACCTAGTTTCTGAGAGGGCAATAACACACAGCCACCAAGGACTTCTACTTATTAAGCCGTGCGCAGGCTGAAGCTAGTTTGATAAAATGTCATAGTTAATTCTTCGCTTTTAATCTATTTCTAAGAAAAAAGGTCAACGGAAGATGTATGTACTTACAAAGACTTTTTGTTGGTATGGGAATGTGACAGTTTTTAAAATTATGAAAATAGACTTTTAGGCTACTTTTAATTATTTTTCTTTATCATGTGCCGGGCTTGTCTTGTTTGTGGAGCCGGAGTGACAAAAGCAAGGCTGGGAATCACAAGGTCAATTTTACTGACAAAATATTTTTAACAGCAGTCAGGAGATAGGAAATGTTTTCTGTAGAAAGCAATAGGTTCACCCCCATGGGACCTTAACTTGTCGTGTGAAACGACACTGCCTACTCCTTCGGGGAGTAAAAGCGTGACGATATAATATAATAATGTGCCGTAGGAAAGGACTGTCCGTAAGCTTTCCCGGCTGCACTACTGGAATGCGTTCTTATTTGTCGGTGGATAAAAGTTCACTTTTAGTATCCGGTCAAGGTCATAGGATAATAGATACGACTTCTTATCATTTTATTAACATTTGTCCATTTTAGGGTCCATTTAATTTTATTAAGATTTGTCCATTTGTAGGGTTACACCTAATATTTTTGTATGAAAACAGGATTACGCTAATGGAGACCAAATTACTTAAATTTTGCTACTACTTACTACTTTGTCTCCGGTCAAGGTCATGTACCTACTAAAGTGACCCGAAATCATATAGGATATGCATATTTTTTTACCTGCTGCGCTAACTTAATTACCAACGATTAAGTCTATGACACAAATTACTTAGGGAAACCTACGGTTTGTCTATGAAGAAACTTCATGTTACCTACTACTCTTTGACATTAGAGGTTGCGGAATTCCTCGTCCCGTATTGTGAGATACCCATCGACTCATCATCCAACATTGTTACCTAATTATTAGGTTCTTACTAGTAAGTTTTTCAATAATCTTATAAACTAAACACTACTATGATCACCAATATCACAATTAGACTTCTCAATTTATTAGCTGCATTTTATGTCACTGCTTTCGAGTTAATATTGATTAATAATTTCTTAGAAATGTATTACCGTGAGTGCAAAGTGCAGCTAGATACGAGGGGCGCACGCGCACCGGCTTCGCGCGGAAAGCAGCCGAGGACACTGGAAGTAAGAACAGCCAGCCGCAGCGCCGTCGCCACCACCGCCGTCGCTCGAAGGCGTGCGAAGTCCGCCGCAACACCAACGAGGCCAAGGCCGTCGCGGGAGTGGATTGCGAAGCAAAGTAGGTAGGTATTAGTTATGTCAGTCTGCGTTCTACTTATGCAATGCCTCTGACCATTTAATGCAGTTCGATGGACCGGCTATTATTTGCTCATTAATAAATACCCACCTAATAGCACTTTACATAAACGGTGAGGTTGAGTGGGAATTCCGTAGTAGTTCTATTTTGAAAATTTTTAAGTAGACAAAATGTGGACTGGAACCAGGGCATCTAGGTAAACTTTTTAAGTCTGAATAGGACGACACGTCGAAAAAATGTCGTATATATGAATGAAAATCTGTAATAAGTACATTTAATTCTATTTTTTTTATCTTCGTGTCCGAGGGAGCCTGAACTAACCAATAAGGTGTTCAAGACTCAGCAGACTTATTCAGATTCAGACCCACTATCAACTTAATGTAACACGTAGTACTCATAATATATACCTACTCATATCACATCGTCTTTACCTCGCTTTAAATAATGACTTCGCCAATTTTGACAGTGCCACCAATTAAAATTACTTACAGGGGTTTTCATATATTATATTCATATACCCTTTTCATACATTCTGATACGTATTTACAAAAGCTTAAACCAGAACAACTTGTCTTGACGGTTTACGTATTTTACGATCACTGCGCATTAGTCGACTACCTACTACATGCTGACCAATTTTGGACCGTCACATAATTATTGTGTAAGAAATAAAGTACCTAGAAACATTTTCATATAATAAATTTTATGACAATGATCAAAGTCAATTTTTCCTTTTGGGTAAAGGTGTTTTTCTACTTTCCAGCCGCCTAATATGTGTATGTCTCCAGCTTACTCAATTGAAATTTCTTAATAAATTTATATTGGAATACAAAATGTTTTGCCCCGGGCGGGAATTGAACCCGCGTCCTTCCGATTTCGCGCCGGATGCTTTATCTATTAAGTCCCCGGTAGCTTAATAGATAAAGCATCCGGCGCGAAATCGGAAGGACGCGGGTTCAATTCCCGCCCGGGGCAAAACATTTTGTATTCGAATATAAATTTATGATTTTCGCTTAGTACGCGGTAGTGCTTGTAATCATAATATATAGAAATATAGAAGGGTAGCGACATCATTCCGAGAGTTAAGTGTTTGAAAAAACACTTCTTTCGGTCAGATGAAGTCTAGTAGTCTGGTTGATAGCCGCGCACCGTCCCCTATGACGGTTTAAGAAATACGATTGGAGTACGAAATTTCGGCGACACAGCCGTACCCCCGGTAGCTTAATAGATAAAGCATCCGGCGCGAAATCGGAAGGACGCGGGTTCAATTCCCGCCCGGGGCAAAACATTTTGTATTCCAATATAAATTTATGATTTTCGCATACTAACTTAAAATTTAGGTGTCAAACAAACTTCGATGCTTCATGTGATTATTAGTGTGTCAGCTGGCGTTATGGTCTCCAGCTGACACATGCTGTATATACGAACCGGCTGAAGATGTGCTTATATACTAGCCAGGGATTTAGAGCATAATTTGTGCCAGTGGCACAAAAAAATTAAAACGCCCAACTTGAAAGCTGTAGTAGTAATGACCCGATTACAACGTGTAAGCTGGGGACCACGTGTCTACAGCTGCTCATCTGTATCTTCTGAACGAATAGGCCTACGACTTTATTTAATATGTCAAAATTTAGAGCCAAATTTGTGCCATCGGCACTAAAATTTTCAAGTCTGTGGCTATTAAGGTTTTGGAGCTACAAGCTCAAATAAACGTGTAAGCTGGAGACACATGTCCCCAGCTAGCACATGCTGCATAGCTCAAACGACTACTGTTTAATAGCTTAAAATGTTGGGTGGAATTTGTGCCATCGGCACCAAAATTTTCAAAACAATGGGCCTCATAGTTTTTGTGTAATAAGCAAAAACATTTCTTCCCGCATATTCAAATATTTGTGCAAAAATAATTCTGAGTGCGGCGTTGCCATTCCGATGATTGTAGTTACAATCTGTCTTGAACCTTATTTCTATAGACTTGGAACCTATTATCGCTTTCATACAAAATAAACGTCGTTGAGACATAGGCTAGGAGCATGAAGGTTTAAATATAATCTGACAAATATTTTATACCATGCATGCTTTCCGGATTTCAAAGGTATTGAAGCCGTCAATACTTACGAGTTCTGAAATGAAACTATTTAGATATTCTGAGTTTTTAAAATCCGACGTATTGAATAACGATATATTACGCTTAAGTCCACGTTTGTAGCTAGTTAGCGCCTATTTCGGCTGTATAGGTATAAAAACCTACCATCGGTTTCGGAAACATTCGCTACATTGTACTCGGACACACTCGAGTTTCGTCGGGTCGCTAACTCGCTAGTCGCTACATGCATGTAGTACCTACTCGTATGTATAGCAGGTATATACCTATATCACTAGCTTGCTGTTGTTATATTATTATTATTTAATAGAACGCGATGGTTTTTGGTAGTCTGTTTTTTTAATTTAGGTAGGGGAGGTCGTAGTGAATTTCGTTAATGTTAACAAATAAAATGTTAAATATTAGTTAATAGATACCTACTTAGTAAGTGTTAATGCCTACACATTTTAGTAGCTAAATAACAGATTTTTAGGGTTCCGTACTACAGTTGGATAGGTGACCGCTGGTGACATTACTACTGAGCGCTTCCGTGCTTCGGAGAGCACGTTAAGCCATCGGTCTCGGTTGTTGTCTTAGGATGGCAGTCGTTATAGCATGGTAGTAGGGCATTTTGCGAATGCCCGCCTGGCCAGTTACCACCCTCAAGTAGAAAATCTGTCGCCAAGCGGTGTGTTCCGGTAGCTGTCCTTGAAAGCCAGTAATTCTGGGTAAGCCTGAACAACATCTTCGAACAAATCGTCACTTACCATCAGATGAGATAGGGGTAAAAGGCTAACCTATCAGGTATAATTGCACAAGCATGTAAAGAAGATGTTTGAATCAATTTAAGATAATTCATTGGTACCCCAAAATCAAAACATATATTTCAGCTACTTTTATGATAAAGCTTTTAAAAACTGGTATCACTAAGCACGTATTTACCATCTGTGATGCACTCCGCTTATAAAAACAATAGTAGCTTCGCATACTGTGTGCGTGATACACATACAATCATTTCAAACGTGCCCTGTTATTTTGGTTGCGATTGCAGAACTACTGTGTTTCTAGATCATGATTTCTAAATGCTATACCAATTTGGACTTTTGTTAACACACTAAGAACTTTTCTAACAACTATTGAATAATAACGATCTGATATATGCAAGCTTGACACTAAATCTTTTTTCACACTACCCAGCCGGGATACTCAGGGGGCTCAAAACAAAAAAAAATAACCTTTTAGTCCCTATCCTTTTAATTTATTTTAACACCGTTATTGACTTGTTCCCTACCCATTTGCAAAATTGTAGCTTTCTAGGTTTATTACTGTAGAAGTAGTTACGAGATTATTATTAAATGACCTAATATTTTGGCACCAAAATGTAATTTGAGCTGGTTTCAGATTTCATAAAAATATTAATCATACTTTCCGTTATCTATATATAGATTGTTTCTCGTATAGCCAAGGATGCATCGTTTCGAAAACAGTTTGGATTATGAAAATCGGACTTACGCAGATTTTCGGACGATTTTGTAAAAGTAGTAGCAACTCGCCGACCGGGATGCCGGTTTGAATAGACGAGACAAGTAACTATATAACTATAACCTGTAAAAACTGTATATAATCAATAAAGTGTTGAATATGAACAGTGCGCCATCTAAAATGTGCAAATAATATAGTTTTAGGACAGAAGTGAAATATCAATTAAAAAATACAATTTATTCTTAATCAATAACAATCATTTCAAAGAGAACATTATAAACTTAACTACTTACAATTTAGACAAACCAACAGAACCAACTAAACAATATCACTCACTGATCGCACCGAACGTCAAACCGACAGAGCTTCCGCACGCAACCGAAGTCAACAAGAAAGTGATACTTATGCTACCCGCGCTGGTATTTATAAGGATCGCGCCCCACCACTCTTCACAGATAGCTTAGATCGCTAACACGGCCTCTCCTGACTATGCGTCGCCCTCGACCGCGTCTTGAATGCCAGGGAGCGCTTGAAGTGGGGTGACACCCTCAGCTACAGCAGACCGGGAAGTACCAGCCGTTGCATCATCGTCTTGAGGATGAGGCTGTGACTGTTTGCTGGCATTAGAAGTGTCCGTATCTAGATCATCATCTGTGAACCATAAAACTTCAACCTTATTATAAATTTTACCAACTAATCATGCCTATTTCTCTTGCACACTCATCTTTTAAGGCCCTCAAACATCCATCTACAAACATTATATAGCTAAGAACACATAAGAGTTCATGGAAAATCATGAAAATTATTTCATGAAGTTCTACAAACTCCGAACGACTCATGCTTTCATCATTCTTCATTCATCATCTTTAAGCATTACACATACATTATGACTAAACATGTAGGGCAATATCACGCAGACTATTGCCGATAGGATCGTCCGCGCAGTCCGTCCTCTACATGTTGTAGGCACCCCGCAGTTTGCCTCCTCAGTCGAAACGCATGTAGGGCAATATCACGCAGACTATTGCCGAAAGGATCGTCCACGCAGTCCGTCCTCTACATGTTTTCTCATCGAGATGCCCCGCAGTTCATCTCGGCACACTTACTAAATATACATGTATGGCAACATCGCGCAGACTATTGCCGAAAGGAACGTCCGCGCAGTCCGTCCTTTACATGTATTCTCGTCAAGATGCCCCGCAGTTCATCTCGACACACCAAACACACATGGGTGACAACATCGCGCAGACTGTTGCCGGTAGGATCGTCCACGCAGTCCGTCCTTCATGTGTCTTATGTAATACTCACGCTCAAAGAATGCAGCGCAAGTATCCGGACACCACTCTCCTCGCCAGGGGACCATATACTGGCCGCGGCTTGTGTGGTCATCTCATATGAGCCACTTAGCAGTCGCAGCTCGTAACGTCCGCTCGGCAGCGCACATAAGACCCTGTAGGGGCCTCGCATGCCTGAGTCCAGCTTGCCGGTTGACTGTGAACACTTAATTACGAATACAAGATCGTTAACATTAAAGACTCGAGGCGGAAGCCTGCTCCGATTAGCGTACGTGTCTTGTTGGACTAGGTTTCGTTACAGCAGTCCAGTGGCTCGAGATCGGCGTAACTCTCGTTGCGCTTCCCGATTTGGCTGCGCACTATCGAGCGCCATGTCACGGATGAGTGACCGAATCACTGGGGTGGTGGCGTCGATTCATCGACCAATCAAAAGTTTCAGTGCGGAAGCCTGTGTAGACTTCTGCATCGTGACATTTAGTGTCAGCTGTAGTTTCCATAGTACGTCAGCCCATGCAGCGTTTCTACGGTTGACTTCCACGCGAATCATATTAAGAACCGTTCGGGCATATCACTAGTGATAAAGTGAATCTTGGACCCTATGTCATTTACAAACCCCGCAAATTTGGAGGATTCGAACATTCTACCCTTGTCTGTCACTATTAATTAAAGGACCCGAAAGAGGGATATAGTGCTCGCGAATTCTCTAATTAATTCATCTACATCTTGTCTATAGATGGGATGTAGCAAGGTGTATTTTGTAAACGCATCAACCAACAGAAGGACGAACTTTAACCAGTGGATTTGGGAAGGAGGCCCAATGCGTCTATGTGCAATGTGTAGAATGGGACTTCAGGTTTTTCCCAGGAAGTAATATTTTGATGGGGGGCTCTAGGTACTTGTATTTTATTTGATAAACAGACTAGGAAGTGTCCTATGTACTTCTTAAAAAATTGCCTCATGCCAGGGAACCAAAAATGTTTAAGAATAAGGTCCGATGTCTTTTCGGATTCGATATAGGTATGTTCAACGTAAAATATGCGTAAGTAAGCTAAGTCGATGTTCCTTGGGGATAAAGCAAAGGATTCTGGGTTCTTCACCGACAGGAATGAACTTTTAGTACAGGACATCGTTCTGACTAACGTAACGACCAGAATCTAAATTGAGTTTTGCGCATTTTGAGCATTGACTCACCTGATGAGCGACCGAGTCTCGTCATCTGCCTCCTGCGCCATTTGAGCTTAGTTACGTGTCTAGAGATGTTAAAAACATTCAGTGGGCTCGGCCAAACCTGACCTCCACCAATAATTCTACCCAAGTATTCAATCTCAGTGATAGGAATGTACACTTGCGCAGATTTATAGTAAACCCAGCCACAGTTAAGGTTTTAAGGACCTTGCTTTTGCAAAACAGTCGACTTCGTTGTGACCACGCTTTTTACAGAAAGAACAAGTGGATGGTGGATTAACTGGTGGATCAGAGAGTGTAGGCTTCTTTGGGCAGTTGTAACTTCTATGACCTACCTGCTTGCAATTAAAGCACTCGCTGCCGGAAGAAGTCATTTTATCATTACTTTGTTTCCTAGTATGAAACGATGACTGAGTTTTGGACAACGTGTTGTTTTGATTAGGTTTCACGTAAATTGACAGGAATGATACGAGGTTCTCGGGTGATAAGTTTGCGTTAGCAGCGGCCGCACGTACTTGTGCATCATTAATGCCACGGATAACGATAAGAGTCATCAACTCTTCACTCAGTCCCTTGATTATACGTAAGCGTAGCAGTGAACGTCGCGCATATTCGTACTTATCCGATGTGGTGTTCATAATTTCAAACAAAATGTTTGCGTAATCTAGCTTTCGTGGGCAGAGCGGTTTAAATTCGCGTTTAAAACTACTCCAGGATCTGTCACTACTAACCCACTCATTTAGCCAGGTCTTTGCATCGCCTTTTAGGCAACCTGCGACTCGCGATAAGCATTCTCGGTCGTCCCAACGATTAGACAGCTGAGCGCGATCGACTTCATCGCACCAGGAATCGATATCGTGCAATGACGGGTCGAAGTTAGAAATATAATAGCTTTGAGAGCGGCCCGGAACTATAGACTGTATTGCGTCAGCTAATGCTTGTGTAGCAGAAGTATCGATACTTTTGGTTTTGGAGGTAGATTCAAAATTATTTTCAATCGATTCTAATCTTGTTAAGATCGTGTCGAGTGTGAGATCTAGGTTAGCATGTGACGGTTGATTACTGTCCACTATGCTACATTTCAAATGTGAATCGCGCTGTAATTTTGACCGTGACCGTGAATGAGAACGCGTTTCCGCGCGGCGATGCAAACGTGAACGTGATTGAGACCGTGAGTGAATGAATGAATGAATGAATGAATGAATGAATGAATGAATGAATATTTTTATTTGCTAAAGTTTTCGGTACAATATAATTGCAGAGTTGTAATAGCATTCAAATACAGTTCCAACAAAACTTTACCTAAACGGTGTGCAAATATTTTGATCTTTACATATATATTATTATTTGACTACATTTTTCATATATATTAATAAATATACAATATAATTTAAAAAATAAATTCAATGAGTCAATACCTAATTATGATTAAAATAAATAAAATGTCATGTTAAATTTATGTCAATAATTACAAGTCAGATTGGATATACTTATTTTAGTTTTTTATCTTCTAAGAAGTCCTTGATCGAGTAGTAACATTTTTGTAATAACATGTCAAATAACATTTTTTTAAAAACATTTATAGCAGCTCCTTTAATATTGTCAGGTAAAGTATTATACACTCGAATTGCCATACAATTAGCATTTCGTTTGGTCAGCTGTAATCGTTGAATTGGCGTGAACAACTTATGAGGATATCTACTCGGACAAGCTCTTTTTATTACATTGCTTTGTTTTTCAAATAGACCAGGGTTTTTTTTTACAAAAACACTTATTTCGTAAATGTACAATGAAGGCACAGGAAGAATCTTAAGTTTTTTAAACAATGGCTCACAGCTATCCATATATTCCGCCCCACATAGACATCGTATACATTTTTTTTGCGTAATAAACACCCTGTCAGCCTCAACGGAAAAACCCCAGAGTATAATGCCGTATCTTAAGCTTGAAGAGACGTAGCCATGATAGGCGGTTAAGGCTGCTTCCTTGGTTGTTATTTGTCGGAGTCGGTACATAACATATACAAATCTATCCAATTTTGAGCATAAATTGTTTACATGTGATTTCCAATTACAATATTTATCAAAAGTTATGCCAAGGAATACAGTTTCATTAACATTGTTTACTATATTATTTTGATACGTAATATTGACATTATTTGGTATGCTATTATAAGTTTGAAATTCAACAAAATTGGTCTTATTTAAGTTAACATATAAATTATTATTTTGAAGCCAGTCAATAACATCATGAATAGCTTTATTAGCTTCGCATTCTAACATTTCTTTATCTTTGCATGTGACAGTGATCGTTGTATCATCCGCAAACAAAAAACATTGATGTTTCGTAGCTTCTGGCAGATCATTTAAATAAAGTAGAAACAACAATGGTCCCAAAACGCTACCTTGAGGAACACCGTATTTGTTTAGGGAGTACGAAGAATAAAACATTTTTTTCGTGTTTCCTATAATTTGGCTTGTTTCAACACACTGATATCTAGACCCTAAGTAACTTTGTAGCCAGTCCTGAGCTTTACCTCTAATTCCGTACTTCTCTAGCTTTGTGAGTAAGGTTTTATGACAAACAAAATCGAATGCCTTGCTCATGTCTAGGAATATAGTTAGTACAGGCATCTTTTTGTCTAGGTATTCGGTTATTAATTTTAAAAGAGAAAAGCAAGCGTGAATTGTGGAGCTATTCTTTCTAAAACCAAACTGTTCCGGTTTTAAGATTGAGTTTTTATTAATGAAACTTAGTAACTTTGAGTACATTACCTTTTCAAAAACCTTTGACAATATAGGTATTAATGTTATTGGTCTATAGTTGCCCATATCACACCTATCACCTTTTTTAAATATAGGTTTTACTATCGAAAATTTAAGTCGGTCGGGAAATACTCCGTCTGAGAACGATAAGTTTATGATGTGGCTTAATGGAACACATAAGGGCATGGCGCATAGTTTCAGCATTTTTGTGTTGAAATCATCATAGCCAGTGGAATTTGAAGGTTTCAGACATTTTATAGCCTTGAAAATGTCTAACGGGTCTGTTGGGGTCAGAAACATAGTTTTATCTACAAATAGTTTCCTCGAGATGTAATCTTTTTTATTAATGTTTGTATTGTTTTTATTAGTTATATTTATGTAAAATTTGTTAAAAAGATCTGCAATTTCTTGGGGGTTAGTGTATATATTATCCTCTACCTGAATTTCTTGTATATCATTCGATTGACATTTGTTGTTGAAATTCTCGTTAATTATCCTCCACGCTGCCTTACAGCGGTTTGATGCATTATGAATATATTTTGCACTATTAATTTTCTGAGCATTTAAAATACATTTTTTAAGAACTCTTGAGTAGGATAGATATTTTTTATGATTACGTTCCTTATTTGCAGAAGACAGGAGATATTTTAGATAATACGTTCTTTTACGTATACAGCATTTACGTATTCCTTTAGTGATCCACTTGGCTTTTTTCTGTTTATTAATAATTTTTACCGTAATTACGGGAAAACATAAATTGAAAAATAGCTGTATGGTGTCGTGAAAGCTGTTGAATGCTGCGTTTGCATTAACTTCGGATAAAATCTCACTAAAAGATAAACTTGAAATACAATCTTGGAACTTATTTATGTTGTCTGTACAAAAATCCCGCCGCTTCTCAGACCAGACCGTAGGCCTAGCATGATTTTTGTTATAAGTTGCTGAGAAAGTTATGGTTTGGGCCGTTTCATGATCTGAGAGTGCTAAATAATGTGTATCGCTAATTACTTCACTTATGTTGCTTGAAATAAGGTCAATGCATGATTTTTGTCTTGTAGGCTTTAAAATGTGATTCTGAATATTGAAGTTAGAAAGAATTGAATTTAGTGTTTTCGATATATTGTCAGTTTTTAGTAAGTTGATATTCCAATCACCACAAATGATAATGGATTTTTTAGTAAATTTTTTTAACTTTGTCAGTAGTTCTATTAGAGAGTCGAAGAATATTTGAATATTAGATTTTGGTGTCCGATATATACATACTACTATCAAATTATAGACTGGTATTTTAATAGCACAGTATTCAAAATGTCGCTGTATTGGATCAATTAAATTTTTTAAAGGTTCGCAACATATGTGTTTTTTTAATAAAATACATGAGCCGCCTCTACGTTGATTTATTCTTGAGTAATTTGCCACCAGTTTGTAATTATTCATAACAAAGTTACTTTCTGACCCTTGTTTAATATGAGTCTCTGTTAGACAGACAATATTAATATCTCCAATTCTGAACGATAGGTCCTGCAAGGCTATTAGTAGCTGATCTTTTTTACCTAGCGCGCTATTTATATTTTGGTGTAAAATTGTTACTTTATGTGTGTTACTCACGAAAAAGCTGCTTAGTATGTGAGATATTCAAATTCTGTGCT
Source organism: Plagodis dolabraria (assembly GCA_963854805.1). NCBI lineage: Eukaryota > Metazoa > Arthropoda > Insecta > Lepidoptera > Geometridae > Plagodis > Plagodis dolabraria. Next base: position 18,436,049 of record OY978442.1, read on the forward strand.
ACAGTAAAGCTTGATGATGGACTGACAGACGTGTCGGATTTCAAACTTACATTAGCATTGTTAAATTTAAGAGAATTATGACGGTTTCGCATCGCGTTGATAAATACCCTTCGATACTGCAAAAAAGTAAATTCGACGTCTAATTTGAATATCAAAGATCTTATATATTGACTGTGATTGTAGTAAGAATTAGAATAGCTATCACTCAAATCAAGGTAATGCCAGTTGCTATAATTTTTGCATAGTGATTTTATATGAAAATTTAACATTTTCGTATTCAGATAGTCATTATGATTAATATTTAGTACAAATACCTTATTTTTTTTAATGTTTCCAAAGTAATGACATAGGTCAATTAATAGTCTGAAGGGATTTTTCTCATGCGATCCCATGCCTAGTATTATTATGTCATCGGGATTTAAAGAGGTAATTAATGTTTCACTGTTGGCTACAATTTGCCTACACGTTGCATTTGGTTTAATAATCCCTGTTATGTCGTAGGTTTCATTCCATATTCCTGTTCTTCTTCGTGTGTGAACGCAAACGTGCCCGAGCACGAGAACGTATTCGCGATCGAGATAATGGTGGTGTGCGCATGCTCCGCCGTGATTCTCTCGCACAGACTACATTACGCGACCTACTACGCGACCGGTCGCGTGTGACATGACGTCGGCGCGATCGACTGCGTGATTTACGCGGTTTTGGCATAATTTAAACAGAACAAAACACAACACACAAAATAGGCACAGATGAAACAAATCGATAACAAGTTGAGGCTTGGAAAACCCAATCAGTTCTTTTGGTTTGTTTACTCAAAAAAAATAAGCTTATGGCCGATACAGTCAAAACAAAGGGCTTGGATTGAGATCCCACTTCTGATTTTAGGACAGAAGTGAAATATCAATTAAAAAATACAATTTATTCTTAATCAATAACAATCATTTCAAAGAGAACATTATAAACTTAACTACTTACAATTTAGACAAACCAACAGAACCAACTAAACAATATCACTCACTGATCGCACCGAACGTCAAACCGACAGAGCTTCCGCACGCAACCGAAGTCAACAAGCAAGTGATACTTATGCTACCCGCGCTGGTATTTATAAGGATCGCGCCCCACCACTCTTCACAGATAGCTTAGATCGCTAACAATAGATTAATATGATGGAAATTTTAATTACAATATACACAGCCATGTGACGAAAGCTACTGCATTCAAAATGAGATCTACTACTATTTTTAATAATTTCCATATGGCATCATCATGTTCAATGGATCTTCACCATTAGGAACTTCGTATCCAGTTGATATATAACTTCATTTTAGTTAAAATTACAGTATATTCGTAACCACTTATCACTGATAGATGTACAGTGTAGGATTAGATTAGAATGCAATATCCTGGTCAATATCTTGGTCAAAGAGGATACATCCTCTTTGACCAAGATAAAGATCTAGTAAATAGGTCAACATTCTGAGAAAAAATACCAACATATTTTGTAAATATTGGCATTATATGGTTGTCAAACAACACAACACCTTCTCCTAGTCTATACATTTACTGTTTCTTTGTTACTTCTTCCACATATCCTTAACGTGAAACCACAAAGTAAGTTCAAACACTATAGAAATAAGGTTCAAAACAGATTGCAGTTACAACGAACGGGGCGGCAACGCCGCGTTCAGTAACGTTTTTAACGAAATATTTAAATATTTAGGCGGGAAGAAATGTTTTTGCTTATTACGCAAAAACTATGAGGCCCATTGTTTTGAAAATTTTGGTGCCGATGGCACAAATTCAACCCAATATATTAAGCTATTAAACAGTAGTCTAGCCTATCCCGTTTGCTTTAGCTGTGCAGCATGTGCTAGCTGGGGACATGTCTCCATCTTACACGTTTATTTGAGCTTGTAGCTCCATAACCTTAATAGCCACAGACTTGAAAATTTTAGTCCGATGGCACAAATTTGGCGCTAAATTTTGACATATTAAACAAAGTCGTAGGCCCATTCGTTCAGAAGATACAGATGAGCAGCTGTAGACACGTGGTCTCCAGCTTACACGTTGTAATCGGGTCATTACTACTACAGTTTTCAAGTAGGGCGTTTAAATTTTTTTGTGCCACTTGCACAAATTATGCTCTAAATCCCTGGCTATAGTATATAATCACATCTTCAGCCGTTTCGTATATACAGCATGTGTCAGCTGGAGACCATAACGCCAGCTAACACACTAATAATCACATGTAGCATCGAAGTTTGTTTGACACCTAAATTTTGAGTTGGTATTCATAATTGCACTAAATCTGCTCTAAATATTGGCATATTCAGAATTAAGAAGTTTCAATTGATTAAGCTGGAGACATACACATCGCCTAATTCGAGTAATTGATTGTTAGCAATGGTGTCAGCTAGAAATAATATTAATAAAATTCATTTACGACTTGACCTGCACACCCCGGCCGTTTACTGGCTGATTATAATCTAGTTTAGTAGATTATAGGGGTTAGTGGCATACGCACCCAATGTCAACTCCCCCCGTGTCAGTTGCCCACGATCTCAGTTCCCCCTGATAAATTTTGAGCGAATATTTTTTTGTGATTTGTACTGTCAGCAGCGAAAGTGTATTTAAAGTTATTTGAAAAAAAATGAGAGCACACAAGTTTAGGTTGGTTGGAAGATATTTTTGTCATAGATAAGCTTACTTTGTAAAACTTATAATAAGAACTTACTTCCTTAACTGTGTGAAATTTTGTACTGCCTCCTTGGAAGAAAACTTTTTTTTTTTTTTTTTTTTTTTTTTTTTATGCCTGATAGGTTAGCCTTTGACCACTATCTCACCTGATGGTAAGTGATGATGTGGTCGAGGATGTTGTTCAGACTAACCTAGAGTTACTGGCTCTCAAGGACAGCTGCCGGAACACACCGTTAGGTGCTTGACGACAGATTTTCAACTTGAGGGTGGTAGCTAGCCAGGCGGGCATTTGCAAAGTGCCCTACCACCATGCTGTAACGACTGCTATCCTAAGACAACAACCGGGACCGACGGCTTAACGTGCCCTCCGAAGCACGGAAGCGCTTAGTAGTAATGTCACCAACGGTCACCCATCCAAGTCATGACCGCGGCGGACGTTGCTTAACTTTGCTGATCGATTCAGAATGGCTAAGCAAACTTGGCTACGAGCGCTTCAATCACATAGAAAATTGACCGAATCATGAAAAAATACGGAGGGTGATGAATGGTTTCTAATCGCAATTCCTGTAGAGTTAAAACGGTTTCTCGTGCTGTATGAGGTCTCGCGTTATCATGAAGCAATAATGGTGAAGATCGATTCATGAGTCGGGGATGTTTCATTACTAGTTTTGCAATCATTGTTCGGAGTTCGGTACGGTAGACATCTGCCGTTATTGCTTGAACAGATCGGAGAAAGCTATAGTGAATAACACCATGCTGAGACCACAAAACAGTAACCATTGCCTTGGTAAGCTTTGCTTTAGGACACTGTTGCGGTAATATTTTTTATTTCTCTTACAATTAGGTTAATGCGATAATTCTGTTTTCATCTTTGATGTAATCAAACAATAAAAGGGGCTTACATTTTGCGGGGATTAATATATGAAGTGGTTCCTTGAAATTTGTTATTGGAACTTTCAAATCTTTGCTATGCTTTCTACATAATTAGTTTTTCACCCTTCTGAATGCTGGAATGTCCAAAGTACAACAATAATATTTTAATTTTGAAAAATTTCAAAATACGCCTTTCAAAAATTATTTGCACTGATATATAGTTTTTGCATAATTCTGTTTTCACTTTCATCTGTGTTTCCTGGTGCCGACTATTGTTATCAGTAACCCAAATTTTATAATTTGGAAGAAATGCACTGGACTGAATGGTGATTTATAGTTAAACCCGTCAGAATTGAAAGATTACGAGAACAATAGAATTTCATTCATAGTACCGGCAGCCCCGTTTCCCCGATATAATACCTAGCTAGTATGCATACATTTTGAATTTTGAATCTTGCATTTTAATAACACAATTGTATGTGTTATTAATACGCAAGATATAAAAACCATTCGAAACAATTGACTAAATATAATTTTAGCAATTATGATATTGAAATAAATATATTATTATCAAGAGAAACTCTTCTTTGCTAACGGTATATTTAATATATGGTAATTATTTCTTTCAATCAAATTTATCGGGGGGAACTGAGATCGTGGGCAACTGACACGGGGGGAGTTGACATTGGGTGCGTATGCCACTAACCCGATTATAGCCATGTGGGCCGGCTCTGGGCTAGACGGAGACCAGTCGTCCGATCAACTAAAACTGATATAGGTACGGGGCGTCCCACTGATATGCCATACTGAGGGGAAGTAGGTACATTAATTATCGAAGTTCAGACATTCCCCTGAACGATGATAGCCTTTGTCATAACTTCTTTCAACTTTTGTTGTGTATTTTTTAAAATATGTGGAACTGTATTCACAGTTTTTTTTAAAGGGTCTGCCATTAAACGGGATTTCGGACGAAAGGAAGAAATCATATTTATGTATTTTATAATAACGTTACAAAGGGTTATTTTCTCCTATATACCATTATTGCATATTAAATGTAAGGAAGACCATGAAATTAAACATTATAATTGCGTTGTAATATAACATACAAACCTACGAATAAATATGTAAAGAAGTGTAATTCTCAAACAGTTGCCGCTTTGATTTCGGACTCATCAAGTTCACAATTAACAAAACACAATTTTTCGAATTCAATCGGATTGGTTTATTGATTTGGGCTTAGAAATGATCGCATCCGAATGCTTGCGTCAAGGTAGTTTTGCACCGCAACGGGAATCTTTTTAAACCAACCATTGCTTTACATAATATTTATTCGTAGTTGTTTATGAAATGCTAAAAATGTGATGCATTCTGTAGACAAAGTATCTCTCTTTGCTCCCTGGTGATTTACACTTATCTTTACATGTTCCATTTGAGAAATATTACTTTAAGAAAATAAGGAAAGTATTTCTTAAGTACCTAGACACTGGTTGTCGTAGCTTTGAAATAATAATGTCAGATGTTAGAAAGTCAAAGATTTCTGCGATATTGTTTTATTCGCAGATGATACCTCTCTGAATTTTAAAGATAGGAAAGATAGTGAACTAATTTATGTAAATAATGTGTTATCTATGATCTCTATTATTAGCTGCGGACCACCGCAGCTAATAATTTTCTCTTAAATTCAAAAAAGACCAAATGTTTAGTTCTTTTACATATTTTACATATGTTGAACCAAATATTAAGCTTGCTCCAGATAAACTCTCTATTTACAATGTGCCAGTCTTCCTGGAAATCAAAATGAATTCAACTTTACAGTCGGATGCACATTTACATGATCTATCCGGAAGACTTAGTTTTGCTGCATATGTAGTTCGTAAGATAAGATAGTTATCAGATGTAGACTGCTAGGCTCGTTTATTTCGCGAACTTCCACTTTATTATGTCGTATGGTGTATTGCTGTGGGGAGCTGCTGCTGAGATAGAGACAATCTTATTCTAACAAAAGCGTGCAATTCGAGCATTTATGTAATGAACCCTATGCAATCTATAAGGGATCTTTTTAAAGAAATTGATATTTGAACTTTACCGAATATGTAAATATTTGAAAATATTATGTATGTTCGTAAAAAAATTTAGTCAAAATAAATCAAACAGTGACAATCACGTTTATAACACTAGGAATAAAGATAAAACAGCGGTGCCAGGTTTTAGATTAGCAAAGATAAATAAAAGGTCCTTCTTAGGCAATGGTGTGCGGTTTTATAATAAAGTTCCCAAACATATTACAACGTTCTCAGCAGGAAAATTCAAGTTGCACGTGAATAACATTTTGATAAAGAAATCTTACTGCACAGTTTATGATTACTTAAACGACAAAAATGATTAGAGAGGCGAACCTGGACTGGTTCGCCTCTGCCAAGCTAGCACTTGTCACCTACGTAATGTAAACAAATATTATAATATTTTTTCTATATAGTATGTAACACATTGTTAAAAGACGTTTAAAATAATGACCCCCGAGTTTCTGGCCCGTTCTTCTCGCAGTGGCTCTATTTTTTTTTGTTGAACGTGGCATTACAATGTAGAATATTTCAATATTAAAACTTGTAATTGACCTTCATAAGTGCGTCGTAGACGCCTAAATCGAAAAAAATATTTTGATTTTGGAAACATGGCAAGTCAGAAAACATTGTACAAGTATTATATATTTTCCACAAAAATTTAAATAAATGATTATATATAGTAATAAATGTTGAATTTCATAGCCTATTTTAATTAACATTCTTTATTATTTTGAAAGAAATAGTTCCTTACAACTAATATCTTAAAATATATGTTTATTTTCTTTTTAACATTTCGAGTGAGTTCGATTCTAGTTTGAAGCAGATGATATAAATAAAATAATAAATTAAGTCTCCTTCCAAGGCAATGTCCTATCTTCAATAATTTTACTTCCCCTCCGTGTGGCATAGCCGTAGGACGCCCTGTATGTATATGTATTACTTGTATTAGTACATACCTATCATATATTTATGACTAGCATATAATCAAATTTTGTTATACGTATCACAAATTTTACTGTTAAATTTCAAATCGCAACAGACATCAATCAAGAATTGTGTATAGATATTAAAATATATCCAGGCGTTCGTGGAAGTTTTTACACAAAATGATGCCAATAGGTGCCGGGCTAGAATGTCACAATCTAACCAGTGGGTGTCGTAAGAGGCCACTAAGGGTAAAATGCCAGACGTTGGGCACCAGCGCTTTCTAAGGAACTGCTATCTCACACTGAGATCCCCAAGGCCAATCATCCGCTTGCCAAGCGTGGGGAACAAATATTAAAATATCTGAATTATAGTCAATTTCTCAAGCTTAACAAATATTTGTTTCTTTTACGAGCTGTTGCAATGCGCGAACCCTACTAGTAAAAGAGCAAGGCCCAACTCACAATTACGTAGTTTTTAAAATTAAAATCCATAAAGCGTGTTAACCATAGCGAGTTTACGTTTGGACTGGTAGTCAATCTGATTGAGCGTGTAATATCTTTCGCCGTTCTATCAATCTGGCATCAGTTTCATCGTGATAAAGGTCACGGCCTGAACCGACGTCTTGCCGTATTCCTTAGGCCCACGAACACTTTCTCATACTAGTCATAACAGTCGGTTTTGCTCCCATGGCATAAAACGTCAGGACTCAGGGGTGACATTTTGAATCCCAAGCGTAACGAATGATAATATCATACTAGAGATAACTAAGTGTAAAAGAATTTAAGACTAGATCTTGCTTGAATGAAGCTTGCTTAAGACGAAGACAGTTTTATCTCTTGAGGGATTTAGTAATAATTTAATACTTAGTCTATTTAACCCTATACGAGAAAATAAAAAGCAAAACTAATAGGAACATAGTACTTTATTTGAGTTGTAAGTTGTAAATTATAAGTAGCTACATAATTAAAATTTAATATTCAATACATTAGAATGTCAAAATTTGACTGGATAACCTCCAAAAGCGTTCTACAATAATTTTATCGTTATTCATCGTGTTTGACGTATTTTGTTGACTTTTTCTTTTGTTGTACCACAGCTTGAACATTGAACAGATGCACCATGGGCTATATTTAGCTTTTTATACCCGGAAAATGCTAGAAGTAGTCTAGAAGCATTAATACAGGCAGAGACTTGGTGCTTTTTGTCGTTTCCCTTCATTGGATATCGTCGAGGGCTTTCGAGTTTGGAATACGTTTTCTTTAATGTTTTGTTTTCTGGTAGTAGATTAATAACAATTACGCCTGACTGTCTATTCAAATTAATTGGGATTCTAGGCATTGATTTTCTAATTATTCTGGCCGTAAGTTCTGTTACAAAAGAATATGCAATTTTTTTTATGAAGTAATGTAATACTACTAAAACTTAACATATATATTAAAGTCTCAGCAAAAAATAAATACCTACCATGTGCAAACATACAGCTGATACCAAGCTTTTGAAGTGTCTGGAATATGACTGGAAGGCGATCACTGCAGTCCTATTTTCTTTAACACCCCATTCCATATTGCAATTTGTCAATGATAACGAAAAAATGTCTGGAGTGGCACCATTTTTAAAGAAGTTTTTAAAATAATAAACGCGTTCCAAACTTAGTATAATTAAAATGTTGAAAAAAATAAGTTTTTATATAACAGTACTTATGGCCAGAAGAGTTACTATCAGAGCAGGTTTCACAGTGTTTGTTTTGTATTCTAGTTAGGTTGTTCTGATAGTTATATCCTCAAAAATACTATAAATTTTTTCATGGTCTGAGCGTTGGTTTTGATTATGGATTATGGTATTATCTTCAGTAAAAGTTGTCTTACAATTTTTGAGATTCCAAACTCATGAACTACGCGAGTCTGCAAGTCATGACTGTGTTGCTGATGAAGCTTTGTTCCATGTTGTGTGGCCGTAAAATAACATCTAAATATGTTAGAATGTTATATTAACACTAGAAATGTTCAAACGAACTCCATATTATAGTCGATCTTGATCGATATTGAACGATTTAGTGCGATTGCACAAACAGAAGAACAGAATGCGATTGGTACGTCGCGTTGCTGGTTGAGCGATATTATTTAAAGCAACATAAATACTTATAGTGGTATCATCACGAATAATAATATTCATATATAGCGCTATCTCTATCGCACAACTAATTTGATTCAGTGTGTCTAGTCTATCCACTCTTTCGTTCTTTTAATCCAAGTCTAGTTTCGTGAGAAATAAACTACTTATGAACATACATATTACTTCGTAAGAAAAAAGAAAGATAGGCCGCATGCTATTTTAAAATGTTGAACATTTGTCGGTGTCAAAACAAACGAGTGACACCGAGTCAGTCAGTGATGCAAGCCCGATGTGATAACTTGTACACTAAATAACTATGCGATGAATAATTACAGAAACTACATTTTACACAACGGTAAAAAATGGTAGCATTTTTTAGCATCCTTACAGAAGTCAACAATTTGAAAATTAAACTTACTTTTACATAAAAAATATATTTTGCATGAAGAGGTGCAATGTACCAAATATTAGATAATAGTTACTGGTTAAGTCATCCGATTTCTTATACCACGTTATACTGACGCTGAACGTAGTGATCACGAAATCCAAGAGATGACTCCGACTTTCATCAAGGATAATTTGCTTTACAATTTCTTACGATTAGACTCATCTTTAACATTGTAATCACAGAATATGACTCAATCAAAATATGTTAGATACTCGAAGTTGGCACCTTAAGAAATGATTCTGTCAGTGCTATCAAAATAACCGATACTTAGCCTCTGTGTTACAGAAATCGAAACTTATTTGCTATCGATTTATGTGTCCTTTCTTTCCAAACATATTTTATTGGAATCAATTAAGCGTACTGTACCTACAGTATGCTAGTGCGTCGATTGGCGGCGCACGCTGCTTATTTTGACCGCGTAATACTACGAAGTAAAGCCAATTATACTACAGGGTCGCCTATTCAGCAGCAAATTGAACTATGGTGCAGTTAACCGCAATTAAAATCTACTTCGACTCCTTTTGTATGCTTTTAATCAAAGCTTGTAATGATGATCTAAACCTAGATCAAAATGCAAAACACTCTTGGTGTGATTCAGTGATATTTGATTAAGGCAAGTCTAAGAGACATCATAACTCACACAAAGGTAATGTAATGGTCAAGTCTAGTTTACCAGTAATATAAAAAAGACTAGAATTTACTGAAAACTGCCTACTTCCTAGCATAACGAAGTATTTCCAATTTGAACCTTTACCATAATAAAATGGTTATATGATTAGCCTATGATGTGACAAGTTCCATTTTTCTGTACTTCTTTCGTAGCGTTGAAACAGGGTCCTTGAAGAGTATGGGGTCAAGCCTCAGCACGGAGCGCACGAGGGGCATGTAGCCCCACGCCGTAGCAAACGTATTGAGGCACGACTGTCTCTGCACGAAGTGCTCCGGGTCACTCCAAGAAGACCTGCTAAAAAGACAAACCAACTTGATCTTCTGACATGTATGTGTATATGCGATATGTAAACGATTTTGAAGAGTTGCGAAAGCAAGTTTCCTTAAGAATAGGATAGGGATAGTTACATAAAGCGCCTTTGGTATAAATTTTGAAGCAATGATAGCAGATAGATAAGCAATATTAATATCATTACATAACACAGTTTGCAATTCGAACTCATTGTAGATGACCCCTTCGGCCACCTGGAGCTATAGTATTTGTCAAGACAACTTTTATTTAGATAAGGAGCTACTTTGGTCTCCTTGTTACATCATCAGACGCGAAGAGTTCAGAAACAAATATTTGAATTAAAATTTAATTGAATTTTCCGGACGGCTCCGATAAGTAAGCAGATTAATATGATAATTAAAAAACAAGCTTCATTGTAACCTAACATCTTGGTTGTCGTCGCCGTCTAGAGCTCATTGCGTAGAGCAATATATTTGCTTATCAGAAAAAATGTAGTTGAAAAGTTTACCTCATTTTACTAACGGGATCTATATCAATAATTTAAGGACATATACCCGCCAGCCAAAGCGTGAACTTTTATATAAACTCAACTTGTTATTAAAAAATAACTCGCATGTAAATATAGTGTATTATTAGACCTATCGTTTCTCGCTTAAATCCTTTTTCTTTTGGACTAATTTTTTTTTTTTTATTATATAGCGTTTAGTATATAGCACCCGTTTTTAGGACTTTGCGCCAGTTATTCGTGACTCCAGATTTATTTAAAAAGTATAGTACACATGTATAAATAACTTCCTATTATAGGAAGTTCATTATATTCCCCATGTTTGTGGTGCAATAGAAATATTAAAAACATGCTTATTTTTCTTGAAAGAGATGCTTTAATTTGGGTCTTTCTTTTATCTAAAATTACGAGTTTTTGAGCTAGTGTAATTTCAAAACTGTATAATTTAATGAAAATCTGATGCACCACAAACCTAGATATTAGGGTAGTGATTGCGTAGGTAAAAAATCATTGAGTATTATTCGCTATTATTAAAATGAGATTGGAGCTGCGTTTTGTTTGGGGGCGTTCGTCTAAAATATACCCTTAAATATAACGTTTGAAGCAATGATGGCCGAGCGGTTATAGCTAAGGACTGCCGTGCCGCAGGTCCCTGGTTCGATCCCAACCGCCGCGCCGGCTTGAGCTTCACCGCATGGTGGATTTTGCGAACACCCGCCTGTCTAGCTACCACCCTCAAGTAGAAAAACTGTCGCCAAGCACCTAACAGAGTATTTCAGCAGAAGTCCTTGATAGCCAAAAAAAATACTGTTAGTTTTCAAGAAATTTTAATTAGTTTTCAAGAACGAACAAATGGAAGCAAGATAATTCTATGCTTGGTTTAAGCAGATTAAATACACTTCTTTTTGACGGACATTTTTTTATGTACAATAGTACATAGATGATTCTCCTTATCTCTACCCTCTACTCCATACACATAAGGTAGGTCGTCTCGTGGTACCTTAAGTGTCACAATCTGGGTCCTAACTTGGATGTAAGTTTGTGTAGTATTTTACCTGTGGTGATGATGTGTGGGTTTGTACCGACGGCGCTGGGCCAGCTTGAGCGGCGGGCGGCGCGTGAGGTGCGCCACGAGGCAGTTGAGGAGGATGTCTTCACAGTTAGCGGCGCGACGCACCGCCAGCCGCAGCGCCGGCGCCCCGGCACCGTACTGCGCTAGCGTAGCGCGGTGCACCATAGCGCCGCCGCCCAGCACCATCGAGTACGAACTGCCCCATTTACTGCTGTAGCCCCATGCACCCTGGGACACAAACACCTTCCATTATTCTACTGAAGGTGTAGGCAACTAGAAGACTTAGCCCGACGAAAGAGACCTGGAACCTATGCCACGGGTCTTGAGCCTAGTTTAGGAACCAGGGGCGCCTTCGTATTTTATGTACAATATTCCTTCTTTTGCCAAATATATGATTTTATTATAGGTATAATATAACTAGTATTATGATATAACTAGGTGTCTAAAGAGTGGTGAAACGTATGAATAAGCCATAACATTTCAATCGGTTTACCTTGATGAATTCACAAATATGGAGTGTTTTACGTACTTTTTTCTACATTAACGGTGTATGAAGCAAAAGCGCCATTCAAACAAAATATATCAAATTGCCTACTAACAAAATGTTTCATATTTTACAGATATTTTTATAATGAATTAATGCGTATTCTAGTATTTTATTATTTTATTTTTCTACATAATATTTGTAAATTAACTACTTGTTGGTTAAATTATTATGGCGATTATTAAAGGCGAAAGTTTGTTAAAATAAAATAGCAAACACATTTTTTTTTGCGTTCGCAAAACAAATAATGGCAAAGTTAGTTAAAGAGAACCGTGAAAACGGAAGAATGTAGTTATTACTGACTTTAGCCTCGTCCCAAAAGTGCGTGCGCGCCGGGTAGCCCACGATGCGCTCGGGAAAGTTTTGCCAAACACGGAACGCGAAATCCAGCTCCTCGGCAAGGAGCGGCGCGTCTCCGTCCAGCGAGAACACTGCTGCCGTTGGCACAGCCCACAGAGGCTGCCAGCGCGCAGATACACCTTCCCTGTACGCACCAAATAATCAACCGTTAAAATAAAACACTGGAATTTTAAATGAAGAGAATTACAAACACACCTTATCCAATATCTTGTTTTATTCACACATTGTATTGTTTATGACTTTATTTATATGATCTTTACAACGTTAAAATTATCCTTTTGCCACTTTTAACTTTAAGAACACTAACCTTTTAAAAGTAGGAACTTGTTTATAACTGACTTAAAAAGGGGATATTCAATTCGTCACCTCATATAATATGTATGAAATTATTGGAACTGCAACCTACATATGATAATCTATTAGGGTTAATACTTCTACTTCTTTATGTGTGGATGTATGTTTCTATCGTAACCATTTTTTGTCTTTTTATAGGCTTACGTTTACTTTAACTTAGGGAACAGTGCAAGTGTTATCAAAATTGTTCAGTAATCTTCAAGACATGTATTACGTATAAGTGTGATGGCTTTTTGATACGAGCTATACGAGTGTAGTGTGAAAAATCTCAAAACTTAGGGCAATTCTAGTGCATATATAGTGAAAGATGAAATTGCCGAAACCAAACTGGAATCTCAGTATAAATCAGTAGAATTACTCTAGTTACAAAAATATACCTACTAGTATATAAATAAAATGTATACACTATAAATAGATGCTTATAAATAAATCTTTATTTTATCAGCAGCCGGAAAACGTCCACTGTAGAACAAAGGCCTTCCCCATAGAACGCCACAATGAATGGTTATTAGCCACATGGAACCATTGGCTACCCGCAATTTTTACGATACTGTCAGTCCACCTAGTGGGGGCCTACCACTTGGTTTACCACACGAGTTGGTAGTTGGTTATATACTTACAATAAAACTATAAACCTACTTATTAAATACATACTTATATTCCAATTTTAACTTAAGTAACTCCCTTAGTGTGGGATGCTACTTGCGTAGACACTTTAGCGCCGTCACATCTTTATGAAACCAACGTGGGGGCTGGCGCTGCGGCTACTTCGGCGGAGCAACTCAAGCGACGCAAATAAGCTAACCTCGGTATGGGTTACATATTTGAGCCGTTTGGTGTAGAGACGTTGGGTCCGTGGGGATCGGGAGCTCATCGTATTTTCCAAAACCTATCTGAGCGCTTGGTCGATGCGACGCGTGATCAAAATGCTGGCACATATTTGGCTCAACGAATAAGCATTGCAATTCAACGGGGCAATGCTGCCAGCATGCTGGGCACGCTGCCAACCGGGAGTGGGCTGGAGCATTTGGACTGCCTATGAGTCTGCTATTACTTGTAGGTTGTTTATGTGCTTTTATTGTAGTAGCTGTAGTGTTGTATATAGTTCATAGTATTTTGTTTAATAAAGGCATACCGCCGGTATAAAAAAAAAAAAAAACTTAAGTTGGTTAATTTCGTGTATATATTATAATATTATTTCATAATTTTGGGGTGTTAAATTTAATCGAATTACTTCTTTATTCGATATACATACAGTTTATCTGTTATGCCCACCAAACTAAACGTAAGACTTTACTCGATTCACGTCAAAAGAGTATACATCTATGTTGAAAATATTGTTGCAATTTATTAAGAGCTTCAGTTGTTTCTTCACGTGATCGTCATGGTGAAATGTAGTGTTCAATTCAGGTTAACATCGATAACCTCGATCTTTAAGCTTAAATATCTCGGGTAAAAGTATCTAGACTTGATAATTCAACCCCTTGCTTAACAATCTAGTAAAACATACCCTGGATAATGCGTGGTAGCATCTATAACCAACACGGGGAGGGGTTCACGTGTGTCGCCCATTATACGCGTTAATGACTTCAACGAGGGGGCGGCGCGTTCACTGTCCCATACTAACACTACCTGAAACAAGAATAAAAATTAATTCAAACATTATCACATCGGACCGGAAAAGTTACAATTACTTCACAGATCATGAACTATTGTCATACCTTCTCACAAAACTCGCTGCTGGCTATATTAGCAAGTAGCTTGTGCAGAGCCGGAGATGTTGCTTGTACATACAATAAAGCTGTAAATGAGTTACCTGGAGTTGGTGGGGGCGAGGTGAGGGGGACCGCTGGAGCGGGGAGTGGAGCGAGGGGGGCTGAGGGGATAGCGGGCGCTGGAAGCACGGGAGAAGCGATCGGGTAATGAGCACGGGAGTCGCCGTACGTAGCCAGCGTGCCCAGGGCTCCAGGGAATGCATTCCAAATCAACGTTTCACGTTGTCTAGATGATTTGTGCGCCAAAACTCGCTCCAATATAATCTATTGAACAGTAAGTAAATTGATTAATAAAATAAATGAATGAAATAAGGTACGAGAGAAGTCCATTATGTGTCTAGTTTGGCTCACCTCGACAGTTGTGAAGACGATCTTTTCAATGGATGAGAAATATAGCTCCCACAGTAACTGCGTTTGTTGTCGTAAAGCAAGAATGCGCTCAGGGGGTACAGACCGTACAAGTTCAGGGACCTGAAATGTACTATGAATATGAACATAACTAATACAAATCAGTCAATCATATTATAAATGCGAAAGTAACTCTGTCTGTCTGTTACGCTTTCACGCCAAAACTACTGGACCGATTTGAATGAAATTTGGTATGGAAATAGTTTGAGACCCGTGAAAAAATATAGGATAGTTTTTATCCAACGGCGCAAAAAGAGGTTAATGTTTTTGCGCGATAACCGACATACGCGCGGGCGGAGCCGCGCCCGGAAAGGTAGTGTCTACATAAAATTGGCAAATCAAGGACAGAGTGCTAATAGAAACCTGTAGTAACAAACGTTCATCAGCCCAAATGACAGCGCGGCGCCAATCGATTCTTTCGTCAAATGGCAAACGCCAGCCATTACTGAGAAGTACTGGTATGCACCCTGCAGCCAATGCTTCTAGGAAACGGTATGATCCCAACCTGCGTCCTCGTGCTACAAGGCAGAATGTAGAGTTTGCCAAAAGCTGCTCGTAGTCAAATCTGCAAAAATCACACAAACTGATTCAGTCTAATAATTATATTGTATTGTGTGCATGACCACTAACATTACAGAACTGATTTTTTCTCGTTTTTCCACCGATGGAACTTGTTTGTCCTCCTATGGATTTGTTTAATTACATTAGTTTGATCCCTGGAAAAAGTAGACTTTCTGAATCATATACCAGTCAGGCGTGCAGTAAAGAAATTTAAATGCTTCAGCATTTGTGAAAACACATTGTCCTCTTATCAAGAGCCCCTGATCTGAGAGGTTGATTTGGTATTCCGTCTACCCAGACATTTATTTAAATTTTTTATACAACTGCTCAAAAAGGAGAGGTTTCTTTTCAGAGTTCATGTATGTATATATTAGTGAGTTTTTTTATTGCACCGTAACTTCTAAATGGCTTACCCGTTTTAAATGTTAGACATATTGCTAAATTTGTCTTGATAGCGCAAGTGACACTAGAAATAAAAGAAATAAAAAAACTGACAGACTTTAGACGCCATATTGTGAGTTTTTTTTTTTCTGAACCATTTTCACACCCATTGAGTGGGGTATTAAAATGAAGGGTTTTATAAACGTTTCCGTAAATATATATAATTGCACACGGTTCCACACTTGGCCAGTATTGTGGAAACCAGATAAATGAACGATATAATATTACATAAATGAGGAGTTTTCATTACTTCAATTGGAGTAGTAATGAAAACTCTACAAGGTTTAGTACTCTTTTTATTAGCTGTGTGTGTTTGTTAAGTAACAAATAAATAAAAGGCATGCAAGTAATTATCTGCAGTCCTGTGTTTTCCATAAAAAAAATGTATACCAGTCCTTATCAACTTTTCGTAAGAGTTGCTAACATTGTTTTGGGTTACTTGTTAGTATTGTAAGATCATCAGCAAAAGCTAAGATGGACTCTGTGTAAGTATCTATAATTGATCTTAAACTGATAGCCCTACTTTTTCATGACTAATTAGCTAGTCAATAAAAATTGTAACCAATACCATACAGTAGTAACTGGATATTAATGCTATTGGTTCACAAGAGGAATTTTACTTTGTCCTTATTATGTTTCTAATTTTATGTAATATTCCTTGCCAGTAAATTAAAGATCCAGCATGTGGAGATTTCAAACAAAAATAATATATGGGCAATGTTTGTGCTAATCGTAGTAACCAATATACATAAAGTAACCAGTAACCAATATCACAGTTACTAAAAGTTTATTTTGACAAGTATTTTCTGAATAAAATAAACTTAACATACGATGATACCAAAAAACAGCTTTTTTAGGTTGATAGATTGTACATCTTTTAATAAGCAAGCCTTATATTGCCTGTAAAATGCTGAGGCAAGTAAATGGATGAACAATCACGCAATTAGATAGATAGATAGAAACATGTTATTTGCATACACACATATTATGTATACAAAGGGCGGTCTTATTGCTTAATGCAATTTCTTTCAGACAACCAAACAGAAAGGATTTACAAAATTTGCCAGGTTGGCAGTTTACTAGGTAAACATAACAATTATTCACGAAGTACTATTTAAATTAAAAAATCAATATTAAAACCAATATTAAACATTTAATTAATTAAAAAATAAACAAAAAAAAACTTATGTACATTATAATTTAAATAAATACATAAATACATACATACACTTATATAAATATATACATTTGTGTATCCAGATACTACTTACAAAGTAAATATAATTAGTAATAACCAAGGAAATAGATTAGCTCAGAGTGGACAAGTAAAATTTGTTGACTCTATTTTTGAAAATGTATAGTGACTGATATTTTTGAATTGAGACTGGCATACTGTTCCATAGCCGAACAGTCTGCACTGAGAATGAATTATCGTAGAAAGATATACTGTGTGACAGAATTTTTAGAAGAAGATTTTCTGATGACCTCAATGGCATGAGCCGATTCAAGAAACTCATAGCGTTCCTTGAGAAAGTGCAGAGAATTAGGATTAAACAATATATTGAAGAGTAGGGAAAGAATATGAGTATTCCGGTGAAGGCGAATGGGAAGCTACTTGAGCTTATGACGAAATTTGGAAACATGGTCATATATGTGTAAACCAAATATAAACCTGATCGAGAAGTTTTGGAGATGCTCATGTCTATTTAGCTGGTCCTCCCTAAGATCAAGGTAACAAACATCGGCATAGTCTAAAATAGGAAGTAAAAGAGATTGAGCAAGCGCAACTTTGGTAGCAGCAGGAAGAAAATGACGAAGCCGCTTTAAAGAACCCGCAGAAGCAAACATTTTACGACTAATTGCTTCTAACTGAGGGCCCCATGACAAGGACTGGTCAATTATTATACCAAGATTTTTGACCTGCTTTCTATAAGGTATGACTACACCGTCCAAAACTATTGGAGGCAGTGTATCCCAGTTCAATTTAGCAGACACTTCGGGAGCTGCCTACAACAATAACTTGAGTTTTCGTTGGATTAACCCTTAAACCAAAATTATTGCTCTAATCTGCTATTATTATTGCAATTTTTGAAAATTTTTGCCAAACCTCTTTTGAGTGGAAAGTTCAGTCTTGACACTCTGCACAGACAGTGTATCATGACATAGGTACATGCTATCTTTAGGATGAAAATAATAAAAATATTCATCTACTTGAAATAAAACATGTTGCATGTTTGGCACATGCTCTTCTTGTGTGTCTGAGCACACAATGGCAGAATAACCATTTTGATACTTTCATAGCAAATGTAAAAACAGTATTTTTAAAAGCTGCGAGAAGAATAAAATTATTGAGAAAACAATATTACCTACCACTGCCTCCACAAACAGTCATTATCGGATGAGGCACTTGGTTAGAAGAAACATCTTACTAAACTCAATATTTTAATTAAATGAAATATGTTTTATCCAGTTCGCACAGCACTGATGCTATTCCATATGAAACTTTCTTACCACACATTACCAATATAAACAAAATTTTAACATACTTATCATATTCTCTATTATCTTCATCACACCGGTCATCTCGTAAATCTTTCCATGATTTTCCATGCCGACAAGTTGTGACCAAAATAAGATTGGTACCATCATGCAAATGCCACAAAGAGTTTCTTGTTTCGCTTCCAATGCCATGAACATATCTTTTTCCTTTGAATGCCATCAAATGATGCTTTGGGGCCGGAAACAGATTGCCAGTAGCAGCTGGTGGAGCCCCACCTTTCTCTGGATGTTCTTTATGGAATAAGGGCAGAGACACATCAAACCCTTCTCGGAAAATGGTTTCAGAAGCACTAGCTCTAGCTAAAATGGCTTCCCCGGCATCAAATCCCAGGGAATCTTCAGCATAATCAGGCCATGTGCCTGCATATAAATTAAATATGAGGTGATTTCGGCCATTTCTCCAATAGGGTAATCTGGTTAAATGAGATCCCACATCTGGAACATGCTCTGGAGATAATGGATCTGCATCTAAAGTATCCGTAGCTGGGACAAATAGACAAGCTTCATTAGGATCCCTTGTGGCATATTTTGACTCTCTTAATACTGATAAAACTTTCCTGTATGATGCACTTACTGGACCTTCGCTGGGGTATACATATATCTTAGGATCACTGCTACACTTTGAGAAATCAAAGCAAGTTTCCATACGACAAGGAGTTGCGACAGTCATAGGTTGCCTTTGCTGGGGCAGTGGTGCTTCTTCCAGCTCCTCTAGAGTTGCAAATGAAGGCAGCTGATTACGGCGGTCACTTTGTACTAATTCAGACTTTATTTGATAACTACCAAAATAACAATAAGTTATAAATGCGCAAGTTAAAAATAATAAGATAAACCGTTTCCTGGCCTGCATTATACAGTAAAATATAATTTTATTACAAATTAGTGTTATGGAATAAAAACAAAATAAATACCATAACCATGTATTATTTTTTTTTTGTGGCAATTGTTTAGAACATTTTTGCCAGCATCATGTCAAAAGAGAATTATTACAAATAACTTGATCGAAGAAATTTTGAATTTTGCATCTGAAACAAAAGGAAAAATATCTTTATCTACATACTATCTACAGAATTCAAAACATACAATATTTACATAATGAACACAAGGTGAATTGAATGTTACGTACCTACCTGTTTAATTCAACTTATACAATACTACATAAAGTTTTATATTATTTAAAGTTGTAAAAGATGTTAATATTTCAAAGGTATTTATGTTAATATTACTCAAAATGTTATCTATATGGATGGGAAATGGGAATTTATGATGTACTATACTAATGACTTGAATAATGAATTATGATCATATAAGGGGCAAGAAAAGAAAATATGGTTTAAATCAGCTTCATCCATGCCACACTCACAGATTGATGAATCTTAATCCTTAATTTCTTAAGATGGACAGCAGAAGAGCAATGGCCGAATCTCAATCTAGATATTACACTACCAATTTTCCTGTTGCACTTGAATTTAAAAAACCAGGGTTTTGCTTTGAATGTCAGGTTGCAATTTAGCATAATTACATCCTGTCCGTCTACTGGACACTGACCATCTCTTTGACCATCTAGACTTTAAGTCACGACTAGGTAGAAGTAAAAGGTCTTGGGGATAATTTTTACAGGGAACCTTATCACCACATACTACAGCTTACTTTGCTATCTCATCAGCTTTTTCATTGCCTTTATTATGATTTGGAATCCAAGCTAAGTGGACGGAATAACCAAAAGAAATACACCTAATCAACATCTCTTTGCATTTGAATATAATCCAGTTTTTGGAACCTATTTTAAATGGATTGGTCTTAAAAGCTTGAAGAGTACTTAATGAATCTTAAAAAGCACTTACTCGCTCATTTGGCTTTGTACGACGGATAGGGCTACCAGTATTCAGTAAACACAACCCTACTTTATCCATTATATTGAAAATATAATTAGCAAGAGAATCTGAGGTCTGGCAACCCCAGACTGGGTGATGGATATTTTAAAATCCCCCATTATAATAAAAGAACCTTGGATGTTTGTTAAGATGTCAAGGAATTTAGTCACTATGTCAAAAGATGGTCTAGGTATAGGTATATAGTGATATATAAATTTTAAGTTTTTTAACCTAACAGCAACAGTCACTAGCGACGTCCAATCCGGTCGCGTTCGGTATTCGCCACCAGTGTTTCTCAAAATTTTTGGCCCCTCCGTTGCATCGTGTGTAATTTAAGTAAACGGCAAGATGGTTGTCTGTGGAAGATGTAACGACGAAGTAGCGGAAGCAATTCAATGTACAGCGTGCCATAAGCATTTTGACTTACCTTGTTCAGGGATAACTGAGAAAGGGTACCGCAAGTTGGGAGAACGTCAAGCTACATGGAGATGTGGTTCCTGCAAAAATTCGGCTCATTTTAGTGTTCCGCCGTCTCCAAATCCCGTGTCCCCAGTTGTATCACCATTGGTAACATTGGACTCCATAATGCAGGAGTTAACTAAAATTCGTCAAGAACTGGCCCCTCTATCGAATCTGGCTTCTGAAGTGCAGCTTCTTCGCAAAGAGCTGACAGACCTGAAAGAGCTGCCGAAACATGTCCAAATTATAGAAGAAAGACTGGCAAAGGTGGAAGTAGCGCAGGAGAGTGTTACTCAGCTGAAGGATGAGATCGCTAAGTTAAGCGATGAGCTGCAGGGCACGGAACAGTGGCTCCGCAGCAATAACGTGGAAATAAAAGGGATACCACTTAAGGACAGAGAAAATCTTTTCAATATTGTTGGGAAAATTATGACAAGATCTCATATCCGATCGCATATCAACTTTATACACAGGGTCCCGACTAGCACAAAAGACGCTGTTCGCGCCATCTATTGGCACTTTCTTTCTTTCTACCTCTTACCTTTTCCTACCCTCATTTTCCTACCCTCACGAAAACGACGACTATCTACGGTTGACATTTCGTGGCGGATGAGTGAACTGCTTGTCATTGCAAGCAGTCTGCGGTCGACCCTTGTTGACGGCGGATGCGTCTGTTCCTGTGAGCTCCCTCGAAGCCAAGGAAACCGCCATTTTGTTACTAACCGCGCTCGCGCTGTTTTCTTGTGTGCCCCATCGCACTGGGATATCCGCGATCGTTTCTTTGGAGCTGTGTACTAAAAGCTTCCCGCGCTCGCGCCGCGAGTCTACAACAGCGTGAAATAATTTGAAGAGCCACTACATCTGGACACCAGCAGGACGCCTTGGAGTGCCGCAGCTGTGCTCGTCAGCCCGAGGATATCCAGGTTAGTCGCTCGTTTTTCGCTCCTTTTCCTATACAGTCCACTTTTCATCACCTTGTTCCGCATTCCTTCGATTTACCAGTGTCCTTTCAACCCGCGCCCGCAGTTCGGCGTGCTCTGCCATATAGCTTGGTGGCCGCGCTAACATTCTTTTGGTTCCTTCGAGCCGTATTATTCTAAAAAGGCCTAATATTTCACGATATTTGTACTAAAATATTGTGTTCCCGCGTAATTTCCCGTTTTGTGTCCCTACATTAATTACATTCTATAACCTGTTAGTATCATTTGCATATCAGATTGTGTATTCCGTTTTCCAAAACCGCATTTAATTTCGCTATTTCTAAAAATTATATTTTTTTACAATTAAATTCATTCTGTGTGTAGGTAATCTGCGAGTATTCGTTAACGTTTTTTGACCCATTGTTCGCTTCGCATCTAATCTGTTACCGTGAGCGGTGACGTTGTTCACTCAGTCTTAACACTTCACCGGCTTGTCTCACTTTGACGTTTCTCCTTAAAAAATGGCGAGCACTAATACTAAAAGCGTTCGTTCTAAGGACAAAGAAGTAGGCGAGTTCGAAGATGCGACGGCTCTTGATGCTTTGGCGGTCGGTCAAACGTTTAACTTTAATCGGCAAACGTGATGCCATATTTGCTCGTTTACAGCAAATTTATAACCGCTCGTTGAACGCTTTCACTGATGATACTGAGAAAGACTTATTTCTGTGTGGAATCATTTCATTGGATCGTTTACAATCTGAGTTTAATGAGATTGTAAACGATTTAAATGTCACCGAGTTGACAATCGATCCCACGTATTCCGTAAGTTATCAATCAATTAATGTTTTTGAAGACATGTACTGCCGCTGTAAGTTTGTTTACAATAAACTCAACCCTCCCGCTATGAACGTCAAAGGTACGGAATCGCATGTTACACCGCAACATAAATCTGTCAAACTACCTAAGTTGGAGTTGATGACCTTTGATGGTAATCCAATGACATGGAAAATATTCCATGAATCGTTCCGTCGCACAATTCATGAAAATGCTGATTTAACTGACCACGAACGTATACAGTATTTAGTAAATAAGTTGTCAGGTCGTGCATTATCCGTTATTTCAGGTATTGTTCCAAACGCAGATAATTACCATCTAATCTGGTCGACTTTAGTCAACAAGTACGACGACCAGCGTAGCTTAGGTTCCGCTTATCTCGATCAGCTGCTCGATTTCAAACCAACTAGCATTACCGCTTCCGCTAAAAACCTGGAGCTATTTTTAGATAAGTTTTGCACAGCAGTGTCAAGCTTACATTCGCTCAAGCTCGATAATTTATCGGATTTTATGTTGTTGCAATTAGCTTTGAAAAAGATAGATTCGAGTACCGCCCGCTCGTTTGAAATGCATATGCGAGGTAAAAGTATGCCTACGTACGACGATCTAATTAAGTTTGTTCGCGAGCAGAGTAAAATATTAGAACGTACGGCGCCCGCTAGCCGCACTTCTGATGTCAACAATAACAAACAGATTGTTCCTAAGTCTACGCATTCTTTCGCTGCATCGTGCGCATCACAGTGCCCGCTTTGTAATCAATCTGATCACGCTAATTTATATAGATGCCCTGCATTTAATAAGCTTTCCACAGAGGACAGGTTGTCTTGTATAAAACAACATAAAGGTTGTACTAATTGTCTAAGTGTTTCGCATAACTATACCGCTTGCAACTCGCAATATAGTTGCCGTCATTGTGGATGTAAACATCATTCAATGTTATGTCGTAAAATGTTACCTTCCCGGGAAGGAACCCGCACTCTCAACAGAGCTGCCGTCGCGTCATCCACGCGCAATCCTGCGCCAGCGCAGTCTTCGCGCGCACGAGCTGACAACGCCGCCGGCGCCGCCGCCCGCGCGCCCCTGCCTTCCGCCTCGAGCGCTGTTACCGCTCACTGCCCGCTTGCAGATGTTCCGAAGCCTCCCGCTTATCAGTCGCAACAACAAAACATTTCGCTATGCAAAAACGTGCGCCCTGTTACGCAACCGACCGCAGATACTACGTGTTTACTGGGAACCGTGCAAGTTTACGCTACTGATTCAAACGGTCGTAAGCATGTAGTGCGCGCTTTAATAGATTCTGCCTCTCAGAGTAATTTTATATCAGCGAATTGTTACGCAAAGCTTAATTTAAAATGCAACAAGGTTACAAATACCGTTGTTAAGGGCATAGGTTCCGCGTCAAACCCAATTAAGGGTGTAATTTCAACCACATTACATTCGCGACTTGATAATAATTTTATTTCGGTCGACGCTTTCGTTATTGACCGCATCACCGACAACCTGCCGTCTGTGAGAGTTGATACCTCTTGTCTTGCATATCTACACGGCTTGCCGCTTGCTGATAAGGATTTCTCGGAACCGTCCGAGATAGAAATACTTATTGGGGCTCCGCTGTTTGCGGATATCTTGCTATCGGGTCGTGCCGCTGGTCCGCCTGGTGCACCTACCGCTTTCGAATCGATATTCGGTTTTATCGTAATCGGGACCGCTCCCGTTGCGACCGCTCAAACATGTACCGCTTTTAATGATGATAGTCGAATATCTCTCTGCGCCTTCGCAGAACAACCGCGCTTGGATGACATTCTTCAGAAATTCTGGCAACTTGAGGAAGTGCAATGCACACCGGCCTTAAGTCCTACCGCTCTCGAAAATGAACGTATTTTTACAAATAATTTTTCCCGCGATTTTACGGGCCGCTACTCTGTAGCGTTGCCTTTCTCCCGCGACCCCGCTGCCGCTTTGGGTAATTCTTTTCTTACCGCTAAGAAGCGCTTTATGCATTTAGAACGCAAGCTCTTCGCTTCACCTCCCCTTCGCGTGGAGTATGATGCAATTATCCAGGAATACTTGCAGAAAGGTTATGTCTCGCTGATAAATAACGACGATAGTGTAGCCGGTTACTACATTCCGCACCATGCGATTGCCAGGTTGGATAAAACCACTACTAAATGGCGCATGGTCATGGATGCAAGTGCGAAAACTGATTCGAGCTTATCATTGAATGACGTCTTGCATACTGGGGATAATTTGCAAAATGACCTTTTCGTTATACTCTTAGAATTTCGTTTTTATGCAATCGTTTTCACATCCGACATAAAACAGATGTATCTACAGGTACTTGTCAACGAAGAGAGCCGCAAATTTCAGAAGTTTTTATATCGGTTTGATCCCGCTTCGCCGCTAAGCACTTACGTGTTCAACCGTGTTTGCTTTGGCCTGCGCAGCAGTCCTTTTCTCGCGATGCGCGTGCTACGCCAGCTGTGCGCTGACGAGCGCGCTCGCTTCCCGCACGCCGCGTCTGTCATCGAAAACAATACTTACATGGATGATGTGTGCTATTCCATGCCGTCCATGCCTGGTAGCGTACAGCTTCGCGATGATCTCCGCGAGTTGCTCAAGGACGGGGGCTTCGAGCTAGTGAAATGGGCTAGTAACGTACCCGAGCTCACTGAATCGCTTCCGGTCTCCGATCGGCACTCCGCAGTTATCAATTTCGATGAGCCAGACTCGAACTTGAAGGTTTTAGGGCTACAGTGGTTGCCAAGCTCGGACGCATTTATGTTCACCGTGAACGTCGAAAGTCGGCCTGCGACTAAACGCAATATGTTGTCCGTGATAGCGCGTCAGTATGACGTTCTCGGACTCATAGCTCCTGTCATCTTGTACGCTAAATTAATTTTACAAAAGCTTCATGTTTTGAAGCTTGACTGGGATGAGCAACCGCCGCAAGCAGTGGTAGATATTTGGCATAATTATCTTCGCGAACTTCCCGCCATTCAGCAACTGCGATTCCCTCGCCACCTAGGAGTGGAAGAAAATTCGAAAATCACCGTCGTTGCGTTTTCTGATGCTAGCGAGCATGGATATGGATCTGTAGTGTATATTCGAACTCAGTCTGACCATGACTCTACTCCGCTCACCCGTCTAGTATGCGCCAAGTCAAAAGTGTCTCCGCTGAAAACAATTTCAATTGCAAAGCTAGAGCTTTGCGGCTGCTTGCTCATGTCAAAATTGTTTCGCCGCGTTCTCGATACCTACGAAAAGCGTCATACCATAGACAAAGTATATTGCTTCACCGACTCTATGGTAGCGTTGCAGTGGATTACCGCTTCACCGCACAGATTCAAAACTTTTGTTGCTACTCGTGTTACAAAAATTACTTCCACTATTCCCGTTGACAGCTTCCGTCATATACCTGGAACGGAAAACCCTTGTGCTGATGCACTTTCGCGAGGGCTGTCACCCGCTCAGCTGGTAAACCACCCGCTGTGGTTGACCGGCCCCGCTTGGTTAAGCCAAGAGCCTGCTGCTTGGCCTGCTAAGACAGTAGCTCCCGCTAAGGTTGACTTAAACCTACCTGAGTCGAAGAAAATCGTTTCACTTCCTGTGACACAACCCGCCGCGGAGAATTCCAATCCGCTGTTGAAACTCTCCACCCGCGTTTCTTCATGGCTGATGCTCCTACGTATAGCCGTCCGCATCTATCGCTTCATCAAGAAGCTGCCGCGTTCTAAATACTTCACAGCCGATGAAATGAATTTCGCAGAAATTCAAGTCCTGAAAGCTGTACAAAGACATTACTTTGCGGACATTATTCAGAACCTTAAAACCAACACCCGGTGTTCAAACGCTATACAGCGACTCGTGCCCTTTCTAGACGCCGACGGACTCATACGAGTCGGAGGACGTCTCCGAAATGCGGATCTATCGTACAATCAGCAGCATCCCATTTTGTTACCGCGTAAAGACCGCATAATCGAAATGATAATTGAGCACTACCATCGTCATAACTGTCATACAGGTCCGCACGCTTTGATGTCGATTCTCAGACAACGGTATTGGATACTCGCATCCCGTAATATCGTCCGCTCGGTTGTACATAAGTGTAACTATTGTTTTAAGGCAAAACCTAAACCTACATTCCCGCTTATGGGAGACCTACCCGCTTGCCGCGTGAACGAATTTAAAGCGTTCACTCACACCGCTGTGGATTACGCCGGCCCAATTTCTATTATTCCAATTAGAAAACGAGGTGTGCGCTCTATTAAGGCTTATTTATGTATTTTCGTCTGTATGTCAGTGCGTTCGGTAAACGTAGAGCTGACGACAGATTTAAGCAGCTGCAGTTTCCTTTCTGCTTTTAAACGCTTTCTCGCTCGTCGCGGTACCGTTTCTGTCTTGTATTCGGACAATGCCCGCACTTTTATTGGAGCAAGAAATGCCCTATCTGACGTCTATAACTTGTAAGCTCAGATGAGTATAATAAGTCGCTCTCAGACGAGTTATCCGCCAACCGCATAACTTGGAAATTTAACCCACCAAGAAGCCCACACTTTGGCGGAAACTACGAAATCTTCGTGAAAGCTTTCAAGGGTCACTTAGCTAAAACAATAGGTTCACAGTTACTAACCTATGAGGAAATGTTAACCGTGCTTACGCAAATAGAGAGCGTCATAAACTCGCGACCGCTAACGCTATTGAGTGAGGATCCCTCTGAGCCCACTGCACTAACGCCCGCGCATTTCTTGATGGCTGCACCGCTTAACCACTTACCCGCGTGCGCGATCTCCGACGAGCCCGCGCATCTTCTTAAACGCTACACTTTGCTGGATAGGATGATCCAATCGTTCTCTAAACGATGGAAGTTAGAGTACCTTCACCTGCTTCAATCTAGAGGAAAATGGAATACACTTTCTAATCCAATCAAAGTAGGTACCGTCGTGCTTATTATCACAGACAATCTTCCCCCGCTATCTTGGCCGCTAGGTGTTGTCGAAGAGACAATTCTAGGCGCCGACGGAATATGTAGAGTCTGTCTAGTGCGAACGGCGACTTCCGTTTACAAACGGCCGGTCGTTCGTTTGTGCATTTTACCCACTCAATAACTTACCTACTTGCCCCCTGGTCAACCCGCTATTCATATACCCGCTCTATTATTAACTTATCCAATCTTTCTCTACCTTTAAAAACCAATGGTTTTTAGGCCGGGGGCAATGTTCGCGCCATCTATTGGCACTTTCTTTCTTTCTACCTCTTACCTTTTCCTACCCTCATTTTCCTACCCTCACGAAAACGACGACTATCTACGGTTGACATTTCGTGGCGGATGAGTGAACTGCTTGTCATTGCAAGCAGTCTGCGGTCGACCCTTGTTGACGGCGGATGCGTCTGTTCCTGTGAGCTCCCTCGAAGCCAAGGAAACCGCCATTTTGTTACTAACCGCGCTCGCGCTGTTTTCTTGTGTGCCCCATCGCACTGGGATATCCGCGATCGTTTCTTTGGAGCTGTGTACTAAAAGCTTCCCGCGCTCGCGCCGCGAGTCTACAACAGCGTGAAATAATTTGAAGAGCCACTACATCTGGACACCAGCAGGACGCCTTGGAGTGCCGCAGCTGTGCTCGTCAGCCCGAGGATATCCAGGTTAGTCGCTCGTTTTTCGCTCCTTTTCCTATACAGTCCACTTTTCATCACCTTGTTCCGCATTCCTTCGATTTACCAGTGTCCTTTCAACCCGCGCCCGCAGTTCGGCGTGCTCTGCCATATAGCTTGGTGGCCGCGCTAACAGATGCTAAAAACATAATTGTCTCATTCATGAACAAATATCTAAAAGAAGATTTTGTGGCAGCCGCTCGTTCCATGAAGGACCCCCTGACTCCCAAGGATATTGGAATTGTAGGTTCAGGTCGGATTTTTGTGAACGACCATCTCACCATACAGAACAAAATCTTTCTTTCTCAAGTCAAGACCATAGCGAAGGAACGGAATTTCCAATTTGTCTGGGTCAAGCACATAAAGATTTTTGTAAGGCGCGGCCCCACCTCAAGGACCCTAACAATCAGGACGGAACGCGACCTACCCAAGATATGCTAAGTTTCTACCTTAACTTTTATATAATATTATTGTTTATTTTAGACACACCCAAATACAACTCTAGGAATTCAGATTTTACTATAATACTTCTTTGCGTACCTCGTACCGTTTGAGAACCATAAGCACGGTACTCGGTTTCTTATCGCTTTCTTTTGTTCGAGTTAACTGGTATTCTATTGTTTGCGCGCAACTTCGCGATGATCATTTGAGGTGCTTAGTCAATGAGCGTAGCAAAATTATATTATTAGCTTATTTTGTAAGTGAATATGTTATGTTGCATGTTATAAGTATATGTATTGATGATTCATTCCAATTGCTGAATAAATACGACTATAACTACGACTTGGAGATTGGATGGTTGTTGGGTGTGGCGGGATCATTTCTTGTATGCGGATCTCTATTATTATGTTTGTGTAGTCGTTCGAATAATAGTTTCTAAATTAAATATAAGTGTTCATCTAGGATTAAGTTTAACGCAGTATGGGTGGAACGCGTATATAACATTAGTCGAGGGTATAACAATACCCAGTTTTATATATATTAGATAGAAATATTCCGCTTGAGTGAGTATTTTCGACGGTAGTGCTGCGTTCCAAAGTTGATACAAACAATACGTGTTTTGTATTTTTTATCCTATGCATCTTCTATGATTTTTGCCATATTGTTTTATTGTTCGACGTGGTGTGCGTGGGTAGCGTAATTTTGTACTTGTCTCCCAAGGGAAATAGATAGATAGAAGATAGAAAACTCTTTATTGTTACACCACATATAAAATATTAAAGTTTACATCATAACATTTAATTAAATAATAATAACATAGTGTTACAATGGGCGGCCTTATCACTAAAAGTGATCTCTACCAGGCAACCTTAGGATGGAGTTGAATAAACAAAACAGTTGGGGCGGGTGTAGTCTAACAATTAACAATGAAAAAAGTACAAATTCATAAAAATATTTTAAAAATAAATAAATACATAATATATATACGCATAAATAAATATATACACATATCAACATACATAAATAGATAATGATATATATATACATATATATATATTTATATATATAAATAAATAAATTATGTAGATACATACATATCATAATATTATCCCATACAAAGCCTAGACATTGACAAAAATGTAGTGCAAAATTAATTGGACAAATAAAACTTTTTAACTTGATCCTTGAACATTCTGAGAGTCGGTGCTTGTCTGATAGATACAGGAAGAGAATTCCACAAGCGAGCAGCCTGAATGGTGAAAGATTTGCTATAGAACGAACTAGTATGAGGATGGATTTCAAGTGTAAGATTTTCTGATGACCTTAAAGTGTATGAAGAACAGAGAAGGAAATCAAAACGTTCCTTGAGATAGCGCGGAGATGTAGGATTAAACAATAAATAAAGCAAACAATAAAAGAGATAAGACGCCACCTAGCGGGACGCCTGCGGTCATGTTACACCAGGAAGAGTTCATCTTCAAGGCAAACACGCTGCCTGCGCCCGAACAAATAACTGCGAAACCAATCAACTGCCGTTGGAGAAATGTTAATTGAGCTAAGGAGAGCAAGAAGAATGTCAAAATTCACAGTGTTGAATGCGTTGCTAAAATCTAAAAGAGTTAATACAGTAACTTCGCCAGTGTCCATTCCAAGACAGATATCATCAGTAATTTTTATGAGAGTAGTTACTGTGCTATGCCCAGGTCGAAAGCCAGATTGAAAAGAGTTTAAAAGTCTGTTACTAGTTAAGAATTTGCTAATTTGGTTGTAGATAAGACGCTCGAGCACTTTTGACAGGAATGGAAGGATTGAAATGGGTCGATAATCGGAATACGATTTAGGGTTTGATTTTTTAGCCAAGGGAATAATTTGAGCGTCTTTCCAAATTGAGGGAAATACTCCATCAGAGACAGAGTTATTAAAAATGTGACAGAGAACAGGAAGTATAACATCTAGTATGGGCATAACCATGTTAAGACTTATGCCGTCAACACCAACAGCATTAGAAGTGATTGAAGTTACGCTCTTCTTAACATCGCAAGCGGACAGTTGATTAAAAATTAATGGCGAATGGACGGGAGTGGGTAAAGTTGAAAGGTAACGTAAGGTATTGTTTTTATCTGAGATGTTAATATCAGACAACGAAGAGAAATGTTGGTTTAGAGAATTGATATTTACATCATTTGGAATAGATTCTTGTCGTGATTTACCTATTCCCAATGGCCTGAGAAATTTCCATACTTTGGCAGGGTCCTCATTAGCGACAGATTTGTGAACATGGTGGCGTAAAGCATCCCTACACACCATATTGCAGCGATTGCGAGATTTAACATACACAGCTTTATTTTCATCACGCTTGTATTTACTTTAGTGACAACTTTTTTATGCATTAACACTTTTATATCATTGGTTAGCCAAGGAGCTGGAAGGTGCTTTAATTTTATAGCTCGAAGAGGGGCATGCTTATCATACAACTGTGTTAATAAGGAGTTGAATATAGCAACTTGGCCATTCACAGTCACTGCATCATATACCGGAGACCAGTCGACTACTTGGGCATCATTAAGAAATGCTACCTGGTCCATGCCACTAAAATTGCGCTGAAGTATGATTTTAGGTTTTGCTTTCGGAGGACGAATTTTTTAAGATAGGAATATCAGATCATGATACGAAAAGGCATCGGTGGAACATTGACCGTGCTTAGCAACATGCTGGGTGGATGATACTATAATCAAGTCGAGAAGTGAAGGAGAGTAGTTAGGGGAGTGATGAGTAGGTAGAAAGGTTCTAAAGACACACTTAACAATTATAGGCCTATTTCTAAGCTCTGTCTCCTTGCCAAGGTGCTGGAAGGGATTGTGTACAACCAGCTTTACAGGGAAATGATCTCTAGCTTTAGTCTTCAACAACATGGGTTTCTGAAGGGCAGGTCAACGATTTCTAATCTAGCACTGTTTACAGATTTTGTTTCTGAGCAAATGGACATTGGTTCCCAAATAGACGCTATATATACGGAGTTCAGTAAAGCATTCGACCAAATTGATCACAGTATCCTGTTAAAGAAGCTTTTGGCATTGGGAATCAGTGGCAACCTATGCAGATGGTTCTCGTCATATGTTATGAATAGAAATCAAGCAGTAGTGCTTAATGGGTTCACCTCATCCTGGATGACGATCCCCTCTGGCGTTCCCCAAGGATCATTGCTGGGTCCTTTGCTATTTGTAGCTTTTATTAATGACATTGGCACGTGCTTCAAACATTCGAATTATCTACTCTTTGCTGATGATATGAAAATCTATAGACCAGTCAAAACTTTGTATGATGCAAGACTACTGCAGGAAGATTTGACGAGAGTAGTAGATTATTGCAAGTCTAATAATCTTCATCTGAATATTTCCAAATGCGCTACAATCAGTTTTACTCGTAAATTAAATAAAATCATATTCAGCTATTTAATAAATACCAGCCCTTGTCACGTGCAGATGTAACCAATGATTTGGGTGTACTAATAGATAGCAAATTATCCTTTGAGTATCACATAGATCACATAGCAAAAAAGGCTTTCAATGCACTGGGATTCGTCATCCGCAATTCAAAACCACTTAATAAAATGAAGACCCTAAAAATACTATATTGTGCCTATGTCCGTAGCCATCTCGAATATGCCAGTCAGGTATGGAACCCAAATTATGCCGTACACTCACATGGGTTGGAGCGTCTGCAAAAGAAATTCATCAGGTACCTAGGCTATAAGTTTAAAATACCATACGTGAGTTATGAGCAGCACTGCTCCTGTTTCCACCTTGTACCATTAGAATCTCGTAGACACGTGTCAGATTTGCGATATCTTGTTAAATTAGCACAATCAAAAATTGATTGCCCTAAACTTGTATCCAAAATAATATTAAATGTTCCAACCCGGTCTCATACGCGTCAGCTCAAAAATCTTTTACATACTCCCCACGCACGCACCAACTATCGCCGACATTCCATCGTATTGCGCTCGTCAACTGCATTTAACAAAATAATGAAATTGCACCCCACCATCGACTTATTTACTTGTAGTGTGGCTTCCATAAATTCTACATTACTGTGGCCATATGCTACTCCTCTGGATAGTCGTTAGTATAAGCATTTTTAAGAAGTGAACTTTAGCGTTATTTATCTATTTTCTATTGTTGTTGTAATCACTTTCTAACTGTGGAGGCTTGTAAATGGCTCTTCTTTGTTTATATTAATATTACTTTGTAATGAAAGCTGTAAGCCCCCCGAATACAAGTAAAATAAAAAATAAAATAAAAGAGAAGTTCCCAGATGCAATATATGGTGGTAAATGTACTAGATGAGAATTTACAGAATTTCTGACAAGGATGGCAGAGCCACCGTACCCGTCAGCTTTGTCATCTCTGAAACAAAGGTAGTGAGGAACCTTAAAAAAGGAACCAGACTTAAGCCAAGTCTCAGAGATGGCAATAACTATTGGGTCATATTTATTGATAATATATAATAAAACTGTTTTTTTTATTACTATGACTTTGGCAATTCTATTGCAGCCCTAGAGAGGGAGCCATAATGGAAAGATTGTGTCATTGGAATGGAAAAATCTTGGGCAGCGTTGGACGGTACAACAGTGGAAGTATTAAGTAGCCTCATGAGAGCCTGTATAAACTCCATAATGCTACCAGAGGAAGAAATAGGGTCGGTACTGTGATTATTGAAGGCAACACCATTATTGTTGGGCATAGCTGGATTGGCAAATATGGCCTGATGGGCAGATCTGTCATAGTCATGTCGCTGTGGAGGAGGAGGTCTGGGTTTTATAAAGAGAGTCTTTTTATTTGAGACATTATTAGCTTTTACAGAAGAAGAATGAGGGGCAGGGGAAATATTTGCATACGATGTTTTTGTTATATCACTGTAGGATTTATCTCTAATTTGGGAATGTAATTTGGAAGCTTCTATATAAGAAATGTTTTTATCAGCCATAGTGATTTTTATTTCCTTTTGCCTAGTTAATTCTGGACAGCACTTATTTGTTGAATAATGTGAACCGGCACAAGATAAACAGGGTGAAGTGCCCTCTTCCATATTGCATGAGTCACCAGTGTGACCTTCTCCACACTTATAGGAACGTGGCTTAGACCTACAGCTATTTTTAGTGTGACCAAATCGACAACATTGGAAACATTGAACTGTAGGATAATAATAGCGTTCAACAACAAGTGAATTGAAACACACAAATACTCTTGGAGACAAAACTTGTCCATCAAAAGATAAAACACAAGATTGAGATGGCTTAAATACAGGAGCACCATCAATAACAACTTTGTAATTTAAGCGTCTAATTTTAATTATGGGACAACCATCAAGAGTGACACGAATATTCTCGAGCACTTCCTCCTCAGACTATTCAACAGGTATACCCTTGACAAGGCCCAAGCGAATTGTGTTAAACGATGGGATGAATGCCTTGTAATAATTGTTTTTAAGAGGTCATTTCCAATAAACGTGTTTGCAGAGTTTGCATCAGAGAATGATAATGTTACTCTATTACGCCCTATTCTATTTACACTTCCTTCAACAATGTTTTGGATGTTGTTTTTGCTGAGGAAAAAAAGTTCACAGGGTGCAAGAAAGTCCCTGAGGTGGGGGAAGATTCAACTTTTTTTTTTTTTTTTTTTTTTTTTTTTATGCTTGATAGGTTAGCCTTTGACCACTATCTCACCTGATGGTAAGTAATGATGTGGTCGAAGATGTTGTTCAGGCTAACCTAGAATTACTGGCTCTCAAGGACAGCTGCCGGAACACACCGTTAGGTGCTTGGCGACAGATTTTCAACTTGAGGGTGGTAGCTAGCCAGGCGGGCATTCGCAAAGTACCCTCACCATGCTGTAACGACTGCCATCCTAAGACAACAACCGGGACCGACGGCTTAACGTGCCCTCCGAAGCACGGAAGCGCTCAGTAGTAATGTCACCAGCGGTCACCCATCCAACTCATGACCGCGGCGGACGTTGCTTAACTTTGCTGATCGATTCAGAATGGTTAAGCAAACTTCGCTACAAGCGCTTCGAAAAACTTTTTGAACATGGACTACAAAAGGTCCCCTATCAGAGGACTTATATATTTGCCTACCGGAGTATATGATGGAATTGATAGGGTTTGAGATATGGTTGCTGAAGGCGCTGCAAGAGAATCAGTCATTTGAGATTCAGTCATTTTGTCATCAATGATCATGTTTGATGATACACATGTCTGACCTAGCTGGAGAACTGAGTCCTGGGATTGTCTCTTTTCCTTACTACTTCTGTGTTTTTTGCAATGTTTTTTCCTCTTAACAGTAGAAAAAGATCCATTGCTCTGCTGGAAGGTTTGTTCCACAATATCTGAAGAATCAGATACTACGGATACAAATTCGACTGGTGAAGGAATAGAATCACATCTATCCGCGGTGTATTCGGTAGGAATATCCGGGGGCCTACCGCCCCCATCGTATGTTTCCATCAAATTGAACGGAAAACAATTAAAAAAAAAACAAATGAAATCTACTAACAATTTTTTACAGAATTTACAAAACTTATCAACGATGTAAAATACACGTGACCACTAATGGAATATTCTATCTACATAAATAAAATCTAAAATTTTACACTAAGGACAACAAATAAGATATTTTTCTAATTTAATAATTGCCAAAGCGCCCGAATTCTTTGACACAACTTTTGACCACAGATTCAAGTATATATTACACTACGGTTTAAATCACGCAAACACGGCTGTCCTGTCACTATACTCCATAAAATATAGCTTGATTTCTGTGACAGCTGACACAAAAATTACGCCTATGAAATCCTAAATTCTTATTAGTACAGTCCCGCAGAAGCTTAGACAAGCTTTCTTTACTCTATGCGCAGAAACCACAATAAGAAGAAGTTGAAGTTAATAGTACAGTCCGTACCTGTCAATGTCATACTTTATGGGCATGCTGATTAGTGATGGGCGACGAATGATCGCGACCACAGAGTTTTAGATTGAGTTTTATTTAAAACATCGATAGTTTATAATAACGATATTTTAAGTAAAACTTAATTTATAATTTATTTTACTGTATATTTTAATATCATAATATTATTTACATGTGTATATACTTGATCTCAAATAATAATGAGTGAATTGAATCCAAATTCTCACCTACTCATGCAACATTTGGCTTTAAGGTCGTGCTACCACTTACTAGGCCATTTACTAAAAAAAGGCATGCCGCCAACTTGTTTGAAACGAACTGTTCTCCTCATCAGTACGAGTGCCGACGCCTTGTATACGCCACGTGTTTTCCGTTATCATTACCTTGTTTTTGTTACTATTGTTGTTAATTTGTTGAGTTTTGTTGTTATTGTTAGTTTTTTGATAGCATAATGCCAAAGAGAACGAAGAAAACTGTTTTGAACAGTCAAAGTCGTGAGTTCGTGATTCGCTTTCGTGAATATTTTGAGCGAGAGAACCAAAATGGCGGACCGCTATAGCCGATGGAAAAAGTTTGTGATAGAGTTGCAGATGCTCTTGTCATTGGGCGTGCGACAGTAATTCGCATAAACAAAGTAAAGTATGACGAATCTTCAACCTCAGCATTAACTAAAGACGAAGAAAAAAAACTTGCAACGCCAAATAAAAAAAGGAAAAAGGCTGCTCCTATCACAAACATTGACGACTTTGACGCCGCTGCTATTCGCAACCAAATATTATATGGTTACTAAACACGGGGTGAATTGCCTACATTGGATAAACTTGCCACGTCTCTCAAAGACGCAGACTCGTTCTTGCCATCTTTATCGAAAGTATTGAAAAATGATGGTTTTTCCTACAAAAAATGTGCCAAAAAAATATTATAATGGAAAGAACCAACATTGCTGTTGCTCGAGTGAATTTTCTTCGAAAAGTCAAAATAATCAGAAATTGGGACAAAGTTGTGTTTCTAGACGAGACTTGGCTAAACGCCAATCATACCGAATCCAAAGCTTGGACCGATGATACTGCACAATCAACCACCAAAGTACCCGAAGGTAAAGGTCAAAGATTAATCATCACTCATGCTGGGACGTCATCTGGTTTTGTGCCTAATTGCCTATTGGCATTCAAATCAACTAAAACTACCGAATACCACGAGGAAATGAATTTAGAAAAATTTAAAGAGTGGTTTTTAACATGACTAGATAATTGTAAGGAGCCACATTGCATCATTATGGATAACGTCCCATACCACTCTGTCCAAAAGCTCCAACTTCGGGAAACAGAAAATTAGAAATCATTGCATGGCTTCAAGAAAAAGGAATAGAGGCCAATGAAACTATGCTCAAAAATGAATTATCAAAACTCGTTGGTCTGCACAAACCTAGCACTCCAACGTACGTCTTAGATGACACCTCCCACGAGAAGGGTCATACCGTCATAAGACTTCCCCCGTACCACTGCCAGTATAATCCTATCGAGCTTATCTGGGCCCAAGTCAAAGGTTTGTTTACTTGAATTTCAGTTAGATTTTTAAGTATTCAATACTGCATAATTGATGTTACTAAAAATATGTTTTTTTTAGGTTACGCAGCCAGACACAACACAACGCCGCCTTTCACAGCAAATAAAATGTTGCAGTTATTAAAAAGTGCGGTTGACAATGCATCTACCGAAGACTGGAAAAAGGTGGTGACCAAATGCAGAAAACTAATTGAAGAAAATTGGGAGCAGGTTGTCCAATTTGATAATATATACGAACAAGAGTTCATAATAAATTGACAAGATTGTTCTAGGGATTCAGAAACTGATTCAGTTGTGGATTTGGGGTGTACTCCTTTAAGAGAATAAATGATTAGTTTAATATAGTGACTAGTAATTAAATTAAACCCAATTGTATGTTACATTAGTATCGATAATAGTGAAAAACGTCGATAAATACTATCGTAACATTATTATAATTTATTTTATTAATATTATTTACATGTTTACATACTATATCTTAAATGGTAGTAGTTGTATGTGAGAAATTTGATTTTATTTACTTACGTAAAATCCAATTTCTCACCTACAACTACTCATTCGATTTCATTACAACATTGTTAGATAATCGATTCTTTCCACCACTATCCCAACTCTAAAAATTTCAATCTTCTATGTAAATGTCACTGTCGCAGAGATCATGTTTTATGCAGTATAGGTAGTCTTGTGCTTATTCGGACATATAAAAGTGCGCACTGTAATAGTACAGTTCGAATAATGTACTAGTACACCTTATTAGTACTATTAGTACCTATTAGTACTCGAACCGTTACCTAAATTTATAGGTAGGTACACACTCGGTGCAGGTACTAATACCCAGTCATATCAAGCGGCCGAGAGTTGCAGATGCGTGGGCTAAGTTTAAATGAGATAGGTACCTATACATATGTCTATATGTCTATATATATAGTTATAAAATAATGGTGACCTTTGGTCACCATTGCAACAACTTGTTTATCTATTTGCTCCACCTTACGCGTAGATGGCGGTTTGCGAATATAGTCCGTTATTGATGAGGGCATCAGAAGTGGTCGTGTGCTTTTAGTTGGTGCTGTTTCTGTAGTTGAAGTGGACGGTTGAGCTGGTCCTGCCACAGCAGAAGTGGACGGTTGTGCTAGTACAGGATATATAGTCGCTTCTGAAGCTGGCTGTCGTTCAATATTAATTGATATAGTAGGATGTTTGTTTACCAAATGCCTTTTTAATGTTCCTAGAGAGCCATTTTTCGTACTCAGCTAGGTCGAACAATAATTACATGTTGCTTCATTAACACCTTCTTTATAGTGCAACCAAAGAAGGCTACGTTTCGCTCTTATTGGCGCCATTTTGGAACTCGGTATGTTTCAAACAAGTGTACAAAAAGCACGCAAAGCATGTCCAGGCAAAGCGCACTCGGCTCCTAATTCATTAACTAACAAGTTAACAAAATAAAAACCAATTTTCCCACACACCACGATAAGAAAAGTTCAAGTAAACAAACACAAAGCGTCCCAATGCGCATAAAATATATAAAGTAGGTAAGTTTAAGATTAGGCAAACAAAAAATGTTCCAAAAAACATTCCAATCCATCACCGCAGTCCGAAAAGTAAATACTCTATTAACTTAAGTCCACACACGACATAAACGTAGCTACTTGTACTCAGTTTCTTCCCACTTGCCTGACTTGCCGAATTGATAACTCATTTATCTTGGAAAACAAACACCGGCGGTTAGTTAGTCCCAAAGCATTTAAATTTTAAATCACCAAAGACTAGCAGTATTTTTTTCCAAAATCTGTGCCATAGATAGTGAGTATTCTGTATTATTACCTTACCACGATGCATAAAAAGCAGCTCAAGCACTGAATAAACAATGTGTATTATTGTACGTAGAACGCGTTAAAGCACTGCTACGCTCTATCAAAATTCCAACGTAATCGTCGCTCTGTCACGCTTACTCTCAATATTACTGTATGGTGCTTGTTCATTCTCGGACAATGAATGTTAGCATAGCATCGAGTGAAGATAGAGACTATTAGAGACATGTACGAATAGTCCGACGGTCCGATTAAGAGTATTCGTTCGGTAACGTTTCATTTCGGACAGTGTTGAGTTCCATCACCTATTAGTACATCGTACATGTACTACACAAGACTAAGTATAGGTGCGTTCGTTTTGGCTCGATTGCGTTTGTTTGTAGTAGTTTCAAAAGTGGCATTTGTATCTTAGCGTTTGGAAAGAAGCTTCTGCTATTTTTGACCACCAATGACTGTATGCTACTAAAACCATCAAAGGTAAATTTTATAGTGAAATACAAAACTGTATACCAACAAGACCATGGTTTTTCAAATTTAAAAAGATGGACAAGAGGACTACCTCTATAATTTGTCGCCTGCGGTTGGGTCACTCGTGTACCCCGGTATTTTTAGCTAAAATCCGAATACGAGATCACTCATTATGTGAGTGTGGCCTGGACGATGGCAATACGGATCATATATTTTTCGACTGTCCAAAGCTGAGTTACTCTTTGTATAACAAACTTCCCCCAGATATCCCTCTCCCTCTTAACTTCAATAGTCTATTGTCACTTGTGTTTACTCCATATGTATATATAATTGGTAAATGTATTTCAATTAATAAAATTAAGCTATGAATAACGTGATGGCGTATATTCTAGATGTATGTTTATGTATATATTGTTATGTAGTTAGATATTATATTTGTTTGATCGTACATGTCATATGTTGTCCTAAGTTCTATTAAAAGTTATCCTGAAAGAAAAATTAAGCAACCGATCACTTGTTAATTATACCGATCAGTCTCTTTCGTTTGTTTCCCACTCTATCCGTGCGACTCGTCATTGGCGAAATTGTGGCAACACCACAGAAGCCACCCACAAAAAAGAAGTTGAAGTTGAAGTTGACTGTATGCTATCCGAATGTCTTATACTTATTTTGACAACCGCTGCTACCAAAATAACGTTTTCTGGAACTGCAGCTAAAGATATAGGTCCAACCACTGAAGCTAAAGATATAGGTCTGTAATTGAATCTGTCGGAGGCATCGTCAGTTCTATTCTTTATGATAGGTACCACAATATTTCTCATAAAATGTTTAGGTAGATATGAATGTCCAACACAAAGGATAAACAACATGGCAAGTTCTCTGGGAAGGTGACTTATAGAATGCAGCAGAAACTCTATACTGAGCCCATCGTGGATGCTGGATTCGTCTATCAGTGACAAGATAGACTTAATATGTTTTGTGGTTAATAATAACTGAAAATATTCCTTGTTTCGTCCTGAACCAAGGAATCCATCTCCTAAATTCACATAAACAAGTGTATTGACTCTTTTATCGCGCCAAATACAACTGTCAAACCAGCAGTTGTCAAAAAACGATCCCACGGTAAGACGTGGGTCAAAAATAGCACTCCTACTCTGTCATTTGTAGCGTTTTCAAAGCTATCCGAACGGTGAGCGAAAACGGTATAAATGCTCACGAAGTCCCAAATCAAACGCCCTGTGTGATCATTTTCAACGTTTCTGAGTGTTATTTTTGGAACTGATAGGCTATCCGAACGCCCTAACTGCATATATTGCAAAAGCTCGGTTCATAACTGAAATACGAAAATATGCACTGTTTGCGCGCAAACGATGTGAATCGATGTGTAGCCGCACTTATAACTTTTGCTAACTGTCAATTTGCTTTTTCGCAATTGACCCAATATAACTTTCACGTTAATTAGTGATAATATAAGTATTGCACTTCAAGGCATTCTTTTGTGAATAGATGTATGTACGTTCAACATTCTAACATTTCTAACCACAACAACAAAAATCTCCTCATCTATCTGTCAAGATTTAAGTTTGACGTTTGTGCTCACATTGGAGCGCGTTCTGAACCTCGGTTAGAGCGCACTCGGAGTGCAACTTTTCACTCTAACGTCATTCACAACCTTCGGGTATAGCGCAACTTTTAACTATCAAAAGAGGTCGTTAAAATGTTGAATCTTTACTGACATGACCTTGACAATTCTTACGTAACGGTAGTTATTGCTTTTCAAACATCCTAAAAGTCGGTGTAAAAGTTTGAGTAATACTGGTATTTCAACTAAGACAAACAAGCGTGCTCTCTCGACAGTGGCCTGACGGCGAGTGACTGTATTACGGGTTATATATCAGTTTCAGATCTCACCTCACTGTTTTAGACAGACTTCAGGACTGAATCAAGAATAATAATTCTAAGTAAAATATATACATAGAAAACATTCGAACTTTGAGCAAGCAGTATAAAATTATGAAAGATTTCGCAAAAAAAATACTATATTAATATCGCTTTAGTCCATTTTTAAAATTTTTACAACCTGTTTCCGTGTTGGCAACACTGCTTGCTTGACTTGCCAAATGCCATGGTCTAAGAAAACAAGGTCTTCTACTCCCGAAGAATCACAGACTTGCGTCACTACCAAATTGGCTCTTTATTAAAACATGATTGCAGTAGAATACAAGTTCATGGTTCTTTTTCATGTGAATGTTTTCTTATAAAATATCAATACAATATTTCAAACGTCTAATAGAAAGTCACACATGAATCAATGTTCATCTCAGTAAATGGTATGAAAAAAGTTGTCTCCCTATGGTTCCACCATTTTGACAAATATCGCCGTCTCTGTCTCACGTATATGATTTGCATCGGTTTCGCTCTCGCTCATGCACATATGCGCAGTGATTCGCAAACTTTGAGGTCGGCCTATTTCTGGAAGCTACGAGTATTATAAAAAAAAACACATGTAATTTTTTTTTATTGTGATGGAACAAGCTCGAGGCCCACCTGATGTTAAGGAGACTTACCTCTGCCTATAACAGATGCATTTCGTCACAAGTTACGAATTGCACTGCGCCTGTCCCCAGGAGACATAGATGTTAAGTCTCTGTACCTGTAATTTCACTGGCTCTCAAGGACTGCTGCCGGAACACACCGTTAGGTGCTTGGCGACAGATTTTCTACTTGAGTGGGTCGCTAGCCAGCGGGCATTCGCAAAATGCCCTTCCACCATGCAAAAAGTAACTGTAAGAGTAAAAGTAGAAAAAGCAGTGATTTGAAGTATTTCATTTCCTGCAAAATTGTTTCATTCTTACTGCGACTACTAAATATGGTATGTTATGTAAAATTTCTTTGGTTATATAACGTATCTACCTAATTGGTTTTTACTTCCGATATTTGTGAGCTTTCTTTGAAACTAAATTGTACACCAAAATACAGATAACTGGCTTTTTCTTCGGCATAGAAAATAATAACTTGATTTCTATCTATGAAAAATTTAGGCCTATTAGCATCGACGGTACCCATTATAAGAAAACTACGAACGTACACTGTACTAACTTGATAACCATAATTTATTCAAGAATCATTAATCTGTGTAACTTAAATCAATTTAACGTGATTTTCGTTATTAAAAAATAAGGTGAAATCTACTAACTGTTATTTTACTGCCCCCCAATTACCTCAAATTAGGTATAAAGTTTGAGAGCCGTCAAATTCAAATTCAAATTCAAATTCATTTATTGGCCTTATAACTACATATGTTACACTAGGCAAGTCAGCATAATTTTTTTTTTTCATATTATATAACAAAAATTAAAAAGTAAAATTTAATGGTCATAAAATAATCTAAAATTTCAAAATAATCATAATGGATTTAGTTATAAAATAAAATTTAAATATAAGTCAATAATTTAATTTTAAATTCATTTAGTTAGTTATGAATTAATTAAATTCAAGAATGAAGATTCGGTTACTTCTAAATTTAAAAATTCTTTAAGCGAATATAGTGGAGTAGACTCAAAAAAATGTTTCATTTTCCTTTTAAATTCATTGGAGTGTAGATTGGCTATAGCCAAAGGTAACTTGTTGAACATACATATTTTGTTCTCAATGCCTTGTTGTTTTACTTTCGACAGCCTTACCCTTGATTTACAAAGCATCTCGTTCCTCCTTAGATTATTTTTAAGA
This sequence comes from Plagodis dolabraria, assembly GCA_963854805.1. NCBI lineage: Eukaryota > Metazoa > Arthropoda > Insecta > Lepidoptera > Geometridae > Plagodis > Plagodis dolabraria. The sequence continues at coordinate 18,479,429 of OY978442.1, forward strand.
TTGTACGTGTGAGTGGGCTTTTTTATTAAATTATCCTTTTCTTCATAAATTTCTAATAAACAATTATATATATACAGAGATATAATGGTCATGATTTTATTTTCTTTAAAATATTTCCTGACTGAAGTTCGCTTTCAGAGCCCGAACATTATTCGTATCACTTTTTTCTGGGCTCTTAATACTTTTATTACATCAGCACCATTGCCCCACACGGTGATGACGGTATGCCTGACAAGCTTGTGTCCCGGTACATGACATCCGGTCTCGGAGTGTAATACCTATTACCTAGGACGATGTATCATAATACATCGACCTATTACTCTATACTACTCTTTCTACGCCTGGCGTCTTGGACGATGTATACATAGCCTGGCGTAGTATATTATTGTACAATGCCAAATGCCATTGCGATGCGATGGAGGGCGTTCGGAACCTTGGTTAGAGCGCACTCGTAGTGCTCTCGGCGTTCAACTTTTACCCTAACGTTTCGCGTCGTTCGCAATTAACTGACATGACCTTGATTTTTCTTGATGGGTGAATTATAGGCAATCTTCTATATTTTGCCAGTAACGGTCGTTATTGCTTTTCAAACATCATAAAACGTCTATGTATTTTGCTTGTTCCCCGCCAAAATCGATATTTGAGGTTATAAAACAACTGAGTCGTTCGGAACCTTGGAGTAAGTTAAAGCAACCAAACAACTACACTCTGAGGCTTGGAACGCGCGCCATGAACATTAATATGCTATCCATAGAGAAAAATTGTCCCTTGTCCGCCATTTTATTTCAATTTTAGTAATTTTAAAGATTTGGAAAGCAAATTAGGTAGGTTGGTCGTGTTTTTTATTTATAATTTGATAGTTACTCTTTTCGCTTATTTGTAAAGAAGCATTTTTTAAATCAACGTAGTTAAACTGATGCCCAAATCCAGCATAAATACCATTGCATATGTACCTACTACTTACAGTTTGGAGTCCGGCTAATGTCCTGCGCCGTACGCTTCGTGTCACGATAAAATATCAAGATTAAATGTAAGTTATTTGTATATTATTCTCATTAATACGTTATACGGCGTGCAGCCGTCAGTCAAAGGAAACATGGATAATCACATTACAATGGACAATTACTATGATGCATAACCTAAATTTCACAAATCTCCATTCAGCGATGTGACAGATTCTATATTACTGTAGTTTCCTTGTGATAATCGTACCAGTAGTATTGTACCAGTTAAGCCTTGTACAGTATTGATCTTGTTTTTGTTTCAAAATATAAATGCCGGGTTAGAATATCACACACCCCTATCTCATGCCGTGGTGTCGTAAAAAGGGACGAAGGTAAAAAACCGGAAGATAGACAGCACCGCCTTCTGAGGAGTTGCTATGGAAGGAATCGGTATACATATGTATGTACTTTAGGAAGGGGTGGAGGGGGGTTGTAGCATCCCCCCATAGGGGTTGGAGTACTGACCTACATACATTGAAAGGACTTTAGTTAGATATGGTATATTATGTACCTAAGTACATATGATGTAATGTGGAAAGTGGCAGAGGGCCACTGAAGGCGGGGGGGTTATAGAAACCTACTTTTTTAATACTAATGAAATTTCTCAAAATCTGCTTCTTCATGAAAATAATTATCTATCTCATTACTCCAAGTATGAACACATGTTAGTAAATTAGTTATAGTTGACCTCTTCTCAACAAGGCCATGTTGTTGATATGAAATAATGCATTTCCTATTTAAGAACTGAGTTAATTGTCTGCTTATAACTCTCTCCATAATTTTCACCACTATACTTGTAAGGGTTGAAAGTTTTCTGCTATTGTTTTGTCACCTTTTTTAATAATGGGTGTCACTATGTTATGCTTCCAGTCTTGTGGTAAATACCCTGCCTCAAACGAGGTACACTCGAGAGCAATGAATCCGGGTCACTTAAAGAATACTAAAAATGCTAGGTTAATGCAATAAATTGTATTTAATAGACAATGTAATACTCCTTAAATGAAGGTATTAAAACTTCTTAGTTATTGTAAAGTTATATCATAAAAAAAACAAATTTGAAAAAGGGCCACTTTCGAAGATGGAACTACGAAATTACAGCATTTGGTTTTGCTTTTGTTTGTAATCTGTCATTTATGTGGGTACATAAACCATGTTGATAGTGCTCTATATTCATTATTCAAGCTGAAATTATGTCGCTTACGCCTGAAGAATGCACCAGAATACTTACAATGCTGGAAACCGGCCGGAGTCAGCGCGATACAGCCAGGACTGTCGGTGTGTCGCTGTCAACAGTACAAAGAGTTCTCCGACATTACGAAGAAACTGGTTCTAACCTACGCAGACCAGGAACGGGCAGAACCAGGTGTACCACAGCACGAGAAGACCGATACTTGGTGAACACCATGCTTCAAAATCGCTTTCTCACAGGAACTGAACTCACCAATCAGTTTTGACGCCTCGGAGGAAGTAACCCAAGTGCATGGACAGTAAGAAGTCGGCTTGCTGAATCTAACTAAAAACCCCTTAGACCTGCAAACGGCCCTAAACTGGAGCGTGGGCATCGTATTTCGAGACTAAGATATGCCCAGAGCCACGTAAATTGGAGTATTGAAGATTGGTCAAAAGTTATGTTCTCCGACGAATCAAAATTTATGCTCTACAAGCACGATGGAAGACACAGAGTGTATCGAAGACCAGGGGAAAGATTCAAGCAAGCATGCATCGAAGAAAAAGTAGCCTACGGTGGTGGGTCTGTACTTGTGTGAGCCAGAATTTCTTCTGAAAGTCGCACAGAGCTGGTGATCATAGAAAACGGCTCTTTAACTAGCGTAAGATATGTGGAAGAAATCCTCAATGATCACTTTGGTCCATTTATGGTCAATTTAGGTGAGGATGCTATATTTATGCATGACAATGCCCGACCTCATACAGGTAGGATTGTGAATGACTACCTTCAAGAGATGAACATTACTCGTATGGAGTGGCCAGCGCGCAGGCCGGATATCAACCCGATCGAGCATGCTTGGGACGAGCTAGGCAGATGCGTAAAACAACGAAACCCTCCCCCAATCATGCTTCGTGAGCTCAAAATTGCTCTCACAGAGGAATGGGAGAATATTCCCCAAAATCGTAAAAGGAACTTGGTGTACAGCATGCCAAACCGCGTAAACGCAGTAATGGAAGCACGAGGAGGCAATACGAAGTATTAAAATTCAAGAAAATCGTAATAAAGTTCAAAAATTTCATGTTTCCTATTTTTGTTTTAAGGAGAGATCAGCAGTTTTTTTCTTTATGTAATTTTGTGTTAATAAAATGTATGGTGACTCATATTTTTTTTACTTTCATTTAAGGAGTATTTTACATTGTCTATTAAATACAATTTATTGCATTAACCTATCATTTTTAGTTTCCGAGATTTTTAACATTCTTTAAGTGACCCGGATTCATTGCTCTCGAGTGTATTCATAAGTTCTGTTAGTACAGGGGTAAGAACATTAACGCAGTTTTTGAGAATGCAACCTGGCCAAGCCAGTCTGGACCTGGTGAGGACAGTATGTTCAAGCTCATTATTATATTTTCTACCTCATTTGTGGAAAACGTACCATCACCTATAGTCTATTTTTTTAATAAACAAGTACTGAGTATGTCTCTCGCACATATCCGATATTGATAGTGAGATGGGTAATTGCCGTCATTGATCAATTTCTTTGTTCTTGTTTTGAAATTGTCGAAATTGTCAAGGCCCGTTCATATTGAATACTTCTAAAATTTACTGTAGAAAAAATTACGTTATTATTTTATGCTAATTTGCATGCTAAGTATATTTGTAACAAATTGTTCTGTTCACTTTCATGATATAAAACAATATTGTAATCAGTACTAATATTATAAATGCGAAAGTAACTCTGTCTGTCTATAACGCTTTCACGGCAAAACTACTGGACCGATTTGAATGAAATTTGGTATGGAAATAGTTTGAGACCCGGGAAAAAACATAGGATGGTTTTGATCCAACTGCGAAAAAGAGGTGTTTTTGTTTTTGGTTATATTGCGATAACCGATATACGCGCGGGCGGAGCCGCGCCCGGAAAGTTAGTAGTGCTTATATTATGCACTTCAACATATAAATCAAATAATACTACTACTATTTTTGTAATCTTAAAAATTTTTGGATAGATAAAATCGTGGTCATGTCTCAATCATGTAATAAGATAACCAAGATAGAAACAAATATGTATGGAGTCAACAATCATGTACAAAATATGAAGAGAATTTATTATTGACGTATCTGCAGAAAGTTCATCAGAAGCATGACAAACATTTTTAAGATTACAAGAATTATAGTAGAATTATTTGATGTATAAAAATGGTGGATGATATGAATGGTCTATTTAGCTACTCCTTGTAATAAAAGAGTTCAGACTTCGTACATTTTATAACTTTTGTTATATCCTGCCATAGAGAGACCAAACGAGTTGAATTGAGTTGAGCTCACAGTCATACGTCGGCAAACGTATGACGAGACGATTTGTTGACAGAAGGAAAATTCAAGTTGCATGTGAAAAATATTTTGATTAAGAAATCATACTACAAAGTTTGTGATTACTTAAACGACAAAGATGCTTGGAAAGTTCCCCCTCTGCCAATCTATCACGTAATATAAACAAATATTGTAATAATCGTATTATATTGTATATATAAGACATTGTTAAAATATGTTTAAAAGAATGGCCCAGAGTTTCTTGCCCGTTCTTCTCGCGGTGGCTCTATAATTTTTTTTGCTGAACGTGGCAGTACAATGTAGAATATTTCAATATTTAAATGACATTTGTCATTGACCTTCATAAGAGCGTCGTAGACGCCTAAATAGAATAAATGAATTTGAATTTGTTGACTTAGCAACAACATTTTTTCCGAAACGATCTTTGTTTTGCTTAACCTAATTCAAAAGTTGCAACTTTAGTATTGATTCGTTACAAGCTATATTTTTCGACGCACAGATACTCGAAGACTTAACTGAATGTACCTATATGTAACTACAGAGTTCGTGTGGAACGGACTTTATGTTGATTACGCGGGCCAATAGAAACGCAGCAAAGTTTTCAGTACTCGTTTGCTAAAAAAAATAGACTATAGTAAGTAAAATTATTTTATAGTATTACTTTTCAGTTTCCAGGTTATCTAAAAAAGTTATCTCTGGATGCGTTTTTGACGAATTCATGCAACCAAAAACAGCACAATATACCCTACTCGTCATATTAACTATGTAATCTGTACATAAACTTATTTTTAGTGAAAATATCGCGTGGTTATTATTAAAAAATAACACCCCGTCCATTCGTCACAGTCGCGACTGACTGCGTACCGAGCGCAGGCCGAGATCGAGGCGTGTAGGTATAGCTCGCGATTCGTCCGTTTATATGAAGTTGAAATACTGTATAGATAACATTACCGTGCCGGAGGGCTACCGATCTCAATTGGCTTATTGTGACTCAAGGATGGAATGTGCCAAGTTTCATACTTGTGTCAAAAAATGTATGTCAAACTGCCATTTTTATTAAACACCTAGAAGATGTAACTCCATTATACTAACCTTCTTTAGCCAGTCTGACAAATATGATTTTATAAGATTCAAAGCAGTTTCACGAACTTCATAATGTGAAAGCTTTTAAATCAGGGTGCTGTGTATACTATAATTCACTAGTATTGTAAAATGTAATACACTAGTCTATGTAATAATGTTATGGGTTTACCTTTATAAGCGTTTGCCAAACGTTGCCTAACTATAACATATTTTACAAATCTTACATTAGAACACATTAAAATATTACTATATACAGCAGAGCCTGGATAATGCCAAACTTTAGTAATCCAAACTACCTGACCCTCCTATTGTGCTATCACTGTTTCATATAAGAAGAACACCTCAAGCCACTATCCCTCCCCGCCGCGCGAGCCCCAGTGACCCCACTATCGAGAAAGGAGGAGGTGGGAGAACTGTCTCATCTCCCCCGTTTGTCTGCGTCGGAGTGAGTCAGTTTGGACATCGTCCTCCCTGAATCGATCTCCTGCGCCATCACTGTTTCACATAAGAAGCCCAACGCAAGCCACGACCTCTCTCCGCCGAGGCTTGGAGGCTTGCTTATGTTAGTCAAATTTAGGCTTAGCTATGTTTTATGATCCTAGATGTCGTCACGTGGAAGGAGCTATAGTGGTTATGGTGGCAGAGGTAACTACAGCGGCGGGCGCGGTAACTACAGGGGGTCCTATCGTGGAAGTAGCAACCGCGGCTCCTACGAAAGTCGCGGGGGGCGCGGTGGTGGCGGCTACTACAACAGCGACTCTCGCTACAACAGTAGCAGTGGTAACAGATACAACAACCGTGACAGGGTGGAAGAATCTTACAAGAAGCCTTATAGATCTGTAAGTCTTACATTTGATATTGATCACAGTCACCAAGTCCCAGTCCACTTCACAGCCGATGATCATTATCAGTTTACCTAAACTGCGGAGGTTAATTGATAAATAAATAAATTTTACTTATGTTATAAAAGTAATTACTAATACTATAAAAAGTTAAATTAAGGGATTAAGGGCCATATCACCAAAGTGGTGATGTATTCAAAATGTGTGAAGCGGAGAGGAAGCATCTCCTTTCTTCTCCTAGTAGCGTTCGTCGGATGTTAAGATGGGACGCATAGTTTAGCGCGATTAGAGTTAACAGACTGCAGGATTCGTTCTGACATTTCAGGACGAATCCTGACATGTCAGAATTTTTAAGCTTTACCCAAGATTCTGGGGATTTTAAGCATAAATACTGAACTCGTAGGTATCTTAACCTTGAAATTGGTACCCTATTGTTATATTCCCACTTTTATGTTACATGTCTCACTTAAAACAATTGTTAAGACGACGAATTGAAAATAATGGTCGTCAGGGATCTAAATTTTTCGCAGCAATTACTAAACATTCGGAAATGATTTTAATGTATTTCGTTTACCATGTTATTGACATCATTTTGATAATAGCTTTACATGATTTGTTAACTTTCATAACAGAGAAAAAGCTATCAAAAACTGCTCTTAAAAAACTGAGTTTTGCAGTTTACAGGAAGCCTAGATCGATTTAAGCCTCTTAAATATCTGTATAGATGAGTCTTAACAGACACTTCAATGTGGTAATTTAGTTTTTGAAAATTTGCTAATTAATAAATAGCTTTGATAATTATAGTTAATTTTTTTTTATTTGAAACTATAATTACTGTTTTGGCGCATACTACATATATTTTAGCACAAGCACGTGCGAATTACTACGTGATCTTTCCTCCCCACGCGGAGTGTATGTGGGGCGGTACCCGATTTGAGATTAATTGTTTACCACTGCGTCGTCTTAATAATTTATTTGTGAGTTCTTATGAAAATTATATTTAATTAAATTGCATAGGGTGCAATGGTATTGTTTGTGATCTGGCAAAGTTAGCTTGCACACTTTACATCTGTACATAGTGCGTTCAGATGTTTCTGTTTTTTCTTTAGTGTTTAATCAAAGCATTTTGTTAATAATATTGGATACAATCCATCTCGTAAGATTATAATTACTATACATTATGTTTTTTATATATATATATACAATGAAATTAATTGGCATATTTTCTATCAGTTGCAGTCTATACCTACAATTTATAAACACAATTTAAAAACTCTTTACCCCTTAAATCTTTAGTATTTGTGCAATATCAAAAATAGATAAAATAGTAAAAGTAATTAAACCTTTGATATAAACCTTCATGCATTCTTTGATTAGCAAAAAAACTACACAATATGTCTGGGGCTGCCTTAAGCGCTTCGTCGTCGATCCCTACAAATATGTCTGATTTTTCGAGTCGTAGAATACATGAGCTTTCCTACCGATTGCGTGACTTTGAATTGCTTCGGAGATGCTAAACCCTTTTTTATCCAGATCCAGTTTTGCTTTGTTTCGACAGGAATTTAGTAACAGCGCGGTGCTTGATTTGGGTCAACATTTTGTCGCATTCAAAGCACCATTTTCAAAAAGTTAGTGATTGTAAAGCGAAGAAATGTTCTAATTGTCACCTTGGATAATGTGATAACATAGACAAAAACTACCATAACTACTAACAAAAAGTCCAATACTAAAAGTACTTTGAACTCCTCTAGTACTTACATTCCCTTTATGTCCCCACAGAAGACAAATGGGAACACAAAAAACATCATTCATAGCTGTTGTCACCAATGGTGACAGTCACACTAATTTTAAAAACAATTCCCAGTGTTTGCCGTTGGGACATTGACAGTGGTCACAACTGGGAATGACCCTTTGTATTAAGGGTTATACAAGAAGATATTCCATAGATAATTTCTATTGCGTTTGATGCAAGTTAAACTATAAAGGTTACTCAAATATAAAATGTGTGGCTGTTTATTGACCTATGAATTAATTTGTCATTAAAAGGAATGCTAATGCTCCTGAATTAATCATTATCTGCATTTAACTATCTATAGTTTCCAAATAATTATTTTACTGATTACAGGATGCATCTGCTAGTTATTCCACACGTGATTATGGAGGTCGCTCAGGTTCTCCTGATCGCAAAAGAATGAGGATGGAGGTCAGTATTAACTATATTAGTATTGCCATTGTATTAGAATAAGTGAGGCTCAATAAGATTACCAGAGTTTTGTTAAGCATCAGAGATATATATATAACAAAACAGATTATTCAAAAATTAAAACCCACTTGTACACAATGAATGAGACAATGACAAAGATGTTAATGAAAATGATTGATTAGTGAACTATTAATGAATGAGAATGATAATATGATCGATTTTTTGAAGCTTCAGAGGCATTGCATGAAAAGATATGAGATCTGAATTATTTTCTCTGCCAAAAGATGCCATGATTAGCACAGTGACACCTCTACAAGACCCCATGATCTCTTTGTTTTAAAGAGAAAATTCACCCTGACATTTGTTAAATCTAGCAGCTGAGATGGCAGGAATTTAAGTTACATTTATTTATAACTTCTTGTCTACTGACACACGTCTGCTGTAATGAACACTGTTAAGACAAAATAGCAGGTGTTCAAAGAATCATCAAGATTAAGTGGTGATGAATTTCAAAATGATGGGAAACCCAAAGGAAACTGTGATAATAAGAGATTTTGTTGCAATGCAGTGTTTCCTACAAAAATATAATTGGAATAATTCATCTATCATACAACAGAAACCATTGATATGTAGTTAGATGTAAACAATTCTGCAACATTTCCTTCTTCAGGTTGTTCAACTATGAACATCTTTATTATTACTTCCAGAGCAGTAAAGTGCCTCTCATGATATTCTAACTTGTTAAACTTGAAGTTATTTAAATATTACAGAAACTGAATGGGTCTCCGGCAATACAAATCATCCTGCCATAAGAGCTTCTTACCCTTTAAGTTGTATATGTGTACATAAGGGAATTGCCATAACAATCATACATTCAATATATCTTTCTCATCACTACTGCACCACAGGATTTCTAAATGTTAACAGGCGAATAGTTCACGTGAATGAATTCACCACAGCAATGTAGAGAAACATAATATTTATATTCCCTGGGCGCATCACAGATCTGAGAAAGAAAGACATAGGACCTTCCTAAGAAATCATTATTTGCGTAGAGAAGTGGCTAAACAGGAAAACTCATATTATTTTGTAACTAATTTTTACGATCTGATTTGTAACGGACATAGAAAGAACCAAAGAGACTTGTGTACAGGGGTCATCGAGCGATAGACGTAGCCACGATGGCGGCGGCCATTACGGGGGCTCATACGGCTCTAGACAAGAGAGTTACACCAGCGAGAGAAGGTCGTTCGGTGGCGAGGAAAGGAGGAGGTCCCCTGGGCGGGAAGTGTACCGCAAGTCGAGTGGCATGGGCCCGCCACGGGAGCCGATGCGGTCGGGCATGCGGCCGCGCGCGCCTCGCCGCTCGTTCCGCGGCCGCACGCTTCGATCCCGCGCCACGTATCGCGGCGCGCCGCGCTCCCGGGGCACCTTCGCCCCCCGCCGGTTCGCCGACAGATCGCTCGGTTACACCCGCGCATTCAAAACTATCAAGAGAAGGTAATTCCATACAATTGACTAACTTAAAACAATAAAGTATTTTATATGATTTTGAAGGACATGACAATTTATGAGTCGATGACTCCTGAGGAATATCGTAAAAGCATGTATATAGTACATGTTGATGTAATAGAACATGTAAATTTTACATAAGGATGTAATGAAACATGTTAATCATTGTTATATGATGATGGTGCCTGCCCATGTGGGTTTTATAGATGAGTTTGAATAACCTGATCTGACGTTCCAGTGATGAGAGAAGATTATATGGAACTATACTATGTGATTCATTTAATATGGCATGGGAAGATCCACTGATTAATGTCTTCTTCGGCCGCATAGTTCACGATCAGGTGGAATTCTGAATACTCATTATAATGCTTTATTACTTAACTCATTTTGCTTTTTTATAATCGTCTAAGTTAAAAATAGTTATACGAAATGGCGTTTTCCACAGCAGCTCAATTAAATCCAAGGATGAGGCTTCTTCTACTGAAGAAGATTGGGATGCTGATGAAAAAGAAGAGCACACTGAGGAAAAGAAGGAAGCTAAAGTCAAAGAAGAGGTTGGTGATTGTTTGATTTAACTATAGTTAGAATAATGTATTTATATACTGTCTAATAATAAGTATTTAACCTTAGCTTCACCTGATAACGGTATTGCCACAATACCTATATCTACCACCACGCAGTAATTTTCGCATTACTGTGTTCCAGTTTGAAGATTATAGGTGCTGGTGAAATTACAGGCTCAAGAGGCTTAAAAACTTTGTCTCAGGGTGATCATGGTCTAAGAAAACAGGGTCTTCTACTCCCGAAGAATCACAGGCTTGCGTCACTACCAAATTGGCTCTTTATTAAAACATGATTGCAGCAGAATACAAGTTCATGGTTCTTTTTCATGCGAATGTTTTGTTATAAAATATCAATACAATATTTCAAACGTCTTATAGAAAGTCACACATGAATCAATGTTCATCTCAGTAAATGGTATGAAAAAAGTTATCTCCCTATGGTTCCACCATTTTGACAAATATCGCCGTCTCTGTCTCACGTATATGATTTGCATCTGTTTCGCTCTCGCTCATGCACATATGCGCAGTGATTCGCAAACTTTGTGGTCGGCCCATTTCTGGAAGCTACGAGTATAATAAAAAACATTTTTTTTTTCTAATGTGACGGAACAAGCTAACAAGCTCGAGGCCCACCTGATGTTAAGCGGACTAACCTATGCCCATAACAGATGCATTTCGTCACAAGTCACGAATTGCACTGCGCCTGTCCCCAGGAGACTACCATGCTATAACGACTGCCATCCTAAGACAATAACCGGGACCGACAGCTTAACGTGCCCTCCGAAGCACGGAAGCGCTCAGTAGTAATGTCACCAGCGGTCACTCATCCAACTAGCGTATATTAATGGTCTGCCTTGCATGGTCAAAGATTTCTGCGATATTGTTTTATTCGCAGATGATACCTCTCTGATTTGTGAAGTAGATAGGAAAGATAGTGAACTCATTCATGTAAATAATGTGTTATCTATGATCTCTGAATGGTTAGCCGCTAATAATCTTCTCTTAAATTAAAAAAAGATCAAATGTTTAAAGTTTTCTTTATAACATGTTCCTTATGTTGAACCAAACATTAAGCTTGGCCTAGATAAACTCTATTGACAATGCGACAGTCTTTCTGGGAATCAAAATGGATTCAACTTTACAGTGGGATCCACATATACATGATCTAGCCGGAAGACTTAGTAATGCTGCATATGCAGTTTGTAAGATAAGACAGTTAACAGACATAGCTACTGCACTACTACTACATTACTATTGTTTCAGTACGTATTGAGCCCGATTACCAAAACATCCCTATCAAACAATATTTACACAGCTATTAAGGTTGTTCCAGGAGCATCGAGCAAATCCGGCTCAATTTCGCTATTTTCCATGCATTGCTTGAACGAACCCCAGGGTGGGACAAAATCATTGAGTTATTAATTTTATTGTTTCGTATTTCACTTTTTCAAATTTCCCAAAAAAACTTATTGATAAACCTTTATTACTTGTATTTACACATTGTCTGTGAAGGTTATTGTAAACTCTGGTCTGTTTTAAGGTTATTGTCTAATTAAATGTGTAATGAAATTACATTTCATTACATTCAATTAAATGTGTAATGAAATTACATTTCATTACACATTTCATTCAAGTCAATCTCAAAAACAGCCGAAGGCATACCTTACCGCGGCGAGTGTAGTTAAAAAGTGTACCGGGTGGCGCAACAACATTACCTTGACGCGACCAATCGAATGCGATAATTTCTGAGCGTCAAATCAATGTTTATTTAATGTCATTGTGACGGAACACAAGTTACGAACCAATACTAGAGATTATGGAAAACCGTGCATGTTCCTTGTGAACTTGAGTCTGAATTCCGAAATCAAAGTGGTAACTGTATGAAAGTTACACTTCTTTAGATTGTAATTCGTAGGTTCTTGTCCTCTCGTTTACATAATTAATATATGTATATACAATGTAAAAATATGGCTAGGTGGATGCGGAGCCTTCATCCGAGGCGGAAGCCAACGAGGGTGGCGAAGAGACGGACAAGGAGCCCGACGCCGCGTCGGACGCGCCGCCTCGCCGCACTCGGCCTTATGTGCATCTAGCCTGCGTGCATTGCAAAGAGAAGCACGCCACTTTTGCGGTGAGTTCCTCCATTTAACAGCAATACTTGTTGTGATCGTAAATTTCATAATGTGCAATAGCTGTTATAATTTGCTTTAGATAACGTTCTTAGGTTATATATAAATGTTCAAACTGTTTTCGCTTGGTGGCACCACTTCTGCTTTAAGACAGACTAAAGAAGTCTATTTCCACTAGGTACTTGTCTGAACATAATACGCGATAAGTTTAATCGCTGTTCTAAAGATCTCTGAATACAAATATGAGGCACTAAAATTTGAAAGATGAAAGCATTAGTTTACAATTAACACTTAGAATGGTCTCTGAATCTCAGCCTCTCTCACTTAAAGCTTTGTCTAAGAGTATTTTAATTTTATTTTTTATGTCTGAAAGTTAGCCTTTGACTGATGGTAAGTATTGATTTGGTCGAAGATGTTGTTCAGGCTAACCTAGAATTACTGGCTCTCAACGACAGTTGCCGGAACACACTGTGTGACAGATTTTCTACTTGAGGGTGGTGGTTAGCCTTGTGGGCATTCGCAAAATGCCCTACCACCATGTTATAACGACTGCCACCCTAAGGCAACAACCGGGACCGACGGCTTAACGTGCCCGAAGCACGGATGCGCTCAGTAGTAATGTCACTAGCGATCACAACCAAGTCATGACCGCGGCGGATGTTGCTTAACTTAACTGATCGGTTAAGAACAGCTAAGCAAACTTCGCTAATTGCGCTTGATATGTGTGGTGTTGTGCAGAGCTATGCGAAACACCTGACGTCGATGAAGCACCGCGCGACGATGGGGGGCGTGGCGCGGCGGTACAAGGCGCAGTTGTTGCGCATGCGCGTGGCGCAGCGCGGCGAGCAGCGCGACGTGGAGGCGGCGGCGGGCGCGGAGCTCGCGGCGCGCACCACCTTCTGTCTCGTGTGTCGGCTCAACCATCGCACCACGCGGCACGCACACAACCTCACCGACGCACACCGCGCCATGAAGCGCTTCCTGATGCCCTTCTGCCGCGTCTGCCGGCTCGCCTTCCGCTCACCGATGATGTACGAACACCACATCGCCTCGTTGGAACATCTCAAGGTATTACAACATACAACTAACTATATTACTCTGTCTAGACTACGTTTTTATTTATTTATTTCTTATAGGATAGTGCATTTTGCTTGCCTGACTGACGAATAATCACCCTCAAGTAGAAAATCTGACGCCAAGCACCTTACGGTGTGTTTCGGCAACTGTCCCTGGGAGCCAGTGGGTCTGAATAGCCTGAACAACATTATACAACATTACTTACCATCAGGTGAGATAGTGGTCAAAGGCTAGCCTAGCAACTGTAAATGTTTGTTTCGTGGGCTGTCGTCTCATGTGGCACTACTGGTTAGGAGATTGGGACAGGATGTTATGAGCGCTTCAAACCTTACTTTTGTAATCCTTCCAAGGAACACAAAAGGATAATAATATAATAGTATTACACTCGTGCTTGATCTATTATAGCCCAATCCTACGGCGCAAGCATAAAATCACAGCATCCATTGGAATATCATAAATATCATGAGGTACTATTATTTATTTTGCTATGCTTTTTGCTCATATTTTCAGTCAACTTTTCTTTCTACTCCAAATACAAGTAATTATTCAAGAACATTCCAAAATAGCTCCTTTTCTACTTCTTCGCGCCCTGACGTTATTTCTGATATCACTAAAATTTTTGTTGATGAAAATGAGATCAAAATTTTACTCAGTAAATTAGATACAGCAAAAACGGCTGGATCAGACAATATTTCGGCTAAATTCCTTGTTTCATGTTCATCGTCGATTGCTTTCCCTATTGCACTTTTGTTCAGAAAATCGCTCTATACCTGTACTGTTCCCCAAATATGGAAGTCAGCGTTTATTACTCCGGTCCATAAAAAAGGTACAAAAACCCAGATAACCAACTACCGACCTATATCCAAGCTATGCATTATTGCCAAAATCTTTGAAAGGATAGTATACAATCAAGTTTATTCCGCGCTAAAATATTCACTCAGCACCTTTCAGCATGGCTTTTTAAAAGGTAGATCGACTGTCGCGAATCTCATTCTCCTTAACGATTTTATAACTGAAGCTATGGATAACAGGCATCAGGTCGACGTAGTATATACCGACTACAGTAAAGCTTTTGACCGTATTGATCATAGCATCTTATTACACAAGCTAAATCGGTCGGGGATTCGTGGTGATTTGTTGAGGTGGTTTGCGTCTTATATTGACAATAGATCCCAGGCTGTTGCTCTTCACAACTATATTTCTAGCTGGGTCTCTGTCCCCAGCGGGGTACCCCAGGGGTCCTTAATCGGACCCCTCCTATTTATTTTTTATATTAATGATATTGATATGTGCTTGTTATCCTCTAATCTATTATGTTTCGCCGACGACATGAAGATCTTTAAAATTATAACTTGTCGTCAGGACATGATCGCCCTTCAGGCTGACCTGTCTCGCTTAGAGGACTATTGTCGAATTAACAGGCTCGACCTCAATCCATCTAAATGTACCGCCATAACCTTCACCCGGAATCACTTAGCCATACCCACTAATTATACCTTACAAGGACAGAGCCTTCCAATAAGCACTGGTATTCGTGACCTGGGAGTATGTCATGATTCTAAATTACTATTTGATACTCACATAAATGATATAGTAAACAAAGCCTCTAAATCCCTTGGTTTTATTATGCGACTATCTAAATCTTTTACAAAAGCTAAAACTATAAAAATTTTATACTGTACGTTTGTAAGAAGTCATTTGGAATACGCATCTCAGATTTGGAATCCTTGTTACCATATATATATAGATCATATTGAAGCTATTCAGAAACGTTTCATTAAATACCTATGCTTTCGGTTCAAAGTACCTTATAATTCATGTAACTATCTTGACCTATGTAAAAAATTCCACCTCCTGCCTCTTATTAAGCGACGGGACATTGCTGACTATTTGTACTTATTAAAACTTATTCACAATAATATAGATTGCTGGGAATTGCTCAGCAAACTCTTTTTTAATATTCCGCAGAAATCTCCGAGGTTTAACCCCCCTCTCCGAGTCCCTAGAGCTTCCACGAAGTATAGGCAGAATACGTATTTAGTGCGAGCGAGTAGAACTTTTAACAGACTCACTAAATTGAATAATATTGACCCATATTTGAGTAGTGTTCCCACGGCAAGACGCACCTTGAGTGCTAGTTTTTTCGTTATGTAGTAGAAAACATCAGATTTGCATATATGTATCATTTTTTGAGTGTTTACACCATTTATATATTTTATTATAATTCTATCAGTGAAAACCTGTAATTGGCTTTATGTATCTATTTTAGTTACTATTACTACTTTGTTTAGCTGTTGGTTTTCCATGTAATTAAATAAATAAATAAAATTGTTACTGTATCTCAAAACCTCATTTGACTGAGAAATTCAAGAACAGAGCATGGTGGTGCGGTGCTTTAGCGTGATATGTAACATGTAACGGAACGGGAGTAGCTAAGACTTAGTCCTAGATTAGATAAGAGAAGGATTGCACTTTGCAGTCTTTATATTAGTCAATATTTTATATCTAATGAATTCGGCGGTGAAAGCCACGCATAACGGAGATGATCACTCATCTGAGCGTTCTCTAACCCACATATGTAGATAAAAAAGTCGAATACTATCACAGTTATAATATTTCATTGCAGAGGAAAGCCAGTCAAACAGCACGACGTGCGGCCAGCCCGAAGGCCGAGGCCAGTGGAGATGAGGGAATGGATGTAGATTTGGATAACTTTATGACTCTGGACTCAGTGGGAGATGTAGATGGTGAGAAATGTTCGTTTCACATATTACACCTACAAATAGTTATTTTATTATTCTGTATCAATAATGTCCATTTACAGAAGTGGAAGATGACGATTCCGGCGGTGAGAAAAAGGACGAGGCTTCTCCAAAGAAGGCGAAAGTTGAAATTAACATTGGCAGCGAACATATCAAGAAATTGGAGGTGAACAACCATGACTTTCTTTGTATTTTACAAATACTCAACAGTTTGTTTAATTGATTAGAATTCCAATGTGCATATTGATTAGAATTGAAGAAAATATAAGTGAAGTTACCCATTACCCAACTTGTTTGGAACAGAAGAGCTTACAATAGGTCCATGAAGGTGATCCAGATTGAAAAGGGTCGAAACATAAATAACAGTTCAATCTCAATACGCGCTACATATGGTGGTTACGATCTTTTTTTGTGCAAACGATAATTAAGAAAATGAAAAGTTACGACTATTGTCCCTAATTTATAAAAAATCAACACAGATTTATTAAAGATAAAATTGGTCACATTTTTAGCGAGGGTTAGATGGGAAAATTCATAATAATTGAGAAGTTCCACATAATAATTCTAAAACAACTGCACTTCAGAAATATGTTTCAACTATTTATCAAGTAGGTGTGAATCATCCTTCAGCACTTATTTATTGCCAAAACGTTTATATTTTCTGAACCCTAGTAATCCTCTGAAGAGTTCACCTTCAAAGTGACCAAAAATCAGGGAATCATCCCCTTAAGACAGCAAAAACCGCGAGGTGATTGTTCATTAATCAAAACGCGACTACATATAGTTGTATCGCTTGGTGTAAAGAAAGGACTTTGATGTGCGTTAGGTGTACTGGTGCGAGCTGTGCCGCGTGTACTTGCCTCGCGCGGAGGGTGCGGAGCAGGCGGAGGCGCTGCGGCGTCATTGCCGACTGCGCATCCACCTCGGGCGCTACGTGCAGCATCGCGATACTCGCACGCTGCGCAAGCACGCAGAGCGCATCCATCGCCAACTGCACCAACAGAAAGGTAAGTGTAGGGTACAACAGGCGGAGTCTCGCATTACCTAGGGCGATACGTGCTGTACACGCAGACACCTGCGCTTCTCAAGCACGCAGACACCGACTGAGCTTCGATAAACTGAAGTATGTGCGTGTACTGTACTGTATTAGCCGAATAGTCCACTGCTGTACACAGCCTCCCCCAATATTGGGGGGGGTTTGCCATAATCTCCATGCTTGGCAGGCGGCTTGGGGATCGCAGTGTGAGATATCAGTTCCTCGGAAATGCCTGCCGCCCACCTTCTGGTTTGTTACCCTTAGTCGCCTCATACGACACCCACGGGTAGAGATGGATGGGGGTGACATTCTATCCCGGCAACCCACCGGCATGAGTGTACGTCAAAGAAATAGTGATAAATATTTGATTATTATGACCATAATATATTTTTGCGTTTTTAACTGGATATCATATTGTGAAAATTTAGAACAAGTGCTTATTTATTTTCAGAAGATGAAAAAGATGCTGCTTCTGCGGATGATGGAGAGAAAGTTAAGGAAGAAAAGACAGATACTGAACCCAACAAGAAACTTGATAACGGCGCTGATGCTTGCAACGCATCTGGTGAGAATATTTTAGACATTTTATGAAGATAGTTTCTAAGGACCGTCACTACATAGAACCCCTTTCGCAAGTTGCGCTTCTCTCCCCTCGATTAACTGCAAACCGATAAACCCTATAATTCTGAAATAATCAGGGTAAATACTAATCCTACTTTTATAAAGTATTAGTTAAGAAATGTTGAACTATTTTCTTCTGAAAATTTAAACCAAATTTGACGTACATACTTGTGTAAGTAAAAAATCGGATGCGATAATATATTTTGTGCTCTAACTTATGCTCTAAGTTTTTACAACTTTGATTATGATTGATGGATATTAAGAACATACATTACAGAAGATAAGAAAATATAAGCCTATTATTATTTTAAAAAGTCAATAGTATTACATATAACAATAAAAGAAAGGTATTGTCACGCCTGTTTTGTCCGAAAGGGTTGGCAGAAGTGACTAAACGCCCACTCAGGAATGTTTTGATCCCATGTTACAGTGAGCGCGCGTATTGTCATTAACCAGGCATAGTTCCAGACTGTGGTGTTGATAATATTTGTTTGTCAGTAAAATTCATTAAATTTTCAGACCTGGTATGAAACCTAGGTTCACAAATTTCCAAAATCATTTATGCAGAGATCTGATTTCATTGTGGAAGGTGGCGTGCGAATCTCTTAATAGAAACAAATGTGTTCTCTTATATTCTTGTATTATAATGCATTTAGAGTGCAACCATTTTAATACATAAAGTCTTGGCCTGCTAAAGAGTACAGACATGCTTTGTTATTTCGTTTTTTTCTGCAACTAATTATTACTCAAGAAAATAAGACCCTGAAAATCACTAAAAATGTCCCGTGGAGGAAAAAATATACTAAAGTAGATGTCCTGAATTTTCTTAAAATTTTTGGCGGTTATATTGTAAGCATTGGTATTCAACAACTTTTCAACATAATACAAGCAATAAATACTATTATAATCTTGTGAATATTATATTATATACAATAGTTATCAAACATAGACACAAACGCGATAAAACTTTTGAAATTTTGAGTTTCAATTTACAGTAGTTCTCAAGGCAGTGATTTTAAGGAGAGCCAAAGCCACCTTCATTGTAGTAGGTATACTCTCAATACTTTATTCTGGGGTAGTTTTAGGCCGTGGTTTGTCACCATCCACTGGCCCAGGCGTGTTTCAGCAAAATCCTTA
Organism: Plagodis dolabraria; assembly: GCA_963854805.1. NCBI lineage: Eukaryota > Metazoa > Arthropoda > Insecta > Lepidoptera > Geometridae > Plagodis > Plagodis dolabraria. The sequence goes on from OY978442.1 coordinate 18,498,900, forward strand.
GGGCAGCTATCCAAGAGGATAGTTTAGACATTTGTACAGAACAACAGAATCGAATCGGGCAGCTGATCTTGTTGAGTAGAAAGATTCAAAGCATGGTTCCCCTCTGGCTGACCGTGGGTAGTAAAGGGCCAAGTACTGTGCTAACCACACACAAAATGCTACCCTTCTGCTATCACGAAAAATCAGGTTGGTTGGCGACCAGAAGAGATGTCTCGATGGGGTAACATTGGGGTTTCAGGCGTCTCTGCGATCTTTGGATCAACTAACTTCCCTAATTAAAATGGTCTCCTAATTAAAAACTCTAAAAATATAATAATAAAATAGCAAATAACAAAATTTTGGCTTAGTCAAGCCAGTCTCGATGGCCCAGTAGTTTAGGTTTCTTAGTTGTAACCTCATGACTCACAGGACGTGATTATGGCGTGCAGCCTGCGCCACCACTGCTCTCCAAGCTGACCTGTCCTGTGCCATCTGAATGGTGGCCTGAAGGGTTGACTGTGTTGCACCCTGAGTAGCATCTGTCCATCATGTTGGCGAGCGTCCTCTACTCCTCTTGCCCTCAACACAGCCAGTAATCATGAGCCTTTCCAGACTGTCTGGGTCTCGCCTGACTGTGTGTCCGAAGAACTTCAAAACTCTCTGCATGCAGATAGTGGACAGTCTTGACTTAATTTTGAGCTCTCTGAGGATTGACAGGCAGTTTAGGCACCCGGTGCGTAAAACTGGGGCGAGCGGGTTCGATACCCGATGGGGTGTACATTTTGTGCCCAAAAAAATGTAAGATATCTAACTTGTCCAGTTATTTTACGCTAACTTATTTTTTGTAGGCAGTGAGGACAAGCTGTGGGCTGATGTTGACAAAGACATTGGAGAGTTCTTGCGTGAAGTAGATCCGCAAGGCAATGAGGGCAGTGATGATGAAGAGGATCATGGCAGGTAATGGATATCATCAAATGATCTAAGTCATTTAGTACTTGTAAGTACTGTGTTTGGGGATTTGCTTCTCACACCAGCCCTTCTGGGCTTAAAGGAAGATAATCTTCTTTTGTAAATTCATGAATATTAGTAAGAAAGTCAATGTATATAAATATTTACAGGTATGATAAATTCCGCAAGAGCGACAAAAAGGTCAAGAATGGTGACAATGCTGAAATTCAGACCAATGCTGCTGATATAGCTGTTGAATCCAACAACACCGAAGTCAACACACCAGCATAAATATTTAGCTTTTTCTTACTGTTGAGTAATTCAATAAGAACATTTTGTGGCAATAGTATGTATTAATACTATGAATTATTAAGCTTTGAATAATTTCTGACATGGTTTGGAAATACTGTTTTATAGGATAATAAGTACATTTGGACCTATCAATTTGCTATAAATATAGAGAAATGACTATACTTAAGATTCCAGAATGTCATAGGAAATATATTAGAATGTAGCAATCAAAAGAATAATTATGACACTTTGCAGGATGAATTTTTCAAATGAATGGCTAAATCATAATCTGCGAGAAATAGCGACATAAATATTCAAAGTAGTCTGGGAGCTTTTTTGGTATAATTATAAATAACCTACTAAAAGTAAAACGATTCGTTTGAATCCGATATAGAAACCGGGCATATATAATAGGATCTCTTAAAGTTAAAATTTCTCGTTTACTTTTAAAATTATTGTTGTTAAATATAATCATAATATTTTTTTTATACTTAACTGGGTAGCACTTGACCACTATGTCGCCTGATGTTAAGTGATGATGCGATCGATGATGGAGCGCGCATACCCAGAAGATACCTATTCACTCGCGTTTTGAAGACCCCTGTATTTTAATTAACCGGAAACAGACTCAGGCAGGGTATTCCATTCCCTATCGCTTCGTTCGGGTAAATGGAATTTCCACCATATAGTGATTGCGCTTCTGAGTATCCCTTGATTTCCGATTATAGAATGGGGATGGCGGAATCAAATTGTGAAGTTCCATTGCACACTCACCTAAATGTAAAGAGACTGCGGCGATGCTCGAGACTCTGGTCAGCAGGACTCAGTCTCTTGGCTTCTAATTGGTCGTCGTTAATGAGTCTCTTGGCTCTCCTCTCAATAGCTTCCAGTGTCTCCATAATTAAACTTATTTAAACGGAACTGACCATTTTTAGGTGTTTGGACACCTGTGTAACGATATACATTATATGTAATCACAAATAACGGCGTTGTCTTTCAATATCAACTCTAATAGTTATGCTGACAAAATTGTCCCGGCTCTAGGGAGGGATTAACGCGGGTTCGAATACCGCTCGTGGTAAAAAAAATTCACTTTGTTGTAATACTATGTTAGAATCTAACAGTTATATCATGCATGAAAAAACCATCTCAAGTTTTCGTTATTCCTCGTAGATTTGGATTAAGCGTATTTGAAAAGGTCGGTACATATATATGTAGGTTATAGTCTTCATAAATTTAGGGGCATATTGTTGGAACTTAGAGTTATTGTAATCTTCTTACAATTCACTCCGAATGATTAATACTAAGTAGATTTTTAAGAAGTTTGTTTATTTAGTGAACTTAATGTATTAAACTTTTAATATTGGTACATTTTAAGCAAATGAAGTTATTGAAAAAGTATATAAATTTAAATTATTTTACCGCGCTTTATCTCTTTCTTTTTAATTTTTATGTTCATTTTTTGTGTGTGGATACTTAACAAGTGGTTATCACTAAAATTGGAATGACTTTTTGTTGTTTCGTGTGATTATGTTAAGTAGATTGGTTCGGCTAACTTGGGATGGTCTGATGAAAGAAACTTCACATTCTTAACTTTAAATAAAATGCGAAGATGCTCGACGCTCTATTATCACGAAAATATAATGTCGAAAAAAAATCACACAAGCGTATAATGAACATAGATAAACTTCTATTGTTTATGACACGGTTAAATAAATGAAAAAAACAAGGATGTAGTAGACGAAAAGACGAATGTGATTCAATAAGCCGTCGCCTGATCTGGCATTGCCAATTTCGACTAGCCACTAATTCTGATTTTTTAGTAGTAGTTGGTAGACTAAACCGAAGCTCAGAAGATGGCAGTTAATTTCATCACACACATGTCTCCTTTTTAATTTAATAAACGCCCAGTGTTTTGTTCAAACTTTCAAGTTATCAGAACATGTCCCGGCCATAGGGACAACTGTTGGTAGCTTGAATTTTTCCATTCGTTGTAATTTTCAAATTATTTGTCTTCATTTCATCAGTACTATAATATTATAAATGCGAAAATAACTCTGTCAGTCTGTCTGTTACGCTTTCACGCCAAAACTACTGGACCGATTTGAATGAAATTTGGTATGGAAATAGTTTGAGATCCGGGAAAAAATATAGGATAGTTTTTATCTAACTGCGCACAAAGAGGTTAATGTTTTTGCGCGATAACCGACATACGCGCGGGCGGAGCCGCGCCCGGAAAGCTAGTAAAATATATAAAGTCATGAAGGTGAAAGCATAACATGGTTTTATCGTAAAATTATTACCTTTCCATTCTCGAATGCGCGCCCCTACATGTTTTTTGAGCGCAGTTGCTACTACTAATATATTTTGTTTTACTCTAAAGTACCATTAGCATTTACACCTACACTAAGATGTGTATAAAAGAGGCTCACCAATACAAATACGTAACAATAATTTGATGTGGAGTGAGGGGCGCGCCTTCGTTATTGAAAAATCCTAATATCCCTGTAACCTCGTTAAATCAATAACTTTACGTGACTATATATCGCTGCAGTCGTTAACTTTGTATTGTAATTTAGCGCTTGCCGATAAATGTCCTGATTCTGTGAATTGCCCTTCAGGTATAGTAACCCTATTTTACGAAGACTAGTATAATGTAGGAAGTTAGATTATTGTAGTATTGTTAAACTACATGATATAATAAATACCTATTTAAGTACTTTCATGCAAGAGATTTTGTTTTATTTATATATACCAAAACTCGCTCAACAGTGGGCCCAATCCGTTTAGACGGCGCACAATGGTTTGTACCCCTCCAAGAGGTCGGATATAGGAAGACCCGAAAATTAGAGGTTGTAATTTCACTACACTAAATAAACCATTGGATTCCAGGGGGCCAACTCTCATCTCTTATAGTAATAATAATTTGATCTTACTGCTAAACTTAATACCTCCACGTCAATTCAGCAGGCTTACAAGCGGTATAGGAATCGCTCGGCGCTTTGATGACGTCACAACAAACAGTTCACTCTTTTCTCGAACTCTGGCGTGACATTTAATATGAAGTATTACTGTTCCAACGACAAATCCGTTATATTTATCCATCTTAAAAGGTTACTTTCTAGCAGCGGATTTAAACTTGATTTTGATTATTAAACGATAAAAATGGAATGAATTAATGTGTTAATTACGTAAATTGTTTTCAAATCTATTATTCTTAAAAATAAATGCAGCAAACCTATTTGATGGGTGATACTATAAAAAGTTACAGATAGTTTTTGTGAAACATACAAAAAAATGTCGTTAAACTATGGTAAAACCGTTGCATAACATCGTAGTTCAGAACAGCGAGCGGGATAACGCTATATTATAAACATCTTGTATCTCGCTTGCACATCCGTGATACATATTTCATTCGTTCTTTAAGTATGATCAAACCAATATTGTTTAACGCGTTTGTGGGTCGGTGATAGTTCGTGTCTGCGAATGATTATTTTAAGCATGAAACAAAATGCAACTTTTTTATGATGGTTTCGTAAAAGGTGGGAGTTGGCGCCCTGATATAAAAGAGCAACAATAGAATGCCTGCTAAGATTGGCTGTATTATAGTTTTGAGATAAACAAATACAACTGTTTTTTTAGTATGGGAAGCATCAAGCAAGCTTTTTTTTTGAAGCAATGATGGCCGTAATAGCTATGGACTGGCGTGCCGCAGGTCCCTGGTTCGATCCCCACTGCCGCGCCGGTTTGAGCTGCACCGTGGTGAAAGAGCAAATTGGGATTGCTCGCCTAGCTAGCTACCACCCTCAAGTAAAAAATCTGTCGCCAAGCACGTAACGGTGTTCCGGCAGCAGTCCTTGAGAGTCAGTGAAAAAACTTATGTATATTAGTAATAGATTTTGGCACATTTTCGTTTAGTAAAGCATTACGTTGCTCTACGAATAGATATTTATTCGTAGATCTTACTATTAAACGTAACATTTCATCTAAGACACATGGCGCTGTTTGGCATTTTTTGAGATAATTATAATGCAAAATTATATAAAATATACATTTTAAGTGGGCCAATTTGAATATAATAATACTTTTATGTACCTATCCTTCGAAGGTCTAGCTTTTTTAACAATGATTATACTGTCGGAGTACGTAACACAAATTATATTTTAATTAAAATCGTAATAATCTATTTACGAAATTAGATTTACCTTTAGTAAATCATGTTTTTAAAAAATTAATGACAGTATCAGCGGAAAAACGTGTAAAGTAAAAACGTGCCGATGTCACGTATCTAATAACTGTTGTAACTTGTGACGAAGTTTAGATATTTAGTGGCTGTTGATTTCAGAGTAATTAATCTTAGTTTGTCAGAGCTGTTGATTGAAAAAACAACGCACTAATCGAAGAAACAAGGTTGGCCTTGCTAGATCACTACGCTGCAGGGACTTGGGAATTTCATCGCAAAGAAGACCCCCCCCCTCCCGACTGGCCGATGGTTGATGTGCCTCGCTCGCGCCCGCGCTCTTACACGCGCACGCCGCCGGCCAGGTAGTTCCAGTTTTTCAGATTCAGATCCACGTAGTTCAGATTTCATGGATAAATTATTATTAAGATGGTAAACATCATAATAAAAATAATTACGTAACGTAACTCTAATAAATTGCATTTTCTTTTAACTTTTACAGGATGTTGTAGAAAAAACATACACCTACAAAATTCATGGATGAATTTGGCACAAAATATTTTGAACAATAGGTGCTACTGATCTTAAACATATACTTAACCTATTGTAATAAATATTATTTAAAAAGTAGTCATTCAAGGCGTCCACGCTATATTCACGTGGACCGAGATAACACAAAATGCCTATGTACCTACATCGGTTACTATTTAGTTCGTTAATGTCATGATTTATTGCACCTATAGGATGACACCAATTTGATATATTAGGTCAGGCAAGTAGTCTGGAAACTAAAGTGTGCGTACTCCTAGCGGTTATTCTGTGGCGGCGGCAAAATGTCGAATTACATGATTTGAGTTCAGCAAATATTTCGTGTATGGAAGTTTTAAATTGTATTCCAGCCATTCTTAAGATATTTGCGAATAACACATTCCTAAAAGTTTAATTATAATAACATGAGAAACGCATGTTATGTGTTTTTGTTTTTGTAAAGACCTCTGTAGAAAGTAGTCACGCTTATTCCCATGCAAATATAGAAAACACGTATTATACATTACTGCAGCGGCCAGCAAAGGAGGCATTAATGGACGAACGTGTAAATGTGGGCCGAGGCGAAGCCGAGGTACACCAAGGCTTGTATAGTGCTATTCTCAAATAATGCGCGGAAATTAAAACAAAGTAGTACCTAGACAGAATTTTTTATTTGAAGATACAGTTGTTAAATGTGATGTTAAAAAAGCACAAGTATTTGCACTTAAAATTATTCGTCTGTTTTTTTTAAGATTGTTACTTCAGGACTTTTGTCTAGATGAACCGATTTTGATGTTTTTTTTTATATTTGAAAGCTGATGTGAGCATCATATTGTGTATCAATGCGCACAATATTGTGGCAATTGGTACTTTTAAACCGTACCGACTTCATCCTGGTTACATTAAAAAAAGATGGTCACTCTAGTTAGTGAATCATTAAGGAATATTGGAAATTAACTTTTTATTATAGATGCCGAATATATGCAGCGATGAATTGTACTTTATAATTTAGTAGTCATTATTACCAAATATTAGTGTCATTGGCTTTTGATTTCGTTATGATTTCAGGTAGGTACCATAATTTTTTTGTATGCAGATCGTCAGGATTGAGGAGCCAATTTATATGCGTTGTTTTACCAAATCTACTCAGTTTTACTACTTTATTCCTATATTACAAATTTGAATACTCTCCCTACTAAATGATAATAAAGTCGAAAGTAATAATGGACCGATCACATGGTTGGAAATCCACCCTCTTATATATAGATTGAGGAGCCACACTAAATATATCGTATCTTTTTTAATGTCATCAGTACGAAACTCGGACTTTTAGCAGGTACCATACACAATTATTACTAGATGATACCAAATTTTCAGATATATTGAACCATTTCTTTCGAAGTTCTAGGTGCATGGCTCCTCAATTCAGATGTTAAGATTGAGGAGCCACTTTTAAATTGATATAAATTTTGATGTATTATACTACAAATTCTAGAATTTGTCCTACAAAATTTTAAGATTTGCTACTAAATGAGGGTGCGAGTTTACTTTTAAAACTTGGAGAGGCTCCTCAATCCTTACGGACATCAAAAAATAAAAGTCGAATCAACGACCGATATTGCTCTTTTTCCATTTTGCTCAAATCCACGGACACGTTCGCTTCCATACGCGCTTACAAAAAAATTGCTCATGCGATAGTGGCGGTGAGGCTAAATACTTATCGGATATAGTGGAGCCGCTTTTTTGTAGCCATGGTTGGTCGGTTTGTCACTGATTTCGTATCTTGTGGGTTTTTCGTTTATCTCTTTATTTATTCATTATATCGACCCTGTGGGGTGCCGTAAAATCTCTTTGCGCGATAAAATCCGGAACGTGGATATTCGCCAAAGAACCAAAGTCACCGACAGCTCTCAGAATTTGCAAGTTGAAGTGGCAATGGGCGGGACACATTGCTCGACAAACTGATAACCGATGGGGAAGAAAGGTTCTCGAGTGTTTAGCACGCTACACCGGAACACGTAAAGTTGGTAGGCCCCCCACCAGGTGGAGTGACGACATCGTTAAAGTCGCGGGTAGCCAAAAAATTCTATGGGGCGTTTGTTCAACAGTGGACGTCTTCCGGCTGATGATTATGATGATATTGAGGTACAATTTTACGTGTATTGATATATGATTGGATAAATATACTAATTGTTATTAGATCTTTTGATTTGCCAACCCTTATACAACTGGTCAAATCAAATGGCAAAACTAGGCGTGATTTTGTTTTGGCATGGTATTTCAACATAACTACTTATATACAAATGAGAGGCAAGACATTGTAGGCTATTAGGGCACATATTGACGTGAAAAGTTAGTCTCTAGGACCTGTGTTTGAAGTTTTTTTATGTGTATGTCTCCAGCTTACTCAATTGAAATTTCTTAATTCTGAATATGCCAATATTTAGCGCAGATTTAGTGCAATTATGAATACTAACTCAAAATTTAGGTGCCAAATAAACTTCGATGCTACATGTGATTATTAGTGTGTTAGCTGGCGTTATGGTCTCCAGCTGACACATGCTGTATATACGAAACGGCTGAAGATGTGATTATATACTATAGCCAGGGATTTAGCGCATAATTTGTGCCAGTGGCACAAAAAAATTGAAACGCCCTACTTGAAAACTGTAGTAGTAATGACCCGATTACAACGTGTAAGCTGGAGACCACGTGTCTACAGCTGCTCATCTGTATCTTCTGAACGAATGGGCCTACGACTTTGTTTAATATGTCAAAATTTAGCGCCAAATTTGTGCCATCGGCACTAAAATTTTCAAGTCTGTAGCTATTAAGGTTTTGGAGCTACAAGCTCAAATAAACGTGTAAGCTGGAGACACATGTCCCCAGCTAGCACATGCTGTACAGCTCAAACGGGAAAGGCTAGACTACTGTTTAATAGCTTAAAATGTTGGGTAGAATTTGTGCCATCGGCACCAAAATTTTCAAAACAATGGGTCTCATAGTTTTTGCGTAATAAGCAAAAACATTTCTTCCCGCCTAAATATTTAAATATTTCGTTGAAAACGTTACTGAACGCGGCGTTGCCGTCCGTTCGCTGTAACTGCAATCTGTTTTGAACCTTATTTCTATAGTGTTTGAACTTACTTTTTGCTTTCACGTTAAGGATATGTAGAAGAAGTTACAAAGAAACAGTAAATGTATAGACTAGGAGAAGGTGTTGTGTTGTTTGACAACCATAACATGTGCCAATATTTACAAAATATGTTGGTAGGTATGTTTTCTCTCAGAATGTTGACCTATTTACTAGATCTTTATTACATCCTCTTTGTTTGACCAAGATATTGCATTCTAATCTAATCCTTCACTCTATATCTATAAGTGATAACTGGTTGGTTATGAATATACTGTTATTTTATACGTAAAAGTAAAAAAAGATAATTGTTCGTAATTCTGTTATGCAAAACCAACTAAAATTAAGTGATATAAAAAGTTCTTAGTTTGTTAGCAAAAGTCCAAATTGGTATAGCATTTACAAATCTTGATCTAGAAACCAGGGATATTACGGTATGGGTATTTACCGATACGATTTCGGTAAATACCGTAATGAAATAAGGGTAACAGGTATATATCTGTTAGCATAATTGCGATACGATTACCGAATTCCATTTCGGTATATGTATTTTATGTTAGTCAATGAGAGTGCAGCGGGCGGGCAGGGGTGCGGTGATGCGGTGGCGAGATACGCTGCGGGGGGGAGTGGGGGGAGCAGTACTCACTGCTCGCGCTGTTTAGATAATTATAGGTTTATTAGCAAGTACCTATATTATTTAATATGAATGACGGGAAGTGGGAATAATAACATTATTAGTTTCAAATAGGATTTTCAGTGTAGGTATATTCAAAAACTGCTTCCGTACCCGTAACACACTGCTAGGTGCTTGGCTACAGATTTTTTCTTTGAGAGTGGTAGCTTGATGGCGGATAGCATGGTGGTAGGGCATAATGCCCGCCTAGCTAGCTACCACGCCCAAGTAGAAAATCTGTCGCCAAGCACTTATCGGTGTGTTCAGCTATATGTGTCCTTGAGAACCAGTTATTTTGCGTGGTGGTACAGGATTTTGCGAATGTGCGCCTGGCTAGCTACCACCCTTAAATAAAAAATCTGTAGCCAAGCACTTATCGGTGTATTATGCTATGTGTCCTTGAGGACCAGTAATTGTTCGTGGTGGTAGAGAATTTTGCGAATGCGTGCCATAATATGCATTATTGCACCATATTTAAAAACAATATTCAATCTTTGTATTGATAAAGGAAACTTCCCCGACTTAATGAAACAAAGTAAAATCACTCCAATTTTGAAGTCGGGGGCTACATCTGACCCTTGCAATTACAGACCTATTTCTATCTTACCTGTTCTGAGTAAAGTATTCGAAAAAATTATGCTCAAACAACTTCTGTCCCATTTAAATGAGCATAATATATTGAATGAGAATCAGTTTGGTTTCACAAAGAGCAGATCCACAACAGATGCAGGTGCTCAATTGATGTCACATATACTTGATGCCTTGGAGAGTTCACAGGATGCTATTGCCGTATTCTGTGACCTTTCTAAGGCATTTGACTGTGTAGAGCACCGCACTCTGATTCGAAAACTTTCACATTATGGTATTCGTGGAAAAGCTCTGGATCTTATAAAGTCATATCTGTCAGACAGGCTACAGAAGGTTAGAATAAATGGCAATACTTCTTCCGGGTCTTTGGTAAGAATAGGCGTACCGCAAGGATCAATTTTAGGACCTTTTCTGTTTCTAGCATATATAAATGATCTGCCTTGCATGGTTAAAAATTTCTGCGATATAGTTTTATTCGCAGATGATACCTCCCTAATTTTTAAAGTAGATAGGAGGGATAGTGAACTTATTCGGCGGCGGCTGAGGCGAGGGGGCGCGGCGCGGCGTGCGCCTGCACTCGCACAGTTTTATATTTCAATTTACAAAAATACCAAAACGTATACCGGTATTTATATCGGTTACCGTAATCATACGGGTAATCGTAAAGGAAACGGTACAACCGTTTCATTGCGGTGACGGTTTATATCTGTAACCCATACATACGGTTATCGTTTCAATCGGTAACCTTTATGAAGCGGTATTTAAATCCCTGCTAGAAACACAGTAGTTCTGCAATCGCAACCAAAATAACAGGCCACGTTTGAAATGATCGTATGTGTATCACGCACACGGTATGCGAAGCTACTATTGTTATTATAAACGGAGTGCATCACTGATGGTAAAGACATGCTTAGTGATACCAGTTTTTAAAAGCTTTTTCATAAAAGTAGGTGAAATATAGGTATGTTTTGATTTTGGGGTACCAATGAATTATCTTAAATTGATTTAAACATCTTGTCATCATGTTCGCCTTAACTGATGCCACCGGACTGACCATGGCAACGCCATGCACTTGGAAGTAGTGTTTGTTACGATAGACGAAATAATATAAAATTTCAGCCAAACAGTGTCTTAGTAGAACGTTGGAGTTCTCTGGAAGGTGGTTACTTGCCAACTTTACGTTTATAACCTCAAGACACTATTTTACCGCAACATTAGTAAAAATAAACTCACTATAATCTCGTCTGGTTCAAGAGTAAGTTTTTCTATAATTAAGATAATATGGCGAGAATCTTTTACATAAGACGGAGTTTTACGTACGAGCGTTAAGTCCTGTGTAATACTTATAACTATGTGTTCAAGTCGCGAAATTCCAAAGGTTCCATTCGATTTTTTCTTATCCTTCATCAGATCTCAGAATTTTATGTCCAGAATAAAGTGAATGAGTTCAATGAAATAAATCTAAACACGGTGTACTCGCTATATGTCTGTTGGCGTCTCTGTCACACACGTCACAAGTACACTCCCGTATTTAACGATTTAAAATTATAAAGATGGCTCAAAAAGCCTTAGAAAGTGTTGTACGCGAATTACATAAGTGTTTACCAGAATTTACGAATAAAATTCACAGTTTAGAGTGCAAAATAAATGACCAAAACCAAAAAATTGACGATCAAAATCACAAGATTGAGGAATTAAGCAACATGATAGCGAGACAGAGTCAGCAGATAGCGGATTTCAAATCAGCTGTTGATGGTAACGTCCGAGAGACCGTTGCACTACATACTCAACGCCCGATTCGCCAGGCGCGTCTCGCGAGTGTTACAACAGCCAATAACAGCGCTGTCCGGAAGGTGACTAACACAACTCGCAGCAAGCAGAGCTCGGTAGCTGCCGACGCTAAGCCGATGACACCCGAAATCAACCGACTCGGAGCGAGTAACTCAACCACACTAGAACCTGTCCCTAAGATAACAGACAAAACAGGTCCTACTACGAAAGTGCAAGAAGCGAAAACACCAGGAATTTGTCCATCTCAATCCTTCAAAAATGACGGTCAGGATAAGTTAAGTCCTAGTGATGGGGAAGATTGGTCCGTCGTCGTGAGGAATAAGCGGATATCAAAACGTAAAGTTATATCAGGTACGGGCAAAGAGGATGTGGAGTTACAAACCATTGAGCGAACGAAATATATTCAAGCGTGGTCATTAAAACCTGAAACTACTAGCCAAAACGTACTTAACTATCTTAAGAAAATAGATAAAAATGCAAACTTCACGGTCGAGAAACGCGATATAAAAACAACAAAACATGCTGCGTTTGTAATTGGGTGCTCAGAAGCTTTGTATGACCAGATAAGATCGCCGACTGCGTGGCCGTCGCGAGTAATGATTTCGGAGTGGTTTCGCAGTAGGCCCCGCGTCGAACGGGGCTTGCAAGCCGAGTGCAGTAGTAGCGCACGCGCATCCATCTCTGTGTAACAGCGGCAACACCACCGAAGCCGCTCGCGCCTCAAGGTCACCGCCGCAACAACAGTGCGCGTCTTCCTATGCTCGACTAGTGGTATGCCATCAAAATATTGCTTCAATACAAAATAAAGTATCAAGACTAGAGGTGGTGCTAAACAGCAGTATGCAGTGTGACGTGCTTGGCTTAACTGAGCATTGGTTGAGTAAATCTAACCTTAAGTGTGTAAGCATAAATGGCTACAAATTGTCATCAAGTTCATGTAGACAATTAGTAGCTCATGGAGGTTCATGTATATATACGAAAAATGATTTGAAGGTGGTGGAGAATGTAGACCTAGTACAACTGTCCAGTGAGCTTTACTGCGAAATATCAGCTGTTGATATCGTAGATTATAACTTGACTGTAGTATGTATATATAGAACTAATGGTATCACTGTTAACCAATTTTTTCCATACTTTGATATATTACTTAATAAAATAAGTGAGCTTAGCCTTCAATGTGTTATTGTAGGAGACATTAATATAGATTACTTAGTTGAAATTAGTGCCGAAAAAAAGCGTTTGTGCGATATACTGTCGCCTCATGGTCTGGTTAACTTGGTAGACTTCCCCACTAGGATTACGTCACACAGTGCTACCTCCCTAGATCATATTTACTCAAATCTATCTGTGCCTATAACAGTATCGCCAGTTACCACCTATCTCAGTGACCACTTAGCGACTCGTGCGGAAATAATACTAATGATATTTATTACAGGAAGAACCACACCACAAACTGACTAGGAACTACTCACAAATGAAAAAAGATAATTTTAATAACTCGCTTGCCAGTGTAGATTGGGGCATTATATATAAGCACAGCTCTTGTGATAGTTTGACGATATCTGTGATAAACGTAATAATTAATAAACATGACGATTGTTTCCCATTAAAATTTGCTCCTAAAAAACAAAACGCCCCATGGGTAACAGCTGACATTAAAAAATTTAAATTATTATTATTCGAAATGATTGATTTATATAATAAATTTCCGGAAAATGACATATTGACTAAATTTATTGACGAATTAAATACGAAATATGACGATTTGATACACAATGAAAAAGCTGATTAGTATTCTAAGAAAATGCAGAAATCTCAAAATTCTGCAAAAACTATGTGGAATATCGTGAATGAACAGAGAGGAAAGTTTAATGTTTGCAACCTTGACTTCACTGATATCGTCAAAGATTCCGTCGGAATCCCATTTCGTAATAAGCACGATGCGGTAAATACTATGAACGCTAGGTTCGTAGGGGCTGCTACGGCCTGCGGTGCACCTGCCGCAGATCCTGGTCGTGTGTTCCGAGTACTGTGTAACACGAGTGTGCCCGCGGATCGTTCGCTGCGACTGTGCCCTTTTACGTCAAACGAGGTGCATAACATAATCACCGCGCGCATTCCATCCAAACCATCTAAAGACGCATACGGGATATCTATGCAACTTTTAAATATGGCTGCTGGTTCCATTTCTCCGGTTCTGGCGAACTTGTTTAATCGTTGGCTTAAAGAAGGTACATTTCCCGAGCCCCTAAAAGTGAGTAAAGTTACCCCTATATTTAAGGGAAAAGGAAAGCGGGATAATATTGACGGCTATCGTCCGATCTCTATTATTCCGGCGATAGCAAAGGTTTTCGAGAACAGCTTGAGCTCTCGCTTGGTGACGTACTTGTCATCAACTAACGCTCTGTCTGACCGACAATATGCGTATCGCACAGGTCGATCGACCACATCCCTGGCCCGCGAGGTGGTGAGTCGTCTTGTTGATGCCCGGGAGAGGTCGCAGCACGTAGCAGTACTTTGCTGCGATCTCTCCAAGGCATTTGACGTAGCCGATCATACCATCCTAGCAATGAAGATGCGTCACTACGGGATATGCCACAAACCACTCGCAATCTTAAAGGATCTTCTGCACGGTCGGTCTCAGATTGTGGTAGGTAATGGCGGTAAAGAGAGATCTGACCCGTTGGAAATCGATATGGGAGTAGCTCAAGGTTCAGCAGTGTCGAACATATTATTCTCTTTGTTGTTGAACGACTTACCAGGTGCAATCACGAAAGCGGAGGTGTTTATGTACGCCGATGATGTCGCCGCTATTGTAACTGGAACGTCGTTGGAAAACTTAGAGAAGGGATTGAACGAAACTGCTGGACAGCTCGCTCAGTGGTTTTGTGAAAATGGGCTAGTTCTAAATTTAACGAAAACACACTTTGTTTACGTGAACCTCTCCGGCCACTTCGTTCGTCGTCTCAATGTTTACATTGACATGACAAGGATTGACCAAGTCAACAACACTACCTTTCTAGGCTTTGAGATAGACGGTGGCCTTACCTGGGAGTCTCACGTACACAAGGTGTGTGGAAAGTTGGGTGGCGCGTGCTTTGCACTTAGCCGTCTATCACGACTGCTTCCGAGAAAGGTGGTGAAGTCATGCTATTTTGCCACTGTCCATTCCCAACTCCAGTACGGTGCAGAGCTTTGGGCTCGGGCTGCAGACTGGGAGAGGGCATTCCGGCTCCAAAAACGTGCGGTTCGAGCTATCGTTAGAATTCCCCAAGATACCACCGTCAGACCATATTTCAAGGAATTGGGAATCCTAACACTACCATCAATAGTGATTTTCCAAGTGGCGGTATTCGTGAGGCAGAATCAAGATAGCTACGTAAAACTAGGCGATACCCACTCTTATTGTACGAGAAATAGGGGAATGTTGGCTAGCAAGTCCTGCTCCCTAGTTAAGTCTGGCAAGTTAACGCACGTCATGGGTCCGGCAGTATATAATCAAATTCCAAATGATGTCAAACTAGCAGTAAGTTTGAATGTGTTCAAAACGAGGCTCAAACGCTGGCTACTTAGTCAATCATTCTACAGCTATGATGAATTCTTGACATTTAAAAACAATAATTCTAATGTTTAATATTTTATTTTTATGCTTTTTACTTATAAACTATTGACATTATAAAATTAATTTAATGATATACCAATGACATACCTACAATATTGATTGTACATGACGTATGATTTTTGTAATATTATTATTTAATATTATTTCATTTTATTATTATTATTATTTCTTTTATTGTATTTTTTTTTATATGTATTTGAAGCTATACAAGCTAAAAATGATCTTTTTGTACAAAAATGTATTATTGACGTGTATTGATATATGAATAAATGACTATGGACTATGGACTATATGCATGCACAGGTCCCTACGATCTAGTTCTTTTCCATCATTAGACCGCAGGAGTTTATGTACAGAATATGCTCACCGAGTCTAATCAAGTAAGCTTAAACACGGTGTAAACATATTCAATAGCGTATGCCGGATGCCGTCACAGAATAGGTACTTACCAAACGACGGCGTTGCTATGGTAAATAAATGATGATACGGAATGTGAAAGGGAAGTAATTGTAAATGTGTTATAAAAAACTTCGTGGGTACTAATCCCGCACACGACTATATTTCTCTCTCTCGTATTTTTTTTTATTTATGAGTAGTAACTCTGCCGAGCTAACTATAAACAACGCATGTGACAATTTTTGTGAAATTGGGTTGTATATATATTCGGAATCTACGAAACGAGATCTATTTGAATCTTTTACCCAATTTTTTTTTTATCTAAAGTGCAATATTTTCATTTTCTAAGGAGAAACAACGTTTTATTCTATGCGTTAAACATTTTTAACATAGATCCTAAACATAAGCAGCTTAAGAGCAGATGTGATTTTAATCTTTGGGATAATTCGATTAGTTTTCAAAGGCTTAATAAGCATAGGAAGTTTATATCCACCTAAAATGTTTATGACTAGTATTCAATAGAATTATTGTTTTCGAATACTACAAATAAAAACGCAATGTTACATAGGTACTGTTTTAGTATTAGTAATGAAAACTTCAAATCAATATCTAGTAGGATACCGATTGCGGCATGAAGAGTGCTGCCGGGCTAAGAATTCAGTCAGTCATTGAATCATATTTTGAGTTCCAAGATGGATCCACGGTGCATCGTTGATCGAAATAAAAATGGTAAGTTCAGTTCTCTTATATTAATTACTAATCAAGAGCCTAAGGCCTGGACACAGATTACCTACTAAAAGATATAACACTGTCCTTTCAAAGAGAAAAAACATCTACAAATTTAATCGCTACCACTCTCAGATCAGTAAACGCAAAAACGTGTCTAATGCGCTAGACTTAGCGTTACTTTCACTATGTACAGCCCGCGATATGATAGCAGCATTCACCATGGAATGTGTGGTTCCTAATGTGTGTGTGGAAGACACGTTTTTAGTTTGGTAGAAAGACACAAAAACGGGTAAACAGGACAACCGAAAATTCCTTCGATAAAATATACCCTAGATGCAACTTTTCGTATTGACAGAACGCATATAAAAGGCTCGAGTTATCCTATACCTTTCTGTCTATTGAGATACACATAAAAACCTTAAAATTACACAAAACCGTAGTAAATCTATTTAAGTCATTTAACAATATTCAACCTTGTATCAGTTGCATAAGGTTTAATTTTCAATTACTTCGTAATAAACTTATAGCACTTTTACTCTGCGCCATTGAAGAGAGCTCGTAAAATTTTATTACCCTTTGCTGTGATAGAACATAAAATACAATGGAGACGCTTACTCCTAATCTCGTACTAAAAATATTATTTAGTAATTCGTTTTTTTGGTGACATTTATAATTGGAATTTTAACTATCCATATTAGTCAACTAGCTCATATAACCTGGTTTTGCCTGGGTTGAAAAGGTGTGTAGTAGATTATATGCGGATGTTGGGAGATAGAAAAGGAATCTGTTATAATGAAATCAGAATATGAATTATTCGGCTTTAATTTTCATTAACATTTATTTATTTATTCCACACAGAACAAAAAGCAATTAAAAACAAATTATATAACAATATAATGTATCAGACCTGAATTGCAGTTCAGATACCTGCGTGTTACAGCAAAATGTATAAAGTAAACGTGTTTGAGTAATTAATGTAATTGTGAATGTTAATACAATGTTAAAGTTAATTTTATACATTATATATGTAATAGAATATTTAATATTTGTAAACTACCTTTACATACTATATTCATATCATACATTCTGAAAATCATCTGTAATAATAAGAGTGCACGCTAAACCTCGTGCATTCAGGATTGTGCAGGTGGCTCGGACATTTCGATATTAAATTATTAACATACAACATCGATGAAAAACCGGAACACTAGAACTTGAAAAAGGTTTTGTAGTGTTTTTCCAATCAGTAAGCCAAGTCACTATTACACGTATTAGTACATAAAACATACATACATATGCACACACACACACACACACACACACACATAACAATATTGTGTAAGCACTAATCCATATTATATGTGAATATATTGCAGTTCTAATAATATTTCATACATACATGTCAAATTGATAACCTCCTTTTTTGAAGTTGGAAAATGTAAAATAAATGCCTGTGTACAGTCTGAGAAAATAAAAGATTATTATGGCGACTCCAATAGACTTGTTCTGAATTAGGGCTCACTTATTCTTGTCTTGCATGGGATGTTATTATGCGTGCGAAAGAGACAACTGCGTAACAGGAGTAACGGAATTTAATTTGTTGATGTATTAATTTGGAGGTGATAATTAAATAATTATGAATGTTTATCACTTAAAATACTATAAATATGTATAAAACTTACCGAAAATACGAAATCCCATGTATTTTTCTCTTTGTAAGTGTATTATTTTTGCAACTATTCACAGAGCACTTCGGCATTGTTTCACTCGACGATCAGCGCGTCACTGACGGCAAAACTGTGCTTCAGATCATTATAAGCACAGTTTTGTTTGGTTAGCTTTGGAGCGTTCGCGCAGAATCTAGGGTATATTTTATCGAAGGAAAATTCTTATTTCCTTTAAAAATACCGAATTTGCAAAGGAAATAAGAATCGAAATAACAAGAAGAGAATTAAGATTTATTCAGTAAAACAGGAAACGAGTTAACAGAAGGATATAATATTGATTATAAACATACCTAATACTGACCAAAATCCTAGCACTAGTAAAGGCTGCAACATATATGGAAATCATAGAAAGAGCAGACAGTTTGAAGAAACGTTTCAAAATAAGCAATTTGAAAAAGAAAAACATGACGAAAAGCTTTTATTAAAAGATAAATACAATATCATGACATGCAAACACAAATGCACCATTATAATACCTAATTGATGACATTTAATACGTTCCTTTGGGAATATTCGACGACCTTCAGGATATAATTATATAAAATTATCAGTAATTTTTTTTTTATTGCTTACAGGTACGCCTTTGACCACAATCTCACCTGATGGTAAGATACGATCTGGTCGACGGTGATAACATGCATAACCTAGAATTACTCGCTCTCAAGGATAGCTGCCGGAACACACCGTTAGGTGCTTGGCGACAGATTTTATACTTGAGGGTGGTCGCTAGCCGGGCGGGCATGTGGTGATGCTCAAGCCCGCGGCGGGATTCGAATCATGGACCTGCTGCGCGGCAGTCCATAGCCAATGCTACTAAGCCATCACTGCATCAAAACCTTTTTCTAATACGCTATGCGCAACGGCTGCCTGGTGAAACACCGTAATGCTTATTTTCACAGAATATGTATGGCAGATTGCCATACTAACACATTCACACACATTCTGTTAAAATTTCAACCGGCTACCTATTACCGTTCCAAAGATACAGACCTATAAAGGTTCCTGTTTTCTAGTACGGAACCCTAACATCTGTTATTTAGCTACTAAAGTGTGTAGGTATTTACACTTACTAAGTAGGTATCTATAAACAAATATTTAACATTTTATTTGTTCACATTAACGAAATACACTACGACCTTCCCTACCTAAATTTAAAAACAGACTGCAAAAACATCGCGCTCTATCAAATAATACAAACAAAAGCAAGCTAGTGAGATAGGTATATACCTGCTATACATACGAGTAGGTACTACATGCAATGTAGCGACTAGCGAGTTAGCGACCCGACGAAACTCGAGTGTGTCCAAGTACTATGTACCGAATGTTTCCGAAACCGATGGGAGCTTATTATACCTATACAGCCGAATGAAATAGGCGCTAGCTAGCTACAAACGTGGACTTCCGCGTAATATATCCTTATTCAATACATCGTCAATCGTATCCATTTTCAAAACTCAGAATATCTAAATAGTTTCATTTCAGAACGAAAACTGAAAAACCGCTATTGCAACGATAGGAAGATTGTTTTCGAAACCAGTAACGTTTTAAAACGACCACTCGTAAGTAGTGACGGCTTCAATACTTTTGAAATCCGGAAAGCATGAATAGTATAAAATATATGTCAGATTATATTGACACCTTCATGCTCCTAGCCTATATATCAACGGCGTTTATTATGTATGAAAGCGATAATAGGTTCCAAGTCTATAGAAATAAGGTTCAAGACAGATTGTAGCTACAGTCATCAGAACGGCAACGCCGCGTTCAGTAACGTTTTCAACGAAATATTTAAATATTTAGGCGGGAAGAAATGTTTTTGCTTATTACGCAAAAACTATGAGGCCCATTGTTTTGAAAATTTTGGTGCCGATGGCACAAATTCTACCCAACATTTTAAGCTATTAAACAGTAGTCTAGCCTTTCCCGTTTGAGCTGTACAGCATGTGCTAGCTGGGGACATGTGTCTCCAGCTTACACGTTTATTTGAGCTTGTAGCTCCAAAACCTTAATAGCTACAGACTTGAAAATTTTAGTGCCGATGGCACAAATTTGGCGCTAAATTTTGACATATTAAACAAAGTCGTAGGCCCATTCGTTCAGAAGATACAGATGAGCAGCTGTAGACACGTGGTCTCCAGCTTACACGTTGTAATCGGGTCATTACTACTACAGTTTTCAAGCAGGGCGTTTCAATTTTTTTGTGCCACTGGCACAAATTATGCGCTAAATCCCTGGCTATAGTATATAATCACATCTTCAGCCGTTTCGTATATACAGCATGTGTCAGCTGGAGACCATAACGCCAGCTAACACACTAATAATCACGTGTAGCATCGAAGTTTATTTGGCACCTAAATTTTGAGTTGGTATTCATAATTGCACTAAATCGGCTCTAAATATTGGCATATTCAGAATTAAGAAATTTCAATTGAGTAAGCTGGAGACATACACATAGTTTTTTTTACCTAAAAACCTTACTTCCCATATAATTTTTTTCGTCTAAACTTGTAATGTTTTTTTGAATCAGTTCACACAAATTCATAAAGATGTGTCAAATTAATCATAAGCGCTTAACCGCTTAGGATAACCAGCAACAGCCAACCGCCCCCCAGCGGTATCTTGCATATCTTCAGTCGTACGACACACAAATTTCATTCAAACACACATTTACCCCCTGTGTAGTACTATGATTGGTATAATTACTTCTTTTTTCACGCGGTCTTCTTGAAAAAAAAGTGTTTATCGAAAATACCTCAACAATGACTAGACACACAAATTTAAAACTGCCATACACAATTTACACGTCATACAGTAAATATCTACTAAACTCAAATCATGGAATTCGACATTTTGCCGCTGGGAGTACGCACGTAATGCGA
The DNA here is from genome assembly GCA_963854805.1 of Plagodis dolabraria. NCBI lineage: Eukaryota > Metazoa > Arthropoda > Insecta > Lepidoptera > Geometridae > Plagodis > Plagodis dolabraria. The sequence continues at coordinate 18,520,364 of OY978442.1, forward strand.
AAGTACATGCGAAACAAAGAACTCGAATATTTTTGGAACCTCAAAACCTAGCGCTACCGCTCTATTAAAGACAGCTGATGGATATTTAACTGACTTTAGTATATTTAAATACTGGCCACCAGCGGTAATAAGTAGTACAAATACAAATTGTATTTTCCAATACAAACAAACAGGATAAAAACATAAACTTCTACTAAATTAAGATAATACACAGTACCTATTTTACCTTTCTTAGCAGCCGAACTAGGTGAACCTGCGGGTCTGCTAAGTGCATTGCTAAGGTAAATTTGTTCCTGCAGTAATAATATATTTACAGACACGTATGTAATCCTTTTGTATACCCAACACATTACAATCTCATTGTTCCATAGATTAACATCTAATAAAATAAAACTACCGTAGTATGTACCTATTTAATATGAAAATTATAAAATGGTTAGCATGTATTTTAGTCATTGAACTATAATTTAGAGAAATACAGGCCGCCGCGCCGCGCCGCCTTGAAAACGATATTTTAATTCTATCATGAACAATGTACTCCGGAACATTGTAAACTAAACCCAAGTTATCTGTTTCCCATATTGACTGAAATTCAAATGATCTTACCCAAATCATACATATACATATTATGTTATATTAAAATATTTAAGTCCTAACCTTAAATCTTGTAGTCAATTTAAAATAAAACATGTGTTTGTTTAAGGTGTTTTATTACTCAATCACTTTTTAGCCTTAGGTTCTTTAACAGCCGTTGGAGCCTTAGTGACATCGTCAGGGTTTTCAGCGGCATCCTTCAATCTCTTGGCGCGGATACCAACCAGCTTAGCGATCGAACGGGCCTGAAAAATAATCAATGTGTTAAATATGCAGTCAATTTTTTACTTATCCATTCAGTTATTTAAACTCTAACTTTAAAGTTATTCTTTGAATCCTTTTTAGCAAGTTAATAAATAATAATCATACAACAAATATATAAGCTTTTGAACTCAAGTGAGGTATTTGAAAGCAAGTTATTCCAGCCATATACAATAATTAGAACTCAATACAATCTTTTTTATTACAAAAATAAAATGAATAGATATGCTTTGTCCAGACTAAAATAAATCAAAACAGTCAATATTTTGCCCATGTGGCCTAGTGGTTTAGGCATTCGGCGCGAAATCGGAGGACGCGGGTTCGATTCCCGCCTGGATAAAAACATTTTGTGCTCCAATAATTTGTAAAAATATGATTTTAAGACATTTTCATAAATAAGCTTTCCCACATAGGTAAAAATTTGCAAAGGTGTGCTCCGTGTAGTCGAAGCACCACAGTATAAGTGAATTTGTTAAAATATGAGACTGGAAATTTAATAACTAATAGAAACGTTTTTGTAAACAACAACGTTATCATTAAATAATAATATTTACTTTACAGTATGTGTAAACTGGTGTAATTAGTCTCGTCTTACAAGACACTTGGAGTGTATGATTATAGTAAGCACATAGTGTATGAAGTTTGGGAAGAGGGCGCCCCTCGTATTGTCCCTTACGATTTCCGTCTAGACATCACCGTTTTAAGACTGTCTGAATATTTACGCTATGGACCAAACTCTACATATAATAATTAAAGATTTATAACATTAGCAGTGATAAAAAACTCAAAAGACCTATCACAATGATGTCAGATTTTGATTGATCTTATTTTAATTTTCAGTATTCTTTAATTACTATTATATCGAAGACGAATACCAAACAAATATAGAAGTGCAGTCGCCTGCCTTGACTCTCACTGGTGTGTCACAGACCTCAGAAGCGGCGTCATACATTTACATAGCTCCGCCCGTCTCTGTGTCTCTACTCACAGTTGCAGTCTGCAGACTATCGATCAGGCTTGCCTGCTATCAAACTGCGCTGCATGGAACCCAACTAATAAAATGTTCAGCCGAATTGGTTCACCAAATATTTCAAATCAGCTGCTTATTATATTTATTAATGATTTGAATGGAAATACTTACTCCTCTCAGGTATTGGTAAGCTTTGAAGTCTTTCTCTTCATCAGTGATAGCCCGGGCAATAGACTTAGGAGCTGGCTGTTGTACAGGCATCAATGGGCCACGAAGTTGGGTAGCTAACTTGCGCTCTTCTTCAGTGGCTTCACCCTTCAGCACCTGTAAAATAGCAAAAAAAATAAATTAAACATTCAGCATTTAGGCTGGTTATGGTGACAATGTGGTTTTTAATTAAAGTAAAATATACAATAAAAAATATCTTTCATTTAAATGCCAAACTAATATTGTCTATGTTAAAATGAAAAAAAATATAACCTAAACTGTCAAACGCGCTTTCTCAGTGACCACACTTTTATGTAAATCAAGTCTTTTGAGACAATGTTGCAAATAATATCTGGCTACTGCTCCAGGACCCCGTGGAGTGCCGGGTTAGAATTGCACTTCCCTATATCATGCCGTGGGTGTCGTAAGAGGCGACTAAGGGAAAAATACTGGAAGTTGGGCAGCAGCACCTTCTAAAGAACTGCCAACTTACACTGCGATCTCCAAGACGCCTGCCAAGCATGGGGATTATGGCAAATACTATTAATAGGGGAGGCTGTGTTCAGCAGTGGACGATCCAGCTGTTAGAATACAGTACAGCCCGAGGAAAAGTAGAATTTTATATAAATTTAAAAAAAAACAAGATCCCCTCCAGTAAAACTTTATGCATAAATTTTTTTTATCACAGACATGGCTGAGTTTGAAGTTCATCACATCACAAGTTCGCTACAGAGATGTCTCTGCACCGCAGGATGAGATGGACAAATGTGAGTTATAGACCAGCACCCCATGGGGCTTGAGATTAATAATAGATAGATAGATGAACTCTTTATTGACACACCATAATTTAAATAACTATAACAAACAAAAATAGGACTAAGTGTTACAATGGGCTTATCGCTCAAAGCGATATAATAATGGCTTGGAAATAATTTTAATTCAAGGAATACTATCTTGTGGGAGTATGTAGTATACATATATGATTGGTTGTTAAAGATGAAATTTTCATTGGCCTTTCTTTTTAGGTGAGATGCTTCTGAACCATTAATGTAAGGTACCCCTCCGGCCGTGATGGCAACTGAGTTTGGCAACCAGTTGCTTAAAAATATTGGATATTCTTTTTACTCAAGCAGTTGCCAAAGACGAATGTCGATTCTTGATTCCCCTCCGGCCGTGATGGCAACTGAGTTTGGCAACCAGTTGCTTAAAAATATTGGATATTCTTTTTACTCAAGCAGTTGCCAAAGACGAATGTCGATTCTTGATATTTTACCTTTGCAGTTTCGCAACCAGTTGCCGAAGGAGTAAAAACTTTCTTGTTACTCAACCAAATCTGCTAAGAATTCAAACTTTTTTCAGACTTAAGAATTCAAACTTTTTTCAGATGTTCAGAATATATTTTCTTTTGTTACTGACGTAGTTGACATCTATCATTTTATTTGCCTCTTGAGGTTATCGATTAATTGCAATATATGTGTAATACACATTAGATTACTGTATTTACTGCACGAGTATGTGTACGATTTAAGACCAGTATAATAGTCTGTTCCGGAGACATCAACATGTCTACTTTAAATGTATACCCAAATACATCTAACATTGAATTCATTAGTTCAAGAAGAGGAGGTGTTTCTGCGTTGTACGATGGTAGGCGTTACAGCCGTAAAAAAATATATGTAAATAAAAACTCATTTTGGAAATGTAGCCTTACAAAAGGATGCAGAGGTAATATTACTTTAAATACTCGTAATGAGATAATAATGCAAAGAGCACACGAAACCGATTGCAGACGTAATTTTGCGAAAACCACATTTTTGAAAAAATTGGATGATCTCAAGAGAGTGAGTAGTTGCAATTTTGAATCAATCCCCAAACAATACGACAATATGGTTCGTGATTTAAAAAACGATGGATATAATTTCGTCGGCGATATACCAAAGTTCAGCAGTGTGAAAAGTGACCTTTACAATGGGCGAAACAAAGTAGTTGGTACCACAAAAATGCGTTTCTCAAATGCTACGGACGTTGAAATACCCATGAAGTACCAACATTTTTATCTTTGTGAATATGAAGATGGAGATTTTAGAATCATTGTATTTTGTATTCGTGATGTGACAACAAAAATGAGTAATTTCAATCATTTCTTTGCTGATGGCACTTTCAGAAGTTGCCCAAAAGCCTTTAAACAGTTGTATACGATTCATGGCTATGATGAAATTAACAATATCATAACTCCATTATTTTTCGCACTTCTTCCCGATAAAAGAAATAACACATATAAAATTTTGTTCAGTATAATTAAATCTCAAATTCCTACCTGGAATCCAAAAAAAATTACATTGGATTTCGAAATTGCAGCAATTAATGCATTTAAAGACATATTTCCTGGTATACTTTTTAAGGGATGTTACTATCACTTCAACCATGCGTTATGGAAAAAGGCGAAGGCCTTACAAATAAAAACTAGAGTAAAAAAAAGGCATGTGGCGAGATGTATTGGAATTGCACGGTTACCAAAAAAATACTTAAGAGAAGGATATGATTATGTAATGGCAAAAAGACCTGTTGGTGAGGAAATCAATATGTTTAATAAATATTTCCAAAAGCAGTGGGTTAATAAAGATTTTTTTGCTGAATCTTGTTGTTGTGAAACTGAAAAATTTAGAACTAATAACAATATAGAGGGATGGCATAGAAAGATCAACAGTTTTATTGGTAAGAAAAATCCAACGTTGGCACATCTACTCGATGTTTTAGAATCTGAAGCGACATACTATGATTTGAAAAAAATTACACCTAAAAAAAAGAAGGAGTACGAGGAGATCGATGAGGAAATTGGGTTAGCGATAAAAACTTTAAATGAAAACAAAATTAGTGTCGGACACTGTCTCGAAATTATCAGTCCATTTGTTATCCCATTCTAAAGACATATTAACTACCTACTAAATTCGAAGTGTACTTATAATTTCAATTTTGTTGCAAATGGGGAACCTAGTTGTTAATTTTCAGTAACTTTAAGCTGTAGTTAGGTAATTACATGGAATAAAGGCATAGACACCTATATTATGTTGTTTTCACGATATTATTATTTGAAACATAATGTACCTACCCTTGTTCCCTTTCGATGACGCAACTCTTAAGAAATTTTATCAAACAAATTCAATAGAAACCAAATTTTTTATGCATCTGATTGAAAACATCCTAATTTAATATAATACAGACCTTAGTCCTTATTTTGATTTCCACAACTGATGTTGGTTACGAACTGAGAGTGGTAATTCTTCTTAAGTAACCACACCTTTTGAGAAAATCTTAGTTGGCAACTAGGTGCGTATCAAGAATCGACATTCGTCTTTGGCAACTGCTTGAGTAAAAAGAATATCCAATATTTTTAAGCAACTGGTTGCCAAACTCAGTTGCCATCACGGCCGGAGGGCTTTCAAAACAATGTAATTCAAAATCAGACACTTTCATTAATTGTGCACTAATCCATCAAATAATTCCTTTACTTGCCACTTCATGTGATAAATTCTTAGCAGCGTTAACTCTTAGATAGGCTAAATCGATGACTATGAATCACAAAAATAGTGTTTAGTCAATAATATGTTCTGAGTAGTATAACTAGAACTACTCTAACATTCCTTACACACAGGACCAGATCACACAGCCCAGACACAGGCCCTTATATACAAGATCACACAGCCCAGACACAGGCCCTTATATACAAAAACGTATTGAATGGAATTTGATGTGAAATTGTAGAAATTTTTATTTATGGCTACAATGAAGTTCAAAAACTAATTTAAATTCATCGAAACTAAGAAATATTAGTACAAATTAAGGAAAATAATGTGCATTTTGACTAGATCAGCTACACTTCTCAGAAGGTAACCACCTCATTCTTTAAATTCCTTGTTTAGTCAGTGATATCCCATGTATCCAGGTATCCCATAGAAGTAAACTACAGAAAATAAACAAAATAAATTTGCAAGCTAGACTAATGCCAGTTTAACAAACATACAGCGCCATCTGCAAAATAGCTTTCAGTTGCCAACCCGTTAAATTGTTCTCCATCAATGCTATGTAAATAATAATCTGAAGCATATTTTTTAAGCTCAAGTATATTATATTATACCTTTTTGCCCTTAGGGAAGAGGATGAGACGAGCTCTGTACTCCTTCAGCCTTTGTACATTGATCTGCAGAGACTCAACAGACTTGTTACGTCGCCGAGGATCCACTGCAATTCCAATGGTCCTAGCAAAAGCCGCACTTAACCCAGAGGCCTGAAACAAACCATTAATATTAATTAAAATAAGAAATTTTTCGATTTAGATACTGGCTGTACCAAGTACCTCCACAAATTGTACCAAGGATCAGTGAAACTTTTGTTTGACTACTTAGATAGTTCAAAAGTACCTATTGGGCTCATGGTACCGACAAGTTATTTCAGGGTTTTGAGTGTTTTTACCATTTAGAAGTAAAAAAAAACACCCATTTTAGTGACCATTGCTACTTATAGGATAGATTGTCATTCATTGTCAATGACTATATCATCAATTTAGGGAAACACTTTCCAGTTATTGGAGTGTAACTCAAAAATGGCTTTACCGATTTTAATGAAATTTAAATGGGACCACAAGGGAAGTATTAGCTTTCAAATAAAAAAAGAATCATCAAAATCAGTTCAACCTTCGAAAGTTCAGAGGTAACAAACAAAAAAAATATACAGTCGAATTGAGAAAATCCTTTTTTTTTAAGTCAGTTAAAATAAAAGATAACAACCAACAGAACATAATAGAGAAAAAGAAACCTGTTCCACCAAACCTGCTTAGTGCAAGATATGGGCAGCAACAAGATGAGTATTATGGGGCAAGTAACATATCTTAATACATGATATGAGAATAAAAAACTTAAGGTATATGACATAATTACATATCAATACATTTTGATTTAATCCCCTGACTAGCATGTCGCAAACTTGGCAAATACCTAACCATACCAGACTTTCTCAATGAAATGTTGAAAACCCTTGACTTTATAATGGAAGTTACAGACAAGACAAGCTCTATTACAGCCCTGAACATTATAATAATTTAGTTATTAGTGTTAGCTAGTGATTACGCTTTCAATACTGTAATTGTGTAAATATATTTAGATTTCACATTTTTATTTTAACTATGAATTGTTATCTTTCATGTAAGAAGGATTATGTAGTTTGTATGATTATGACTTAAGGAAATAAAGAAATAAGTCAGAATACATTGAGGTCATGCATTGTTAACAGGGCATGTCCCGACAGTAGACTATGGTGATAAGCACCAATTACTGCCTTTCATATTTATACATAGAGAATAAGAAAGCAATACTTTTCAGTCTCAGTAAGTATATTTACATATAATTCACTTTCTCGGCAATAAGAAATATTTGTAATGAGAAGTACTTTGACCAACATTGGAGATCCATATGAGCCTTGGCCTTGGGTTTGAATATGATTTATGTGTAATAGATAAACAACAATAACTAATAATAAGCCAGCAAAGTGCGAGTCCAAAATGTGCACAATAATATGAGTAACTTAATTTAATATATATATATATACTTCACTGATTGAACTTATTACTAATTGTATAAGTATAGAGCCCTGGATGTGCGAGTCCAGTTAAATAAGAAGGATTGACTCTTACTGTGTAATTACGTCGGTACAGTTAACAACAGCCAATTCATACCCTTATTTCACGGAGTGTAAAACCTCTGCCAGCGCGAACTTTAGTGTGATAGCGAACTGTGGGGCACCGCACAACGGGGCGCAGAGGGCCGGCCGCAGGACGGGGAGCTATCGCTTTGGCTTTTTTGATTCTGTTTTGTTTTCTGCGATGACGGCGTGCTGGTTGATTAAACCACGTCTTGACGAATCTTTGCCAATCCTTGTGGAAATGTCCATTAGGTATCATATTATTTCCTTTCCCCATGTTTGCAAACTCACAAGTTCACCTATAATATGAATAACAAAAATACAGTCTTGTATGATTTAATTAGACAAATACGAATTTCATATCAACTTTATGATATAATACTGTTTTATGATAGATCTGATTTTATACGATTTATTCTGAAAACACTAACCGGCCACAGGAAAATCTTCGAAAAAAAGAAACACTATTATTGACAGTGAGTGTTGAAACCGTGCATGACAAATACACTGATGCTAAATTTGACATTGACAATAATGGTATTATTTTCTTAGGGATGGGCTATGAAATTCTAGAATATACAGATGATATTGTAGCTCTAAATTATTCTTCTGATTCCTTTTCAGATTCTGTTTCCCGTCTTAATACTGCTCTTTCTTCTGTTTGGCTGAATGATCATGGTCTGACATTAGCTTTAGACAAAAGTAAGGTGGTTGTGTTTTCTAGAAAGAGAAAATTTCTTGGTCTCATTTAAGATTCAAAATTAACTTGCGCACGACATATTGAACACATTATGAATCAATGCGAAAAAAATATTAATGTTCTTCGTGCTTTATCGGGTGGATGGTGGGGTTCTCATCCCTATTTTCAAAAAATATTATATAATGCTATTTTATAAAGCTATTTCGACTATGGTGTGTTCTTTTTAGAACCTTGCAGTAAGGTGTCTTTAAGGTCCTTGGACTCTATCCAATTCCAAAACAAAATGCCTTCGTATCATTTCCGGTTATATTAAATCTTCACCCACAAACGCACTTCAAGGGGAGTGCGTTGATCCTCCACTAAGTCTACGTCGTCAATTCTTAGCTGATCGATTTTTCTTTCAAGCTGCTCAATTTTCTCATCATAATATTTTATCAAAACTGTACTCTTTAGGTATCTAATCTAGTTTCTTCTTCAAACTTTTGGCGTCATAAGGATAAACCACTTTTATTAAATTTTTATTATACATTTTTTTATTTATCTAACTCTTTATTTCAGAGTAGATTCAGTTCATCCTTTGATTAATGTTTCATATGAAAGTTTAATATTTCGACCAAACATTCTCTTACATTTTGGTATTAACAAAAATTCTCCTGGTGCTGATAAGATTTTTCAGGATAATTTAAAAAGGTCAAGTCACTTTTTCTACCTCTAAACAAAAGTCAGCTGATTATAAGGCCGCAACTATGACATTTAATAAACGCACTAAAACGATGAATACGAAAAGCTCGGAATCCCGTGAAAACGACGGATTTATTACTGTGTCGTATAGAAAGAAATTAAATAGAAACAGACAGGGACAGATGCTAGTGCGGGAATCTTCTGCTATTCAGGCTGCGCCGAAACTTGTTTGTTTATACGTATCTCGAGTCGATAAGTCTATAAACGAGGATAGTTTAACTGAATACATAAAAAGTAAAGGTGAGAATCCCGTAACAGTAGAAAGAATTATACCCTATGTAGAACAAGTTTTGCGTCTTTTAAGGTTACCGTGCTGTTTGATAGAAAGCAGACATTTTCGAATCCTGACTTTTGGCCTTTAGGCATTATTTATAGATTGCTTTGGCAGAAAAAAACTATTTTCTGTTTAGTAATTTACTAGTGATTGTATTTGTCGCAAAATGAAGTTTGTTAGTTTCAACTGTAAATCGGTTAAGAGAAGTGTCGAATATATTAGATTGTTATGTGATGATTATGACGTAATATTTCTGCAAGAACATTGGCTCCTCCCCCCGCGATCTGCCTTTCTTGTCAACTATACATGACAATTTTTCTGCGCATGGTGTATCGGCAGTAAATGAAAATCAAATTTTAAAATAGGGAAGCCGTTCGGGGGTGTGGCTATCCCTTACAGAACTGCAGCCTTTAATAATGTTACTATTATTGACTGCTCTGACCCTAGGTTATGTGCAATAAAGACAGAAATTGCTGGTAATTGTTATGTGTACTTTTCAGTCTATATGCCACAAAATGATATAAACAATTTGCCAGATTTTACAAATTATCTATCTACTTTTAATAGTTTAATTGACGCACAAGCTTTGCAGTAGCATTTGGCGACTATAATGCAAATATTGACCTTTATAATATTATACCTTATTCGGTAACGAATTAAATAATTTTGCAATCACAATGATTTCATATATGCTGATTATGAATTTTTAAGAACTAATGATAATAATTTTACTTATGTAAGTGACGTTTCTGGCTCAGAGTTGGCTTGATCACTGCATCGTGACCCGGCTCGCTTGATCCAGTATATCTAACGTATATGTTATCGAAGATGTGTTATGGTCAGATCACAGGCCGCTGGCGATCGAGTGCGATTTTGGTAACATATCCGTAATTAGGGTCGAAAAGTCTAGCGTATCCAACAAAATTGACCGATTCGCATGGGGTAAAAGGAATGACAAGGAGATCGAATTTTATTAAGTTTCTTTGCAGTAAACACATAATATGTTCACTCGACTGGCAGGCGCTGCGTTACCTGAGCACGTGTGAAGCTTGTACAGATGACTCACACGCGGAGCTGATAAACGTTCTTTATAGTCAATTTATAATCTGTCTACAGGAGGCAGCTGCTGCAAAAAGAAACAGAAAGGTGTGGCGTCCTAAACCAGTACCAGGATGGAATCAACACGTAAAAGCTGCACATGATGAGGCTAGGGTGAAATACTTTGCTTGGATAGAGGTTGGAGCTCCTTCTACTGGCCTTCTATTAGATGTGATGAAGCTAAATAGATCTGTTTTCAAAAGTCAGCTGAAGTGGTCAGAATAATTCTGACCAAATTTTGCTGGATCAGTAACGCATGCTCTAATAAAAAATTCTATAAGTTCTGGAAGGAGTCCTCAAAACTGGTAAAACCAAACCTAGGGTCCCTACCTCGGTTGATGGCGTATGCGATTGTAACAGTGGCTAAAAGGCTTAAGATCACGATTCAAAATAACGTTTCATTACCTAAAATTCAGTGTTGCTAGATTTGGGTCATGCATTTTCCCCTTTGTCCGACTCTAATCTGGTAAAAGATAATTATATTCAATTATTTAATCCAGTCATTTCATTGCGTAATATGTATAATTTAAATTTTATCTTATATTACAGTTAACCGTATCATCACGATTTACGAAAAAAAAAATGGATTGCTGCTTGTGGTCGATATTGGATTCCAAAAAAGAGCTCCAAAATTTGCTGCAGATAATAAGAAAAGGAACTAATAGATCAACCAATATTGTGGACTAATAGAAAAGTAGGGTCTTTGGATTCTTTAGTAGTACTCAGAAAAAAGAAGTCTTAAAAAGTTTACCTAAACGTAATCGCTTCCAAGATTTTAAATTTTGTGCCCTTGTACAAAATGAGCCAGGATCACCTGCAATGTATTTTTAGCTCTATTCGTGCCAAAGACGGATTTAACAATAACCCAACTGCAATTCCATTTAAAGTGCATATAAAAGGCTAATTATACACGGATAAATAAAACATATTACTTCAAGAAATTCCATCCCTCTGGAAAAGTTACCAGCTTAAGAAACTTTACCAGCTATCGATAGTAACCATGACTACTTGGCAGACCCCTCTAGACTTTCTGTGTATACACAAGAATTCATTTAGCACATAGCCGAATATGTTATAAAATAAATAAGAAGAATAATTAAATGCGAGGAATGCCTATCCTACCTTTAATATCAGATAAATATATGATGGATTATTTGCCACGAAAGATAAAGGAGGGTAGATCATCGAAGGGCGTAATCAAAATATGCGAACGTGCTGAAAAAATATTCAGATTGCGTTCACATGAAGGTATCAGCTTTTTCATTAAAAAAAACTTAACGCAGAAATTAATACTTTCATGTTCTAAAGGTTGTGTACGTGATACTTATATTTTTGAAAACATGCACGATAATCATGCCCAAACATTGGAAAACATAGGATAATGCTATTGAAAGCAATCACCATGAATTACTTTGAAGTAAGTATTCACCACAGCACTAAACAGTTTATATACATGACAATAAACTAGTGCCAATCAAGGGGCAATAAATTATTATCTCTGTTCTGTTTGATCTAGTATATAATATTTACATTAATAAATGTTTATTGTGATTCAGGTAATGTTTTTATTTTTGAATCCTTGATCTGTTGTAGCTTTTTAGGAACTAAAATATTAAGCTGTTGATATAATTAACCATAGATCTCGAATTACGTTACAGTAGTTTGGTAGCTACGTAGAAGAATATTTATATCTCAACAATATAATTTATATATAATTATATTATCGCTTCTTGTCTTAGTAATCTATGCTCGACTCAGTGGTGGAACTGCGTGGTGCTTAAATCTCGCTGTTGCTGGGTAAAGTGTAAGGTTTATGGTATCACTGAGTTCTATATACCTAGGGTTATGTTTATAATATTTTGTCTCATGTGGCCACGCTACCCATCTCTCTATAGCTTTCTTACTCTAAGCATTAAGGTAACGTATAATTCCTTTTTTCACTTCTGTAGCTCAAACATGAAGGTTTTGCTGCCTGAAATCAGAGTGCTAAATGCGATTTTGCTCACTGAGTGAAATAAAGTACCCTTTTTTTAGATAGCCGCGAATATCTTGTTCAGTTGTGTTGGGTTAATCATACAATTCTATCGCTTTCCCGTCATAGAAAGAGAGAGAGAGAGAAAGACCAGCCCTTTCGAAGTTCTGATCTTGAATTCGACCTCAAAGACTAACACGTTCGGAATTTCGTACTAAGTAAAGAAATTTTGCATATAGATAAGTAGTCTTTTTGTAATTAATTGAATTTTTAACTTATTGTTGTATTTAAACGAAACTAAGTATTTACTGCAAATAAAACGGATATGTAACCTGTATATATTTAATTCTAGTTTCAAAAATGTTACGTAATCTATTTTGACTAATAAAATATCATGGGTGCTATTTCAGAACACACCTTAATTTAAAGAAAAGAGCAGGAATAAAATTCATGGCTAGCGTAGAGTTGAATAAGTTAATAGTTGTTTCAATATATTTATGTTTATTATTTTATCTCATAAAGTGTTCTCACTGCTGAAGTGAAGGAAATCCTTCGCTTGCTCAGGATTCAAAATCAGCACTCTCAGCAAAAAACGACTTTGCTCTCTTCTTGCACTTAAAACTATTGCAGCTTGCCAGTGACTTTTGTCATATCAGTTATTCTATTGACTTAGATAACTTACGGCGAACATATTATCTGGTTTTGTTACAACTGCCAGATACAGTAATGACCCGTTTAGTTTTTAATATGGATTGTTATAATTTTCTTCTTTATTTGTGTTTTCCTCTAATTTTAGAGCTGGTCCCATGGGCGTAGAACCTGATTTACATGGAAACGAATGATTCCTCATCAGTGTAACACTTGTCAGTTAGACCCCTATAGACGATTTTAGTATTATTGGCCTTGAACTGATTTTTTACATAAGTGAAATTTTTGTTTGTGGATCTTGTCCCGATAAAGTTCGATAACTGAAAAATTCAACTTGCGCCTAGTACAAAATTAGTGGAAAAAGTTCACTCCATCTTTTAATTTCACAGATTCTTGACGAATCTTTATCACATTTGTCGAAGAACGCATTCTAAAGTTTAAAAATGCCTTAATAGTCCAGTCAATGAAGCTTAAATTAGGTAAGAATCTCGGAATTCGAGATACCCAGCTGTAAATCTGTAAATACTTGTATATTGACACCCTAAAAGTTGTCTCAAAACCTACATATAGTACACAAGTATTTACTGACTTACAGCTGGGTATCTCAAATTCCGAGGTGAACTTACTATAATGACTGGACTATAAGCAGAATATTCAAAATTAACGCCCATACGGCTATTACAATTATTAATTAGGTTTTGCCTTTTTGTTGCCAAATTTACATACAATTTGAGATGTTGTCAGCTGTGGAAACACATGAGCTTCTTTTAAGCTTAGGCAACTTAGTAAAAGATACGTAAGTGTCAGTTTTTAATGTTCAGATTGGATCGGATGACGGGGACTGGGTGCATGCTTCCCTCCCTGTGAGATTAGTGGGCATAGGAACTACTATTGAAACACCTAATTTTAGCATTATCAAGATTGCCAGATCCTTTTATTACATGAAAATGTGAAATATAATTAACAAACACAAAAGTTTAAAATATTATACAATAATAATAGTACAGATTGTGCACCGTGTATTAGTGTGAAATTATTTTACGACAGATTTTGCTGTAAGTAAATTCTGTATATTTATGTCTTCTACTTAACGGGGCTCCGAATTTCATCTTAAATTGTCAGAAGATGTGGTTAGAATTTTTGCGTAAAACAATCTTGTTTACACAAAAAAATGTCTTCAAATGTAATATTTTTGTGCAGGCCCTGTGAACACACCGTTTATAAGTTCGGTAGGTATCCACCGGATGGGCACTGGCACATGTACTGTTGCTGGAATGGAGGGTATGGAGATGTTCTTCCTGAATAAAAGCTTCCTTTCAGTATATTGCTTCCTTTTATTCATCTAATAGCTGTTAACCCTATGGAGGCAGGTTCGGTACTACATGCTCCCTGCACAAAAGCTTCCTACTTATATACAAAAACCTGGCCACAATGAACCTTTGTTCCTATCGGCTTAACAGTCACGTACGACCACCAGCGGAGCTATTTGATCCATTTCTATCACACCAACATATAAATACGTAACAAAGGATTCCCTATACTAAATTGTAATAATGTAAACAGTCTATGTTATTATTACGCTGTGTTAAGACAATGCCCTATTCAGACGTCTTGCACACCTCGAAAACAAAGTTGAGTATAACAAAAACAAAGGTCTTAATTTCGAATACAAACAATGCAATGCTATGCCTTAACTTAAATATTGATGTCGTCTGTGGTCTTGCACAATTTTTGATATTGATAATTGAAGTGTAGGTTATTTTGGGTTAAAAGCGAAGAAGCAAATTGACAGTTGAAAGATGTCATAAGCGCGGCTACTAATCGGTTCAAATCTAGGACCAAGTATCTCTACTAATACATGCTCCTAGGTGCAAATTGTTTGCGTACGAAAAGTGAATATTTCTCTGATCCATGGTGCATGCATATTCAGTCACGAACCAAGCGTTTGCGTCGTATTCAACAGCAGCAGTGTTTTCATGATATAAACAGTATTGCAAAAGTCATCCATATAAACAATACGGTCATAGCAGCACTGTGTTTGTGTGCACATGTACTGCACTGTTGATGTATGTATGCCTTGCCTAATACATACAATCTCGTTATAGCCCTAGAGCCAACGACGAGACGGCCAGACCTTACAAATAAAAAAATTATATAATGGTTATACCTTAATTGTTCAATTAACTAACCGCGTAATTGTTCAATACATCACTAAATGTTAGATGATACGCAGTAAGGGATCGCAGTCGACTAAGCACCCTATCTCACTTGCACCTGCCGGAACGCTCGTTTTCCACCTCTGTGTTTATCGATTGTTGTAGATGTTAACATACTTTATATTGCATCTTGACTAAGCGATGTTCTGAGCGGGTGATACATCACAACCTAACATTCATCTTTTAGTTAGAACAGTTAACTAGCTAGGCAGCGCTTACATAACGTTGCAGGAAAATTAAAAGGGCGTTTTTATTTAGTCAGACGTAATAACAGAATTTACAGAATCGGAGACAGTCTATGTGAGCCAAGAACCACATGACAAATTGTGTTCTATATTCAAGGGACCCTACGAAATTGATTCATTATTTCCAAATGATCGCTATGCTCTAAGAGGTCTGGATTTATTAAAAAATTTTGTAATTTACAAAGAGAAAAAGATACTGGCCATGAGAGTGAGTCAGTGAACAACATTTGTTTAATGATATACAGTACAACGTTTTCGTGATGAATACTAATGTCACATGCTACCCTATTGTTTTGTAGAAATTATTAATATTGTATTATCACTTAAAATTATAAAATCAAAATACTCTTATCGACATGTACTTATGCCTTATATTCAATATTATACAAAGAAAATGCTGCCTTTTCAAAAGGCAACTACTGTTTTAACTACACTGTATATCCATTTGATTGATGCTTGTTGATCTCACGAGCAGTGTGTGAATGCGACCTGCATGTCTATTCAAATGGCAACTACTATTTTAATTAAGAACACTGCTTACCCATTTGATTGGTGTTGGTTGATCTCACGAGCAGTGTGTGAATGCTACCTTCATGTCTATTCAAATGGAGGACTGTTTAAGAGCTGGGGCCCAACTCCCACCTTTTATAAACTATTATGGAATGCAAACGTCATTGTTTCAAGTTTAAATTATTGATACTAAGGTTAGTACCGTGGCCGTCACGAAACAATAATGTTCATATAGTGCTACCTCTGTCGCACAAATGACTTGATTCGATGCATGCATCCCGCTCTCACGTTGAAGTTTTTATGTAAGTATACTATAGTGATATGTGGCGGTGCAAATTAAAATTGTAAATGTAATGTTAAAATAAGACTGAATTAAGAGATGGGAGTTGGCCCCCTGGTCGACCTTTTACTTGACGATAGTTGTCTCACATTGCGGCGTGTGAAAGTAATCCTCGTGTCTAGGTAACTGGTAATTGTTAAGATGATAAGGTGTTTTCAAGTGAATTTCAAGTATTATTTTTACCGCTAAATAAGTACATGTCGGTAGTCTTAACTTTTGTTATCAGAAAAGATGTATTACGTGTACAGATGATGATCCAGTATAATTCCGGACAAAATACTTAAACCCTGACGTCAAAACGTCCAAGTGACACAAGGAAAACCAATTGTTGTCTTTATAGTAAATAATTATCCACTAATGTGGAGACGTCAAAAACTCCACTTTTGTTGTCAAATGGAATATGTCAATGTTTAATGATACATTTTGTTTTTGTCTAAAAATATGTGGAAGCTAAATGTCAACTTGATAATTATTGAGAAAGTTAAAGTTGCATCGTAGTAATTTACTACAGTCGTTCTAACCAAATTTTAAGCTCCCTAATCCCTATTGCTTGACATGTTATCAAAAATGTAGTTTAAAAACTGTATATTATCTATGACACTCTTACTATCAGTGTTTACTTCGAACATTATCCTGAAATACTTTCCAAATTATCTACTTGCTTATAATATTTATTCGTGACACTTATTATTTAACAACATAGTAAAAGGTAAACTTGGTTTGTACACCATTTTATGATAAATGAACTGAATGTTTTTTTATTCCATTCCAATGATATTATTTTCTTTTCGAGAGATAGCAAGTCACAATATTCTACTCGCAGAAGGCTTCTACCCTCTACGCCCAATACATACATATTGTAGTTCACAAATCTGTAATATCAACGCTATATTACAGATAATCGATAGCCGTTTTTCTCTTTGGTGACTTCAAAGACGTTGTGTCGTATTTATTAAATAATGTTATATATTAAATAATATTATAATAAATACTTAATTTCAGTGTGGCGGTTATTAAAAATGTCAAATATCAACAAGTTTTAGGATATTGTATTACATAACGAATAGTTAGTTCTCTTAACTTATTTACTTAAGATAATCTAAGCGTAACAAAGGTACGATTCTAACACGGCCATACTGACAGTACTTCATCCACGAAATACAAAAAAACACCAGGCAAAAGTTTTAAAATAATGATGTATAAATTAAGGTGATAATAACATTCATGTAGGACTTATTGTTACCGTGTATGGCAACACACAATTATTATTAGCATATAAAGCTTGCTTGACACAGAATTTTCATCTAACCACACGTCTGACGACGCACGCATCAGTGTTCATCGGGAAGCGAATGAGAGTGCACGCGTGCTTCTTGCGTGTTTTTCTTTCTTTAGGTACCTACTTACTCGTTAAAATGACTAACATGAACACTAACGAATCATTTAAATTCCTGGAGCTATATCAAGCAGGAAACTACCCATGGAATCCAAAAAATAAGTAGGTACCACAAGAATAAAGCTGTTGTAAGTACTCTTAATATTATAGAAGAATTGGTGGCGAAAGAAATACAATCATTATTGCAAATGCTTGCACTTTTATTCAATTCACATTTTATAGATCATTTTCATAACGTAAGACATAGAACAATCACAATAGTGACAAACCTATATGTCACAGAATCTTTGGTAGTTAACTATGGAGTATTTAACATAATACTCTAATGAGTTTATCCTAACACCCCCTCTCAATATTACATTGCTTTAGCAATTTAAGATTGCTTATGAGAAATCGTATAAATACTCAGAAAATACTTTAAAATAAACAAAACAGTGTAAATAACTCAAAACTTAACTGTTTAACATAGCATAAATTCTATGTTAAAACATTTTACATACCTACTCACATAACAGTTACACAATAATTCTTAATTTGTTCAATTTGTACATATTTTTAACACTGTTGAGTGGTTTAGTAAATGCATCTGCTAAATTTTCATTTGATGGCACATATGATATAGAGAATTTCTTACTGTTAACACAATCTTTAATAAAATGATATCTTATATCAATATCTTTTGTGCGTTTACTGTTTTCGTTATTTTCAATCATTTTTATAGCACTTTGGTTATCAATTAGAAGATAAGCATTAGTGTTTCTGCAATTAAAATCAAATAATATACCTTTTAAATATAACAACTCTGTTGTTGCCATAGCTGGAGCAATATACTCTGCCTCGGCTGATGACAGTGAAACTGTGGTTTGCTTCTTTGAAAACCAAGATACAAGATTATTGTTGTGCATCACAGCACACCCACTTACACTTTTCCTTGTGTCTTTGTCGGATCCCCAATCAGCATCAGAATAAACTAGTAGCTGCTGTTCATCCACTTGTGGTGACTTAACATAAGTAAGACATTTATGGGATGACTGTTTTAAATATCTAAGTACTCTCTTACCTGCAATCCATAGTGACTTAGTCGGTCTATCTAGATACTTGCTTAAATACGATGTAGCAAAAGTAATATCAGGCCTTGACGTAGTTGAGATATATGTCAGACACCCAACTAATTCTCGGTATGGAACATCATGTATTACTTCTTCTTCTGTCACACTTATACCTTGCTCCATTGGTGTTTGTGAGCCTTTACACTCATCCCAAACTTTTCTAATACCTTATCTATTAACATCTTATGACTTATTTTCATTGCCTTTTTCTCTAATTATATTCATACCCAAATATTCTCTCATTTCACCTAAATCTCTCACATTAAATTCTTCTTTCAACTTTCTAATAATTGATCTACTATCTCCCATTACCAATACATCGTCAACCCATACTACTAACCATGTTTTACCTTTTGTATACAGACAATAATCATATTTTGACTGTACAAAACCATTACTTACTATGCATCTATCAAACTTTTCATTCCAGCATCTTGGTGCCTCACGAAGACCATATAAAGCTTTATTTAATTTCAGAACTTTACCTTCATTCACTTTTACACCCTTAGGTGGCTTTATATATACTTCTTGGGTTAAATCTCCATTTAAGAATGCTGTCGGTACGTCCAACTGTCTAATTTGGAAATCTTCTTGAACTGCTTGGCTACACATAACTCTAATAGTTGACATTCTTGCAACTGGTGAATAAACATTATAGTTATTATTGGTTTGGAAACCTTTCGCTACCAACCTAGCCTTCTTTCTTCCGTCTTGTTTAGTATTAAACACCCATTTGGTGTCTATTGCCTTTTTCTCTGCAGGCAATTCAACTTCTTCCCAAGTTTTTAAATTTACTAGAGATCTTAATTCACCTTCAATAGCCTTCTTCCAGTCATCTCCTTTACTGATAGCTTCTTCAAATGTTTGAGGGTCTGAACTATTTAACAAACAATATGCTATGTTGGCATCATAAAAATCATCGTTTTCGTCTCTATTTCCTAAATGGTAATCTTTCAAATATGTTGGTACAAACTTATTTCTATGAGGTCTGTTCTGGATTGTTGATTCTTGTCTTTCAACTTCCAAATTCTCTTGCACACTGACTTCTTCTACATTCATTTGTTCATTTTCTATTAATCTTTATTAATAAATATATGAAAAGAGGCTGGAACGATTATTTTATCAATTTAAGTGTACATAAATTCTAGTATACCTTTCATCAATACTTTGCCAGACTTAATTCAACATCTACTTGCAAATACTAGTCTGCCTAGATATCACCCACAAATAAAAAATCAGTCGGCAAGCACCAAAGGGCATGTTCCACCAGCTGTTCGATATTGAACTTTTCTGGAGATCCATTCTAGTTTTAGCCTGTTAAACATCTGCAACCACAGTATAGTTTACCTATAAAAAATATAGATATCTATTCTCCACAGTAAAAAAAATATTATATTGTCCATAGTACTAATTTTTTAATGTTAACACAACTCATATCTTAAACTAACAATATATAGATAAAACAATATACAAAAAAGCAGTACCTACAATAAGAATTACTTAAAACATAGAAAGCCTACTATGTAATTGCATTCAGTGGAATAACATCAGGCTATCCCATAAATGCTGTTGGAACGTATACATTCTTCATACATAGGTAGGTGTTAATATTAGAACGTTAGCAGTATTCATTATTGCTATTTATTCTTAGTCTTGGACACCTACAACGGTTCATATAGTTACTAACTTCCTTCTTAGAGCGTTTCTTATTTTAATTTAATACAGTTATTTCCATGCATTGTGTCTAAGTACTTATTCTCATCCAGCATCAGCACAACTAATATTATCATTTTGTTTAATGCTGTGGCCTGCTTATAAACACTTACTTTACTAAGGTTACATCATAACTCGGAAGGAACTCTGCTGGAGTTGAAACTGGAATTTCTGACATTATTATCACTGTGTTAATATTTTTTTCTTTTTATAATTAAGTAATATTGGAGTGACGCAAAGTAACAGCTTAATCTATGAACTCTGTTGCTTCTTGGTAGAATCCCGTCGTTATTGTTATACTGTGAGGAAATTGAAAACTCTCCGCTTCTTTGTAATTTTCACTGTGTTTGACTCTGATTAGGCCAGTATATTGTCAGTATAGTTAAGTCATCACTGGAAACATATACTGGATGAAGACTTGTTCTACTTGGGCTCTGCGAAATGTTGGACTAGAAATTGACACGTGACTGCTCCTTCGTAATGGATTCTTCGGGAGTTGTCTTTCTCAAGGTGGAAGTGCTGGCGCTGTGGTTTATTTGAATCAACTCAACACAACAACAAAGTCGGCTAAACATGGATCAGTGAGCTCGTCTTCTTTTATATATCTTTGTTTTAGTCAAAAATTCACCCTGTTTATGGTACATACTCAAATATACACACTGAAAATAAAAACTAAGCAAATTCTAAAGGTGTTGGTAATTTGAACTATTGCTAATTTAAATTGTTGATCTTCTAGTGTTGGTATTGTGAACCATTGCTCGTTTAATCTGTTGCTCATTTATTGTTGGTATTTTGAATGTTGACCTCTTATTAGGTGTTAACATTGCGTTCCTTCTCCATGGTGGTGGGCGAATGACCTGTGTATTTTCTCGCGTGCAGTGGATTTCCTAAGGTGGTTAGCCTTACTTGGGATCTAGACACTAACGAGAAAACGTAGTTTGAACAGAATAACACATATTTATGTTTATTTAATAATCATACATGTATACGAATCGACACATGTTTACCACTTATTATAAACTTGTTTTTTCATGAACTCAGAGATTGAATGTACCTACTTATAGATAAGGTTGTAGTTCTTGTATACGCACTTCTTTTTTTTTTACCGGCGGTATGCCTTTATTTCACAAAATACTACGAACTATATACAACACTACAGTTACTACAATAAAAGCATTTGGACAACTTATAAGTCATAGCAGACTCACAGACAGTCCAAATGCTCCAGCCCACTAGCAATTGGCAGCGTGCCCAGCATGCTGGCAGCTTTGCCTCGTTGAATTGCCAGTATTTTGATCACGCGGCGCATCGACCAAGCGCTCAGATAAGTTTTGGAAAATACTATGAGCTCCCGATCTCCACTCCACGGACCCAACGTTTCTACACCAAACGGCACAAATATGTACCCATACCAAGGTTAGCATACTTGCGCCGCTTGAGTTGGTCCGCCGAAGTAGCCGCGGCGCGGCGGCACCAGCCCTCACGTTGGTTTACTAAAAACTTCTATAAATTTTAATCTAAAAATTTACTTTAAACTTCTTTAATATGAATAATGACAATAAATAAATGATCCGACCCTCTATCAATCAAATGTTTTCAAAAACATTAATAAGTTTTAGTAGGTTTTTTGAAAAACGTGCCGCGCCGCCACGCGCCACTTCGCGCTTGACTAGTACGGCCCTTGATCGAGCCCTCCATTCTGCACTGTGGTTTTCGAACGCTACTAAAAGTTAGGATTTTAATGTTGGCGTTTTCATAACCTTCCAATCCTTCCATGTCATGCGCCATTTTACTTTTTGCCAAACGTCACCTTTTCCTTTGGTGAGCAAGGTGTGTTCACGTGAGGTTGTGTGTTCCCTGAGATATAGGTCACACAATCCTCAGAATTTCGTGAAATATTCTTGTAAAATAAAAAAAAAAATCATAAAATACACAAAATCCAAAAAAATAGTAAAATAAGAAAAAAAACAAACGGGAATCACTTGATTTTAAGTTAGTGTACGTAAGCGTGCAACGTGGTCTGAGGAATGCGATAGTCATTGTGAAGAGAAAGTGAAGTTGTCTTTGCCTTCTAATAAGTTAATGTCTACGTAAAAGTATATCAGCAAAAATACCAAAATGAATCCTGGTCCACCAAATTATCCTATGGCATCTCTCTATGTTGGAGATTTGCACTCGGATATAACCGAAGCCATGTTGTTTGAAAAATTTTCAACCGCTGGTCCGGTTCTTTCTATTCGAGTTTGTCGCGATATGATAACTCGTAGATCCCTCGGGTACGCCTACGTTAATTTTCAGCAGCCTGCTGATGGTAAGTTGTAAATATTGTTTTGTATCTAATTTTATTTTACGAGCAAAATGTCTGCACCATATGGATGATAACAACACTAATTTTTATTTACGCTTTATTTCCTGTTCACAAATAATTTCTAGAAGGAATGTAAAACTATTGTGTACGTTTTTAATCGTTACGAAACTACTGAACGTGCATTATATCCCTGATTGCATATTTTTTTATCTCTAGTACATTCCACAAGAAAATGGTGCAATCATAAAATTATGCAATTTGGCATGTAATTCAATTGTTCAATTTCAATATCAAGTGCTGGCATTTATTAATGTTTAAGTTTATCTTATGAAGCAAAATTAGAAGAATAAACTTCATGATACCGTGTCTACAATTTAAATGTCTCTTGTTTCAGCTGAAAGAGCACTAGACACTATGAATTTTGATATGATCAAAGGAAGACCAATTAGAATCATGTGGTCCCAACGAGACCCTTCTCTGCGCAAGTCTGGAGTGGGAAATGTGTTCATTAAGAACCTTGACAAGACCATTGACAATAAAGCAATGTATGATACTTTCTCTGCATTTGGAAATATATTAAGTTGCAAGGTTGCTCAAGATGAAACTGGAGCCTCCAAAGGATATGGGTTTGTTCATTTTGAAACTGAAGAAGCCGCTAATAAGTCCATTGAAAAAGTCAATGGAATGCTTCTGAATGGGAAAAAAGTTTACGTTGGTAGATTTATTCCTCGTAAGGAACGTGAAAAGGAGCTGGGTGAGAAGGCCAAATTATTCACTAATGTATATGTCAAGAACTTTGGTGAAGATTTCTCAGATGAGATGCTGAAAGATATGTTTGAAAAATATGGTCGCATTACAAGTCACAAAGTGATGTACAAAGATGATGGAAACTCAAGAGGATTTGGATTTGTGGCTTTTGAAGATCCAGATAATGCTGAAAGAGCTTGTATGGAATTAAATGGAAAGGAATTGGTTGAAGGAAAACCACTATATGTTGGTCGGGCTCAAAAAAAAGCTGAACGTCAAAAAGAACTCAAACGTAAATTTGAACAACTCAAATCTGAGCGTTTGACTCGCTATCAGGGTGTCAATTTATATGTCAAAAATTTAGATGACACCATTGATGATGAACGTCTTCGCAAGGAATTTGCACCATTTGGCACCATCACTTCTGCTAAGGTAAGGTTTTTTTATGCAGTAGAAGTCATCAATTAAATTGAAAAGATTCTCAAATTCACGAATGTAGTCTGGTATACTCAATAGCAGAGAGATTACAGAAAGCATTTGACTGATAAATATGTTTTTATCTTATTGATAGCTCTAATGGACTGGGATGAATAAACTTTGATTTTTTTGGTTACCAGCAGTATGTGGTATCCATATATGGTTTAGTTACCTACATGATTGGTGAGAACAAATATCTACTTGAATGTTTGGAATGAACTGTAAATTTTTAATAAGCAGAGGCAATCAGTAGCTTATAAGGGAACCTTTTAGTTTATTATATATGTCAGAAATGAAAATAAGAGATGGATTGACTATGACTTTTGCTGACTAGATACTCTTATGGTTTTTCCAAAGAGACTAAGTAACTATATGGTCAAGCTAAACATTATTTTCAATAAAGTTCAGGGGCCAACTATTATATTTTAACCTTTCATTCAATCTGTAATACCTTCTTAAGTTAACCAAATTTGTATTTGATAGTATTTGGATTAGCTTTAGGTTTCGATCATAAAAACTTTTCTAAGTCTTGTTCATTGTGTTGCATAACTGAATTACAGTCAAAGTCTGGAGCTTCATTAATAGCTGAGTTAGGCATTTGTTTGTTTTAATTAAAAAAAAATCAAAGTCAAATCCATTTATTAAATTTAAGCATCTGCAACGCTCTAATGATTTTTAACATTGAAATATTTTAATTGTACTGCCTCGTTCAGCAAACAAAGTTGTATAGAGCCACTATGAGAAGAATGGGTAAGAAACTCGGTGCCATTCTTTTAAATATATTTTAACAATGTGTTACATATGTACTAATTATAAACACTTTATTTACACTTTTACTGGTTTATCAACTATTAATTAACATATAAAGTCATTGTTTACATAAACAGATATTATCATATCTTATTCATGATATAATTGAGTATAATAAATAACAATCAACATACATTTTTTAAAAACTAAATCATAAATAAGCACAAGTAACTGTTTGGAATTACCTTTTATATTCAGTTATAGTATATATAGTTATAGTTCGTATATTAAGCTTCATAAGAAATTATACAATCAAGAAACAAATCTAGTTGTATCGCAACAGTCTATAATATTATCTATATTTTATATAAAATCAAAGTAACACTTTACCTGAGTTGTTCACTCTGAGCTTGCTTAAGGACGACTGACTTGCTGGGCAGAGCCCTTTTCAAATAAAAACTTCGGCAGTCAATATCCATACTTTTATATAATTACAATCTTGATTTACTATTATTTGAGTAGAATGTGCTTATAAATAACTATTTTCATTTTAGGTATTGTTACATTATTCTTATTATTGATTTTATACAATTTTATATGTATGAACAAATATAATAAATTTAATATGACAAACGTCAAATCAAGTACATATTCTTAGTTTTAAACCTTAAATAAATGTACAATTTTTCAACATGATATAAATACTTATTAATAGTTCCTAGCAAGTCCTATTTTACTAAGACATCTTATAATTAAAACAAAGGACCTTACCTAAAACATAACTCCAATGACACAATATTTACTTATGCTATCTCATTCATGATGAAAAAAGTATGAAAAATAAAACATAAGTCAGCAGTTAATTACTGATTTTAAATAGTTTCTTGTTTACATACTTAATCCATTTTATTCTCCATATTTTTAAGCATATAAATATGAGAAAAGTAAAGAGCCAACTAATTGGAGCTATTAGCTACTAGTCACTGACTACAAATAGGGCCGCATAGTCAACTTTTCTGACTAGTCATTATATCAGTACTTCAGTACTAATATTATAAATGCGAAAGTAACTCTGTCTGTCTGTTATGCTTTCACGCCAAACTAAGAAACAAAAACCACTGGACCGATTTGAATGAAAATTGGTATGGGAAATAGTTTGAGACCAGGGAAAAAACATAGGATAGTTTTTATCCAACTGCGCAAAAAGAGGTTAATGTTTTTGCGCGATAACCGACATAGGCGCGGGCGGAGCCGCGCCCGGAAAGCTAGTCTCTAATAAAAAATTATTTCTAAAAATCCATATCTCATAAAAATATTTTATGTATAGGAAAAGGTTAATAATCATTATTATTTATCAGGCAGATAGTTATAACAACTGATAGTTGCCTATATTTTGCTACACCTTTCAAGTTTTTCTTTTTGCATGTAAGATGTTTCTTAATTTGTTCTAAAAATGGTTGTTGTAGTAATGATTTTCTCTTTTATAGGTTATGTTGGAAGATGGACGCAGTAAAGGTTTCGGGTTTGTTTGTTTTTCATCCCCTGAAGAAGCTACAAAGGCTGTAACTGAAATGAACGGTCGTATAGTGGGAACCAAGCCACTTTATGTGGCTTTAGCTCAGCGCAAGGAAGACCGTAAAGCTCATCTGACATCTCAGTACATGCAACGTATGGCAAGTGTGCGTATGCAGCAAATGGGACAGATCTTCCAACCTGGTGGTGCTGGAGGATACTTTGTACCCACCATTCCACCTGCTCAACGCTTCTATGGTCCAGCTCAAATGACTCAGATAAGACCTTCACCACGCTGGACTGCTCAGCCTCCCGTTAGGCCTAACTCTCAGACAGCAGGGTCAGGTTATCCTAACATGCAGGCTACATTCCGGCCAGCACCCAGAGCACCTGCCCAAGCTGCTTTACGTACATCTCTTGGAGCTAGGCCTATCACAGGTCAGCAAGGAGTTGCTGCAGCTGCATCTATCAGAGCACCTCTTGTTACTCAGAGTGGTCGCCCAGCTGGGTACAAGTACACAGCAAACATGCGCAACCCACCAGCCCCTCAACCAGCAGTTCACATTCAAGGTCAAGAACCACTCACTGCCACCATGTTGGCAACTGCTCCACTTCAGGAACAAAAACAAATGCTTGGTGAACGTCTTTTCCCACTCATTCAGAGGATGCATCCAGACTTGGCTGGGAAAATTACTGGTATGCTTTTGGAAATTGATAACTCAGAGCTTCTCCATATGTTAGAGCATGGAGAATCATTGAAAGCCAAAGTTGATGAAGCTGTTGCTGTGCTACAAGCTCACCAAGCAAAGCAGCAAGCTACTAAGAAAGAATAACATTATCGCACCAAAGCTGATCACTACACCCATGCCATGTGACCAGCTTTTCTCATGAATTTTCAAGAAATTGAAGTCATGATAATTTTTATGCTTTGAAACACCATAAGGAATAGTTATTATATGATCCCGCTCTAAAAATATATAAATAAAAATTGAAAAATAAAAAAGTGGACTGCACTCCTCAATAACTATAATTATTACATTTTATATTATGGAGTGTATGTCTACAAACAAAAATAATGCAACTGTTTAAGAAGAGTTAAATACTACTCTGAATTTTTACATTGACTAGAAGTTTGTTTTATGTTTATCACTAAAATATATTTCTTGGCTCATTTAACTGAAAATGGAGTTGGCTTTTTGTTCTTTCATGTATTTTTCCTTTCCATAATCAGTATGCATTGAAATTTTGTACCTTGGATTGTAAACTTGGTCCCCAATGTAACTGATTTATTAATTCCTCCTTTATGATTTGTTATAATATATTCTTTGGAATATTCTGAATAAAATGCTGTTTTATTTTATCATACCCTCTTTATCATAGCATAAGGCTGGACTTCTCAAAGCAGAGACTAGTGAGAATAGCTAGGATGTATCTGCTAGTTTCACACACCAGCTGTGTGTAGATGTACTACCTTGTAATGAGGATATAATATAAACTACGTAAGACTAGGTAGAGCGGAGGAGCTGTGTGCGGTGATGAGCGTTGGATTATGATGGGTTGGAGTTGATACGCATAGCCACAGATTATATATAAGCATAACTATCGAGCAGTAATCACTATGTGCATAGCTACCTCGTGTGCATCTGAACTGAGGGATCAGTTCCTCAGATTCATGAGACGTAAATTATATAATAGGTACGTAAAAAAATAGTAAAAACCAGAGAGTTGAAATACTAAATGAGTAGTTATATCCGAACACCACTGCTCTTAAAAGCTTACTTTACCTATCTACTTACCTCGCATATGTATATGCAGTTTGTAATGACAAGGAAAGAACGTTCAAATATTATGCGTCATATCCAGAGTTGAAATACTTAGAGTAGTTATATCCGAACACAACTGCTCTGAAAGCTTACTAGAATTTACCTATGTACATACCTACGCACATGTATATGCAGTTTGTAATGACAAGGAAAGAACGTTCAAATATTATGCGTCATATCTGTTGTTAGAAAGAGATAAATAAGCAATTCGTGTTACCACCGAACCGCCACGAGACGTTCCGATCACCATTATTATGCTGCGATCTCTTTCACTCTCTCACACCAAACGATACACATATCTCGCTCATCCATTTCTTTGAGTTTAGTTCCTAAGATAAAACAAAATGACGATATTTTCTATTTCAACAATAAAAGCTATAATTACGCGTGAAATGAAACAGTTTTCTTATCTCTCACAGTGCCTGTATAATTTGTGCAGAGTCTAAAGACACAAGGAAGGCATATTGTCCACAGATTATTCCTAAAAAACACGATTAGCGGCGATGTATTCACCGGACGCTCGGAAGTGCTAGACTGGTAGTGACTCAGGTAATTACCCTGAATTCGTCTAGTAAATATGGAGGGCATACAACGCATCTACAGGTAAAAAAATCTTAGGTCATATCTGTTGTAAGAAAGAGAAATAAGCAATTCGTGTAACCACCGAACCGCCACGAGACGTTCCGATCACCGTTACACTGCGATCTCTCACACCAAACGATACACATCTCGCACAAATTTTCAGGCTACTAGAGCGTGGCGTTACAAACTTGTGACCCTTTAACAGGATACCTCCGTCTAGACTGAAGGATCTACATATAAAATACGTCCTTAGACTAAATAATTTCGTGACGGGAAGTTTGTAACCTATTATTTAACTAATGGGTAAATTTGTAAAAATTAAATCTTGACTCAAAAGTTATATCTTTTGCGTCTCATGAATCTGAGGAACTGATCCCTCAGTTCAGATGCACACGCTTAACGCGATACGGGTAATCCGACGTCAGGATTTATATAAATATCTACATACTTAATTAGTAGATGGGTACACCGTACAAGTAGTTCGTGGTAACAATGAATTTTAAACATAGTGAGATAATAAATTATAGAAAGAAATAAGCAAACACGAAGATTGTTATTAAAAGTTATATAGGAAGTCTATTAATTTTATAAATAGTAATATTATTTGTTGACAAAATCTCAGGGAATAGTACATTATGATACATGTGTGGTACCTATGTGGATCATGGCGATAAAGCGGGTGAGCGCGATGAGAGTGATCAACATACCACACTGATTTCGCTAATATACAGAATGTCCCAAGAAGTAGTGATATACTGAAGCTGGGAGGTAGAGGACCTAGAGGGCTATCTGAATCACCCCCATGTATGTTCTGCGATTTTTCGTATATTCGGAGTTAAGACTTTTTTTTTAAATTTTTCACCTATCGCCGAGTACGATGAGATTTTATTTATGGTTACGTGAATTATTGCGTTAGATGATTGATTTTTTTATGTGCTAAGCTGATAGATAGGCCAATTCAGTATGGGAACATTTACTATCGTTAGATCTTTGAATGGAATAAAAAAAATTCTAGAAAGATAAAACTACCCGGCATGTTCACAACTTTAAGGGCCGCTAAAAAAATAAAATCACAAAAAAAAGAACCTATACATTTAAAAACTTGCTTTATCTACCAGCTACCCTTGAAATTTATTTTATTATTCATGAGGCTTCAATCAAAAAATTTAAATCCAAATGTGGTAAGTGCAAAATTTTAATCTACATGATGATTAATGCAAGCAAAATAAAACCAATTACAAGGTAAACACCTTACAATAAATTTTCAAAATAGTATATCACTATTTCTTTGGACACCGTGTGTGTATAGTGCGGTAAAGTAGAAAAAAAGCACGCTTGCGTAATAGATTACATTATGACACTAAAATCAGTGCATTTAAAGGGCCGTTAAGAGCAAGTGTGTTGAAAAGATACTTTTCATCCCACCATCTCGGAAAGAGTATTTTAGTTTTAGTTAAAGTTAAAAAGCAACTTTGCACTCTTGTATAACAAATAACTATTTCATGTCTCGTACTCGGAAAATAGTATTTGTTTGATCCGAGTAGCGGGTGGAAGACGCTGCTCCACACCTAAGGATGGGAAAACTCATTGTAAATGCTTCCTTCTCTAGGGCCGGAAGGTGTTAGAGGTTAGTTTGTCAAAAACTAAACATAGGCACAAAAAATCTGTTGTAAAGAAAATAACACGTCTGTGTGTTTTCTTTTACTGATTGCTGGGCTAACCTTTGACCACTATCGCACCTGATGGTAAGTGAAGATGTTGTTCAGACTAACCTAGAATTACTGGCTCTCAAGAACAGCTGCCGGAATACACCGTTAAGTGCTTGGCGACAGATTTATATTTGAGGGTAGTAGCCAGCCAGGCCGACATTTGCCTACCATCATTCTATGACGAATGTTATCCTAAGGCTTCGTCTGAACGGTGCCTAATACAACAACCGGGATGGACGGCTTAAGGTGCACTCCGAAGCACGGAAGCGCTCATTAGTAAAGCCACTATCGGTGACCCATCAAAGTCCTGACCGCGCAGGACTTTGCTTAATTGAGCTGATCGGTTAAGAACGGCTAAGCTTGCTTCGCTACGAGCGCGATTCCTGGTTCAACCGTGTAATTATTTAAATATCTATGAATGCAGTTTGAATTGTTTTTTTTTAATGTCAAATGTTTATTTATAGATAATAAAAATAAATACAATGTCAAAAATAACATTACATTTCATTACTGGAAGAGTAATGGTCAATCAAATAACCCACCCTTAACTGTACCTGGTGCAAAAGTGCCCATTACACTGGCCCATTACGCTGGATAGCTATGGCCAACCTTTGCACCAGGTACGAGTTGGGGCGGGAGTCACCCATATTTTTCCTCAACTTTTGCCCAATTTCGCTAACCAAACTTTTAGCCTCAGTGCCCCAGCAACCCATTGTCTCCACGGCAATGGGCACAAAATAATATTGTGGCTGCAACGCCGCATACTTCAGCCGCTTTTTACAGGCAGCATCCTCCGCAGCAGCTGCCGAAGAGTAGATGGTCCTAGCCAGGTGACTGGAGGCGACTGTGCTGACGCAAGTGGCATCCCATATAAGGCACCTGCCTTTTTTCCATGGCACCAGGGTCAGCCCATTTGGTCTCTTTCCATCAGACCTTCTAAGGCCCGGCGGCTCGAGCACACACGGACATCCACCGATACAAAGGCTCTGCGGACTATATCGTTGGGGACGTGGTGTCGCGGAAACCTTCCCGTGCTACGACGACAACTCAGAGCGTGATGGCCATCGCTTCCCACCATGGAACCGCAGGTGCAAATATGGGGTTCACATACCTTACAGCCCAGGCGGAGAGCCACCGCCACTCGCAGAGAGTCATCGTCAAGCAAAGTGCCCAGGTGAGGCGAAGGTAGCGCGTGCAACCATGCCCCCGATTCCGGCTGCGACACAGCCCTAAGTATAGCCCGATCGGCCCCCGAAGAACCATCCAGTAACTGCTCCTGGATCCGCTTAGCTGAGACGTCGTCCCAAGCGCGCTGGATATGCGATGCTTCAGGGCTTGGTGCACCCGAGTTGAGGAGACACCAAGCTGACTCGGCACCCCACACAAAAGGTATGCTCGTCCAGTCACCATTGGAATTGAGAATTATAGTGACGAGATCAGCCACCCCATGCGCCGACGCCAAAAAGCTGGCAACCCTACATCCCGCGCTCACCGCACCCCGAGACCCCCGTACCGGATGGGAAGAGTAGCTTGTCTCCACTGAGGCTCATTAAAAGAGACATTTAAGATAGTCTCGACTGATGATTTTAAAGCCTGGTCAAAAGGAAGAGACTTCTTCAGCATAAAGCCAGGTAGGGGCAGTCCGAAAGAGATATGTTATTTTGGGAAGGGCGTAGCACATGCGCAACAACACAATCGCCACATGTGCGGAAAGATCTCTGAGACGTTCTTGAGCTATCA
Organism: Plagodis dolabraria; assembly: GCA_963854805.1. Classification (NCBI taxonomy): domain Eukaryota; kingdom Metazoa; phylum Arthropoda; class Insecta; order Lepidoptera; family Geometridae; genus Plagodis; species Plagodis dolabraria. Next base: position 18,552,700 of record OY978442.1, read on the forward strand.
GGAGAAGCCGTTTGCGAGATGCGATAGCTTCTGGCACTCCCTCAGGAAAAATAGGAGACCCTAGAAGAGTGAAAGAATCAGATGAAAGTTTTTTGAGGCCAAGCAATAGAGAGTTGAAACGTGAAAAGTGTGTACGAGCTTCAATGCCGCAAGGGAAATATTCGCATTCCTTGAGGCGAGGAATGAGTTTTTTTAAATTAAAATAATGTCTTCTTTCAGTAAAATGTTCCATCTACAATATTCAAGGTACTTTCCCTCCATGTAAGCATATCCGTGGGACGCCCTGTATAACTACTATGATTGTGTTTAGCCGACCGTGTGTGGCCGGTATATTCCGTGTATGCTTATTTGTCTTCTATAGATGTTCGATATAAACGTGTGGTAAGGCGTGTTCGATAATTACTATAGATGCCAAAACGGCAAACACATCAATTCATCACTCAATTTAAAATACTCACATTTATAATCCATATTTATATATATATATATATTTTAATTGGTTTAGTTCATTTTCCACAGACTCCGGGGTCCGTGCCATTTTTGAAGTTAACCGATAAATTTGTTCAGTTACATTACTATGGGGAGCATTCTTACATACCTAATGGGGTAACACAGTTTTAAGGAATATACTATTACTAAATAATAGCAAACGGATTTGCACAGGCATTCCGAACGGACCAGTGTCCTCAAGCAGCACTCGTTCACGAGTTGACTCGCGTGCCAGCCATCGTCCTCCTCAACCATTTTTGAGGGAAGAGGGCGACCCGACACACGATGCCACCGCTTGCCAACATTTTCGTGAGCATGACTGTTCCGAATGCCCACGCGAATCCGCTTGCTAAAGGGGGAGAAAACTATAATTAAACACTAAATCTTTACGCATTACAATAAAAACTGAACTTAGTCTGCCTCTCCGACGTCCATTCTCATCAGGGCATCTATCACCACACTGCGATCTTTGATTGCCATCTTTAAGTTATAGCCGCGGATCTCTTTGCGTCTTGCAGCCACCGCTCTCCGAACGAACCGTTGAATAGCATCATTTGCGTCGTCAGCGTAGTACGTGAAAGTCCCGGTATGCCGTGAGACTGCGACGACTGCATGTGGGACGCTCTCGTACAGCTTTATTCTACCCTTGGTTTTTATTGCGATTACTGACTCGTATGTCAGTCCCTGTGCTTCGTGGATTGTGAGGATACGAGATCCCGTGCCTGCTCCGTAGCCCTCGTTGGTCAGGGTCTCTTTTTCTTCCTGGTGGAACAGGGTGTTTGGGAGGGTTTTGGGGATTTTCGCATCCGTATATCCTTTCTGCTCTAGGGACTGGATACGGGGAGCCGAGGAGTATATACCTGAGTATATTATTTCCCTCAATGCGTACGCGACATCCATTGGGTTCCGGTGCGTGCGCAGCAACTCTTGGCTGATGTTTGTAACCAAGTTTGGGCGATTGTACCTTATCTCGAAGAGATCTTCTCTGTCGATATAAGGTAATTGATTTACATCTCCGATGAGGACAAGTTCGCCTACTCCAGACAACCTTGAAGTCATCACTATGGCCCCGAAATTGTTTATGAGAGTTTCGTCCACCAAGAGGCGGCTGTAGCTCTCTTTCTTCTTAAAACCATTTACGAGGACCGAAGCCTTGGTCTTTGCCAAGTCACCGATTCGGTGCGCAAGCTTCTCCCTCAGGTCTTTGGCTGCCTCTTTTGTTGTTGTGATGACGGCGTCTCTGTCCACGTCGAAGTTGCGTATCACCCAAGTTGTCTTGCCGCATCCCGGCACTCCATTGACCCACTGTATTTTAGGTACTTCCCAGCGTTTCCAACATGCCTCGACCTCGGCATCCTCCGAAATGGATTTTGCCATTTCAAGGATCCGGTTGTCGAGTATCATCTTAGTACGCCGGGCAGTGACTACAATGGGGTCATTTTGGGGTGTCACGTACTTTGGTTTGCCTGTTCGTTCCGTTTCTTCCTCATCCAGGACCACAAAACCACATGTCGCATTATAAGCCGCCATATACTGACCAGACATCGTTCCCTCGATAACCTGGTTTGTGTTATTGTCGTATATCGCGGCTTCTGCTTCCTCTAGTCGCACCTTTAATAGGTTTTCGTTTCCTAACCTAAACGACTGCAAGATGTATTCGCAGGTTTTAGCGCTGACTGTTGACTACTATTGTGACTTTCGTTATGGCTAAGAACTCTAGGAAGGGGTTTGCTGCGTGGCTCGATGGTTCCTGTGCTGGGATGTATTGGGGCGGACAGACTTGTCCCTTGTCAGCACTCGTTCTTGTTTTCTTTGGTAGGGCTGGTAGTTCTGCTGGTTTTTTTGTTTTTGTTTGCGTAGTGGATAGCGAGGATGGTAGTCGGAATAAGCTTCGTGTGGCATAAGGCAGCCAACTTTCTGAAAATTTAATGCGGGACTTTTTGTAGTTTTGGGGCATTTGTTTGGGGCGAATGTGATGTATGAACTTTTGTCAGAGTATCTACCCACCAAAACTACATAAAAACCTGAAACTTAAAGTCAAAGTCGAAATCATTTATTTAATTTAGGCGTCTACGACGCTCTTATGAAGGTCAATTACAAATTTTAATATTGAAATTTTCTACATTGTACTGCCAACTACACTCAGCAAACAAAAATTGTTTAGAGTAACTGCGAGAAGAACGAGCAAGAAAGTCGGGGCCATTCTTTTAATCTTCTTTTAACAATGTGTTATATACTATATAATAAAATTATTACAATAATTGTTTAAATTACGTAGGTGACAGGCGATAGGCTTCCGGACTTGACCAAGCAATTTTGTCGTTTAAGTAATCACAAACTGTGTAGTAGGATTTCTTAATCAAAATGTTTTTCGCAACTTGAATTTTTCTTTAGTGAGCATTGTAATATGTTTGGGAACTATATTATAAAACCGCACACAATTACCTAAAAAGGACCTTTTATTTGTTATCCTACTTAGTATAGGCCAGACAAAGCTATCTCATACTTTTCCCAAAAACAGGTTTGAAAAGATCGATAGCATAACTGAAACCAAGAGGGAGTGATTGGTATCAACTAAAACGTGGAAACCTTGAACTAATTTTCATTTAAATATTAATAATTATAAGTTTTAAGAAGCTTTCAGCTTTAGGTGGGAGTCCAATAGAAATAATTGCGTTGTAACTATCTTTAAGTGAACAACTTGCCTGTAAATATATTTGCACTCAAGAAAATAATTGATGTTCTGGAAGTTCCGAAAGAAGCGAAACATGGTTATTTACACAAATATTTAAGCACTTTTTTTACTACACTGCTCAGGCTCACGTTGCATATGCATTTTAAAATGAACACCAAAACACTTCGGTACACGAATATCTACGTACTCGTAGACTTGAAACGATAACGTTAATATACCAGTGTACCTGCATAATTGGAACTACTTGTCTAAGTTTTCCAATAACTTACAGGTTAATTTCAATTAACAATTATTTGAAGTTAAATTACCTTTTATAATTTTATTTTTAATATTTTTCGCAATAATCACTTTATTTTACGAACTGGCAAATACTGGCAACGCTATTTTATATTTATTACTCGTGTACCTAATCGTGATTGTCACTGTTGAATTTAAATTTACTCAAATTTTTAGGAACATACATACATAATATTTCCAAATCCTTACAAAAATCTTATGTAAGTAATTAATTTTAAAATCATAGTTTTAAACGCTCTTCCATCATTCAGGGTTTTTATTTAAGTAGTAGGTATGTCTTCAAAGTACAAACAAAGTTTTTTTCGGGTTAAACGATTTTTCGGGCATCCATTAACGAAAATATTATTTCGGTATTTATCAACGAAAATACTCTTTCGGTAAGCAAAGGTACTGCACTGGAAAATTATAGACAAGCAGTTTTTTAATTATACTCCGGCGTTTTGGATTTTTCAAATACCTCCTCCTGCCGTTGTTCTGTACTGTACTTCTTCTCCTCCCAGCCTTTTAGGACATCATTGTTTACGTAGTTGGACACATAACTTACTAGCGTGTGGGTGCGCTGAGCTGCGCTGTTGTTTGTGCGCGCGTTTGGGTGGTGTGTTATGTTCCATGTGTGTGGTTGAAAAATAGGCATGCGGGACATGCGGGACGCATTCAACGTTTTACGGGACTTTTATACTAATTATTTCATAGCGGGACTACAGCTCGCATTACGGGACAGTCCCGCAGAATGCGGGACGGTTGGCCGCCTTGTGGCAGCACTGAAAGCTATCAGGAACGCCGAGACGCGACCACTGCTTGTGGTAAGGCTGCGTTGCTGATTCCTTTCGGCCCTTGCTTTTTCGTGTAGTCTTTCTGAGCCACTTTTCGAACTCGGGGTCGGATGTCCCCAACTATCTGTTGCGCGGTTACCTATGTTCAGGGCTTTTAAGGCGATCCTGGCCAAAAAACGCCATACAAGAATTAACTTTTCTCAAAGAAAAAACTCGGTTATTAAACTGAAAAAAATATATGTTATTTTTAAGCATATTCTTGAGTTAATTCATAAATCTGATCCACATAATAAATAACTTCACTCGATAGAAAAAAATCCTAAAGTTACCTCTATTTCGAATTTAAAAACGATTTTTGACTCCCTTTTTACCAATCTTTAATTTTAAATTATTTTTTTATACATTACTTATCAATAAAAGTAATTAAATCATAAATAAAAATGTAAAAAAGTTATCATGTTAATTTTATATGATTTTTTAACATGAATTCATGGCATCAGAGCTCGCTCCCTTGACCGCCAGTGCGCTCGCAGAGCTCGTCGACGTAGGACCTGTGTCAATTTTTTCGATCTACGCAGCGCCACACAGAACAGGATCAAAATGAATATCAAACAACAAAATAAAACATGCTCTGGGCTAACTTTCGACTCGTTACGCTTATCTTGATGACTTCCTGATTGACGGTGAATGACAATTGATTTCGTAAGTAGTGAAAGTTAGTATCGTGAAGGTTAATATGTGTGTTAATATTAAGAAAAGGGCTGTTTTTTTTTACAAATAAATGGAACTTTGAAATAACTTGTCGAACTCTGTACTGTGATAGTTCCAAAGTACCTATTATCACAGTAGCGCAAAATATTCTTCGAAAGGTTATTTTGTACTTTTGGGTGTTGAAGTCGGTTCCATTTTTTGGTAACAAAAATTATTTTTGAATCTTTTTAGTTACCCTTGCTACTTACGGGATCGATTGTCATTCATTGTCAACGACTATATCATCAAGATAGGTCAATATGTTTCAGTTATTGGAGTGTAACTCAAAAACGACTTGAACGATTTTGATAAAATTTAAATGAGACTAGACGACAAGCATCAGCTTCAAACAAAAAAGAATTTTTGAAATCGGTTCACACAGTCAAGAGTTGCGGAGGTAACAAACGTCAAAAAAACAGACGAATTGAGAACCTCCTCCTTTTTTGGAAGTCAGTTAAAAAAGGGGGAGGTCCTCAATTTGTCCGTTTTTTTTTTACCGAACTGATTTTGATGATTTATTTGATTTGAATGTTGATGATTGTCGTGTGATTTTATTTAAATTTCATCAAAATCGATCTAGCTGTTTTTTGAGTTACACTCCAATAACTGAAAGGTTTTTTCCTATCTTGATGATATAGTCATTGCCAATGAATGACAATCGGTCCCGCAAGTAGCAACGGACACTAAAACGGGTGAGTATTTTTATTTATCAAACCTACTTCAACACCCAAAAGTGTGAAATAACTCTTCGAAGTCGGGACCATGCGCACAATATTGTGATAATAGGTACTTTTGAACTATCACAGTACCGACTTCAACAAGTTATTTCGCACTTTTGAGTGTTGAAGTCAAGCCCATTTTTCGGTAAAAAAAAAATATTGAATTTAGTATTGAATTTGTTCGTAAATTTGAGTCGTCTTTTTTATGATTATAGAAATAATAAGTGACATTAAGCGATTTTTAAAACTGGATGGATATAAATTAAATTATAAGTAAAAACATAAATCTGGCTGTATGGAAACTCATGTCACGTCACGACCATGATATGCGATGTCACACCCGTGACTTGACCTAGTTTTTTGATAACTTTCTAGGTTCAATAAGCTTGCTAAAATGCAATGAAATTATTGTTTTTATATCTAGTTTTAGCCAAATGCCTAGTATTTCGTACCCAGGGTCTAAGATAATGAAGTTAATAATCAAAGCCCAGTGTATGGGTATACACTGGGCTTTGAGTATTAACTTCATTACCATATATAATCAAATCTGTACTTTATAATTTTTAGTATAGATTTACTCCACCCTTTTTTAATTATTATATGATAATAATAATATATATATTATAAATTCAAAAGTTAGTATGTGTTTTAGCTTCTTAACCGACTTCAAAAAAGGAGGAGGTTTTCAATTCGTCTATTTATTTTAAATGTTTGTTACCTCAGAACTTTTTACTGATAAACCGATTTATATGATTCTTTTTATATTTGAATGTTTGTCGTATGGTCCTATTTAAATTTCATCAAAATTGGTCAAGCCGTTTTTTAAGCCGTCGGCCCCGGTTGTTGTCTCACGATGGCAGTAGTATCAGCATGGTAGTAGGGCGTTTTGCATTTTGAATGCCCGCCTGGCTAGCAACCACCCTTAAGAAGAAAATCTGTCGCCAAGCACCTAACGGTGTGTTCCGGCAGCTGTCCTTGAGAGTTCTAGGAGTAATTCTAGGGTAACCTGAACAACATCCTAGACCACATCTTTAATAACCATCAAGTGAGATAGTAGTCCAAGGCTAGCCTATCAATAATTATAAAAAAAACATGCATTTATTAATACTCGTAGTAGAATGATACACAAAGTTGTCAGTGACTATGATTAAATGAAATCATCAACATTCATTTTAGCACCTTTGTGGCAAGCCCGCAGTAGCCACTTAATCGATCATTAATTATGTATTACTGATAATTAATTAACCTCAGTCACAAACGAGATGCCCTTAGTCTGCCATAATGAACACTGCATCTATTAGGATACTACTAGTCATAACAAGCGCTCTAGGCGCACGCCTATTAGTAAGGTACATATCGGACGAACTCAAAAATTTTGCTCTATTTTAGCGAACACGTTTTAGGTGCCCACCCCACCAACTTAAGCATAGTGAGGGGTAACCAACTCCAACTTCTTTAACAAATATTTGTAGTTCACGACCGTGTAGAATTAGTTTCACTCGTCTGTGGAAACCGCGGTGTATTGTTGTATTGCTAATTAATGACAATCGAATCCGCAAGTAGCAAGGGACACTAAAATGGGGGAATTTTTTTACCCCAAAAATTGAACCGACTTTAACACTCAAGGGTGTGAAATAACTTGTTGAAGTCGGGACCATGCGCACAATATTGTAATAATATGTACTTTTGACCTATCATGGTACCGACTTCAACAAGTTATTTTGCACCTTTGAGTGCTGAATTCAAGCCCATTTTTCGCCAAAAATTTGCTTAACACCGCTGAATGGATTTAGATGATATATGATAAAACGTATTCTAATTTTTATCTCGATTTTCCGAACGGTTCCTGAAGGATCAGGAAAACCAATTTTGATGAATGGAATCTAGATATGTTGTAATTGATTGTTTGAAACTATATCTAACTCGTGTAGTTTTTAACGCAATTTGCGAACCATATACTATTAATATGTACACAATGGTTAAATTAAGGTTAGTAAATTGTTATCACTATTGTTAGGTCCAATGCCAAAAAATATGAGTTCAATTTATTCTGTTGTATCTCTTTATACTTGTTATCTGGGGAATCCTCAACTCAACTGTAATAAAATATATATTAAGATTTTTTTTATGTATATCACACATAAAAACTCTTTACATTTTCGCAAGCTCATTGAACCTAGAAAAATATTAAAATACTAGTTCAAAGTCTCGGGTGTGACATTGAGTACCATAGTCGTGACGTAACATGAGTTTCCATACAGCCAGATTTACGTTTTTACTTATAATTCAATTTATATCCATCTAGTATTAAAAATCACTTAATGTTACATATTACTTCTATAGTTATAAAAAAATACTACTTAAATTTACTAACAAATCCAATACTAATGCAATTTCTCAATATAAAAAAATGTTTACCGAAAAATGAAACCGACATCAACACTCCAAAGTGTGAAATAACTTGTTGAAGTCGGTGCCATAATAGTTCAAAAGTACCTAGTATAACAATATTTTGCGCATGAAACCGACTTTGACAAGTTATTTCACACTTGAGTGTTGAAGTTGGTTCCATTTTTTGTTAAAAAAAAATTAAACTCTTTTTAATGATTTTTAATATTCTGACGGGTCTATCCACGCACGAATTAACATCAAAATATAATATTTTGACTAACCTCGACGTTGCGATCAAGTTGCATTGACCGTGGTCACGAGTAGACTGATCATGATTATGACGTGGTCATGAGTAGATCTTTTTAATGATTCTTGCTACTTACTGGATCGATTGTCATTCACTGTCAAAGACTATAATATCATCAAGATAGGAAAATATTTTTCAGTTATTGGAGTGTCATTCATGATACTTGTCGTTCAATTTCATTTAAAAATCAAACGACAAGTATCAGCTTTAATAAAAAAAGAATTATCAAAATCGGTTCACCCAGTCAAAAGTTCTGAGGTAACACACATAATAAAAAATATAGACTAATTGCGAACCTCCTACTTTTTGAAGTCGGTTCAGAAGCTAACACACATACTAACTAACTGAGTTTATTAGAAATATGTTAAAAACCTTATCTTACAATTTTCATAAACTACTTTTATATAGTAACTTAAAATTCATTTATTAATTTTTAATTCCAAATAACATTTTGATTTATAACAGTGCGCGTATAGACACATTATATCTAAATATAGTATCTGTTGCCCTGTTTTATGACTTAATTTTTTTTAGTTTTACGGGATATGGTTCTACTGTATCTTCAATAATGGACACTATCTGGCAAATTTTATTTTTATTTCTGGCCAATTTTGCTAGAAGGCAAATATCTGCCTGAAGATGGTTGCCTTAATGAGCGATGATTATGAAGTAAGATTTGTACTCATTGACTTTGAATTGAGCACTCTGTACAGGACAGCTTTATGAAATTTATTACAATGGGGCTCCTGTCACAACCAAGACAATTGATACATATTTTTAGTTTCAAAAATGCTCTCTATAAGCGCTCAACTTTACAAGTATCGTTTTGGATAATATCTTTTTTATTAAACTTGCAAAACAGTTCATTGAAATGAGCTTAAATTATATCAAAAATATTGTGAAATTTGGTTTTATTTTAAACGCGAGATATAATTCTTTGAGATTTGTTATTATGTTGAATACATGGTCTGAAAATAATAATTTAAAAAAACTTAACTAAAACTAAACGATTCTGTCTCGACCATGGGCCACTCGCCACAACCGTGGTTCTATGAAAACCACGGTTGTGACGTCCATGGATGTGAAATGTTCGCACCGTGCTATAACTACAAAGATTAAACAAAAGTAGCCATCTTAAAACAATCACTAGATTAATTGTTATTAAACACACCAAATTAATAAAAATCTGCGAAGACATATTCATAAATACATATTTTAAGAGCCACGGTCTTGACAGCATAAGGGTACTCGTTTTACAAAATAACTAATATCAAACTTATTTTTACGCAGCTATATCACTCGACGCCATTAATTAATAGGACAACTGTGACAGACAGACTTGTAACTGAATTCTGGGAATCTCACATGACATGGTTGTGACATTTAATGTGTTCTTTTAATGAAGTTTATGTATATATATATTTATTTAAAATATAATAATATTACCAAATTACCATTTATGAATAGGTGCATTAAACGGCTTTCTCTATAATCAGTACTAATATTATAAATGCGAAAGTAACTCTGTCTGTCTGTTAGGCTTTCACGCCAAAACTACTGGACTGATTTGAATGAAATTTGGTATGGAAATAGTTTGAGACCCGGGAAAAACATGGGATAGTTTGTATCCAACTGCGCAAAAAGAGGTTAATGTTTTTGCGCGATAACCGACAAACGCGCGGGCGGAGCCGCGCCTGGAAAGCTAGTAAAAATATAATAGAACCTTAATATATTAATTTAATGTAGTTCTCACAAATAAAAATGTTTTTCTTAAGAATGATAATTTACCCATCTAAAATAACCGTAGGTACACAATAAACTATAAACACTACTGTACTGATCGAACCCCTACAAGACCCGATTATTTTTCCGGCGTATGTACCAATACACGACAAATGTTAATTCCATTCTAAAATGTCATACTGACGTGATCTCCGCTACGTAGGTAGGACTGTACTGTACCTTACCTGGAGAGCTAAAAGCGTGCACGCGGCGCATCGCACACAACTCTGTGTCGCGTAAATGAATACGTCGCGCTCCCATAAAATACCTAAAGTCCGTGGAAAGCCTCGCCTTAAGGAAACTCAAGTTTTCTCCTCTGTCCTCGTACACAACTACCTCATGGTGTTCCGAGGCTTTGATGCAACCTAGTTGGTATTCGACTTCTCCCTTGCAGTACTCTATTAACATGGCGTCTACGCTTATCACTCGTGGGCTTTCGGTGTTTTCGGCAATATTAGAGCAGCAAGCGTGCTTGCGCAAACGGTGTGTGTTATGCCCATTCGATTAGGATGACCGTCTTGCTTTTCAGTCACACTAACCGGCATGGGTGACCCCCAACCGCCATCGCTGGCATCGCTTTAAAAGTTTTGCGCTTCGTTGTGGTCTTGAAGCTGCTCCCATTTACCAAACATGATAGACCAGGTGACAAGCGTATCCGATTTTTGGCTCTACTTAGCTAGACAGAAGCTTATTCCGAGTCTCCTTACTGCTGTCCATATACAGAGCAACACCACGGATACGTATTCCTGGTTTCCCTTGCTCTCCATGTGACAGCAGTTCGGAAATTACTATGTTTTTGAAATAACTTGGTGGGATTTGTGAAACTATATTTGGATTGGGGAGGGTAGTGCAAGGAGGCATAGTATTGCTAATGGAGGGTAGGAGATTAGGAGCTAGCGTTTGGTTGGGGGGGATGGTGATAGATGGTGATGTATTCCGAGTGGGGGGCGGGAGGTTGGCGTTTTGTTTGACCGCTATTCGGAAAGACCTCTCTACGAAGAGCAGGAAATGTTCTCTGGTGTTTGGATTTGCTAAGATGTTGGGCAGATCCACTTCCAGCAGCTTTCCGTTCATCGCAGTTTCAAGATCATGCCTGGCGGCCAAGAAACGGGGACATTCTAAAATGATGTGCCAGACAGTTTCAGGGATGGCAATAGGATCGCACTCGCACCCTGGGCTATCTTTCAGCTTGAACCTGTGGAGGTATTCGGATATACCCCCATGTCCCGTCATCATTTGTACATGAAGGGGTGACAATTTCACAGTTTGCGTCAACCGGAATGCTTCTTTGACATCCGGCAGAAGCTGCCTTGTAATTGCACATGTTTATATTTGGTACTTAATTGAATATAATCTAGGAAATATGCAAATATTTTCACTGAATATCCACAAATCTTTTTATATATAGTGGGGGTATTAAGAAATTGATATAGACTAAAGCATAGACATAATATAATACACTATTTTCTTACATATCAAAATATTTAATGTTAATTGCATGTCAACCAAATTAACACCTCAGACTACATGTATGTTTCTTAAAAGTAGCTCCTGTGTAAAATATGTTGGTGGCACATTCACTGTTTTCAGTGGGGCAGCTGTATAGGTAATTCATATCTTCTGGTCAAATTTACTTGAAATTTGGTATTTATATGAATACTTCACATCACTATATATGAAGCATGTTTGAAGTTTTGCAAAAAAAAATCCCAAACTTATTTGAAATCCTTATACACTTTATTGACTGCTTTTTACTGTCTAAGGGTTTATAAACAATTATATTTAGGTAAATGACAAGGTAATAGCAAAAGTCACAATTGAAACTAAAGCTATTTTTATTCAATAGAAACACTTTACATTTTGTGGCAATAAAAGAAAATAAAATATGGTCTAATAAACACAAATAAGGGTGATTAGGATTACAATACAGACAGCATTATTGTAGCACTAAACCAATTTTACTTGGAGTCATACTTGGGCATCGCCAATTATATAAATAGTATTGCAAATTGCCATCACCTATACCAAATTTCAGTGGCTCTAAAAATTCTTTGTTGTCCATTAAATCCAGGGCATTGAACACATCAAAACCAGAATTTTTTGCAGTTATCAATGCATCCAGCATCAAGTCAACCCATTGAGTCTTTGAGGAGACATTGTAAAATGAGTAGGCAGCTTTTAGAGTTTTGTGCACAGGGTGATAAACCACTGTGGATGGTAATGTGTAGTAACTTATGAAGTCTGTAATTGCACCATCAGGTGACTCAACAACAAAGCTATCAATAATGCCAGCTTGAGGTAAAAACCAATGCTTAAAATCCTCATCAGAAAATATTGGTGCTAAATCAAATTTTCTCAAATAATCATTTAACAATTTGACAACCTTGGAAATATCACCAATCTCAATTTTGCGAAAGCCTGGGGTTTTGGGTGCATCAGGTAGCTTAAACAACTTCAAAGTTCTCTGCATAGTCATGTTTCTTGATAAGTGGCTGAATTTTATATCAATCAGCTTCTTAGGGTTCAGGGATCTATGCCAGTACCGACATGTTGCAATTGGCTTGGGCAGCACAATTCCAGCAGTGTATACACCTTGAAATATGCCAGTCAAGTTCACTCTCCGAGTTATCTCTCTAATCAAGACAGGTGCCACTCTTTTAGCACGAAGTTTTTTATGTACACATAGAAAATTAATTTCCACAACTGTCTGCTCGTGTTCATATATCCGTAGCTGAGCAGGAATGGCAGATATAAACCCAACTAGCCTACCAGACTTAACAACACGAACCCCACAATGCCATTCCTTTCTCCAACCAGGTGGCTGCAAAGCCCACTTCAGAAAATCAGTCTGATAATCAAAACGAAACATGCAGTCATCATCTTCCACATAGTTTTCATTTAGAAGAATATATAGCTCTTTCAATACTAATGGGTCATTTAAATTCAATGTATCCCATTGAAAGCCATCAGGAAGAGTATACGGTTCGGATCTTAATTCATCAGGAGTTTTGGGTGGTTCAATAGGCTCATTACATAGTATTTTCTCATCCATCTTAGGAACTGGTTGAGTTGACCAGAATTGATATGATTTGTGTAATGCTTCTTCAGTAGTCTTAGCTGGCTTATGTTGCAAATTTAACACTTCCATGGCCATCTTTAGGTCTTTCAACGATAAATTAGGAGGAACATCAGTAGAATTAGGAAGTGCAACTATTCCGTCAGGTGTGGTTGATACACCGTGGTCGCCATCACCACCACTTCTTTTTTTCTTGTTTTTAGTTTTTTTCTTATGATTATCTTCATTTTCAGTATGATATTCGCTCATCCCTGAGCCTTTAGAATCTTCCATGACGGAAATATTTGGAGTAAAACGAACGAAAAGCACTTTAACCCGACAGATCGAATTTTTCTTATAGTATTTTTTTAGTTCTACTTAGGAATCGTGTGATTTGTACATTCAAACTTCGTCATAAAGCTAATTCATGGGTACGTTCCTGCAAGGCCTTAGGCAAATATTGGTCAAGCTAGATTTGCTCGATGCTCCAGGAGCAAACTTATTAGCTACTGTCACAATATGATTTTGATAGCGATATTTTTAAAAGTTTTACATGTGGTAAAATATTTTGTGCATGTTTTGGAAATCGGGCTCATTACGTAGAATGGTAATTTTATAATTATTATTTGGCATAGATTGAACGATTTTTTCCCTATAATTGGATTTGGACTCGCACGGCTTGTGCGAGTGTCATGTTATAATATTTCTTTTATGGACGTTATGTTAGAGCTGGGAAGACTTCTCAACTTCAGGCTTCTTGATTATATTTAGATATTTTTTTATTATTATGGGTTTCAATAATTTACATATCGGTATTCGAGGAAATAATAGTGTCAGGGATAAAATTTTTGTTATTTATTGAAGAATCAGTTTGGCGAAATTGTGGTGGTGTCCACAAAACAAGAGTTGAAGTTGAAGTAAAATCTGTCACGTTTGACAGCTAGCCAATATTGTACCGATTGAAAAGGCAGTAAAATTTTGGCTAGGTATAGCATGGTAAGCCACCCGGAACGGGTATTATCAATTATTGTCAAGATCAAATTAAGCTCGTTTGGGGTGCTGGAACGGCATTTATCTGCGGTTGGAGCAAAATTTGCCTTGGCCGAAGAAATGCAGGAACGTACCCCGGGATCAGATAACTACTGTGACTCTCACTTAATATTGAGATCGATTCTAAATCTCAAAACAATGATTACATAGTCCAAACTTAATTAAAACTCGACTATAATTGATCGTCCTGTCAGGTGTATAATTTGAAATTCGGTATAACTTGAACCATAGTCGGATTGCTAATCAGACGGATATTATATATATATATATATATAGGAAAAGTTAATTCTGGAAATTAAAACACCTATATTCCATGTCGAGTTCCCGGATTAAGCTGGGCTAAATATTTAATATCTTCATATAAAATATAGATAGAGGAAATAAAATAGTTCGAACACTGAAATAAAAATAATTTTCGGAAAAAAATACATAATAAACAATCCATCCATTTACCTTATGGATAAAAACCATCCATAAAAATCGCATGGAAACAATAGACAACAAGTAAATAATCGTTGGGTGAAACTTACAATGGGTCCATCTTCTTAAACACGCCCCTGAATATATTCGAATATATTACAGATTTAAATTTAGTATCAGTTTTGCACCCGTGCAAAGCCGGGGCGGGTCGCTAGTTCTAAATAATTAAATGCATTAACTTGTTAATACATTTGTTACCAAGTTTGTGTTGAGGTGATATAGCAACCTACTTAGCATCGGTGTAAAGAAAGAGGATGGACTACTACCATAGCCTACTGGTTGCTAAGGAACCAATATTTGTTGGTTTTGTTATGTCATTGAAATATTATGTTCTCTTGATGAAATATTTTTGTTGTGTGTTAAATTTTCTATAAAAATTGTACGTTATCTGTTAATATATATTTGTGAGAACTCTACTCGTTTTCTATTCCACTGTAATTCTGCTAGGAATCAACATATTCCTTTAAGAGTTTGAACTATGTGTTTTATTTTATTTTTATCTAACGTTCATCACACTCATATTTCCTCTCATAAAACTGAGCTAAATACAACACTATGAGTTGAAGTTGGCATTTTTATTTTGAAATTTTACATTTCGGTCTGTCATTTTACTCCGTCTGATTTAAAATTTGAACATAATATCATTTTAATCGCGAAGATTAAAATCAGACTAGATATTGCCGGATTTAGTGCCAACTGAAACCTTTCGGTTTGAAGCGCTCGTAGCGAAGTTTGCTTAGCCATTCTGAATCGATCAGCAAAGTTAAGCAACGTCCGCCTCGGTCAGGAGTTGGATGGGTGACCGCTGGTGACATTACTACTGAGCGCTTCCGTGCTTCGGAGGGCACGTTAAGCTGTCGGTCCCGGTTGTTGTGTTAGGATGGCAGTCGTTATAGCATGTGGTAGGGCATTTAGGCTACCACCCTCAAGTAGAAAATCTGTCGCCAAGCACCTAACATTGTGTTCCGACAGCTGTCCCTCTAATCTCAACTCTGTGATTTCACGAATAACGATTATATTTTCTTAGTCTTTCAATTAATATTTTATAAAATGATTTCATAAATATACACAATTCATTTGTAAATATAGTAATTATAAAAGTATTTCTTATTTCTTAAAATAAGGTGAAATTGCTTCACAACTTAAACCTCGGCAATATAGCACGACCTCTCACGGTGACAGCTGGCGCACGACTAGGAAATGAAGAATTGGGTGAACCGGACGGTGTCAGGTGGCAACCAGGTTCAATACTTACCAAGTATGACTAAAAATTGGCCGGAAAATATAAGACAGTAATAAGCTTTCTTATTTTACCGGAGATATTCTAGAGAATAATCGATGAACGTTGAGTGAATCGCGTATGAATCATAGTTTTCCAAGAACTGGATATCAAAGATAACTTCTGTAACAGGGCGATGCCCCGTCCACCCACTTTCCCACTGGTGGGTGGACGGGGAATTCAAGTTTCCCCGTCCACCCACTGCACTAGAGTTGGAACCAAATCCACTGCTTCATCGATATTACAAATAATATATATTTTTGCTACTGGATTAACTCTCAAATAAGGCCTTAGATATGACAGCTGTCAAAGTGACAGTTGATGTTGAAGTTTTTAGTTTCGCATCTTGTTTGGGGTTTTTTAAACTAATCTATAAATATAGATAGCTTTGACGTGTGACAGATGTCAAAGTGTTAGTTTATGTCAGATAGACAAGTGTGATTTGTGGCAGGTGTCAAAGTGACGTTGGTGTCGTATTTTATGTACATGCGAAATTAAGATCTCATAGAGATCTATCATACCTGTGAAAAAACAAGTAGTCTAGGATCAATAGTTGCGGAGATTAAACACTTTTAAATTTGTCAACTGTCATCCGAAATGAAGATCTCCACGAGACCTTTAACTTTTGTAAACAAACTATTGGTCTATGATCAATAGTTGCCGAGATAAAACACTTTTAAATTCGACAGCTGTCATCCGAAATGAAGATCTCTATGAGATCTATCATACCCAAGAAGAAACTAGTTGTCTTGGATCAATAGTTACCGAGATAAAACACTTTTAAATTTGACAGCTGTCATCCGAAATGAAGATCTCTATGAGATCTACCATATCTGTGAAGAAACTAGTAGACTAGCGTCAATAGTTTCTGAGATAAACCCCATTTTAATTTGACAGCTGTCATCTGAAATTAAGATCTCTATGAGATCTATAAGAGTTTGACAGATGTCATGAAAATGAAAAGTAATAGACAGCTTTGACAGCTGTCACATCTAAGGACTTACTTGAGAGTTAATCCAGTAGCAAAAATATATATTATTTGTAATATCGATGAAGCAGTGGTTTGGTTCCAACTCTAGTGCAGTGGGTACTGCACTAGAGTTGGAACCAAACCCACCATATTTTAAATTTGGGGAAACTAGAATTCCCCGTCCACCCACCAGTGGGAAAGTCCAGTGGGTGGACGGGGCATCGCCCCTGTAACACATCGCTAAGTGTTGGGTGACTGATTATTAGATAAGAGTGGCAGCTATCCAGGCGAATATTCTAATAATACTTAATAATGTTTGTATGTTTGTTTTTAGATAGGTAGTTATTTGATTAAACTTCGAAGTGCAGCTTGCTAAGTCATTCTTAACCGATAGACTGAGTTAAGCATTTGATTTGATCATACTTAACGTACGTTTTTTATAATATTTTTAAGTTGAATAAACACCACCAGTAGTAAAACAAGTTGGAGACACTAAAATTTGGGTGTATGAGAACAAATTAATCATTATGTCCCTATTTCATAAAGTTCAATATATTATATTAAATATTCAATGAATCCTAGGCTTTGACATAGAGTTCGCTGCATTGCAATTTTGCAACCATTGACACTATATGCTGGAAAATATAATCAATAAATAATCAGTGACGTGATATGTAGCAGGGGAATTGGGAAACTGGATGTCGTGGTATAAGAAGATTTAGTTAAGTGTCAGTAGTAATTCGTAATAAATAAGAACTTTTCTGATACTTGGTGGGCCGCTGCCTCGTTATGCATTGTATGTAAATTTTATCTCACTAAAGTTTGGCTATGTTAGTTGTGGTGTTCATTTTTCTTAAATTTCACCTCGAGCGGTATTTGAATCGCATCCACCAGGGGGTTTTTGGCCATTAAATCTGGCTGGACGTAGGTGAACTTTTTGCCGTAATTTTATTATTTTCACCATCCACTCAACTCAACCTAACTAAACAATTATATTTCGCGAAACCAGTAATAATTGGATTGGTCTTGCTTTTTTTGCCAGCAAAACATTCTGACACCAAAATGTTTAAAACAATAAAGCTTTGGTGGCGGAAATGGGGGTGTTTTGGTTTGTAAAGTAAAAATCGAAAGTTAGAAAATGTGAAAGTAAATTGCATATCTCGGAAACGATAAGAGATATGTAGAGTGGGTTTGATCAAATGTATAGGAAATTAGGATAGCAGTTCAATGAAGGTTGTTAAACGAGAACATATTATAGAGTAGAGGTTATTTTGGTCGACGATACGATAAATTATTTTCTGGAGTGAGTTCAATAACATTGCAACGCACAGATCGTACTTTTGTGTTCACGAAGTCAGTTTGGTCGTCCGTGTGATCACACCAAACCGTTCACTAACATGACCGAGCGTCGGCTAACAAACACACTGGCCCCCTCCAAAAAATAATAGAGTGGAAATCATTCTACTGTATTTTGACAGATTATTGTCACATGATCGAGAAAAGAGGAGCAAAGATATGATTCTGGCGAATATTTTTGTTTGAAATGCAATCTTGAATACGATTGTTTAGTGATGTTTTCACTTTGATAGCGCTAAATCAATTATTTATTACAAATCAATCATTTTGGTCACTAATGTCAAGGTGAACTTGAAAGTTGTCATGGCGGACGATCAATGGTGTTCAATATGTCCATCAGGATTCAGGATATCAGTGCGTGAATGATCGAGCAACATTTGTCCAGATGATTTCCACATCAAGTGCGTACCCCTAGGTATGAAGAGTTATAAATGTCACAGTGTTAGGGTTAAACATTTTTTCAAAGTTGTTGTCGATTTAATGTTAAATGAGGGAAAATGTGGTGGAATTCACGATATAAAATTAGTTATAGTCCCTTTGTTACATAAAAAATATTTATATCGAAATTCTCAGGTACAAGAAACCCACTTATTTCAAAGTTGCCGTAGGAGAAGTTATGACATTGGCACCATACAAATAAATTGCCTCTGACTTGCATCTGAATTTTGTATATTGCACAGGCTTTTTTTTGCGTTTATAATAAATAATAACAAGACAGATGAGATAACAAGTCAAGCGTGACGTTTTAAATAAAGTCTTTTGTCGTCATTGCTTAAATTCTTCATTAAATAATTTGTGTATTTAAATATCAGTTTCCGTGATCCATAATTTTATTTATCTTGTGAATAATATAATTTCTACGCATCATTTGTTTATGCCGTAAAGTTAGGATAAGATTGGCTTGGCACCTCTGTTGGCACCGGCGTAGGATCATTGTGAACTAGACCTTTTACGAGGCTTTCAGTTATCAGACCTGTAGATACGTGGCCGGTAATATTTGATCAGTATGATATATTTCGCAGTCCGATAATCCATGTACACTACTGGACGCCAGTTCTTGGGTCGCCAATTAATGAGGGCGGTAAATCACGTGTCAGTGACTATGGGTATTACCGCTCGGTATAATTTTATTCGATCGAAGAATAGGCATACCAATAGTATCTGACCCGATAACTCATGCACGTGAACTTGAAATATTTGGTCGCCAATTATCAGGCCGTTAAGTGTCAAGTGAGGAGTTATCACGGTTGACTAATATGTCGTCTCCCTTTGGTTTTCAGGTTTTTCTTTTTGATCTGTGGTATTTTTTCTAGCTAGCTACATATACTTAATCTGTGTTTCACTCATATATATTCTATTTGATCTATGGTTTCACTCTCGGTGCGTGTAGTGGATTGGTGCGGTTGAAACGAAATCAAAAATTTAACAAAGTATTTTGTTAACTTTACGGCATCTAATTCACCTATTGTTTCACGGATCAAGTTACATAGGCAGGTTCTACATTGTTTTTAAATATATCTGTAATCTCGGCGTCGGTACTACACAAAGCGATGCAAAATATCGTTGCAGAGTATTGGTCGCAATTTACTATTACTAATCTCCGATTTCGGTGAAAGCTGTTTACCTGTCATTAGTTCATTTTGATTTCTTTCGCTTACTATTATATTATGTTTCAGATTATAATTTTTCTGATGGATTTGCCCATAATGAACACCTGGCATGCAACGCCATAGTTACGACATTTGGCAAATTTCTTCATCGGCGGTTGTTTCGGTATAACTTGTTTGCCATGTAAGTTTGATTAAATTATTATTCGTTTATCATTAGAGTCTTTCAAGGTAGTGCAACAATGATTCTGTGCCTAGCTTTCCTCCACTATTGTCAAAGACTGTCGTAGTTGATGAGAATATTTAATATTTATATAATTCGCCAGCAAATCTCAAGTTACCAATATTTTTTATTTCAATCAATCATTCTCTTTCATTTGTTTCTGCCACTGTCTGTGCAACCCAACATTGGCAAAATTGTTAGCTTAGCTAGTGTAAAAAAGACATTATACAAAATACACCTCGAATTCAAATAGAAGTGTCAGCTAAACTAAATTTAAATCCAAGACTTACTCTATCTTGGGTACATTTTCCATAATAATGAAAATTTAACAAGTTAACTAATCTATAATGGTAACTTAGTTCATTTATATGCTGGGCTATCTTCAGAGCCTCAGAGTGAGGTAGTTTGGTTGCTTTTCAACAAACCTGTATGGAATGACATGGTCACTGTAATGTTATCTATTTAGTATTTCAACTTCATAGAAACGGACGAAACGCAAGTTATACCTATGCACCTCGATCTCGGTCTGCACTTGTACCGCAGACAGTCTCGAGTGTCGTGACTATGCCGCAGTGATGGTTTGTTGTTTTTTAACAATAACCGCGCGATTTTTTCACCAAAAATAAGTTCAAGTATATATTTACATATAAAATATGATGAGTTCGATATATTGTGCTGTTTTAAGTTACATGAATTCGTCAAAAACGCATCCAGAGATAACTTTTTGATTACCTGGAAACTGAAAGGTAATACTATAAAATAATTTTACTTAATACTATAAAACAATTTTACTTACTAGTAAGTAAAAATTTTTTATAGTCTACATGTAGTTGACGGTATATAATGTGTCTTTTTAATGGACAAGTATTTCCTTTTATCCTGCGAAAAAAATGTCTTAATTAATAAAAAAAGTTAATAGAGTGAAGGAAAGTGATTGACACAAGTGAAATAGGTAGTAGTTATAAGGAAATTAATTACAGGTAGTTATTAGATTGTGGATTTTTAATTCCTTAAAATATAATAATAAAGCATTTCGTATGTCTCACAAATATTTTTCGGTCGCCAATTTTTAAAAACATTTTTTTATTCAAACATAAACATGGCTTTTTGTTTAAATCTACCTACTGGTCAAGAAAACAACACGCATTTTTAGTGAACACTTCCTGTTCAATTCACAGAGTATTTTATTTGTTTATATTAAAAAAGTATATGTATTTCCAATCACAAAACTAAATAGAAACACAAAGTAGGCAAATGTAATTAAAACGCTGGAGGCGGGCAGCCCTATTGCATGTTTACGTACAGTGCGGCTGTAGGTACTTATTTCGAAGACAGAGCCGAGTTACACTACTGTATAGATAACATTACCGTGACATGGTTATTTTATAACATCAATATCTACATTATTATTAAAACATCTATATTTGTTCTGGTTCAGTCACCTGGTGGGGGAGTATTCATATTTTGTGGTATTTGAAAACCATTATACCACCATTACCTGTAAAATTCAAATAAGTGGGTATAACTCTATCATTAATAAATGTGAAAGTCACAATACTATGTCAAGCTAACATTTGGAATCAATTTCTATAGTTTAAATGCTGCAACCTTCAGAGGTTCGGTATAATTGAGTATTCAACAGGTGCACACTCTACTTTAAGGTTCTGAAGACTAAGTTAGTGGGAAAAGTTGCACTTTGAGTGTGCACTAACCTAGGTTCTGAAGCTTCCACTGTAAAAATCAAGCAAGGAATAAACCAATGAAATCCCTCTATAGGGCTACTAAAAGACCTGGGCCTGTCTCAAACAGCCATAATTTCCAATCCTAGAATGTGTAATGAATGAGGCATTACTAGGATCTTATCAAATTTGGTTTAACAGGGGAGATGTCTTGTTTAGATTGATGACATCTTCATGAGCAAAGGACCCATGAAATGCTATAAGGGATTTCACATTTTTTTGTTAGTAAGTGTAACAATATGTCTGACTTGAAAATATTGACTAAAATTGTGAATCTCACATATTAAATTCCTTATGAAAAAAGAGGAAACAAGGTAGCTGTTGACAAGGAATAGTCTGGTCAAATTGACCAAAAATAGGGGTGAGGTTACAAAAATTCACACTCGACTGAAAATTGGTAGGATTATTCATAATACTATTATATTCATAATACTATTATAAAAATTCTTTCACCATTTGAATGCTACATTATCAATTGATATAGGTTATTTTAATAGGTAGTAGGTATATAATGTATCTATTATTATATGTATACCTATACTATAACCTCAGTGAAATGTTTTTAAAAATTACCCTTTCATGTCATTTATCATTTTGTTTTCAATCATCAAGTCCCGTACCCAAAGGGAGCCAGCGATACACTATTGCTAAATACATATATTATTTATTTAGCAATAGTGTATTATTATATATTATGTAGCTATAACCTGAATTTACTGTACATTTAAAAAATAAATGTCCACCCGTGTGAAGCCGGGACGGGCCGCTAGTTATAATATAAAATGCAGAATTGTAAATATTCAATGAAATAAGTGAATATCCTTGAATGTCGAATGTTCAGAAAGCTTTAATTGATTTACATTACATACTTCTTTGGGCTCATAATACCAGATTCGACAACATCAGATTACCATAATACCAGGTCCTCAAAATACCAGACATCAAAAGTTTCTACAATAACAAAATTTTAAATGTCGAAATATACTAATCCCCTACATATTAACAAAATAGGTACATAGTTAAAACATATTGTTGTAGAGAACATTTATTTTGAATACTGAAAAACTGTACCTAGGAAGGTATCTATTGGATAGTAGGAACTCCCCTGAGTGTAGGTAAAGACACCAAAGTTGCAGAAGTTTATAAGAAGCATTAGCATCCTTATATATCCTTAGCATCCAATCGCTATAGACAAAGCCCTACCGCGATTTCATTATTGGCGCAAGCAGTTACAATTTTATCACTGTCTTTTTCTTTCTCCTTATGTTTTGAAGATGTTCTCCCCAGGATAAAAAAAAAACATTTTATTGAATTTTCACTTCCTGATAATATGCCTCTTTCTTCAAAAGTGAAATAAACTGGAATAATGTTGGTATTGGTGGGATTTTTGTACTAATGCGTCGGTGCCACCCCTCAACTGCATTTGTTGTTAGCAGGAAAAAAATATCTGTGGTTATATTTTGTAGCCACTAACTCTCAAAATATTCTTTAATAAAAATAAAGATTATTTCTGGTAGTGCTATACTGCAGATATGTAAAATACATTCGGATATCAAGATTTTGGGTACTAAAGCCAAAACTACGCAGTCTTAATGCAACACTCTTATCCAGTTTTTCCATAATCTAAGTTTTAGCTCATGCGATAAATAGCTTTCGTGTAATAACAGTAATTTACGCTTTTTGAAAACTTCAGCAATGGGTTGTATAGCTTTTTCGTTATCATATTTATACACAGTTATGTTCATATTGAACTGCTCTTTCAGGACGGTGAATAGGCGTTGCTACCGTCCTAATGTTATTGTGACGGAACAAGCTCGAGGCACACCTGATGTTAAGCGGACTAACCTCTGCCTATAACAGATGCATTTCGTCACACGTCATAAATTGCAATGCGCCCGTCACCTTGACATAATTGTTGTTGTTGTTGAGGGTGGTCGCCTAGTCAGGCGGGCAGTCGCAAAATACCCTTTCACCATGCGGTGAAGCTCAAGCCCGCGTTATAAAAATATAACTGGCAGACTGTGGGTGATTAGTATTCCATACTTATGGATTACATTAGAAAAATATTAAAATTCTGTTAAATATATTTGTTTCAGTGTTAAAACATGGCAGACAAGGAACAAGTTATTTCAGCTCTAAGAGCCACCCTCATATCAGTAAAGGGAGCACTGACCATCAAGCAGTGTAATAGTAAGTTCTTTAATAAATAACTTAGTATTCTGTTACTCCACTGGCTATTTTCATGTTTGCAAATAAGATATAAGCTTTTAGGAACATTTTATGTAATCATTAAATAAAATAACATAACATTTTTTTATTTGATCTTACATACTTTGGGGTTGATCATAGTGCCAGATCCGACTACAAGTTGGTCATTGAGATTTTGATAAAAATCAAATTTTTATTTATATGATTAGGCGAAAATATATATCTACCATGTTGCCTATCCAAATGTGGCCGTTAGTATTTTTAGTTAAATTATTGTTATTTGATTTTGGGAAATAAATTCGATCACTTGTTAAATTAAATATCGTCTACATCACGGCAATGTATATAAAGATTCTGAAAAATCACGGTTGCTGTTGTGCACTTGGCTGCACCTCTACGCAGCCAGGTGTAAACAGGTATGAGTTTTTGCTAAAAACCAAAGAGTAGATATAAAAGATTGAACAGACGTTTACTTAGTATAATATAAATCTTACCCGTCATCGGCTCAAGATATCAGTAGAAAAATTGCAGCTGTGAGTGTCAGTGTGGCAGAAGGACCTAACTCCTTCATCCTATATCGTTGCCAGTAATAAAACCATCGCGACCGGGAACTCCCTCTGAGAGGAGACTACCTCGAATTATTTTGAAGCGCTCGTAGCGAAGTTAGCTTAGCCATTCTGAATCGATCAGCAAAGTTAAGCAACGTCCGCCGCGGTCAGGAGTTGGATGGGTGACCGCTGGTGACATTACTACTGAGCGCTTCCGTGCTTCGGAGGGCACGTTAAGCCGTCGGTCCCGGTTGTTGTCATAGGATGGCAGTCGTTACAGCATGGTGGTAGGGCACATTGCGAATGCCCACCTGGCTAGCTACCACCCTCAAGTTGAAAATCTGTCGCCAAGCACCCAACGGTGTGTTCCGGCAGCTGTCCTTGAGAGCCGGTAATTCTATGTTAGCCTGAACAACATCTTCGACCACATCATCATTCAACTTACCTTCAGGTGAGATAGTGGTCAAAGGCTAACCTATCAAGCATAAATAAAACCTATGATGTATTTTTTAAGTATAAATATAATAAAATACACTTGTATAATGTTATTACAGGGGACTACAAGGAATTGCAGGGAGAATGGATTCCATTCAAAAGACTTGGATACCCCACATTGGACAAGCTCTTCCTAGATGTACCTGGTTTTAAAGTAACACAGATCAATGGAGAGTGGTATGTCGACGCCATTGCCAGCCAAGAAACTCAACACATTGCTTCTATGGTGGCAAAACAGAAGTCGAGCAAAAAACCAACAGTTAAATACTCAGTAAGTTTTAAACTTAGTGGCCGTACTACGCATTGCATCGCTTGAATTCTTATGTGTTGATATATTCACAAATATTGTACAGTAATATGTGGCAACATGTGATAACAAGCGATACATCCTCTCGGGTACTGATTACTGACGACGAACATGACGATGATGGTATTTACCGGCTGACAATGATGTTTAAGCAGGGTGTCCACTCTCTACTATGTCAGGGAAGCTCAAAGAGGTCAGGGAAAGTCACTGAATTCAGGAGGTCACCGGGAAAGTCAAAGAAAAAAAATGTTTTTTCAGCGATTGTTAAAAGATCAGGGTTTGGTTTCCTGTGATTGTAATATGAGAAATATATTTCGTGCTCTAGGCTGACCCTTATTCAACATACTATTGAATGTTAATAATTAACATGAATATAAATAAGTTTAATTGGCATTTTAACTCAATGATTGGTCATGGAAATTTGTTGTAATAGTCAGGCATTTATCAGTAAGGTAATAACAGTTAGGGAATTTATTTTGGCAGTCTGAGTGGACACCCTGTTAAATATTAATATAATTGAGTAATTCATTATGTAGTAAATTAATTATTAAATATTATAAGGCCAATAATAGAATTTGAGATTCATGTATTAATACGAACCTTAGTGTAGGTGTAAATGCACATAGTCCATACAGCAAAACAATACAATATGATCGCTTGGGTACATAATAGTTGCTACACTCAAAAATATGGAGAAGTGCCTACACACTTTTGTATATTATTGTACTCTTTTTATGGGATTGTGATGGACACGCACGAGGACCACCTGATGTTAACCAGTAAGGTCTGCCTATAAAGGTGCCTTTCCTGTCACGCGGATTGCTACCGCGTGCGGAACTAGCCCGCATGTGGGCTGCCTATAATTTCAGCCTTAGACTTCGGTGTTCAAAAGACACTTACCTGCACAAATGCGTATCTTTAATTTACCGTGAAGGAACGCGCCTTAGTAAGTGAACATGTCTGTGCGGGCTATTTTATCTTTACTGAAATCAGAGGTGTCAGTTTTTATTGCTGCTATACAGAGAGCGATGATGTATTCGAGAAAAAAGAAAAATATTATAAAACTAGTTATTATAGTAATTTGTTAGCACAGTAGATATATTTTTGGCTCCATATAACATCTAATGTGAGTTGATCATATACCGTCTAAGCTACAAATTCGTAGCGTCCAAAACTGCGACAAAAGTACGAAGCAAAAGTAGCAACACAACTAAAATATTGTTTTGAATTTACCGCCATTCGCCATATTAAATTATAAAGCTCACGAAAACGCCATCTATTATTTGATGCATCGCGTATTGCGATAGATGGCGTTAGTAGAAAAGTTAGCGCGCGATGACGACTTCATCCGTAGATTTTGGATGACTCGGGTCATGCCGTGTCTCGTTCAGATTTTCTACTACGAAGGTAGTGTAAAGTTTTTGAAGATCCTTTTCACCGATATGTGAAGGTTCATAATTATAATATTGCTTGTTGGAAGAGATAATCTAACACAGTACAAGTTTATAAAGTTATAAATTATGCGAAGGCCGAAGAGAAGGACTTTGCCGTGTTCCTTAGGAGTATACTGTGGATTTCTTTTGCTTAACACGGGACGGGAATGGACAGTACTCAGTAGTCCATGTAAGGCGGGCTACCTACTCGTTTCGCCATTCAATAACATAAAAATATTAACTTTATGGTAAAATATGGTTTTCATCCCATCTATTCGAAAAGGACGACTTGGTTCGCCTTTATGTGCACCCAAAGGTGGTGTTTTCTATGAGAAACTTTTAGCGGGCAGTAATGAGTTTTTAATCCTCTTTATAAGTGCGCCGCAATTAACTTTGCCGCGCACTTTTTGAATTTGGAACATCTTAGTGTTCAGCACCAAAGAAATCGAACGCAAATATTGTTTGAATAAAGACTGGATGGTACGACGGCCCATAGTCACGCCGCCGGATGAATGAAAAAAAAAAACAAATTAAAAAAGCGCGAACTACAGCCCGCGTTTTCGTAAATTTTCACGGATTGTTAGAAATTCATTGTTTTGTTTTGTTTTGAAAAATGAGTTCTTCAAGTGACAGTGAAAGTATAGAATTAACTCCTGAAAGCATTAGAACTGACGCAAGAAATGTGATGGATAATCTATTACCTGCAAAATCCCGGGAGAAATATATGAAAGCCTATGGTAATTTTATTGAATGGAGAAATGCAAGAAGCGCCAAGAATTTTTCAGAATCTGTGTTTTTGGCCTTCTTCCAGTACTTAGCCAAAACTAAACAACCTTCCACTCTTTGGAGTACATACTCAATGCTAAAATCAACAGTCAGTTCTAATAACGATGTAAAACTGGACACATATTCGAAATTAATGACGTACCTGAAGAGGATGTCTGATGGATTTAAACCTAAAAAATCCAAAGTGTTCTCAGTTAAAAACGTGAAGACTTTCCTTAATGAGGCACCCGACAAAGTCTTTCTTGCCGTAAAAGTAAGTAGGTAACTATGTTTACGGTGGATTAGTAAAATATAATCATAGTGTATAAAAATGCACATTTTATTGTAACCTGTACTTTGATAGATACTTGTCTTATTCACATTCGGTTTTGTTACAGGTGGCTTTAATTTTCGGATTACATGGAGCTTGTCGTGGCAATGAACTTTTAAAAATAACTGTTGATGATGTCGAAAATCACTCGGATGAT
The DNA here is from genome assembly GCA_963854805.1 of Plagodis dolabraria. NCBI lineage: Eukaryota > Metazoa > Arthropoda > Insecta > Lepidoptera > Geometridae > Plagodis > Plagodis dolabraria. The sequence continues at coordinate 18,580,906 of OY978442.1, forward strand.
TTACTGTTAGTAAAGCTGACCGATACAAAAACCAAAATTGACCGATCCTTCGTAATAGGAGGAGAATACAAAACTATTGTACAGAAATACCTGGACCTGCGTCCTGCTGCTATGAAGACCAATCGGTTTTTCATCCGTTATCAAAATGACAAGTGCTTCAAACAAGTGATGGGAAAAAATAAAATTTCTAACATGCCACAAGAAATTGCTACTTATTTGAAGTTACCAGATATCAAGCTGTATACAGGACATTGTTTTCGTCGTACTTCTGCTACCCTTTTGGCAGATACTGGAGCGGACTTAACTGTTCTCAAGCGACATGGAGGATGGAAATCGAGTGCTGTAGCAGAAGGGTATATAGAAGATTCCATTGAGAACAAGGCGAAAACATCTGAACGCATCGTGGAAAACATTAAATTGCAACCTTCAGTTAATCCATCCATACCACTGTCGCCGCGCCCATCTACATCCAAACAACGAGATTCACCGTCACATTTTCCTCAAAATGATCCAGATTCGGACATTTCAAACACGCAGAATATAAAATCTACAACAATCTCTATTCCTAATAAAACTGTAACAATAAATTTTCATAATTGCGAAAATGTCTCAAATGTAAATATAAGTTTTTTGTTGTTTTAATAAAGGATACTATTTAATTTCAATTTAGTTGTTACTCTATGTTTTATTAAATAATAATATTACAATAAAATATGAGGCGCTTTTATTTTCTCACTCGGGCGCAAAATATATTTTAGGCTCGGGCGACGTACTTTGAATCCCTCGCTACGTTCAGGATTCTACTAAAGAATCCCTCGCTACGCTCGGGATTCTACTCTAGAATCCCTCACTTCGCTCTGGATTCAAAAAAGCGCCCTCGCCGTAAAAATATTATTTTACTCCCTTATGATACAATCTACTATTTTATTACTTGTTTATCATACCACAGTTTTTTCGGGCTTGTAGATAGGTTTGGTAATCAATCTACATGGTCATATTATTCACGAGTTTAAAGTAATATTTCAAATTTAATCTTATTGAACACCACGGCATAATCTATAAATTGCCCCTAAATTCGTTAAAAAAAAATTACCCACAAAAAAATTACAATTCAACTAAAAGATATAGAAAAAGATTCAACTTTTTTCCATCGTCTTAAAGGATATCTTATAAAAAAAATGCTGCTACTCATTACAAGACTTCTTTACAGATAAGACTCATTAGCTATAAATATTTAATTTCGGTCACTTTTGAACTAATTTTAATTAAGATATAGTTATTAAACTTTGGTCCTGCCCAGAGTCCGTTTATATGTCCGTTATTACATATTTAATTTTTTCAGATCTATCGTACACATGAATATGGAGAAATAAATGATTATGATTATTATATTATTAACCTCACGGCTCGCTTATCAGTTATTACATGATTATTGTCTAGATATGATAGTAATTTGTTAGTGCAGTAGATATATTTTAAACTCCTTTTCTACTGTGAGTTGATTATATACCGTCCAAGCTACAAATTCGTATCGCCCATAACTGTGAAAATATAAGTACGAAGCAAAAGTATGAAGCCCATAAAAGTACGAAGCAAAAGTAGCATCACAACTAAAATATTGTTTAAATTTTGAATTTCCCGCCATTCGCCGTATTAAAATATATAGCTCACTAAAACGCCATCTATTATTTGATGCGGCGCGTATTGCGATAGATGGCGTTAGTAGAAAAATTAGCGCGCGGTGACGACTTCATCCGTTGACTTTGGATAGCTCGGGTCGAGTCGTTTCTCGTCCAGATTTTCTACTACGATGGTAGTATATTGTTTTTGAAGAACTATTTCACCTTGTGTGAATGTTCCATGTTGATAATAACTTCAGAGTTCAGTAGTTAATGCAGGTACCTTACTGATTGCAGTCAAAGGTAACAAATTTCTAAAAGGTATAAATTGCGAAGAAATTATTTGTGTAGGTAAATTTAATAAATGATCGACCATCGTCGGATTCGTCGGGCTGTAAGTTGTAACTTGTAAGTAAAAGAACTCTTAAATTAAAATATGGTTTCGAAAATAATTAATTCAGTACTTATTCTTTTGTACAAAACATGCAGTCCAATATCTAACAACAAATAACAATGCAAGACTTTGTTGTGCGTGTTTCTTAGGAGTATAGTATAGAATTCTTTTGCTTATTGCGGGACGGGAATGGATAGCAGCCATGTAAGGCGTGCTACTTACTTGTTTCGCCACTCAATAACATAAAAATACAACTTTATGGTAAAATATAGTTATTACTACATATTTATACTACTAATATCAAATATTTGCAATTGGGGAAGTGCGTCTGTTTGTTGCTACTCTCCACCCAAGCAGCTGAACGGGTTCTGATTATATTTGGGGTGGAGTTTTTTTAAGTTTTGTCTTATGATACTTTTTATCCCGATTAACTGTAGTTCCCGAAGGAAGGAGCGCAATAATAACACATTTCAACGCGGGTGAAGATACGATAGTTTCTAGGTATTGAAAATAAAAAATAAGGGATACGTATTATTTTCTTACGAGAAAATATTATTAACTGTTTATATTAAAGGGACGTCAATCTAAAGTTGAAACGCACATCTGTGGAATTAAACAGGTTATTTAATTTTCTGTAGCTAAGTTTAATGTAGCGCGAATTCAATGATCATGTAGATACTATATTTATTAGTAATAGTATCTAACTAATAAATATAGTAGGTACATAATTATTGATTTCGACACATTAAAATAACATTGCTCTTAATATATTAAATGGCTTATGAACATTTAGGTTTAAACATGTTTTTTAGTGCTCGACTTCCAAAATCTTTTAAAAGTTAAAAAATAACTTTTCCCATAACAAACAAATCAGTGACATAATAATTATTATTTATTATACACTGATTAGGTAGGTAAATAAAGTGCAGAATATTCTCCGAATCTACAAAATCAAAGCAGAAAGCCAGAGATGCGTCACCTTACATACAATTACAAAAACAACTGCAAAAATGTATACAACACCCACACAGAAAGTGTCTCATTGCTCATTCAAAAACGTATTATCAAGTTTCCATTATTTAATCAATAAATTCAAGAAAAAATAAATTCCCATTATTTGGTGGTAGAACGAAAATATATTACATTGTGATCTTCCATTGCGCAGTCCCCGAAATGTATCCGGCAAAAGATATATAGTCAAAAAACTGATTGTGGCGAATGTTCCACATTTTAGTTTTATCTTAGCAAGCTTGCAATACTAAGGGTTCCGGGCTTGAATGTCACCGGTGTGTCTCTACCCGTAGGTGTCGTAAGAGTCGACTAAGGGTGAGCAGCAGCGCTTTCTGAGGAATTGATATCTCATACTGCGATTCCCAAGACGCCTGCCATGCGTGGCGATTATGGCAAACCCTTCCATAGTGGGGAAAGCCGTGTTCAGCAGTGGACAATCCGGCTGATATAAGTCTCTATTATGCCTATACGATAAATGCGATTGCCAGCTTAAGATGAGCAGTAGGTTCAAGGCTTCCTGAACATTCCGCGGTTCAAGTTATTTGGAACGAAATATTTAGGTTATGATATATTTATCTGTTATTTCTGAACTACAAAACCGATGACTTTGAAATATTTACGGGACAATCTTTAAAGAACCACTACTCTTAACATAAAAAGAATGGTTGAAATCGGACTATGCGTTAATAAATTACAACTAAGTGTACATTTTCACTTTCATCCCCTTTCCCAAAGGAACCGTGCGGAATTTCGGGATAAAAATTACACCAAGTCCTTCTTCGTAGTATGAACTCAAATCGTGCTAAGTTTCATTGAAATGCATTCAATAGTTTTGGCGCGGCTGGGGTACAGACAGACAAAAATAAAAAAAAAAATACAGTTTTGGCATCAGTATCAGCTACATGCTCTAAAAACTGTTTTCAAATTATCTGCAATGTACAGAATTGGACCTGTTACAGTTTTATTATCATTATAGATATTTGTAGCTTTATCGGATACATTTTAGTATTTAAATCATATGAGATGCTTATCTGTACATAACCTAATAAAGATTTTAAGTAAACATATAAAATAGTTTCATACTCTTTTACGGGTCAACGTAATTTATCTTTGCGGCCGGTGACGGGCTAGAATGTCACCCCCTATCTTTACTCGTGGGTGTCGTAACGTAAGATGCGACTAAGGGTAAAATAATGAAAGGTGGGCAGCAGCGCCTTTTGAGAAACTGCTTTCTTATACTGCGATCCACAAAACGCCTGCCAAGCGTGGGATTATAGCAAATCCTCCCTTAGTGGGGAGGCTGTGTTAAGCGGTGGACAGTCCGACTGATACAGCACGTAAGCTTTATTTTTATTTTTTTATTGCTGATAGGTAAGCCTTTGACGACAATCGCACCTGATGGTAAGTGATGATGTGGTCGAAGGTGTTAACAGGCTTAACCTAGAATGAGCTAATCATGTTTATTAGTGTTTAATCACTTTTGAATGTATATTTTGTTTTTTATTTTATGGTATTGTGACGGAACAAGCTCGAGGCCCATCTGATGTTAAGCGGACTAACCTCTGACACTGCGCTCGTCACTGTGAGACATAGTTGTTAAGACTCATGTGCCTGTGATTTCACTGACTCTCAAGGACTGCTGACGAAACACACCGTCAGGTGTTTGGTGACAGATTTTCTACTTTAGAGTGGTCGCTAGCCATGCGGGCATTCGCAAAATGCCCTTCCACCATGCAGCGAAGCTCAAGCCCGCGGCGGGATTCGAACATTGACCAGCTACTCGGCAGTCCATAGCCAATGCCACTGAGCCATCACTGCTTCAATATTACGAGCAATATTCTTGTTATTTCTTGAATTCCATGATGTATTACAATGGCTACTAAACTTGAGCATTAAAAACTATTACAAATTTAAATTCGCGCTACAGACGTGCTTGCCAAACAAACAGAAAGCATAATTAATTGTTCGTTTTAAATTTCAGAGTCGATTTCCGAAAAGGCAGGGGTCGTGGCGGAAACCAGATTCTTATACACCTAACTACAACAATCAGTACTCCAATCAGTATTACCGTGCGAGAGGTGACTTCGCACCACATAACAATAACTACAAGGTATTTATATTATTTCTGCATTAATACCAATAAACGAGGAGGATCATGATTCAACACATTCATGTATGCTAGCTTGATATCTCTAATCTGTGAACCCATAGGATTATTTTTTTAGGGTAACGTATATCAAAGAAAAAAACATTATAGATACGTGAAAGTCTCGCACTACTCGATTTAATCGTCTGCCACGTACCTGTAAGTTGTGGAATGCTCTTCCTCCTGAGGTTTTTCCTCAGGTCTAAAATCTAAACCGCTTCAAAAGGGGCGTGATTAGAGTCCTTTCTCTTAATAGTAGGCGACGCACCAGCAATGCTGCGGATAATACGGGTGTTCATAGGCGGCGGTGACCACTTACCATCAGGTAGACCGTCTGCTTGTATGTCACCTTTTGTATGAAAAAAATAACGTAACCTGTATTTCATATTTCAGATAAATAAAGAACTTGATATAGACAGATGACGACGCACGATACAAATGGAAACGTAGAAAAACTTGCTGCTATTATACTGTCCCATTCAACAGTATGGCAAACCCGTAGAATGATAGCATGTTTTTTTATTTGGCTTCACTTGTATCGTGCGCCGTGGTCCATCTGAACCTATTAGTAGGTAGTGAGCAAACGTCACTCGGCCAAACAGCAAAGACCAGTCGTTGTTGGTGTTGGTAACAAGGCTGACCATGAACTGCAAGCCGCTGGCAGAACTAGATATATACAAGCCTGGCAATTCAGAACTGATACCACTTCTGAACAGGTGCTTAAATTTCTGAATCAAATTACGAAATCGAGTTACACTGTTACGAAACGTGACATAAAATCGAAAATGCATTCATCATTTTTGATTGGAATGCCTGAGAGCGTGTATGAACAAGTAACACCACCATCAGCTTGGTCGCAAGGAATACGGTTTACTGAATGGTTTTTTCGTTCGAACCCGCGTACATAGCCCTTCCAAAGTAAGAGCTTACATTTCACTGCAATCACCGATGCATGAGTTAAAGATAAGACTAGCTGTTCCGTTATCTGCCGGGAGTGCGGGCAGCGCCGTGCCTGCCGCTACCGCCGCCCCCGCCATCGTCACCGGCCATGACAACAACAGAACCTGTTTACGAGTTTGCCATCAGAACATCGCTTCACTTAAAAGTAAAGTTAATAGACTAGAAGTTCAATTACAAGATTCATTGAAATGTGATGTCCTATGCATAATATCTGAACATTGGTTGAAAGATTACGAGTTAAAATATATAAACATAATCAATTTTACTTTAGCATCATACTATTGTAGATCAACTATTGAACATGGAGGTACGTGTATTTATGTTGTAAATGAGTATACAAAATTTGTACAATTAGAATCATTTAATAATTTGTCTGTCGAGCAAGTATGCGAAATTTCAGCAATTGAGCTCACTGATCAAAAATTTATTGTTATATGCGTGTATAGGTCAAACTTAACCAAACTATCAGAGTTTCTACCGATAATGGAACGTCTGGGTAATAAGCTAGTAGAAACGGGAAAAGACTACGTTGTTGTGGGTGATTTCAATATCAACCCAAAATACGTCACGAAAAATGACATGAAAATAATGAATGATATATTAAGTACACACAATTTATGTAACATTGTAAACTTCTGAACTAGAGAGACAAACACGACCAGTACATGCCTAGACCTAGTATACGTTAGCGGCGATATGGTGCGAGACTCGTGCGCAGTAGCTGTGCACTCGCGGCTAAGTGACCACTACGCGGTACGCGCGACAGTGCCGTGCGAGTGGAGTTCCGGCCCGAAACCCACCCGGCTCACCCGCTCCTACACCCAAGCCAACAAACATAATTTTGTCTCCTAGATCGAAAGCGTAGACTGGTCTGAAATCGAATCTACATATTTTGATTCGCCAGAAAACCTTTCCTTAGCTATAATCACCATAGTTAAAAATAATAGTTAAAAATAAATTGAATATATGTTTCCCCTTAAAACGGGCATCGGTACATACCAAAAATGATTTGTGGATCAATGAGGAAATAATTAATTTAGATTACTTATTGCGCGACATAAAATTATTGACTTTAAAATTTCCAAGTAATAATGAATTAAAAACGAAATTTCATGAATTTGATTGTAAATATAATGACTTGCTGAAAAGCGTGAAAAGTGACCACTACTGTGGTATTATACATAACTCTACAAATGTCATAAGAGCCATGTGGGACGTTGTGAATACCGAGACAGGAAAACTAAAAAAATTTCGTGACTATACGGATAATCTGCTGCAGGCAGGCGGATCACAGTTCTCTAACAAAGCCGATGTGGTCGATGCTGTAAATACTCATTTCGTGAGTGCAGCATCAAACTGCGGCGCACCCACTGCAGATGTGAATGAAGCTGAGCGTTACGTCGCGTTAGGTCGTCCGCCTTCCGACCGCTCCCTATGGTTAAAACCATTCACAGGCAGTGAGGTATTTCGTATATTGTCCTCGGGGGTGTCACGCTAAAATTCCAAGGACGTGTATGGAATTTCTACTTCTCTTCTCCACTTGGCAGCCGCTCCGTTAGCCCACATTCTATCCCGACTGTTCAATAATTGCATATTACATGGTGTCTACCCATCACCAATGAAACAGGTCAAGGTGTCACCTTTGTACAAGGGAAAAGGAAATCAAGGCGATATCAATAATTATAGACCTGTTTCTATAATTCCGGGAATTGCAAAGGTTTTCGAACACGGACTCAGCACCCGTTTGATCGAATATCTTGAAAGATCACAATGCCCTTTCGGATAGGCAATATGCGTATAGAACTGGAAGATCCACAACATCCCTGGCCCGACAAGTGATCAGACAAGTGCTGGAAGCGCGTGAGAGCTCGATGGCGGTCGCTGTTATCTTCTGCGACCTCTCAAAAGCTTTCGACGTTGCCGATCATGGAATCCTTGCAGCGAAGATGAAACATTATGGGATTGGCGGTAATGCACTCGACTTGTTGACGGACTTTATGAGCGGCCGCAGTCAGGTGGTGGTAGGCGGTGGGGGCAGTGTTGAGTCCAAGCCACTTGAAACGTTTATTGGGGTAGCACAGGGCTCGTCACTCTCGAACATAATGTTCTCAGTTCTCCTGAATGACCTGCCAGAGAACATCCCCGCTCATTCTCAAGTGCTCATGTATGCAGATGATGTCGCGGCAATCGTGACTGCATCATCCCTAGCCCAACTAGAACAAAAGCTGAATGAGGTGGCCCGTGACTTAAACCAATGGTTCACGGTTAATGGCCTCAAACTTAACTCATCGAAAACCCACTACATGAGTATTAACTTGTCCGGTCGTACCCAGAGGCAGATCAACGTATCCATTGGAAATACAGTAATAAAAAATGTGAGTCAAATCACTTTTCTGGGTTTCCAATTGGATTGTGGGTTGACCTGGGAACAGCACATAGATAAGCTTTGTGAAAAGATCGGCCGCGCCAGTTTTGCACTGTGGCGGGTTTCGGAAGTTTTACCGAAGGAGATGGCTCGAAACTGTTATTTTGCGTCCGTGCACTCGCTCATAAAGTACGGTATCGAGCTATGGGGTCGCGGAGCTGATTGGCTACGTGTATTCCGAATGCAGAAAAGAGCCGTGCGAGCTGTGATGCGAGTGCCACGCGACACCCCTGCAAAGCCTTTATTTCAGTCTTTGAGAATTCTCACTGTCCCGTCTTTAATAATTCTTCAGGTTGCGCTCTATGCGAGAAGTCACCCATAAGAATATTCTTACCTAGGTAGTGGGCACAAACACAATACACGTAACTCGCAACAGATGCGGCCGGTCTCGCACAGCCTCGCCAAGACGTCAAAGCTGGTACATGTAATGGCACCGACAGTATACAACCGGTTGCCGGAGGATGTTCGTAATACTCCCTCATCATCATTCGAACTTTTTAAGCACAAAATGAAAAACTGGCTAATTGAGAAATCTTACTATGACTATAATGAGCTCTTTATTTGACTGTACATAAAAATGAAAATTATTTATATATCTTTTTTGTGACATATTTAATTAATTGATTTTTCACCATCTAAATGTATGATTGAAATGTGTTATATATTTTTTTGTTTTTTTTAATGACATTTTTAACAATAACCGAATTTGACATAATTTATATAGACAATTTAATTCAAGTATATTAACCATATTATGCCTAATTATTGTATCAATTATTAAACAATTAGATATGTACATACTTTAGTTGACTACTTTATCTATCAATTATAATAATATACTGTTTTGACATGTAACTATATCGTTATGAAATAAATGAATATGAATATTTTTATCCTGCTCGAGGGAGGTAGCTTTGGAGCCGCAGTATTCGAACACAATGCGCGTTAGACCATACTCACAACCACTCAGCCATCATCATCGTAGAAATTTAGTGCTCCTACTAGAGAGGAGTCTCTTCTTCGCACTTCCACTGAGAGTGTATCGTAACTCGTGATCAGCTAATCACGCCCTCTCCTCGTGGTAGTTTCTCTTCTTTAGTTTATATCAACACGGATATTTATAACATATAACTTTATGTCGTTTCAGAGCGTCAAATATAATTATAAGACCAACGAAACAAGTTACTCCAAGGCCCCAGTGAAACAGCAAACGAAATATAACGATTATGCGAAAGATTATCCGTCCCAGAGAGATAATGCGACTCCGAAAGATTATACAACCACGAAAGATCATGCGACTACAAAAGATTATTCGAACACTAAGGATTATTCGACCAATAAGGATTATGCGACTACGAAAGATCATACTGGTTCAAAGGAATACTCAAATTCGAAAGATTCGAAATTGAAAAATTCTATACCAGCTAGTCTCCCATCTCACCAAGATGTTATTATTCAACCGGAAGAGGTATGTATCTTTATTTACAAAATAAACGTGAAATTAACGTTATATCCAAGCGCGCCGGAATTCGGGATTTTCTGAATTAAATTCAATTGTTATCAGTATCGAGTAATAGGCTGAAAATAAGTAAATTACTGAGGTCGTCCACTGCTTCACACAGCCTCCCCCATTACGGGGGTTTTTTCTGGCTTTGTAGTTTGTGTTGCCATCATTTCCACGTAGCAGGAGGGCGGCTTTAGGATCACAGTACAAGATAGCAGTTATTCAGCAGACGCGGCTGGCCCACCTTTTGGATATTTTCCTTTAGTAGCCTCTTAAGACTCCACACTAAGGAACATATGGTCACATGCTATTTCTAACGCGTTTATCTACGATACTATGTTACAATAATGAGACTGCTCATGTGCCACACATGTTGTGCTATTGCAGGGAAACCAAACGTCTTGAAAGTAGGCAGGTTACGAAAATGTACTATTCTTGAAGCGCTCGTAGCGAAGTTTGCTTAACCATTCTGAATCGATCAGCAAAGTTAAGCAACGTCCGCCGCGGTCATGAGTTGGATGGGTGACCGCTGGTGACATTACTACTGAGCGCTTCCGTGCTTCGGAGGGCACGTTAAGCCGTCGGTCCCGGTTGTTGTCTTAGGATGGCAGTCGTTATAGCATGGTGGTAGGGTATTTTGCGAATGCCCGCCTGGCTAGCTACCACCCTCAAGTTGAAAATCTGTCGCAAAGCACCTAACGGTGTGTTCCGGCAGCTGTCCTTGAGAGCCAGTAATTCTAGGTTAGCCTGAACAACATCTTCGACCACATCATCACTTACCATCAGGTGAGATAGTGGTCAAAGGCTAACCTAACAAGCATAAAAAAAAAAAAAATTCTAAGGTCATTTCTGACTTGACCATATTTAGTAGTTTTTTACAGATATCCAAACAAGGCAACTATTGATTTTGTGAAAATCTAAGACCTCATCAATCAATTAATACTCATAAATCAGTAAATTAATACGAAGTTCCGAACACTTACTAAGAAACTGTATTACACCAGGCCTAATCAAATTTATTTAAAGTAGATGTACTACAGTTAAAAGCAAAACTGAAGACAAATGATAAAAATGCAGAATATGATTAAAACAATACTGGAAATATTGTAATAATTTTCTGCAGAATGGATCTGAAAAATTAAAATGGGTTCAATCACTTAAAAATGAATATTTATGACTGCAATAACTTGTGGAATTCAATAAAAGATGTGTGTATATCAATACTGCAAAAACAATTAGAATTTCACCTAGTCCCATCGAGGCCCTAAATAAAGTTCAATAATTTTTTCAAACTTAAGAAAACTTAAAACATGTCATTCTGGATCTTATATTTTCTAAATGAATAAATACATATCATTATTCTTAGTACTTAATAAGCGTTACGGTGCCTCGGAGGGCACGTTAAACGGCGATCTCGGTTGTTGTCTTAGTATGGCATATAGCTTGGTGGCAGGGCATTTTGCGAGCTAGCCGCAAGCTGCTCCCATGGCCAGATCGTTCTGGGCCACAATGTAGAATTTGCAAAATGTACAATTCGTAAAAAGTTGAATTTACTGGACCCACAATGTTGCGTTCTTAAAATGTGAAGCTAGCACCCTCAAGTAGAAGATCTATCACCAAGCACCTAACGGCAGCTGTCCTTGAGAGCCAATAATTCTAGGTTAGTCCGAACATCTTCTACCAAATCATCATTTACCGTCAGGTGAGATAGTGGTTAAAAACTAACATATCAGCGACCATATGGCAATTACGTTTGTATGGAAAGCGTTAGACACTTAACAAAATGCTCGTAATGAAGTATTCTTTTCCGCGTAATATAACTAATCATTTGTACTTAAATAATGAGAAACGCGTTCTATTACTTAAACGGGCATTAATGACCAGGTAATTGTTTATATGATGGTATCATAAGTTATTTGTTCTATGCAGATATTATTGATGTGTATTGAACTGTGTGTGCTCGCTTTGTTCAAATGTTGTTGGTGGATTTCAACATGCGTCTTTGACAGTAAGAAATATTATAATTAGTTTAGAGCACAATTATGGATTACAAGGTATGGTATCGACACTAACTTTTTAGGTCCGCTTCTGATGATATCAAAATGATGTAACGTATTTCTAACATAACCATAATGTAATTCTGCTTATTTTAAAGTGTCAGATGTTTGTTTAAATGTATTCAACTGTTCAGACATGTGTTAGCGCAAGAAATTCTGGCCTCAGGTCTTCTGTGTGTCCGTATTACAGGAACGATCAATAGACCGAATCTTAGAAGATTCGGTTCCTAAAATCTCTCGCTGCTAGGCCAGTAAGTGTTACTGACCTCCTATAATAAATTGCATCTTTTCCAGTACAAGCTTCCGACCCGCAACATCACCGAAAACAGTGGGAAAACTAGTGGGAAAGTGTCTGCATCACAGAGACTGTCGAACCTCAGAGATCGTCTGAACACCGTTGACTGCATACCGTTGCAGCTCCCTGCAGCTAGTAATGACACAAAAACATGTCTAGTAAGTGTGATTCCTCTACAACTAGTATTATAAAATGCTAATGTGAATTTATTCGTACTAGTATCCGTACTATTTGATGGAACTGCTTAATGCCAATTTTCAAGCTACTCTTATGTTATTTTATAAAAGCTTTCCAAGGGAAACTCTTCAAGTCAAGTCTCTATATGATGCTTTGTATTAATAGAAGTCGTCGGAAGCTGTTCCCTCTAAGTTACGTGACGTATCAGATGTCACGTCGCGTCGGCTTTTTTAGAATTTAAGGCATAATTGTCACTAGATTTCTTTTTGTATTTTTCAAAAATATTAATTACAGTAAACCTCAAGTATTCTTTTAATGTTTGTTATTTTTTTAAGGACTTCTGCAAAGTGACGCCTGTATCTATTAACTCCTTGAGTAACGGCAACCTGTTATGGCCATAAGTTCAATAGCCGTCAAATATCGGCATGCGAATAATAGTTCTGGTACAAGAACCTTTCTAAAGAAAAAAAGTGGCTCTTCTATAAGCTCACCATTGCATGCTGGTAGGGGCGCCAGGCTAGCTATCACTCTCATGAAGTAAATCTGTCGCCAAGCACCTAACGGTGTGTTTTGTCAGTGCCAGTATTTCTAGGATAGCCTGAACAATATCTTCGACCACATCACCACTTACGGCACTTACCATCAGGTGACATAGTGGTCAAATCCTATCAGGGATTATAAAATATAAAAAAGTCTGATATTTTATTAAATGAACGTCGAGTCATGTATTTTTACAAACAAAGTTCCTACCCCTCTGCGACAACGAGAAATCAGTACTAATATTATAAATGCGAAAGTAACTCTGTCTGTCTGTCTGTTACGCTTTCACGCCAAAACTATATGGACCGATTTGAATGAAATTTGGTATGGAAATAGTTTGAGACCAGGGAGAAAACATAGGATAGTTTTTATCCAACTGCGCAAAAAGACGTTAATGTTTTGCGCGATAACCGACATACGCGCGGGCGGAGCCGCGCCCGGAAAGTTAGTATTTAATATATTATCTTATGAAAAAAAAGTCGCAGTCAAAACATGACTTGTCTGTAACACTTCTATTCTCTGTCAATTTTGTCCATCTCGGTGATCACAATAATTTCCACTATCATCAGCTTTATTGCTTCATCAATGTTTGCAGTATTGAATATAACTTCTTTGAAAGCACAATGTGCATTCAAAATGTGTTTTGTCAATTGTTAAGATCTTTTTGTCTGTGATCGGTTATTTTGGACAAAACGTTTTGTCATAGTAAACTGACGAATGACAGAATACGTTTGAACCTTGAATTTGTGACTGAACAAACAATTTGATCTAAATGTTGAATGAAATGTTTTTGTAGGATGTAAGCAGGCTAGTGACGCACGTAGCTCCGGCGTATAACTTGGACCCCCCACCGGACACCTCGTCCTCTGTCGTTAAGCTGGAGTGGACTTGCAGGAAGTTGGGCTTGCAGCAGCCGATCTATAAAGTGCACAATATGCCGCAGTCGAAGCATGGCCCTGGCAGCTACTGTAGTGTCAAAGTTAGTCACAATTTCTTTGTCAACCATGTTTTTTTTACTATTTTTTTATTTTTATTTTCTCTATCGTAAAATCAATAATTAATACTGGCTTCAAACCTGGTATGAATATAGTACAAATTAAACAAAAATAACAAACAACAAAAACCGGATAACTGAGAGTTGGAGTCCCGCAAGGATCTCGTCTGTGATGAATAAAATCCTGATATTTTAGTTGAACACACAAGTGTTGGTACAAAATTTTTAAAATAATAAATAAATTTAAACATTAAAATCTTAAACACATCACAAGAATTTATTAGGTTTCTACGTAATATTATAATGTCGCTTTACTGACGAAAACACAGAATTCAGATAATTTAGATAAAAATTATAAAGTACCTAAATTTAAATAACTAAATTTCAGAATTTTCTGACTCTTACATAAAAGTACTTTTAGGCCTTATTGATTTTCATTCAGTACAATGCAGTACAGGACATTGGTTAAGACGTTAAATGTATATTTTCTGCAATGTGCGTCAGCATAATTGTTTGGGAATGGGGCCCCTTATGATCCCCGTAGTTCCACACTTTACCACAGTATCGTGGCGTATTCGACTGGGCTCCTGGAATGTCACAGGAAGACGCCAGCCGATATATGTGCTATTATGCACGTGGTTGAAAACGACCTACCTGCGGACGACGTGCTCGTCGCTCCGTCGAAAGAACTTATCATTAAACACCTACGGCTATATAAACGATCGTTTAACTAGCTTAATAGGAATTAGATTAAGATACGTCCCTTGATCTCGATGTTGAAGGCGGTGCCGCCAACAGCAATCCTTTGTTCGCCTGTTCACTGAACGCCTAGCGTCCAATAATAACGGAACAGCACCAAACACAAATGTTTATAATCACTAATATATATCTATATAGCAGACTGCTGCTCAACTAAAACCACCAGATAACACCGTATCTTTTACACCTCTTACGGCCGCCGCGGCCTCCGACGCATTCCGAACGCGTACGATATTCACCGAACAATAATTATACTGCTGAATCATTTTTATGACTTAACGTTATAAATTAATGTTTACAAAATGCTCATGATTCCTATACTACATAAGTGGCTAATAACTTAAGCCCTTGAAAGTGCTTTAAGAGTCTACACAAATAAAACGTTCAAGAGCTTGAGTTATTTGCCGCTTACTAACTATTGCGTCGTACAAGTTGCGTTCTAAATGGATAAAAATAATAATAATAATATATTTATTTCACAAAGTTTGGTACAAATGCAACTTAACAAAGGATATTAATAATAATTATTATAAAAAAGAAGATATATTCGATATGTATTCGACATAGGCCGTGTTCTAGTGGTAATAGTCCGTATTGTGTAGGTGGCGACGACGTACAGCGCGACGTCGTACCCGGACTCGTCGCCATCGGAAGAGCTGGCCAAGGAGCTGGCGGCAATGAAGCTGCTGACGGTGATAGAGAGCGCGGAGGCGGGCGGCAAGCCGACTTCCTCCAGCACCGACGCCATCACGCTCCTCGCCGACCTCGTCGCCGAGCACGAGGCCGGCCTCTGGGCCAGCACCGTGCCGCATCTCTACAGGTTACTATACTTACACTCTCTACAACTATAGGCTTACTGTTTCACTGATTCGTGGCACTCCTGTATAGCAATCATGTAATTTTGTTATAGTCTGTTTTTTTTAACAAACGAGTACCGAAAACTTTACTGCGTTGCTATTGGCCCACGTAATCAACATAAAGTCCGTTCCCCACGAACTCTGTAGTTACATGTACGTACATTCAGTTGAGTCTTCGACTACCTTCGCGTCGAAAAATATTGCTTGTAACGAATTCATACTTAAGTTGCAACTTTTGAATTAGGGTAAGCAAAACATATCGTTTTGAAAATAATGTTGTAGCTAAGTCAACAAATCGTCTCGTCATACGCTTGCCGACGTATCACTGTGAGCTCAACCCAATTGAAATCGTTTGGTCTCAAGTGAAAGGCTATGCAAGTAAAATAACAAAAGTTATAAAATGTATGAAGTCTGAACTCTTGTTACAAGGAGTAGCTAAAGTGGATAGATAAAAATGGTTGTCATGTCTTAATCATGTAACATTATGTTTAACCAAGATAGAAACAAAAATGTACGGAGTCGACAATCATGTACAAAAAGAGCAATTTACTATTGACGTATCTGCAGAAAGTTCATCAGAAGGATGACGATTATTTTTATGATTACAAGAATTGTAGTAGAATTATTTGATTCTAGTGCATAATATATATACTTTTACAATATTGTTTTATATCATAAACGCGAACAGAAAATTTTGTTACGAATATACTAAGTATGCAAATTTAAATTATAAAATAATAACGTAATTTTTTGTACAGTTAATTTTAGAAGTATTCAATATGAACGGGCTTTATCAATTTCAAAACAAGAACATAGGCATGGACCAATGACGGCAATGATCCATATCACTCTGTCAACATCGGAAATATGCGGGAGAGATACTCAGTACTCATTTGTTAAAAAAAACAGACTGTAGTAACAATTTCTGATACAATGCTAGTTAGCAACACGGCCCCATTGCAATGGAAAAAGTATTGTTTTTTTTTTGTGATGACGCACGAGGACCACCTGATGTTAAGGTACAAAGTAAATAAAAGGCTTCCGAACCATATATTTACATAACTTTTACTTCGACTGCAACTCCCTGCTAAAACGCGCAACTACCTCGGGAATAGTCTCAGTTAAGTCTATGGTTAAGTGGCAGAACTGCAGGTTTGGTACTGTCTGAAGATGTTTATTTTTATTAATTTACGATTATATTAAACTAGTAAGTCTTGTCAAAAAATGGCTTCCCTACATTATACACTGGGCCCGAAAGAATGCGGGTCGGTTATAAAAAAAATGATAACTTTTAGAGCAATCCTTATAAAATAAAATAAAATTTATTTCATTACAAATATAAGAAGATGTAAACTTTTTATTTCTTTTTGGTGATTGTATTAAAAACCATAATTGCAAAAATTAAGACGATTTTTATATTTTGAGTACTTAACCACTTTTTTTTACTTTGGCTTCTGTTCTGTCATACAAATATGACATTTCTTGTACATTCAAGTTCAGTTAAAAACACGCCAACTCCTAAAAAGAGTACCATAATTCGGGCAAGCCGGGTGCAGTTAGCGTTTTGAAGTGAGAACCAGCGATGGGCGGTTGTAAATGATACGCGAAATAAAATTAAAATACAACAACTATCTTCATTATTCGAATCCAAAATTAGTAAATTACTAATATCCATAATCGTTGACATCCACGTGGACGATATCGTTTATTTTATGAATATAATTTTATTGTTCTCATAATCTATAGATCCGCATGATTAAGGGTCCGTTTCATAATGTCCTAATAAAGTTTCGGGTTGCTAACCAAGACTTAATGCTAAATTAAAAACCTTTTTTCTTTTGTTTTATATCTAAAATAAAAGGCAGACTTTTAAGTTACAATTATTCGTTTTTAGGTCTGCGTTCTACGCAAAATATGGTTCATGGAGAGCTCCAGCGATTAAATGTACCTTATGTTCTAAAAATCGGTATCTGTTATGAGACTAAGCGGAGCGCATAGCCACGCTAATATATAGGGTCAGTTTAACCTCATGCTGGCCACACCTGCCATGTTCTCATGCCATACACCCCATGCTTGAGACGAACTTGACGAACTGCAAGGATAGAGGAATGGGGAACATTCGAGGGAGCAACCTAGGTTTATATTTTTCTCTAATTTCCAAACCGATATTTGAAGACATATTTATATACACTTCTTCACATTTATAGACGCATGTTACATGAGTTGGGTATGAAATTAATCTATCGTCGTGGCGCATCTTTCTGTGGGTTGTACCCAAGTCAGTCTCATAGTTACGAAGCATTAACAAGTGAGTATTTTCTTAAAAAATATTTTTTGTTTATTTTTAGGGAGAAGTATGAGGAAAACTTGCCGAGCAATTGGCAGGAGCTCGTAGAAAAATGTCCTCGCATTATAAAAGACCGTGTCGTAAATGGACTGTTAGTGCTGCTTCCTAACAGAGAGGTACGTTTTATATCATCAGATAACTAAAACATTTAAATTTAATTAAAAACCTACTAGTATTTACACGTGAATCGTAATTATGATAAAATTATATAAAAAGTAAAAAAAATAACTTAGTTATTTTACAAAGCAGCAATTGTACACGTTTATCACCACAAACATATCCATAACGAAATATGTATGTAACAATTAGATTTATTACATAATTACAAATTTACGAGGAAAAACATAAGTCATGTGTGGAATTCGAACCCGCGTCCATACGCCCCCTTTATACTTTTCATTTTGTTTCATTCGAAAGAAATATTTAGATTCCATCTTTCGCTTTGTGCATAGTATTTGTCATGTCTCTAGCTAATATGTTGTATATTTTATTCATATATGTTAGATAATAATTTTCTTTAATTCGTTTCCGAATTTCACCGATTAAGTAATACGTTCAAGTAGAATAAACATTCAACAGTCTTTCTCTAACTGGGAACACACTCAAAAGCTCGATCATTCTTAAAATTCTAACTGTGGATTTACTTAGTCACGAATATATTGTTCAATTTAGTAATATCAGAATAATATCAAACATGTTTAAACAAACAGGCTTCTCCATGCAACAAATATTTAGCGCCATCTGGGTGGAACTAATGTGACAGTGAGCTTACCATTGTGAGCCTAAGGCCTAGTTTCACCATACTCTGTTATTTATTTGACGCCTTGTTAATCCTTTTAACGGACTGTTAACTGAACCGAGTGTCCCACCAACTGATATTGGATGATTAATTCAGTTAACTTCATAGAACGTAGACTGATTTAACAGCTCTGTTATTTTTAAAGACCCATTAGCTAATGCCTGATTTAGCGTAAACAAACATGGTATGGTGAAATTAGGCCTAAGCCGAACATGGCGCATCAACCCTTGAAAAGTGTGCATATATTGACAGGACGCTCCCATGAAACCGTCATACGACGACATGACTCAATACGAGGATGAGATGATAGACAGCGACCTGCCCATGCTGCAGTTTCCTGAGGACGAGTTCTGGAGTGTGTATGTCACTGTTGCTAACTCGCCCATAGAAATATGGATAAGGATCATTGACCCACAATATAGCGTAAGTTGAAACGTCTAACATAACTCATATTAGTAACAAACACACTTTACAAAGTACATAAGCTTTTTATGTCCAAATGTTTACAGGTCTACCATTTAAGGCTAGAATATTCGAAATCATCCTATTATTGACTCGACGGTAAATAATCACATTTCATCCACAAGGTGACTCCGAGGTGGCGTTTAACGATTTTGCTGACCGGGTTCCTAATTATCGTTATTCCCTGTTTGTTTATACTTTTCTATCTATATAAATCTACATACATTTTCCAAGTGTATGTAGATTTTCTTGTAGTCTAAATGTGTTGGCCGGAATTTGAGTACAAAACTTCGTTAGAATTGCATTGTATGATAAAAAAACATGACTCTCGCAATATACGAAAAGGCATCATACGAGTAATTTATTTTTTTTAAAGAGCTAGAGTAATTGCTCTAGCTCTTCAACTTCAGTTCGCGGATGGTAGCGCTAAATGTGTATTGTGGTCGAATATACTGGCCTTAATCGAGTTGGTTACTAAAGTAGCAACGCGGTACGGAAGGAGGGATGTAAGTTGACGCAACTGTTACTACGAGTATTATGCCGCTGCACACGTGGTAGGTTTTTTTTAAGTCACCAGACTCCATCCGAACCGCGCTGATGCTAAGTGCTAATAAGGCTAGAGTGCTTGTGGCGCTTTCCATACAAACGTAGTTACGTGATATTTTTAACACTAAGTGTTCAAACAGATCTTATCAAGTGTGTCCTTGAGCCTAATATCTATGCTTCTGGTTTGCTAGATTTCCGTAGAACTAAGTATTTTCAAAATAAATTCGAAAAATCGTTTTGAATGGGAATTGTTGTTTTGACATTTAGGGATAAAATTATTAATAATTAAATCGTAAAACTGGCAAACCAGAGGCATTGTTATTAGGCTCAGTAATATGCATACGAATGTTAACCGAGTTTCAACACTATTTACAATATGACGAAACTACGATTGTGTGGAAAGCACTCCGTGCAGTCTTAAAAAGTAGACATATTTTACATTGCATATTGCTTACTATATCTTAATACATAAAATTAATGATACGCTTGAAAGCTTTCATAGAATACATTCATTGCTTTTAAATTAATGTTGTACTTCGTAACTATTGTTATTAAAGCCATCAATGTGTATGATCACAGGAATTGCTGGAGGCTCTCCTGTTCGATATGGCCGAGTATTACGATCAAGGCGGTACCCCGGTCGACAAGTCGATGCTAATAAAGACAGCTTGGTAAGACAAATCACTATTATTACATCCACATGATAGTGCTGTCTTATTATTTCACAAAGTTTAATGTGCTTTTAACTTGTGAATCAAAATAGTAGATAGAACAGCGAGTGCATAGAACGAATCATTTTAGCTGAGGCGTCCTGAGCCAAAGACGAGGGCTGGTATTAAAGTTTAGGCTAAAATGGGTTTTAGTCATGACTTATGCACTCGGATTTTCAATTCGATCGCGAGGAAATTAAACGATGATATTGCTAGTAGTACCAGCTCAAAGCTGCAAAGGCACAAAACCCATTTTAGCCTCTACCTACATACTAGCTCTCGTTTTTGGTTCCATTAAAATGTCTCGGCTTAAATGATTTGATTATGCACTTGTTTGTACAAACTACTATTTCAGTTAATGATATATAGATTAACCATTACATTTTCTGTATACACGAGTATTATGGGAAACTCACACTGAAAGTTTTACTTTTCTGCCTATATATGTTTATATTTTGTATTTTTGTATTTTTTTACAATATATAATACAGTTGTTTTTATCGGGAAAGCTTCGCATTTGTTTTTTTTAATCAAAAATGCTTCTATTAAATATTGTAACTCTCATACAGTTACTGCTTTGATTTCGGACTCATCGAGTTCACAATAAGCAAACAACGCACAATCTTCAAAATTCAATCGCATCAGATTGGTCGCGTCCATTTTAGGCATATTACTTTACTCTTTATATTAATCTCGGTTTCTATCTTTAGGTATGCTGTAAAACTGGACGACGTTGGATGGCAAAGGGCGAAAATCTTAGAAATACACAATGATACTGCGACTATATTCCTCGGCGACCACGGAGACGACGAAATCGTTCCTATATCTACGATCAGAATACTCGAGCAGCGTTTTAGAAAGCTACCGCCACAGGTGAGGGCAATGTTATAGATATTTATTTTCATTTCCAAAGGACCATCATTGGAAAAGATATACAGTCGACTCTCGTTAATTCAAACCTGCGATAGTTCGAACCTCTCTTATCCAATTATTTGATTTATGTTTGCTGCTCAAAAAAAAAGAACGCTAGCAGGGGGGCAGGAATGGATGTCGATGCACTGGAAGACCTAACAGACGCAGTGCTTGACATTGTGAGTATACTAATTCAAATGATCGCTTCTATTCATGCAGGCTACATAAAATTAGACCGCCTCATTAGCAGATGACTAGTAACGCCATTATAGGATGTTTTTTAAAAGGCGAATGTTTTACATGTGGTTTATATAAAGATCACAATTGCCGGTCTTACATTTCGAAATTACAGCGTATTTCTCTATGGCCCAAACAAAACGGAGTACTCACACGATGTGCAACGCAGAAAAAAAATGTACACGACAAGGGACTGCATAAACTAAAATATACTAATATTGAAATACGTATCGCAGCTACATAGCTTAGGCCATATGTTAGTGTCAGTGTCATGAATTTTATTATGATTCATAAACTGCTAGGGTAAAAATGATAATTCGTACTATTCACAGCTCTAGAGACATGGGAGGTAAAATTAAACAGTGTTTTAATATTATGTACACAATTAAAAAGAAATATCATAAATTAAATGAATTAATTATAAAAAAAAAAACTGTGGCTGGAAATTAAAATTTTTGTTTGTTTGTCCCTGATTCGTCTTATTATACGTGATCACTTAATACGCGAGATTTCAAGTGGATTTTTAACAATATCTAATACATTTTATAATATTGCATTATTTACATTGGTTACGGGTGAACGTTATATTTAACATATTTGAAAGTGTTAGGTGTATCTTATGGATGCATCTGCAATACGTGTTCTATAACTTTTAAAGATAATTCAACCATTATTATTTTAAATTCGCAAGAACACATGACGATGAAGATACGTTAGCTAGACACAAGCGCGGTTGCATTTTAAATTTTGTATTTTCCACCACATTCGTGAGTTTACACCTCAGAGCACACTATTTGATTCAGTAACATCAGTTTGGATTCTGTACTTATTTGGTGTTGTTATTAGAGGTTGTAATATACAAATGATTTCCGTTTCTTTCGGAATATTAATTAGTACGGGGACAGTTGCTGCATTTTCATGTGAGTAAGTATTTGAAACAATCACATTACTTCGAGTGGACTGTAAATTGTAGCAGTTTTAGCTAAAATAATAAGATTCCTTGCAAGGAACACCTTTCGATGCATGAAACTCGCCATAGCAATTTATTATTTATCAGCAATTATATAAATATTTTGATGGGCGTGTAAGCCGGATACTCAGGTAAAGTCACAGGCACAGCCTGGAATTTGTTTTTAATTAAAGTGGTCCTATTATACCAGGAGCGATGACGAATGAAAGGTGAAAATATTTCCATGATTATGATCATAAGTTACAGATTTCGTGAAAAAAATATCTTGAACATTGTTTAGTTTCTACCTGTATTTTCGGTGGCAAAGAGACTGCGTCAGCTTTGAGCAATACGTGGTGTGAGTGATACGTGTGTTTGTTTGTTAGGCCGTGCTATGCCGGCTGGAAGGTGCGGAGGAGTTGGCGGCCCACCCGCTGGGCGCGGATCTGGTGAAACGTCGACTGCAGGGCGAGGTGCTAGTGGGAGGCCCCGCGCCGCGCGCCGACCCCCTGGACCCGTCCGTGCCGATGGTCCTGTATGACACCTCGACGCAGCGCGACCTCAACCTGAACAAGGAGATAGTGCAGGACTTCTGCATAGCGGGCGCGTTCACGTTGACGCAGAAGCCGTGCGAGGTGGAGGTGGGGTGCGTGACGGAGGAGGGGCGCGTGTGGGTGGCGCGAGCGGGAGGCGCGGCGCTGGTGCGAGCGGCGCTCGAGCTGCTGACGGCGGGCGCGTACCGGCGGCCGCTGCCTGCCGCGCCGCACGCGCCGCCCGCCGCGATGCTCCCGCACCGGCCGCTGTACATAGTGCGCACGCTGGCCGGCGACTGGGTGCGCTGCGCCGTCATCAGCGGCCTCGACGGCGAGGGCACGGTACGCACGCACCTCGTCGACTCCGGGCTCATTCTGCGCGCACCCCTCTCCTCGCTCGTGCCGCTCGCTGCCTTCTCGCCCACACTTGACGCCTATCCACCACAGGTATGTCTATGGTGCTGGGACGCTACTTTTTGTTTGGACATTTTGTGAAATCCCGCCTGGATAGATATCACCCTCTGGTAGAAAATAAGTCGCTGAGCACGTAACGGGGTGTTCTGTCTGACAGCTGTCCTTGAGAGCCAGTTCCCGTTATAGGTTAAGCCTGTTTACCATCATGGACCATGAACATAACCATCAGATGAGATTGTGATCAAATGCAAGCTAGACGCAATAATTTAATATGTTGGAACATAAATCGAATACATTGCTTTCGTTGGCCTGCAGATGACGTGTCATCTATACCCGAGAGGTTCTGTTGTAGGGTCTGAAAGAAAAGCGAATTAACGAATCCATAACCAAACCACCCCTCTGGCTGGGACATGGCCTACCAATTGATCTATCTCAGTGATGAGTCAGAGTACAAATTGTAGTTAAATATATACACGTCAAACAAAAACATTTATTCTCTTTGTACTTCGTAAACAGGGACCAAATTAGCTCTTTAATCCTAAAGTACTAAAAGTGATTTCAATTATGAATGTGGATATTGTTATTATTTGTTCCAATTAGCAAAAAAAATTATCACGAACATTATATGAACAAGTAAATAAAATAATATAATATGTAATTAATAGATTGAGGCGTTACTTTGCGGAAATCCATATTTAATAATAAATACTTTTAAAAGTATCCTAAAAAAAACATTAAATAATATTTAAATAAAACACTTAAAAAAGCATAAAATTATATATCGAGTGACAATTCCGGTCGAGAAATCGCTCTCGATCGTGCGCTCGTCGAGTCAAGACCTCCTGAAGATGCTTCGTTTAGAAGCGAAACTAGTCGGGTATTCTTCCGGTTAGGCTGCGTGATGTTTGTGACGCCACGTAGATAACAGGAAAATTAGGCGGAATTGTCACTAGATATATAATTTTATGCTTTTTTAAGTGTTTTATTTAAATATTATTTAATGTTTTTATTATGATACTTTTAAAAGTATTTATTATTAAATATAATATGTATTATCAAATAGTCCGCGCGCGGAACAAAATGAAACGAGAAAATAAAACGTTATAGGTATATACATTCCGCCTACGTTATTGTTTACTCAAATTCGGATTTATGCTGATACTTTAGCAAAAAATTGTTTGCGACTTACTCAAGTAGCGATAATAAAAGTATTAACTCCAGATAATATTGTGTCCGACGCTAAAATGAACAATATTTGAGTGTACTTGACAATTCCATGCAAAGCCTCATCGTTTCCGGAAACTGTACCCTTTTTCAAGATTCAGCCAATTCAATAAAAACAATCTCCAATTGTTTGGAGTATGTACGTATATATTCCATGCTCACTAACCTGCTTATTTTCTCATAGAGGGTGATAAAAAGTAGAGTATCATTCTGTCGCAAAATGATTTACCAAGAGCTCAGTCAGTCCGTGGAATCCCTAGCTGCATTTTACTCTAAAATCCTTTGCTCCACTATATATACAAAATAGTATTATTAAAGTATTATTTTGTTCCTTGTGATACAATCTACTAATTTAATACACTTGCTCGTAAAGGCTGCCAAAATGAATACATGTAGCGCCTTACGTAAGAGCTACATGTAACGAAATGAGCTTCTTTTCGCACCCGTGCTTTTTACTTTCTAGTTTTTGTTTTAATAAGGTGCCAGAGGGACGTTTGTGTGGGGACTTTCCTTTGAAAAAATAATCAAATAATTTATAACCATCGGAGTTAAATATTAATCCCAAAAAACCTCTACTGTTGGTGGTATAGTTAGGTGCTACTAAAAGTTGTTTTATTTTAAATTTTGCGCGTGACTTTGTAATTCAAATAGTGAAGTATTGCCAATTTTACTGGCAAGTGTATTAAAAAGAAAACGTGTTTTTTTATTATTATTTTTATGTGTGACCCTCGTGGTGCGTTAATTATTCCAGTATCGGCTGGATCTATTATCGCCCTTGCCTACGCCTTGAGTATGAGAACCTTGTAAAACCTCGCCTACCGCTCGGGCTTGCAATATCACATCCTCGATTGGAATAATTAACTTTCCGCACGTACCATTATGAATAAAGTTCTTTTGTTCTTATTTTGGAAGCTTGTTCAATAAGTTGGCATTAAAGGAATAAATTCAATATGAGAAGTGTTTAAGTACTTGCGTAAAGTTTAATCTAGTAAATCGTAAGTGTGACATTGATATTGTGTTATTATTATTCAAAATGTGTGTTTTATTGTGGGTGTTCATGTGTCTTTTAATGTTAGAGAATTAATTGTTAAGTGTAGTGTGTATTATAAAGCTGGTCAACCATGCACTGACAAACTCAATAACTCATTGACATGATTGTTCTCCCAGAAGTTGTGGGGGGTTAAGACAATGCATAGAAAAAAATAAAATGGGATTTTGGTGAGTATGAGAAAATATGAAAAACATGAAAATGTCATCTCCCATGCGAAATTGAATCACGCGTATTTCGAAAATCTTATGAGACAAATCAGAGACGTTTGAACAAATGTCTTGGGACATTGGGAAAGTATTCGGAGGACACCTGTCAAACGAGCACAAACTATCATTCTTCATACTGAACTTGGAGTATTTTCCCTACGTTTCAACTGCACGGAGAGCTTCAATGGGGCTCTATACTGAATTTGGGAGTTTTTATTATCCTATTATATTGGCGTGGCCGAAAGCCAATGTTCAGCCCGTGAGGCGAGATCAAGCCGGCGAGGCCGTAAGCCGAGCGGTATTAGTAACTTGCCAGGCCAAAGGCCAAATTCTGACTTGATCTGAACTCTAAGATGACGGGAGTTTTTTCCACAACCCCGATTGGTTTCCGTGGTAAGTGCCCGCAATAACGAAAGATTTAGTAGTGTTCTTTAACCAAAATGCTTTACTTTGGGTCCCTATGAGTCTGCTGGTACCACTTTTTATAACGGCTACAGACTGTTCTCTGCTGTACTAAGGTTTTGTATGGGACTTCATGTTTTTTTATAATAATAAAATATGAATTATAAGATTTAATATAAATTGCTACCGACTGAAATACTTGTGAACGTGCACGACGTGCACGTGGTGAAGGCAAGAAATTTTACGTTTGGCTTTCACGCAAAAATCGTCTATAAAGTAGTTTACCGTTAAATTACTAATGTAATTTAGTAAGTAGAATTTATGTATCAAACTGTACATGGGTACAGTTTGATACATAAATTCTACTTACGTATCTAAATATTTTATTATTATTGTGATTTGAACCATAACATGTGGCATATTGTTTACAAATAGATCAAATATAATCACATTGTAACATGTAATAAATGTAATTAGATTTTAAGGGTCCGTTTCAGAATGCCCTAATAAAAACACAATATAACTGAATGATAAAAATGACAGTTAACATGAAGCGCGTTTCAACCTTTAACCGATGGATAGGCTAAATCGATGACTGTGAAAGGCAAATATAATGTTAATTTAACAAATAAGTTCTGGGTAGTATAACCGGAACTTACTCGTTATACATCTGAAACAGGCTCTTAGTATAACATTGTAACCC
The DNA here is from genome assembly GCA_963854805.1 of Plagodis dolabraria. NCBI lineage: Eukaryota > Metazoa > Arthropoda > Insecta > Lepidoptera > Geometridae > Plagodis > Plagodis dolabraria. The sequence goes on from OY978442.1 coordinate 18,608,139, forward strand.
GATAGTAATACATCCTTATTAGATTTAATTACCAAATGTTCCTCGAAATATATTCTGTGTAATCTCAACCATTGTAGTTTAATTTACTTCTTGAGCGTGCAAAAATCAATATGTTCATGAACCTATCAGGCTTGTTGACGCTTGGCGAATTAACAAACCATACGTGTCCAATTTAAAATTAAAAACTAGAGCTGTTGCATTAAGTACGTTCATCCTAAATTGGCCTTTGGTAGCTACAAGAACGAATACTATGCCCTTGGGATTAGGATAAACTACAGGTACTAGGTGAATTATTTAGTACGTTTGAATTGAGCACGAATTCGAACCGATAGCAGATGTACCAGTTAAAAAATTTCATTTGTGTCTTTTAAATAGTTTTTTTTCTTATAATTTCACTAACTTTGTACGCTGAATCGAACGATATTATTTATTGACAATTACAATCATTCTCAACGGAAAAACATCCACGTATTTTAATTTGATGTTAAATGGAGTGTACCAATCAAATAAGAGAATGTAATTACCTACTTGGCGATAAATTAGGTTTTAACACATACCGCGAAAAATATAATTGATAAGTGATCAAATTCTTCCAATTGTACCGATGAGAAACCTCAAAAATCGGATACATTCGGAGCTGTCAACAAAACGGATCACGAAAGACCTGCCCCCACGTGGGTTAAACGTAGCGATATCATCTTAGTTGTTTTCAAAGCTATCCGTATTTTGTACAAAAACCTTCAACACGCTTATTTTACATCACACAACCGCAGGCGATCCAAACGCGGTAAATATGATTAACGGTATGTATGGTTGTGCGTGTGTGCAGGCGATCCAGGTACGTCTGGGTGAAGCAGACCGCGCGGCTCCTAGCATGGTGTCTCGACTACGCGAACTGTTGCTCGACGCGCGTGTACTTTGCCGAGCTCTGCCACCGTCAACTTCTGGGTCCTCGCAACCGAACGTCGAGCTCTTCGTGCGCACCGGCCCGCAGAACATCCTAGCCTCAGTCAACAACGCCATACTCATGGAATACGACTATCTGCAGCTGTGAGTACACAACCTAGTTTTCTCTGTGGAACCCCATAAATCCTATATTGCAGCCCGCTTCAAAGTCAAAGTCAAAATCATTTATTCAATTTAGGCGTCTACGACGCTCTTATGAAGGTCAATTACAAATTTTAATATTGAAATATACTACATTGTACTGCCACGTTCAGCAAACAAAAATTATAGAGCCACTGCGAGAAGAACGGGCAAGAAACTCGGGGCCATTCTTTTAAACGTTTTTTAACAATGTGTTAAGTACATACTATATAGTAAAATTATTACAATACTTAATTTACATTACGTAGGGGACAGGCGCTAACTTGGCAGAGGCGAACCATACCAAGCATTTTTGTCGTTTAAGTAATAACAAACTGTGTAGTAAGATTTCTTTATCAAAATATTCTTCACATGCAACTTGAATTTTCTTTCTGTGAGCATTGTAATATGTTTGGGCAATTTATTATAAAACCGCACACAATTGCCTAAGAAGGACCTTTTATTTGTCTTTGCTAATCTAGAACCTGGCACCGCTATTTTATCTTTATTCCTAGTGTTATAATCGTGATTGTCACTGTTTGATTTAAATTTGCTCAGATTTTTACGAACATACATAATATTTTCAAATATATACAGACTTGGTAAAGTTAAAATATCAATTTCTTTAAAAAGATCTCTCAGGGATTCCCTAGGATCCATTTCATATATGGCTCGAATTGCTTCATTCGTGCTTCGCCTACACAGGCTATTTTTTTACTGCTGATAGAGTAGAGTTTAATCACAATCTCGTGATGGTATGGTCAAAGTTGATAAACAAGCATATCCTAGAATGGGAATTGAATCTCAGGGAGCTGCCGGAACACATTGTAAGGTGCTTGTAAGATTTTCTACTGGATTATTTTTACAGTGGAAGATATACTTTAAAAATCCCCATTGAATCATAAATAAAAATCTATGGAATTATCAAACCTGCTTACAAAATATCACGAGAATCAGTTTAGAAATACAACCTGTAGAGAAGAACAACCGGACGTATGTCTGGTTGTTCCATTTTTGTGTAAGCTGAATATTATAACTCTATTATGACTATTATTCAACCAGGAACAAATAATAACAACATAAAACATCCCATTGTACTTATAAGCATTGGAATAGTAGGATTCAATGCAGTTTTAGTTATTAAACAATAACATATATAATAACATATATATTAATAATTGTTTTAAAAAAAACACAGGTTTACTACATCATAAATCAGCGTTTTCCGTATTTGATAAATAAAGAGAGGATATGGTACGTGGCTATACCATAGCTTTGGTTGCTGTCAACTTTCGTCAGTCCTTCATTAATGTATTTTTTCAATATAATATAACGTAGTAGGTATGTACTTTACTAAATGAGCTCTAAAAGATGTCTCCCCATATGCTGGGGTGCAAGTTTTTCTTTCTTGGCTACCTTCTCATGTATTGGTGCCATTTATTAAAAAATCGTAAGTTTTTCATACGGATCGTGATTCTTAATGGTTGTACGACTCTCACTTGGCCGATTTTTACTATTGTGGTGTTTAACTTTGGAGTGAGATTTCCGAACCATAAACAACTAAAAAGAAAACAATTTCAAATGTTATTTCTGCTGAGTTGTTCGTCCTACGGCTTCAAAATATATAAACTAAAAGTCATTTCAATATACGCAGCCCTAAAAATGGCGTTAATAAATGTGGTCCAACAGTGGCAAAGTGAAGGAGGAAGAGAGAAGTGTGGCTGACCAAGTAGAGGCACTGAACAAGAAGAAGCAGCGCATTTTCCGCAGCGCGTCGACGCCGGCGGGAGCGGAGGAGCGCGGGGTGTCCGCGGGAGGTGCGGGCGTGCTGCCGCCGCCGGCGCTTCCCGCGCTAGGCATGTGCTTCGACGTGCACATCGCTATGGCCGCCAACCCCTGGAACTTTGTCGTAAGTACCTATTGCCGCGTATACGGACCGACCCCAGCTGTGAGTTAGGGTGTGTGCCGTTACGCCTCATTTGGCGTTGCGTTACTAAATCGCGCTTTTAACAGTTGAGTACGTAGTAACTATTAGATACACTGCAGTCGAGTACTATCGACGGGGTTGATTACTGAACACTATTTTCCAGGTGGCGCTATTTGTTTGTTATCTGGCAAAAGTCGATAACGAATTAATCTTGATTTATCTGTATTTCACTAGAGTTTTCAAGTTCTCCAGTGATCTGGCATTTACTGACTAAACGAAGAGTAAAAAATATGGGTCTTACCTTCTGGGCAGGAGAGCTGTCGTAGTTAAAGGTTACACTCTATATATAGTTTCAATTATTTTTATCACTTTAAATGACTTTAAATTTGGTTTTATACAAAATTGTAGGCATACATGAAATTAGGTCAAAAATGCTGAAAATAAAAAAATGGGTTGCTTCATGATTTGACTGATACCTATGCAGAAAGAAACGCGTGTTCAAACTTGTGTTGCTTTGTTGAATCGATACTGAAAAGACGGAATATTGGGTCGAATTGTGACATTTGATGAAAAGTGGATCTTTTAAGATAACCCTAAGCGATAAATGTAATGACTGACCTCAAACGCAACAGTGTCCTAAAGCAAAGCTTACCAATAAAAAGGTGTTATTCACTATAGCTTTCTCCGATCTAGTCAAGCAATAACGGCAGATGTCTACTGTGCTGAACTCCGAATAATGATACTAATGATTGATTTAGTAAAACTAGCAGTGAAACAGTGCCGACTCATGAATCGATCTTTACGATTATTGCTCCATGATAACGCTACACCTCATATAGCACGAGAAACCTACAGAACTGCTATTAGAAACTATTCGTCACCCTCCGTATTCGCCAGACCTTGCTGCAACGACCTACCATTTTTTCGTCATTTGGACAATTTTCTACTTGATAAAAAGTGTTAGTCCCAGAAGGCAGTACAAAATGCTTTCACACAGTTTGTCGAATCTAGATCATCAGTTCTGTCGCAAAGGCATAAATTACCTTCCTATCAGATGTCAGCAATATGTAGATAATAATGGCAATAATTTGATTAAATAAATATTTTAAATAAAAAAAAAAACTTATTTAAATATTTCAGTACAAATCGGAAATTTCATACTTTAACCCCTAATCTAAGCTGACCCTAATCGCTAAAATCGCTCTTGGTGTGAAATAGGAAGCTCCCATAAACGCAGTCGGGGTCCTTAGCTCCCCCTCCCCATCATTTTGTTTTCCTCTATTTTCCTTTATTTTCGTGAAACTTATTGAAAAAATTGCCTTAGAAATAACAATTTCATTGTCCTGTCCATTTTGTATACACTACTATTCTTTATCGTCGGTCCAAAGAGTCAACCGAGGTGCTGGACGCGATTTTGAGGTCAGACATGTGTTAGATTTTTTGTACTGCTGTTAGGATAGTCTGACCCCAATCTAATGGTAAGTGATGAATTTGACTCTGAGGGACACTAGCCGCAACCCACCGTTTGCCTATCAAAAAATCTTATGGAACCGTGCCTGGTGGAAACTTCCCTGCATAAACTCTTTTGCATATAGCTATAAACATTTGTTGGAATATTATTTTCTGTGTTCATTTACTGCCTACCTCTTAGGATAGACAGAGGATATATGTGAGTATACATTTTCTTGTGTTTCTCCCAACAGGTACAGCCAAACAGCACCAGAAACACTTTACAGACCATGATGGCCACGCTGCAAAATGAGTGCCCGAAGATGACGGCAACCGAAGCGCCTGTCAACCCTCCAAAAGGAGAACTGTTTACTGTTTTCTATGAAAAAGACAAGTCGTGGTACAGGTGATTATCTAAAACATAGCTGTTAAAGTGCGGTACTGTGCAGAAAGAAATTTGTTCATTGACACCAATCGGTCATCTTTGACAAAACTTGTTATCACAATGGCTGTAATCTATATCCACGGTGAGAGTGCAAGAGCCAGAAAAAATATATATGACGAGAAGATATTTTTTGGAAAATTACAAACAATATGATGATTTAAATTATATCACGTTATACATCCTCCCTTGAAAAAATAGCTACCCCCATTAAATAGGAGAGAGAGAGAGTGTATGAGGCGTGCAATTATTTCCCGGCACCCCACGGGCTGGAATTCTACACCTATAAAATATTAAAGCATCAATTATTAAAATTTATTAACATAATGTTAATATGCAATATTCTATTATACACTTTATAGAAAAATAGGTACTGATAGTACTTTTAATTTAACTACTTTATTGCTACCATGATCCAAGAAACCAAGATATTTTACTCCTTTGGAAACACAAGCGTACGTCACAAACGAATTTGCTCTTAATTACAACATGATTGCAGCAAAATACAATATTATGGTAATTTTTCCTGTTAATGTTTTGTTCTAAAACTTCAATCAATTATTTCAAACGCCTAATCGAACGTAACACATGATATGATGTTCATTAAAGAAAATGGTATGAATAAAGTTTTTTAACTCCTGTCTCCCTATGGTTGTACCTCGTGATGGTACAAGCGCGAAGCCCACTTGATGTTAAGCGGTAATAAGAGATGCAATTCAACACAAGTGGCGATTACATTATTTTTTTCAAGTCTCATGTGCAGCCACATGAGACTGCAATAAGACATTGAATTAAATATTTCCCTTATTACTCTAAATTAGCAGTCAAAATATTAAATATACATGGTATATAATGATTTATACATGGTAAATTTACGCTTGCAGCGGTAAGCGGCTTAAAAGAGTAGGCTAGCAGTAGATATGGAAGTTTTTAGGGAGTGATTTATCTATTAACTTAATACACCGGCTAGCATTCACGGTTTTCTTTTTATTCCGCATAGGCAAGCACGTGACCGCAATCTCACCTGATGGTAAGCGACGACGCGATCGACGGTGGAGCATGCTTGCGTAGAAAATACCTGTTCACTCTATACTTGAAGACATCCAAATTGTAGCTCTCGGGGAAAAAAGGCGCTGGGAGGGTGTTCCATTCCTTCGCTGTTCTTATTATAAAGATCGCAAATCACTTTGTGCGGACAGGAAGGAGGCAGGTCAACCATGTACGGATGCCGTGTCTCCGTACGTCTTGTGGTCCAGTAGTGGAAAAGAGATGCTGGTTATGCAACTCCATCGCACACTCTCCTCACTCGAAATGTGTCCTATATATAAGGTGGATATTAATTCATCAACAATACTGCGGGGGATGGTGTAGAATCGATAACGGAATGTGTTCCACTCATGTTTAATTTTCACTTACAAAAAATCAGTATAACTATTATCTAAGCGCGGCGCGTTGCCTTTTAGTATGATAGCGAGAACCGCGGTTTACTCCATTCTCACACGTACTAACGCTACCCGATGTCAATAAGACGCTATCACTAGGGCAAAACAGCTGTTTTGCCCTAGCGATAGATGAAGCTGTTTCACGTACCTATTCTGACGAACGCGAAGGCCTTACCGGCCAATCTAGCTAGACTGCCGAATGCTTTGCATAATCGCCAATCGATTAAACTCTTCTAAATGACAAAAAGTGTTACTTACCTACATTCTTTTTAATTTCAAGTATACTTAGGTACGTACTGTATTGTGTTGCAGCTACTTAGGTATGCCTTAAACCGCGTCGCGCGTTCTTTTGTCCCAAGCCGCCAAATACCGACTAGGCAGAATAGGTACACAAAAAAGCTGTCTATTGTGCCTAGTATAGCAGTTCATTGACTTCGCGTAGTAATCGTGCGTGTGTGTGAATAGAGTACATACACCGTGTTCGTAGACCGCGGTTGTCCTTGCTATTATTCCCCAAGCCAACGAGCCACAGCTTCAGCAATAGTACAGACTTTTTGTGCATGTGAAAATTAAACATGAGTGGAACACATTCCGTTATCGATTCTACACCATCCCCCGCAGTATTGTTGATGAATTAATATCCACCTTATATTGTGTATTTAGTCGTAATATCCGACCGGTGTTCGAGCAGTAAAGATATTACGACTAAACACCGTGAGTGCTAGTCGGTGTATTTAGTTAATAATTATGACAACATACGTGAATTTTTTTGAAGTATCTGTTACACGTTAATTCTTTAGTAATATGTTTAAGTGCTAACCGACAGCGGATGACTAATAAAGCTATTTTTATTTAGAGAATATTTTTTTTGTTCCGGCAGGGAATCTAACCCGCCTCCTTCGATTTTGCGCCGGATGCCTATTCCATTCGGAATAAATGCATTTATATCTTAATTAATTTTTAAGTAATTTCCTATTTAGAGTTGTAACCAACTGATTTCTTTCTAAATATGATTACAAGCACTATCGCGTGCTAAGCGAAAATCATATCAAACAAATTATTGGAGTACAACATTTTATGCCCAAGGCGGGAATCGAACCCGCGTCCTCCGATATCGCGTAGGATGCTTAATACCATCTCAGCCACCTGGTACTTGGCATTTCTGCAGAAATTTTGTGCTCCAATTGTATTACTTTAACCGTCATAGGGGGACCAACTGATTTCTTTCACAATTCCTGATTTCCTATTCACCGTTACTTTTTGTGGGATTTAATGGTTTTTATCGTTTCATTTCATAGGGTAACTGTGGTACAGTGTGTCTCCTCTGAAATGGTATCCGTGTATTTCTGCGATTTTGGAGATCTCGCCCTGTTCGCCACTAAGGACCTACGTCCAGTGCCGTCGTCAGCCCCGCTGGCGCGATCGCTGCCGCCGCAAGCACTAAAAGCGCGCCTCTTCGGTAAGTTTCTCTTTTACTAATATATTTTACAGGGTTCTAAAAATTGTAATTGACAAGATTTAATTTGCAACTCTTGAAATTGACGAATTCATGTCCTTAAAGTATTATAGTAAGATACTTATGTAAGGTAATTCAAATATAATACAAAATATAATTGAATTATTAAGTACTAGTGTTTAATTGAATATAAAGTAGTTATTTTGTTACGTTTATTTGAAAAAAATAATTGGTAACGCTCCTGGTGTTGCAAATGTCCATAGGCGACGGTAACCGCTTACCATCAGGTGTTTAACCTGATTCCTGAACAAACCGGCTTCCGACCTGGTAAATCCTGTACTGGCCAAGTTCTCAAACTCACACAGCATATCGAGAACGGGTTTGAAGACAAAAAGATAACAGGAGCTGTGTTTGTAGATCTGTCAGCCGCCTATGACACGATCAATATTAGTAAACTTCTTTCTAAAGTCCATTCAGTAACGGGTGACGAAAATTTCACAACAATTCTTCGCGAGATGCTTTCAAACCGTCGGTTCCAGGTTCACCTAAATAACAAAAAAAGCAGATGGCGAAGCCAAAAGAATGGTTTGCCGCAAGGCAGTGTGTTAGCTCCCATCCTGTTTAACATATTCACCAATGATCAGCCCAGCCCTGCAGACACAGAAAGATTTCTCTACGCCGACGATCTAGCTTTAACCACCCAAACCACCTCGTTTGAAGATGCTGAAGTAAAACTCACTGGAGCTCTGGAAACGATTGGGAAATACTACGATGAAAATAGCCTTAGGCCAAATCCGTCCAATACCCAATCTTGTGCATTCCATCTCCGAAACCGTCAAGCTGAGCGTCCACTCAATATATCCTGGCGAGGTGTTGACATCGAGCACTGCAAGAACCCAACCTGTCTAGGGGTTACCCTAGATAGGTCTCTTACATATAAAACCCACTGCACCAAGACGAAACTCAAAGTAAGCTCCAGAAACAACTTAATTTCCCGTTTAACCTCAACCATTGGGGTGCATCAGCCGAAGTATTGCGTACATCTGGCCTAGCACTCTGCTTCTCAGCTGGAGAATATGCGTGCCCAGTGTGGCACCGATCCTCCCATGCCAAAGAAGTAGATGTTGCTCTCAATGAAACATGTAGGAAAATTACCGGCTGCCTTAAACCCACTCCTCTTAACATGCTGTACCCCATAGCAGGAATAGCACCACCTATAGTGCGCCCTAACATAATTTGCTCTACGGAGAAACTAAAGCAAGAACAAGATTGTAGTCACTCTCTTTACAACTCACAACCAACCACAGGCCGTCTTAAGAGCCGCAATAGTTTCCTTGGCTTCACTAGGGCCTTGACAGGTCATCCAAAGGATGCCCGCATGGAACTGTGGCAGAACACGTGCCCTCCCCCACCCAATTACATTGAGCCGGCTGAAGAACTCCCCCCGGGCAAAGATCTGGCGTGGCCCACTTGGAAGTCACTAAACCGACTCCGGACTCAAGTGGGTCGCTGCCGGTTTAATATGACCAAATGGGGTTACTCTAACGTAGGAATCCAATGTAGTTGTGGTGCTACGCAGGACATGCTTCACTTGCTGTCCTGCCCCCATTGTCCCAATGTTTGCACTTTGGGTGACCTTTACGAGGCCACCATCCTTGGGGTGGCTACAGCCCAGTACTGGCAGCCATCCATCTAAATCGTGAATCGTCGACACGAAGAAGAAGAAGATCAGGTGGGCCGTCTGTTTGGTTGCCACTCCATTTTATTTAAAAAAAAAATAAAGTCCCGGTCATGCCTATATACTGGCAGTGCTTAAAATTTATTGTGAGTATGTTGACGAGAGTCGGAATAAACTTGTGTTTGACGGAAATTGCATACCCACAGGCAGTCTAAATACATGGAGCATTTGTCAATTCCTGTTATATAATTTATTACAATGTATGTGTAATATGTAGTATGTAGTACACGAACATTTGAAATAGTTTTATTATTGTATGTTGCAGATGTGTGGCCTCTTCATCAAGACTGGACTGTTGAAGATTGCGTCAGGTTCCAAGAGTTATGTGTGGAGCAACAATTCGTCGGCATCTGCAAGGACATCGGCAAAGACCCGCTGAACCCCAATGAGCCGCTGCTCACACTGGAACTCGTCGACACTTCCACTGAAGAGGATGTTTATCTTAACAAACAATTAGTCGCAGAAGGCAGAGCACGTCTCTCCACTTCTTAATTAGGATAGTTTCACTACGATCCATATTTATTTATGTTGTTATGCTCTTTATAAAAACAAAATGAAGGTTGGGTGCAAAAATGATTTTGGCTGTAAGCGGAATAGCATTTCTAATGGAGGCAAAGGCTGACGCGTGTGGTAACGGCACTGCTGCTAATTAAGAGACTTACATGTTACTTCATATTCTTTAGGTACGTAGTTTTTTTATAAACATGTCTATTATTTTTCGAGTCACTGATTAACTTAAAAAAAAACTGAACAGTAAAAACCATTAAAAAAAACATTCCAAGTTCAATTCACGTTCATTGAGTTATTTTAATGTTAGTTATTAAATTATTTTTGTTACCAGGCAATTCACATAACTATTTAATTGTTTCGAAAATGTCATTCGTGTTTCATCTATGAAAGTTGTTGATTATATTTTTAACTCTTATTAGTGTTAAGAACTATCTACATATTATTGTAAAATAAATACACTCAATAACGTCACGCCGAAATACACTAAAGGGAAGATAAGCGGCAATACAGACTTTTCAGGTATGGAAACGCCACTTCCTCGAACATGACAAAAAATTGTTGGCTCAAATACACGTTACTAATTTGAGCTTGATTTATCGACACTCTTTTCTGTTGCGCACTGTGAAATAAATATTTGTTATATTATGTTATAATATTGTTTTGTTGTGACATCGACTTGTGTGAAATTTAGATCTTTTAATTACTTATAAGATATAAAGTCAAAATACTCTGAACTATATAGACGTACTACCTTATCTAATTTCTAAATTGTTCGACTCTTATAACTTGTTAAGATTAGTCGTAAACCAATGTATTCAATGCATACTTGTATATGTATACTCCTTCTATACTTTGATCAATTTCGATATGAAATAAGCATCCTTAAAAATACTTGCTTCCATCTCCGATTTTTTTTTGTCAATTTACAGAATCTATCTTTTTCTCTCAGTGAGGAAAAAGACAACAATAGAATAGCTTTATTGGTTTGACCAGTGACGAACTTAGTTCAGTTTTCCTACAGCTTTGTTGGAAAGGCACCTGGTTCCATTTTATAAACTAAAATAATGTATTAAGGACGTGTCCTAACTACAAAATTGCATGCTAGTTAACAAGAATTTCATATCGAAACGGATTGGACTATAGTCGGTCAATAGCAATAAGGGTAGTTATTGATCATGTAAACGATCATTATATAGAAAATATTCGTAAAAAGCATAAAAAAAATACCATAAAATGAATATGTAAAATCTTTAGTATAAGCAGTGATTTTTTCAAGTGAGCGTTAATGGCCAAATCCATGATATAAAAAGAAACATTTTAATATTTAAGTGTTCCAAAAAAACTAAACGGAACACTACCAATTTAAGTTGTAACACGTTAGCAAAAAGTTTAGTAAGCGGCATGGGAGTAGCCGCAGTATTTACTCCTTCTAGTTTAATCAATATCGACCACGAGACTTCAGCATTACGAATTAACATGTAAAGAAATGTAAATCTAGCTCTTAGCTTAGGATTTGGCCATATGCGCCTATTAAAAAGAATATAGTATATACATTATTAGCGAGATTCACACACACGCTAGTTTACCCTGCATAGTAAAAATATAAACGTCTATAGATCCACAATTAAATAAGTATAGTCCAGTCAATAGACCAAAATCCAGTCGATAGTTTCAAACTTCTAGAAAATACTACTAAAAAAAATATTCACTTTCAGGATATAAAAGAAATGTGAGTCTTCGGTGATCCCACTTGTGCTAAAAAATATTACGTGGTCAAAGATCAGTCAGGAAGATCGGAATTCACTAATGTGTATATTTCGAAAGACCCCGAATATAAATCAGTACTAATATTATAAATGCGAAAGTAACTCTGTCTGTCTGTCTGTCTGTTACGCTTTCACGCCAAAACTACTGGACCGATTTGAATGAAATTTGGTATGGAAATAGTTTGAGACCCGGGAAAAAACATAGGATAGTTTTTATCCGACTGCTCAAAAAGAGGTTAATGTTTTCGCGCGATAATCGACATACGCGCGGGCGGAGCCGCGCCCGGAAAGCTAGTAAATGATATAACAATAACACTTACTGTTATCATAAAATCATTTTTACACACTCTGTAGAATGTTTAAATAGAGAAAGGGTAACTTTATATACCTACGATTTACGAAATATACGAAATGTAATAGAATACGAAAATTACTTTTCCTATTACTTTTCTTGTCTCTCTTGATAAGGCTTTGCTATTTTGTTAATGTTTTCATACACATTCATACGTAAATAATTAAGATATTTGCGTTACAGGCGTAACTTAGAGTCAACTTTGCAATTTTATTCTATCGAGAAATTTTTAAGGAAATGTGTTTCGGACTTTTCTTGGCCTTAGATAATGTGATCAAGATTAACTAATAATTTTCTTATTGCTACAAGCTAAATAAATTTTGCTAAAAATCTGTTAAAGCAAAGCTATTTAGCACTTGTTAGCGCCTTAAAACTGCTCAGCTGTGTATCACTAGAGGTGTGCTAGAAAGATGAACAGTGTGCCAGAAAAAACCACCAATAGCACGCTCAGCGAGGATAGGAACATGATGTGAATTATTTACTCGCACATCTCTGGTAGATAACAGTTTAAGGGCGGTAAACTCAGGCGGGGCGGGAAATAAGTGTATAAAATGTTTGGCCTCACAATTTGACATCTAATGATCTGTTTCCAAGTCATAAAAGTTAAAGCGAATCACTGATTTTACAATTTCGAATGGTAATTAATGTTTTCGTATGAATACAAGTGCATTCATATATTATTTTATATATGAATACATTTGTATATGGTATTATTTGACTGCATAAGACTTTTACAAAAAAGGGTCATAGGGGACTAAAGGTTTAAGCTATAAGAAAAAAATTCAGCTGTCTGGTATTTTTTAGAAGTTTGGTGTCTATATTGACTGTACATATTCACAATATAATGAATTATTCCAAATACATTATTTTTTATTTCCTACTCATTATCTTACTACCCATGTCCTAGTAATGTAAGGTTTTAAGTTTATTGTTATGTACAAAAACTATAGCCAATTTTCAAAAACCAAATTACCGCATTGAAGTGTTTGTTAAGACTCATCTGTACAGATATTTCAAAGGATTAAATCGATCTAGGCTTCCTGTAAAATGCAAATCTTTGTTTTTTAAGAGCAGTTTTTGATAGCTTTTTCTCTGTTATGAAAGTTAAACAATCATGTAAAGCTATTATCAAAATGATGTCAATAACATGGTAAACGAAATACGTAAAAAATCATATCCGAATGTTTAGTAATTGCTGCGAAAAATTGAGATCTCTGACGCCATTATTTTCAATTTGTCGTCTTAAGATTTTAGTTTCCAGAATTCGACCGTCAATTTGCATTAGTATCATTAAATAACGATATTCACATTTTATAGATGGCCGAAAACATAAGTCGTAATTAATTGACATTCCGTTTTCGGTCAAACATTTGTAGGAAAGAAAAAAATACCCATAAATGAATTATTGGTATTACCTAGTTCTTCGTCCATTTTGGGTACTGTAACAGCTGGATCGTCCACTGCTGAACACAACCTACCCTAATAAAGGGGTATTTGCCATAACTTGGGGATCGCAGTGTAAGTTTGCAGTTCTTTAGAAGGCGCTGCTGCCCACCTTCCAGTATTTTCCCTTTAGTTGCCTCTTACGACACCCACGGGATATGGGGAGATCCAATTCTAATCCGGCACCCCACGGGACCCACTCATTTTGGGTAATGTACTTTAATTCGTGTTAAAAAGTCTGGTTTCTATACAAAGTTATTGCTATTCATTTCTAAAATCATTACTTACGAAGTTATTAAACTCTATGATTGTTTTTAAGGACTATTGGTATTTTTTTAAATATAATAACTACTACTACTGAGCACATGGGAACGTCACTGAAGGCCTTATTTGACAGGTGTCTCAGAGACGGCAAATTCCCCAACAGTGGAAGAGGGGCAAGCTTCCCTGAGGAAGGAGGGCCGTTCCGCATATAAGCCTTCGGGCTATCTGATTGTGCTGAGACGGGCAAACTGTTGGAGCGTATCGTGGCTGCCCACCTCGTTAAACCCTTGAGACAACAGGACTCAACCTAGCTTACCACCAGTTCGGGTTTCCGAGAGGTGAGCGACCTCTCGGAAACCCTGGATGCCATCTTCGCGTCCGCGTCCGCGACCTCTCCGAGGAGACGTGCTCCAGTAGTCATTGGACATTGCCAACGCCTTCAACACGGTGCCCTGGAGCACAATACACACTAGACTAAAGTATTACCCATCTGTCAGCTATGAACAAGCTCTATAAAGAGACAAGATTATAATCACATTAGGGTATTCCTGCTTTTAAAGTTAGGTGCATGATAACTAATAAGTTTTGGACATAAAAATTATAAAGTAGGTACTAGCGTCTGTCAGGACAAATTAAGAAAAACAATTTCTTTTTATTTCCAGTAAACCAGCCTTTGACCACATTCTCAGCTGCTAGGGGTGGAGGCAAGGAGTCTCCCCGCGCGGTGTGACTATGATCGGAGATTTTAATTTGTCGCCAAGCACCTAACGGTGTGTTCCGGCAGCTACCCTTGAGAGCCAGTCATTCTAGGCTAGCCTGAACAACATCTTCGACCACATCATCACTTACCATCAGGTGAGATAGTGGTCAAAGGCTAGCCTATCGGCAATAAAAAAGAAAAAAAAAAAAAAAGATTTTAATTGCGCACAACACCCTGCCTACCCTGGTCGGTACCCCGGTGCACACTGATAAATCCTTGCAACACGATTCGCAATGTTCCTTCTCAGGAGCACCACACAACGGCCCTCCTCAGGGCCTCATAACGGTGCTTATCAGCACTAACCCAAACGGCACTTCTGAGCGCTAATCCACTTAACAACCCAGCTCTTATGGTAACTGTGATAAATATAGAAATATTCTCCAAAAACAAAGCTTTATCCTAGCTGCATTGTTAAGGAGTCAGTGATATTTTATGTGTATAGGAAACCCACCATGGTCAGACAATATTCGACCGCAGATCCCTGGGCTTAACCCTGGTACCTGAAATACCACAGGCTAAACATGGGAGTACAATCTTCACAAAACCTGAAATATTGGTCAAGTCAGTTTCTTATAATTCACTTAACACCATGGAGACCCTAACAATAGACACTAGCAGTTGTATGGTTACCTCATAAACCACCACCCGTTTTTTTTACTGAAACAGAAAACATTCGAGCTCAAAGACTTCCGCATAGTAGTTGAAGATTTCAATAGCCACAGTACAACCTGTGCAACAGAAATACATACTGATGAAAAAGCAGATCGAAAATTGGGCTGAACTAGAAAACCTCCTGAACCATGATGCTAAGCTATCTGCATCATTTGAGGGTTACCCTTGATAAGTCCCTTACATCATATAAAACCCACTGCAGCAAGATGAAACTCATAGTAAGCTCCAGGTACAACTTAATTTTCCGTTTAACCTCAACTACTTGTTAGGGTCAGCATCAGCAAGCTGAATTACTGTGGACATATGGCCTAGCCTCTCAGCTGGGGAATATGCGTGCCCAGTGTGGAACTGATCCTCAAAGTAATATTACATCAAATGTTATTTTTACATTACTTATGTTATTTTTACTATTGAAAGAAAACATGGGCAAAGTCACAGACAAAAGCAGTATGTTTGTATATTATATTTATAGAAATTAACTGCTTTCTTTTCTGTTGCCAAAGGTAAATCATCATAGGATGAAATAAACTTTGAGCAAGTGATAAAAAATGGGATTGAAACTTATGAGTAGTACGGTTTGTAGTGTGCATCATTATAGTATGGATAAATTAACATACATTTAAGTTCAATGTTTTGTTTGGTAAAAAAAACGATATAAATAAAATTTCTTATTTATTCTTAAATAAAGAGCGTTATTCACCATTTATCATAATTATTGTTTTAATGATTTATTTTCGAAGTTCTTCAGTAGAGATACCATATTTCTTTTTTAATGCATCAATTTCTTCTTGTTTCTTCTCAATGTCAATGCCCTTGAATGCTTTGTTGGATCTGTAGTACAGAACTACTAAATACCTGTTGCAGACATTGAAACCAGAAAGATGGTCACAAGCATTTTTTGCATCAAATATATCTTCATAAACAACAAAAGCTGTGCCTCTGGTTTCCGGTGTGTTTCCCCTAAAATAGACAAAATAGATAGTTTTAAGACAATTATCTACTAACTTGAAAAGTTTACTAGGGTCAATCTTGCATGTATCGGCCACATAAGCATTATATTATATTTATCTTCTCATAATATGAAAATCTTGTTTTTCATTTTCAACTAAAATTATAACCAAGTAATAATAAGAAAACATCAATTAGATAAAATGTCTATTATTTTTAAATTTATTAGATCGGCTTATATTGGCATATATATTTAATGGTAAGATGCATGAAAATCTGAACTGAAAGAACAGAGGAACCATAAAAAGAAGTTTGGATAGTGGGACAGAATCGTGTAAAAACTGTATCACTTCCCTTACATTTTAATCTAGTCTTTTTGACAATCAGTGTCTATCTTTTACAACTCATATGTAAACAAAAAATGTATTATCTGAGCCAAGTGTTCTATTTCGAGGGGTAAACTAATATGATCCCTTTATCAAAAATAAGTGACACGGTTAGCATTAACCTACTTACACAAGTGTAAAACACATTCCCCGACAGGTAATGACCAAGCCAAACTATGAAAAAGCACTCAAACCACAGTGCGCATGGAGTGGATTTGTTTTGTCAAGTAAATAGTCAATTGATGGACATTTGAACAGTGATGTATTGCTTTGGTTGATAGCTTAATATATAATGATCATTTTATGACAAAAATATTGAATGATAATGTGGCCATTCTCAATTTATACACTGATTTAAACAAAACGGCCAATACAAAGGCAGATTATCCTAATAGCTTTTACAATTATTATAAATCAAAATGTCTTAACATCATAAAGAAAACATGGTTACACTTACACACGAATTTGTCTTATTGCGCCATATTTTCCAAATATATCATACATTTCTTCCGCTGATATTTTATAAGGTAGATTTCGAATATATAATATTCTGTTCACTTCAGGAGGTAATCGAACCTAAAAAAATTATATGATCAGAATCAAGACAAAATATATACAAACAGGCTTTTTTCAAGTGACAATGTACATCAAGACTGCCAATTACAGTTGAGCTGCTTGCATTAGTTCTTATATTTAGTTTGCCCAGACATTTCACTTGCTACTTCACACCCTATATGCCTAATCACAGTTCTGCTTTGAGGCATCTGACTCTTCAGGATGAGCACTTTGGCGGGTTAAGTCAACCCACCAAACCTGGCCAAAACAATTCATGAAGTTTTGTAACACCTAGTAAAAGTATTTGAGAAAACGGTACAAATGATTCTAAATATTTAGAATAAAATTGTCTTCATATATTCCAAATATGATACCGATAATAAATATAATCTGCCAAAATTATCTGTTTTGCAGCTTCTCATTGCTGATGATTGATATTACTTACATTTGCGCGTCTTTGAAGTGCCAATGCCATTTGTTATTATTTATGCTTTGCTATATTATAGCTTGTTTTATCTAAAGTTTTGTTTACAATGTGCCCAGAAAACTACAAACGTGTATATAAATTTTCAAAAGCTACATGCGTATCCACTATCCAGATTCCAGACAGTAACAAACTACAAAATTAGCAACAATTAACAAACAATTATCAATAGCACAATACAATTTATTTGGCAAGAGCTATTTATCCGCAATCTTAGTAATCTGTGGAAATATTATAACAGCCCACAGATAAAATAGAGACTAAAAGATGCATGCATGGGTAGTTGGTAGGTTATTTATTTGGTGTAATGTAAGATGCATTTGCAATGAAATGCGCACCTAAACTTGTTTTTTCAGTCGAACTGTATGTTAAAATAGCAATGAGTTTGCATTTATATTTCTTATGGAAGTGGTTCAGGTATTATCATGGAAGTAATATATACTACGTTGTACGTAGTACTTATTACTTCTACGGGTATTATACCAACCTACTAAGCATCAGCGTAAAGAAAGAGGTTGGACTACTACCATAGTTTTTTTATTACCAGCGGTACATAGGTATGCCTTTATTATCAAAATACTACGAATTATATACAACACTACAGCAACTACAATAAAAGCGTTTCGACAATCAATAAGCCCTTGCAGACTAACAGGCAGTCCAAATGCTCTAGCCCGCAACCAATTGGCAGGATTGCCCCGTTGAATTGCAATTTTTTTGTAATCAATGCTTTGTACCCAAACAATGAATGCAGTAGTGGGTACCTTGAATCGCAAGATAGCCAGATGTTGTGTCCGCAGTGACCCCAGGCTAGTTACCTATTATAAAGGTCAAAAGGCCTCACAAAATTCACCAAAAAAGGTGTCATAAACAAATTCAAATTCCCGTTTCGGCATTAATCATCAAATCGTAAGCAGTAGCAATGCAGTGTTGCGAGCCTTGCTACGCCTTTCAAACCGTTTTGGGAGGTTTTAAGCTCGTACAAAAATACTATTCCTCTATTAAAACGCATAGATACCTCGGGATACATGAATTTCTGTTGCCAAATTTTTTTTTTGTTACAATGAAAACGTATTGGCTACGCAAGCCTGGGAGCATCTTCTAGCATTCCCGTACCACGTATTTCACGTAAATTTTGATCCTTCTAAACAGCCCCGGATCTTCAATTATTTTTAGGCGGGAAAAAAAGATATATATATCATCTTTATAATTTCAGCTGTCAGATGTCCTGTCCACTAATTGATTGACATTTGAACATGGACCTTCCGGAAATAATGCATCCATTGCTGATCTTTCTTTGTCATGTACTTATATTTATTTACAAATTTATAGAAATGAATGTGTATTATATATATGTGTATTAAAATGGTTAAATACACAGAAATGTGAAGTATAAGAAATATGTGAATATATAAAAGAAAATATAAACATTGGTAGGTTTATCGGCCCTTATAAATAACGGATAGTTACCATAAATAACAAAATTTCATAGAAACAATAAATTAAGAATATATTATCATAAAGTTGTCACGTAATGGAATAGTAGTGTGACTTAAAGGGTGATTTAAAAAAGAATGATAAAAATAAAAGAGGGAAAGTATAGAACAAAACCCTACAAAGTAAACAGCGGGGTGATCACGTATCTTCTGTAGCAATGAAATGCTGATTGCAACAATCAAAAATGACAGTTTGGACAGATCTTGTATCAATGAAAAAGACAGATAGGTAACAAGACCTTCTTGTGCCCAAACGTTAGTCTCCGACCGTTTTTTTCTTTTATACCTGAGACGATAACTGGCATACACATTGATCGAATTAAAATTTCGTAATATCAATTCTAATAAAGAGTTGTACTAACATAGTATACGTATATAGAGGTTGTTCTCCCATGGTCAGTATTTCCTTTGATTTCATATTATTATTATTCTAAAATCTAATTTTATTTTTGAAATCTAAGTACATAGATCAAAATTTAAGTTAATATTGGCATTTATTTTAAAATACAAGTAGTAATTTCTTCTACCTCCCCTAACACAAATTAACCCAAAATATATCTTCCTCCACACCGCTTCAATTTTAGTGTGTAATGCCAATGAGTATCTACACTTTGGATTCATACGCTTGATATATCCTGTAAAATAAAACCAAATGTAATAAAGCGACTATGATATTTGTAGTATTTTTATGTTTTGCAATAACGCATGTTCTGCGGATAACATAAAAAAAATATATACGAGAGGCAAAATTTAAGTTATGAGCGGGAAAAGAAAAGGTTTCTCCTCTCTCCGAATAAGAACAATAATAATAATAAGAAATGACTACTTGTATTTTAAAATCTATGCCAATATAAACTTAAGTTTTATTTATTTCTTAGGAAGACCAACAGTATAACAAGTATTAAGTTATATGTTAAACTGTTGGACTTATATAACTAATAACAACAGATAACCAATTATAGGTCCTCACGGATAGCTATCTTATAAATTACATTCAAATAATGAACACTAGGTTACAACTTGGTCTTAATGTTTAGACTGCTGCTTATAATAAAATTCAAACATTTAGTCGAAGAACTCTCTGCTCAACAACCGCCTAGCCGATGCAATGCTTGTTCAAAATAAGTCTAGGCCAACTCTCTTGTCTATCTCATAATAATGTCTGCTCACACGTAACAGGTAAGAATTTTGCCTTTATTTAGATTTCAGAGTAATAATAATATGAAATAAAAGGAAATACTGACCATTGGAGTACAACCTGTATATATCCTATATTTTTACAAACTCTTTAGTAGAATGGATAGTACGAAATTTTTAATTCGATCAATGTATATGCCAGTTATCGTCTCAGGTATAAAAGAAATAAAACGGTCGGCCACTAACGTTTGGACGCACGAAGGTCTGTTATCTATCTGTCTTACAAAAATTGTCAAAACTGACGGTTTTATTGTTGCAATCAACAGTTGATTGCTACAGAAGATACGTGATAGCCCTGCAGGTTTAATTAGATGTGCAATGACAGATATTACCAATTTAATATTTTTTTTATCCATGAAATATCTGGGATTTGTGTTATTGTTACAAATCTAATGATACATTTTTGGCACATAAAATAATTATTTACTTATATATGCATCGTTGATGTTTCGTTGACTATGTTGAGTATGTTAGAAATTCTATTTAACATGAACTAAACACGAGTAATATAATGAAGATTAATTTTATAGAGGCCAATTGGCCCTTGCGAAAATGGAGGATCATTATTACAGTCTCAGACCAAATAAAAAGTCAAGACAGAATGTTGTGAACAGAGAAGTGAGGCCGGTTTTCGAAACATATGTGTGTGTGTCGGTGTTGCCATGATAATCAAATTACCTTATAATAACGTTACCAATTTAATAACGTAATAAGTATTAATACAACAATAGGGTTCTGATGTAACGTGTCGGCAAAAGTAGTGTCGTTAAGTAAGGGAAGGGAATGGAAAAAGTGTTTCAGAAATAACATTACTGGGTATTTAATTTACATGCATTTATTTCTTGTAACTAATGAGTGATGGGTTTTTTATGCAATTGGGGAAAAAAGCACAAAGCCCACCTGGTGTTAAGCTGTAACCTCTGCCAATACAGATCATCACAAGTGGCAAACTGCACTGCACCCATCACCTTGAGACATAAAAATGTTAAGTCTCATGTGCCTGTAATTTTACCGGAACATAGGAATGTGACATTAATGCTTGGCGGTAGAAATAGGTATAAATAAATATTAGTCGTCGATTTAAAAATATTCCCATGATAGTTCCTTCTTACTTTTCCGAGTGATTTCGATCCAATTTTGTTTAATTTTAGGACTTAATTCGGAAAATGAAAAAATAATTAAATAGTAACACTGGTAAGTGACCAGTAAAGCGTGAACAGTTAAGAGGGAACTTAAATTTGAATATGAGGTATCAGCAATTATAATTAAAGGTATCAGCTTTCCAACAAAAAATAAAATGACGGAGTTATGAAGTAACAAAGATTTAATCAAATAAATTAAATTTAAAAAAATACAACTGAATTGAAAACCGGGTCCTTTTTGAAGTCGGTTGAAAATGGACTGAATGAAT
This sequence comes from Plagodis dolabraria, assembly GCA_963854805.1. Taxonomy (NCBI): domain Eukaryota; kingdom Metazoa; phylum Arthropoda; class Insecta; order Lepidoptera; family Geometridae; genus Plagodis; species Plagodis dolabraria. Next base: position 18,629,923 of record OY978442.1, read on the forward strand.
GAAATCCATCTTTTAAATTTGCAATTAAACCACTGAACCGATTTTGATAATGATATTGCGTCGTAGGCATCTACGACGCAATATCTGTATTTAAAAAAAATATAGTCCAATTGAGAACCTTCTCTTTTTTTAAGTCGGTTAAAACACATTGATCAACTATTAAAAAATACTAATAGCAATAAGTTGTGTATTATCACCCAATAATAGGGTAAACCGTATAGGCTTAATAACGGCAACACCAATGCCACCAAGCCGCAATAGTTCGACTGACCAGTCAAGGCGTAGTTTCGTTGTACATATGTGCGTGTAATCGTGTTTGTACACGGCGAGGCGTAGTTTTACCGGCCTCACTGCTCTTTACACAACATTCTGTCTTGACTTTTTATTCGGTCTGAGATTACAGTTTTTTATTTAAGCTGTTTTATCTTAATTACGGCTTACTCAGTTGAATTAAGTAACGGCTATGTGGTTGCTTCTCTCAACAACTCTATCTGCGAGATTATTCTTCTATTTAGAGAATAACTAGATATAAAGCTTTGTAGGTAGGTAACAACAAACTTGGATTTACAAAATCATGTCATGCCTTTATTACTCGGAGGGATGGCAGGTGTTTTTATAGGGGATGAGCTTATTGTCATCTATCAGGCACAGTGCCAGACTTCAGTATGCTTTGACCCCGGATGTGGGTTCATTTTTTACTTAAGCGTATATCTAACCTAACCTAATTACTTAATTAGCAGATAGAATAACTATCGATAGTAATGCCATTCGTAGTGTAAGGAACAGGCTGTAGTAATGCCGAGTTTTTTTTTTAGGGAGGACATAGATGCTGTCTACCGACTGTTTGGTCGTCCAGCTCCACCGGATTTTGCGCGAGGGAAGGCCTACAATTGCCCGGGAGGGAGAAGACTTCTCCTGAGACGGGCGTAGAAGGCGAAAAGCGCCTTCTACCTCCGTCTCCTGCGGACGCCGAAAACGTGCCGCTACTATAGGAGTTGACAGTGAACTCAAGGGCACCACTGTGGTTCGGACCTCAGCTTGTCTCGCTGTCGGGAGACATTGGAGAATCGGAACTATTTGCCCCTGTGCAACTGCAGTGTTGCACAATTGGGCCCTACTGAATAAATCTCTGTGACTATTTGGAGAGACACTAATCGGGACTTTATTTTTGCCTCAAGCTCGCCGACCTGCTTGGTGTCTGACTGTAGTGCCGTGTTTTTTTTTTAGGGAGGACATAGATACTGTCTACCGACTGTTCGGTCGTTCAGCTCCACTGGATTTTGGGCGAGGGAAGGCCCTACAATAGCCTGGGATTTTGTGAATTGTCTCGCTGTCGGGAGACATTGGGGGTAGTGCATTGTGTGAGCATCCTCAGAAAAAAATTAATAAAATAGGATAATTTAGTAAAAGCTCTAAAACATTTGTAAAACCAATATACCTTTTTGTAAAAAGATAAAACAGAAGATAAATCGATTATAATATGCTCACTCAGTTCTCACAGAAAACCATCAATATATTTAAATCTATTGAGTTTACAAAAACAATAATTGTATACTAGTTTTTAGTAAAACTTATGAAGAGTATTAGTATGTATTTACATACCACCTAGTGCCGTATTTAAAAATTTACAAATAGTTAATTGTGCTCACTCAATCCTCCATTTTCGCAAGGGCCGATAGCTCTGTAATGAACTATAAAATTAAACTTCGTTATATTACTCTAGTTTAGTTATTGTTCAATAGTGTTTCGTAACATACTAAACGAAACTCTATTGTGATACAAATATAAGTAATTAATTGTTTTATATGCTCACTCAATCCACACATTTATGAAAATCAGAAAACATGAATATCATTAGATTTGTAACCATTACAAAAAGCCCAGATAGCTCATGTTTTAGTAATTTTTTTACTAAGTACCTGCTATTTCATTTCTCCTTAAACTTGTTTATTTTATGAGATATCCTTATTTTATTGTTTGTGTGAAATTTCGTAATGTAGGGTAACCATCCGTTATGTAAAAGTTCCGATACTCCGAATAATGTTTTTTTTACATACAATAACTAGTCAGGTCGAATTAAATTCACTTTTCTTTGTTAATTTTTTTCAATGTTAGGTATTGGTATTATTACCTCGTTTTTAACCGACTTCCAAAAGAAGGAGGTTCTTCAGGTTTCTGGGTGATTTTTGGCATGTAAGTATATAACGCGGTAATTCCGCCAATTATGAACTGATTTTGATGTTTCTTTTTTGTTAGGTCTATACTACTAAGGTGGTCCTATTTATAGTTCACCAAAATTATATCTTACTCGTCATATTTTATAAGTAATTATGTAATTGAACTTAGTTTTGGTGAAAAAATCGCGCGGTTATTGTTAAAAAACAACAAACCATTCGCTCGTCACTGCGGCGTAGTCACGACACTCGAGACTGTCTGCGGTACGAGCGCAGGCCGAGATCGAGGCGCGTAGGTATAACTCGCGTTTCGTCCGTTTCTATGAAGTTGAAATACTGTATAGATAACATTACCGTGCTTATACTCTTCACAAGTTATACTAAAAACTAGTATACAATTATTTTTGTAAACTCAATAGATTTAAATATATTGATGGTTTTCTGTGAGAACTGAGTGAGCACATTATAAACGATTTATCTTCCGTTTCATCTATTTACAAAAAGGTGGTTTTACAATTGTTTTAGAGCTTTGACTAAATTATCCTATTTTATTAGTTTTTTTTTTGAGGGTGCTCACTCAATGCACACGCACACATATTCTATTAATTAAAAATAAAACAATGTTGGTTTTAGATGTTTCAACATTCAATATGAGATGCCTTCAGAATAAAACAAAGGCACACAAAACGGTTTCATTTATTTTGTATGTCATCAGAAATTGAAAAGCGACGTCTTGTACGTTGCCGTTGTAATAAAATTGCACTGGCACATAAGAGTAACAGTAGAACTACAGCAACACCGCACATTGCAAAAACGCCACCTCTCAGTCTTCCGTCAACTGGAACAAAACAAATATTAGGTATAGTAAAAAATAACAAATATTAAAAATCAAAAATAGCTTTGTTTTGACTAATATAAATTGTTCTTTATTGATCTTGCTTCCGTTGAATTAAGCAAAGCCAACGGATTTTTTAGTCTTACGATTCAATGGTACCACGGTTAATAGAAATCAGCATTTTCGTAGTACCATTGAGTCAATGGTACCACGGCAAATTTAATTTGCCGTGGTACCATCAAAGGAACTATCTAATGGTACCACGGCAAAGGAACGCAACAAACACATTTCATATCCGAAACATCTTTAGCCGGTGCTATACTACTGTTCTATATTATCTACATTAATTGCGCCTATATTATCTACATTATATTATTCTCGGCTCACTAAAGTTACTACCATGGTAAACCAATCAGTGACCTAGGAGGCAGTAACAAAGCGTGGATAATTTGTAAAGGGAACCTCGTCTATTCGCATACTGATACAAATGGTACAAACTTAAAAATATTAAGTATACTTTCAATCCGCTTTCCCAGTGAGTTAAAAAAACAAATAAGAAAAAGATGTTTCCGTATTTGCTACAACTTACTTCTACTCGAACAGTCTATATCGCAATGTGAGTATCAAAAATTGTGTCGAGTTTGTACCTTTTTCCAGATTCAGTTGTTCTGTATTTTCTGTTTTTTTAAAGAGGCTCGAAAGCTCTGGCAAATACTGTAACCAAAACTTAACATCTCGGCCAACGTCATTTTCGTGATTGTCGTCTACGTCATGTATTTCATAAATATGGGCATCACCTGCTTTATATCTTAGCCATTTATTTTCGGTCTCCGGTGATCTGAAAGGAAATAAAACGAAATCATTTATGTACTTAAACCTTTTCCCTACATTGTAAAGTCTTTAAAATATAAAGCAGATTACAAGTTAATGACAAATAAAAAGCATTGCATTATAAATTTTATTAGAATCACACGTGCCCGATTTAAGTATTTTGTAAATGAAGTTATTTTGTTCTCGTTATCTATGATACTCGTTCGTAAGGATTAGTATAATAATAATAATGTTTTATTTCACATAAATAGTATAGGTACAATTTGTGAACAAACTAAATTGGGCACTTTTCATTATACCTAATTAATTCTTACAAAAGACAATGCTTGTATAAGATTATCTACTTAGTATGTTTTCGCGCAGAACCTACACTAAGAAAGCGATTTCTTGTATTGCAGGATTTAATGCCTATTAAGTTTCGTATGTACCTAATGCCAAAACGGAGCCATCTCGATGAGGCTCCGCTGTCTGTCTGTCCATCTAGCTCGTAAATGGAATAAGTAATAAACCTGGAATTTTTATATCATGTGTTGGGTCTACACTACGACGAAGGGTCTACAAGCCGATTAATAGACAAAAAATTCCATTTAATTATTTTAAGCGACTCCAATTCAGGAGGAGGACTCCGAATGAGTTTAATTTTTCACCGTATTATATGGGGTGTGATCGCCTATAGCTCATTCGAGTGGAGTAAACAAGCTGACATAAGGACGCTTCACTTGTTTAATCCGTTTAGAGCTGAATTTGCGACAGTATTTTTGGTATGTTTTTAAAGCCCAAATACTTGCTGACAAAGAAACAGAAACCACTTAATAAGTAATTTATGTATTTAGTTTCAAACTATATGTTTGTTTCATTCGATATATGAACCCACAGTTACACACTGCCCCGTAAATCTTTTTACTTCGTAAATTCTACAAATGATAAGTACATTTACATTACTAACTACTAAAACTTTAGTACATGAAATATATGTAACGAAAATATTTATATTAATGTGCCCTACCTTTTAAATCTTAACATTTGAACGCTTATTCATAGCTGTTGTCCTTAGGGACCACATGGGCATAAAGAAATAATCACCTTTTATCAGTCTACAACATAAAATCCTACTTCGCTTTAAATCCTAGCATAAAAATATAATAGGTATGCCATCCCATACATAGAACCAAATCCCCTTTTAGATGTTGGTTAAGGTGGAAACCGGCGGCGTGTTTAGATATTAAACATTTTATCAGATATTCGCGAGTTTCTAAGTATATTGCCCGTATTATCTAGAAAAGTTATTGAACACAAATGCACAAAATTCCATAGTTTACCCCAAAAACCGTCAAAAAAAATCGTTTACCCGTAACAAATGTTACCAATCCAATACCTACTTAATATAACAATAAATTAGATAGGTACTGAAAAATCTTTTTGTATCTCGCGTATAATTACTTGATCAAGTAACAATAGTTGGATGATCTAGCAACAAAACCAAACAAATGAAATGAAAACCTACTGTGAAATTCCCGCCATTATCGTCAACGTAGGCCTTAAAATGTGAGCTAAGGCACATAAGCTGAGGGCCTCATTGAGTAACTAGAATGTTATGGTTACTTATGGAGATAAACTTGGTTATGCGTTTTGACATTATCCTTTGAAAACGGAACCCATTATGGAGTTCACACACCTCAAACGTCAAAATAAAGTTAATTTTCATTGCCATTCAAATTAGACATTTGAATGGCTCTACATATCTCTTGCCCACTGGTTTGATCTACATAGGTATATTATCTACATAGGTAAATCATTGTAGGTTTATTTAGATACCCTGCAAGATACCTACCTTGTAAGTACTTAGGTACTTACTGTTAAAGTAGGTAGGTACAGTGAGAGAAACAGTAAAAGGTATCAGTACTAACAAATATTATAAATGCGAAAGTAACTCTGTCTGTCTGTTACGCTTTCACGCCAAAACTACTGGACCGATTTGAATGAAATTTGGTATGGAAATAGTTTGAGACCTGGGAAAAAAACATAGGATAATTTTTATCCAACTGCCCAAAAAGAGGATGTTTTTGCACGATAACCGACATACCCGCGGGCGGAGCCGCGCCCGGAAAGCTAGTAGAAAATAAAAGCGAGTACCTCATATTAGGTATGTAACTTAAAAGGTACCGGCTAGAATCCGCATTATATTTACAGGAAAGATTCTAACCAGTTTCATACTGTTTTGAAATCCTATTATAACGCAGGTCCTATCCGGTTCCTAATAAGAAAAGAAAATTGTAGGTAACCGGTCCACTTATCTCTGATTAATCAGTGAATACATACTAAGTATATTATATGTATAGTTTTCATGTAAGTTAATTTCTTACCCGTATTTAACAAATTCGATGATGTATTGACGAAAATTTTCGGAAAACCGTTTTTCACTTATTGTTGCAGGCCGCCTTGCTACTTGAAGAATCAAAGCATCTCCAAGCAGTGCAATTAAATCGGATCCATGAATTGCACCTAAAACAAATATTTATGGTGTAGGTATGTGTAAAGTTGGACCTCACAAAGTGTTGGATATCTACGTGTCTATAAATATTATATTGGGTAATAAATGAAAATTATTAAATTAAAACAATTTAGAACGAAATATTTTCATCTCTGGCGGGAATTGAATCTTTGTGACCTCGTCCCCTGGTTTTACGGACCGGTGCTACGGTGAACGGGGAAAGGTGGCTCTTTAATTTTGATGATAAATTTAAAAAAGTGACGACTTAAGACAATCATCAAAAATTGCGACTGTTAAGAATTGCTCCGAAAAACATTATGCAGAATGGAGCCCATTGTAAAAATTGTCTTCGGCTGGCGAACACTAACCGAAAGACGCAATAAAAGTAATCCCAATACTACATGGAGAGATGACATCGTATAGTGGCAAGTTGCTGCATGCTGGTTGTGGTGGCGTGTACCCCGGATACCTTAGAAACTTACCTGAATAATTGAACTGCCCTCCGCGAAGGTCAACAGTAGCTGATTGGGAATAACGATACACATATAGCCGAGAAACTCGTCTCGCCAGCCTTGCTGCGAGCAGAGCACCTGCAGCACCCCATTTTGCTGAGGTCTCAATACGAGCAAGGAGCTCGATCATGTCATTCAAATCTTCAGCTTTACGGGACTTATCGCGCCAATACTCCCATCGAATAGCTCGTATCAGCTGAAATTAAATGGAGTACTATGGAATTACAGATGGATGGTTACGTCAAAGTTAATCAATAAAATTTTATATATAGGTAAGTATTTAAATACGGACCAGTTCCGAACGATGAAGATTGAACATCAGTAAAAGATCTGGTATGGATTTACTGTTTATGTATTCAGTCACGTACGATGCGTTCCACTTCATTAGTTCATCGAAAGTTTTATCTGAAACCAAATAAAATGGGTTGTAGGTACTTTATTCATCAACAATCAACCTTGACTGCGTTTTCACTGTAAATCCGAACCATTGTAGTTGAGTGCTTCAAGGTCAGTAGTCCCCAATAGTAGGTCGACTTGCATGGTAGACTGTTTTGTATTCGACAAAGCTGTAAGTAATGATGTTGGGAAGTACTGCTCGGACTCCGGTAAATGAACTTCAGGGACTGGCTGCATTAAACTAGACCAGTTATTGTTCTGAAAATTTAAGGACATTTAATACAAAACTTGTAAAGTTAGTTAAGTACCAGTTTGGATATATACAAACAGTTATTACCGAATACACAGAAAGTATATCAGATAGACTCCGAGTTCGCATGCAGTGTAATATTTCTTTTTCTTCTTTACTGTTACATCCTAAAGAGTGAGCTATATCCCGAGAGGTGCGTTCTAATGTTTTCGCGTCTACAGCTTGTTCGTCGTCAATCAGTTTCCAAATGTCACCCGGAGACATTATAATAGCTCTTTGGAAGAGACCTGGTAAATAGATAAATAAATCAAGGTGTACAAATTGGCCACATAATAAATGGATTACTAGTAAAACGAAAAACAAAACCTCAATAGAACCGTAACTGCAGTTTGAGGATTAAACAATAGGTAAGTAGATAAGTTATACCTCACTATTAAGCAAGATTCAAACAATGATTACGATGTATTTTTGCAAGCTTTATATGGTGCAGCACAAACCATTAGCACGAGGAGAATTGAGATGGTGTAGAATACTATCGGCACCAGCTGAATGTCCGAGCACTGTTATTAAGTTTGGATCTCCCCTGAACGCAGCAATATTTTCTCGCACCCATAGAAAAGCTAAGTACTGATCCAATAAGGCCAGATTGCCACGAGATCCAATTGAACCTAAAGTGAAGAAGCTGAGCATGTGTAGTCGATATCCGACTGTCACTACAACAACACCTTCTGCAGCTAAATCTTGGCATGGCAAAGATACTCCTCCCTGTGTCCAGGATTCACTGTACAATATTATAACGACTGGAAGTGGAGTGCCATCTAATTGCTATCTGAAAAACAGTCAAGTGATATTTAATCAGTTAGAGTTGGAGGTGCTGGCTCATAATTTTTCTACGACAAATCTGTACATATGGACAGATTATGTTATGCTAAAGTAGTTTCATAAAAACTATCACTGCCAAATTGTAAAGATCTATCTAACCCATGGAGTCCAAATATTAAGAAAGAGACAGTCTTCACTATAATTCGTATCACTCTGAGCATTCCCAAAGGGACAATGTGGTGGTATTCGATGTGCCTGTAACGTGCGCCTCCAGCCTATGTGCCGTTCAGGAGCCTATATGTAACAGAAACGTTTATGTTATCAATTAATCAAACATATTATATTAAATTATTTGACGTTAATAATGAAATTTTGTATCAAATGTAAATAGTTAAAATATTTTGTGCTTCACTAACCGAAAATCTAAATCTTCCGATTGGTGGAGTTGCATATGGGATCCCGTAAAAAATTTCAACGGGTACGAAAGATTTGTCTGTATAAACTTTAGTCTGCAACAATTAAATGGATTTGATTGAATAAATATAAAAAGCATGTGTAAAAAATTAATATTAAAAAGCGAATGACTCACACCAACAATTCGTCCTTGAGGTAAATCGACAGAAGGCTCTGGAGGAATCGATTGTGATAAGCCTACTATGAATAAAATAATGTTTAATATGTTACAGGCCATGATGAATTCTGTTAAGTTCGTCGTGTCACTGATTTCTCTTTTATTAGGAAGCGATAATAAACAAATATAAATAAACTGAATCGCAAGCGTGCTGAAGCTAATGTGTAATGATACTGATGCTTTGCCACTCTGTCCATAGCATGACATGTCGAGATCGACACAACAGAAATTAGATCATACAATGATTGCGCTCCGGCCCATGACGTGAGCACCGAACGATGACTGACTACCATTGTTCTTAATTCACCAACAATTTGTTTGGTCACAAAATGTATACATCAGTATGCATAAAACAAAAAAATGAACTAAATAATAGTGGTTCACTATATTTTTATTTAATTTTCATAAGAACTATTTTATCACTAAGCCTTTACAACAAACAATAAACAATATAAAACTAAGCAGTTAGTAAATCATACAAACGAAGTATAGAAAATAAAAACGCGTAATTTTGTAGTAATGGCGTATGTGTAAACTATTACACATTTGGTAATGGTACGGGAAGCCATGGGTGGTCACTACATTGTGTACAGACAATATCAAACTTTGGCAGTATTGTATGCAATATCAAGTTTCTTCATTAATATTTTATAATAGTAATGCACCGGTTGGTTATTTGCAAAACCAATAGTCGCCAACATCAGCCCGTAGCCTAATAATATAGAAAGCAGCTTATGTCTTGAGAACCACTGGCGAAGGCCCCCCGCTGAAAACATAAACAGACTCTCTTATCGCAAGGTAAGTTTGTTGTATCAGCCGGATTGTCCACTGCTGAACATAGCCTCCCCATCAAGGGAGCGTTTGCCACAATCCCCACGCTTGGCAGGCGTCTTGGGGATCGTGTAAAACAGCAGTTCCTCAGAAGCCACTGCTGCCCACCTTCCGGTATTTTTCTTTTAGTCACCTCTTAAGACACCCACGTTTTTTAAACAGTTTATAAATAGGTAAATAATCTATGAACTTTGATGGAATCATTGCATTGCTTGAGCTCCACCGCATTGTGGAAGGGTTACCACTCTTAAGTAGAAAATCTGTCACCAAGCACCAAACAGTGCGCCCAGCTGTCCTTGAGAGCCAGTAAGTATTTACAGGCACATGAGACTTAGCTACTGTAGTTAATATAACTCAGGGTGATGAGGAAGTGCAGTTCGTCACTTGTGATGCAATGCATCTGTTTTTTGCCTGAGGTTACCGCTCAAATATCAGGTGGCCTCGAGCAATATCCGACAAAACCAAATAACAATATACCTAAAATATGGCAGGTGGTTTAGTCCTGTGTGATAATAAATTTTATATTATGCAAACATGTATAAATGCGACTGGCCAAGAAATATAGCACAAGCAAGGAAGAAAAAAAGTTATTTTAGTAATGATGGATGACAATGTTTGTACCATTTCTGTTAACGCTTGTCGTAGGGAATCTCATGCAAGCAGGTTGCTTAGCGTACACCAGCATATAGCGAACTCTCACTAAATCACAATTGGTTACGATGTACTGTGATAAAGGACTTTCTGCGCCGGATGCGGCAATAATTTTCTTCTTTTCTTCTTCGTAAATACCATCACCTGTAAGAATTCCAAAATCGGTGACTGAAATATCTTTATGGTCCATTTCAATATGTGTTCTAGCTTTTATATATCAAAACTCTTTTTATACCTAGAAGGCTTTAAGTAAACATCACAAAATGCTACCATAAGGAATGTAGTATACAGAAGCTTAATATTTTTTCCAATGGTGGTCAGGTTAGCATGACTGCAACTTGAAGCTCAAACAACAACCAAGTGCAAACCTTCATTAGACATCGGCTTCTGATAGTTGATCCCGTCAGGAGCATCTATGACTTCGCACATGGCGATGCATGATAGGTGTCCTCCGATGCAGCTAGAGCCCCAACCGAACCCACCGTGGCTGTATGGCAGAGTCACACTCAGCTCCGAAGACAGGTACACTCCATTGCCGAGTAATGTGTTCTAAATAAAACATGACCTTTATATAAATTTTAAATGTAAAAATGATTTATGAGTTCGGTATACCTACACTAGAGGTGCTGGATGATGTACATTATTAGAATATTTATAGAGTACCAATCTGCTATTTCATCAGCGCGGTAACAGTACGATTTCATAATAAGTACGAGTTAGTGATCTGCTAAAGTACCTACCTGCTTATGAAATTAGTACCTATATGTATTCAAAAACAGATTAATATAAAATTATACATTAAATTAATTTCACGCGTGTGTAACGTGCGTACTGTAAAAGCGAAAAAACTGACTATTTATTGAATTTCCCGCCACAGACGTGCGTTTCTGCCTTAAAGTGTTAATGATGAGATAATATTAATCACATTTATTTTATTTTCCATTTCGTGACAACCCGAGCCCATATTCGCGTTACAGTGTAAGTAGGTAGATAGAAAAATGTTTATTGTACCTACTCAAAAAAAAAACAAAATAAATTATTTATTAAGTATGCATTAATTAAGCACCTAAGCCGCGGTGCACCGACATCTAAGAATACTGTGGGGAGTATATTAAAATGCTGTGCTCTGCCTAATTATAGATCATATATTTTAGAAATAAATGTCAGACCCACCTTTGTCAGATGTTGCTGCAAACCAAAATTTAGAATTGTATAGAAGTTTTCTAAACGGTTTCCATGGTATGCGTAGAAAACGTTGTGATTTTTCGCGAGATCTTTCCATTTCATTTCAGCGTTAGACTTAAATGAACTGACTACTTGGAATATGCACTGAGGTTTTGGGGCTGGTTGAGTGGACTGAGTCAATGCTAATATATTTTCGTGCTGTAATTAAAAACATTAAACGTGAAATTAGCTTGTTTTAATAAATTTTTATTACATCTTCATTACCTAGTTTATTGAATAAAGTCATACCGCGTCTGATGGCACAGTTTTAAGCATTGGCTCTTTTAATCTCACAAGGACATAAAATAACAAATCTATTATGTCTCCGATATTCGGTAAGTTGTCCAAGTTATCCAGATGTTGCAACACCAGGTCCAAAGCGGGCACATCAGTAATTACACTTAGCTGAAAGAAAGAAAGAATAAGTATAGTAATTTTTATTTTGAAGTGTCATCAAATAGATCACAAGTAGGAGAATAAATTTACATATATTAGGCACAACCGAAACGCGGTAGCTCCAGTTGCCTCGTTTTGTCATACGAGGACAGTTATATCCGTTTTTTTTTCACATAAAAGTGCTTTTTCTACCAAACTACTGGACTCCTTCTGACCGAAATAATAGTGCTTTCTCAAACTATGCTTGCATACGCTTACTTACTGATTATCGCTTATTAAGCTAAAATATTTTTTACTTATTTCCATAGCATACAATTATTAGTACATTAAGGTCAACTTTATATTCATATCATACTTTATTTAAAATGTTACAAATTGACTTATTTTGGCTATTCTAATACCTTTACGGCAAATTTTGTTAAACAAGGTAATAAGATATTTAGTTGATCTGGCAATAGATATATCAAAATCCCATAGAAACCATCGGTCAACAACCATTTTTGAAAACACAGTGAAAATAGACGGATTTGGCTTCCATGTCGGATAAGACCGTCTAGTGGCAAATTTACTTAGTTTTCGTAGTTATAGATAGAATGTACGAGTGCCAGTTATTGTAACAATTTAATTTGTGCACTCTAACTCTCAGGAATAAGGTTTTTTATAGCTTATTTCACGAGATACAGCATTTGTCGGGTAAGACCGGCATACTTCTCACTTCCAGGGGTTCACCTTGAATAATACTTAATGATTTTTTTAAAGTAAAATTTTATTATAAATTCCAAGCTTATACGAGTACGTAATCAATTAAATTAAAAATGTTTCTTGTGATAGTTTTGGATAAACTTAGTAGAAAAAATAAACGTGGTGAAAACTTAGTATTAAAAATGAGATTAAAACCTACTAACCATAGAAACCGCTTCTGAGTAAAACCTAAAATTATTAACAAAATTTATTTGCAACTTTTAACAAAGAAAACTTTGAACAAAATAATCAGTCTTCCGTTTAACAAAAACTAAAAGAAATTACGATTTAACATACTTTGAAGTGTAACCAACCAGGAAGATAATTAAAAAAAAAAGCTTTATTAGACACCAAACGTTGACGACTTCTGAATGTGGCGAAGACCGGCATATGACATTATTAGCCTCCAGAACCTAGACGGACTTCCCCACTACATATTGAGAGGTTACTTTTTATTTTCATCAAGAATAACGTAGTACAAAACGTTTATAACACTGATGTCATATAATAATTAGATAGATATATTCATAAAGAATGAATTTACTTGCATAGATCTCAAAAATAACTAAGATTTAGACACTCTTTAACATTTTTGTTAGTACTTGGTACACTCCCAATGCAAGTCGCGCACCATACTAAATTAAATAAACTATTTTTTCCGTTTGCACTACATGCACCGCCATCTCTGTCAATGTATAAAAACTAGAATGGCTTTATTAGCCGGTTGATTGTGTTGCCACCTTCGTAAGTCCGCTGAATTTGTTGTAATTCGCGTTGTCGCCCGATAATCTTTCCCGACAGACGGTCTTCGCCGAGTTGACCTTATTGTACTTTAGGTATATTAACGGTTTCTATTGAATTATATAAACAAAGCGAAGTCTAGCTAGAGTAATGGGTCTACACCTCGCGTATATGCAAATTAGTGCTTAGTCACGTTTATTTTAAATTATTTGTGTCCCCGTGACGTTTCTAACACGGCACTGGTCATGGGGTAGACTGTTATAAACATGATAACCTTCAACACTATTTTATTTATAGTTCTAATATGATCACATAAAATAAATGTAAGTAATGTTCTGAAAAAGGAATAAAAAAAAAATATCCTTGGCCTTGAGCGGAAATTGGATTCGCCTCCTCTCCAGGTTAAACTCACAGGGCTCCAACTTTTTGGCGACAGAGCTGGTGGAAGTAGATGCGAATTTATTATTATAAGTATTTAATATATAAAATATTATAATAAATAGTTCTCTAATTTATTATAATATTTTAAACGTCACTCAGGAATGGTGCGGCCATCAACCATCAGCACATTTATTATGGAAACGTACTAATAGATAGCGGTAAGTTCTAAGCAATGTAGTGCAAGCAAGATGTATGACATCAGGCTTCATCCTGAACAGGTATGTCTATTTAGGTCAGCTTTCGGATACCTTATTCTCTATCTGGAGGTGGTAGCTAGCCAAGCTTTTATCAAACGCCCTGCTATTACTACGCTGTGAATCTTAAGCTCGCCACGGAAATTGAACCATAGTCAGTGTTACATAAGCTGTTCTAATTGAATCCTAAAATTCTCTTAGAATATGTAGCTATAATAAATTACATCCTTAAATCAATACCTACCGACACCGTCATGTTAGGTACGTTGGTAGCTCTAACGAAACTACATGGTCATGATCGACATTGATTTGTTTGATGAAAATAAGATGACAATTGATTATTCGAGCACACAATTTGCTTAGTTGTCCCTTGCAACTTACTAGTTCATCCATGTCCTTGATTCCACACTTCATAAACGCTGGTGGGAATGGCCTGAGGCAACTTTCATGTCGGAAACTTAAAGCTGCTGCTACAAATAAGCTCCATTTAATGTCTGCTGCTTTGAAATCCTTTTCAAGCACCAATCTGTATGGCGAGTTTAGTGTAGAAAAGAAAATTAGTTGCAAATAGTATCTAATCTAAGCTACTATTTACAGGATAGATAGGTATGATATGATACCTATGATACCTATCAAAGATATCTACCTTGATTATGTACCTAGCAGTTATAAGGTAAAGTTTCTACTGTTATATTTGTTTACACTAGGCTCCAACTAGTCTAGAACACTTTGCATTTAAGTATGTAATTAGCAATAGGTGCTGTTGAGGTAGGTATGCATTTACGCTTCAATAAAAGTATGTAAGTAAATACCTTAGATGCACCGCCTTTTTTTCGAGTGAATCCAACTTTGCTTGGTTATTATCAGATAGAGTTTCAGATGCAGAAGCTAAGTTGCAGTTAGTTCCAGTTTCAGATAATACTTCAGGTTCTCCGTCCATGGTTTTAATTTAAACTTAGTACGCGTATTTTTATTGAATATGATCTAAATAAGTATGATGTTCATAATTTTGGTTTCTATCAAATAAACATGCCATTTAAAATCATAGTGACGTTTATATCCCACGTTATTATTTTTCTGTTAAAGGAGGCCAATAAACCAGTTAGGTCTAAACCTACTTACAAGCATGATACAAATAATTTACTACGCTTACAGGTATGTAAAAAAATTAATTCATAAACGAAGCATATCCGAACGACGTGAGATTTTACATTCAATCATCATTTCATGCATAAAGTAACTTTGTATATACTGAAATAGAGACCAAACTTGACATCCCTAGGTGTTAATAGATTTTTTCTATGACGTCACGGATAGTAATTTCCATTCATAACAGATGGCACTAAAATAAAACAAATTAAAATACAGTGCTGCCATCTGTTTTTCATAAAGGCTCATCCCAGTTTCATATGGTCTCTGTACCCATATTGTATATTACATAAATATATAGTATGTCTATAAGTCTTTTCTAGATATACTATATATTTATGTGTCTTATTATATATTTAAACCAAATCACCAATGCTTCCTGCCACTGGTCGAAACATCTAACATCAAAAGTATAAGCACGACTAAGATCCAGCCAAAAATCTAGAAAGTACTTGATAACTAAATACAAAAGTCTATAAGTTTATATATGTTTTATTATCCTAATTTATCTACTTACAACTATAACAAACATAATTTATTTTTACACCTCATCGTAACAATGTCGTATTTGGCACTTTATCAACGTCCCTATAATGATCATAACAATCATAAAAATAATGCACAATTCACTTCTAACTTAAAACTAAATAAATTTATGTTCCATAGGAAATTAAACAAATCAAACGGCAATCTCCCAATATCAATTGGCTATAGGAATTAGGGATGATCACCATCGAGTCAAACCGATAATATTATTATAACAATAATGCTCGATACTAAAATTTTGTAAATTAATTATTATTATTTCGACTTGAATTGAATCATTCTCTTATTATTTTTATAACTTGACAAGGAAAGTAAATATATTTTTAGGTTATACTATTGACAATACAGTTAGTCACTGCACACATCGACAAAATTTGCAAGAAAATGTCCAGTGCAAATTATGCATTATTCAAACTTAAGCCATTAATAAACAAAAATACACTTATATATCTGTGTATTATGCCTACAAACATTCTATAAGCTACGCCGTTACTATTTGGGGTAATGCGTCGTTCATTAATAACGTTTTAAAATGTCAAAAAAAAGTCAATCTGATGAATAAATGGTTTACAAAAACGTAGCTCTGCAAGAAAATACTTCAAACAAAACAAAATAATGACTGTGATTTCACTTTATATTTACAATAGCTTATTAGAAATACATACAGATAGGAAAAAATTGTTAAGAAAGAAGGATGTAATTCCATACTATCTACGTCGTAATGAAAATTTAGTTTTACCACAAACTAGGCTACCGAAAGTCCGAAATCAGTGCCGTTGCTTTAAACTTTTGATGTACGATAAGTTGCCAAATGTTTTTTTTTTTTTTTTTTTTTTTTATGGGATAGGTTGGCAAACGAGCAGGCGGCTCACCTGATGGTAAGTGATCACCGTCGCCCACAAACATCCACAACACCAGAGGTCTCGAGGATGCGTTGCCGGCCTTTAAGGAGGGAATATGCTCTCTTCTTGAAGGTTCCTAAGTCGTAACTGTTCGGAAATACTTCACCAGGCAGCTGGTTCCATAGTGTGGCAGTGCGAGGTAGAAAATGCCGTGAAAATCGCAAGGTTGTGGACTTCCAGACGTCGACATGAAATTGATGAAACATCATGCTTTGTCGGGAAGTCCGGTGGCGAAATTGAGCTGCAGGTAGTAAATCGAACAGTTCCTCAGAACACTCCCCGTGATATATGCGGTAAAAGATGCAGAGTGATCCAACATCTCTACGCAAAGCCAAAGGGTCGAGCCGACCGGAGAGAGCTTGATCGTCGACGATTCGAGTCGCTCTGCGTTGAATGCGGTCAAATGGAAGAAGCTGGTACTGGGGAGCTCCCGCCCAGAGGTGAGAGCAGTACTCCATGTGAGGCCGAACCTGAGCCTTATAAAGTTGCAGGCGATGGGTCGGCGTGAAGTACCGCCTTGCCTTTCCGAGCACACCAAGCTTCTTAGAGGCTAACTTAGCCTTATCTTCCAAGTGACAGCGAAACTGAACGACGTTCGATATGTCGACGCCAAGTACTCCGATGCTGGTTGAGGTAGCAAGGGGAGTGTCTTCAAAATTGAGGGATATGACAAAGGGGGATATCTTAGCGGTAAACGCTCAAACTTGTGTCTTCTTGGGGTTAAATTGGACTAAGTTCAATTGGCCCCACTTTGAAACATTTGACAACATGGTCTCGATTGAAGACACAAGTTTGTTCCGACTCTCGACAACGTTTTCCCGAGATATTTTAGCGCGGCCGGTGTATGAGGCATCTCCAGTACTGTCATCCGCATAACAATGAATATCGCTGAGTTGCAGCATGTCATTGATGTGCAAGAGAAATAGAGTCGGAGATAGCACACAGCCTTGCGGAACGCCAGCATTAATCGGCTTTAAGTCGGAGCATGCACCGTCGACAACGACCTTAATGCTCCGATCTGCCAAAAAACTGGAGACCCATTCGCACAATTTCTCGGGAAGCCCATAGGCAGGAAGCTTCGATAGAAGCGCTTTATGCCACACCCGATCAAAGGCCTTCGCTATGTCCAAACTAGCCGCCAACGCCTCACCCTTGGAATCCACCACCTCCGCCCATCGATGCGTAATATATACTAAAAGATCACCAGCTGAGCGACCGCGACGAAAACCGTACTGGCGATCGCTAATCAGCTGGTGCTCCTCTAGATATTGCAGGAGCTGGTTGTTGATAATGGATTCCATTATCTTGGAGAACAGACGTTATGGCTATAGGGCGGTAATTGGACGGATCTGAGCGGTCACCTTTTTTAGGGATCGGGTGCACCAAAGCCGTCTTCCATGTTTTTGGGACAACGCCTGATAAGTAGCA
The DNA here is from genome assembly GCA_963854805.1 of Plagodis dolabraria. Taxonomy (NCBI): domain Eukaryota; kingdom Metazoa; phylum Arthropoda; class Insecta; order Lepidoptera; family Geometridae; genus Plagodis; species Plagodis dolabraria. Next base: position 18,648,109 of record OY978442.1, read on the forward strand.
GAGCCGGAAAAGACGCGTTAGAACCGGTGTCAACTCTGGAGCACAAGACCGCAGCACAATCGGAGGGATGCCATCAGGCCCACTCGACTTATGAATGTCCAAGGAGAACAGTGCTTTGCGTACTGCACATTGCCGGAAAATTATATCCGGCATCGAGGTATCACACCGTTGTATAGTCGGTGGTGAGTTCCCTTGGTCATCCAAAGTCGAGTTAGACGCAAAGAGTGAGCCCAGAAGATCGGCCTTCTCCTTTGCGGTGTAGGCCAGTGTGTCATTCTCTCTGTGCAGGGACGGTAGAGATGACTGACAAAAATTCCCCTGGACAGCCCTGGCAAGAGACCAGAACGCACGTGTTCCCGAAGGAAGGCGGGCTAATCTCTCGCCAATTCTGCCGATATGCTCCGACTTCGCTCTTGCGATTACTCTTTTGAAGGACTTGGAGGCAAAGTTATATTTCTTTTTGAGATCGCTGGTATTTAAATCCTTAGATGCCACTGAATCGGCCCAAGCTTGGTAACGCTCTCGTTTATGGCCAGAGGCCATTTTACAAGAGCGACCAAACCAGGGCTGTGACCTGCCACCGATGGGCACTGCAGAATATGGAATAAAGAGTTCCATACCCTGAAGCACTACATCAGCAACATAGTCAGCAGTGACATCTGGATCATCCGGCAAGAAGCAAACTTGCCCCCATGGGTAGGATGCAAAAAAGGACCGTATCCCGTCCCAATCTGCTGACCTATAGTGCCACACGCGACGACTACCTACAAAACGGGGTCGAGTTGGGCGTGTAATCGGCACTGAACTCCGGATCAGGCAGTGGTCCGACGATCCGAGGGGAGCGTTAACGGATACTGTGTAGTTGTCCGGGTGAGAGGTCAGCAGAAGGTCCAACAGGGAAGGTGTATGATCATCCACATCTGGGATTCGCGTAGGCGAGGTGACCAGTTGTGTCAGATCATACGCTAAAGCGAAGTCGTGAACAGATCTCCCCGCATGATCGGTGGTGCGCGAACCAAGCCATTCGGCGTGGTGGGCGTTGAAATCGCCAAGTATCACGATCTCTGCGGTGGGGATCTGCTCAAGCACGGAATCTGTAGCCATCTGTAGGTGCTCCACGAATTGATCTATTTCGGCATTACCGTTGATATGGGACCTATAAAGGCACGCGTAGATTCGCGGAAAGTATCACTAAATTAAATTTAGATGAATTTAAGCAAACGGTAAAGACTTTTTCCAAATTAACCCTTTTTATAGTGTTAATGAGTACATTTCAAAGCAAGTCTTGGAAACGTCATTCTTGTGTCAGGAATTAGCACGACAATCAATATAAGAATGTATTTTTCATTCCACCATCTCGGAAAGAGTATTTTTAATCTTCAATATCTGAGTGGAAAAGCCGTTTTTATTCTCTAGAGGATAAAGTAAATTGAATTTAGAACATCGTGTGCACTAAGTTTGTGAATTAAAAAAAACATTAAACCTATTTACTGCTACCTCTATGGTGCCGAATATATCATACAACTTTTTTTTAATTTGTTAAAAACTCAGACTCGGAACCTTCTTGGTGTTCTTTTTTCAATTTGCTTTGTACGTGGTTCTTTACGTGATTGTAAACGTTTTTTTTTGCATTTAGTCATTTCCTCGCTGAGGTGGAATGAAAAGTTACGTGTTGCACTCGAGTGCAAAGATTTTTCACCTCGTGCTCTTTTGATTCCCTCGCTAACGCTCAGGATTCTAATTTTGAATCACTCGCTGCGCTCGTGATTCAATTTTAGAACCCTTCGCTTGCTCGGTCATCAAAATTGAACACGCGGTTAAAAAGCAACTTTGCACTCTTGTATAACAAATAACTATAGTTAGTTAAGGTGTTTAATGTGTGATTTCAAGTTGTAAAAGTTGACCTGCCTGTAACGAATATGTGGTGGCCATTTATTTAACATTATTATTTTAGCTTAAGAATACTATGATTTTGTATAATGGTTACCAAACCAGATAAAAGCGCGATAAAACTGTTTGAATTTTGAATTCCCAGTTGCAGACGTAAGTATCTACCTTAAGAACTACGTCCGATACTGCCACAAAACATTTTGCGTGAAAACATGGTTTTCAAAATGTAAGATCATTCAATCTTTAGTCACATTAATATTATAAATCCAAAAAAAATTGTTGAGAGGAAGTATATTATTATGTTTATATATTGTTGCAAGTGACTATTAGAGGCCGAAAATTAAAACGCTATTAAAGAGCTATCAAAATATTTAAAGTCACATAAAAAGAGAAATTTAAACATTGTAGTTTTAGCATATGTAGAAATTCATTTCTGCATATTTAACACAACGCTATCTGTGATTTATCAAAATCCCTAAATTTTAGTGCTATTTTTTGTATTTATTTTTTTATGCCTGATAGGTTAGCCTTTGACCACTATCTCACCTGATGGTAAGTGATGATGTGGTCAAAGATGTTGTACAGGCTAACCTAGAATTACTGGCTCTCAAGGACAGCTGCCGGAACACACCGTTAGGTGCTTGGCGACAGATTTTCAACTTGAGGGTGGTAGCTAGCCAGGCGGGCATTCGCAAAGTGCCCTACCACCATGCTACCGGGACCGACGGCTTAACGTGCCCTCCGAAGCACGGAAGCGCTCAGTAGTAATGTCACCAGCGGTCACCCATGCAACTCCTGACCGAGGCGGACGTTGCTTAACTTTGCTGATCGATTCAGAATGGCTAAGCAAACTTCGCTACGAGCGCTTCAAAAGTGTGTATGTGTGTGTGCTATGCTTCAAAATATAAAATACGTTAAAGCATTGACTATGTCACGTATGTCAGATAACTGTTTTATTTGTTTGCATAAACGGGACCCTATTAGCCTATTACTGAGACTTCGCTGTCCGTCCGTCCGTCCGTCCGTCTGTCACCAGGCTGTATGTCAAGAACGGTGATAGCTAGACAGTTGAAATTTTCACAGATGACGTATTTCTGTTGCCGCTATAACAACAAAAACAAAAAGTTGGGCAAATGCGAGTCGGACTCGCACACGTTAAAACAAAGAAAAGGTTAATACATGAAATGAAATGTTGTATAGCTAAAGGTACGGAACCCTTCGTGCGCGAGTCTGACTCGCACTTGGCCGATTTTATTATTTAATATTTTTAATAGCCAGCTGCATTGTAATGGTGATCTCACAAATAGATACATACAAGTAATTATAATTTACTTAATTTTTTTTTCATGCAGTTATAATAAGGTAATAATTTTCATTTCCTTCTAATGACTAACTGTGTTCAGCAGTGTGCAATCCGTAAATACTTTGCAATGATAATGTCAGTTTTTAAAAGTACGGCAAAGTCAGAGAGCAGGCATTATACAATATACATTTTCTTGCACAAATCTGTGAATTGTTATCTTCTCTTAAATAAAACCACACTGAACACTTGTACACACCACAACTTAAATGATAGATTTCACAAATACACATACTTAATCGGTAACTTTATATAATATAGCCAAACGTCTGTACTCACTGAACGCCAAGTCAAAAGTGTCCGTCCTGCACTCTTAGCATTAGCATCAACGACTCATCCCCTGGGCGGATATTACGTAAATCTCTTGTCATAGAGAAAGACTATCGGAAGCAAGTCGTTGACGCTACAGTGGTAGTTTCTAATCAAATCCGTACTTTTAAGTGTCTATAAGTCTCTAAGTGCCAGACATATTGCGGTAGTGATAACATTTTTCTCTGGCAAGACGATGGTGACAACAGAATAAAATGTAAAATTACATGGCCTTCCTTTTATTTGGGTTACTATGCTATTGATCTTTAATACTTAATCTTTCCACCGTTAGAATAAAATATAATACAAGTTTTTTTTCACATTTCGGACGGCATCGTATGCCGTTTGAGGTAAGTGATTCGTACAAATTGTGAATTCAGTGTTCAATGAATAAAAAAAAATATATGTCTTCTTTCACGGAAATCTTCAATATTTATTCTTACATAGGCTTCCCCTCCATTTCGCATAACCGTGGGAAACTTTGTATAATATATGACTATAATATATATATATATATATAACTTTTTTCCTTTACCGAAGTGACTCAGAACCTTGGTACGATTTTGACCGTGCCACTTTTTTATGGCAGTAGGGTAAATCTGGTTTGGTGGCTACAGTTTGGTTCATAAACTTTGTAATACTAGGTGTACGCAAAAGAAAACGACGTAAATCGATGTACAGTATAGCTGTTTGGCACAGGAGCTTTGAGTTCAAAACAATCATTTTGACCCGCAGTTCCTTAAAATAGTTATTTGTTGTACAAGGCTGCAAAGTTATTATTTGGCGCGAGTACCTACATTTATTTGAACCTGAGGAAGAGAAGTAGTCTATGATTGAACTGTGAGCGGTAACGAAGGTTTCAAAGGTACGATACTCAATATAAACTTGCTGCCGAGCGCAATTTTATAATGTAGTAAATGTGCGTAAAATTATAGTAACAATTCAAAGTAAATTTATTAAAGTTGGTAATATTTAAAGTAAATTTAGTTTTCCGGAACTTATGGAGAGGACTGAATTTCACAAACCTTTTCCACGCTAGCGTAGAGTACTTAACAAGGGTGTAAGTCATCAATTTCTACTTGGACTATAGCCGCATTAACTTTATGTGGTAGGTAATAATGTTATTATTATCAATTTTTACTTTCCTTATAATTGTTATGAAAAGTAGAGTTTATAACACGGTGAAAGTCATCAATTCCTTCTCGAGCTATAGCCCCCAGTATATGTTCCAAACAAAAATGTAACCCTATATTTCACAAATTTATAGAAATAAATTGAGACACATACAAGACTTAAAATTACAAAACCTATAGCGGCACTAGGTAAAACACTGTCTGCAGAGGCCATTTATCTGTACATCGCACTTTATAATACTACACTATTTTTTAACGCATACAACATGTACCTACTTCATATCAACCAAATTCACTTGGTTCGTGTTCAGTGCGGGTGCACTTGTTAAACTCTCGTTTGGGCGTAGCAGTGGTAAATTAATTACCGGAAGGTATGTCGCTACTTCCGTGTCTGTAAAAACACTGTGGTGACGAATACGGATTCCGTTTATTACAAAGTCACAGGGCTTATCTATTGTCATCAGGTATACCCCGTGGGGTGCCGGGCTAGAATGTCCATTGCTGCCCCTGTGGGTTTCGTAAAAGGCGACTAAAAGTAAAATACCGGAAGGCGGGCAGCAGCGCCTTCTGAGGAATTGATATCGAAAACTGCGATCGGTCACCTTTGCCTATGACAGATGCATTTCGTCTCATGTGCTGTATGTAATGGTCTATCATGTGCCTGTAATATTACTAGCTCTCAAGAACAGCTGCCGGAACGCACTGTTAGGTGCTTGGTGCCAGATTTTCTACTTGATGGTGGTAGTTAGCCAGGTGGGCATTCGTAAAATGTAGAGTAGAAAATCTGTGCCTCCAAACATGTGATGAAGCTCACAGCTGGTGGTGTGGATTGAACCATGGACCTGCAGCACCGCAGTCCATTGCTGTAACCACTCGGCTATCATTGCTTCAAAATGTATGGCGTCAGATAATTTAGCTATTAATGATTTGAACGTTGGCAGTTCATTAAAACGTAAATGAAAAATGTACACTATTCTTCGAACAACATCATAATAAAAACCGTCCATTTATCAACGAAATTGCTATTTTGGCCACTCATGTTTCGGAGAGCTGATCTTAATTGCACTGGAATGTGTTTCAGTTACTGACTTCGTTCTTCGCCTGTATTGATCAAGTTCTTCTGGAAATTCCAGTGGCATTTGCAACGCTCTCATGAACTTTCTTTAAAAAAATTACTTTCATTATCATCCTAATATTTTTTTTATCTGTCTGCTGCGGCTACAAAATATTTATAAGTTCATGTTTCCCTTTTTTTCCTGTAGATGTCTATGTACAATTTTAAATGCTTTACATTTTGGGCTTATAATACTCCATTAAATATTTTTTTGAGTTGGGCGAGACCACACTATCGCATTTGAATCACGAATAACAAGGTTAATGTCATGGTAGTGTGCGCCAAAGCCGAGTTCTGGTACTTAAGTAGAGCCTCAAATGGCTTTAAATACTGAAAATTTCACTTCAATTTGATTGAACATCTCTGCTAAATATATACTCGTTACATGCACTCGTTGTAGAATCTACGAATGGAGCTTTAAAAAAAATTGATCCTCTTTTGTCTAATTATTTTCATCCAAAATTTGGCGCTGTTCTGTGACCGAACTGACTAAAAGTATCTACACACGAAACAATTTTGAAAACAATCTGCTGTAACAATATGCTGGATGTTCTTCTCACGTAGCGGCTGTGATCACAATAATATCATTCCACGTTTGGTCACCACAATCTGAACACGGGTAATTAACATGGTTCCAATGCTGTTCAAATATCAAAAAGTGAGGCTTGCAATTGCCTTTGCTACGTGTCACTCATACGGTATACCTATTGAAAAAAAATAACTTAAAATTTTCTATTACTGTTGAGAAAGAAACTCTCACATTATTTATACAATGTTTTATTTAGAACATCGCATTACATACTCGTACTGAAATTAAATTCACATATACATACACTAATCTTGTAACGACACGGCTACAATTTGCTGTAAGTAACAATCTGCAGATTGTTAGGACAGACGATACCACTTGCAGCATGTTGGAGAGCCACATGTTGTGGCTCTCCTACAAACGTTACTATTTGCTGGTTCGCAGCAGATCGCAACATCATATTGTATATACTGTGTCATGTGTAACTCGAAATCATGTATTAATTTTCTCTATGCTTTAAATAAATGAAACGAGAAGATCTTTCTTGCAGGATGAAAGAGAAGGTATTACGAGTTCTATAGGTTTGTCTCTCTCCGCTATGGAATCTCTTTTTTAAGGTGGCAGCCTTGTCATCTTGTGGTTAGCATGTCATTACTGTCAATGTCAGATGTCAGTCATATCATCTGGCTGTCTTTCTTTCGTATGTCTTTCATCTGTGAATTCTGTCTTGTGCACGTCTTGCTTGTGCTATGCTATGTAAAATGGCGTTTGTATTGTATTGAGTGGCTGTAAACACACGTATTGCATCTACCTGAGTGAACGTAAATAATTGCAAATTAAGATTAGTGTATTATTGAACGCAAAATAATATAAAGTGGACTAATGAGTTTATTGACTGATGTCTGCCGTGGCTCCCACTATCCCCGGTTTGTGTTTGATTGTATAGTTCTAAAAAACAGTGAATTGCCTGTACTAAATTATATTAATAATTAGTGTATTTAACTGTGACTTACTAAAGAACTACCTTAGCTACTGTAGACGGTCGTATTGCACTGTGTTAGAATATGTTGTTCAGGCGACCTATTTTCTCTTTGACATTGTTCCGCGTGACGCGTTGTTGGTAATTATTGAAAGAATGTACACTCAGCAAATACATACTTCGCTGAAGAAGCAGTAAATAAGTACCTTCCTACTGTTAACCATACTATGTGAAATATTATATGTTATAACTAACCAATGCCACGATGAAAATAAATGTTCCCACTGATACATAATGATTAAATATTTCTCTAGTAATTTACTCGATAGCCTGTCCCTTAATTCTAATAAATAGCTATATACAGCTGCATGTTATATGCAACATTATGTGCTTTGCGGCTGTTAATGTACAGTTTGATAATCCTTCCAACTATATTATTATTAAAAAAGTAGTTTTAAATCTTCAGATAACCAATTAAAATGGCTTTACTATGTTATAAGCTTCTCAAAGACTGCCACCAAAAAAAAAGAAAGTGTCAATAGTGACCCTTAAATATATATTACTTTTCATTGTTAGTGGTAACTTTCGAAATAATGTTATTTTTATGCAATGGGTATTTTTTTACATTGTATGTTATGTTTATCTGCAATAGTCTCTGGGAGATTTTTTGTAGCCTCAAATCTTAACAGCCATACTGGGCTCAAGTTCAAGTAACAATGGACCTAAAATAGAAAAGACTACAAATCCAAACACAGACAGAAATAACAAAAATTTTAAAATTTTCTCCTATATCAAAAAATCTGTTTGACATTAACTTTTCATAAAATATATTTTTTTTTTTTTTAAAGCCACCTCTTTGTTATGTCTGGTTTAAGTTAGACAGCTGTTATCCGAAATGAAGTTCTCATTGAGAGAAATCACTTTTTAGGAACTAATTGTCCAGGCATAATAGTTTTTGAGATGTAAGATTTAGTGCCCAGAGATGATGCCTTGGTTGCATCAAGGTAATGTTGTTAACACCACACTGTCCACTTTTTAAACCACACCTGCTGCGGTAAGTTTTGGGTTCTGCTGTTTTTGAGCTTGACTTACATATCTCTGCCTATTTATTCATAGATACCATCTCTATTCCATTCCATCCCGTGTGGGTAAAAACAACAAATTAGATTTTGTAAGCAAATTAAGGCAAATTAACTGGAAAAACAATGTTTTCAAGATAATGGTAAAATTAACAAAGTTCATATATATACTTAGGGAACAAGTGACCGCTTAGCTTTACACTGAGCTCAGCTACAGTACAATATTTCACTACAGTTATATTGTGGTGAAATATTGTATGTTCTGAAGATCTTTTTAATCCTCAAATTAAAAAATGCAAATGAATCCTTACATTAACATCATATAAAAGATGTGGAAGTTGCAAGCCATATTTTAACCCTTGTGTCTACTACATACAAGGTATATTATTAAAAAAACCCTTCTTTATAAAGAAACTAGACAAACCTAGAAGATATATCATGTGATTCAGACATAACATCATATTGCCTAGCTCAGAACTAGTATAGCACAGTTCTGGTCTAAATGTAATGGCAATAAATATATTTATCATGCAACAAATAAATGACTTAAATTTTGTAAATAGAAAAAATTTAGTTCCTTTTACGCACTGTAGAGGCGCTGGTCAAATATAGTATCACCGCTGTGCCGGTCGGAGTGGAGGGTGTTAGGTTTTCGTTACGGAATTTCTGGATTCGGTCTCCACGCTCAAGGCCCACGATAGAAGCTATGCAATAGCTTAAAAATAAAAGAATTTAAATTGATTGATGCTACAAATAAAGTTACAATCTTTTTTACACCATATTCACATACAATCACACAAACAATCTTCTGAAAGTAAAAACCATTGATTGGAGATAAAAACACAAAAAAAAACTCTCATAAAATGACCACTGTGTATCACCACAGCACCGGAAAACACTGCTTTCTCACTGTACTTTAAAAGGTACACCTTTAAACAATTTTTTTTCAAGTTTTTTTACCACTATTTACTATTTTGTTGCATGTCCCCAAATATCCTGTAAATAAAGATATAAAAATAAACACAGATTTTGTTTGGGCGTGAATGGGTTAAAAAATATTAAAAATACAAATGCTTAGGTCTCTTTTGAAAAGCTCACTTTTAACAATTATCTCAACACTCCTTTTTGAGTGCAATGTTTTGACTAATTTTATATATGATAATGCTACGGTCTATGATAAATTAACATTCTTGGTCATACAAGCCTTGTAATCTGGCATAGGAGATCTTCACAGTATTTTTTGGGCAATTGGATATACATATATCACATATGCATTCCGCTACCTCATTATTATCGCGGCTAAAGTGGACCTATTTTGTTGTGATCTCAGTGAATTTACAAAAGCCACATTACATGTTCTGTGTTATAGAAATAAGGTACCAAAAATTAGATTTTACAAATTCATAGCTACTCTATTGCATTGGGTGGGTACCTGTAATGATAGATGTATGTATGGAAATAAATAAATGAGAAAATATTCACCAATAAAGCTATCTTGTGTCAGAAAGTAATAGGATCCTTTGTTTAAATTGACTAGATTAAATTATGGTGTTCTCACTTTATTGGTAATATATATCAAATCATCATACCAGATATTATTAACAGTTACTGTGTAATGGAGCAATCGCACCCAAAATATAATAAAATTTTATAATGTTTATCTAAATTGTGATAATTATCCTAGGAGTTAGCTGTAAACAGAAATATACTTTCTGTAAACAAGATTCTGTATGTCAAGTGTTGAGGATGCTTTGTATGTGTGCATAATCGCACAGTTTATTTATTTGATTACAATTAGCAGTTACATGTTCAGCAATGCCAAGGCATGCAACTAGTAAACAGTGTTGAAACTTTTCTAAGTTGTAAACTTCCAGATGTTTAAGGTCAACTCGGCGAAGACCGGCATACTTAATTAAAAATGATACGAAATGACTTATTTTGGCTATTCTATAACCTAAAAGTCAAACAAGATAATAAAATCTTTAGTTGATCTGATACTAAATATGCCAAAATTACAAAGAAACCACCAGTCACGGAATAAACAACATTTTTGAAAACACAGTGCAAATAGACAGATTTGGCTCCCATGTCGGATAAGACCATCTAGTGGCAAAATTACTTAATTAGCGGTAGTTTGTGTAGTTATAGATAGTATGTACTAGTGCCAGTTCTTGTAACAACTTAATTTGTGTACCCTAACTCTTCGTAATCAGGTTTTTAATATAGGATAGATAGGATATATAGGAGGATACAGGATTTGTCGGGTAAGACCGGCACACTTCGTAGTTTTCATACTTTCAGGGGTGCAAAACATATCTTACGTTGAATAATAATTAATGATTTTTATGGTAACATTTTATAACAACACTTAAAAGCTTTACTTAATCAATTAAATTAAAAATGTTTTTGGTATAGTTTTGGCTGTACTAAATAGAAAAAATAAGTGAGTGCTTAATATTAAAGTAATGAGATCTAAAATCGGAGGTAAATACCTACTAACCTGATAATATGTTCTTAAGTTAATACTAAAATTAGTTGCAAAACATATTTGCTTTTGAACAAAATAATCAGTCGTCCTTTTAACAAAACCGAAAAGAAATTGTGATCAAAAATACTTTGCAGTGTAAGTAAGCAAAATTTAACCAACAAAGATAAGTAATTTTAAATAGAGGGTTAATTAGACCCAAAGGTTTGACAACTTCTGAATGTGGCAAAGACTGGCATATGACGTTTATTATCCTCCAAAACCTAGAGGGCTTCCCCACAACATATTTTGAGGTTAGTTTTTATTTTCATCAAGAATAATTAATAAAAAACATGAATAATACTAATGTAGTAAATTAATTATGTAGATATATTCATAAAGATTGAATTTATTTGCATAGATCAGCAAAATAACTGAGATTTACCCACTCTTTTAAATTTTTTGTTAGCATGTGATACACTCCCAATGCAAGTCGCGCATTGTACTAAATTAAAAAAAACTGTTTTTTTCCGTTTGAACTACATGCACCGCCATCTACGTCAATGTATAAAATCTAGAACGGCTTTATTAACGGGTTGATTGTGTTGCTATCTTCGGAATTCTGCTGAATTTGATGTAATTCTCGTTGTACGATCTTTCCTGACAGACGGTCTTCGCCGAGTTGACCTTACATGAAATCAATGAAGCATCATGTGCTGTCAGGGCGTCCCATAGCAAAATTCAACTGCAGGTATTAAACTGAACAGTTCCTCGTGACCCTCCCTGTGAGTAAAAGATGCTTCCACCTTTCCTACACAGTGCCTACAAAGGATCAAGCTGATTAGAGAAAACTTTATCATGGAGGATTCAAGCCGCTCTACATTGAATATGGTCAAATGGAAGGAGCTGGTACAGAGGGGCCCCTGCTCAGTGGTGAGAGCAATACTCCAATGTAAGGCCAAACCTGAGCCTTATCAAGTTGCAGATGATGGGGCCAATGCTAAGGACCGTCTCCCCTTGTAAAGCACACCAAGCTTCTCAAAACTAATTTTGTCTTACCTTCCAATGACAGAGAAATTAATGACGCTCTATATGCAAATAAACAAACAAACAAAATTTTAACACCAAGTATTCTGATTCTGTTTGAGGCAGTAAGGGGGGAGTCGTCAAAACGCAGGAATATGACAAAAGGAGATAGTTTAACAGTACACACACAAACTTGTGTCTTTTTGGGTAAAATTGGACTAAGTGCAGTTGGCACTTCGAGACATTTGACAACAGGGTCTCAACTCGACTTCACACAGAAGTTTGTTCCAAATCTCTACAATGTTTTCTCCAAAAAAATTACCATTGTCAGTATATGAGGCATTTCTGGTACTGTCATCAACATAGAAAAGAATATTGCTGAACTGCAACATATCATTGATGTGCTATAGAAACAGAGCCGAAGATAGCACACTACCTTGCAGAACACCAGTGGTGATTGGTTTTAAGCAGGGGCATGCACCGTCCATAATCTTGATGCTCCAATTCGCCAAAAACTGGAGATCCATTCGTATAATTTGTCGGAATATAATAGGAAGGAAGTTTCGAAAGAAGCGCTTATGTCACACCCGATCAAATCCTATGTCCACACTAGCCGCCGACGCCTCACCCTCGAACTCCATCACCCTCGCGTAAGGAATACTAGAAGAATACCAGCTGAGTGAACACAACGAAAATCATACGGGCGATCGCTAATCAGTTAGTGATCCTCTAGATACTGCAAGAGCTGGTTTTTTTATAATAATAATTGGATCAACATATAGAACAAACATTTTTGGAGATTGGATGCACCAAAGCTGTTTTTAATATTCATGGGATAACGGAAGGAAAGGAGAGCCGGAAAAGATTCGTCAGAACCAGTGTTAACTTAGGACCACAAGTCCGCAGCACTATCGGAGGGATGCCAATAGGCCCACTCGACTTATCCAAAGAGAATAGTGCTTTATTTACTGCAAATTTCCGGAAAATAATGTTAGAAGAGAGCACAAAAGATCGGCCTTCTCCTTCGCGGTGTGGGCCAGTGTGTTATCCTCTCTGTGCAGGGGCGGTAGAGATGACTGACCAATATTCCCTTGGGCAGCCCAGGCAAGACACAAGGAAAAGAATGTTATTATTGAACCATTAAAAATGTCATGTCCAGCAATCGTTTATAGGTCAACTATTTACTCAAAATATTTAAACTGCAGGCTGTAACTCATTCTGTTTACTATGGGTTTCCCCTTGGGTACGGAGACCTAAAAAGTTTCTTAAGATTTGCTTAATATTATAAAAGATGATATAAGTTCTTGTGATATCACATTACATCCCTCTCTCCTTCATCCAAGTCAGCAATGGGGAAGTGAACAAATATGCCGATTCCCGTCTAGTTACCTTCACGAAATCGCAAATCTGTATCTATTTCTTTCTTTCTACATCAATAATAATTAAAAGGTGTATGCTAAGCAATAACGCCTATGAAATAAAATGCAAACGCCTATAATTTTGACGAGCAATGCAAGTTCACGTTATACCTATGTACATACATGTCATAGTCATTAGTATTTTAATGAAGAGCGCGTGACGAGTTATTTTGTGTCTCATTCAATCTTTGTAACATGTCGCGCTTTTTATCTCATTCGTAACTGGCCCCGATAGGGGGTAGCACCGCCAAAGAAGACCTATATGCATAAAGATGTCTGAGGTCAGAGCCGAGCGTGACAAGTGCGCGCAATTCGCGCGCACTTGTCACGCTATTAATTAAAGTTTCTGAATTAAAGTTTTAATTTTTTAATATCACATTTGTCATTAAAAACACCCAAGTACTTTTTGAATAGAAATACAAGTTTAATAATTACATACTAATAACTAAAAATTCAAGAATATTTTTTTGTTTAAAATCTAGTCAAAATCAAATAACCTACCCCCTGACCAAAGGTGCCCATCACACGTCCCACACTAAATAGCAATAGCCAGCCTCTGCACCAGAAAAAACGGCGCGGGAGTCGCCAGTGACGTCACTAAGCCTACTAACTATTTGCCCACAAAGCTCTTAGCCTCAGCACCCCAACTGTGTACTTAAGCCTTTTCCTAATGCTGCCGTCTTCCGAAGCAGCTGATGGGAAGCGGACGGTGCGATTCAGGTGGCTGGCGGCAACAGTACTGACAGAAGTAGCACGGTAATGTTATCTATACAGTATTTCAACTTATAGAAACAGACGAAACGCGAGTTATACCTACGTGCCTCGATCTCGGCCTGCGCTCAGTACGGAGACAGTCGCGTCTGTGCCGCAGTGACGAATAGACGGTGTGTTATTTTTTTAACAATAAACGTGCGATATTTTCAATAAAAATAAGTTTATGCATATTACATATTTAATATGACGAGTAGGACATATTGTGCTGTTTTTGTTTGCATGAATTCAAAAACGCAACCAGAGATAACTTTTTTTAGATAACCTGGAAACTGAAAGGTAATACTATAAAATAATTTTACTTACTAGTAAGTAACATTATTTTCTAGGCTACATAGTTGACGGTACATAATGTGTGTCTTTTAATGGATAAGTATTTCCTTTAATCCCCCTAAAAAAATGTCTCGATGAATAAAAAAGGGAAAAAAGTTATATATATATATTAGAATGCGGATTTTTTATACTGTATTTAATAATAAAGCATTTCGTACGTCTCACAAATATTTTTCAGTCGCAAATTTTTAAGACTGATTTTTTATTCAAATATAAACATGTTTTTTTTATTTAAATCTACCTACTAGTCAAAAAACAACACGCATTTTTAGTGAACACTCCTGTTCATTTCACTAAGAATTTTATTTGTTCATATAAAAAAAAGTATATTTACAATCACAAAACTAAATGGAAACACAAAGTAGGCAAATGTAATTAAAATAATGGAAGCGGGTAGCCTTATCGCATGTTTACGTACAGCGCGGTTGTATGTAGTTATTTCAACGAGAGAGCCGAGTTAAGATACTGTATAGATAACATTAACGTGGATGTAGCGTCCCAAATAAAGCACAGGCCATTTTCCATGGCACCAGGGTCAACCCGTCGGGTCTCTTACCATCAGGTCTGCTCAGCTTAATACTTTGACCGCAATAGAATGACTATTGTAACTAAAGGTATTATCATTTCTAATTAACTGTTATGTAGGTAAGTTTTTATGTCATAATTTATAGAAATCATATGAATTTATTCCAATTGTTTATTTATTTATTTGATATTACTAAAATTTTAATATTTGAATAATTTGTTTGCTTTCAACTTGACATTTTGCGTTACCTATTTTAAAAATTGCTTATTTATAGATCAATGTTTATTAGATAAGTTAGAATAATATGCTACTTGACATATGATGTAATTTTTTTTTTATTATTAATGGCTTTGTCAATTCTGCTTGTTTAAAACGGGGTATATATACATACGGTTCATAAATTACCGCGAATGTTCCAGGTTTGTCACGACCGTTATTCATTTATTCAGATAACTTTTTAGGGTCCCGTATAAAAAACGGGCCCTATTACTAAGCATTTGCTGTGCGTCCGTCTGATATTGAAATCTTTTGAACCAAGGCAACATGTCTACTAGATTTTTTAGCCAAATACTATGGCTGTTTATCTAATAAATAATATAACAAAAATCGAGGGCAGATCCCCTTGCAATAGATAGGTACTTAAATATTTTTTAACGACTTTTGTTTTTGCTTTTCTGCCTAAACGGTACAGGCGTCAAACTTGGCATGAACAAGTCTTAAATTAACCAACTAAGTTCAAGTTGGGGAGTCCAATTTGTATTTTGCAAAGGATCGCGAACCATATGAAAAAAGATAAGATTTTTTGATAAATTGTGTGTTTCTATGGCAAAGCGCCTGGGTGTCCGAGTCCGAACCGCAATCAGCAGGCGGTATTAGACAGGCTTCCCATTATAAAATATCCACGCTTCGCCACTGTTAGGCAGCAGTTATCGCGCGTTGGTATAAAGGAAGACATCGCGCGTTTACTGGATCAATGACATTCAATTTATTGGGCGCAGTATTGGCATCCCTAGTATCTAGATAAGCGTGTATCGAGATTCTAGCGAATCGCAAGAGCTTTGTGTCTTGGCGACAGATTTTGAAAGTGTCGGGAGTATTCAGTTCAGACCGCCCGAAGGCCCCTCTAACAAAGCCTAACGACTGCTATCGTAAGACAAAAACTGGCTCAGATGCTTTAACGTGCTTTCCAAATGACAAAATAACGTCCCTTTCAGTAGTAGTTGTCACTAGCGGTCACCCTTCAAAGTTAATAACCGCAGCGAGCACTACTTGATAGGCAACCTCGCTATGATCGCGTCAAATAACTATGATAATATAAGGTATCTTATTTCAAATAATAAACCTCATATCGCACCGCTTTTAAGATTTTTTTAGTTTAGTGTCAATATTTGAACAATATTGAATAAATAATAGTATATAATGATACAAGTGATCAAAGTTGCTCATTATACACATGGCTGTGGGTCGCTGCCCGAGTCGTAGGCGAGGGCGTAAATCAGCTGAGTGTATAATGAGCAAGTTGCTTACAAGTTTCATACGCACTTTTTCAACAACCTTGCGAGGAAAAAATATATATTGCCATAATGCGATACAAACAACATTCGAAAATTATGGAAAATAGCAAGTTTTTTTTTTGCGCGTAGCAAATGTATTGTGGTTGATTACATATACTTAAGAGCGTGCCAGACAGTTCGCGGGCATGGTCCCGAACCATGGTCGCGAACTGTGGAGATGATGGTTTGCGACCAAATTACGTTTGACTTTCCAACGCCCTTGGATTGCGAGCATGCGTTGGCGACCGTGGTTCGGGACCACTATTTCTCACTGTGTAGACGCCGGTCGCAAACCACGCGAGGGCAGTATGCCGCTGCCGCCGGCGAGAGCGCACGCATGGCGGGAGCGCACGCATAGCGCGTTTCCCTCTTTGAGATACGTAGGTATAAAAGCCACGATCAAATATAATGCATTATTTATGACATATTTTTCTTCCAAATTTCATATATAGATAGTAATTTTAAAACGTATAAATTAAGCTATATCGTGTGTAGTTTGCCCTTAGGTGGATGCGTGTTATCGGCGCGGGAGTTCGAAACACACTGTGGTCCCGAACTGTGTAGTAGCAAATTCCGACGGTGGATTGCAACACGGGCGGAGCCCGTGGTCGCGAACCGTGTAGATCCTACTTTAGCCTCACAACCTTCTTCAAATTATAATTTTAGTGATAAAATGCACATATTTTATTACAAATTATTGTGTATTAAAAGTCATTTGATAATAATAAATGTATAATAATAATATTTTCGTCTTCATTAAGGACACATTTAAATATTTTAAAAATATAAGTGGATCTTCAGCACTATACAAGCTCTTTGTTGATACAAATCTGTATTACCCGGTTAAATTTAAAATGCTCTGTTTACTCGCATATAATTTGCAGTTAGGTACTAACTTAACTTTGTTAGGATAAATTATCCGGTTAAATTTAAAATGATCTGTTTACTCGCATATAATTGGGAGTTAGGTACTAACTTAACTTTGTAGTGGTAATTCTATTAAAGAGAAGTGTAGGGATAATTCTATTTACGAGCAAGGGTGTAGAAAAAAGTTAATAACATTTGTTTTCTTGTAAAGTTTCAAGTGATTTCATTTTGTAGTTTTCCAGAGAATTCAAAATGTATCTGAAAAATAACGTTTTAGTAAATACGTACAAACAAAGAGAATAAATATATATTTATAAACAATATAATTTGTTTGCGACGAACATAAGGGTGTGAATAATAACTATGACGTGGGCTGTTCCAAAAATTGTTGGTAAAAGGAAAAAAGTTAATTTAAAGCTTTTCAAAATATTCCCCGTTTAACTCTAATAATGTGCTAATGCACTTATGCATTCGGGTCAATCAAATTTCGAAACATTTCAAAAATGTATCTTGCGGAAGCATTTGTTTACCTTGAGAAATAAAAAAAAGCTCATGGTGCTAAAGAGTACTTACTAAGTGAGCTCTACGAATAGATGTGCGACAAAACTGTGGCTTAAAATTTTCTGACCAACTAAGTACCGTCTCTAAACAACCAACAAAATAACATTACAAGTATAAATTAATTCAAAAAGCAAAAAAAAATACGACTGCAAATTTCGTTAGGCGTTTTATCGATCCATTAAAAATATAACTGCAAGATAAATATATTTATGGAATTGTTTTTAAAGCCCTTCATTTTATATCTTTCATTATATGGTGACTAAAATCCACCTATTTGTTTTTTTTTATTTAATTATGTGCCTAGTGTGACTTGCGCTGTCAGGACGAATCTAACGACATCTCATAATTTAAAATCGGTTAAGTCGTTTAGAAGTTATGGTGGAATAAAGACAATCACATACATGAACCCTGAAATCATAACACTCTTTTTTTGGGCAGTCGTGTAAACAAATAATACTTTCACCATGTGAAACAAAGACGAAGTTATCAGAAAACTAATTTACTACCCAATCATGCAGTTAAAACTATCACACTTATATTATTACCACAGTCTTAGTACTAAGTACTTAAAACTTATATGACGCAAGTGTGTTCGTCTTATTTTCACGCCTTACTTCATGGCTGAAATGATTTAGATGATATTTGAATTAAGTATAGATAGTTTGGACCCTGCCATAACATATAGGAATCTTTTCATCATCATCAGCGTCACTTTTTATTAGTGTCCGATCGAAAGTTCGGTTTCAGTTTCGGCCAAAAATCAAGTTTCGGCGGCAGTTTCGGTTTCGGCCAAACTTGGCCGAAACTTTTGCCGGAAGTTGTCGTACACGCTCGCCTAACCTCGTTTCTCGCGGCAACGCTTTCGCGGACGCTGGCGGCTCTGTTCGGAAATTGTCGTGCGCCGTTCGGATAGCTCTGTAGCAAAGCAAGACAACTTAGTCAGTGCGTTATCGAACGACGCAAACATTCTGGATTATATTTGATGGAACTGATTACATGTAAGTTTTTGTGTCGTTTCTGTGCTTGAATGATTTATATAGTTAAATATTGAATCAGTAACTTTGTTTTGTTGTTACTAACGATTCAAGTAACATGTAAAAAAGAGATTGTAAATGGAATATTTTAAAAGTTTAATTTGTTAAATTACGTTGTATAGGTAAACTTATTTCAAGATTTGTTTATTATTTTCATATAAGACGTATGAAAAAGAGATTGATGATTCTTCTAAGTACAAATACAAATAAAAGTATTAATTGATAAGGTTTCAAAATACTAATACTTATTATTTAATGAAACAGTATCAATTAGTAATTTGGTAACTGATAAACATTTTGCTATGAGAATTTAATTTGAAATAATATTTTTTTATATGAAATTAAATCAACTATTACAACAAAATATTATATTGTGTTTCCATTTCATGTCGTAATTAATGCAGAATAATGGGTAAAATAAACCAAATTTCAGTATTTTAAGGAATTTTATACTTGAACACGTGAGGTTCGGTTTAGGCCGAAAAAAACAGTTTCGGTCGGACTTTACTTTTCATCTACTCTGTAACGGTTGAATCGATTTGGATAAAACTTGGCATGTAGATAATTTCGGTCCTGGATTAAACAGGATAGCATATTATCATTATCATAATCACTTTTCTTCGCGGGTGAAACCGTGGGGCCGCAGCAAGTTAGGTAATGTAATTGAATTATAGTTATTTAAATTTGTGAAATTAACAGAACATTTTTTCTTGCAGGGGTTGACCCAACAAAGGATTTACAGAAACGCCGTGCTGGCAGTGTTGGGTAATATTCTATTTATTTATTATGAATGTATTAGAATAACATTTTACCTAAAGGCAGAGAATATAAATACAGCCTACTCTTAGGTTTCTTATTCAGCAAAATACTTCTTAACATGTACTGCTTAGAACAAACTCTATCACAACAAAATTGAACATGTATTGCCACTACAATAAATAAAATTTGCACTTTGGACTTATTTAAAGACAGTTTCATTTCAATGCAGTTCTTTAGGTATTAACTTGTGTTTGTAAAAGGTATAGTAACAGCTATTGTAGCTTTAATGATAAATTCCCCATCTAGACAAGAATTATTGTATTAAGTTTACTTTATGCGAAAATCTCAGATGTATGTGATGATGATGCTATACATGTGTATAGCATCTTCATCACACCTATGTGTATGTTAGTAAAAAACAGTTCCAAGACTATAAACTGTTTTTATTTACTTCTAGCCTTTTACTCAAACTCACCAGATGATAATTGACGATGTAGTAGAAGTTGGTAAATAGGCATAATCTGTAATGAGACCTGGCTCTCAAGGACACTTGCCGGAACACACCGATAGGTGCTTGGCTACAGATTTTCTAATTGACGCTATAGGAGATAACCAGGCTACCATATGCATAATGCCCCAACCCCAGGCTATAAAGACTGCAATCCCAAGACAACATCCGGGACTGACGGTTTCACCGAAGCAAAAAAGCGCTCAGTAGTAATGCCAAAAAGCGGTCACCCATTAAACATAGTTAATCGGTTAAGAACGGCTAAGCACGCTCTGCTATCCCAAACCCTTCCATATTATATTTAAACAACTTTGCCTTTCCCTTCAGCTCAGATGAAGACGACGCAAGTGGCGGAAAATACACAAGGATGGAGGAGGACAATATTCAAGACAAAGAGAGATTTGCAAGGTAGGACATATGCAAGAGAAAGAAGCACATTTTTATAACGTTGTAAACTCCAGATATGATTATTGCCTTAAATACATCTGAGAGGTCATGAGAAGACTAACATACCATGTTATATCTTAACCAAAGTTTACAGTTTATTAGAAACACAATGTTAAAGAAACAACGTAACAAGACTATTAAAAAACCTACTAAACATTACAAATCTCTAGAAAATAATCATTCAAAAAGGCTAGTGTCCAGCTGTATGTGTTTGCTGAAACGAAGTGCTCGTAGTCAATATGAGTAATCAATAGGCAGTATTCTATCGTCAAAACAAACTTACTTCCTGAACAGAACATGGTTAATATATAATTATTATATTTTCACTTCATGAGTAAAAGGAGGTGAAGGCTCAGGTATATATTTTTTCTTATTACAACTAGCCATTTTCTCATGACCCTGTCAATGTATGTATGAGAGACAATAATGGTTTGTCTGTATTATAAGTATAGATTATGCTCAATAACCCATTAGATATTGGTCTTTTTATACTACAATGTCACCATTTTTACAACAAATTACGGTGACACGATTGAAAACGTGTCTTATCAAGCGAGAAGCGCGTATACTTTCCTTAAGAATATGCATAATGATCTCTTGATCACTTTTTTACGATGATTTTATGGATTCCTTTAAGAGGTCTTCTTTATTATTGATATTCTTTAAGGATTCATAGTGTAATTTATTCTAAGAGTTATTTTTCTGTTGCCGTAGTCGCTTGTGTTCATATACGTCCAATCTACGTATTATTAAGAATTTTGTATGAGGTGTGAGGTTGTTTCAGGGAAAATGTTTAGTATATTGCATGGTAAGTATCTATAGATTATCAAAAAAGAACAGATGTACTTACCTTCTGTTGATAAATCATGTTCAATGATTGTCTTTTCAAGTAAGCATAACCTGAATAAACATTTTCCACGAACACCACAGATACGAATTGAAAAGTCTATATAATTTCGAAGAGTCGAAAAAGCAGGGTGCGGTAGGATAAATGTATGACATTCAGGGAACCATTTTAATTTGTAGATAGGGAATGAGGGTTTGGGGTGATCTCTAAATTTTTTTAGGGTTCCGTACCCAAAGGAGATTTCGAGGCTTAGTTTTGAGACAGCTGTCTGACTATATGTCTGGCCGTCCGAATATGTCACGAGTCTCAAAAATTGTAAACGGAATGAGTTACAAACTTGAAATTTTGATATTTAGTGTAGAACGTTGACTTAACATTGAAAATTAAATTAAATTTTAAGATGGGCTCCGATACATTGATATGGTAGCCGTAAAAAAAATATTTTGCGTCATGTTGGGTGTAACCGTCTAGACTGTAGAGCTAATTGGTTACAGCAATGGATAAATATATATTGAAATAAATAAGGGCCGTCATTTGTCTATTTAGACCATTCTTGTTTCGGGGTCTATATCAAAACTAAATGAGCTCGTTAAGAATCGAAAATTTCGATATATTATGTACCATATTCTCTACTTTACCAATAATAAAATTAATACTGAAAGCACCAATTTATAATGTAGTTTTGAAGCTGTGATCAAAACCAACAGTTTTTTCTTTTGGGCTGTTGTAATACGTAAACCTAAAAGAGCGAGGCCCGACTTGCACTTAGTCAGATTTTTTATTTGTTGATATGGGATACTACAACTAAAAACTACTAGATATTGCATAATGTAATGATTAATGAGAATTTCTACACTAATAGTATAAAGAGGAAAGATTAGTATTTTTGTATGTAACGAATAAACTAAAACTACTGGACCGATTGGAAAAATTCTTTCATTATTAGAATCATATAATAACACTGATGAAAATTGATGAAAGGTGTGTTTTTTTTATTATTTAATATCCCCGCGAAGCCTTCTAGTAATATAAATTGTATGAATTTTTTTATATGATTTGCATGTTCGCTTAAAATTACTAGAAATAATTAAATCTCGTATAATCACTGACATTTTCATGGATAGAAAATTCGCAGGTTTGAAATGAATTGTGAAACACACTAGTGTGAAATGTTATCACTATAAATATTTCTTATTTTATAGGAACAAGGAGTGAGTTTCGCAATTATTCCGTGGGGCTCTGCTATCATGTACTAGCCACTACTAGTGTAGTCTAGTTTGAGACCCGCTGATAGCATAAGTGTGTGTTACATTCCTACCATCGTAGTTACTGGCTATATTATTTACTAAGCTGCCCGATCTAAGTGTAACACCGATGCTTTTACGTTCAAGAAATACTAGATTTTCCTTATTTATAATAGAAATACATGAAATAGAGCAGTTTGAATGAAAAACACACTTTTGCTTAGAACTTATAACGTGTTGAGCTTTTATCGTATAAAATTCCGCTTATTTCGTAGCCGCGAGAATCATTGCGAGATTGAACGCCGCAGGAGGAACAAGATGACGGCGTATATCACGGAACTGTCTGACATGGTTCCAACATGCTCCGCGCTGGCGCGGAAGCCGGACAAGCTCACCATTCTACGTATGGCGGTGGCCCACATGAAGGCTTTGAGAGGTAAAACAATATGGATTTTTCATTACTTAAAACTAAGCTCTGTGTCTATATAACAGAATATAAGAAAGAAATATTGCAAAAAAATATTTCATTCTAGTTGTAAAATTTTATCATTTATTGTTACCTTGCTGGACATATAATTGCCCTATATTATTATTGACAGTAATTCAGTCAAAGTGTAGTTTAGCCTTATAATAAAATAATTATATTGGTATTTTAAGATATCGGTATACCAGAAGAACTTTTAATACCTGTATTTTAGTAGAAATCGACAGAAAAATGCCATACAGAAAATAAGGCTGCTTTCCAATTCCTTGGTTTGGACTTTAATGATATGTGACAGCAGCTTGGACATAGAAATAGTTCATTAACGGCTGTATGTTATAGTCGCCATATTTGTCTTTAGTTTTTTAGTTTATGGAGCTACTCCGGGATTCCTTCTTCGGGACTTCCTGATGACAAATTTCGTAAAAGTCAATACCGTGGCAAATTCGAAATAGTTACTGCCACATCATTGGACGTTTATGGTCACAAATGATTTACATCTCTATCCATTTATTTTGTTAGTTGAAAAGTTATCTTCGTGTAATTATACCCTAATTTGGTGAAAATAGCCCTTAGTTTGTTTTTAGTCCTTCATAACCCGGACTTGTCCGCTTGGTACTCTATTTTGCCTTAACTCAATCAGTTTGTATATCTTGTGGTACATCATTCACATTTTTTACAACAGGCAAGCGCCCTCACTGGTCCAACTATTAGATCTAAGTAGGATTTTTTTTAAGCAGAGGCGTGACGAGTTCTATATAATTTCAGGCACTGGCAATACTTCCACTGATGGCACATACAAGCCCTCCTTTTTAACTGACCAAGAACTGAAGCATCTTATACTTGAGGCGGCGGATGGTTTCCTGTTCGTCGTCAGTTGCGACACCGGCCGCGTTATTTACGTGAGCGACAGTATAGCTCCTGTGCTTAACTATTCTCAGGTATGGAAGCAATATCAATAAGCATATTTAACGAAGTAATTTGATTTTAATATTGTTTTCAACACACTTGCCGCCATGCGACAGGGCATTCATAGTACACTTCCACCGCGAGCTTGACCTTCACCAGTGGTGGCATAGCATTTAGCGAATACATGGCGGGCAATAAAATCTTTCGCTTTGCTACAAACTGTTTATTTCGGCAGTCCGCAGCTGTATTTGAGTGCCAGTTCCCAATTTAGGTTAACCATTGTTTATTTCTTCACTATTTACCATCATTGGGCGCATCATCACTTACCAACTGGTGATATAGTGGTCAAATACTAGACTATCAGATGTAAAATAAAACATGGAACAGTCATTAATATGCATAAGCCATTCCGGGCTTATGCATATTAATGCTGTAATTGCTGAGAGCATCAAGATAAAAATCCACGTACTTTTTTTGATCATACAGCACTTATATATCAAACAACTTATTTACTTGCCACTTCATCTGACCTATAAATTATAAGAAGCTTTAACCAATGGATAGGCTATATCGATAACACAAACCAAAGCATAGTGTTTATTCGTCAAATAAGTGTAGAACTTACTCGAACATTCTGAAATAGGTCCTGAATATTGTTAATTCCTTATTTTATAGTTTTATATGTATCAACATAAATGCAGAACTAACAAATAGTTACATAGCAATCCCTACATGTAACATATTCATTATAATAAATGTTCAATAATGCCTAAAGCTGATTAATTAATAGTGGTCAAAAATTCATATACATATATATTTTTTTATACTGATAGGTAAGCCTTTGACCACAATCTCACCTGATGGTAAATGATGATGTGGTCGTAGGTGTTAACAGGATTAACCTATAATTACTGGGTCTCAAGGACAGCTGCTGGAACACACCGTAAGGTGCTTGCGGATAGATTTCTACTTGAGAGTGGTCGCTAGCCAGGCGGGCATTCGTAAAATGCTCTTCCACACTGCAGTGAAGCTCCAGCCCGTGGCAGGATTCTAACCATGGACCTGCTATGTGGCAGTCCATAGCCAATGCCAATGAGCCATCACTGCTTCAAAATACATATTTTATATTTGCAGGGAGAATGGTATTCATCATGTTTATACGACCAAGTGCACCCAGATGATGTGGAGAAGGTTCGTGAGCAGCTTAGCACTCAGGAACCACAGAATACAGGACGCATTCTAGACCTAAAAACCGGGACCGTTAAAAAAGAAGGCCATCAATGTAAGTTATAGTTAACGTTATGTATATAAATTTTTATTCACATATGCACAGTTAATTTTCGCGTTACTTAAAGTTGCATAGACTGTAGTGTAACAAAAAGTTATGATTACCCACAAATGTACATGCTGTATCATTGAAGATGGTTTGAAATGTAAGAAGGATGACTCGATGACAAATAAATATAATGGATGTTATGCTAATGAGGGCCACAA
Source organism: Plagodis dolabraria (assembly GCA_963854805.1). Lineage (NCBI taxonomy): Eukaryota > Metazoa > Arthropoda > Insecta > Lepidoptera > Geometridae > Plagodis > Plagodis dolabraria. The sequence goes on from OY978442.1 coordinate 18,673,744, forward strand.
AATTCGACAGTATAATAATGTTAGATGACATTTTTTGCTTGGCTATAGTGCTTGCCTGATATCATATTTCATAACAGTCAATATCATGATAAATTTAAAATACAGCGACATCATTGGTCATCTCTAGTGACAAAGCCTTCCACCTATATCCAACAAAAATATTATTTATGCGATTGGATGGATATAGCGATTAAATTTGTCTTCATATAGTTATACCGTACTAGATTGTCGAAATTCCTGTCGGCCTTAAGAGAGATAAAAGTGGTCTGCATCAGACAAAATGGAATGGTACTAGGACTAAACCAAAAGATAAATCAATTGAAAAAATGTTTCCAAGGAACCAGTGAGTGTGAGCGAAGTGAAATCAAAATAGCTTAGGTATATAAGAATTCGATAAAAATCACAACACACATTTCTGCTTCTATGAAAAACAACGTCTTTCATATCGACCAATATTTCTAAAAAATTAAAATGTTACAAACCCGTGGTTTTGGCATCAACATATCGCCTACAGGCTGATGGCGATGTGATTATTTGTCTCTTTACACCGTCAAAATAGCGTCTTCTGTTTAGCCAGCCCCAGTTTCCAGTTTTCTATGTAGACATATAAAAAAAAAGGTTAAATAAATTACTTTGGTAAAAAACGGAACATGTTAAAGTAACATACTAATTCAAATCACTCTGAGCTCCCATTTTCAGGTGCAGTTTGTAATATAATATTTCAAGTATTGCCTACTTTTTTTCTAAATAATCTACTCAAAAGAGAACATTGTTCAATGAATACATTCAGGAATTATTTTGCGAAAGTCCATGTTTAATAATAACAAATATATTAAAAATATTTTAAGAAAACATTAAATTAATATTTTAATAAAACACTTAACAAATATAAAAATATATCTAGTGACAGTTCCGCCCAATTTTCCTGTTAAGCCGTCACAAACAACACGCAGTCAAACCGGAAGAATTTTCAACACGTGTCGCTTCTACACGAAGCGAACGACGCACGATAGAGAAATTCTCGATCGTGCGTTCGTAGAGTCAAGATCTCCTGAGTATGCTGTCGAAAATTCTTCCTGTTTGGCTGCGTGGTGTTTGTGACGTCACGTCGCGTCGGCTTGATAAGAAAATTAGGCGGAACTGTCACTGGATATATTTTCATATATTTTATTAAAATATTAATTTAATGTTTTCTTAAAATATTTGTTGTTATTAACATTCAAATATTATTTTTGATTTCTATTAAAGATATTATAATATTTATAACATAGTCGCATTATTATGTAGTGATTGATTGATGTTGTGCGTAGCGTCGATGCGGCAAGTGATGGGGTCTCGTCGCGGGTTCATCTGCCGGATGCGCGTGGGCGGGTCTGCGGAGGGGGCGCACCTCGGCCGGCTGCGCGCGCGCAACTCTCTAGGGCCCTCGCACGACGGACACAACTACGCCGTCGTACACTGCACTGGCTACATCAAGAACTGGCCCCCTACAGGTATAGTATCCACACAGCCATGGCTGAGCCGTGCGAAGCGGGAACAAATACTTTACTGAAAACTAATTAAAGAAGTAATAAGTATTCATTCTCGTTCCTAACAATGTTTTAGTCTGTCGACTGACGAGAAAATTCATTGTTAAAACAAATATTCCAAGCTTATTTTTAGCAGCTGAACCAGAGTACTTATTTGTTTCAAATTCTTTGGATATCATGTTTGGTTTTTGTATTTTTTTCTTAATAAGTTTATTAATAGTAGATTATTAAAAAAAAAAGACGTACCTACCTAATTTTTAAAAACTATTATAAACCTTGAACTTAAGCCACCGAAACAACCAAAACCAACAATGTTTTTTTGGTTGTTTCGGCGTTAAACTTTTGTGCCACCGAATAATATTCGACATTTTATATTTTATCTGTGGTTCCATTGAAGTAAAAATATTATGTCATTAGAAAAGCTGGAAATAAAAAAAATTTAGTATAAAGTCATTAATCTTTGTATGCATGATAACATGTAACTAGTTATGTCCCATAATTTGTTATGATACTGGATAGTGATACTTTATGTTCAACCCCCTGTGAACATAATTTTACCTATGTTGGGATATCAGACTTGTTTCCAGGCATGCAGATGGAGCGGCCGGTGGACGACGAGCTGCACGCGTCGCACTGCTGTCTCGTCGCTATCGGACGATTGCAGGTACATATAATTAAATTTTTCTTTACAGCGGACTTGTAAAATCTTCCAGATAATGCCATCCACGAAGACGCGCCTCACTTTTCTTCTTGATCGCTTAATCGAAGTAAAGCAACTACTTGCCATGTCTCGAGTAACGCAATGTGACCTAGGCTACTCATGTGCATCGAACTGTGTGTCAGCTGGCGACTGGCGCTCGGTTCAGACACCCCGTACCCCGCGAGTCCCTCTGTTGAAAAAGAGAAGGGCGCGTCTTCTTGAATGGCACTATCTATACTCGCAGAAGGTATTTATGAGGGATTATAATTTTTACTTGCTTAACAAATTTTTGATTACCGAAATTTCATAGTAGAGGGCGCTGTGTGTTTGTTACCGGGCAGAAATATTGTTTATCTTAAATTATAATTACGTTAATATTGGTTTTAAACAAGTTTTCTACCATGCATATTGCCCAACTAAAAGAGGAGTTTAAGAACATGGTGCTTTCCTTCAAGAAAGGAATGCTGATTGGTTCACAAGTTTCACTTACCTAATTATTTTTATTACTTTTACCCGTTTCCATAGCATGAAATTGGTTTTTGTAGATCATTTTTGTACCAATAAATTAAATTGGTTCAAACATATAAGTTGTCTTGCCTAACTATGAATACTTATGTATATATACTAGCTTTCCGGACGTGGCTCCGCCCGCGCGTATGTCGGTTATCGCGCAAAAACATTAACCTCTTTTTGCGCAGTTGGATAAAAACTATCCTATGTTTTTTTCCAGGGTCTCAAACTATTTCCATACCAAATTTCATTCAAATCGGTCCAGTAGTTTTGGCGTGAAAGCGTAACAGACAGAGTTACTTTCGCATTTATAATATTAGTACTGAAGTACTGATGAAGTTCCAAGTATCAATTCATGACACTAAAACAATGTTTTAGATAAATCAAACTACCCTCATGAAGTCTTGTAATTTAAGTAAAATAAATCATGTTCAGAATTATTCAGGTTACTACAAAGTAGAAACAAAAAAAACTGCATTATTTTATCAAATACGACTTCGAATATTTGCTAGGCAATCTGCCATACTTACACGTATTTTCTATGATTTCATTTGGCTACCCATTACCGTTCAATAGATACAGCCCTTTAAAGTTCGGATGGAGGGACGGACCGACAGCCGAGGCTTAGTAACAGAGTTAGTTCCCTTTTTAGTACGGTTCGTTCACGTTATCCAAATGGTTTTAGAATTTTAGTAGCTCGTCAAAAAATAACACTGGATGCAATGAATATATGAATATTATTTCAGAACTTCCTAAAACAAGTGATATAACAGATATTCAGAAAAAAAACGTAATATCATAAAAAAAATAAAATGAATGATTTTAAGAATTTCGTAAACTGTGGTATCACAGATTAGTTTAATAGTTACTACAACGTCGTACGCCGATATAACACCACGTGGTCAGGGCGTGCTTTAATTATGTAACTATTACCCTATCATTGTCTGCACACGCGTCGAAGAATAGAGTTTAAGGTTGAAGAATTGTGCATTATTGCAAAGGCCGCAAAATAGGCAATTGCGGGTCGAGTATTAGAAGTCGAATGATACGAGACAGCCAATTGCAATTCCAACGAAGCATATACAGTGCTTTTCTCAAAAAAATGCAAGGAAGTAAAAATAGAATAACATTTAACTTTGTCGCTAAATTTATATCACCTAAGGGTTCAAGTGAAAACTGCTTTATGTTTTCACGAGTCAAAATGTTCATATCTTTTTCTTTTGACTTCGCTGCTAGCACGTTTTCTATCACTAGACTCTGGCTTTTGATGTTCGATCTGTCGGTTGGAGTGCAATCAATATCCATTTCACTGTTTCGTCTGAACTTTTGAAAAATTTATTTTGGTATCAAAATAACAGAATAGAAACCAAGCCTGTTTAACCGCCAATATGTTTTCTGTTGAAATGTAAATACATCGGTAGTAATTTGTACCAAGGGCGATGACAGAGGTTTAAATTCAAATGACTTCCCAGCACGCCTGTAATGATTTTCTATACAACATGGCCTTTTAATTTGGAACAAATAGATTTGGTTTTACTGTGTACATTAATACGAAACTTCGCTTGCTGTTTATGCAAAAGTAATAACAACATTGCCGCACAATGTTTGAGAAAAACGATTTAGTGTTCCAATAATTCAGTTTTAAGAATATTGGAATGATTCTTCCCTATTTTCGTAACGTTTTGTTCGTTTGATCTAAGGATATAAAAAAATATTTTTCCTAATTTCTGCGCTTATCGAGTTTTAAGTAGTAACGGGTGTGTCTACAGGTGACGTCAACCCCAAACGCGTCAGAGAACAGCCTATGCACGGGTGGCGTGGAGTTCGTATCGCGTCACTCGGCCGACGGACGGTTCACGTTCGCCGACCAGCGCGCCGCGCAGGTTGTGGGCCACGCGCCCGCAGACCTGCTCGGCAAACTCTGCTACGAGTTCTACCATCCAGAGGACCAACAACACATGCGGGATAACTTTGACCAAGGTAATACACAACAAGGCACTTCTTGAATTGAGAGCTTTGAAAAGTATGTCTGATGTGACTTGGTAAAACCGGCCAAGTGTGAGAGCCTCCCACAATGAAGGTTCCGTACCAACACAGATAATGTACCAAAAATCTAAATCTTTTCCATACAGATCGGCATCCTTAACGGCTAAACCGACCTGTTCTTGGCTTGTTTTTAGTATTTGTTGTTGTACGCTAAGCATTGGACTTTAATCATAACGTATAACCGTTCTTACGATAGAGCAAAAAGAAAAAAACGTTTTACAAGAATGATTTTTTTTCCCTATTATTTTTCACTTTTTGTTATGGGTATTATTTTTAGGCAATCCACCATACAAAAATATTCTGTGAAAATTTCTAACGGCTAACATTTCCTTTAAGGGTTGGACGGTCGGCCGAATAGTCGAAGCTTAGTATTAGGGCCCCGTTTTCTAATGCGTAAACCTATAAAAAGCAAGGTCCGGTGTCATTAACGCAACGTGGAGTGAATATTGATAATTGAAAAAGGAGTAACGAAAGGAGGTTGACAAACGAAGTACACAAGGCGAGTTTGGAAAGACGTCTGTGAATATATTCTGACCAGATTTAAGACATTCTGTAAAAGAGTCAGGTCATGGGTAACTTTAACAGGCGGGTGGTATATAAGGGGAATGTGTTGATAGTATAGGATGCGAGAGTGATAATATGCCAAGATCATAGCAATTAATTTGTTTACCATCAGTTTTTTTTTCGCTTAAGTATATAACTTATGTAAATCTTTCAAACAGATGTATACTATAACTGAACTCTGTATTTTTTTTATTTTAGTACTGAAGTTAAAAGGCCAGATCATATCCCTCATGTACCGGTTTCGGACGAAAAGCAGAGAATGGGTCTGGTTAAGAACTTCCGCATTTGCCTTCTTAAATCCATACAACGATGATATAGAATATGTTGTCTGCACGAATACGCTGGCCAAGTGAGTACACATATTTACTATTAATATTAATATCAGATTTTATAACGCATTTTGACGTAAGTTTAGTGCTTAGGTGCTGGAATAAGATATAAGTAAACATAATAGCAGAAGAACTCTTCGTCCGAGGATGTGAATGTTTGCATTACTGTATTCCGGTTTGATCGGTATTTGTGCCGGTGAAATGACAAGTACATGAAATATAACAATTTAATATCTCAAGGTGCCTTGATAGTGCAGTTAATTTGTAACGAAATGTATCTGTTATATTCAAAGGCTACCTCTTAATAACAGGTAGGCGTCGTGCTTGTTACGTTACAATCCTATTTAAAAAATACGGGTTCGTTAGATAGTGTAAGTGTGTGTGTGTGTGGTAAGGCCATAGATTTTGCCACTTTGTAACATAGAGTAACATAGACACTTCTATGGTTACGTAAAATTAACGACTAAGTAAATCTAGACTCATGAAATCAACAGAAATAAAAGCGTAAAAAAGGAATGTATAATAATGTACTATTTCTTATGCTTTAATTTCCTAGGTAAATAGAAAAGTACTAAATTTACGATATGAATGAACGTTCAAAATCTTTTAACGTTACTTAATGTACAATAAATGTTACCAGTAACACATAAGTTACATTAAAGTAACGTAGAAGCGGGATATTCAAGGCTATAAATAGACATAAATTTCAAAATTGAGCCTAATTCTAGCAATGACGATAGCTACACCTTTATTAATCACATACGCATATTGCTACATAAAATGTGTGTAATAAAATTTTTTATTTTCCTTTAAAATTGCCAAAATTCCCAAAAGGAAGCACTGCTGAAACACATAAGTGCACCTTTGTTATAATCCGCAGATAACAAAATTGCATATTCTTTTTTCTTATTGGATGGATTGGGTTGTCGGTGTTGAAAGTGCCATTGCTAAATACTACCATATGCTGTTTCAAATACTTGGGAATAAAATTGCGGTAGAAACATACAAATTAGTAACATAAAAGCATAAATACGGAGATACATATTTGAATTGTGTTAAATTAATAAAAACCAGTCTATTTCAAAACATGAACACCACGATGTAACAGCTTAACTATAGGATATTTCAAGTAGTTCTTATAAATTAGACTTATAAAAGAAAAATAAATAAGTTTTATAGTGCCAAGATTTTACCTGGACCGAAAAGACAGCATGTTTTTGTCTTAATTTCGATGACTGGAAATCCTAAACTTATTGTATTTTTGAAACTGTATGACTTGATTGTTCTTCAACATTGCTTTCAAAGAGTTAAAGAAATACTTCATGTAATTAAAATACTTTAATTACTATCTACTAAATACGTTTTTTTTATATGCGGTCAAACGTTGGGACAATCTTTCTTTTCAATAAGTGGCAAAATTTACGGCCTTACCCGAGTATGAAGCATCAGATGCATTGATGAGGGTTGTGTTGTCGATAGCCGTTCGCTGGGCAGCGCGGCGGGCGAGGCGGCGCCGGAGGAGGGTTACGACTACCATCTGCGACATCGCGACGTGTACGCGCAGCAACAGCAGCAGCAGCCGCCGCCGCCGCCGCCGCTGCATCACCATCACCATCCACCACGTACGTCCTTCCTTTGCACTATTCTTTATATATTACTTACCTTAATGCACAAGCTAATTATTGTTGGTATATTTTATTATAAAAACGAACGTGATTATCACTATATTTAGTATTATACGGATAAATCACGTGAAAAAGTCAGATAGCTTCGACTATAATAGTTTCCACCACATCCAGTGGTCTTTTTCAGGGAGAGCTCTGGACGCCAGCGTTGAGTCTCGTTTTGCACTAACCCCTTCTTGAAAAAGAACACTGGATGCGGTTGAAACTATAGCCGGAGCTACATATCTGATTTATTCTCGTGAGGTTCCCGTATTGTTTACTAAAATATTATTTTGTATTTATATTATATAAACTTAATGTTATTTTATTTTTATTTCAATTTTGTGTTATGTCTAAGGTCAATTATATAATGGGGGACAAATTAAACAGAAAAGAAACGAATGAACAGTTATCATTGAAAGTTGGTTCCCAATGTAGGTCCAGCTTCCTACCAACTTTGATCAAATCATCACCTATCAGCAGGTGTGATAATGTTTATTCAAAGGCGAGCTATATTACTCCGCGCTCACATTAACACTGCACTTGGCGTGGATGACGTAATATGTCACTTACATCATAACATAATATAGTTTTGCTAACTTGTTTATTACAAGCGAAGCGAGCGCCGGATAGTGAAGTAATTAATCTTGATCATATTTTGTAAAGTATTCTAAAACATGTTTCATTAAAATGTTCTATAGATAGAATATTATTATAATAATAGCAATGTTGACTCTAAATTATTTTGATTTGGTTCCAACTCTAGTGCAATAGGTGGAGAGGGAAACTTGCATTCCCTTTCCACACACCAGTGGGAAAGTCGAGTGGGTGGACGAAGCATCGCCCGTTGTAACGTGTTACACTTACTAGTTTTAGGTGAATAAACATTCTCAAGTTTCTTCCAAAATGGCTCGCGATTTCACCATCTACGCACTCCGATATTGATGGAGTTTTCGTTTTTTTCGGAATCTTCCATATTTAAGAAACCGATCTCAGCTGTGACATGTGCTCTGAAAAACATTTTAACACAATTAACTCTTTAATAAACCAAGCTTAAGATGATATTTGAGAGCTCGTCATCAGCTAATAACTAAAACCAGTCACGGATTTCTAAAGCTGTCTTGAGATGGGTTATAAGATGCTTATCCTTGAAATCGGTAATAAGCGAGATGGTGTTGATGTGTGTTTATTAATTAGCGAATATTTAAGATGGGTACCAGTAAATGGATTTTTATTTGAACGGAAACTAGTTTTTATGTTTCGAAGGTGAATCAAAGGGATCATAATCCGAGTGAAAATAAGCTTTCGTGAAATTGGTCAATGAAATGAAGAAAAGTGGAAAATCACTATGTAGGTCTCCAGAGTTTGTCAGCTGAGATTGGTGTTGAGATTACGACTAGGATCATTTTATTAATTATGGATCTGATTTATGTTTGTAATTGTTTGCGTGTAGTACATGTCGGTAGAACGTAGCGTGTGTTGCAGCTGTGGGAGCGCGGTCTCCAGGCGGGGGTGCGCCGGTGGCGGTGGCGGGGACGGGGGCGGGGGTGACGCCTGCGTACGCGCCGCACTACGCGCCCGAGTACTCGCCGCATCGACCCGCCAACACGCCGCCGCACACTACTTGGACCACACTGCGCCCGGTACACTATACACTTTGTTTTGAATACATCTAGTTTAACTTCTACTCCATCTATAGATTCATTTTCACATTATTCCATACTATAATTTTGATTTCAGCATTCACAAAGTTATGTACGTCTATGTTCACTTTGTGCGAGTAAAAGTCGTTCGCCTGAATTCATAAATTACTTATACTATTCATAATTTGCCTGTCAATGTCTTTTCTACTTCAATTACATAATCTTGATCATTTACTATACTAATTACTAATAAGAAAAATCATCTTTTTTCTTTATATATTTGTACTAAAAATTATTATGACCATAGTAAGCTTTTCAAGGCCAGACAAAATAAAAATTAAGTACGTGGCCAAGGGATTTTAGCCTGTGTTGTTTCATTTATGCAAGTTCTTTAACTAGGTTGAGTTTTGACAACCTTATTAATATCTATTAATATAAAATACAAATAATTTTGACTAGTCAAACACAAATAATTTGATTAATTTATTTGTAGCGGTTCGTTTTCGGCACCCGCAGGAGACGAGCGCATAAGGCGTTACACGCCTTCATCCCGTCTTGGGTGAAGTGTCTTCAGATTCGCCTATTAGAGTTATAGGGTACCACGAAGCATCATTCCACTACCATCTATAACCCTAATGGATGAATGTTGCATGACTGTCCCTCAGGAACCGTTACCGCATAAAATTAACTTAACCCTTCTTTTTTGGAGCCGTGTAAAAAGTGACATACATAAATAAGTTACTTTTTAATCATTTAAAAAAAATTGCATATAACTCTATTCTAAATAATGCACTGACAGTTGATGCAGAAAGGTGCGTGTGCGTAGATTTCATCCAGCGCACCAACGAGTGTGGTGAAAGAACATGAAACCACCTAAGAATAGGCCGCAGTGTATAAAGTAATGTTCTTGATTGCAGAGCGGCGGCACGGGCGGCGAGAGTTACGCGTACAGCGGCGAGGCGGGCGGCGGAGCGGGCAGCGGCGCGGGTGGCGCGGCGGGAGGCGCAGCGGGCAGCGGGTCTCCCGCGCGTTCGCCGCCCGCACCCGCCTACCTGCCGCCCGCACATTACCACCACAACCACCATCCGCATCCCACGCACGGTCAGTACATACATACATTTATAATGAATAGATTCAGGCGTTACTTTGCCGATACCCATATTTAATTATAACAAATATTTTAAGAAAACATTAAAATCTTAGTTAAACGTTTAAAAAATATAAAAATATATGTTTTTATCGATCGTAAGCTCGAAAAGTCAAGACCTCCTGAGGATGCTTCGTGTATAATAGAAACGCGTCGAAAATTCTTCTGGTTTGGTAACGTGGTGATTATGACGTCACGTTGGCTTAGCAGGAAAATTAAGCTGAATTGTCACTAGATATATTTTTATATTTTTTTAATGTTTTACTAAAACATATATTTTATATTTTCTTAAATATTATTTAAATATTTGTTATTAGTACATACATGGAGATTACTGAGTGCATACATTTACTTGTAGATTTTTATTTACTTTTTGAAGTGCTCGTAGCGAAGTTTGCTTAGCCATTCTGAATCAATAAAGTTAAGCAACGTCCGCCGCGGTCATGACTTGGATGGGTGACCGCTGGCTACTACTGAGCGCTTCCGTGCTTCGGAGGGCACGTTAAGCCGTCGGTCCCGGTTGTTGTCATAGGATGGCAGTCGTTACAGCATGGTGGTAGGGCACTTTGCGAGTGCCCGTCTGGGTAGCTACCACCCTCAAGTTGAAAATCTGTCGCCAAGCACCTAACGATGTGTTCCGGCAGCTGTCCTTGAGAGCCAGTAATTCTAGGTTAGCCTGAACAACATCTTGGACCACATCATCACTTACCATCAGGTGAGATAGTGGTCAAAGGCTAACCTATCAGGCATAAAAAAAAAAAAAAAAGTACTTAATAGGTATATTCCTATATTTGTTGAACGGCGAGAATGTTGAAGATGGTGAGGCCATCATCCATAAATTTATGATCATGAAATTGGACGTTTTTAATTGACTAAAGGCAATATGGAATGCAAACAATTCATCATTGCGTCCCGTTGCATGGGGAATAATTCGGTTCGTAGTCGATTAACTAACCTTTCACCTCAGTATTGGAATAGATGTATTCCAGCTCAGTTTGAATTGAAAAAAATATACAAATTAAATAAGAAAAAAAAAAGTATATAAAAATAATAATAAATAACCATAAAATTTTGATAATATTAATGATGAGTGTATTCGTCAAAGTGAATCACGGAGCTTTAACATAATATATTAGTACCAATAATAAGTAGTATAATAGTAATTAGTTAAATAATAAAAGTGTTAATTAATTCTGGTCATGGCACTTGTAATGCACGGTTGTTATGGTAGGTTAATTCGGTATAATGCGATGTTAAGTCCAAACCAGTAGACATTATGGCCTAAACCACCTAAAATGTACTTTAATTATCGTACTTAAATAAACAATGTATTAAAATGTATACAACCCTTGGGGTGCACGGCTAGAATGTCAACCTCCATCTCTACAAGTCGGTGTCCTAAGAGGCGACTAAGGCCTACACACTAGAAGGTGGGCAGTAGTGCTTTCTGCGGAATTGATATCTCACACTGTGATCCCCAAGACGCCTTTCAAGCGTGGGGATTTTGGGAAAACCTCTCTTAATGGGAAAGGCTGTGTTCAGCAGTGGCCAATCCGGCTGATACAGTACAGTACAACCCTAAGCTACTTCTTAATACAGGACTTCAAATAATACATATATTGCTTGGATCTAATATGTTAATATAACTAGGTATGCCATTTAATTTATATATCTCCTAAAAAAAATAATTCTTAAACATCTCAAGATGAGTTCATGTTAGCCTAACATAAACCTAAAATCAATATTAATTTACAACTTTATAATCTTGCGACTTATGATTTGTATGGTCATCTTTGATTCGTTTATTTATTAATGTTGAAAAGCCTAACACAAGTATTTTCAAAATACTTAAAAGGTGTTTTCAAATATGGTTGAACCTGTTTGTGACCATTATTACTGAATAAAACATTGTATGTTTTGTGCAGGCATGTGGTCGTGGCAAGGCGGCGCGGGGGGAGGCGCAGGCGGCGCACCGGGCGCTGAGGGTCCGCACGCGCCGCATGAGCTCTCCGACATGCTGCAGATCCTCGACCAGAGCGGCGCCAACACCTTCGAGGACTTGAACATCAACATGTTCAACGCCAACTTCGAATAACGCACGCTCACACGCGGACGCGATATACCAACCGGCATCGCTGCTCGCGTTTGTGCCTCGCCACATTCTACCAGTAAGCCTGACGAGCTCGATATATAGAAAATTTACTTTTGATATGTTTTAAATATAAATAGGAACGGGGACGTGTCGTCGTCTTCTGTGGGATTAGTGTGAGTTGTAATCGTGATACGCCGACGAATACGCGTAAACGGGATATTATATACTGATGTTCATGATTCACGCTCCTTTGCTAGGCACGCTGTATAGTCGGGTATGTTTTGTTTCATAGAAATTCGAAATAACGCGCTCGCGCCGTGTCGCGAGAAAATCTCACACTATGCTCACTGTTCTTTATAAATTATTGTATAAAGCACGTTTTATTTGTATTAACTTAGTATATATGTTACAGACCTACCATCTTGTTCAAGCGAAATTATAATAGCAATAATTTATATGAAGGACCATAATTCGGGGTACGTCTTATTTTTAGTATAATACTACTGAAGCGTTCAGAATATTCGGTTTTTCTGTGGTTTTACAGTTAGCAGCTTTATTAAACAGCAGATTGAATTGTGTACCTAACATCGACTCAAAATTGAAGTAAAATCTCGTCTTTGATTTATCTATTTTAATTGACAACATTTTATAATAACAAATATTTTAATAAAACACTTAAAAAATATAAAATATATTTAGTGACATTTTATAATTCACTGACATCATTACAATGCTCTGTAAATCTGTTAAGCAAATAAACTACTAAAATAATATAATTACCTAATTATTTCTCTAAAACAGACTCGACTTCAAAGTAGCTTATTAATTTAGAATGTTGTCAATTATAAACAGTAACTTGCGTTAACTCATAATGATCATTTGTTCGAGTGAAACTGACTATGGCCCGTGTTAATAAATGCGTCTGAAAGTTGAGATTGCTCAACTAAGACGTTTTGACGTTTAATATAGGGAACATTTTGAAGCAGTGATGGCTCAGTGGCATTGGCTATGGACTGCCGCGCAGCAGGTCCATGGTTCGAATCCCGCCGCGGGCTAGAGCTTCACCGCATGGTGGAAGAGCGTTTTGCGAATGTCCGCCTGGCTAGCGACCACCCTCTAGTAGAAAATCTGTCGCCATGCACCTAACGGTGTGTTCCGGCAGCTGTCCTTGAGAGCCAGTAATTCTAGGTTAAGCCTGTTAACACCTTCGACCACATCATCACTTACCATCAGGTGAGATTGTGGTCAAAGGCTTACCTATCTGCAATAAAAAAATAAATAAAAAAAAAACTGTCAAAAACAGTATCTTAAGATAGATCTCAACTTTGAGATGCATTCACATTATTACGAGGCTAAGTATAATATCAAGAGTCACCTTTAAGGCCACGTAAACGTTGTGTTTTGTATTAGTCTTGTATATAAGCTGTTAGCCATTAAATGACCGAAACTTAACTCTGTCAGTCAGCCAACGTAAAGACGTTGATTTGTGATTGTTGACAGAAAAATTGTCGGCTGCTATTTTTATTAATAAAGACAGAACTCCATGCATATAAATGGCAATAATTTGTAAGTTATGCGTAAGCCGTGAAATATTAAATAATTAGCCACTTGAGCCTTTTATACGAAGCGCCTTATAAATATTCAGGTAGTGATGCGGTTAGACAAACGTCTGAATGGTGTTTTCACCAAGGTACAAGAGTCGGATAATAATTCTTTTTCACGAAATTGCGTTTTCGAATTACTAATATGAGTATGAAAGCATGAATTACGGAAAGGTTTAAAATTATGACATCAATAAAGAAAAGGAATTAATGTAGATCAAAAGAATAATCAGAAAGCCACGATTTTTTGTGCCTAAATAAATAAAAATTTTATAAAACTGATCCACAAATTCAGCTCCAAAATTCAGCTGTAAGATTCCACCCGAAATGACTAACAGACAAACAAAAAGAGGACTTCATAATGCATTTTCATAGAGTTGGGAGGTTCCCTGAAAGTTTTAACTAGACCAGGAATCCAAATTTCGAGCATTTTCCGCATATGTATGCGGGAAGTGATCGAAATTTGCTCGAATTCCACCTGGAACGACAGAAACCAACAAGAAAGTGACTTAATAAAACGTGGTATAAAAATATATTAAGCCAAAATCGTTACATCGTATCATATCGCTTATACGCCCACGAAATATAACAAGAATGTACATTTGAATAATATTGATAGAACTTTTGAAATGCTGCTGGTGTATGTTTTCATATCGCGCATCTCTCGGTTTAATTTGGCGATCGTTCGAGACATATAGCTAAAACTAAATTTCGTTTCACTTCATAGACAATTCAGTTTGATTATCTGTTTTCACGTGGTTTAATCTAATTTGGCCTTTAAAATATATGTACAAAGTATGATAAAACTCCTTATTGAACACCTTGAACCTGTAACAAAAATGAAATTTTCAATAATATAACTATGGGCGGTGTAATAGCTCAGTGCGATAATATCTCTTCCAGATAATCTGTAATGATAGAGGAGTCAAAGAAGATATGGGATGACGGTATATAATTCAATTTAAGTGCTGTATAGTATATATGCTTTCATATTCGTACCATCATACCAGTAAAAGAATCGCAATTCGCCAAATAATTAGCAATGATGTAGAGTTCAGTGTAAGCGAAGTGTTATAGTATCGACCAATTCGGGAATACCCGCACGTTCTCAAAAGTGCATGTCATTCGCCAGCTATAGAGACTATAATATTATACCCAAAATCAATAAAATGAATTGGTTATCCTCCTTTATCGTGGTCACGTTTTCAACGCTTTACGTCACTGCACAAATCGGGTTTTTTTTAATCCGTACAACCTTGTTCTTTACGTTGAAACGATTGAGGTTAAATATCTTACATGATAATATAGATATGATAAACCCAAGACGCTTCGATAACTATGCCTCATTGTAAATTAAACTAAGGTTCTGTTTGCACTTTGATTAGTGTTTCGTTCAGATGATTAGTGGCTTAATACAGACGTTTAGTGCGATAAGTGTCCAACTCTGTTGTTGCGATTAGTAAACCATTTGTCGGGTATTACACACGCAACAAATTAATACGCAGCAGTAACGACACTCGCGACTGGCTGCATGCCGAGCGCATGCTGAGATCGAGGCGCGTAGGTATAGCTCGCCTTTCGTCCGTTAGTATGAAGTTGAAATACTGTATAGATAATATTACCGTGCTACTACCGTCCACTTGAGAAGCGCTAAGCACTAAACTAAATAAAAGTATGTTTCAAGTTGTTTAATGATGGACTGGCTGCGAGTTAATATGAAGGAGGGACGCTCACTCTACTGCGCCAATTAATAAATACACATATTAAACTCTAAACTGGTGTTATCCAAACGTGTCAATTACTAAGCATCTGCACTAAACACTTATCAAAGTGCAAACAGGTCTTTAGGGATGTCGTCTACTATGCACGGCGACTTTTAGCAGCGATTCAGTATATTCAGATAGCGTGTTTCTTTTGCGTGCGTCTGCATCAATAATTTTGGCTGAAATAGAGGTTAGTCCTTAACAGAATATGGGACGTAGGAGAGTGTATTACAGTATGGCGAATGCATCGCTGAAAAAAGTCGCTGTGAGTAATCACCACCCGATTCGTACAATCGCTTCCTCACACGGGTGCAGTACCTACAATAATTTGTTATTATGGACGGAAAAAACTTAAGTTGTATTAACTAAACTTTAACTATATGAAGAAAATTATCATTAAATGTATGAATTTAAGTTTGGCTTTGCTGGCTGTTAACTTTGTTACTTTTGTTGTTACTTTGATCATCCCTCATTATTTTCATCGTGAAAATAATTCCATACCATATTTTATAAGTACATTTTAGTTTTCATATATTAAGATTAATTTTACAAACTTTATTTTAGACAAATGAAAATTTCATTATTATACAAATACATAATGATTAATTATAAATATGTAAGTAATGTATTTACGAATGATTAATTTCGTATATTGATTTTTATTATCATGATTTTTGGTTGAATAAGAGTATCTGAATTTTGTAAAATGAATTTTTCATTAAATATAAATGATACAAACCCATTCCCAGTTTTTTATTTAAGCAGATAGGTATGGATTGTAAAATGAATATTGCTATGAAATAACAGCTTGAATTGTTTTTATAATTACCTACAATACAAATTAATACAACCCATTTTTTTACCGACATCCAAAAAAGGAGGAAGGTATTCCATTCGATTATTTTTTTTTAATGTTTGTTATCTCACTACTTTCGACTGGGGGAACCGATATTGATGATTCTTTTTTATTTGGTGCTCAAGGCATTAAGTATCTAATTCCAAGAAATGTGTCTGGCAACATTGCCATTGAGAACTTAGTACTCCTAAATTTTTGTATTTTTGTAATAAAAATATCAGTTCCTCGGTGCCCATAGTGATATCTACACGAAGTTTACAGCCGTGGGAACATCATATCTTGTTATCCAGCCATAAAACCAGGACGGAATCCCTAAAAGTATTAAAGATAAGCAATAATTAAATACCCACACAAATGGTTATTAATGTGCTACCGTCATAATCGATGTATGTCGGAGTGTCAAATTCAATTGACAGCATGGAACTCGACTTTGACAATTCGTTGACGTAACAGTGTTACCATTACTGTAAAATATCCCGAGATGATGCTGTACGCAAACTGGGTGATTGCTTTGGTATAGGAAGCTCGAAGTCGACCTTGAACGCGAAACTCTTCCGTCCGCTACAACTTAAGGAACAAGTATTCAACCAAAAGATAATGGCTAGATTGTTTAATTTTAGTTATATGTAATATTTAGTATGACAATTCATACAGATTTTTCTGATCACTAAACCTACTTGTTTGCACCTAGGATTGTCATTTTTATATTATCAGATGACATAATTTAAATGGTCGTAATTATTATTATTATTATTATTTTTATTTATATAAAATTCTTAGCTATCCTAGTTTTGCTAATAGTTAACTTGATATAAGTACTTATATCAAGTTGATATGACGTATTAGGAGTTGCAATAACTGCCACAAAATTATTATTCTTATATTTAATTTTTTTTTTCATTGTTTATACTGTTGACTAATTGTTTTTTATTGTACGTGTGTGATGTACTTAGTTTGTGATGTGACTGTTAATGTTTGTATAAATTATTTATTCGCGTAATTATACTCATATTTATGTTAAATTAATTAATTATTGTCTAATATTTAATTCAATTAGTTCTGTTAAAATTTTCTTATTATATTTTTAACAATGAGTAACCTATCCGCACCAATGACTTGCCCCCACTGCCCTACATCTACACGTTCGTTCAGCTCACGTGGTCTCAAAATTCATATAGGGCGCAAGCATAAGGATGTGCCTCGCACGCTCTCACAGGTCACCCCCACCGTCATGAATATATGCCCCCAAGCTCCAACGGGGCCACCACAACACTCGCAACAGCAACAGTGTCTCCTGGAGAAGCTCACCAACTTGAGGGAAGGGACACCAGTGTTGCGGCACGTTCCTAAAGGGGCGCGAAATCAAGCTGCGGGGAAACTGTGTGAGTTAATCAATAAGTGCATTGATAGTAATGGCGTGGAGGATTGGTTTTCGCTGCTCTCGTTCGCTTTTATTGCACTTAGGGTACCATGTAAGACACTACCTGGTAATATGACGGCCAAGGTGAGGGCGAATATTGGGTCTTTCGGAGCCAGTCAGTTGGAGGAAGAATCCGGTAGTACGCCTTCAAACTCTAGGTCAAGATCGACTCGGAAAATCATTGAGTCCAAAGTGTTTGAAGGTGATCTGAGAGGAGCAGTCCGGCTTTTAGTGTCAAGCGATACTTACGCGCAGCACGATCCGGGCACGTTGGCAGCCCTACAAATCAAGCACCCCTCCCCGTCACGTCCACTCGATTTCCCATCAGCGCCAGATGCATCACATGCTGCTGTCTCAGGTACGAGTGATGAGGTGGCGTTGGCACTCAGCTCTTTTTATAGCGGTTCAGCAGCGGGGTTAGATGGAATTCGTCCAGGGCACCTAAAAGAGCTGACTTCTATCTCGGCAGGAGATAATGGTCAGCGTTTGATGGAGAGTCTGACCCGGCTTACGAACTTCTTACTCAGTGGCAAACTCAATCGGGAGGTATGCCCATACCTCTATGGTGCCTCTTTATGTGCATTAACGAAGAAAGATGGCGGGGTGAGACCTATTGCAGTCGGCAGTGTATTCCGGAGATTGTCTGCTAAGGTGGCGTGCCGTGCTGTGAGGGAAGCTATGTCCGAATACCTGCAACCGCATCAGCGTGGTTTCGGTACACGTCTAGGCTGCGAGGCAGCTATCCATGCAACACGGGCATTTGTGTCAGATCCTATCAACTCAAACTGTGTTGTGTTGAAGCTAGACATTTCCAATGCTTTCAATTCTTTGGAGAGAGACGTTTTGCTCACTGAAGTTAAATACAAAATTCCAGCTCTTTATCCCTACCTTTATCAAATATATGAATCCCCTTCAAATCTTTATTTCAAAAATAATCTCATCCTTTCACGAGTAGGAGCTCAGCAGGGAGACCCCCTGGGCCCTTTAGTCTTCAGCTTAGCCATCCACCGTATTATTTCGGAGCTCAAGTCACAACTAAACTTGTGGTACCTTGATGATGGCACCATTGGTGGAAGACCGGAAGTTGTTGAGCAGGATCTACTAGATTTGATCCCAAGTCGCGAAGCTGGGTCTGGAGGTGAATCCCTCCAAATGCGAGTTTTATCCTTGCAGTGCTGAAGCTCTTACTCATCTTCCAAATTTCAGTTCTCTTCTACCTGGCCTTACGCTACTCTCACAAACCACATTTAACCTTCTGGGTTCGCCCATTTTTCTTCAAGGGGTTCCAGAAGCTATATATTCCCGCGAGCAGCTTCTCCTCTTTGCACAGGAACGCCTAAAAAATCTCTCTGCCCATGTTGCGATGATTTTGCTGCGTACTTGTTTCGCCTTACCAAAAATGACATACCTGTTACGGACTACTCCTACCTGGCTTTGTTCGGAACAGGTTTCATCCTTCGACAATGCCTTAAAATCTGTGGTCGAATCTATCCGCAACATTTCCCTCAATGAGTCACAGTGGTGTCAAGCATCCTTGCCGATACGGCACGGCGGTCTCGGGATGCGGAGCGTACGGGATGTCGGTTTGCCTGCTTTCTTGGCGTCGGCGCATGGTGTGGCGGGCCTTGTCACTTCTATTCTTTCTTCAAATGGTGACAAGGTAAACATACCCTTTGTGCCCGATGCGTTGTCAGCTTGGTCTACCCGCAATCCAGGTGTTTCAATCCCAGAGACCCCCCAAACCCAACGGGCCTGGGATGACGTTGAGGCAAAGAGGATCTTTAATGAGGTTACAGATGGTGCTGTAGGGCCAGATTTAGCAAGACTTAAAGCAGTGTTGCGGTCGGAATCTGGGGCATGGTTGCACGCGTTGCCTTCACCTCACCTGGGAACTTTGTTAGATGATAGCTCTCTGCGGGTGGCGGTTGCCCTCCGCCTTGGCTGCAAGGTGTGTGAGCCTCATAGATGCACCTGCGGTACCTTGGTGGAGGCCAATGGTCATCACGCACTGAGCTGTCGTCGTTGCACATGCAGGTTTCCGCGTCACCATCCTCTCAATGAAATAGTCCGCAGGGCGTTTGTCTCAGCTAACGTGCCCTGTGTGCTGGAACCACCGGGACTGAGTAGGTCTGACGGTAAAAGACCAGATGGTTTGACCTTGGTGCCATGGAAGAACGGGAAGTGCTTGGTGTGGGACGCCACCTGCGTCAACACTGTCGCCGCCAGCCACCTAGGTCGTACCATGCACACTTCGGCAGCAGCAGCGGAAGATGCCGCTACCAAAAAGCGGCTAAAATATGCAGAGCTGGAACCCCATTATTATTTTGTGCCCATCGCTGTGGAAACAATGGGCAGTTGGGGAGCGGAAGCCAATGGTCTGGTTGCCGAATTAGGGCATAGGTTGGCCGAAAGGTCGGGTGACTCCCGCTCCGGCTCGTTCCTGGTGCAAAGGATGGCCATTGCTATCCAGCGCGGCAATGCAGCGAGCGTTATGGGCACTTTTGCACCTGGAACGCTAAGGGGTGGGTTATTCGATTGACTATTATATTTATTATATATTTGACATTGTAACGATTTTGTAATTAATGAAAATAAATACATATCACAATAAAAAAAAAAAAAAACCAAGAACTGTATACTATTTTCCCATGGACATATATCCATACATCCATGTATTTTCCGTATCTTGATGATATAGTTATTGACAGTGAATGACAATCGATCCCGTAAGTAGTAAGGGCCACTAAAAAGTATGAATATTTTTTTATACAAAAAGGAAAGCTTCTTCAAAAGTGTGTAATGACTTGTCGAAGTCGGTACCAAGCGCACAATATTAATTATTTGATAATAGGTACTTTTGACCTATCATGGTACCGACTTCAACAACTTATTTCACATTATGTCGGTTTCATGTCTTTGTAAAAAATATTATTTCAAAGGAATAGGGTATGGAGACAGATGGATCTATCATGAATGGCTCCATGTGTTCTCTTTGCAGTCCCAGCGAGATGTATAAGTACTTTTTTTTTAAATATGATTAACAAGCACTATCGCGTGCTAAGCGAAAATAATATTTTACGAATTATTGGAGAACAAAATGTAATGCACCGAGCGGGAATCGAACCCTCGTCCTCTGACTTCGCGCTTATAGGTTGTCTAAATGATTTTATTGTTGTAGCTGTACTGTTGTATGCAGTTCGTAGTATTTCGTTAAATAAATACATACAACCGGTATTTAAAAAAAAATAGACCCGATCATGAAAGAGAAGACAAACGTAAATCAGACATCCTCCCCAGCCTCTTTGTTGGACGTTGTATGAGTCCCATGAGGTAGCACTATACATTATTCAAGTTCAGATAGAGCAGCAGAATTCTAACGTTGATGGCAGCATACTGCACCGGGTACCCTAATGCCTTTGGAAAGTTCCTCCAAACAACAGTCAGATAAAAAATTCACAAGATATGCGAGTCCAAACCCCTAATTAGGTTGGAAAAAAATATCGTATCTGATCTATGGCAATTGGTGACGAATAAAATGAAGCAAACACTTTCCCTACGGTTCAATTCACGCAAATATGCGCTATTTGCACTGTATGCACGCAAACGGTCGGTTCATTACTTGCTAAATGGACACCACGATAGCATTATGACATCTTTGACCTCACTTCCGGCCACAAACAACGCTCACAGAAAAGTGGTAGTGCAATGTGTGTACAAACGTCAACCTCAAATCTTGACAGATAGATGAGGAGGTTTTTATTATTGTGGTTAGAATGTTAAACGTACAAACATCTGTTCACAAAAGAATGCCTTGAAATGCAATATTTCTATTATCAATAATTGACGTGAAGGTTATTTAGGTTCAATTGCGAAAATGCTAATTGACAGTTAGCAGATGTTATAAGCGCGGCTAGACATCGGTTCACATCGTTTGCGCACAAACAGTGCATATTCTCGTATTTCAGTTATGAACCAAGCTTTTGCAATGTATGCAGTGACAGCAGTGTTTGCGTGATTTAAACCGTAGTGATGGATAGCAAACATCATGTACAAAATGTCGATGCGCGACGTTCAAACGATCATTTTTGGTCTATCCATTTGGTAGTATAGTAATAGTACTATACTATTATCCCGTCGTCGCGTCGTCTAATTACTGAGCTAAGTTCCATGCCTCAGAGTATAGTTGTTGGGTTGTTTTTCAATCTACGTTAAGGTACGAAACGACATGGTTGTTTTATGACCTTAAATATTGACATTGATACTAAAATAAACATCTTTGCTATGTGTGGACATGGTTGTTTTATAACCTTAGATATTGACATTGATATCGTGTTGTTTTGTGTTTTCTTTATTTGCGGGGAAGTAACAAAAAATATACAAGTTTTAAAATATTTGCATAGTATCCGTGCTTCGGAAGGCACGTTAAGTCGTCGGTCCCGGTTGTTGTCTTAAAATGGCAGTCGTTATAGCATGGTGGTAGGGCATTTTGCGAATGCCCGCCTGGCTAGCTACCACCCTCAAGTAGAAAATCTGTCGCCAAGCACCTTACTATTTTGTTAGTTAAAAAGTTGCAACCTTCAGTTGTTCGGAACGATCGAGTTGTCAACAACCGAGCGCTCTCACTACCGCGTTCCAAGGGTTTAGTTAGTTGTTTAGTTGCTTTTTCTTACTCCAAGGTTCTGAACGTTTTATAACCTCAAATATCGATTTTGGTCGGGGAAATAGCATAATATATAGACGTTTTATGATGTTTGACAAGCAATAACTGCCGTTTCCTGCAAAATACAAAAGAGTGCCTATAATTCCTGATCAAGA
Source organism: Plagodis dolabraria (assembly GCA_963854805.1). Taxonomy (NCBI): domain Eukaryota; kingdom Metazoa; phylum Arthropoda; class Insecta; order Lepidoptera; family Geometridae; genus Plagodis; species Plagodis dolabraria. The sequence continues at coordinate 18,696,423 of OY978442.1, forward strand.
CATGTCATGGTAATCTCAGTTAAAGATTCCACCTTTTAACGACCGCTTTTGATAGTTAAAAAGTTGCGCTCTACTCGATGGTTGTGAACGACTTTAGAGTGAAAATTTGCACTCCGAATGCGCTCTAACTAAGGTTCTGAACGCGCTCTAGTATGTATTATCTGATCTGATCTATGTACATTACTTCAGTAGTATATATTCTATTTGATCTATGCATTACTTTTCTCTATGGCTCACTAGTCACATCACACATCACACTTCACAGATACAAGTAATATTTGTTTATACATGAGAGCGGTCAGCAGTGATAAAAATATAAAAATCTGGAGACTGTATTCCCTAATAATAATTGCATACTTTCTTGGGGACTACTGTATAAATCTGCCAAATTAATAAATTAAGTACACTAAAGTATTTAGCATGCATAAAGCTTAACAGAGTGACAGTGAATATTAGAAGTTCAAAGACATTCCCTGAATAATGGCAAGATCTGGAAAAACTGCTCAAGAATTTATTCGGGATTCATTTTCACCTTTAATAGCTGTATTATGTAGTTCAAAAGTGGAAAATGTTGTATCTAAAAATAATCTTACATTCACTGAGCTGTTGCAGCCTTTCACAACAATGGAATGGGAAGGTAAGGTTGGTTGAATAAGTCTCTAGTTTTATGATGAGCAGCATGCCACCACTCATGTTGATGTGAGTGAGGTGTTGGTGAAAACTAAACCAAAACAGTGTTACCAATAAAACGTTTTGGGCTGCCATGTATGGTGAAGAAAACCTGTGTTTATTTAGAAATATTTCTATGTCTGTTCAGTCTAGCCTGATAGCTTTTGCTATAAGATTCCACTTCCTGCTTTACTGTTTTCAGTTTTATGTCCATTTGCATGAATTTATTACTTATGTATGGATGTTTAAAACGACATAGCATTCAAGGCCTTTCACATAGATTTGCAGAAACAGACTAAGAGATGACTCACTGGACAAATCTCTCCACTAATGACATGAATTCAGAGACCCTCAGTCAGCCTAATGGACTATTGTCTTTTAAAGACAGATTGCCAAGTAGCAGTATAGAAAAAAAATAATTGAAATATAGCAATATGTTGATTGTAGTAGTACGGTTACATCCTAATCAAACATAATCAGCCCTGAGTGAGTGAGCATTACACAGTTTATTGCTTTTCCACACATATTCACATTTGCATTCACACTGAACTGACAATATGCAGTCATATATCATTCAAACTGGGCTTCAACGCCTGAAATTGATAATCAACCCTGATCTCTTTTTAGCTATCTAAGATTGAATAAGCAATCCATTTTAAGGTTGGACTGTGCCAATAAGCTATCCAGAGATTGAAATTTTCTATCGATGGAAGGTAGGATTACAGAAAAAGATTGACCTCTGTTCTTAAACATCAGTTTGCATGTGTCGATAACTGATTTACGGATTTTCGATCGGTGTCAGCAATCCAAATTCGTAATCCCAGAAATTCCTTGCTTCATTTCCTAATCCAAAGGTGCATCAAAATTTTGTTTTATTCAATTTATATGGGCTTTTTGGCAATGTCTAGCTAAAATTACACTATATTGAGAATGATCTTGAGATATTAGGCCAGTTATCTGACTGGAGTGATGAATATGACACACTTAATAAATTAGTAGGTAGGTACATTCGTTCCTTACGTAAAATTATTTTTGAATTGGTGGGAAAAGCTAAGAAACATCTAAGCGTCATCTATATACACATTCCATATTTCACAAAACAAGTTATAAATATAAAGTAAGTTACATATAACAATAAATAGACGACTTTTATAAACTTGAATTTGCACACAAAGACAAAACAAGGTCGCAGGTATAAAGAATTGGGAGATCAAAGATGGCAGCCAGATGGTATGAACTATAAATGGCACTAACGAATACACTTCAATTTAGTTCTGTATAGAAAGCGGTTATCTGTAATAAATTAGTAGGTAGGTACATTCGTTCCTTAGGTAAAATTATTTTTGAATTGGCGGGAAAAGCTAAGAAACTTCTAAGCATCATCTATATACACATTCCATATTTCACAAAACGAGTTATAAATATAAAGTAAGTTACATATAACAATAAATAGACGACTTTTATAAACTTGAATTTGCACACAAAGACAAAACAAGGTCGCAGGTATAAAGAATTGGGAGATCAAAGATGGCAGCCAGATGGTATGAACTATGAATGGCACTAACGAATGGACGGGTGACCAGACATTTTTGTAGAGCATTTTGCTTATGTTCCATTTTACTGTGAGAATACAGTCAGGCATCATCTTGAGTGTAGTATCGTGAGTATATTTTTCACGTTTGTTTAAATTATAACAAATTATCAATCCACATTTTATTAAAAATATCTTAATTTGATAATATACTGTTCGTTACTTCATCAAGAAGGATTTAATATTAGTTTAAATTATCATAAATCAAATTGTAGCTTAACCCTTTATGCATAGAACGGAATGGTCAAGAGGGAAGGGATAGCTGGTTGGATTGACGCTGATCTCTGCACAAGAAAGATTGGGTCTGTTAACTTTTGTTATTGGCAAGCAGATTACAGATTGATCTGTGGAAATGGTCTTCAATCTTGGATTATAGATACTATATTAATTTCGGACGTAAGCCTACTCACAGTTGGCAGCTAAAGTAAAGCCATAGTTTTGGTTTCAATGCAACCTAACACTGACTAAAATAATTTAATGAACATATGATTTAACTAGCTAAATGGAGCTGAATGCTTTTATGCAGAAATTAAAGCTATTTTCTCATTTATACTTAATATTGTATATAAATAATCTACATTTTTAAATACATTATAACAGCTATTTCTCATGGATTCATCTTCATGTACTTTGGCATTCTTTAAATTTTATTTTACATTTAATATAAACATTCTCATTCACTCACAATTAATGTTACATCATACATTATAAATGTCTTATTCACAATTTTTTATTTCAAAATTTCTCTGATTAGACCAATTAACATTTCAATTTACAATACTTCAATCTTGACCATAAGAACCAGATATATGCCATTGACCTTGCTTGATTGGGTGTTTCCGATGAAAATGCCCCACACCTTCTAGCTATAAAGTTGCACAGCAAGTGTCAGTATAAACAGTATGTACATACTGCCATGAAATATATACAAATAATCATAACTGTAGTATCTATTCTGCGGAGCAGCAGGTGACCATGTCTAAAACATTCTGTTTTGGAGATAGCTCTGTCTTTAATCATGGATATTAATTGTCTGTGACAAATATCCCTAAAAATGATTAGTTTTAGGATTCCATACCCAAAGAGCAAAATGAAGATTTATAATGTGGATTTGAAGATAATGATCAAAAGCAATAAACATTTATTTCTTTTACGAGTTGTAGCTATGCCATTTCTTGTAACTCCTGCAAACATGTTCTTATATAAATTGCTGATATACTGTTACAACAATATCAGATAAGAAACGTCATAAGCACAGGTTGCAGGAAACATATTGTTTTAAATATCATTGGAACAGAACTCAATGAACTCTGATCATAATCTTCTTTGGCAGTACGTACATACTGCCAAATACTTCTGTATCCCAGTAAAAAGTGATAATACTACGATAAAAGTTTTACTAGCTTGAAGCCTGGAGTTTAATGAGTGCAGTGATCTAAATTACATGGAAAACAAATAATAATTTGTGATTCTATCAGTGTCTAAAAAAATTGATGTTAGTGAATTTCAAATCAATCAACAACCATTCAAAAAATACTGGTTAGCTGGGTGGCCGTGGCGAACAAAAATAAGCCTTACCACGACGAAATACAAGTGTGGTGTTGGAGCTACATAATAAGCCAAGAATAAGATAAGTAATAATCAAAAATAAGTATAGAGTATCATTTAATGGAAGGACTTTAGAATCAGTATACATACATATCTACTATAGGAAGGGGTGGAGGGGGGAGAGGGGGGTTGTGGCATCCCCCCAGAGGGGTGGGGGGTACTGGAAAACATTTTTTTTACATTAAAAAATAAAATGTTTATACCTACATACACTGAAAGGACTTTAGTTAGATATGGTATGTTAGTACATATTACGTGTTGTGGTTAGGGGGAGGGAGGGCGGAATATTCCCCACTGAAGGGAGGAGGATTTCAGAAACCAAGATATTTAATACTAATGAAATTTCTCAAAATTAGCTACGCCTTCGCAGCTTCGGCTTGGGGACGCCTTCGGCGTCCAGCCTCCGCCGCTCCGGCTTCGCATCGTCCGCTGTTCCTCGCCGCGAGTAGACTAGCGCCGCTCCCCCTCCGCGCCTCCGGTTTATAAAAAACACTCTAGGGGTAGGGCAGACAAGACTGTTTGGAAGGTGGGTGCTCCGATTCGGTTCTGTCACACCATACGACCTAATCTAAGCCACCTAAATAATTCGCGGTATTTTAAATCCAATACGCTATGCCATGAAGGGTGAATGCCCCAAATACCAGCCTTTTAGTGGTATCGAAATCGATGTCTTTAAAAAATCAAAGCTCTTTAACAATAGTTATATATTAATGTTTTATTTGACAGATTATTTCATTTAAATTTATAATGAATAATAAGTTATTAGTAAAAGAAAATTGAGAATAAAGTAAAAATTATGTAAATGCAAATAGCCCTACTTACCCCAATTGCAGCCACCCTGTATCTAATACCGTCCTTTTGTGTATCTAATGCCAGCCTCTTTTTGGGTCATGTATTTCGAGTTTTTGTGCCCATAGATATTGCAATTTGTGTCTTTACTATATTACTAAATATGAAATATTTGGTATGGAGCTATCTTAGATCCAGGATTAATACAGGCTACTATTTATCCCGGAAAATTCACACTCTCCTTGAATTTTTAAAAAACTTTGATATCACAGCGGGGTGCATCTTGTCTAGTAGATCAGAAATACCTAATAATGTACTTTGCCCAACCATCATAGAATTTAGAGCTTTTGAATCTATGTTGGCTGGAAGTAAGATTGTGTTGTAGGTATTTATTGATAAGTCATGTTTGAGATATAATAAAGATTTATTGCCTATTACATACTATACTTATTGCAAACCATCTTATTAATGTTATAGCAGATTATTAATTAAAATAGTAGTTAATAAAATCAACACAAAAAGTTAACAAAGGTACATTACCCGTCATGTCATGATTTATCTGTGGTTACACACATATTTTTAATCCATTAGGGGTGGAATTTTCAAAAGTCCGTTCTACACGTGTATAATATGTACTAAAACAAATACACCCTCCAAATTTCATAATCCTAGGACCAGCCGTTTGGGCTGTGCGTTGCCTATAGATGAGTCAGTGTGTCAGTCAGGACAAAGAGTCTTATAGATTGATCACACATAGCACGCATGACATATAAAGTCTTCTTTTGATACGTCTGAATACGATCTACCTCTGTGGACCGCACATTTAAGATGAAACCACCTTGGGCATTTATCACATCCTATATTCTTTGGATCATCTTCTTCACATTTGATGCGAGACTGAGTTGCCGAAGGTGAAGCTTTTATCTTCTTGTTGCACTTTCTGTTTTGTTTCGCTTTCTTGGAAGGTAATTGACCTCTTTTTCTTATCAATTCTTCTTTCTTCTCAGCCTTCTCCTTTCTTTGTAATTGAAGTTGTTTTAGTCTCTCTTCTTTTTTCTTAGCGAGTTCCTGTTTAGTTTTTTCTTTTTCTTCTATAAAATGTCGCCAAGCCTGTGAAGAAATCGCAGACGGCAAATTTTCCTTAGATGTTTTCCTTTTACTAAAATTTAAGCTTTTTGGTGTAAAAAGATGTTTTTTGAAACAGGGTGAAATACCGCGTCTATTGGTTGGTGTATTAGATCCAGATTTTAACTGATCGCTTTTAGTAGAAGGCGTTGATCCAGCTGTTGCAGATTGAGTAGGAGAGTCCAATAACGAAAGACTGAAATCACTACCTACATCGTTTATCAAACTCTCACTTATAGTAAAATCAAGTTTCAGGGGTTCTTGCATTAATGAGCCGTCAGGGCAAACTAGGTAAGTTTCAACTTTATCACAATCAGTCTTATGTACAGTGGCTTCTTTTTGTGTATTTTTATTAAATTCTCTTAAAGTATTTCTGCTGCCTGTCGATATTTTATCGCTAATAATCACATTCTTATCGGTATTTTTGTCATGGCTGTCATTGTCTTTTATTTCATTTTCAGTCAGGTCGTAAGTAGACACGAGTAGACACTCTTCTGTTGTAGGTTTTTCAATTGACGCATCTTGTGTTTCTTCAATGTCCATATTCATGCTCTCATTTTGTCTATTAATTCCTGTAACTGTAATGTCGTCGGTTTCGTTTGATTGGTTTTCATTTTTTTCAAAAACTATTGGTTCATATGAAACAGATCTTTGTATAATTTCGTCAATTTTGTTTATATCAATACCGTTGTTTGATAAAGGTTTCTCAAAGTGCTTTAAAACTTTCATTGTTTGGTCAATATCTACTTGTGTAACTGGGTGTTTTTCAAGGTTTTCAATCGTATTCATGACGCATTTTGTGAAGTCTACCGCTTCCGGGTTAAAAGGATATAAACCATATTTTCTAAATCCATTCTAAATCCTACCGTTTCTGCGTCCGTCAAACAAAAAACAACTGAGATATACCTACCGAGTTCATTGCCCTCGTTAGAATACTTAGAACGTGTGTGTATGTGTGAGTGGAGTCCAAAGTCAACGCGCCACAGCTTAGGCAATAGTTAGTATTGATTTTGTTTATGTGAAAATTAAATATGAGTGGATCACATTCAGTTATCATCCCCCGCAGTATTGTTGATGAATTAACATCCACGTTATACAACGTTACTGCTAATTAACTGGCGAAACTCGACAGGCGTGATGGGTATCGATAACAAACACTAAAAAAAAATAAAAAAAAATTTTTTTTTTTGATGATTTTTTTTAAGTGGTCAGATAGTTATCAATAAGATATTAAGTAATACAAAACAATAAAAAAAAACCTAAGTAAAAGCATCAGCTGTTTTGAATTAAAAACGTTCGCGCTCCAACCCGCTCGTCTTCGATCGCTTAGTGACTGAACTAACGGCTGCCACCGCTTGACGCTGGCCGGTTCGCAGCGCAGCACGGAGCAATGACCGCGCCCGCGCTGTCGTTGTGTTCTTACTTCACACACAGAAAGAAAAGATGGCTTTTCTTTAGGCTACCCTAATCCATACATGAACTTTCATTCAAATACCTAAGCGTTGCAACGCTTACATCCTATCTTTTTTTTATGTAAAGAAGTTAGGTAGGTACGAGACGAGCGAGACCGTGATGCTTAAGTTACCTTTAGGTAACGTAAGCATCACGTCTGCTCATAAACAGTTGCAGTGTCAACGATCTGTACACTGCACTGCGCTCGTAACTTCGAGACATTCGTTTGCCCAGTAATTTCACTCGCTACAGTGCCCGTAACATATCCATAACATCCATACGAAATCCAGACATGTACCTACCTACCTACCTACTCGTACCTGCCTAACTTATTCATAATTAAACTTCTGTTGTCACCAATAACTAATCCAATCACACATTATGCCAGACGACCACTTTTACACTAAAAACAAACAATTTTAAAAGCGTGATACTCAATATTACATAACAATGTTCATTATTCATTGCCTACCTACTTAAATAGTATTCCATTAACATCGAGATATTACGTAAGGTCAATGACCATTAATAGGTAATTAAAATTAACTGTTTTTATGGATAGGTAGAATACTTTGTAGGTACTCACATCATTTGTTAGGATTATAATTTTCAGGAAACCTAAGTAAGTATTTGATAAGATTATAATTTTCAGGAAACCTAAGTAAGTAGGTACCTACATAGTAGGAAGGTAACTAATTAATGACAATTAGTAGTAGGTACATGACTTCTATCGCCTAACACCTAAAGATGTGTTGCGGTAGCTGTCCTTTAGAGCCAGTAATTCTAGGTTGTCCTGTAAGCTGTAAAGAAAACTAAAATTGGCACAGCGCAAAGTTCATAAAGAATTAAAAAAATTTAATACATTTCTAATTTATGGTAAATCTTATGACTTTCACACTAATAATAAAATTCGTTAACAATCAGAATGACAATTTAAAAATGTAGTAATGTACTTACGATTCGATAGTAGGCCTTATCGACGTCACTTTAGTAAGCACCAAATTACATGCCGTCTAGTTTGTTATACGAATTTGAGTTTTAATACGCACATACTAAGGACTATTTTAGAAAATTTTAAAATCGAGCTTGTTTGATACCTGATAAGTAGGTCGTTAACTAAAATCATAATCGTATCAACTCAAATTTTCCACCACACTTCATCCAGGCTATGGACTGGCACGTTGCTTTAAGTACAAATTAGTAAGTAAGGTATTTCAGACGCCGCCCGTGTGGTAAATAACGCGAGCAAGACATTACCTGTTGGTAGGTACCTAGGTAGAAAAAGCATCAGCTGTTTTGAATTGAGCCCTGAACAGTGTAAACTGTACTTACAGTGAAACCTCAAGTTTATGGCATTCACTTTTGTGGAGTGCTATTTCAAGTTATAGGTACAGTGAAATAAAAATACATAATTATCTTTCAAATCATTTTATTATTCTATTAATTGACATTATCTCAGCACACATAGAGAGAATTTGTGAAAAGATATCCAGTGGAAACTATACATTATTTAAACTGAAATCGCTGTTAAATAAGCAAGCGATGCTAACAATTTATTATGCTGTTGCATACCTACATACATTCTCGCATATGATATGCTATTACTATTTGGGGAAATGGTGCACTAGTTCAAAAAGTCCTGAAATTTCAAAAACGACCCATTAGGTCAATGAATGGCCTTAAAAGAAGATGCTCAGCAAAAGAATATTTTATGAAAGATAGAATCATGACAGTGATGTCACTCTATATTTTTAATAGCTTGCTGGAAATACACAAGCAGAAAGAAGACTTTCCAAAAAATAGTGACATGCATTCATATAATCTCCGGAATAAAAACAAGTTGTTTCTACCAAAAGCAAGATTAGCAAAACTAATAAACAAGGCATTTATTTAAAAATTCAAATGTATAATAAATTGCCTAAGAGTATTATAAATCTAGATCATATTAGTTTTAAACAAACCCTCAAATTATTTTTCGAATATAATCCATTCTATAATATTAATTAATATATGAATATCAAATTAATAGAATCTTCATTTATGTACAACTGATAGACCAATTTATAATTCAAATTCAATTATTCAATAGATATTGCTTCAAATGTGACGGCAAAACTTTTAACTTATTTTGCTTATATACAATTTGCTTATATTTTATATAATTTTATGTGTATGTCTCCAGCTTACTCAATTGAAATTTCTTAATTCTAAATATGCCAATATTTAGAGCCGATTTAGTGCAATTATGAATACCAACTCAAAATTTAGGTGCCAAATAAACTTCGATGCTACACGTGATTATTAGTGTGTTAGCTGGCGTTATGGTCTCCAGCTGACACATGCTGTATATACGAAACGGCTGAAGATGTGATTATATACTATAGCCAGAGATTTAGCGCATAATTTGTGCCAGTGGCACAAAAAAATTGAAACGCCCTACTTGAAAACTGTAGTAGTAATGACCCGATTACAACGTGTAAGCTGGAGACCACGTGTCTACAGCTGCTCATCTGTATCTTCTGAACGAATGGGCCTACGACTTTGTATAATATGTCAAAATTTAGCGCCAAATTTGTGCCATCGGCACTAAAATTTTCAAGTCTGTGGCTATTAAGGTTTTGGAGCTACAAGCTCAAATAAACGTGTAAGCTGGAGACACATGTCCCCAGCTAGCACATGCTGTACAGCTCAAACGGGAAAGGCTAGACTACTGTTTAATAGCTTAAAATGTTGGGTAGAATTTGTGCCATCGGCACCAAAATTTTCAAAACAATGGGCTTCATAGTTTTTGCGTAATAAGCAAAAACATTTCTTCCCGCCTAAATATTTAAATATTTCGTTGAAAACGTTACTGAACGCGGCGTTGCCGTTCCGACAACTGTAGCTACAATATGTCTTGAACCTTATTTCTATAGGGTTGGAACCTATTATCGATTTCATACAAAATAAACGCCGTTGAGACATAGGCTAGGAGCATGAAGGTTTAAATATAATCTGACAAATATTTTATACTATGCATGCTTTCCGGATATCAAAGGTATTGAAGCCGTCACTATTTACGAGTGGTCGTTTTAAAACGTTACTGGTTTCGAAAACTATCTTCCCATCGTTGCTATAGCGGTTTTTCAGTTTTCGTTCTGAAATGAAACTATTTAGAGTTTTGAAAATCCGACGTATTGAATGAGGATATATTACGCGGAAGTCCACGTTTGTAGCTAGTTAGCGCCTATTTCATTCGGCTGTATAAGTATAAAAAGCTCCCATCGGTTTCGGAAACATTCGGTACCATAGTACTCGAACACACTCGAGTTTCGTCGGGTCGCTAACTCGCTAGTCGCTACATGCATGCGTACCTACTCGTATGTATAGCAGGTATGTACCTATCTCACTAGCTTGCTGTTGTTTGTATTATTTGATAATGCGCGAGGTTTTTGCAGTCTGTTTTTAAATTTAGGTAGGGAAGGTCGTAGTGTATTTCGTTAATGTGAACAAATAAAATGTTAAATATTAGTTTATAGATACCTACTTAGTAAGTGTAAATACCTACATATTTTAGTAGCTAAATAACAGATTTTAGGGTTCCGTACTAGAAAACAGGAACCTATTACAAAGCAGCATGGATAGCTGACATTTATAGGTCTGTATCTTTGGAGCGGTAATAGGTAACCGGATGAAATTTTCACAGAATGTGTGTGAATGTGTTAGTATGGCAATCTGCCATACTAACAACATATTCAACAATTCTGTGTCGTCAACATATTCTGTGAAAATAAGCATTACGGTGTTTCACCAGGCAGCCGTTGCGCGTAGCGTATTAGAAAAAGATATATGGCTCAGTGGCATTGGATATGGACTGCCGCGCAGCAGGTCCATGATTCGAATCACACCGCGGGCTTGAGCTTCACCGCATGATGGTACGGCATTTTGCGAATGCCCGCCCGGCTAGAGACCACCCTCAAGTATAAAATCTGTCGCCAAGCACCTAACGGTGTGTTCCGGCAGCTGTCCTTGAGAGCCAGTAATTCTAGGTTAAGCCTGTTAGCACCTTCGACCAGATCATCACTTACCATCAAGTGAGATTGTGGTCAAAGGCATACCAATAAGCAATAAAAAAAAAGTTGTATATATACATTTTCTTCGACTGGACTGATAATTTCTTATATATTCATATCCTGAAGGTCGTCCAATATTCCCAAAGGAACGTATTAAATGTCATTAATTATTTTAAAAGTGCATTTGTGTTTGCATGTCATGATATTGTATGTATCTTTTATGAAAGCTTTTATCTTTTTTTAATTGCCAATTTGAAACGTTTCTTCAAACTGTCTTCTTTCATTGCTTCTTTGAACTGATTTCCAGATATATTTTGCAGCCATTACTAGTGCTAGGATTTTGGTCAGTATTATGTTTATATAATTTAATTTCCTGTATCTTATTTCCGGCGGTAAGACGGAGTTTTTACTCTCCTGTTAAGCTTGGTTAATCATTATTATGTCCTTCTCTTAACTCGTTTCCTGTTTTACTGGATAAATCGGTATTCTCTTCTTCTGTTAATGCGATTCTTATTTCGTTTACACATTCGGTATTTTGTTGTCCTGTTAACCCGCTTTTCGTGTTTTTCTACCAAACGAGAAAAAGTGTGTTCCACACACACATTAGAAACCACACATTCCATACACACAGACCAGAAATCAAAGCGGAAAGTTGTAACTATTTATTTATTATTAATTATTACGGACATACCATTTACAATAATTAATAAAAAAAAAACAAATTTACATGGTCCTAAAAATAAATTACATAAATTATAAAATAAGTAATTCAGTCAACAGATTATAAATTACAATATTAAATAAACATATAATAAAACATTTGTCAATAGCGACGTGACAGACACTTACTATCAAGCGGCAACAGAAAACATGACACCTATGTTGACCAATGTTTTACTAGAAGAAATATATGCTTAACGTATTATTATATGTTCTATAAAATTATATGATATAGCGATACATAAATTCGCTGCACGTCGGCGCGTCTCTTGTTTGCGGCTGCCTTATGAATCTTTTATTTTTGATTCGGTAAGTCAGCCCTAAGAAAGCGCATCAGTCTTATGATGGTCAATGGTGAATGCTGCTATCATCGCGGGCTGTACATAGCGAAAGTAACACTAAGTCTAGCGCATTAGACACGTATTTGCATTTACTGATCTGAGAGTGGTAGCGATTAAATTTGTAGGTATTTTTTCTCTTTGAAAGGACAGTGTTATATATATTAGTAGGTAATCTGTGCCCTGGTCTTGATTAGTAAATATATGATGAAAATAGTGGATCCTTGAAACTCGAAATGAGATTCAATGACTGACTGAATTCTTAGCCCGGCAGCACTCTTCATGCCGCAATCGGTATCCTACTAGATTGTATTATATACTAGCTTTCCGGGCGCGGCTCCGCCCGCGCGTATGTCGGTTATCGCGCGAAAACATTAACCTCTTTTTGCGCAGTCGGATAAAAACTATCCTATGTTTTTTCCCGGGTCTCAAACTATCTCCATACCAAATTTCATTCAAATCGGTCCAGTAGTTTTGGCGTGAAAGCATAACAGACAGACAGACAGAGTTACTTTCGCATTTATAATATTAGTACTGATATGTATCATAATTGCAAATTCTACAACAACAAAACGTCCGCATCGGCCCCCACCATTCAGGGCTGCCGCCGACTCCGGTCATTCACTCACTTTGTTACCGTTTTGGCGCATTTGGTGCTAGGTCTAGAATATTTCTCTCAAGGTCTTTAGCGCTTTTTTCTCATTACCATACGCTAAAAACGTCTAGTGAAATCTGGCGGAAAACTTTACATACATTACAAACAAGATTATCTTGATATTAGCTGGCAACTCAAGTTACATTGTGAGTTTATTATGTTCGCTAGTCTCACGGCAATGGACGAAGGAGAAAAGGCACATGGTTTATCTGATCGAAATAAAGTATAAATTTAAGGGCTTGAGTTGCTTTTACTTTTCCAAATTCCCAATTTTTTATTTAAATAAAGAAGTATTACGGTTTTGGGTACCTAATCTACGTAACACATCAAGATGGCTTAAAAAAAATTGATACTACCTATGTAGTTTATAGTTTCTGACTAGGTATTAATTTATTGATTATTTATTAACTTATTTGAAAATGGCCAAAAAAATAAGTTAATATGGAAAAAACTCGCGATAGTTTTCAAAGTGAAGATAATATATTAAAACAAAAATTTGAATTTATTCTTTTTAACAGATTATTGGAGACATTATTTACAAAATGTTATGCCCAAGGCGGGAATCGAACCCGCGTCCTCCGATATCGCGTCGGATGCCTAGGGCTGCCATCACTTTAACCTTTAACACTTCAACGGCATCTGTTATTGAATATGTTTACTCCGTGTTTAAGCTTATTTGATTAGACTCGGTGAGCATATTCTGTACCTAAGAAACTCCTGAGGTCTAATGACGGTAAAGAACTAGATCGTAGGGACCTGTGCATGCATATAGCAAGTACACTTTGTTTAGGTGTATTTGATTGGGCTCATTCACTTTATTCTGGACATGAAATTCTGAGATCTGATGAAGGATAAGAAAACATCGAATGGAACAGTAACCTTTGGAATTTCGCGACTTGAACACATAGTTATAAGTATTTAACAGGACTTAACGCTCGTACGTAAAACCCCGTCTTATGTAAAAGATTCTCGCCATATCATCTAAATTATCGAAAAACTTACTCTTGAACCAGACGAGATTATGGTGAGTTTATTTTTACTAATGTTCCGGTAAAATAGTGTCTTGAGGTTATAAACGTAAAGTTGGCTAGTAACCACCTTCCAGAGAACTCCAAAATTCTACTACGACACCGTTTGGCTGTAAATTATTTCGTCTATCGTAACAAACACTACTTCCAAGTGCATGGCGTTGCCTTGGTCAGTCCGGTGGCATCAGTTATGGTGAACATCTGGATGGAACCAAAATTTAATGGGTTTCCCTATTCTTTGGATTAAAAATTGCATACGTAAGCATTAGCAACTAAAAATAAATGATAATATAATCCAAAAAGTATATATTTCGAGACTGGCTAGCTACCACCCTCAAGTAGAAAATCTGTCGCCAAGCACCTAATGGTGTGTTCCGTCAGCTGTCTTTGAGAGCCAGTAATTTTGAGTAAGCCTGATCACATCTTCGATCAAATCGTCACTTACGATCAGATGAGATAGTGGTAAAAGGCTAACCTATCAGGTATAAAAGAATTGCACAAGCTACTATGTAAAGAAGATGTTTAAATCAATTTAAGATAATTCATTGGTACCCCAAAATCAAAACATAAATTTCACCTACTTTTATGAAAAAGCTTTTCATTACTGGTATCACGTCTTTACCATCAGCGATGCACTCCGCTTCTAAAAACAATAGTAGCTTCGCATACTGTTGTGTGCGTGATACATATACAATCATTTCAAACGTGGCCTGTTATTTTTTTTGCGATTGCAGAACTACTGTCTTTCTAGATCATGATTTGTAAATGCTATACCAATTTGGACTTTTGCAAACAAACTAAGAACTTTTATATATCACTTAATTTTAGTTGGTTTTCCATAACAGAATTACAAACAATTATCTTTTTTTTTCCAATTATAAAATTACAGTATATTCGTAACCAGTTATCACTGATAGATGTAGAGTGTAGGATTAGATTAGAATGCAATATCTTGGTCAAACAAAGAGGATGTAATAAAGATCTAGTAAATATGTCAACATTCTGAGAGAAAAAATACCTACCAACATTCAAACAAAGAGGATGTAATAAAGATCTAGTAAATAGGTCAACATTCTGAGAGAAAAAATACCTACCAACATTCAAACAAAGAGGATGTAATAAAGATCTAGTAAATAGGTCAACATTCTGAGAGAAAAAATACCTACCTACATATCTTGTAAATATTGGCATTATATGGTTGTCAAACTACACAACACCTTCTCCTAGTCTATACATTTACTGTTTCTTTGTAACTTCTTCCACATATCCTTAACGTGAAAGCAAAAAGTAAGTTCTAACGCTATAGAAATAAGGTTCAAAACAGATTGCAGTAACAGCGAACGGGACGGCAACGTCGCGTTCAGTAACGTTTTCAACGAAATATTTAAATATTTAGGCGGGAAGAAATGTTTTTGCTTATTACGCAAAAACTATGAGGCCCATTGTTTTGAAAATTTTGGTGCCGATGGCACAAATTCTACCCAACATTTTTAGCTATTAAACAGTAGTCTAGCCTTTCCCGTTTGAGCTGTGCAGCATGTGCTAGCTGGGGACATGTGTCTCCAGCTTACACGTTTATTTGAGCTTGTAGCTCCAAAACCTTAATAGCCACAGACTTGAAAATTTTAGTGCCGATGGCACAAATTTGGCGCTAAATTTTGACATATTAAACAAAGTCGTAGGCCCATTCGTTCAGAAGATACAGATGAGCAGCTGTAGACACGTGGTCTCCAGCTTACACGTTGTAATCGGGTCATTACTACTTCAGTTTTCAAGTAGGGCGTTTCAATTTTTTTGTGCCACTGGCACAAATTATGCTCTAAATCTCTGGCTATAGTATATAATCACATCTTCAGCCGTTTCGTATATACAGCATGTGTCAGCTGGAGACCATAACGCCAGCTAACACACTAATAATCACGTGTAGCATCGAAGTTTATTTGGCACCTAAATTTTGAGTTGGTATTCATAATTGCACTAAATCGGCTCTAAATATTGGCATATTCAGAATTAAGAAATTTCAATTGAGTAAGCTGGAGACATACACATCATAATTTTCAATATTTTTTATATTTCCCACAAATTTTGTTGTTATATTAATATTTAACTTGGTTAAACACTTTTTTTTATTATATTGTAATCTGTTTATTAGAATTGTATAAAATAAGTAAGTTGATTCATATTAATTTCACTAATTTTTAAGTAATGTTTCGATATATATGATTGCTTGTATGTAGTTATTATTAAGTTATTTCAATTGAAACATTAGGTAACCAAAGTATTATTTATTATAGACTTAAGATATTTAAATAATTATATAAAAATGTTACATGTATATCGACTTGCCTAGAATAGCATTCTTAGTTATTATGGTCAATAAATGTTTCTGATTCATTACTATTGAGGGCACGTAAAGCCGTCGGTCCCGGTTGTTGTCTTACGATGGCAGTCGTTACAGCATGGTGGTAGGGCATTTTGCAAATGCCCGCCTGGCTAGCTACCACCCTCAAGTACCACCTCAAGTAGTTCCGGCAGCTGTCCTTGAGAGCCAGTTATTCTAGGCTAGCCTGAACAACATCTTCGCCCACATCACCACTTACCATCAGGTGAGATAGGCTAGCCTATCAGCTATAAAAATAAAGTATTCTAATGGTGAAAGATATTTTCTAATCGGTCGAGTAGTTTTTAAATTTATTTCTTTTCATACAAAAATACAAATCATTATTCTATATAATATTAGTTTTGATATAATACCGAAGTTTACATCATATATTTATTACCAATGGTCAAGGCCTTTATTTGGTTTTCGGTATTTGTTGCTAATATTTTAAATTTCAGACGCTTTCACTAGTTAAATTATACAAAAATAGTATAATATTTACAACTTTTGCGTTCCTATTTTATTAGGTAAAAATATAGAAATAGTTTTATATAAATATAAAATACTAGCGGCAGTACTAGTAGTACTAGCTATAGGCGTGATAGTTTTTCAACAAAGTGTGACGCAAAATAAACTGCTCAATTCTTCTCACGTATTAGAGCCTCCATAAAATATCATAATTTCAGGTTTGATACATGTTTTGTTACTTGTTTTGTCGTTAAGTGTTTGAGACTCGGTGACTTAGCTCACTCGCCTTGTCACGATAAGCCAAACCCCTCCTCGCTCCGTGCGTCGTCGGACCTATATTATGACTGCTCTTGATTTTAATGTATAATCAATCGGTTACCTCCAATAACACTGAGTTAGTCTAATATCTAAAGTACCTAATTGATGTTTCAGGACAGTTTAGAGAACCTGGAGGGAGTGTATGCATTATAAAAAACTTGAAGCTTATAATTAGAGATGTCAACTGGAAACCTTTGCAACCAACCGAAGCAAGAAGGCAGCTAAACAATGCTGTGTTACACAATTACAATGATAAAACTGTTTCTGCAGAATTTGGTATGGAGCTTTATCTAATTTGAAATACAACAGCCAATAATAATATTTATTTTTCTTAGTTATATATAGATAATTGTGAACAATTACACACTCTTTACTACAATTGTCAGACAGATCTGGGTTCTTATATAAATACCTTTATGTTTTACAAACTGTGTCTTTTTAAAATGAGAGTTTTGATATGAGAGGCAGTTGACAATATTATTAGCTGATTTACCCTTAAGCTCATCTTTATTAAATCAAACCTAATCAAAGGTTCTAAGATATATTAGAAATGCAATATGATAAATTAATATAGTTGGTACCTACTATGTTATGTATTATAATTAATAACTTATAAGGTACCTGAATATACTTAATAAAATCTTATACATATTTACAGGTGGGCGGAAATTTGACATACCACAATCTACATACTGGTTTGATGCATGGCGAGAAACCTACTTAGAAGTGCAGTTCCCTTCAGACCATGAGTTCACCAAACACTTTCTATCCTGCGTCATTGTAGGGGTGGCCCATGATGAGAATGTTATAGATACTTTTAATGCAATGAACCAACAATATGCACAGCTGCAACATGTCACACCACCAAAACTACCGAAATGGTTCAACACGGGGGTGTTGAAGTCTTATTTATTAATCCATGATGCGTCTGTTATATCAAGAGAGAAGTAAGCATTTAAGTAATTATATATTGATGCCATAAATTGTACACCAAGTTTTAGATTTTACGTTAAGTACTAGAACGATGTGGAATTTCATTTTTACTCACACCATATTGGATGAAATGTAAAAATATGGTTAAATATTAGGGAACACTTGTCTTGCTATGGTAACTGTGCATGATGAGTGTAGTTTTTAATTAACTCGCGGCCAGCTCCGGCTTCGCAAGGGTTATTAACAAAAAAATAAATTAAAACACATAAAAAAGTAGTTATTGTGACATAATTGTAATAGTTAAACATGGTATTGCAGATTTTTGTGTAGATATTGATGTCCTCTATAAAATTTTAGTAGATCACTTTGCTCTATTGTCAAGCAAGGACAGCTATGCTGGAACACACCGTTAGATGTTTGGTGACAGATTTTCTACTTGAGGGTGATCGCTAGCCAAGCGGGCATTCGCAAAATGCCACTTAATATCCAATAAAAGTTGTGGTTTGAGATTATCGATTATCGTTCGATTATAAGTTTTTAGGTTCATGGTGATTGTTACTTTTTGCCTCTTACTACCCACATTATACACAACTCTTTACACTACCTGCTTCACTTGCTGATGATTACTTATGGTTTGTTACAGGGCTGATGTCACTTTCGAGACATTGAAACAAACATTTGGAGCTAGCAACTGTTTTATATTATCCATTAATTCCAAAAGTGCATCAGATCCAATTTTAACTGATCTCTGGGCACCATTTGTGAAGCGGACATCTGAGGCTAACGTAAATATTTATATATACCTAATTCGTTTTTTTTCATGTTTTAGAGTGGCGAAACGAGTAATTGTTACTAAGCTGTCCTAGCAGGTTGTTTAGCCCACGTAAATGATCTGCACGGCTGATGCATAAAAACTATTATTTTGCCCAACCATAAGTTCCACCCAAAATATTAGTTCTCATATCGCATATGTACCTGTAATTGGCTTTTGATCTGACTTTCTTGAATATAAGGAATCTGAACACAGCCGTATAAGTACTACTGCTGGCTGCTAGGCGGCTTAAGACAACCATACAGATGTCTTTTTGACACGTTTTAAGTCGTAACAGTTTAAGGACATTTCGTATTCAAAAGTTCCCCGTGAGGTGCTGGGATAGAATGTCACCCCCATTTCTTCCCGTGGGTGTCGTAAGAGACGACTAAGGGAAAAATACCGAAAGATGGGCGCTTTCTGGGAACTGTTATCTTATACTGCGATCCCAAGCCGACTGCCAACCGTGGGGAT
Source organism: Plagodis dolabraria (assembly GCA_963854805.1). Classification (NCBI taxonomy): domain Eukaryota; kingdom Metazoa; phylum Arthropoda; class Insecta; order Lepidoptera; family Geometridae; genus Plagodis; species Plagodis dolabraria. The sequence continues at coordinate 18,715,834 of OY978442.1, forward strand.
TATGGTAAACCACTCATTAATGGGGGAGGCTGTGTTCAGCAGTGGACAATCCGGCTGATACAGTACAGATGTTCAAAATTAATGAATTTAATGATTTTTTATTGTTTAGAATGAGATGACTTCATCATTCACACAACCTACCACTCCAGCTGAACCCCAAACAGCATTTACTTCCCCAAGCGCTAATATTGGTAAGATATATTATCTTATATATTTTCATTTAATCTATTTATCTAAGAGTTGTACCGCAATCATCATCGGTCTAAATATCGGGAGCTCATAAAAAAAATAATGAAGGACTTTACCCTGTTAAAAGTTCTAAAGACTAAACATTTTTTTTTCTGAACATGGCAGTACAATGTAGAATATTTAATATTAAATTTTGTAATTGACCTTCCTTCATTAGAGCATCGTAGACGCCTAAATTGAAATTATTCATTATTTCCTAATGTAGATTCTCTGCCTGAATAAGAATATCGTTCTGAGTGTGGATTATTAGGTATGTAACTTTATTTTGTTATATCTGTGTTCTAGGAGGAGAAGAAGGTCCTGGTCTTACGACATCAGTACAGGCTGACAATTCGCATCCATTAACTTCTCCAGACACTGACATTTACGATAATGCAAACAGCTTACAGGTAAATAATGTAAACAGTTCAATGAACAAGATGTTCAGAGTAATGTTTTCCACTTAGGACATCCCTTATGGATATTCCGGTTGATGTGGAAACAGATATTTATGTAGGTAATAGGAACTGGATCTCTTGTCTGGCTTTTACATCCTAATAAATAAATATTGATGAAATATTCCGTTGAAAACCCTGAAAAGCTCTGCTGGTGCTTTTTTATAGATCTAAACAGTATCAAGATCCAATGTTCAACATGATCATAATTTTCATCTTGTAATTACAGACACATTCCTTTTCCGGAAGTTCAGAAAGTGTCAGTGTGATGAGCAAGGTATTGGACAGCTCCACTGAAGTCCACGGAACATCCTTGAACATGAATGACATAGATGACATAAAGAAATTCCTTCAAGACTATTCACAGAAAGCACTGTTGCCTTATCTAGAGAAACAAATAAGCCAGCTCTCTGAAGTGGTACGTTTTCCCCAAAATTAACAGCCATATAAATACACACTTATGTGGTTCTTTGTCTTATTAAAATAGATTGTTTTTAGGTGGCGAATAGGAAAGGCGTCAGTAGATCTTTGCTCTCAGCTACAAAAAGATGGTTTGGAACTGGGAAAACTGGTAACGCTGGCAACAACACTGTGATGTATGTTTAAGATGTATATCATAATAGGATTGTACTGAAAATGTCGCGTGTAGGACTTACGTTATTACATGCATATTTTTTTAGATATACAAACGACTGTCCAGAATTGCAGCTCCGACGATTGGGCGACCTTTGGTTCATGTGCGGGCAGTGGCAACGCGCATTTGATGCCTACCACACAGCAAAACGCGAGTTCTATGCTGATAGTGCGTTTTTATTTTATGCTGGAGCGCTCGAAATGGCAGCAATTAGCGCGTTTATGTCAGGAGATGCAAATCGAAAGACACATGGGTATATGGAGGAGAGTATTGTCACCTATCAGAACACTTGCAGGTTTGTACTTCCATATATGCCGACCGGCAGTTAGCGCTAAGAAATTGGTTTTAGGTCTCGCACACTGACCGGCACAGTATAGACATCGCCCTAACTCGAACCGTTCAGTATTCTTCGTATGGAACTTCATAATAACAATAGTTACTTACATTCAATCACGCCTGTTTTCACCGAAGGGGTAGGCAGAGGTGCGTGAAAATCCAGGTTTGGGCAATTGGTTTTTCGTCACATGTAATAGGGGGCGAGGCTTTTACCATTCACCGGGCACAGTTTCAGGGTCATACAAAATGTTTTCTCTAACAACTGGACGAAACACAAGAAAATATTACGAATAATATGTTTACGCTAACAACATATAAGACAGGAACACAGAACATATCGTATGAAACCCTGGCAGGGCACTAAGATGGTTCAGCCCTGTTGTGTGTCTAATACACTATACACACAACACCCTACTCACATCAACGAAAAAGTGGCATGCTGCTTATTTGGCGCACTTTTCCCTTAGTCGCCTCTTACGACACCCACGGGATGAATTGGGGAGGTGACATTCTAACCCCGCATCCCATGGATATACAATGCCACGGTAATGTTATCTATACAGTATTTCAACTTCATAGAAACGGACGAAACGCGAGTTATACCTACGCGCCTCGATCTCAGCCTGCGCTCGTACCGCAGATAGTCTCGAGAGTCGTGACTACGCCGCAGTGACGAGCGAATGGTTTGTTATTTTTTAACAATAACCGCGCGATGTTTTCACCAAAAATAAGTTCTAGTACATATTTACATATAAAATATGACGAGTAAGATATATTGTGCTGTTTTAAGTTACATGAATTCGTCAAAAACGCATCCAGAGATAACTTTTTTGATTACCTGGAAACTGAAAGGTAATACTATAAAATAATTTTACATAATACTATAAAACTATTTTACTTACTATTAATTTTTTTTTTATAGTCTACATATAGTTGACGGTACATAATGTGTGTCTTTTTAATGGACTAATGGAATGGGTATTTTCTTTTATCCCACGAAAAAATGCCTCAATTAATAAAAAAAAGTGAATAGAGTGAAGGAAAGTGATTGACACGAGTGAAATAGGTAGTAGTTATAAGCAAGTTAATTACAGGTAGTAGCAAAACTAAATAGAAACACAAAGTAGGCAAATGCTGGAGTAGTAGCGGCTGTAGGTACTTTTTTCGAAGACAGAGCCGAGTTACACTACTGTATAGATAACATTACCGTGACAATGCCGTATCAGCATCGCCTCGACTCGGGACAAGTTCGCGAGTAGTTAAAAATTAGATGAAGCTGCGTTATACGGTGCCTAATGCGAACCGTTTGCGTTATCCTTTAATCCCACTGAGTTTTGGTTTATTATAAAATCGGTCATTCTGTCTGAGTTAACTTTTGCAATGGTATATATGAGATAAACAGTTTCTCTTCATGTTTCTTGAAAACCACAATTTATGTATATTTTTTTATTTTTATAGAATGGGCCAATATGCAGTGCGAGCCACACTTCTATCTGTCCTGTGCCTCAGCAGCGCTGGTTTGCACGGCGAGGCTGCTAAGCAACTGATCCGCATGACATCTGAGGACAGCGACCTCCGAAGCGCAATGCTATTAGAACAAGCCGCACTTTGCTTTTTATCGGGTCCAGGGTCAAAGGCTATGTGCAGAAAGTATGCTTTTCATATGGTCCTCGCGGGACATCGGTTCTCGAAAGCGGGACAGAAGAAACACGCACATCGATGCTATAAACAGTCTTATCAGGTGGGTGAAGTTATAGTGGAAATACTGCTTATTCCTTAGAATTCATCATAATACCATAGCTCTCACTTCATTTTGTCTATGCCGTAGTCGTGTATTCCTTATATTAATATAATTTCCGGATTATGTTACTGAACATTTCTTTGTTATAAAAACCTAATAATTTGTCTGAAACCTGAACCTAGATAATAATCTAGCCAGAATATAAAAGATGTTATTGAAAACTTTTCGAATAGTTGGCAATAAGGTTGTCATAGGTTGCGGGACTAGACGGGCTAGATTCTAATTGTAAATTGTAATTTGTTAGAATCTAGCCCGTTTCCCGTTACCGAGTTTCTTGGCACGGAACGGTGAGTTCACAGACGGGCTCGGGCACGGGTGGCCCCTTTACGCGGCAGTCCTTCGCCGGCTGTGTCTCACAGTCGGGTCGCGGGGTGTGTGTCATCTGTTGATGGCACCTTCGTCTCGTTCGGGGTAATTGGTCATATCCGGTAGTCTTCAGTCTCCCTAGTCAACGTCAGACCACCGGGAGAATCGTTGCGAATTCCGGCGAATAGAGTAATAAGGCTGTTCGTTTAACATGTTGTAGGTGTATGGTAGCAGTGGATGGCGGCTGGCGACAGACCACGTGTCGTTCGCACTGGGTCGGCTGGCGCTGGCGCTGCGACGGCCGGCAGAGGCGCTGCGCTGGCTGGCAGCTCCGCTCGCACCGCTGCATCCCGCGCCGCAAGCCGCCGCAGCGCAGCATCCGCACCAACAGGCTGCCTTCCTCCGCGAGTACATGCTGGCGCATCAGGTCACTAATTTTAACAATGTATAATGTCAGTTATGTATGTGTTATCAACAATTGATACCAATATAGCATAAGCGAGTAGAGTTTTTAATCAATACACTGAATTGTTGGTGTTTACTTAATTTGTGAAAGTTTTGTGTTAACATGGTGAAATATCAGTGAAACCCTTAATTTTATAGTTGTGGGTTTTCCGAATCTATACTTATAATAAAACTGTAACAGGTCCAATTCTGTACATGGCAGATATTTTGAAAAAAAAAAATGTACAGTACTCTGTAGCTGATACTGATGCCGAAACTGTATTTTTTTTTATTTTTGTCTGTCTGTCTGTCTGTATCCCGGCCGCGTATCACTCCAAAACTACTGAATGGATTTGAATGAAACTTAGCATGATTGGAGTTCATACTACAAGGTAGGATAATTTAGCTTTTTATCCCTTGGGAGTGGGGATGAAAGTCAAAATATACACTTAGTTGTAATTTATTAACGCGTAGTCCGATTTCATACGTTCTTTTTAGGGTTCCGTACCCAAAGGGTAAAAACGGTCTGTCCGGCTGTCCGTCCGTCCGTCTGTCCGTCCATCCGTCCGTCCGTCCGTCTGTCACCAGGCTGTATCTCAAGAACGGTGATAGCTAGACAGTTGAAATTTTCACAGATGATGTATTTCTGTTGCCACTATAACAAAAAATGCAAAAAGTTGGCCAAGTGCGAGTTGGACTCGCGCACGTTAAAACAAAAAAAAGGTTAAAATTTGAAGTCTAATGTTGTACGGAACCCTTCGTGCGCGAGTCTGACTCGCACTTGGCCGATTTTTTTGTTAGAATAGTGGTACTTTAAAATTTATCCCGTAAATATTTCAAAGTCATCGGGTTTGAAGTTCAGAAATAACAGACATCACAACCTAAATATTACGTTCCAAATAACTTGACACCCAAAATGTACAGAAAACAGTTTAAAGTTGGAAGTGCACAACTTTAGTAGATACAAGGGTCGAAAGGAATTGGTAACTTTCACCCGCGGTCAGCTCTCTACTTTTCATTTCGAATTTAAAGAAATTAATAAAACTAGCTTTTCTAAAAGTTATTCATTGAAAAAATAACATACTTACTAAACATTTATTGAGAGGTTAGAACTATTTTTGTGAAATTTTACGTAAACTTTTGTTTGAAATATTTACAGGCGGCTATAGCCCGAATAGGAATCTCTCTGCTTTTCACTACTAATATAAGGAATAACGATATAAAAATAGTATGTTTTTTATATTATTTAATAACATGAGCAGGACCATTTTAAAATGAATGCGGCTATAGTCCAAGTAGGAATCGATGACTTACATCCGTGTTAAACACTCTACTTTTCATTTAAAATATGAGGAGACTAAAAAAATAGTAGTTGCATGGTGGTAGGGCATTTTGCGAATGCCCGCCTGGCTAGCTACCACCCTCAAGTAGAAAATCTGTCGCCAAGCACCTAACGGTGTGTTCCGGCAGCTGTCCTTGAGAGCCAGTAATTATCTAGGTTAGCCTGAACAACATCTTCGACTACATCATCACTTTCTATCAGGTGAGATAGTGGTCAAAGGCTAACCTATCATGCATAAAAAAAAAGTTTTTCTAAATATTTACTAAAAATAATAAACATGAGTAGAAGATACAAAGATACACTAGGAGTTAGAACAATGAAATTTAGGGAAAGTTTTAGTTAGTTTTTTTTTAACCTACACTTTTTACCTTATATTTAGTTACTACCCTGCCAAACATAGTTGTTATTAATTGTTTTATAACAACAGAGTATTTTACAACGAAAAATCTTAGAAATATAACTTTTTTTACACCAATGCGCAATGGTTACCATGGTTACAAGTCATTCCGGCCCAAGAGAAGGAAGCATTTACTATGAGTTTTTCCCGGCCTTAGGTGGGAAGGAGCGTCTCCCACCCGCTACTCAGAACAAACAAACACTACTTTCCGAGAATGAGAAATAAAAAAAAAATCGATCTACCGTCAAACAAACCGCCTCAAATCGAAATTCTAAAGAAACGCACAAGGTACTTTGCTTCAACATTAATTGTGCGAACCGGGAAAGAACTCTCTGAGTTACTTAACTACTGTCTTCTGGAAAATACAACCCGGGAGTTTTGAAATCCAAAGTAGAAAGCTCCATTCTGAGCTATGGTTTACTATAAGAGTGCTTCACCGCAGACCACAGTGTTGCTTAATATGAGATAAACAGTGCACAAATGTGAATAATTAGTCTGCAGGTACGGCAATCGCGAACGAAGTCGCGGGTACAGCTAGTATTAAATAAATAAAGTCAAGCGGTTCAGCCGCCCGGTACAGACCCGGGAGGTTCGGCTTCGATTCCCGCTGAAGCTGAAAATGAAAAGTCTAATATTATTCGTTTAGCAGCGATAGTGCTTGAAATGTTATTTATATAATCTCATTCGGTAATATTCTAATTATGAAATGAAATACAGACCTTTATTGGCATATTTTATATACATACTTCTTTTAGAAAATTAAAAATAGTAGTTTATGCAACTGTCATAGAGGGTATTAAAACATGAGTGTAGTTTTTTGAAACGAGCCGCAGGCGAGTTTCAATATAAGATTACACGAGTGTTTTAATACCTAATTATATGCAGTTGCATACACTACTTTATTTAATCTTATGGCTATAGGTAGCTACATTAAATAAAATGCAATATAAAAACCCGCGCGGAGCGCGCGCAGCGCGCATTATTCCCCTAACAAAACAATGCTTTAAAACAATTTTTTAATTATTAAAGTACAACGTGTCCCGACCAAGGAGGTTTCAATTCAATTTAAGTACACATTATCTATGGAGAGCGCGCTACGCGCGCAAAGTGCTGGTTTTTATATTGCATTTTATTTAATGTAGCCATGAGATTAAATAAAGTAGTGTATGCAACTGAATATAATTAGGTATTAAAACACTCGTGTAATCTTATTTTGAAACTCGCCTGCGGCTCGTTTCAAAAAACTACACTCATGTTTTAATACCCTCTATTATATGACAGTTGCATAAACTACTATTATAATACCATAGTAATAACGAAATCATTGAAAAATTAAAACGCTTCTTTCTGTCAGGCGGAGCTCATTGAGCGCTATAACGTGAAGTAGTGAATTTAAGAACAAAATGTGCGTCACCTTTCACCGTATAAACGGAAGGTGCGATTGCCGCTCAAGCAAATTTCTTCAAAGTCTTAGTATTTTGCAAATATAATAAAATACAAAAAAAAAACTGATTAAAGTTATCAGTTTGACTATTTTGTTATGGGGTCAAAAAATATAGCATTTATAATATATTTCGTTCTACCAAAGACAGCTTGGCGACAGATTTTCTATAACAGTGTGGTAGCTATCCAGGGGGCATTTGCAAAATACATTAACACCATAAAAAACTTAGAGAGGCAGTAAATCTAGGTCAGCCTGATCAACATCTTCGACCGCATCATCACTCAACATCATAAGGCTAGCTGCCTAGCTGACCACCATTTCAGTTATAAGCTATAATATTTTTTTATTGCCTAATAGTAGACAGACTGGCTGCCTACCTGTTGGAAAGCGGTCACCCTCGCCTATGGTCGTTTGTAAAACCAGATGGGTTAACACGCTGCCAACCTCTAAGGAATCATATGACACCCTATCTATCCTATGACAACCTACATCGTATCACAGAGGAAATACCTCGGCGGGAATATTGAGATGAGCAAGAATCACTCGCTGCATGAATCCAACGTAAACTTTTTTTTTATGCCTGATAGGTTAGCCTTTGACCATTAAACAATAGTGAGATCACCTGATCGTGAGTGAGATGGTAAGTAATGATGTGGTCGATGGTGTTGTTCAGACTAATCTAGAATTACTGGCTCTCAAGGAGAGCTGCCGGAACACACCGTTAGGTGCTTGGCGACAGATTTTCTACTTGAGGGTGGTAGCTAGCCATGCGGGCATTCGCAATATGCCCTATCACCATGCTATAACGATTACCATCCTAAGACAACAACCGGGACCGACGCGACGGCTTAACGTGCCCTCCGAAGCACGGAAGCGCTCAGTAGTAATGTCACTAGCCCATCCAACTCAAGACCGCGGCGGACGTTGCGTAACTTTGCTGATCGTTTAAGGCGATTAGAGTCGCCAATGGCCTTGAGCATCTGGGCCTAATCGAGCTTACTTTACTCGCGCATCGCCGCATACGTTCCGCGCTCGCTGCACAAATATAACGGTCAAAGAATATGCAGATGCGCGATGCGCTCCGGTAACATGGCACTTTATATGCCTACCGCATTATTCTAGTGAGTATCCGCAGTTGCAACTGCGACTGAGATCAGTATGAAAATTTATAGTGTACCTACCTAGGTTGTTCTGGACGTCTTTATTCCTTTTATTTATTTTTCAATGTCATGTGCCGAGTGAAGAAAGTTACTCAGATTTGGCTGAAAATCGATATCTAGGTTGTGCTGAGGGTCATTATTCCGAATTTGTAATTATTTTTCAAATGTATCTGCCAAGTGAAGAAAAATGACTGAAAATTGATATCTAGGTTGTTGTAGATGTTATTATTCCAAGTTACGAATTTGTTTTAGGTTGACGTCTGCCAAGTGAAAAGTTTACTTCGATTTGGCTGAAAATCGATATCTAGGTTGTTCTCAGTTCGCACACAAACACTTTAAAAACCTGCTGATTTTAGTAATATGCTACATAAACGAGTTTTCCAATTAAAATTACCTGTTATTCGTACAACTAATGCCTATATTATATAATAAGATTTAGCCCTTTTATTGAAACATATTTATATAATCAAGTCCTGAATCAGTGCGATATAAAACATAGTTCAGTGTTTGAAGCCAAAAGCATCATTGTTAATTGGTTGTTCACGTTTAACTATAATAATAATAATAATAAATGCGTTTATTTTCCTTGCAAATAGGTCTACAATTCATAACACATATCATACAAGCTATACTTACTAATATTGCTGTAATGTAAACCCGCATTGCAAGGACTGGTGCCTGAAGTATTTATTATATTGAAGTATGTATTATTTAACTCACTTACATACCACTTAAAATTATAAACTTACGTTGATATTGCTAATTATAGAAAATAATTACGTGTGTAACCCACGGCTTGTGAACGTTTAAAAGTATTTTCACTAATGCGTCGAAAACCATGAAGGAACGCTAAACAAATTCCTTATCTCTTGAATGCAGTTAGCTTAACTACTATGAGTTAATCTGTGGCGTGCAGTCATTTGTCTATGCAATTGACAAGGAACACTCGTCTTGCGCTAAATAAAAATATAATACGTACTATCGATCTTAATTGTTATTTACTTGTTGTGAAGTGCGTGAATTTATTATTGTAATTTCATAGTGCTGACTAAAACCTATGTAACGTAAACAGCTGTGCTGCCCTACTGCGCTAGACTGTGAGTTTTAAAATGTGAGTCGCGAGTAATAGTACCACGATCGTGTCGGCGCGGCTTGGCAACACTTGGCTGAGGAATATCAGCCACTAAGCCGGTGTCTTCCTTCCAGGATTCCACTTCACTGACTTAACCTGAGGACGGTTGTTTCGAGCACTCGCTACCTAGATCCAGAACTATCGGCCGACCTGGATCACGTGTACTATCAGGCCAGTGTCTCCCCCCGGTCTATATAACTTCAGGTAGAACTGTGCGGCTGTGCAACCTGATAAGGCCTAATAAACTTTTCAAACCTATTCCCTGAGTTTACCTACCTGTTGGCCGTGGGTGATTAGCAGCTCCCTAACGCTGCAGTAGGATAAGAGTAGGAAAATTATGATTACTCGTACTTATCAATCAATTATTGAAATCTCCTAATAATTGAGAAAGTATCTCGGTTATCTTTTCACGATGGAACCAATTTTTACAATATAGCTGTAGATATTTATATAATTAATAGTAAATGCTTCCATCTCAAGGGCCGACATGTCTAAATACCTCGTAAGGGGATTGATTCCTTTCAACCCTTGTATAACAATCTACAATTTTTGAGGATCATCTCTGTAGGCGACACATAACTGTATGTGTTATATTATATGTTTTTTAATGTCTTTAAAAGGAAGTAGCTATTTTTAAGGTAGCCTTGATGGTATTTTTGTTGTGTATGTAATGTATGGAAGTTGCATTATTTATATTTAACAGATACGATTGTACTATCTATGCAATTGAATAAGGATAAAAAACCAGCCCGGATGTCAGAAGGGCTAGGGCAGGGCCGCGGGGCGCACAAACATTCGCCATTTTGTATTTTTGCGTACGACACAGTCGTCCCTTTTCTTATTTTTCAATGTACAATTAAACATACACAAATAATATAAAACATACAAATCTTCCTCTTATATCGTCGTTTTTAATTGAGTAAACCTGCGTGGGCTATTATCTTATTTATAAGGAGATTTGAATAAACGATTGATTATGATAATTTTCGTACTCTTATCCGGTACATCTTAGCGTTTTATAAATACGTCATCTATCTTTACTTAGCAAACGTCATTGAAAATTGAAATCCAAATGTAGAATAATGACGTCCAGAAATCAATTTTCAGCCAAATCTGAGAAACATCTTTCACATGGCAGACGTTTTAAAAAATTAAAATCCAAATTCGGAATGAATACGTCTAGAACAACCTAGATATCAATTTTCAGCCAAATCGGAGTAACTTTTTTACTTGGCAGACGTCATAGAAAAATTAATTCCAAATTCAGAAAAAAGACGTCTAGAACAACCCATATATCAGCCAAATCGTTGTAACATTTTTCACTTGGCAGACGTCATAATAAAACAAATTTCCTACGTCTACGACCACCTCAATATCAATTTTCAGCCAAATCGGAGTATGTTTCTTCACTTGGCAGATGACATAAAAAATATTCAAATTCAGAATAATGACGCCCAGCACAACCTAGATATCGGAGTTTCTTTCTTCACTTGACAGACGACATTAAAAAAATATATCAAAATTCGGAATAATGACGCCCAGCACAACCTAGTTATCGATTTTCAGCCAAATCGAAGTAACGTTAGGCTGTACAACATCTTCGACCACATCATCACTTACCACCAGGTGAGATAGTGGTCAAAGGCTAACCTATCAGGCATAAAAAAAAAAAAAAGTTTTTCACTTGGCAGACGTCATCGTAAAGTAAATTCCAAATTTGGAATAAGGACGCCCAGAAAAACTAAGTCTCAGTGTAAGAAAAACGTAACAGCTTTTTTAAAAAACCTCACCTATAACGAAACTGAAAACTTACTATCTGTTCCTTCCTGATTATACTATATCTGAATGGTAGTCCAATAATCTTTTGTGTTTCCTGAAGTTCTATAGTTAACAGGCACGAGCGGTCCACTAAACTTCAATTTCAATGAGTACTGTTCAAACTGATTCAGACCTCGGAATTATTTATTTTATTTTTATCTTATACCGTTCATATTGCTTTGATACAGTAGTAAATTTTTTATTTTTTTTTATTCCTGCTTGTTCTATAATATAGATATGGAGCAACTATATATATATATATATATGTATATATATTTTAATCCAAAAATTTTAGTTTCCATTTTACATTTGAAAAATGATTCCACCTCTCTGACTATAATCACACAGCAATAAGCACAATAAGCTCCTTACACAAAATCTCCCAACAACAACTCACAAACATTAGCGTCATTTACGTAGCCTACGTAGCTTGCGTGCACACACGCAAAAAATTGAAAGCAATACGATGTGTTCACGCACACTCTAAAGCAATTATCACCAATATACCAATATTATGAACACGATTGGCGCACACGCTTACAATACGTCACACTACAAACAATGCAGTCCGCAGTGCACTCACACATTCTTGGGTGCTCCTTTCATTTGATAAACTTACAAGTTCATATTCACGCACAATAGCACCAACACAACACACGTACACCGACACAACACACATACACAAATCACATACACAATAAGATTTAGCCCTTTTATTGAAACATATTTATATAATCAAGTCCTGAATCAGTGCGATATAAAACATAGTTCAGTGTTTGAAGCCAAAAGCATCATTGTTAATTGGTTGTTCACGTTTAACTATAATAATAATAATAATAAATGCGTTTATTTTCCTTGCAAATAGGTCTACAATTCATAACACATATCATACAAGCTATACTTACTAATATTGCTGTAATGTAAACCCGCATTGCAAGGACTGGTGCCTGAAGTAGACATAGTCTGTATCACAGGTCACCAGGCCCCACTCAACGGATCTGACATCATAAGTATTAGACTATAACTCATAACTAGTAACAGGGTTTAAACCGAGTTAACATAACTATTTTTGTATTATTACTATGTTCAATGAAATTGTGAAGGTAGTTTTAAACAATTCTATCAGAATAATTTCACAGTTTAATGTGTATGTGTGTTGTGTCGGTGTACGTGTGTTGTGTTGGTGCTATTGTGCGTGAATATGAACTTGTAAGTTTATCAAATGAAAGGAGCACCCAAGAATGTGTGAGTGCACTGCGGACTGCATTGTTTGTAGTGTGACGTATTGTAAGCGTGTGCGCCAATCGTGTTCATAATATTGGTATATTGGTGATAATTGCTTTAGAGTGTGCGTGAACACATCGTATTGCTTTCAATTTTTTGCGTGTGTGCACGCAAGCTACGTAGGCTACGTAAATGACGCTAATGTTTGTGAGTTGTTGTTGGGAGATTTTGTGTAAGGAGCTTATTGTGCTTATTGCTGTGTGATTATAGTCAGAGAGGTGGAATCATTTTTCAAATGTAAAATGGAAACTAAAATTTTTGGATTAAAATATATATACATATATATATATATATATAGTTGCTCCATATCTATATTATAGAACAAGCAGGAATAAAAAAAAAATAAAAAATTTACTACTGTATCAAAGCAATATGAACGGTATAAGATAAAAATAAAATAAATAATTCCGAGGTCTGAATCAGTTTGAACAGTACTCATTGAAATTGAAGTTTAGTGGACCGCTCGTGCCTGTTAACTATAGAACTTCAGGAAACACAAAAGATTATTGGACTACCATTCAGATATAGTATAATCAGGAAGGAACAGATAGTAAGTTTTCAGTTTCGTTATAGGTGAGGTTTTTTAAAAAAGCTGTTACGTTTTTCTTACACTGAGACTTAGTTTTTCTGGGCGTCCTTATTCCAAATTTGGAATTTACTTTACGATGACGTCTGCCAAGTGAAAAACTTTTTTTTTTTTTTATGCCTGATAGGTTAGCCTTTGACCACTATCTCACCTGGTGGTAAGTGATGATGTGGTCGAAGATGTTGTACAGCCTAACGTTACTTCGATTTGGCTGAAAATCGATAACTAGGTTGTGCTGGGCGTCATTATTCCGAATTTTGATATATTTTTTTAATGTCGTCTGTCAAGTGAAGAAAGAAACTCCGATATCTAGGTTGTGCTGGGCGTCATTATTCTGAATTTGAATATTTTTTATGTCATCTGCCAAGTGAAGAAACATACTCCGATTTGGCTGAAAATTGATATTGAGGTGGTCGTAGACGTAGGAAATTTGTTTTATTATGACGTCTGCCAAGTGAAAAATGTTACAACGATTTGGCTGATATATGGGTTGTTCTAGACGTCTTTTTTCTGAATTTGGAATTAATTTTTCTATGACGTCTGCCAAGTAAAAAAGTTACTCCGATTTGGCTGAAAATTGATATCTAGGTTGTTCTAGACGTATTCATTCCGAATTTGGATTTTAATTTTTTAAAACGTCTGCCATGTGAAAGATGTTTCTCAGATTTGGCTGAAAATTGATTTCTGGACGTCATTATTCTACATTTGGATTTCAATTTTCAATGACGTTTGCTAAGTAAAGATAGATGACGTATTTATAAAACGCTAAGATGTACCGGATAAGAGTACGAAAATTATCATAATCAATCGTTTATTCAAATCTCCTTATAAATAAGATAATAGCCCACGCAGGTTTACTCAATTAAAAACGACGATATAAGAGGAAGATTTGTATGTTTTATATTATTTGTGTATGTTTAATTGTACATTGAAAAATAAGAAAAGGGACGACTGTGTCGTACGCAAAAATACAAAATGGCGAATGTTTGTGCGCCCCGCGGCCCTGCCCTAGCCCTTCTGACATCCGGGCTGGTTTTTTATCCTTATTCAATTGCATAGATAGTACAATCGTATCTGTTAAATATAAATAATGCAACTTCCATACATTACATACACAACAAAAATACCATCAAGGCTACCTTAAAAATAGCTACTTCCTTTTAAAGACATTAAAAAACATATAATATAACACATACAGTTATGTGTCGCCTACAGAGATGATCCTCAAAAATTGTAGATTGTTATACAAGGGTTGAAAGGAATCAATCCCCTTACGAGGTATTTAGACATGTCGGCCCTTGAGATGGAAGCATTTACTATTAATTATATAAATATCTACAGCTATATTGTAAAAATTGGTTCCATCGTGAAAAGATAACCGAGATACTTTCTCAATTATTAGGAGATTTCAATAATTGATTGATAAGTACGAGTAATCATAATTTTCCTACTCTTATCCTACTGCAGCGTTAGGGAGCTGCTAATCACCCACGGCCAACAGGTAGGTAAACTCAGGGAATAGGTTTGAAAAGTTTATTAGGCCTTATCAGGTTGCACAGCCGCACAGTTCTACCTGAAGTTATATAGACCGGGGGGAGACACTGGCCTGATAGTACACGTGATCCAGGTCGGCCGATAGTTCTGGATCTAGGTAGCGAGTGCTCGAAACAACCGTCCTCAGGTTAAGTCAGTGAAGTGGAATCCTGGAAGGAAGACACCGGCTTAGTGGCTGATATTCCTCAGCCAAGTGTTGCCAAGCCGCGCCGACACGATCGTGGTACTATTACTCGCGACTCACATTTTAAAACTCACAGTCTAGCGCAGTAGGGCAGCACAGCTGTTTACGTTACATAGGTTTTAGTCAGCACTATGAAATTACAATAATAAATTCACGCACTTCACAACAAGTAAATAACAATTAAGATCGATAGTACGTATTATATTTTTATTTAGCGCAAGACGAGTGTTCCTTGTCAATTGCATAGACAAATGACTGCACGCCACAGATTAACTCATAGTAGTTAAGCTAACTGCATTCAAGAGATAAGGAATTTGTTTAGCGTTCCTTCATGGTTTTCGACGCATTAGTGAAAATACTTTTAAACGTTCACAAGCCGTGGGTTACACACGTAATTATTTTCTATAATTAGCAATATCAACGTAAGTTTATAATTTTAAGTGGTATGTAAGTGAGTTAAATAATTTAATTAATATATTTTTAGTTTATGATTAACATCTTTTGTTTCATATTACGAAGAATACTTTATTTAAGTAACGGCGTTAGGCACAACGTTACACTACATATCTTACCGTTTTCGAGATACGTCATATATCTTCACTTGGCGACGTCATTGATAAATAAACTCCAAATGTTGAATAATGACGTCCAGAACCATCTAGATATCAGTTTTTAGCCAAATTGGAGTAACTTCTTTCACTTGGCAGACGTCTTCGAAAAATTAATTCCAAATTCGGAATAAGAAAGTCTAGTACAACCTAGATACCTATCGATTTTCAGCCAAATTGGAGTAACTTCTTTTACTTGGCAGACGTCATCGAAAAATTAATTCAGAATTTGGAAAAAAGGCGTCCGGGAAAACCAAGATAAGTATCGATTTGTAGCTAAATCGAAGTAACTTTTTTCACTTGGCCAACGTCATTGTTAAATAAATACTAAATTTGGAATTAAGACGTCTAGAACAACCTAGATATCGATTTTCAGCTAAATCAAAGTAACTTTCTCCACTGGGCAGACGTCATCGTAAAACAAATTCTAAATTTGGAATAATAACGTCTAAAACAACCTAGATATCCATTTTTAGTAAATTCTGCGTATTTTTCTTCACTTTGCAGACGATATAGAAAAAATATTCCAAATTCGGAATAATGTCGCACAACACAACCTAGATATCGATTTTCAGCCAAATCTGAGTAACTTTCTTCACTCGGCAGACGTCATCGAAAAATAAATTCCAAATTCAGAATAAAAACGTCCAGAAATACCTAGATTTTGAATGTTAGCCAAATCGGAGTTACTATCCTCACCTGGCAGATGTCGAAAAATGTATGCCAAATATTGAACAAAAACATCCAGAAAAACCTAGATTTCGATTTTCAGCCAAATAGGAGCAACTTCTTTCACCTGGCAGACGTCATCAAAAAATAAATTCTAAATTCAGAAAGAATAAAGACTTCCAGAACGACCTAGATTTTGAATTTCAGCCAAGTCGGAGTTACTTTCTTCACTTGGCAGATGTCGTCGAAAAATTAATTTCAAATTTGTAATATAGACGTCCAGAAAAACCTTGATATCGATTATTGGCCAAATCGGAGCAACTTTTTTTACTTGGCAGACGTCATCGAAAAATACATTCCAAATTCGGAATAAAGACGTCCAGAACTACCTAGATTTTAAATTTCATCCTAATCGGAGTAATTTTCTTTACTTGGCAGTTGTCATAGAAAAATACATTCAAAATTTGGAATGAAGACGTCCAGAACTACCTAGAGTTTGAATTTCATCCAAATCGGAGTAATTTTCTTCACTTGGCAGACGTTATCGAAAAATAAATTCCGAATTTGGAACAAAGACGTCTAGAACTACCTAGATTTTGAATTTAAGCTAAATCGGAGTAACTTTCTTCACTTGTCAGACGTCATCGATAAATAAATTCCAAATTCGGAATAAAGACGTCTAGAACTACCTAGATTTTGAATTTCAGCCAAATTGGAGTAACTTTTTTCACTTGGCAGACGTCACCGAAAAATACATTCCAAATTCGGAATAATGACGCACAGCACAACCTACATATCGGTTTTCAGCCATATCGGACGAACTTTTCTCACTTGGCAGACGTCATCGAAAAATAAATTCCAAATTTGGAATAAGGACGTCCAGAAAAACCTAGATATCGGTTTTCAGCCAAATTGGAATGGTTTTGATTTCGAGATACCGATAATAAAGCGACAACGCACATACTTCACGTCGCAATCAAGTTGGCCCTCTGCAGCGAGCGAATCATTACACGCACACAGCTGCGAATCTCGCGTGTCAATGCACTAATACATAGACAAGATCGTTGTCAGTCGAAAGCGCGAGCGGAGCTACGAGCGACACAACCTCCCCGTGCCAACGCTTGCGCAACACTGCCGCCTGCGTCCGCGCAGAGCACCTCGGAACCGCTATCGTTCTGAATCTGAATAATTCGACATTTTCTTAGGAAAATATCAATGGATTTACAAATGCTATGTTGTAATTGTAGTATATCTATCTAGAAATTTTATGGTACAATTTATTTCTCATAAATCGTAGCCGTTTAGAAGGAGTTCGCAATATAAGTCAAGAAATGGTATGTAGTTTGAATTTTTTTTACGGCAAAAGTAATAGTAATACCGTAAAATCATATGTTGCAAATGTTGTACTTGAATTCATCTATAAAATATATTTTTTTCAAATCTTCAACTTCAGCGGTTACGGAGGAGTTCGCTTTAGAAAGTACGAATTTGACGTACCCAAGGGCCTTAAGAACAGCTAAGCAAACTTCGCTACGAGCGCTTCAAATTGACCGGATATAGATATTTCGTAATCTTCATTGTCTATGTTGTATAATCTGCAATGTTTTGTCAACAGCAATGGATCGAGACCTCTGAAGAGTTCAAAGACCGCCAGAGTTTGCCAATTCTGCCGTTACCGTTGGTAGAACAACGATCGACTGCTGTGCTTTGCGTGGGTCCTGCGCCGCTATCGTCTCCGGGTCGACGCCCTGCGTCTTCACTATCGCTGTTAGAATCCCCATCAGCCTCCGAACAAAGAGTATGGAATAGACTTGAAGAGATGTTATTGCAAGTAACTCAAAGATCGTTGCCGATGATATTCAAGCCCACGGTCGATCTATACAGCGATGCTACTGACTGCGATCCTATTGTGCCGAAAGGCGGTGAGTTTTATGATACAAGAGATTTTATGATATTCCTATTCACTCACGAAGGCGCCTCCCTGAATAGTAAATTATTGATGTGCATTTGTATGGGTAGGCCTTGTTTGTACTATGTCTTTTTCTTTAGTGTGGGTTTAAATGCTACAGTAAAATTTTAAATATGATCCCTTGAGTAGGAAGTAATATATGCAGCTCCACGCGAAAAATGTCGAGAGGCGCACCTTTAGTAGTAAAGGGAAGTATGATTAATAGATGTTATTTACTTTGCGGAAACTCATATTCATTAATAACAAATAAAACATATTTTAAGAAAGAACTGCTTCATTGTTAAGAAGGATGGATGGCAGTGTCAACAACATTATGAAAATCAAATTAGCTGAAAATTTTAATTCACCTAAGCAGACATTTTGTTCAGGTATTGACTAAATAAGTTTAATACGAATCGGTCAGCGCTTGAAAGTATAATGTCTTCTCTTATATACCTATTTGTGTTTTCTTGCTTATTATAACAAACATTACAATATAGTATATTATATGTATACTACTAACGTGTTGGGCCATTTTAGCCTGAAAAAATTAATTAATTTATTTATTTATTTATACACAAGACAGTATACAATCAAATTAGAAATAGGACTTAAACTAATACAGTTTTGAGCTGGATTGTATTCCATAAATTTGTGTAATTATATAAACAGAATGAAATAGACGGATAATGTTAATTTATAGACATTACGTTCTACCGAATACACACAACTGCGAAAACAAATTTCAAAGGTGTGTGCACTCAGCACTAACTACTAATGGTAATTGCCAGTCGGAGCATCCAGACTCAACACAGAGGTTGTATCTGGTCTGTTCATGTTGGGTTTGGTATAAAGGATATATTTCAATACATTGTTGTATGACCTTAGATTAGCAGTAAAAATGTCTATTTTATCGTTGTTCTTAGCCAGTTCATTATACTGCCGAGCCATCCTTACCAGGGTAAGGATGGCTCGGCAGTATTCTCGGCAAATTATTATTATTCATGTAATTTATTTGATTACATAATTTTAAATTTTTTACACATTCATATAAAAAAAACAAATATTATAAAAACCTTAAAACTAGGATGTCGCCGGCAGCGGGGCAGGGCCTAAGCTACCAGCGGTTAGGGCTGCAGAGAGAGGAACCTTCGGACAATGCGTGTCGTGTTATATTATTATTAAATATTATATTTATTATATAATATTATATTTAATAATAATTATATATTATTATTATTAAATTAATATTTTAGAAAAAACTGTCATCCCACGTGGGATTGCGATGGTCCGCTAAAAGAGTGAAGAACTCCGGTAGATGCTTCGCGTAGAATCGATAAGCGTCGAAATCTATCCCGGCTAGGCGATGTGACATTTCTGATATGACCTTGGTTTAGTAGAAAATTTAAGCGGAATCGTCACTAGATATTTTTTTGCATTGCTGATAGGCTAGCCTTAGACCACTATCTAATCTGATGGTATGTGATTAAACGGTCGAAGTCGTTTTTGGTTAATTTAAAATTACTGGCTCTCAAGCACAGTTGGCGGAACTCACCGGTAGGTGTTTAGAGTTGGATTTTGTACATGCTGTTAGCCAGCAAGGCGAGTTTTCGCTTATGTCCTTCCCTTTGGTGCAACTCTAGCCTGCAGCGAAACTCGGACCATAAATCCGTTGCACGGCAGTTTACAACAGCAATTTCTTTTTTTATAACTTTCAGAACCAATTCAAATATCAATAACACTATGGAACCCGCTCCAGATTTCCCTTGTGCTCAAGGATGTGGAGTTACTGTGGAGATTTGTACCCATCGTGGACGATTCCATCCCAGTGACAGAAGTAATGTTGAACAATGAACCGGCGGTGGCTGCGTCCACACCTGTCGAGGGTAACGCCATATGCGGACAGAAGATCAAGTCGGTGCTGATAGAGGGAGACACTAAGAAGGTGTTGACGTTTACGTTGACGCCGTTACGAGTCGGGAAGTTGACTGTGCACGGCATGGCGTACAAGTAAGTGAAACTAAGATAAATGGTAAAAACATTTAAATAAATAGTTATATAGTAAAATAATTGGCAATAGATATTTGTTCAACAAGAAAACAACATTTATTTTGGTGCGAGAGCCGACTTTAATACCCCAGCTAATGAAGAAGTAAATAATTGAATCACGACCGTAGCGAGTATTTCTAATAAAGACGACTGGGAATGACGATATTTAATTGGGAGATTTCACCGTTAAAGCTGAACGCGATCAATTTGTAGCAGTAGAACTCTTCGTGAAAGAGTTCGTCCGGGGAAGAACTGCCACCGTACCCATATCTATTTCTATCGCCAAGCAATATGTACATTACTGTATTCCGGTTTGAAAACTATGGATGCCGTTTAAACTACATGCACATGAGACTTACCAAGTCTCAGGGTGATGAGCGCAGTGCAGTTTGTTAGTTGTGATGAAATCCATCTGTTTAGGCAGAGGTTGCTACTTAACACCAGATGGGCCAATTGATTGTTTCATCTTAGCTAAATGGAGTTCTTTCGCTTGACTGAGTTCCAGTTTGAATTTCACCAAAACAACTAAACCAAGTTTGAGCTAATCTGAGATTAATTTCTAAACGCCCGATATCCGACGTTTAGCTCACCTTTTTGCTATGGGATTGTGAAGTAACGCATGAGGCCATAAAAATAATGAGTATATGCCACTATTATCACGTTGAGTGTTTCTGCATACAATGCTATTTACCCTCTAAACGCACCCTTATTAAACGAAAGGTTGCGGTTGATGACAAAAAATGCTCATAGAGGCTCTAAGGAGACTTGGCTTCAGAATGGTGAATATCCATAAAGCCGATGCCAAAACTTTCTACAATTTATTCTTGTCTCGTTAAAGGAAATAATAGTTTTCTAAAATGCACTACTCTACTAACAACTCTGTCAGATATCTGTATTTTTTTTTTGCTGGGAGGCAAGCCGTTGACCACAATCTCACCTGATAGTAAGTGATGATGTGGTCGAAGGTGTTAACAGGCTTAACCTAGAATTACTGGCTCTCAAGGACAGCTGCCGGAACACACCGTTAGGTGCTTGGTGACACATTTTCTACTTGAATTTGTGTGCGAGATTTCAGTTTTACTACACCTTTTTTATACACGTTGTATAGCATTTATACATATGGTATTTTCAATCCTATTTTTATTATCTTCTCAGATTAGTCAACGTTGGCGAGGGAGGAAATGAAAATGGCAATGGAGTAACGATTACTGGAAAAGCGGATCTTATGTCTGGCGCGAAGAACACGGATAGGCGATTACATATCGACGTTATCCCAGAGACACCTTGCTTACAGGTGGGTACACATGTGGTACACGTCTAGGTATTTTTGAAACTATAGTTAAAATATATTGTTAAGTCACTTTTTGACACTGTATTTGGTAATGTCAAATACTTTGGATCCGCTATCAAGAAAATCCGCTTATATTATATTATAAAAAAAATACAATATCAAACTGATATTAATCATATTTTGATGATCTTTGACTCCAACACGTGTTGAAGTCAAAGGTCGGGACACGTGTTCCTACTTTTTTAAAGCTACAAGCTATATATTAACAAAACAGACGTCAAAAAATAATTTTACATATCTCTTGCTCTGTAAGTACACCCTTACACCCCTGAATGCCGGGGTGTATGACTATCATTACAGCATAGGTTTTGGAATTTGAAAAAAGAACTGTCATACTGCACGAAGAATATTTTTAAAAAGTTAATATTTTTTTTCTCGGTATCGATTAATTACTCGAATCGGAATCTAGACAATTTATTTTATAAAGATTTTATTTTAAATATGGAACTATTTGTTTCCACATCGTATGTTAGATGGAATCGATTTAAAAATCAAACTGGCCAGCAAGATTTGACGCGCTTGCGTGTGTGAAAAAAAAAGACAGTCTACTAGTAGGCGCGAAAGCATCGCGAAAATAATTAATTTTCTTGTTTGAGTTCTTTTTCAAAAGTTTTAAACATGTCTAGTGACGAAGACATAGATCTAACGCCCGATTTTATTAAAGAAAGGGCAAAAACAGTTGTCGAAAATATATTACCGCCGAACTCGAAAGAAAGATATGTAAAGGCATACGACGAATTTATGAAATGGCGGTCAGAAAAAAAAGTGAAATCTCTTTCTGAAAGTGTTTTTATATCATATTTTGATGAATTATCTAAGAGGCTACAACCTTCCAGTTTATGGTGCTTTTATTCCATGCTAAAATCTACAATGATGACAAAACATGACGTGAATTTGAAAGATTTTTCTAAACTTACTGCTTTCTTGAAAAGGCAGTCTGACGGCTTTAAAAGCAAGAAATCGAAGGTATTTACTGCAGAAGAAGTACAGAAATTCTTAAATGAAGCTCCGGATGAAATTTATTTAGCAATAAAGGTACCTACGTATTTACTTGCCCTTTTTAATAAGTTACCAAAATATTTCACAAAAATACTATGCGAATTTGGTGCCTTTAATACAACTTATGTCTTTTTTACAGGTTGTTCTAATTTTTGGGATATCGGGAGCCTACAGAACCGTGGAATTGACAAACTTGACAATAGAAAATGTAGAAAAACATAACAAATTACTACTCATAAAACTGCCTAACACGAAAACTAAAGACCGGTCATTTGTTGTGCATGAAGAATTTGCAAATTATGTTGAAAAATATCAAGCTCTTCGGCCTGAAAACGTGGATACAAATCGTTTTTTTCTTAATTACAGTAAAGGAAAATGCCACAGACAAGTAATAGGAAAAAACAAATTTACAGGCATGCCAAAACAAATAGCCACATATTTAAAACTGAGTAACGTAGAGTTATACAGCGGGCATTGCTTTCGCAGAACATCAGCGACTCTATTGGCTGATTCGGGAGCCAACCTCTGTTAAAAAGGCACGGCGGCTGGAAGTCCAGCAAAGTGGCCGAAGGTTATATCGAAGATTCGATGGCAAACAAAAGCAAAATTACTTCTAAAATAAAATAAAATATAAACTTGAAATCACCACGTCAAAGCACATCATCTGAGCCATTTTTTAATGAAGAAAATAGTACCAGTCAACTGCCGCCATTTACGATGCAAGAACCTCAAGTCACTCAAACTCAAGTCTTATCATCACAAACTCATATTCAAACTATAAA
Source organism: Plagodis dolabraria (assembly GCA_963854805.1). Taxonomy (NCBI): domain Eukaryota; kingdom Metazoa; phylum Arthropoda; class Insecta; order Lepidoptera; family Geometridae; genus Plagodis; species Plagodis dolabraria. The sequence goes on from OY978442.1 coordinate 18,739,345, forward strand.
TATTCCTAAAAAGAACGTGACCATATCTCTTACAAATTGTAATAATTTACTATTAATTTTAATTAAATACACATTTTTTTCTTCTTAATAAATGTTCATTGAAACCTGCTGTCTTGTTGTTTACTTACCTCACAATCGATATGTAAAGCAGAGTATTTATCTCGGGCGTAAGCATCAATTGCATACTCGGGTTAATTAGCGCCTTCGCTTCGCTCAGGCGCCAAAAACCTCGTATGCAATTGATGTCATACAGCCCTTGGTTAATAATCTACTATGAAACAATCTCACCTGATGGTAAGTGATGTTATGGTCGAAGGTGTTAACAGACTTAACCTAGAATTACTGGCTCTCAAGGACAGAAAAAATATAAACTACCGGAACACACCGTTTGGTAACAGCTTGTCTACTTGATTGTGGTCGCCAGCCAGGCGGGCATTCGCAAAATGCTCTACCACCATGCGGTGAAGCTCAAGCCCGCGACGGGATTCGAAGCACGGACCTTCTGCGCGGCGGTCCATGACCAATGCCACTAAGCCATCACTGCTTTAAAGCCACAAATAGCCATAATTGCTAGCTCTATTAAGTGTTACTACTATAAAGCAATGTTACAAGCGCCAATTTAGCTAAAAATTGAATAGAATTGACAATCCTTTGAAAGACTAGCAAATTTACCTTTCAACACGCGAAGGCGCACCCTTCCTTTTTTTAATCGTAAATGCAACTCCTACTGACTACCCAAGCGAACATATTTTATTGTTTTATGATCATATTTATTACTATATAGTATAATATTATAATAAAACAAAAAAGTATGATCGCTGATCATATTATGTACCATAAGCATTTACACCCACACCAAGACGTAGTATACAAACGAAGCCTAAAGCCTAAGACTTGTCATAGAATGGCGCGCCTTCGTGAGGGCACAGTTCTGTAACGTATGTTTGCTTGTTCAGATGACGTTCTCTGAGACAAGTCCAGACATAATCAGCGGCGAGTTGCGGACCATAGACGTTGAGTTCACTAACGTGGGCCCCGTGGAAATGAAGAACTTGCACATTGCCGTCTCGTACCCCGACTGCATCAGTCTCGTGACGCCTGCTGACAATGTAGACTCCTTCAAGTATCTATACGAACAAAAGTATAGGGATCCTCCTACTTATAGCGGTAAGTGGCGTTGACAAAAGTGTACCCGTAAAATATGAGGTAATTCGACATTGCTGTCTCCCACCCTGACTGCGTCAGTCTCATGAACACTGCTGCCAGTGTAAACTCTTTAATTGACCACGCTGATGCCTATGGCAGAAAAGTCAAAATTTTTATAAGTTTTTTGTTTTTAGGGTTTTGTACCCAAAGGGTAAGTCTCGGTAATAGGGTCCCGTTTTTATCCTTTGGGTACAGAACCCTAAAAAAAGGTTGAAATAGGATGTCTAATGTTGTATAACTAATGGAACGGAACCCTTCGTTCGCGAGTCCGACTCGCACTTGGCCGATTTTTATTATTTATTTATTCAATGGGAAGACCAACAGTATTACAAATATCTTATATATAATTAATAACAACAGATAACCAATTATAGATCCTCACGGATAGCTAGCTAATGTACACAAGATTACAACTTAGTCTAAACATTAATTAAATTCAAACAATTAGTCGAAGAACAGATGCAATGTTGTACAAAATAAGTCTAGACTAACTCTAGTCTATCTCATTTAAATATCTGCTAACACGTAACAGGTAAGTATTTTCCCTGTAGTTAGATTTTGCTAGATGAACATGTGCAAGAGGGTTGAATGAAACGCAACATTAATTCAGAAGGCGTATTTAGTTTTACCATGCTAAGTAGCTTGGGGCAATCTATTAGGTTAGAAGTAATTTTTAATTGAAAAGTAATATCTGCTATCTCTATCCTTTTTAAGAGAGAAATTAAATGATTTTTATGCAAAGAGTAAGATAGTCATCAAAGCTGTACAAAATTTTTAACCGAAAACATGAATACCTTATAAATTTTGTCAGGATTTTCTCGATTTGTGTGACGTAGATATTATTTTGCTGATTTCACACTTGAGAGGCGTATTCGATTATATTGCGTACAAAAATATAGTATTGGGTATATTTTTAAGGTATATGTCATCCTATTATTGTATCCAATGGTTACCAAACCTGACTACAATCGCGATAAAACTGTATTTAATTTGGAAACTTCCGCCATAGAGGTAACATGTGGTATCCTTGATGTGGCACAATGATATTACATTAAAATAAAATATTAGTCTGTTTTTGGCTGTGTGTTCATAGTACATTACTGCAGCGGCCAGCAAAGGAGGCATTGATGGACGAACGTGCAAATGTGGGCCGAGGCCACAGATTACCCCCTCTAGATTCCGCAAACAAGACGGAGGTCGCGCGCCACGCATTAGCCTAAATAGTTAGATATAAATTAACGCTTTGAATCATAGCTTCAGTTTCGACCAAGTGTCAGACCCGTAAGCGCCTAAACGCTCCCGTGTTTTAGCGCCAGTGAAAATTTGTTTTGAATTAACAAAATAAGATAAAATTCTACATGTACAGTGAAATGGTATGAATAGTTATCTTGGAGTTCAAATTACCAAAAAGAAGGAATAAGATTTAATTAATAAGTCAGATAATTTTGTTTTACTGGTTATAAGAGGGGTCAGCGTATACTGGTACTAATTGGGTAAAGATCGTTTCTTGTCCCTGTTCCACATGGTGGCTGTTGCAAGCTTTGTCTCGTTTTGGCGAAAGCACGTGCAACGCTAGTGTTGTGAAATTCTCTAAATTAAAGACGGTGTCGACATCGACATCGAAATAATATAAACATTATAACAGCAGTCAGTATATACAAAAATATATTGCCTAGCAATTATATTTTTGGACAACTAATTTTTTTAAGGTTTCCTATATAAATACCCACCAGGGAATAACAAGTTTTACATCGTTTTTTAACCTTCCAAAAAAGGAGGAGGTTCTCATTTCGTATGTTTTTTTAAGGTTCCGTACCCAAAGGGTAAAAACGGGACCCTATTACTAAGACTTCGCTGTCCGTCCGTCCGTCCGTCTGTCACCAGGCTGTATCTCAAGAACGGTGATAGCTAGACAGTTGAAACAGATTTTTCATTCACAGATGATGTATTTCTGTTGCCGCTATAACAACAAACAAAAAGTTGGCCAAGTGCGAGTCGGACTCGCACACGTTAAAACAAAAAAGGCTATTAAAGGTTATATGAAGTCTAATGTTGTATAGCTAATGGTACGGAACCTTTCGTCTGCGAGTCCGACTCGCACTTGGCCGTTTTTTTTTGTTTTTCTTACCTCAGAACTTATGTGTGGGTGACCCGATTTTAAAAATTCTTTTTTTTTATTTGAAAGCTGATGCTTGTCATTTCCTACCATTTAAATTTCATAAAAATTGGTCAAGCCGTTATTGAGTTACACTCCGATAACTGAACAATATTTACTTGATGATATAGTCGTTGACAATGAAAGACAATCGATCCCGTAAGTAGCAAGGGTCACTAAAGAGAGTGAAAAATTTTTTTTTACCATAAAATGAAACCGACTTTTACACCCAAAAAATTAAATAACATGTCGAAGTCGGTACCATGCGCACAATATTGTGATAATAGATACTTTTGAACAATCATGGTACCGACTTCAACAAGTTATTTCACACTTTTGGGTGTTGAAGTAGGTTCCGTTTTTTGGTTAATTTATTTTAAAAAAAATTATATATACGTAGGTATATACGCATCTAAGTCAACAAGTAGGTATTTGCAGAAAATACAATATTAACTATATTATTTTTTAAATATGCAGAACGAAAACTACCTTGATTGTTCAGAGAAGTCTAGGTAAAAATATAAATAGTATTTTTATCGACAAGATTCAAACGTAATTATCGCAAGTGTAATATGTTCGTACGACTAAGCCCATCCCTACGGCGAGTGTCCGCTTGGTATAATAACTAGCGTGACCTTGAAATAGCCAATGAGAGCGCTTTTGTTTTAGTCCCCGCAACCCGCACCTACCTCTAACTTTGGTGAGCTCGGATACGAATAAAAATCTTGTAATGTGGTATCTAGAGGGGGTAATCTGTGGCCGAGGCACACATATGTAAGTCCATCAATGCCTAGTTGTGGCAAAGGCTTGTATAGTGCTTTTCTCAAATAATGCGCGGAAATTAAAACAAAGTAGTACCTAGGCAGAATTTTTTATTTGAAGATACAGTTGTTAAATGTACAATTTATGAATTTTAAAGTGGACTTTCCGGGGATTATGTTGGTTTGGGATAATTCTAAAGAGGTGAAAAAAGAGGTGAAGAATTTCAGGTGGCGTTGAATTAAGGTCATCACACTCATTATTTTCACTTGAACTCATTTTGTCGAAACAATTACTTTTCAAAATCAATGACCATCAACAAACAACAATAAAATTGCCCGCGTTAGTGTTCATATGTTTTTTTTTTCAATAAACAGCGTTCTATTTGCAAGCCAACTCGAAATTTAAATAAAACCTTTGATATGTTAGCTCCTTGGTTGCCATGCTTCGAAGTAAAAGATCGTTTAATTTTTAAATTACACGACAGATTTGAGTTTACTATGCAATTTATTTGGCCGCTAGACACGACAGATATAGATTTCCATACATTTTTTGCCGGCCGGTGCGCGATTGTATTTGGCCATTACAGCAATTTCGATTTATCTCGAAGAAGGTTGTCAAAATAATGCTCACATTTCCAAGCATGTTTGAGAAAAGGATTTTTTCCATTTCAATATATACATAGTTTGAGCCGTGGGTTAATAATATGAGATAAATAATCACATCAATTGCCGTAACGTCCACCATCGAAGAAACCCTTCCCTATTAGGGGGTTTTGCCATAATCCCCAAACTTGACAGGTGACTTGGGGATCAAAGCGTATGATGGCAGTTCTCCTTAAGGCTCTGCCGCCCTTCTAGTATTTATCCTTTCTTTCGTCCTAAGACTCTCACAGGAAGATACGGGTCAGCATAAATGTTACTAAAAGTCATAAAAGGGAAAAGGCATTTTTTTTCTGATACGTAAGTTTTCGACCACAATCTCTCCTGATGGTAAGTGATGATGTGGTCGAAGGTGTTAACATGCTTAACCTAGAATTACTGGCTCTCAAGGACAGCTTCCGGAAAACACCGTAAGGTGCTTGGCGACAGATTTTCTATTTGATGTTGGTCGCTAGCCAGGCGGGTTTTCGCAAAATGCCCTTCTACCATGTGGTGAAGCTCAAGCCCGCGGCGGGATGCGAACCATGGACCTGCTGCGCGACATTTCATAACCAATGCTACTGAGCCATCCCTGCTTCAAAAGGTAACATGTACAATGACAGATGACGGTAAGGTATGTTTCATACACTACAGACGAGCGTGCGGCTCGCGCGGCGGCGTGGCGTGCATTGGCCGCGCGGCACGTGTTCGCCGTGGGCGGGGCCGGCGGCGGGGTCGGGGTCGGGGCGGGGGGCGCACGCAGCTCGCTGCGGGTGAGGGCGTCGGGGGAGGCGCCAGCGCTTCACCTACTCGCGTACTATGAGACTGGCGTCCGTTCACGTCCCTACCGTCTGCTGCGGCACGTCTTCAACTTCAACGTTACGGTCAGTACCAGATAATATGCTTTTAGTATAACTCTTCACGAGTTCGTCCGGGGAAGTAACTACTGCCACCTATTTCTACCGCCAAGCAGTAATGTATATAAAACATACTCGTAGATAGTAGTTTATGCAACTGTCATATAATAGAGGGTATTAAAACATGAGTGTAGTTTTTTAAATAAGATTACACTCATGTTTTAATACCTAATTATATGCAGTTGCATACACTACTTTATTTAATCTCATGGCTATATTAATTTTTTTACCTGTATTTCAACTCTCTGTGACTATACGCTTTTCTTGATTTTTCTGGCAAAAGACTATTCGTTAGTTTCGTAGCTGTTTCTAGAATGTCAGGTGGAGTTAAATCATCAGTATCGTGGATGTTGCTTGACATTTTTGCTACTAAAGTTTTATCCAACAAAATATTACTCAAATTCGTATGTACGAAATAGCGCCAAAATGGAAAAAGTATGTTATTGGTCTATTGGCTCGGAACCAGCGCAGCGCGTTGCGCGCGCATCTCGCTCACCATAGATAATGTGTACTTAAATTGTATTGAAACCTCCTTGGTCGGGACACATTGTACTTTAATAATTAAAAAATTGTTTTAAAGCATTGTTTTGTTAGGAGAACAATGCTTTAATTTAACTTTTTAATTTTCTTAAAGAAGTATGTACATAAAATATGCCAATAAAAGTCTGTATTTAATTTCATAATTAGAATAATACCGAATGAGATTATATAAATATTTTTATATATGTAAGTTTATACATTAAACATTTATGAAAAGTAGATACAAGTTAAACTTCTTAACAACCGTTGTTTTAGTAAAAGAATACTAGAATGTTGTCTTAGGTTTTCGCGATTGTTACACATAGTAATTAAACAACTTTAAAAGGTTTAAATCGCGTATATTTGGCATTATTTTCACGGGGTCGGCTGAAACCCCGTGACCACGATCACTGCAAAGTTTTGGAAACGTCGGGGCAAAAATAATGACAAATATACGCGATTTAAACCGTTTAAAGTTGTTTAATTACTAGAATACTAGATATTCCCTATTCATGGATTGTTGATACAACAAACATTGAACCTCAGGCTATGTTATAAAATTAAAGAGTGCACAACTTACAAAACCCTTAATTTATATTCAACGGTCCAAGATAAAGGAATAAAACAGGAATTTTACAATCAGAATTCTATACCCGAGTCTACGAATGAATATGTAAAGAAGTGTAACTCTCATACAGTTTGCTTTGATTTCGGACTCATCTAATTCACAATTGACAAAACACGCACAATCTTCCAAACTCAATTCGATTGGTTATTTGATTTGGCGTTAAGAAACGATCGCATCAACGATTGGTTGTAATGTTTGTGCGCCGTACGGTTATAGTTTTAAATCACGCTTGCCGCGGTAAGGTTTTTGTTCTGCTGTTTTAAAGCTTGACTTACAATTCCTTTACATTCATAGACCAGAGTCTATTCCTAGGTTGCAAGTTCCAGGCGCCTGTGATTTTAGCCTCTTCCTCTTCAACGCTATGGACGTATCCGAACGGTGAATCCATGGAATTAAGTAATTCGTCTCTCTTCTATTTTTTTTTATAGTTGTTAGGCTAGCCCTGGACCACTATCTCACCTGTTGGTAAGTGAAGATGAGATCGAGGATAGTTACTGGATCAGGCCTAGAATTACTAGCTCTCAAGCACTGTCCTGAACACACTGTTAGGTGCTCGACTTAGACAGATTTTCTACTTGACTAGCCAGGCGAGCATTTGCAAAATGCCCTTCCACCGTGCGATAAAGCTCCAGCTGGGGCGTGGGGATGGAACCGTGCACCTGCGGCGTGGCTGTCCATAGCTGTGACCGCTCGGCCATTATTAATTTATTACTTCAAGAGTCTAGTTTGCAAATAATACTTTGGTGTTAGTAAACGGGCCTTATAATGATGTTCAGGATCTAACAGATAATCAGTATACTGATGCTCCTTTTTTTATTTTATAGGAAGCCGTAGAAGTTTCGGTAACTCCACGACGCAATCTATGCAAGACGAACGGAGATGCATTGGAGAACATGACTCTAGCGGTTGAAGTGAAAAACATTTTCAGCGAAAATAATGAGATATCGGTTGATCTACTGGAGGCGTCTCTCATCGGGCGACAATGGAGGCTGACGCAGCTGGTGGCAACGGGCGGAAGAAATGAACCCCTACTGCCCAGGGAAAGGCTACATTTCATCCTGAAAGCTAAGAGAATACTTGAATCTTTACCCAATGAGAAAGTTGAACATACGCGCCTTCAAATCGCCGATATAGACTATCAAAAGTTCACAGCCAACCTTCCACCGTATTCCAAGTTCGTTATGGACGGAAAGCCGTCTTTCCCAGAAACTAACGACAGTATCAATGCAACTCAGAGAAAGGCAAACGGAACAACGGGACTTATAGAATCCATGTTCATACTGAGATGGAAAGCTAACGACAAGAGTAATGGGCGAGTGGCGATCGGACAACAGTGCTTATGGCTCGATTGCTTCTCCAAACCTCCCTGTAATGAGATCTCACGTACACCTTCAGAGCCTCTCACATTGCAAATAGACGAATCTGACAGTAACTTAGACTTCAATGATCCCAACAAGAGAACCAAAAAGGATAACGTCGTCATATTCGGATTAGAGCATGCAAATGAAATCATACATAACTTCGAAGAGCGAAAAATATGTTTAGTTCCTATAACGTTGAACATCGTCAACTGCTACGGTATTCCCGTTAAAGTTTTCATTGACATGACCAAGCAGAAAAACAGGTAAGTCGTCTTAAATATTTTTTATGTGGATTACAGAATAAATAATAGTTATACGTACAGATGGGTTACTCCACAATAAGCGCGGTAAATACCTACAAAAATATACCTACAAGCGTGAAGTCTCATTAAGCATATAGACCTTTTAAATCACGAAGGCGCGCCCATATATTTTTTTTTACTTTTGTTGCAATTACTACTGCTTTCTCAAGCAAACATAATAAGTGTACAAACGAGGCATAACGGCACAAATGCTCATATATAATTCATTCGAAGGAAACTGATATTGCACTGAATCGCTTGATTTGATGAAGTTTTGGGACGAAGTCACAGTTAACAATTGACATCTGAGGCAGTTCCCATTCTCGGTTAAGCCTTTCACGGTATGATGATTGCATCAGTCACCGGTGTGATTATGGTCATTTATAGGCTAAACAATTAGTAATAAAATAATACAATTCACATAAGTCTAACATTGTTATTTTTGCACTAATGCCCGCTAAGGGTTACATACCAACATGTAAATTACAACAAAAATAATTTTAGCATTCGAATCCGCGGCCATTTCTCGGGACATGCTCTGCCAAATATGAACCCCTAAGGTGTCCTATGGCAGGTCTGGCGCACTCCGCACTTTAGGTACAAAGCTACAAGTAATTCGGCGGCTGCGACAGACGGGTTTACTCTACTGTGGGTACAACATCGTATTGCATTGCATTTGGCTGCATGAATAACAACAAAGATCCGAATCTCACGTTTTTCTCACTTCCCAATGACATCGAAAAAATTAAAAAAAAGTCAGTCCAGTTTAAATAAGCTTGTACCTAAATAGATCGAACAAACATTATGCCTTTTACATATTCGAGTACATAGGTACATTTTAAAATAGTATTCTGCTAATATGATGTACTTATATTTCAAATGTATTTAATTGCTTTAATATTTATTGGTACTACATGTACCTATATATAGCTGTAATAGCATGTGAGCACACGATTACAATCCTAACCCACTTAACGCGTCAGAAGAGATATGAAGTACGGGATAGAAAGTGAGGCGCCTTGTAGGTGAATATAAATGTTAGGTACTCAGCGATGTGCGATCTGAATTACTCTTTAATGCGTCGTAGCAGAGTTGCTTATTTATTTAAACGTCTACTTGGTCCTTTTCATTCTGTGCCTAGGGGTTTATATTTGATACGATATAATATATATATCATAATAATAGAAAAGCTTTCATTCTGTACCTTATTTAATAATGTCACAGAATGAAAGCTTCTCTGCTACACGCACAGCTGTGCTACTAGTTAGTTACTGACAAGTGCGCGGGGGTTGCAGCAGCCTCAGCGGCGCCCGCTCGGGTACAGAACCTACTTGAACCATCTCAGTAAGCGGGCAAAGTATTCGTATCCGTCACTCTGTTCCTTTCTTTATTACTTCCAAAATTGCGGAGTACATAAAGACGTATTTTTTTTATTAATAGCTGATAGTCTTGCCTTTGCCTACTATCTCATCTGAGGGTAAGTGATGATGCTGTCGAAGAGTTTGTTCAAGCTAACTTAGAATTGCTGGCCTTCAAGGACTGCTGCCGGAACACACCTTAGGTGCTTGGCGACAGATTTTCTACTCGAGGGCGGTAGCTAGCCAGGCGGGTATTTGCAAAATGCCCTATCAACATGCTATATCGTCTGCCATCCTAAGACAAAAACCGGGACCGACAGCTTAACGTGCCCTCCCGAGCACGGAAGCGCTTAGTAGTAATGTAACGTGATAACGCTAGTGGTCACCAATCCCAAACATGACCGCAGCGGACATTGCTTAACTTAGCTGAAGCAAACTTTGCTACTAGCGCTTCAAAACTGATAAGTAATACGATTTGCAGGGAATGCAGTGGTGAGGTGGGATGGGCAGGCGCGTTGAGTTCTCCTTCGACGGAGGCGCGTGAGCTCGGCGTGAGCGTCAGCCTGGCGAGGTTCGAGGCACGCCGCGTGCCCGTGCGGGCACTATGTGCGGCGCCCGGGACTTACCTTGTTGGAGCCGCCTTCTCCGTGAGCGCTAAAACAGCCGAACCATCTCCCGTCTCCGCCATCGAAACGCACGTCACTCATCTCTCCAACAACACCTCGCTGTTGGTCGTGCGCTCTGGCTAATGTCCGATACCTGATACGCCTTTTTGGTTAGGTATGCTCACTGCAGAGAGTTGTCATGTTTTGAAATATGTTTAATATTTTAGCAGTTCGATCATTTAATCGAAACGGTTTACTAAAACATCGTGTATGCGCAGCGCGTTCCATATAAACGTTAACGTTCCTCGTATTTTGAATACCAAGTGTTTAAAGCAAATGTTTGATGACAATGAATGTTTGCTTGTATTACCTTGAGACTAATATCTAGTCTCCCAGTTTTTCAGATTCCCGTAAAATTGTCTCAGAATAGAGCATAGAGAACAAACGAGCACGTATCTACGGGTCATAGAGACGAGGCAACCAAATTAGTCTGAAACGGCTGCGGCGCGGCGCTGCCGCTATCCGTGTACTACGTCTAAGTTATTGAACGTAATTTTAATCTAAATAATGTGCCTTCCCAATGTTCAAAATACTAGGTGCAAAAATAAACAAAATTATAATAATATATAGAGATTTACAAATCATGCATGTAACATTTTTCCGAGGTGAAGAGAGAGGATGATGCTAGTATTTAAAATATGACGAGACTAGGTTTGCATCGGACCGCTGCGTATGCACACATCCATATCTTTTACTCTCTCTCTACTCAGTGATAATAATATAAAAAGCATTATTAGTCAAGAATCGCGTAAGGGCGATATCATAATTTTAATTGACTTATAATCACACATACTGATGTCAGTGCATATCTAATATCAAATTTGTATATATCATAAAGGTATTTATTTGGATTCTATACTATTGGAAATATTGAGGTTAGTTATTTTATTATTATATTAGTTTGTTTGCGAATAAAACCTATCGTGTTATTGAAACAACTGCTGACTATGAATATGTATAGCATGTTATATTTCTTTGTAATGTATATAATTGTAATATTTTTATTAATCTTAGGTATTTTACTTATAAAAGCAAAACATATAGATATTTGAAATATGTACATTTTGCGCATTGCAATGGCGGTAACTTACTTATAGGTTTTTATACTTTCGCAATCCGTACACTCTCTGTTCGACTGAACTGTACTGATATCCATACACTTTACTTTAGTGTGGCTTTGACATTTTGACATTGGACGTAAATAACAACTGAGTAGAGATCTTTCAGTCTAAATATGCACGCACCTCCACTAAACGTGATTATTTAAATATGTGTGCGTGCAGCGATTTACTGTGAACCATGGTCTAAGAAAACAAGGTCTTCTATTCCCGAAGAATCACAGGCTTGCGTCACTACCAAATTGGCTCTTTATTAAAACATGATTGCAGCAGCAGACAAGTTCGTGGTTCTTTTTCATGCGAATGTTTTGTTATAAAATATCAATACAATATTTCAAACGTCTAATAGAAAGTCACACATGAATCAATGTTCATCTCAGTAAATGGTATGAAAAAAGTTGACTCCCTATGGTTCCACCATTTTGACAAATATCGCCGTCTCTGTCTCACGTATATGATTTGCATCTGTTTCGCCCTCGCTCATGCACATATGCGCAGTGATTCCGTACTGTGTGTTGTGTGGTTGGGCCGTATGGTGTTCATTTCTGTTACCTACGAGCTGGTATAATAAAAACATAAAAATAATAATATAGAGGTTTAATATATAACTTCACTGGTTCTTTGTTCTATTCGGAAATGTAAGAGTAGAAGTAGACGAGGCAGTAAATTGCGTTTTTCTTCATTTCGTACAAAATAGTCTGTATTGTGGACCTCAAACAACTACTAAATATGGTATGTAATGTATGTTTGGTTATATAACGTACCTTCCTAATTGGTTTTTACTTCAGATATTTTTGAGCTTTCATTGAAACTAAACTGAACAATAAAATACAGATAACTGCATTTTATGGCATAGGAAACAATTACTTGATTTCAGTCTGAAAAATTTAGGCCTAGAAGCTTCGACGGTACCTATTATAAGAAAACTATTCGGTGTCAAACACTCTGTACGAACTTGATAACCGTAATTCATTCAAGAATCACTAATCTGTGTAATCTAAATCAGTAATTTCACGTGATTTTCTTTATTTAAAAAAAGGTGAAATCTATTAACTGTTATTTTACTGCCCCCGAATTTCCTCAAATTAGGTATAAAGTTTGAAAGCCGTTGATGACGGTATGCTTGACAAGCTTGAGTCCCGGTTACTTGACATCCGGTCTCGGAGTGTAATACCTGGCGTAGTATATTATTGTACCATGGTGTGAACTCTGACACGTTAGCCCAGATCGCACACACACCACAATGACTCGTTGTGATGACGGCGAGGTTGCGTGTATTGCGTATATACACTATTTTCTTTGTAGGTGTAAATACATTGGAGGGGCATCCATTTTTAGACTGAAAGATCTCTACTCAAGTACGTAAAGTTATTTGATGTGTATGTCAACAAATAGGTATTTAACGTCTTACTATAATAGAAAAATATTTCTTCATAATATACGCCACGCGCTTGGCGCTTTTGCACTTACGCAGAATCCCGCTGTCATCAAGTTGCGACATGTTTTTTGTTTATATTATTTTGTCTATATAGTACATATGTCTCGATACCATACGAATTGTTAATTTTTTAACCTCATTTTTATTTTATTTTCGTTGTGTACATTTTAAAACTACTGTAAAGTAACCATAAAAATATTGTAAAACTTCAACAAATGCAATCAAATTCATTTATTATATTCTGTCATGAAATAAAAAAATATATACTTATCAACCAAACAGTATTTGATGTTTTATTTTAGAAAACTTGTTTTAGTCATCAAACGGCACTATGGGAATTGGTTTGTTTTATGACTCTTTTTATGTTTCTCAATAATTATATTTTTGTGATGTTCCAATGTATGCGGTAAAAAGTTGACGTTAGTTTATTTAAAATAATGTTATTTTCCACCGGATTCCAGTTCATGCAGATAAATTATATACTCCAAGGTAAGTACGTGTTAATATTAATTTAGTAAACCATTTTTAGTTTGTGAATTAAATAAATACAGCCTCGCTTGATTCACGGAGGTGTAGGCAAATATCACGGATTCCACTTGGTACGTACGATCTTGGGATACCTCTCTTACTTCCTTCACTCTCATTACATTGTTCATACACGACCGTCTTTCATACAGGACTTTAAATGGTCCTACGACAACCTTTTCCCAGAACGTCTCTAATTCGGAGGTTTAATATATAACTTCACTGGTAGACAATAGGTTTAAGTTTCACTATGCAATTATAACTGTACTGTATCAGTTGGATTGTCCTATGTTGATTACAGCCGGATTATCCGCTGCTGAACACAGCCTACCCCATAAAAGGGAGTTTTGGCGTAATACCCATGCTTAGCAGGCGACTTGTTGATTGTAGTGTAAGATGGCAGTTCCTCAGCAGGCGCTGCTGCCCACCTTCCGGTATTTTTCCCTTAGTTGCCTCTTACGACACAGAGTGTAACGTTTTATGTATAAAGATAAAGCTTATATTCCCTTTGTAAGTCTAGTTTTTGTATGGTAAAAGTTGGAAAAGGAAGCTGAATGGAATACTATCTGTTAACAGTACTGTTTGAGAGGGTAGGTACCTTCTATTCGCGGTAGTGGACGGAGAACCTGGCTCCACCGGTCCCTGAGCAGTTGACGGTGGAGGCCATCCGTCCGGTGAAGATGGTGAAATACTAACGCGACCCCATCTTGCCTCACCTCGGCGGAGGACTATTCCCGAGCGGTTTTTAGTGGGTTCAAGTCCCACCGAGTCCTGTTTGTTAAACTCAGAAAAAAAACCATTTACTGCTTTGAAAGCTGTCACATTTAAGTCGCAAGGTTATTTTTAGATAGAATCAATTAATATTCAATTCATATCTGTAAAATCTACTGATACGTAACTAACTTACGATCTTCGACCAGATATAACTGGTAACTATAATTGCTAATTTTATGATAAACTAGCTTTCCGGGCGCGGCTCCGCCCGCGCGTATGTCGGTTATCGCGCAAAAACATTAACCTCTTTTTGCGCAGTTGGATAAAAACTATCCTATGTTTTTTCCCGGGTCTCAAACTATTTTCATACCAAATTTCATTCAAATCGGTCCAGTAGTTTAGGCGTGAAAGCGTAACAGACAGACAGAGTTACTTTCGCACTTATAATATTAGTCCTGATTTTATCGAAACTTACAAAGTTCGTCAGGGAGGCGGACGCCTATGCAGAGGATTTTACAGGTATCAATGTTGCATTTTTTATTTATTTGTCATTATTACAACTATTTATACAGGTTTAAGACTAACCAATACAATTGTGTAGTCAAAGAAATTTTGCAATTACTAAAATAAGCATTATTACTTATTTTATTTGATTATTAAAGTATTACTAGGTAACTCTTTCTATGTATTTTTTACATGGGAAAAATGCATTCCCGTCCACCCCGGGGAAGGTGGCCGAGATCTATCGGTACCAACTACTCCCACAGCATCATCATGTATTCTTCTCAGACAGCATAGCTGCCTCAGGTAAAGGGGTATCAGGGTGGTGCCCTCTTGCCCCGGCTCTTCTTCACCCATAAATATGGGTGAGTCTCTTGTTTGACCCGTAGGTCCGGAGTCCCATGACAAGTGACAAGGCCGTCCAGCGGCCATTATGTGTCTGGGCGATCACGGAAGCCCCGCCGGGTGAGTCCCGCTGGTGGGAAGCCCAGCGCGCCGATCAGCGACCAAGACAATGGCCGCCGGGGGATTTGTCACGTCATTTCTAACTTCTCCTTCTTCTTGCTTGGCGTCTCTGATTAATTCTCTGGCTAGAGGAATCGTCTTCTTTTTTCGTGTAATTTCTGGCGGTCTTGAGTGTAGCGGCGCTATGCCTCTGATGTGGGGTGTCCTGAGGCGTCTGCTCGTTCGAACATCTTCGACGATAGGCGTTTAATGAAGGTGTCGAGTGTCTCCACTTTTAGATCTCGGGCCACCGTAGAATTTCGCACGTAACGTGGCGCTTTTACTATGGTCCGGAGGCATTTGTTTTCTTCAGTCTGTAGCTTTTTCTTTTGGTGATTTGATAGCTAGGCATACCACGCCGGGGCCGCATATGTCAGTCTCGACCTGATATATGTTTTGTAAATCATGACCTTGGCCCGGAGTGGTAGCTTTGACTTGAAAAGTGGTCTCAGTTTTCTGATCGCTCTTCTGGTCGTGGTGATGGTGGATTCAACATGTTTGTTGAAGTGGAGGCTTCTGTCGATTATTACTCCTAGGTACTTGGCTTCTGTTTTCCACTCAATGTTTTGACCCATTAGCTTCCATTGCGTCGGTAGATTACATCGGCTTGTTATCAGGGCTTGAGTCTTTCCCACATTCACGGAAAGCCTCCACTTCCCCAACCATTCTGGAAGGGCATCTAGTGACTGTTGAACTCTCTTCACGGCATTCTCTGTCTTGAATGATGCCGCGTAGTAGGCTGCATCATCCGCGTAAAGGGCCAGCTTCGCGTGCCCAATGACAGGGATGTCTTTGGTATACCACGCGTAGCAGAACGGGGAGATGCAGCTACCCTGCGGCACACCAGCCAGAACTGGTTTCTCTGTCGATATGGCGTCTTCGACTGCTACCACAATCGTTCTGTTTTCCAGGAAGGATGCTATTGTTTCGACGATTCTCCTAGGTGCGGTAGACATGGATAGCTTATAAAGGAGGCCCTCATGCCATACCTTGTCGAATGCTTTCTCCATGTCTAGGAGAACCGCCACTACATACTCTTTCTTATTCGAGCAGACTGCCATCTCGTTGATAAGCTTCGTCACTTGTAGCGTTGTAGAGTGTTCTGCCCGGAAGCCAAACTGCTCTTCTCTGGGTTTTATGTGTGGCGTCAGATAGAAGAGCAGTAACCTCTCGAACAGCTTGGAAAGTGTGCTCATGAGGGTGATCGGGTGGTAACTTTCTGGCTTTCTCGTTGACTTCCCTGGCTTGTGCAGCATTATTACTTTTCCCTTTTTCCATGCCGTGGGAAAGTGGCCCGTACGCATGATGCCGTTATAAATTCTTGTTAGGGCAGTAATCGTTTTCACAGGGAGGTGTTTCAAGGCGTCGTTTGTGATCTGGTCTAGACCCGGGGCTTTTTTTTGATGGCAGTCGCTTGATGAGTCTTGCAACCCTTCCTGGCGAGAAGAATAACTTTTTTTCTGCGTCAGCGTCCTTGTCTGCGGCACACGCAGCAGCAAGTGCGCCTACCGACTAAATAACACACGGTGTTCCAACTCTACCGCTTCTCGGCGGGACCGGGGGACGCTTTAGCACCCAACCACGAACCCGCCACGGTTGTCAATCCCATGACCCCTTCTGGGGTGCTACCCCTCACGACGCACCAGAACACATGGTACGTGGCTATCACCCGGGGAACAAGTCCACAAATAGGCGTCAGATTACCCCGCTTCCGACGCTCAAGATCCCCCTGCGAGACGGGTCAAATAAGTAGTCCCGTCACCAGCTACTTCGGCCGCAGAGGATATGGGATAGCGGCGTGGCGCCTCGCTATACCGATATTTCTGCGGCCCCTCCACGTTTGCCATCCAACGGTAGCGGCCCCGCCGTCGCGCGCCGTGGCCACGTATGGTAGGGAGAGCGGCGCACCGTAATACCGGCACTCCTCTCCCGCCATGGCCCCTCATTGTTAGCTGTGGTATCGCCCATACAACACCACACCCGCCTCAGGCGCGGTGCTTCCCATACAGCACCGCAGCCTACCGCTTGCCGCTCCATACTGGACTTAGAGGCAAAGCCCAGTGGATTGGCCCCGACTGCCCATGCCGGCACGGCCACTGGTTCTTCTTCGCTTCACGTACGTGACGAAGCCACGGCTACTGAGCCCCACCGCCATGACAAGGCGGAACCGTCCGTGTCGAGGGGAATTACCGACTCCTTTTGCAACGCAGCCTATGATGAAAGTGTAACGCTCCATTAGCCTGGAGAATAGAGTAGGTAATAATTACAATAGAGATCGTCTACGGCTTTGGTAGCGAAAGCGATGGAATCACTTTTCACAAGAAAAGTGATTCCATCGCTTTCATTTGTTTTTCCCGACTGGTTCCTGCAGTAACTAAGGACGCAGGATGGCATTTTGAATACACAATTTTCGTCGAAAAGCGCGTGTGATGTCTATGAGTGTCCAGCTGCGTGTGGGTAAGGACATGCCGGCTGGCTTGTCCTACCTATTCGACTTTGCTCGTTTGAGATGTCGCGTCCAGCATATTGAGGTCAATGTATTGTGCTAGGAATAATAGCTAAGTTAAATAGTTTCGGTTTAAGTTTTTCGGATTTTTAGTGCGTTTAGTCACGATTAGGGCTTGCAATCCGGATATCCGGATATCCGAATTATCCGGATATCCGCCAATTTATAAAATCCGGACAGTGACGACCTAATTATCCGGATAATTCGGATAATACGGATAGTTACATAAGTCAAAAAATACTTGTAAAAATGGAATTTACTCATCAAAACGACTATTCATATGCACTTCTTAGACGTATTTTTGTAGGGGGACACACTATTTATCCATTGTTTTCAATAATATTCAGAAAGTTGTCAGTGTGTGATTTTAGCCATTCCTAACCACTCCCAAAATTAAAGAAAAAACCTGTCTCTGTCATATACGTGGCAATAACAAGAAAGAACATTAAGTAGCACTGTTTTAGGCCTAGACCGCACCACGGTTAAACCGCTGCGGTTATTAACCGCGTGATTTTGTGACTCAGGAAAACTAATACAAACGGCCGCACCTGCGGTTTTTTCCCGCGACTAAACTAAAAACCGTGAAATGACAAAATGATTCGCGGCAAAAAACCGCAGCAAAATTGTAATCCAAAGAACTAAGTGGGCGCACACGCACTATGCGGTAACCGCGGGCGGTTTTGACCAGTATTCGGCAGACCGCCGCGCCATGCAGAGTGTTTGTGTTGTCGTTTTCGTGCCATTGCAGTTATGTCGTCTACCGAGGAGTTTGTTTCAAACGAACCAGATTATGAAAGTTTGTCACAGAAAATCATTATAGAAGTATAAAAAAGACCAGCATTGTACGACACTACTTTGCGACAGTATAGTGATAGGAATGTTAAAAATAAACTTTTAGCGTTGACGTCTTCTTTTACTATTTCTTAATACCAGAGCAACAACACACACTGCTCTCTTGAAATCCATCTTTAAACTGTGAAAACCGCGGGCAGTTACGCGGTTTTTAATCGTGGTGCGTGCGTCTCTAGGCGGTTTAACGGTTATAGCGGTAACCGCTTGCTGGAAAAAACCGTGGTGCGGCCTCGGCCTTAGTTGTAAGCCTTTTACAAGTCTTCTATGAAAATTGGGGGTTAATGTATATTATTAATAGAAAGAATTTTGTTATTTTTATTTGTTTTTGTCTATTATTACCATTTTATGATTACGTTATTAAACTATCATAGTAGTTAAAGTTTTAAAAGAAAAATTAATCATCTGATGGCCTACTTAACTAGTAAGTAATTCATATTTTAAGGATACCTGAATAATTTAACTTATGCTTAACTAATGCTTACAACTAAAACGGTGCTACAGTGTGTTGTTCTTTCTTGTTATTGCCACGTATAAGACAGAGACAGGTAATACTTATAAGACGTTTACAAAACTATATATTCTTTGAATTTGGGAGTGGTTAGGATTGGCTAAAATCACATACCGACAACTTTCTGAATATTATTGAAAACATTAACAAAGCTAATTTGAATACTACTCTTTCATGTTGGTTTTTAAAACCGTCTTCAAAGATTTTCTCATCGGTACGCATGTCTTCAAAAATAATGTTCAAATAGAACTAATTTTTTTACTGTCTCATCTTTACTTCTACTTAAGAAGTTTCATTCAAGATATTTATGAAAACGTGTAATTTTGGTGTGCTTGGCGTATTGGCAAAAGCTACTGGTGTGGTCTCGAAAGGAAATCCTCTAAAAATCTAGGTCAAATTCTAGTGCTACATGCATATGTAAGAAAACTGAAGTGACTTCTTACATTGACAACGGTAAAATAACTTTTCCATACCACGAACACAATATAAACATCTATACTATTGAACCGAGTTGGTACAGACTTCGAGACGTTATTCCATACTTTTCAGTCATTAAAAGATTGTTCTGTGTAGGTACTACCATTTATTCTTAAGATACCTTTTACATTTTGCAGCCCTCTCACTCGCACTTTTAGACGAAATTCCAAAAAGTTACAATAATATGGTAATGATTTTTTAAAATGTGTTCTGACATTATTTCGCTGCATGCGACTATAAATGTTCTCGACAAATTTTCATGTTGATATCTGTAATGAGGGATCCAAAACGCGTAATTTATTTATTTAAAATGTTGGGCCTCTAATTTTAAATGGACTCAACATGTTACAAAATAAAAATATGTTGAAACCATCTATAGTCGCAAAAAGCAAAATAATGTCAGACCACATTTAAAAAAATCATTACCAATTTTTTTCTATTTCAAATTATCATTAAAAGTGCGGCGAGTGAGAGGGCTACAAAATGTAAAAGGCCTCTTAATACCATTTACTCGTAATTTTTTCAATAAATATCCGAATTATCCGAAAAATTCGGATATCCGGATAGTAAAGTAAACTACTATCCATATTATCCGGATACCAAAATATGACGGATAATGCAAGCCCTAGTCACGATAATGTTATTTATATAACATTACCGTGGTTAAGTCGTTGTTGATGGACAAAGAAACGTTGAAATACATATTTTTCGTATAAAATAAAACATGATAAATATATTCACACGGATTAGGTTTGTTTGGATAGTATGTACTCATTTACATTTCCGGTATATTACTTTTCTCTATGGTTCTACTACTCGGTCTATGTCAAAATATGAGTCTAGACCACGGATTTAGGAAGGGAGGGGATATGGCGCGAGGCATTTATTCTACTGATCCGCATGTCGCAGTTTTTCAATTATCTATCCCCACTGCGCTTCACGCCTACAAATGAAACAATAAACTCTTAAAGTAATACACTGAACGCAGGGCTCTCATTAGCTACTCACACCAACTCATTACAATGCACACTGACAAATCAATCAATGAAAGCAAAGCGCTCGGACATCACAGTAATAATAAAAATTACTCCTACCTGCATACATTTACACGTACGCTAGGGCTTGATACTATCGGTAAAGTGGTATCGAAATAAAAACTACCTATTTTAACTGAATAAGTAATTGAGTATAAAATAACATTTCATGCTACATATATTCAAAATTCATGTTTTATTTATTTTCATGTCACCTAAAATTTTATGAAAATGTAAGTAAATAATATGAAAAAATATTGAATATAAAATAAAACAGCTTGCACTTGGTTTGAACCGTTTTAGGTTATTATTTATTGGATAAATGATACTTGACAACACATAGTATGTATGTAACTTTATTAGTTTTTATATTTTTTTAATTAATTTCACACGTACTTCTGTCAAAGCAGTTGTGGTTTCGGGGTAATTCGCATTCTTGGGGATTATGTAGCTCCAAAGAACAAGATGCCTTTGAGTCGACTTTCTCCGATTCCTAAAAGTTATGAATGCAATTGAAAACGCAATAACTGTAGTCGGCGTACTATAGTCACTACCTGCAGTATGCGATCGGCAAGGAGGGTAAGCGACGCGCTGCGCTAGTCGCAGTAAATATTATCTTGCAGATAAGATTTCGTCACCAGATTTCAAGAAGTTCTCGATTGCCCTCCTCATCGCTCGCATACCGCAGGTGGTGCCTAGCATTAGTGGGCGGACTATAATAAGAAAGATAATAAATTTTATATTTCATATCATGCATTTTTCGTATAAAAAATAAAAGGTATGTACCGAAAATATATGACAAACTTTTATTTTTGGGACTGCCCAATCAAAAAGTCTGCGACTTTTATTCAAGGGTTGAAACATCTCTTCCCTAAAATGGGCTGAACATATTCTGCTATTTTTAAATGGTAGCCAGGTAGATCTCCTGCCTGTCGCTTCAATCCATTTTTCCTTAATATTTGGATCTTTTGGGAAACTGACAGAAAATGTATGTTCTGTTTTAAAAATATCTTCCACTTTACAACATTCAATTATTATAAGTAGTCTCTTTCCTAATAACGCTTGCAATATTGCTTTAAAGTTTATTAACAACATTTAGCAGGCTCGTTACAGTATCGATTGATCGTTTTAAAAATATCTTCCACTATACAACAGTCAATTATTATAAGTAGTCTCTTACCAAATAACGTTTGCAATATTGCTTTAAAGTTTATAAACAACATTTAGCAGGCTCGTTAAAGTATTGATTGATATAAGTATTTCTATAATGTATCGACCACATCACTAACTCTCGGCCGATAGCAGCGGCCGTACTACGCGACGATGCGCGCTTTCAGAATATCGTTAACGCAATTCTACATTGCGGCATTTGCTTGTTGAGTCGTAAACAATTTTATAACATTAGGAGCAATGGATTTCGATAATGAATATGCTATACTTTTGTCACCTTTGGAACATTTTCAACGGCTCTGTTAACTTCGTTTGGAATTATGATGGATTTTAAATAATAACATGTGAATTCTTGTATTTACATGTCAAATGACATTCCATATATGCTATAGTTCACCTTATCACTTTTGTTCTTGCACGTAATGACAGCACAACTTGGTATTTGGTGGTAATTACACGATGTTTGCACGACCGTGGACAAAGTGCGACTGGCGCGACGATATTTACGATTATATCTAACAAGTTCTCTGGAACTCGTTGCTGCGACACGTATCACGCCTCCTCGGCATATCCCCTCCCTTCCTAAATCCGTGGTCTAGACTCAAACTCCAAACAGTTTTTAATTCACAGTCCAGTTCGCTCTGATGGAGCACGAGTATATGCTCAGCCAAGAATGAGACGGGCTGAGTCGCCAAATCGGTGACTCCAGCCGAACTCAAGGTGCGCGCGGCGCCAAAACGCCCGCCCATCTTTGCTATGTAGTTAGAACTGAGATATATTTTGTATTTGATATTCTTACGAAAATGAATAATAGCGATGGAGTATTTCCGGATTTAGAGCAAATAGATAATTTAGATCAGTTTGATATTATTGATGAACTGTATAACCTACCACGATTTTCCAACATGCACATTCGCTGTATAAAGGATACCTTCACTACACAAATTACTTAGGGAAACCTTCACTATGACGACGCAGAGTTCATAAATCGTTATAGGTTCTCAAAGGCTTCCATTCCAAATGTCATAATACATACGCTGGGGGAGTATGCTCTCCAACACTATAACATGAGAGCTGCCAATCTCTGTTGAGTTATTGTTTTGGCATCTCTAGCTCGTGTTTTCATGTTGTTCCATGCTTTTTTTAATTGCTTGGGGGTTGCCTTAAACATATAATGATTGTGAAACTCTTTCAATAAGTATCCCTTTATATACTTTTATATAACTTTAAATTCTCTCTGATACCTAGAAAGTTAATAATTACATGTAGGTACACATCATGAGCAACTATTGAATTGCACTGCAAACTTGTTCCACGCTTCTTCTTTTTCTTTATTAATTTAATTTATTTTTATTTTATTAATTATTTATTTAATTAAAATGGTAAACCAATAACATCAACATACAATTCAAAATAATTCATCAGTACTAATATTATAAATGTGAAAGTAACTCTGTCTGTCTGTCTGTTACGCTTTCACGCCAAAACTACTGGACCGATTTGAATGAAATTTGGTATGGAAATAGTTTGAGACCCGGGAAAAAACATAGCTATATATGAAATGGATCCAAGAGAATCTCTGAGAGATCTTTTTAAAGAAATTGATATTTAATAATAACAAAAACTTTTAAAAGTATCCTCAAAAACATTAAATAATATTTCAATAAAACACTTAAAAAAGCATAAAATTATATATCTAGTGACAATTCCGCCTAATTTTCCTGTTATCTACGTGACGTCATAAACATCACGCAGCCTAACCGGAAGAATACCCGACTAGTTTCGCTTCTAAACGAAGCATCTTCAGGAGGTCTTGACTTACCGAGCGCACGATCGAGACTGAAATTGAAATTGATATTTTAACTTTACCAAGTCTGTATATATTTGAAAATATTATGTATGTTCGTAAAAATTTGAGCAAATTTAAATCAAACAGTGACAATCACGATTATAACACAAGGAATAAAGATAAATTAGCGGTGCAGGAAAGACAAATAAAATGTCCTTCTTAGGCAATTGTGTGCTGTTTTATAATAAATTGCCCAAACATATTACAACGCTCACAGAAAGAAAATTCAATTTGCACGTGAAGAACATTTTAATAAAGAAATCTTACTACACAGTTTGTGATTACTTAAACGACAAAAATGCTTGGACTGGTTCGCCTCTGCCAAGCTAGCGCCTGTCACCTACGTAATGTAATTAAATATTGTTATATTTGTATTACATTGTATATAACAACACATTATAAAAAGACGTTTAAAAGAATGGCCCCGAGTTTCTTGCCCGTTCTTCTAGCAGTGGCTCTATAAATTTTGTTTGCTGAACGTGGCAGTACAATGTAGTATATTTCAATATTAAAATTTGTAATTGACCTTCTTATGAGCGTCGTAGATGCCTAAATTGAAAAAAAAATAGGATTGTTTTACATTTAATTTGCACACCGTGTGCAATTTGATCCAAATTGAGAGATAGGATAGCTTGCATCTCAATTTATAGTCCTAATTATCCGTGAGAAGCCGGGGCGGGCCGCTAGTATATTTATAAAATATTCCTTTTTGAACAACGTAAATGCTGGGAAGCATTTATTTCCGTATCTTAATTTATCAGTAGTTAATATTATAAATGCGAATGTAACTCTCTATCTGTCTGTCTGTTACGCTTTCACGCCAAAACTACTGGACCGATTTGAATGAAATTTTGTATGGAAATAGTTTGAGACCCGGGAAAAAACATAGGATAGTTTTTATCCAACTGCGCAAAAAGAGGTTATTGATTTTGCGTGATAACCGACATACGTGCGGGCGGCACCTAGCCCGGAAAGCTAGTCTTAGATAATGTTCATATAATTCTGAAGTCCGATATTGTTATGTAGGTTAGCAAAGTTTGCCGCGAAGATTCATATTGAAAGCCTCAATTCGCGCCCTTTCGTAATGTGCTCTGTTTCACTTACTCTCATAACTTTTGTCTATGTTTGTCCCTTTCTAGCATTATGATACCAGACAAGAAAAAAGAAAATTAAAACAAAGATGTCGAACAATATTTGTCTATGGCTCGAGGCGAACTCGATGGAGTTATCTTCCGTTCTCAACTGCGAATTTAAAAAGGCAGAGTAAACTCGTCAAACCTGGAGCTAGAACTCCGGTGAGACCGGTCAAAGTAAACTCGATCCACTGTCTCTGAATGTCAGCCTTAGTGTTCTGTGCTGTTGAGGGTTCTGTTCTGTGGAAAGAAAAAACGCCGCCACAGGCCATAGAGATAAAACGTACGTCCTTTAACGTCTGTGGTGGCAACTTGATTTTTGTTATGATGGTAGCAAGTGATATAATTGTGTTGCCATGTACATACAGGGCTGCCACATTTTAATATTATAATGATAGAGTCACGACTAGGTGACCGACATAAACGGTTATAGTGCATTATTACGCGCAGTTTTAAAATATAGTAGTGTTTTTTTACAACTTTGTTTTTTTCTTATGCTTGATAGGTTAGACTTTGACCACTATCTCACCTGATGGTAAGTGATGATGTGGTCGAAGTTGTAGTTTAGGCTAACCTAGAATTTGTAATTATATCAAAGTCGTAAGCTTTGCACAATTTCAAAGGGAATTCGCTTTCTATGTAATTATGGAGTATGTGTAAAGCAAATAATATGCCCAAAGCTCCATAATATTGTAAAAGTGTGTTTTTATCTGATTTGTCTTGAATTGGTTTGTGAATATTAATAGTAATTGTTTGTTATTTCCGAAAAAACACTTTCATGACATGTTTAAAATAACAAAAATATACCACCTACCTAATTCTTTATGTAAGACACATCATTGTCATTCTAAGGACAGGGATCCCACTTTGCTCCGATCGTACATTTTTTTAATGAATAAGGCTGTTTTAAAGCAATACAGCATATAAAATAGAAAACATATTTTAAGTAAATAAGTTTATTGTTATCTAAACAAAGGATTCAAAAGCACCACATGTGTAGTGTAATAATTGTATGCGCATTATTTTCGATTTCTTAAAGTTCACTGGGTAAAGTCCCAGTTACTCAGATAAAATTACATTATTTTATGCTAAATGACCCAACTACACTTCACTTAATATATCTAAATACCAATTTTGTTGAAACAACTGCATAGTTTTAATAAAGTCGCAATGTAATATGGACAATCAAGTATTTAGTATTATGATAAATTATTTAGCCAAACAAAAAAACGTAGCTAACTACTGTTCAAATGAATGCGAATAAAAATACGGTTGGTACTAATGGAAAAGGAGTGGTAGTTTTTGAGTTGAATTGGAATAAACTGTGGTTGGATGGGCGTCCATCTTGAAAATTTACTGGACTTCCAAGCCGGTTTATAAAAAAGTGAATTTTGTAGTTTTAATTTCACCGTAATCGTTAAATTTCAAGAAGTTTCACGTATGCTGAAACCAAGTTTATAACGTTTAGCTTAGGATTAACTGCTGTAATGTGTTAGGTATGAATGTCTACTGAAGCATTTGATCGTTTTACTAGTAATGGCGTGCGTTTTTCTCTCGGAAGACACTTTCAAATTTTATTCCATGTCGTCAGATCCTAAGAATAGTAACATATTGTGCTCATGAACTATGATGGTGTGGATACATTATCAGTGGAAACCATGGTTTTGCCGTCACATCAATTTTTTAGATGATGAACTGTAGTGAGCTGGATGTCGTTTTTAGGTTATACATCACAATACTGTAATTGAATAGTGACTCGTAATCCTACGATTCGTTTCGTATGGCCGAGCGTACATTCGCCCAGCAGTGTGGTGATTTTTTAATATATAAATGTGACGCTGAATAACTTTTGATTGCAGTATCATTACTCAAGACATACGCGATTTCGGGAAAGACTATCGCTGATAAATCATTTGGTTTGCGGAGACATCGTACGATGGCAGTACCTAGTAGAGCTCGGGTATATGCCGATGTGAACTCACAGAACCCAAGAGAATATTGGGACTATGAGAGTTATGTAGTAGACTGGGGCAACCAAGAAGATTATCAGCTGGTACGCAAGCTTGGCCGTGGGAAATACAGTGAAGTATTTGAGGCAATAAATATTACAAATAATGAGAAATGTGTAGTCAAAATATTGAAGGTGAGTCACTTGTATTTTTTTTGCTGATGAGCTATTCTTTGATTGCTTACCTGTAAATGACAATGTGGTTGAAAATTAAGTTCAACAGACTTGAGCCTACAATGGGAGCTGGCTCTCAGGTATATCTGCCAGAGCATACCGTTAGGTGCTTGAGGATCTACTTGAGGGTGGTATTAAGTCAGGCTAGCATTTGTAAAATGCCCTAGGACCAGTAAATAAATGCATCTACTTAGTAAATAATTATGTGCTCAAATAAATGTGTTTAGATATGTTAGTCCAGCCTTTAATTTTAATTTTATTTGTAGCCTGTCAAAAAGAAGAAGATTAAAAGAGAAATAAAAATATTAGAAAATCTAAGAGGTGGCACAAATATAATAACGTTACAAGCTGTAGTCAAAGACCCTGTATCTCGTACTCCAGCCCTCATTTTTGAACATGTGAATAACACAGATTTTAAACAACTTTATCAAACTTTGTCAGATTATGATATAAGGTAAGATATTTAATCATTTTAATGGTGTGTATTTGCATGTGACTACTAACAAAAAGCTTTAGTTAAATGTGATGTAACCAATCCTTTAAACATACTATTTGGCATGAGCCATAAAGGGCCAGAAAAGGTGTTGTTCTATAAAAAAATATCATAATAGATATCTAGTAATTTTGGTCTTATGTAATATATGGCTATACTTTTGTCATCTACCCAGCACAGTTCAAGAATACAGACTCCTATTAAAATGTCAGTAAAATGTTATTACGATCTTAACAAAACTTGCACACATGACTAAACACTACACACAACATCTAAAATTTCAAGGTATTGCTTTCCCTAATTGTCAAGTGAATATTTTTAATAGTTAAATGGTAGTATTTTTTACTTAAACCCTAAATGTCCTACAAATTACCCTATTTATAACTTTTATGCATGTACATAGTTTAAAGTTTTCTTGGATTCAACTTAACAGTGGAATCAACATATACATGATCTATCTGAAAGACTTAGTTCTGCTGCATATGCAGTTCATAAGATAAGACAGACGTAGCTACTGCTAGGCTCGTTTATTTCGCGTACTTCCACAGTATTATGTCATATGCTGTATTGCTGTGGGAAGCTGCTGCTGAAATAGAGACAATCTTTATCTAAAAAAAGCGTGCAATTCAAGCCATATATGAAATGGATCCTAGGGAATCCCTGAGAGATCTTTTTAAAGAAATTGATATTTTAACTTTACCAAGTCTGTATATATTTGAAAATATTAAAAATGTTTGTAAAAATTTGAACAAATTTAAATCAAACAGTGACAATCACGATTATAACACTAGGAATAAAGATAAAATAGGAGTGTCAGGTTTTAGATTAGCAAAGTCAAAAAAAAGGTCCTTCTTAGCCAATTGTGTGCGGTTTTATAATAAACTGCCCAAACATATTACAATGCTCACAGAAAGAAAATTCAAGTTGCATGTGAAGAATATTTTTATAAAGAAATCTTACTACACAGTTTGTGATTGCTTAAACAACAAAAATGCTTGGATTGGTTCGCCTCTGCCAAACTAGTGCCTGTCATCTACGTAATGTTAGTTAAGTATTGTAATAATTTTACTATATAGTATGTACTTAACAAATTGTTAAAAAACATTATGATCATCGAAAATCATCCATATATGTATAATATGGATGATTTCCGAAATAAATGAAAAAATAAAACTGCCAAACACAATGCAAATATACCTACACCTAGGATTTTACAACTGTTCGAGTAATATTATTATGATGTTAATGTTGTAATTACCTAGAGGTTATTAACATATGTTGATTTATTTTCGTAATTAAATATTTCATTCAAAAGAATGGCCCCGAGTTTCTTGCCCGTTCTTCTCGCAGTGGCTCTATAAATTTTGTACATTTATTGTTGAAGAAAAGACCTTATTTTGTGGTAAAAAAGTTAAAGTTTTTGTATAAATTTATTTCATCAAATCTAGTGAAGCTTTATTTAATTGGAAATAACACAAAATATGTTCTTTCATTGGTAAAACATTATTTTTCTGCTCTTAAATCTAGTTCAAAACCTCTATTTCTAAGAATACTGTCTTAGTTTCTGAGTGCCCAGAATATGTTAACCTTTTGAGATCTCAAATCTGAGTTTAAATATCAAAAGAGTTGGCTACGCAAATTTACAAAGAGATTGACTTGTTTTTATATCATTGAAATAAGTTATATTATCTACACACTTTTATATAAATGAACTATGACTCAACCAAGTTTGATATTGGTATTAAAGAATCAAGAAATTGGAGGAAATATTTGTCTGTGAGCTGGCTTAAATTTACTATCAGCCATCTGGTTGACCTTATTATGAAGTTGTGAAGCTTGTAAAAAGTATGAAACTATCAGCAAACAGCAAACCATTGCTTGAATTCTATTTTACACTGAAGTGATAACTAGCATGTTCTCTATGTACCATTTTTTAAACAAAGATTGTAAGAAAAAAGCCCTATAGGACCTATTCACAATAAGAAATATCTTTCAAACCTGTGCAATTAATGTTCATTTATAATTTGGATGGTATTTTATTAGTATAGCGCAATTTTTTAAAGAATCAGATCTAAAATGGCGCCGAAAATAATTAGCTGTAACTTGTACATTATCTACACCTATAGTGTAAAGAGGTCGTAATTTTCAGCGCCATATTAGATCCATATTTTTATTAAACTAGTCATGATTACTATATTTACACTTTTTTTCCAAAATAAAATATTTATGTTTAAAATTCCAATGCAACAAAATGTTTATAGACAAGAATTGTAGGTAATATTAAAAACTTTCAAGTTCTATATTGATATTCAAATTAACCTTATTGTAACCATTCCATTGCTATACATGAACTAGATTCCAAGTAACCCTGTGGCAGGTTTCTGGGTTATGCCTAAAACTATTTTATGAGAGTAACTTTGCCAGGCACCTTATTTTAAATACGGGTAATTTTGAATGGTTGTTTCTCTCATAAAATCCTGTTAAACAGATATGATTATTAAAATCAAAAGGTAGTATAAAGAAACTCTTGGATTAGGAAGTATATTTTACACACATGTTTATTGTCATCAATCAAGAAACAACAATAGATATCTACATATACCAGAATTTTCAAGGAAGTTGATTTCAAACAATTATATGAAACGCAATATATTTATATTTTTGGTATAAAATTTATATGAACTGGGCCTGGCATAAAATCATCCTACTGCATGTTTTTGTAAAACTTGGTATTTGTATTGCTACAAAGTTTTATGTTGTAACATTATGCATGTTTGCTGTGTTCCTATTTGTATTTGCATGATTGCTATAAAAGATTCATAAAAATATGTTTGTAATAATATACAGGGTTATTGGAATATGCTTTAACTTCTGCTAGTCCTAAAAAATATATGGTAGTTTACATAATTTAGGCTATGCTGTGGTCTATTGTTTTTTTTAATCATTAAGATGTAGCCAAGCATCCTTCATTTATTGCTACTTATCAGTTCACTATCTAGTAGGTAGTGAAAGTAGTAGACTAGTAGACTAGTGGGCGTGTTTATGCATGTTTCTTGGAGTGGGTGTAGGTAATTATTATCCCTAGGGCACTGGCAAGATGTTTCTTCTTTCTTATACTGTGGTTATAGGCTATCATATTTTAAATAAAAATGTATAGTTCCTAGAATAGGTTATAAGTGTTAATTCCTCATTTAGAACTTATTTGTAAGCTTTAAAACAGTTGTTAAATTTATCCCACATCAACAGCTTGCACTTTGCATATTGTAAATTTGCTATTTTGCATACAGAATAATTTTCAATAAAAGAGGGTGGTTTTATTGGAAATAATTCTGTATAGTATAATAATAAACTGTAATAAGTCATGTCTATTTTATCAAGCTAAGAATTATGCTCTCCACAATCCAGAACTTTTTTCAACACATATTTCTATCTTGCAAAGCCACCATCTTAAATAATTACTACTGCACTATTTATATACTGTTATGCCAAAAGAAGAATTATATTGTTGTAATATGTTTTCTCTATCATTACAGATATTATTTGTATGAACTTTTGAAGGCGTTAGATTATTGCCACAGTATGGGTATAATGCACAGAGATGTGAAACCCCACAATGTTATGATTGACCATGATCACAGAAAGTTGCGTCTCATTGATTGGGGCCTAGCAGAGTTCTACCACCCAGGGCAAGACTACAATGTTCGAGTTGCATCTAGATATTTTAAGGTACTTCTGAAAATAAAGCTTGAAAGATTAGCCTACTTTGCCATATTATATAAAATGTTTCTGTTATTTAGGGGCCAATGCTCACATTAATGTGTATGAGTTTAAACGCTGTGTATCATGCAGAGCCAATATCATCAATTAATGAATGAAATTCAACTGTTATCATTATCTATGATGTGCATGATTAAAAGTGTTTTTATGTAAAATTTGAAGCTATGACTGATAGCCCTATGGCAATGACTAGAAACTCACAGGCAAGAGGTCTTTTGTTCAATTCCTGCCAGAGCTTCAGCTTTCCCACATTGTGGTAGAGCATTTTGTGAATGGTCACCTGGATACCTGTAACCCATAATTCTATACAGTAGCTGTACTTGAGACCTAGTTTTCATTTTAGGTTTAAACTAATCAGCATCTAAAGTCACATTATTTATCAACAGGCCACAGCATTAATTTCAAAGGTTAACCTATTGGCTGTAAGAAAATATTGATAATTATTTTAGATGTGGCACCTAATGTTCAAAAACAAACATCCTGTTTCTTGCCACAAGTGTTATTTGAGTAGTTACAACAAAATTATATTTTTGTGGCACTTTTCCCAACTAAGGTACAACTCACCTAGTAAACAATAGAGCTATAAACTAAATAATGTTATTTTAGTATTTAATTAATTATCACTTACAGGGTCCAGAACTTCTGGTGGATTATCAAATGTATGACTACTCACTGGACATGTGGTCATTAGGGTGCATGTTGGCATCCATGATCTTTCGCAAAGAGCCTTTCTTCCATGGTCATGATAATTATGATCAGCTTGTGCGTATTGCAAAAGTGCTGGGAACTGAAGAGCTGTTTGAATATTTGGACAAATACCATATAGAATTAGATCCCCGATTTAATGACATACTTGGAAGGTAAAATTATACATTACTGTAAATGTTAGCCATGATAATATGAATTTTCTTTAATATTTTAAGATTATAGGGACATTTCTATCCATATCGTACTGTTGGATGTCGGTAAAGGCGACAGGAATGCAATGCGCCGGATAAGCAGCATGCTTACCTACTATGTCGACGTCAATAGAATTTTACTTCAAATTAGGCGCACAGCAGGGCTCTTTACCATCTTAATGGCCCCTCTAACAGAAAGGGTACATTAACAAGCATGCTGGAGGTAAGCCAGGAAGCGTTACCTCCAGCAGGTGCCTGGATAAAAACCCAAGGCCTAAATGGTGTACAAAATAACTTGTATCTTAGGACTTGTTAGAGAAAATATTTTTCAAATGTGAGATGAGGATATGAAGTTGATGATGTAGGTAAATCAATATTTATATTTTTTTTCAGACATTCTCGTAAGCGATGGGATCGGTTTGTGCACTCTGAAAACCAACATCTGGTGTCACCTGAGGCACTGGACTTCCTTGATCGTCTGCTTCGCTACGACCACTACGAGCGTTACACGGCGCGCGAAGCAATGGACCATCCATATTTCTGTAAGATAATAACACTATATCATTTGTAGTACAACAGCCTCAAATGTATTTGATGAATTGGGCTTGTTTATCTAATTGTTTCGCCATCATTGTTTATAATTCTTTTAAAGATTGACTGTTACTGATACACTGGATCTCAAAAAGCTATTATATTATATTACATATATTACGCCATGAAGTCACCGCCAAACAGTTACCACTACTTTTGTATGGGTGAGGTTATCTTTAGAGCGTAGTTTCAGCTATTAACCTTAGTTCAGCTTCAGACTATTGTAGAGAATCACGTTTCATCACACACAATTCTGTCTAGAATTCCTTTTGTGTATTTATACTCATCAAAGCTGCTTAAACTTCAAGCCCTGTTAATTCATTTGACACTAGAACATCTGTGACTTGGAACTTAAACTGATTTTAAAAGTCAAAATTTTATGAATAATTCGACTGCTAGTTTAATCGGTGTCGGGTAGTCTACACCACAACTGACCATGGTGTGACACAAATGTAATAATGTGATTACTACCTAATACTAAATATATGAAACCGATGAGCTTTTGACGCGAAACAACATAGTTACTACTTTTTTGTTTCTGGCTTCATCCATTACAACGGCGGCGTTTAAACCTTCATTATATGTATATATGTTCATTCGTCTTGTCATCATCAATGCATTGTGCGTCTGAACGAGTATTCGAAAGTTACTCTATTTTTGAGATCAACTCATATAACTGTAAAACTCAATCAACAATCGAATGTAATAATATTTAGTATGTATGATAATAAAGTTTTTTGTATGTAAAAAAATTTTGAATTACGAATAATTAAAATGAAAGAGGCCACCCAGCATGTTCTAACAGGCCACCCAGCATGTTCAAACAGCATCTTTATACCTTACCTATCTTGTAGGCATAACAAGCTTAAAATATCAAAATGAGCTTGTATTTATGTGCTGCCTACATATCAATGATTATATATGTGTTTTTGGGAAAAATCGTGTATTTTGTTTATTTAAAAATAATGGCATTTGGGATGAATCGTAAAATAAATTTATTGCAAAACAAGTGAAAATGCACTCATTATGTCACATTCAAATTAAACAACCCCCTCAAATTCTTGTCACATAGTTGTAAAGTTGGTTATTAATAAGTTTGGTCAGCAACAATGAAACCAAACCTTGTGCGTGGACAAGGACTTCATATTTATTCACATTGTAACCAATGTTTGTTTTGTAATTACAGATCCGATAGTGAAGGAGCAGGGCCGAATGGTGTCGTCGAATTCACCGACACCAAATGCATTGCAAGGACCAATAAACAATGCAGAGTAATTGTTAATAGAGTGAATTGCTCTTCGTAATGCTATATATCGAGTATATACATGTGAAAGATTCCCAAGGACAAACTGTAAAGTCACGCTGTGGTAAATGGTTAGTGTAAATACAATACGAAGCCAAGCAGTGATGAATATCATCTTTGCACCACATATTATGTACGTCTCCCGATTGGTTCCACTGTTTTATGAATGGAAATATAATTTGGAAAGACAATATAATTTAGTGTTTAAATAATAGTAAATCTTGTTTATTCATTGTTTTGAAAGTGTTTTATCTCTGGCTTAGTCTGTTATAAAAGTGGAAGTGCTGGTTTACACATTGAGTATTTGATGGTGGGTGGGTTACGAATTTTCCAAATAGGTACCATTATTTTTTTTAACTAATTCGACAATATTTGATGATGAAAACAAACCATGGAATTTCATTGCACTTGATCTTTTGCATTTATTAACCTATGGTATTGATATTGTAATTACTTGTATAAAATAATATTGATAACATCTGCATACCATTTGCAAATACTGGTTAGCAGCTTTTACGTTGGTACTCTACTTAATTAAAATTTTGTATTTATGTAATAGAAGTAAAATGTAGATATGTGTGATATAAATACAAAATTTTAAGATTATTAATTAATCGTTTTCTTTTATTACATATTTTATTATAAAGGAGACCAGTAATTTTAAAATATTCTAGACAATGTCAAATTAAAATATTGTTTCTATTTACCTACTAGTATATTTTTAAGTTACGTTAGCTATCCATAGAGTAATAGTATACCTAGCTAAATCAACTATCTTCTACAGGAAGGTGAGCCTCATGAGTTTAATTTATTTTTAGTGTGATAACTCCAAGTTGTTGCATAAAATTTTCTTAATAAACAATACTAACTTTTGCCTGGAATTGTTTTGGACTATTATTACTTTGAATTACAGGGGACAAATATATATTCAAAATTAGAACTTGATCTTAAATTACTATTCATCGTGTTAAGGGCTAATATACAGTGACGCCATCTACTAGAACCATTAGCTACGAAATAGCATGTGTCCTTATTTGATAGCTCTTTTTTGAGCTATTAATAAAACACATCGACAGAATTCTGGATTACAAATCAGTCAGAGCTAAAATATCCGTCCTCTTTCACCGAGTGGTAGACAGAACTTGCTAAAACACTAGCCCTCGCAGACCTCACTCGCTTCATTGACTATCGTCACCATGACGTTATATTTAAGTATAATAAAATGAACATAAA
This sequence comes from Plagodis dolabraria, assembly GCA_963854805.1. Taxonomy (NCBI): domain Eukaryota; kingdom Metazoa; phylum Arthropoda; class Insecta; order Lepidoptera; family Geometridae; genus Plagodis; species Plagodis dolabraria. The sequence continues at coordinate 18,774,663 of OY978442.1, forward strand.
AGAACCTAATAAGAATAATTAATGTTGCGAAAGAAGTTGAATAATTACGTTTTAGAACACAGTTAAAAAATGTATTAAGCAGTAATATATGTTATAAGTTCCAAACTGGGCGAGAACCTATATTTTGGAACCCTGAGATGCGATAGTACAAATTAAATACCATATACGTGAAGACGTGTCGATTTTACACATATTCTCTAAATTTAAAATTCTCTGAACTGTGGTAGTTCTTGTTCTGTTCACATTAAAGTCCACATTCTCGTATCACTTAAATAGGCCATTCTAAAAATAGGATTATTCTGGTCAATTTTGTGAAAGAATTCATGAGTTTAGAGAGCAAGCTATATGACGTAATGTTGTCTTAGGTTTTCGCTATTTTTACACATATTAATGAAACAACTTTAATCTGTTTAAATCGCGTATATTTATCATTATTTTTGCCCCAACCATTTGCAGTGATTGTGGTCACGGGGTGACTACATATACTACCAGTCAGTAGTCACCCCGTGATCACGATCACTGCAGTGTTTGAAATGTCAGGATGAAATGAGAAATATACGCGATTTAAGCCGTTATTTTATTACTAAGTTGTGTGAGGGCTGAATTGGCGCAAAACAGTACAATTTAACACAAAAGTCTACCTTAAGGACCGTCATTTGCAAGCGTTACCCGAATTAGAATATTAACAATACAAGTATAAATGAATTAAAAAATACAACATCTGACTGCAAATTATTTATATTGTTAAGTGTTTTATCGTTCCATTGAAATGAACATTGAAAGGTATGTAGTTCTGGAATCGTTTTCATAGCCCCTCATTTTAATACCCCACTCGATGGGTATGGAGGGAAAAAAATCTCACAATATGGCGTCTTAAATATGCCAGTTTTTTTATGTACCTAGTGTCACTTACGCCATCAAGACAAATCTAATGATACATTACATTCGGTTAAACCGCTTAGAAGTTATGGTGGAATAAAGAAACTCACATACTCTAAACTGAAAACCTTTTTTTTTTGGGCAGTCGTGTAATAAGAACGAATTAATTGGCGTGAACAGAATTCTCGTTTGGAATTGTCTAAACCATGTAACTATAAATTCTTCATAAATGCTATCATAAAGCATGGCGCGAAATTCAGTGCCATGCTAATGTACATGACCCTATATTTAAATTTGTTTTTTCTTACCGCGAAGTATAGATTCGGTAAGTGTATGTTTTTCCATTCTATTTGTATTCTTACTAACTTCTCAACTTTAATAGACATATCGATACCTTAATTTGCAAACCTAATAACTCCACTTTTTCACGAAAATGACATTTTGATACCGGCAGAAACTAGATTTTTTGCTCTATTTTTTGAAATACTAATAACTCCATGATTCCTAACTGTGTTGGTGTAAAACGCTATTTGAAAATCAAACAACTCCGAGTGAAACGAACCGCATCGATTTTGACAAAATAATCGAATATCTCCCGCGCAGTCGGCCATTTTGTTTGGCGTCACAGAAGCGTACTGTTGTGTGGACCTATTCAGTTGTCTTAAAAAAAAACAACTTATAGACACACACACATTTATTTTATTTGAAAAATAAAATTATTAATTTACACTTGACTTTAAAAGTTCCCGCAACTCACTTTTGCTACTAATTTGGGCAGAGGTTCCACCTGAAGGGTATACTGGTACTGAGTCTGGTGACTCCTGGAGTTATCACAATAAATCTGAGCACTTAATTTTGGAAGCCACCGTTTATATAGAGAAAAATACTGCTGTCAACGCTTAAATAGGTTTGTGAGGGATTCGGGCCTAGGTCAGCAATATATTAGGTGTAACAGTATGCTCCCGAAGATTTATTTTAAAAACAAATAGTTAAAGTGTGTTTTATCACCGTTTGAAGCTTAAAAACAGTAGAAGATATACTAAGGTTAGTGTATTTGTGGTTAAACAGCCTTGTACCATTATTTTGACATGTTTTTTGGAAAATTTACACGGCGATTGGAGTTATTAGATTTGACTTATGGTTATTTTGGTGTGACGCTTGGAGTTGATATGTTTATCGCAAGGTTTTTGTGATACTGTGGGCCTAGTAGTTTAATTTTTACTATGTCCATTGTACAATCATGTGCAGAAGTGTCAAATTTATGAACGTGAAGTGTGTATATTTTGCAGTGTTTTTCTAACCATGTGTTTCCACCAACCATACATGCACAACAACATGTTGCTCTCTTTGATCGTTGAATAGGAACTCCTACAGTTTGTCTAATACAGTAAAGGATGATACTTTCGACAGTTGACACCTATGTAGAGGGTATCGGCCTCCGCCAGCAATGGAGCCAGTTCCTCAGAAAATAATTTTATGGACAGTTTTCTGGACGAATTACCTAAACTACCTTCTCACTATTGCCGGCAAAGAACCTCTCTGTTGTACTTTCAACCCGAAATTATATCAAAGCAACAGCTTTATACCCTCTATAAAGAGGAATGCAATTCCAAAAACGTAAAACCACTGAGCATCGCCACATTTTCCAATGCATTTTACACATGATTGCACATTTTACTTTAAAAAAATATCCTTGTTTAAGCCAAAAAAAGATCTCTGTGAAATATGCAATGGATATGTGATAGGTCAAATCAGTGAAGACGTATACAATGAGCAGATTCAGGAAAAGAAGGAAGCTAGAACTGAAAAGCAACAAGATAAGAAAGATCACAAATTCGTTTTCACTGCTGACCTACAGGCTGTTCTACTGCCACGCAGACCTAAAATTGCTGGAAACAGTAGACCTAGGTCTATTCTAGGTGTTTTTAGGTAAATAAAAAGCATAATTTCCAACGGGATTTTTGGTTTTCTTTATTGCGTTAAATAAAATTTATTATGACGTTTTAAGTCTCTCCTGTAAAATTTGCTCCAGAGGAGTTAGTAGGTTTGCAAATTAGGGTATCGATATGTCGATCTATACGGTTCAGGCTGATTATGTCTAGCGTCTTATAATGTCTAGTTGCAAAATATAACAAGGTCAACAATAACCAGTGTTTCAAAATGACTGTGTCCAAACATGTCCACCGAACTATAATTGCTGAAGCTATAAGGTTTTGTGTCTTTTGAGCACATCACATTTTACACATTGTGATCAAAGGTCCTTGTAATGTAAGTAATAAAAATAATATGAAATATAATAATGTCCTTACAACATGCAAGTATATAAACAATAAGTAAATTTATAAAATATGATTTTCTTATTATGAATAAGACGTGGACGAATTTAGCCTTAGCAGAGGTGTAAAAATTTGAACGTATGTGTGGCCTACTTACTACCACTCCTACCTATTTACATGAGATTATTACAGATGGGTTAGAACTTCTTGAAAAAGCACCTGCAACTGCGTCAACGGAAAATTTTAACCGTTAATTTGAACGTTAATGGTATCCTTATGTCATAAGTTGTACCCGCCACAAGCACAGAATAACGTATTATAATAATAATCTTAATTTCTGAACAAAAATAACATAGGACACAATAAACAGTGAAACGGTGCTACCTGCTATAGTACTTGACTGTATCGCAGATAGCAACGCCCGCCGCATTAAAAACAGTGATCCAAAATTTCCAGCGTTATTAGTTAAGTTTTTTTTATAAACTATCACATATAGTTAATATTAGGTTAGTAAAGTATTTTACACAATAAGTAATATAATTTTTGTTAAATGAAATTAATGCTCTTGAAGGCTGATAGATTAGATTAGGACTCTGGAGGTCTACTCCCAAAAACGAAGTTCGAAGCTTCGTTTCGGATCGAAGTAACGACGAACATCGAACTTGTACCTACTACCAAATAACTTCGGATGCGACTTGTACGGACGATCTTCGTTTCGGATTCATAGACAAATATTATAGTGGAGTGATATTGAGATCTTTGGGCAGGTTCTTTATGGTAGATATGATGAATGAATCAAAAACGAATAACCAAAAAGAATTTGTGAAGAAAAATTTTTCGATAATTAATAAATTATTTATTCATGAATGTGTATGTGGAATTTAATGTATTCTACAATTTGTTTTCTTAGTAAACAAGTATTTTTCAGTGTGATGGTTGTGTCATCGACAAACAAAGAACCTAATTGAATGTTGCCTAACACTATAAACTCTTTCGTAAATTCTACTTCGAATATGACAACTAGAATGCAACCATGGACTTACATTAGTAGATAAGCCCATATGTGCAATACACCATTCGTCAGAATGTTTTTATTTTCTCAAGTAGCAGACCCATTTTTGGGGCTTCTTCTTTTCGACGTAAGTACCTATTTCTCGCGCTGCATTTTATGAACAACCATGCAACGCGTTCCTAAATTAAGTAAACATATTCTTGAAAACACAAGAATGATTCCTTATTTATTGTAACGGCGACTCTTGTATACAAAGGTATTTGTACATTCATGTTCCATAACTTTTTCTTCCACCACCAAGCGCATCACCATTATACATATTATAAATATATATATTTTGAAGCAGTGATGACTCTGACAGCCGTAACAGTAGGGCGTATCTATCATGAGATTATCATTCATCCATAATCAACTTACTGTCTAAATACGAAGTAATAAATGTCAAATAACATTTGGGAGTAGGGTCAAATACGGGTAATATGTCAATTCACGAAGTAGGGATCGAAGTTCGGATACGAAAGTGTTTCGTGGTAAGAAAAGGTGCCATCCGTCAAACGAAACTTCGAACTTTGTTTTTGGGAGTAGACCTCCTGTTAGTTCTAACAGAAATAACAAAAATAGAACATAGTCCGATCTATATTTTGACCGTAACTGGAATATTTGATGTTGGTGTATGATAAATAAAAAGACGTTTTGTCAAGTAGAGCTTTTGATGCTGGATGTTTTAGGCACTGGACATTACACAATCGGACACTGGACTCATGGAAATCGGGCCTATTTGCATGAATACTGTTATATGAATAAAGACTACATAAATTTCAAGTAGAAAATCTGTCGCCAAACGCTCAGTGTGTTCCGGCAGCAGTCTTTGAGAGCCAGAAAAATTACAAGCACATGAGACTTAACAACTATATGTCACAATGTGACGGGCGCAGCGCAAAATTTCGTCATATGACGAAATGCATGCATATAACAGATGCATTTCGTCAGAGGTTAATCCGCTTAACATCAGGTGGGCCTCGTGCTTGTTCCGTCACAATAACATAAAAAAATATACTACGAGTGAGAGTCAAACTTGCCGAGCCGCCGACAGAGCGGCCAGCTGCTTTCGTACACTACTGTTCTACCAATTTTTCAAGTAGGAAAAAGAACTCCTCGGCCCTATCGTCTCTAATTCTGCTTTGTTAGAATGTAATTCCAAAGCAATGTACCTAACATTGCTTTTGAAATTATAATCGTAAATTTTACCGCGAAAGGGAGTTGCTCTGGAGTTTGTAAGCGATTTATTTTTAAATAATTAAGGAAGATAAAAAGTGTCATAGTGACGAAATAATGACAAATATATTTTCACTATATTGGCAAATAAAGCAATGTGCTGTGCAGACCACTCAAAAGTAACAAAACATAAAATTCCAGATTCATCAGCCAGAATACGTGCATTATTAAAGAAATACCTCTCCGATGGAACTTAACAATTTTATGAATACCTAGGTACCTTCTGCGAAATTGGATTGCTTTTAGACTTAGATCTCAATCGAATCTATAAAAAAAATAAGAAAAAACGTTACATTGTCTATTCTTTAATATTTTATAACTTATTATTATAAAGTTATTCTTATTTCACATGGGCAAACCATGACCTGGCCCTAGGGAGGGATGTTCACGGTTACTAATTCTACTCAAGGTTAAATGTATTAGCCATTTGTATTCATCTCTCCCGACTCCTACGATCTAGTTCTACCTAGCGAGGGGCCTACCAATTCTACGTCTTCCGGTGCAGCCACTCTAGATCTATTCTTCCCTATCGGTTCGTCGAGCAATGTGGTGTGCAAATGGATACTTCAAGTTGCAAGTACAAAAGGTATGTTACTGGTTCTGCGGCGAATATCCTCGTTCGGATTTAGGAAGTCCGAGCATAGCTCTCTTTATAGCTCGCTCGAGCCACTGAGCTTGTCAATTAGGGCTACAGTTAAGGACGTATCAATGTCATAACTCATAAGTCATCACTGGCGTCACATATTGGTTGCAGACTAGTGCGGGATATTAGACGAGATGATTATTTCCACACAAAATAGGATTTAAATGGATAAATGCAACATTCTTATTTATTGAGAAAAGACAAAAATTTCGGAAATCATATTATATTGTCAAAGCTCGCATTACTGAAACGAGGACTACCAGTAGCCGTGTTCCACAAGAATAGAAAACAGTTGCCTCATATTTTCTTGTGAAAAGAAGTAATATTTAGCAAGGGTAGGGAACCCTTATCCCACTCGTGGTGAGGTTCGTTTTCTCTTAGGAAAAAGGATATAAGACCCGCCGCCGACCCTTAAGGGCGCACCGAACATTTTAGGCGCGCCGCGTATGTGTGCGTAAAAGTAAGGCACGGCAACAGCATCAGTTCCCGGCCGACGGCCGAAGAATTGCAAAAGCGGATAGGGACAAAGCATCGCGATGCTTTGTCCCTGGCTAAAATGGGCGGGCTGGCTAAAATGGGCGGAACATGCGTGAATTTTAGTATTTCCTCCGTATGATAAAAACAAATACCTATTTGAAAAATGTAATGTGTATACGTTATAGAAAACATGTTGTTTTTTTATTATTTAAATACGGATGACTCTCCGTTAAGTATTTACGCCGTACTAAGGTTTATTTCGCTTTTTAGATGTAACTTTGGGTTTATTTTCTATCGAGAACATTTTAAGTAATCGTGTTTCCAAAGTGTATGATTTATAGAATGAATCCTTAAATATAATATATCTGTATTAATTACATAACTCAAAATTAAGAAATAAATATACAGCAAGGGATCAAACGAACCACAATTACGTATCGCTGCAGGCTTAAGAATACTTTCCTCGGTTGCATGCCTGTTAATTTCGGTTAATTAATGCAATGTGCAGCAACACGTTGACGTACTATGTAACTAGATTTACTATGTTAAATTTTTTTTAAATTGTAACGGAACTAACACTATGCATTTCGTAACGAACTGTTCTGCACCCCATCATCCTGAGATTACAGTTGTTAAATCACATGTGCCTGTATTTTTATAATTACTTACTCTCAAGGACTACTGCCGGAACACACTGTCATAGGTGCTTGGCTACAGATTTTCCGACAGGCCATAGCTATTATCGCTCGGCTATCACTGCTTCACTTTCTTTTATGACTTGATGGGTAACTCTGCTTACTCGCCATTTTTTTGTAGATACATAGCAGGTCTAATTATTTGATGTAATTGTCAAGTATTCGGTTTAAATAATTTAGGGTATTAAGGGAAATTCAAAGAGGGTTTTGGGGCAGGCTAAGCCGTAAAAATTTAGGTTTAAATGAACAAAGAAGTATCTATGAGGATAAAGAAAAACATTGCAATGTCACGAATAATGATAGGCTTGTTAAAGTCTAAATGGGTCAGCGATGTGTCATTAGGTCATTTCATTACACGTATGGTCATTATCCTCAGTGGTAAAGCTATGTGTCAATCGTTTAAACGTAGGTAAGTAGGTATGTCTTATTATTATCATAATCGAGTGTATTTTAACAAAGTCATATCCAAATGTTTATTTGATTTGAGTAGACAAGAGACCCTGACGTTTTGCTACTAGGTTAGTGTTGCAAATATTAATTGGTTACATCTATTTAGTATCTTTTAACATTTTAAGATGAAAGATATTTCTTATAGAGACCTCAGCTTCTTACCCTTATCCCACTCTTATTAGGTCGCATGATGAAATGACCAAGGACACAACATATTCTAAATAAATTATAATCGTGATATTGTAAAAAGTTTGTACTTTGATTTTTTTGGCCTGAAGGTATCTTTACTCTTGAGGGCGTTAAGATGGGAAATAGCCGTACCATGCTAATTAAATTAGCCATTTAATTTTCATGTTACTGGTGACAAATAATATAAATCTTAACTAGGTATTTAAATAATTTTATTATCATAACAGTATCACATTATAAAATAGCTTTCATTCCTCGTTAATCATATTATTTAAATAAGATGAAGTCGTATTCATTTCTGAGTAATTTCTACTGCAACTATAGCAAAGGTGTTTATTAATGTAAGGAAACAGTTCATCATCCTTAGAATCAGTGTTATGATTTCCATGTGAAATGGTCCTTGAGAATATAGTAGCATCCAGTGCTGATAGGCTTTCTGGTTCCTTGACACTACTCTGTAAAAGAAAAACATACCATTTGACTCCTGTAAACTTGGATAATGTTTTATTTTTATAGTTCTTGCTCTGGTAACCTCTGCCTTTAACAGATGCATTTCATCACAAGACAAACTACACTGCGCCTGTAACCTATGTGGATATTAAGTGGCTATATTTTCATAAATTACTGGCTTTCAAGGACTTCACTTTTAGGTGCTTGGCAAGAGGCTGTCTCCTTGGTAGTTAGCCAAGCGATTATTGGCAAAATGCCCTTCCACCACGTGGAAGTGAGGCTCATGTCGGCCGTAGGGGTCCGAACCATGGAATTGTGGCACGGCAGTCTATAGCTATTACCGCTTGGCTATCACTGCCTCAAAAAGTATTGTCACACCTGATTCCCGGGTAAGCAGGTATAATAACACTCATGTTCTTCAGACATATTGTGGTCCTATGTTGTTAAAATATGATGGGCCAAGTCCATCTACAGTTCCAGACTGCAGCCAAAAAAACCCAGAACTTGTCCCAACAAGCTCAAAGAACAAAATATCATTACAAACACTACTCTCTGCTTGGTATACTATGTATTGTATCACCATTTAACAAGTTTAAATTCGACATATTCAGCCAACCATTTTGGAAATGCTTTGCCTGGCTGCCAATGCTAATTTGTTTACATGACCATTACATAATAAGTAGGAAAAATATAAATAGTTGTTTTACTCTACCTTACAAATTGCACACTTGATACATTCATTTATATCATCAGACAAACCAATTTTGTCTGCAGTCCTGCATACTGCTGATATAGTAGATTGAAAGTTTTCCTGCAAGTCTGTCACAAAACAACTTATGGCTGATTGTAAGCTGTTAATTTTAATATCCTTGAGCTCAACAGGAGTTAATTTTTTGATTCTGATGTAATGTTCAAGTTCTTCTTTACTGATATCTTTCATAGGCCTGAGTATTTTTACATTTTCATCCCGGCAATCTACAAAACCCTGAAAATAAAATCGCACACTGAGAGGGAACACTTAGTAAAATAAACGGTCAAAAGCGTGTCGAGCCACGCACAATGCAGGGTTCCGTAGAAGCCCGTTATCATAATATAGAACGATTCTGTAGTTCTTTATTCTCTTCCACTTTCTTCCTGCTAAATCTAAGAAATAAGAGTACGATTGCCGCCAAGCTATTATTTAAATTGTAATTCGAAAACTTAACAAAATTCGTTTGAGAATTTCTTTAGGTAGATACTCGAATAAAAACGTAACGTTAGCGCGATTCAGAATCCGTTGGTACATTGTAAGAATTTGAATGTCATTTAATTTATTTGCTGTTGCATAAATAATTATTCCATTATAAAATAGTTGATATTATATATGAAAGAAAAATAAAAAGTATACACCGATATATGCAAGTAAGCTTATAAATGGGCTATTACACTATATAACTAGTCTAGCCATAAATACTGTAACATAAACCCTTTTCTGCTTTATAATTATTTACAATTCGGAACGCGTTTATCACTGTAAAATTTTCTTTCGATTTCGCGCCATTTCATTTATTATTTCGTGTTCATAATCAAATAACAATATGAAATGAGGTGTTAAAGAAAATAGGATAGCGGTATTCACCTTGAGCAAAGTAGGTATTGAGCCGTCGCGTCGGTCATATCCCAGAAACTTCAAAAGCTTGGTAACAGCCGTAGGTATGTTCGTATATCGTAATCATAATATAATACAACAACACTTCCTCTGTCGAAGACCATAAAAGATAGGGCAGCCGCGTGTCTTAGAACTACAAGTTAATGCTGTTAATAATCCCATTAGGAAGTAAAAATATTATGATAACTCAATATTAATCTTATTGCGGGAAATGAAGATTCCCGCTAGGAAAATGTCGCGTATTATAAAACAAGACCTGAAGCTCGGTACTTATCGTCGATATACAGTAAATGCCCTAAATCAATCTTTAAAATTAAATAGAGTGCCTTCCGTTGCGATACGCAAGTGAAGGGACAGAAATATTCTCTATACCGATGAAAAAAATTACACTATTGAAGAGCACTACAATCAGCAAATTGATGATGTGTGAAATAAAGTGAACGATGACCTTGGTACGACAGGTACAGACAGCAAACACTTCTAGTGTACGGCGAAGATGAGGTCCAAAAAGTACTTTATACCTATATAAGTCGAATCTTTGTACTGTCATATCTATATCTATACTAATGGAAATAGCTTGAGACCCGGGAAAGGACATAGGATAGTTTTTATCCAACAGCGCAAAAAGAGGTTAATGGTTTTGCGCGATATCCGCAATACGCGCGGGTGGAGCCGCGGCTGGAAAGCTAGTCTATTATGTATGACATAGAGCATAGTTATAGTTTTAAGTTTTTTATATTTATAGATTAAGTTTTCAATGCCAGTCTTTACCCCTTATAAACAACCAACTACTTCATATTAGTCACTTTAAAGAATTTATTCTATATAATATATAATAGATTTTATATTTGGTACAAAATTATCCAACACCAACGACTATTACTGATAAACTAATAGAGTTATCTCAACCGCTATACTTTTCCTTTAAAGTTCATAAAACACTATCAGCTTGATTTTTTGCAGATTTTTCAAGCCAGCAGTTTAGCTTTTAGAGGGGGGGGGGGGACGCCCTGCTGGAACAAAAATTTGCACTTTTAACTTTAATATTTCGTAAATGGAGCATTAAATCGAAAACCACATTAGCAACCCCTAAGTAATTTTAGAAGACCTATTCAACCATACCACATACGAAGAGATAGACGACGAAAAAAAATTTCATCCCACATCACATGTATGGGAGGTACCCTAAAAAAAAATTTTTTTCAAAATGTTATATTATTTTAACACTGTCAGGACTACAGAACCCTACAAAAACAGGACCCCGTTTTTTTTAAGAATGGAACCCCTTAAAAACATTTATAAATGTTCTTTATTTTTTTTTTGTTGTAAGTTTTTAATCCTACCAATTGCATATAGCATCAAAAAAAAACGGTTTTTATTTATATAGCAAGATTATGCTGTGTCCTTGTCATACATAACTTGCATTAGAAAGACTTTTAACATTTCATTGATGGTTAGGTATTCCCCAAATTTGAAGACATGACTCGCATCATGTAATTAAGGATGTTTTGAAACATTGCTTGATTTAAAAAATTGTAATACTTACAACTTTATGTACAGTCGCCTGCAACAAGAAGTATACACTTCATAATTTTCAAAATTGTGCCAAAATCTTCTGTTTCTCTTAATGTACACAGAAGTATCTTAAAATCAAAGAATATATTGAATATTTTTACTCATCTTTATATTAACTTCAATAATTATTAAACTTAGCAACATCGCATTATTTTGAAATTTACAAAGTGTATACTTCTTATTGCAGGCAACTGTACTTCTTTTCTAAATTTTATTTATTTGTACTATGCACAAAAGTTTTCACGTGCATAGTAATAAATAATTGATATTATTTGTTTATAAGTAAGGGGTGGTATGTGGTTAAAAACAACAGAGTTTATTCTCAAGTTCACATGATGTGATGATCTGCACCTTTGTGTAGCCTCGTCAAGAGGTTAGAAAAAGACATCAATTTGATGTTTCCTGACTCCTATTTGGCAAAAGATATCATTATGTGTAAAATTAATTCAGATGCTTACAATATCATTCTCTACTTGGGATCCTCTTCCAATAGCAAGATTTGAGAGCAAATTTATGGCCAAAGTGCTTGTTGTTTCAGCCGTGAACACATAATTACATTCCAAGAGTTGTGCATATTTCACAAATAAATTTCTTTTAGCTTTATTCAAGAAATCATTGCAAGCTGTGGGTGGCATGCTTTTCAAAATACTCTGAAATTCTTCATTCAATTGATTGTCTACTTCTGGTAAACAGTTAACTTTTGGGAGTTTCAAACTTTTTATGAGGCAATTAGAAATGTGCACATAATAGGAATCAAAATCATATTTCAGGCATTGTGTTTTAATGGAATTTGTGACATCAATATTAGTTGCACCTGAAAATAAAAATATTTTATGACTTTTTCTTCTAAGAAGTACATGGTACATTATAAAAGAATGATGAGATATGATATTAATGTGTGTAGTCCATTTTATTCCAACAGTACTAACAAAGTTAAAAGTACTCATGATTGGTCCAACTTCATTGGCATTAATATATATGTTTGTGTTACTATCAATTCAGAGCAAGTAAAAGAATGCACATAATAACATCCCTCCATCCAAATAAAATAATAATCTACTCAAAAACTCAACAGATTTCATCAGTATTACCAGAGAGTGAGAATAAAGAGCTGTAAGACAACTGTATAAGTTCTCAGATTTTCAACACTGCACACATAGATTTAGGCTCATGAAGGGAAGGGCCTACTATTATCTAAATTCTGAAAAAGACTTGTTTGTTTTCTATCACCACATTAAAAGGAAAAGTCCAAACGGTTAACATACCTGTTACATGTAAAATGTATGGTATTATTCGCAATTTCTTGTGAATATCTAGAGATATTCCATAGTAAACAAGATCAAGCAGCACATTGGAAGCTGGTCCTCCCGATATACACAGCAATACTTTATCATTTTTTGATAGAATTTTGTTCTTTCCTATACAAGCTCGAAACTTGTGGTTTGTAGCGGTTAGGAAGCAATTTTCACAATAAAGATCTTTTTTTCTTAAAATCACTGAACTGGACGAATTACATTTGTTGCACTCCATATCCTGGTTACAGTTTTAGACGGACCTTTCCTGTTTCCTGGAGAAAAGTTACTTGCTGAAGACCAAACCACAAAGATATCAGGCATTAGCCGAAGAGCCCGATAGCGCACTAGGTAAGGTACCTAATCTGTGAGCCCGATGTTATAAGTGGTTATAAGCCGTCAGCGTTGTTCCAACTCACAGATTACTTATATGTAATGTACCTTCCAACCTAGGAGGAATAGATACTTCCTCCTAGGGTGCGTTCTTATATGTCGTCCGACGACGGATGATCGCTCCAAGCAGAGCGACGCTCTTCGTCCGCCTTTTAAGAACGGCTCTGTATCATATCTGTATCAAGAACACTACTTAAAATGTTTCACTGACCGAGAAGAAATGTATTTACAATTATGTACTTTTCCAGAATACATAACTAAAACAAACATACATAATATAACAATAATAATAATAAAATTTTGTAAACAGAAGTCTACGTAAACAAAAAGTAACTTAAAACAAAGAAAAATCAAGTCCCAACTGTCAAATGAAACGTCAGGGCGATATTTATCCACCGATTTCGTGGGGCGACCGGTGCGTCGTCGAGCGATATATAAGAACGCTCCGGATGATCATCGGACGATCGCCCCGGGCATATAAAAACGCTCGGGGCGTCGTCGGACGTCGTCGGACGACAAATAAGAACGCACCCCTAGCTTCCAACTTTCCAAGTAAATTTTAGGGTTGCCAGATCTCAACGTCAAACCACAGAATAACCTACTCAAAACGCCTTAGCTTAGCATCTGTAGTCTTTGCCTCAAAATTGCCGTATTTCAGCGGAATATTAAAGAAAATAAACAAAGTTACCAAGTATGTACCAAGATTCAATAATATACAGGGCTATTGGTATTATGCTAACAACCTCTTAGGGTTGACATCTGCTAGTCCTAACAAACATTTTGAGAATTATGTTTTTTGTTTGAACCAAAAAAAAACTTTTTTTAGTGTTTTGCCTTCTCCGAGCCAAGATCGTTGACCGCGGTAACACTGGACTGCGCCTTGCTCCTTTTGAATAGAGTTTTGAATATTTACGTCGAGCAAAGTAATGAAAAATATGAAAAATACATTATAGGCACAAGAGACTTTTAACATTACATGGGCCTCATACTTATTCCGCCAAAAACACGAAAAAAAAAATTTTCTATCTCAAAATGATTGTTAGGTCTAGCAGACGTGAACCCTAAGAGGTTGTTAGCATATTACCAATAACCCTGTATATGTTTTCTTAGATCATGGTATGTACTTACTATGTTTATACGGAAAAAAATTACTAATTTACGTCTCATAATAATGTGATGTGAAGGGCTACATTCAGAACCTAAGTTAGTACGCATTTGGAGTGCTACATATACTTAGACCGAATAAAAACTCAAGTCAGAATGTTTGGAAAAGAGCAGGTGAGGCCAGTAAAACTACGCCTCGCCGTGTACGAACACAATTACACACACACGTACAGCGAAACTACGCTTTGACTCCTCAGTCCTCAGTCGAACTATCACGGCGCGTGGAAGTGTGCATACACGTAAAAGACTTCGATAAATTTGCTAGTCAAAATGCCGAATTGTGTTGTGAAAGGGTGTATAAAACAAACTTCAAAACATAAAAAGCAGGATGGAATCACATTTCACACGTAAGTAACGTGGAAACCAATATTTTTAATTAATCAAAATACAAACAGAGGAAATTGCTTGAAACATAGCAAGTGTTGCCGTTATAAAGCCTATAAGGTTTACCCTATTGTTGGGTAATATTACACAACGTTATATTATTAGTTTTTTTATAATATTTTATCCACGTGTTTTAAACGGACGAGGAGTACGAAAAGGAGAAGGTTCTGTTGGACTGTATTTATTTTAATGTATGAATGTTGCGACGTAATATCTTTATCGAAATCGGTCAGTGGTTTAATTGCAAATTAAAAAGATGGAAAATTTTTTTGCAAAGCGAATACCTTTAATTAATACTCATATTAACTTCATAGCTGTTGGATTTTCGGTTTCGAAAGCCGGTTATGATTTTTTTGTTTAAAAAACACATTTCTTTTAATATCTTTTGTTTTACGTGTATAGCGTTGTTGTGTGTAGAGTCGAATTATAACCATATTATAAACCCACTTGTTACTAGCGTTTGATATACGAATCAATGAACAATAAAAAATATGAAACCAAATATGGGAAGTTTCAAATTTATTTGTTTATTGTTTATGTTAGCCGTATGATACCTCTAGCGAATAGAAGTGATTTATTGCTGGGAAGAGTTGAATATAAACAATTTACAAGCTTTGATAAACAGTGATATTTTTACATAAGTGTTTCAAGGTAAGTAAATAATATAAAATGCACTTATTTTTAGTATACCTTGTAAAAGCTTGATTATAATGTATAGTATTAAGCAATACTGTATATTATAGTATTGCTTAATGACAAGTATATTTATGAATTGATTTTTTAACATTACGTATCTTTTATTTGACGGTAAAGTCGGTGTTCCGTATATCAAACGATAGTAATATATATTACCATGTTTAGTTTGTTTTATGTTGAAAACAAAAAAATAGTTCGAATGAATTAGAATGAAATAGTTGAAGCGTTAGAGTGCGATAAAAATCAACCGGGTGCCTGACACGATCATAATTTTTCCTCCGAAAAATTGGACTTGTGAAGTCACGGATGAGGACTCGGGAGATGAAATTTTAGTAAACATACACAATTTGCCTGGTTGACAACTGAGGGTGGGGGCTGAGATCACTATTAAAAACTAGTGAGATTATGATATTGGTGATGATGAAGACGAATACATTTCGTTACTTCAGAAGTTTTTATTTACGTGTGAAAAATGCAATCACGCATTCCCGTCCACCTTGGGGAAGGTAGCCGGGATATGTCGGGCTCGACACCAACTACTCCCACAAGTCCCACAGCAGCAAGTGTCCCTACCGACTAAATAACACAGGGTGTTCCAACTCTACCGCTTCTTGGCGGGCCGCAGGGACGCTTTAGCTCTCAACCACGAACCCGCCACGGTTGTCCGTTTCCGGACCCCTCCTGGGGTGGTACCCCTCACGACGCACCAGAACACATGGCACGTCGCTACCACCCGGGACCCAAGCCCGCAAATAGGCGGAATGGACGGTGAAGCGAAGAGGGCCCAGGGGCCATGCCTGCTACCCATGCCCGCATGGCCCCTGGTTCCTCTTCGCTTCACCGTGGGTGACGAAGCCACGGCTACTGAGCCTCACTGCCACGACAAGGCGGGAACCGTCGGGGGGAGAATGGATGACCCTATCTCTACTTAAAATATGGATCCAATTACTCATATTCTTCAAAAATAACCCCCGTCAGTGTATCAAATAATAAAACTTTATAGGTACTTAACCTTCTCGAGACATTGAACTATTCCATACAATCTGGAGTAATATGTTTAGTGCACAACAGGATCCCTCATATTTTTTGATAACGCTATACTACAGATGTTAATAGATTACACAAATATTTCTGCCAGTCAGAAAAACAAAGAGAGTAATGTGACGGTTAGAAAAATAAAATGTTTCATTGGTATTTACTGTTTAGTGGATATTTTGTGGTTCCGAGAAGATACATGTTTTGAGAAAATGCCTCCGACTGCAGTATTGCAATAGTTTTTAATTATTTGAAACGATTATATTTAATTTTTTTTAATACGAATCTTAATTCTGAATTTGGGTGGTCAATAACATAAATACGAGTATAAACGTATATTGTATACTAGCTTTCCGGGCGCGGCTCCGCCCGCGCGTATGTCGGCTATCGTGCAAAAACATTAACCTCTTTTTGCGCAGTTGGATAAAAACTATCCTATGTTTTTTCCGGGTCTCAGACTATTTCCATACCAAATTTCATTCAAATCGGTCCAGTAGTTTTGGCGTGAAAGTGTAACAGACAGACAGAGTTAGTTTCGCATTTATAATATAAGAAGGTACTGATTGTACTACCCAACTAAACCTTTAAAATTATTTGAAACAATATAGATACATTGTCATACCTTCATACTAGTACAAATTACTAGTGTTCCGTATATCAAATACCATTTTCCAGCTTCCCGATACACTTAAATTTTTATTTGTATTTTTTCTTTATTATTACATACGATGTCTTGGTTCTTAATTATTCACATACAAGTATATGAAAAATCAAGGTGATACTATGGAAAAAGGAAATCCGTAACAACTGGGTTAATATACAAAGGCAAATTTCCGTCATCTCTCAACTGTTTACGCTTTACTGGAAAGTGAGGTTAATAAATATTTTTCAGATTTCCGAATCGAGATCAAAAAATGAAACAAAAATGGATCGAAATCGTTCGCAAAAGTAGGAAGGAACTATCATGGCAACCAACTTCCAGGAGTGTAGTTTGTTCAGCACATTTTGTAATCAGCGATTTATACTACACAAAGAAAGGGTTACGTCGTGTGGTAACAACTGGATATCCAAAGGTTATTTTCTAATAATTAACATATTCGACTCTTGGGTAAGGTATATTGATGATATTAAAACTGACTTGTTTTGTCCCTCAGGTTTTACCAAACATAACAGAGGGATTAGATAATGCGAACCGAAGCCAATCTCCAAATGTTGTAAGTATTTACACAAAACATAAATATATATAAAATAAGTTCTGCCATTTTGACTTTATCCAGTTTTTCCTTTTTTGCAGCAGGAAGATCCCGGTGCACTAGATATATCAAATGACTTAAACCTAAGTCAGCTCTCATCTTCATGTGCTGTAAGTAAAATAGTTACATAATCACAAAAATAGATATCCAAACTAATTTTTATTAATTAATATATTCGACACTTGGATAAGGCATGTTAACTATATTCATAAAAAAACTGAGTTGTTTTGTCCATCAGGTTTTACCAAACATAACGGAGAGATTAGATAATGCGTACCTAAGCCGATCTCCAAATATTGTAAATATATACACAAAACGTAAATATGTATAAAATAAGTTCTCCTATTTTGACTTGCCAGTTTTTCTTTTTTTGCAGCAGGAAGATTCTGCTGCACTAGATATATCAAATGACTTAAACCTAAATCAGCCGTCCACTTCATGTGCAGTAAGTAAAATAGTTTCATATAGAAATGCCAATACCTGGTATATTGTAACAATTGATTAGACTGTTGTAACACATCACATTTAACGATGCGTAGTATTATTTCTGATGTTGTTTAGAATATAATCATTAGCACTTAGGCACATATTATGTTGTTTGCTGTTTTATTGTTCTATAATATAAATACTTACCGAATTATTGTGTGTAAATACGTACATGAAAGGCCTTTGACGACTATCTTACCAGATGGTAAGTGATGATGTAATTGAAGATATTGTTTACCTAGAATTACTGGCTCTCAAGGACAGCTGCTGGAACATACATTTGGGCGCTTGTTGACAGACTTTACTTTGCTTGCGGGTATTCTATTCTTTAAGTTTAAAAGATAATTTGTGGTTTCAGAGCCAACTGAGAGATGTTTTATTTTAATCGTACCAATGTTTACATTAGTTATCAATCCATTTTTAGTAATCTTAAAATTGTATCATATTATCTATGGAATAGAACCAAAATTACCATAAAAATAAAAATACCAATTCGTCTAATTTTAATATGTCTTCCTTTGTTTTGCTGGAGATACTTAATATTGTTACTTTTTTTTAGGTTCAACCAGTACAGTCAGATGAATCATTTTACGACACCCCCAGGAAGCACAAGCTAAGGAAAATAATCTTATTGTTAGAGACAGTACGAAGAAAAAACAAAAGGAAAATAAAAACCTTAAGCCAAAAAGTTAGGCGCCTTCACACGAGAAACAAATCATTAAAAGAAATACTAGATAATCTTAAAAAGCAAAATTACGTGGATACAGACTTGTTTAATCTTTTCAAGCATTGAGGGCTTAATCTGAAATTAGCGAACATAAACTAATATGCAACTTGGTCTTTGACGAGGTCGCTATCCGACCACAAAAGTTGTGGGATAGACAGAAATACATTGATTTTGTGGATATGGGAAATGCTACAGAAGAAACTGCTCCTTTGGCTCCTCAGGCATTAGTATTTTTATTAGTAGGGATTAATCATCGTTTTCAAATCCAACTGGGATACTTTTTAATCAACGGTATAACAGGGGAGCGAAAATAAAATCTTATCAGAATGTGTCTGATCAAGTGTTTTGATGCCGGGATAGATGTTGCTTCGTTAATGTTCGATGGGCACTCGACAAATTTTACCGCAGCTGAATTGCTTGGCTGTGAAGTCAAGGATGCAAAGCGATTATAAACTACTTTTAAACATCCTCACCCAAATTCTCAATACAAAGTAGCTTGCATAGTTGATCCTTATCACGTTATCAAATTTGTTAGAAATCAGTTTGAAGCAAAAGAAGAATTTCTTGATGAAAATGATAAATTGATCCAGTGGCAGTTTTTAAAGAACAGTTAAATTGTTTGCAAAACAAGGAAGGGATCCATCTAGCAAATAAACTTTCAAAAAACACATACTCTTTATAAACCAAATTATGAAAGTGAAACTAGCCACTCAACTCCTAAGTACCAGTGTCGCAAACGCTCTAAAAATATGTAGACAAGACTTAAATGTTCCGTTTTTTTCAGAAATCTGAAGCTACTGACATATTTATTCAACGGTTCAATGATATGTTCGATATATTCAATTCGAGAACAATGTGGCAGTTTGACTATAAATAACCGCTATGTGTGGCCAATATATATAAAACATATATATTTTTTGATATTTTTGATGTATAGTATATTTTAGAGTTAAAAGTTTAAACGATAACAAAAAAACGATACAAAAAAGGAAAGTTATACGAGATTGTCGACCAGTCTTTGTCATCACGCGTTTTTATAAACCAGTGGCGTTCTTAGTGAAATTGTTAATGGATCGGTTAATTGGTGATCGATGGCCAGTCGTTTAAATGATAATGCATATGATGACTACAGAAAAATGATATACGGTTAGGTACATATCTGGAAGTACAGTGCACTATCTAATTAAAACCATAAAATGCTATAAATGTTTAGATGCCTTGCAGACTGATGAGAGACTTTACTTTCATAAGCTCATTAGTTTAAAAAACAAAGGCGGTCTTCACTTCCCGTCTAAGGATCTTTTTGACATTTGTGTCACATGTGATGCAGAGTAGTACCAAATTATTAATTGAAAATATTACTTTAGAAGGAGGCGATTATAATATGTATAATATATTTAGCAGTAGTAGAACTCTTTTATGAGTTCGTACAGGGAAGTACTGCCACTATACATAGTATGCATTACCCCAGCAAGAAAATCACTTCTGGAATAAATTGAGTTCTACAAATAATTAGTGCCTTATACGCCGTAAATGTGCACCAAATAATAAATTTGTGCACTTTGCCGTTTTGTTGAAAAAAAGGAAAAACCAATTCTGCTGGAGTAACGTTGTTCCAGCAGGAAAATTTTAATCTAATGATCGGAAAGAAAAATTAAGTATATGGACAGATAGCTTATATTTGTGCATAAATGTGCGCAAAAAATTAAATTTGTGCGTCGTAAGGTTTTCGAGATATTTCATTTCCTGCTGGAGTAACGTTTAGCAAAATCCATTTTCTCGAAAACCAATAATTGTGCGATCTTACAATAAAAGTATATTAGTAGCTCTTAATTAGTGCTTATTTGTGACACCATTAGGTTTTCAAAAATCTGTACCATTTTTACGTAATTATGCAATTACGAAAATAAAAAAAATATGTCTAGCGCTAAAACGAACAAACGGTTGTACTCACTAAAAACGGTATTTGGTTCTTCTTGTAATTCCATTCATAAAAAGTAAACTTATTAGACAAAATATACACGCATTTATCAATAATATCAATATATGTCGCAACCGACAGTGTCATAATTAGACATCAAAATGCAAGAAGTAGAATTAACTCAACATGTTTCAGTGTTAACCAACAATTAGTGCGTTTAATGAAAAACATATACTGAAAATTTCAGCTTCCTATGTAAAGTATTAAAGAAGATTTGAACAAAAAACTAAAACGAAGCGAGATTACTGGTTATCCGATCAAATTCGAAAGATAGCAAAAAGCGTTGGTTTCATACATATTGATGATCTTCTTAACTTTGCTGAACTAACAGGTGTACACATATTGTGCCTGGGTACATTGTGGCATAAAACTGTTAAGGGAAATTATTTATCGGCTTTTTATATTGAGTTTATATTAAAGGTTTTTTTACACGTAAGTATCGTGGTGTATCTAGTTATTTGTAGTTTACACAATAAAGAGTAGTACAAATTTATTCGGGTTACATAACTACATCAAACATTTTTATGAAATGAATGTATTTTTGGTATATTAATGGAGTTGTTTTTCATTAGTTGCTAGTCCAAAGACAAATTATTATTAGCTTTACGATTGTTAGATGATGCAATTAGTTAATCATATCACAGAATAAATAATAGTACATAGTTGTTATTGCTTCGTAGGTACATTCATTAAAATATCAATCATCTGTTCAACTTACCTACCTACGATTGCAACGAAGAAGTAGTCTGAAGTTCGCACTGCTATAAAATCATGGGAAACAGACTGATTGATATAGCACGCTAATGTTATCTATACAGTATTTCAACTTCATAGAAACGGAGTTATACTTACCTACGCGCGTCGATCTCAGCCCGCGCTCAGTACGCAGACAGTCGCGACTGCGTCGCAGTGACGAATGGACGGTGTGTAATTTTCTTTAACGAAAAATAAGTTCATGTACATACTTCATATGACGAATAGGATATATTGTGCTGTTTTTGTTGAATGATTTCGTCAATAACGCATCCAGAGATAACTTTTTTTAGATTACCTGGAAACTCTGAAAGGTAAGACTATAAAATGAATTTACTTACTAGTAGGTAGGTTACCTATACTAACATACAAAAAAATAGAAAGAATGTAAGCATAAACCTGCATTTTCATTTGATATCTTATAAGTTGCCTGAGCGTAGGAATATACAATAAAAAAAATATTTCGTCAAAATAAAAATCTAAACTATACCTATTATGAAAATATACACAAATTCCTCTTTAAGTATTTTATGTGTGACTGTACGGACAAGAGCTTCCATTAATACTACTTATTAAAGAAGATCATCAATATGTATGAAACCGTCGCTTTTTTGCTATCTTTCGAATTTGATCGGATAACCAGTAATCTCGCTTCGTTTTAGTTTTTTGTTCAAATCTTCTTTAATAGTTTACATAGGAAGCTGAAATTTTCAGTATATATTTTTCATTAAACGCACTAATTGTTGGTTAACACTGAAACATGTTGAGTTAATTCTATTTCTTGCATTTTGATGTCTAATTATGACACTGTCGGTTGCGATATATATTGATATTATTGATAAATGCGTGTATATTTTGTCTAATAAGTTTACTTTTTATGAATGGAATTACAAGAAGAACCAAATACCGTTTTTAGTGAGTACAACCGTTTGTTCGTTTTAGCGCTAGACATATTTTTTTTATTTTCGTAATTGCATAATTACGTAAAAATGGTACAGATTTTTGAAAACCTAATGGTGTCACAAATAAGCACTAATTAAGAGCTACTAATATACTTTTATTGTAAGATCGCACAATTATTGGTTTTCGAGAAAATGGATTTTGCTAAACGTTACTCCAGCAGGAAATGAAATATCTCGAAAACCTTACGACGCACAAATATAATTTTTTGCGCACATTTATGCACAAATATAAGCTATCTGTCCATATACTTAATTTTTCTTTCCGATCATTAGATTAAAATTTTCCTGCTGGAACAACGTTAATCCAGCAGAATTGGTTTTTCCTTTTTTTCAACAAAACGGCAAAGTGTACAAATTTATTATTTAGTGCACATTTACAGCGTATAAGGCACTAATTACTTGTACAACTTAATTTATTCCAGAAGTGATTTTCTTGCTGGGGTAATGCATACCTATACATATATCTAACGCCAAGCAAGTTTGCCACTTATGACGAACTGCATCTGTTATATTGTAACTGCAGAGGTTACCACATAACATTAGGGCCCCCCTGGTGCAAACGTGCTCTTTTCATTACCAATGCATAAAAAAACCGTCACTATTTAGTTACAAGAAATAAATGCATGCAAATTAAATACCCATTATTTTTATTTCTGAAACACTTTTCATTCCCTTCCACTACTTAACCACACTACTTTTACCGACACCTTACGTCTGAACTGATATATTAAAACTAATAATGTTATACTTTGGTATCGCTACATAACGTTAGTTTTATATGGTAATTTGAATAATCATGGCAACACCGACATGCATTACATGTTTGGAAAACCGACCTCACTTCTCTGTTCACAACATTCTGTCTTGAATTTTTATTCGGTCTGAAGGGTCTGAGGCTACATATGATTAATCTGTGTTCGCAGTGCAACCTTTTAGCTTTCACACTTACAAAGATTTTGCGTCTGGGCTGTTCCCCCAGTCCGAATCTGCGTAAGCTACTAGAGGTTTGTTACACTTTTTGTAACATAGCGATAGCTCTACTGTCCCCTTCAGATACCTAAGAACGCGTTTCAGAGCTGCCATATGAGTTGAATCATTGCATGAGTTGAATTGACTTAGCATCGTGACTGCGAATGATATATCTGGCCTTGTACAACACGCTAGGTACATCAGTGATCCTATGATCTCTTGATACCGCGTATCATCATTTTTTGGTGCAGACTTGAGATGAAGGTTTGCCTCAATCGGTGTTTTAACCGGCTTACATTCTAGCATCCCATATTTTTCTAGAATTTTCTTCACATACGTTTTCTGGGAAAGATGGATCTCTTGCTTATCCTTATCCCGATCAATTCGTATTCCTAGACATTCTCTTGCTTCACCAAGGTCCTTTATTTTAAAAGTACTAGCAATCTGGTCTTTCACTGTTTTAGCTGCACTCGAATTGTTAGTAAAAATATAAAAATCATCTACATAAAGTGCAATAGCTAAAAACAGACCATCTTTTATCTTTGTGTAAACGCATTGATCATAATTAGATCTCGTAAAACCCATTCCCAAAATGTGGGCATGAATTTTGTCGTTCCAACATCGAGCCGCTTGTTTCAACTCATATAAGGATTTCCTTAGCTTGCATACCTTACGATCTTCCCCCTTTTGAACGAAAAATTCTGGTTGTTCCATATAAATTTCCTCCTGTATATCTCCATTAAGGAACGCAGTTGTCACATCTATGTGATTTATGCTTAGGTCCTTTTCGGCTGCCAACGCCATTAGCAGTCGAATTGATGAAATTTTTACGACTAGCGCAAATGTTTCGAAATAGTCAATACCAGGTTTTTGAGAATAGCCCTTAGCGACCAGCCTGGCCTTATGGCGCTGAACGCTGCCATCCGCACCAACCTTGAGCTTAAAAACCCAATTCGATTTAATGACATTTACATCCTTCGGTCGATCAACTAGTTCCCAGGTTTTGTTGGCCTTAAGGGAATTGAATTCGTCCTTCATTGCCTCCAACCACAATTTTTTATCTGAGCGCTGCATGGCATCTTCAACCGATACAGGATCGGAAACATCAGCTATGTGAAACTGTTGTCATATATCTTAGGGCGTCTTTCACGAACGGGGTAGCGTCAAAGTCAAAGTCAAAGTCAAAATCATTTATTCAATTTAGGTGTCTATGACGCTCTTATGAAGGTCAATTACAAATTTTAATATTGAAATATACTACATTGTACTGCCACGTTCAGCAAACAAAAGTTATAGAGCCACTGCGAGAAGAACGGGCAAGAAACTCGGGGCCATTCTTTTAAAGGTTTTTTAAAAAATGTGTTAAGTACATACTATATAATAAAATTATTACAATACTTAATTTACATTACGTAGGTGTTAGGCGCTAGCTTGGCAGAGGCGAACCAGTCCAAGCATTTTTGTCGTTTAAGTAATCACAAACTGTGTAGTAAGATTTCTTTATCAAAATATTCTTCACATGCAACTTGAATTTTCTTTCTGTGAGCGTTGTAATATGTTTGGGCAATTTATTATAAAACCGCACACAATTTCCTAAGAAGGACCTTTTATTTGTCTTTGCTAATCTAAAACCTGGCACCGCTATTTTATCTTTATTCCTAGTGTTATAATCGTGAGTGTCACTGTTTGATTTAAATTTGCTCAAATTTTTACGAACATACATAATATTTTCAAATATATACAGACTTGGTAAAGTTAAAATATCAATTTCTTTAAAAATATCTCTCAGGGATTCCCTAGGATCCATTTCATATATGGCTCGAATTGCACGCTTTTGTAAGATAAAGATTGTCTCTATCTCAGCAGCAGCTCCCCACAGCAATATACCATAAGACATAATACTGTGGAAGTACGCGAAATAAACGAGCCTAGCAGTAGCTACGTCTGTTAGCTGTCTTATCTTACGAACTGCATATGCAGCAGAACTAAGTCTTCCAGATAGATCATGTATATGTGGATTCCACTGTAAAGTTGAATCCATTTTAATTCCCAGGAAGACTGTCGCATTGTCAAAAGAGAGTTTTTCTAGGCCAAGCTTAATGTTTGGTTCAACATAAGTAACATTTGGTAAAGAAAACTTTAAACATTTGGTCTTTTTTGAATTTAAGAGAAGATTATTAGCCGCGAACCACTTAGAGATCATAGATAACACATTATTTACATGAATAAGTTCACTATCCCTCCTATCTACTTTAAAAATTAGGGAGGTATCATCTGCGAATAAAACTATATCGCAGAAATTTTTAACCATGCAAGGCAGATCATTTATATAAGCTAGAAACAGAAAAGGTCCTAAAATTGATCCTTGCGGTACGCCTATTCTTACCAAAGACCCGAAAGAAGTATTGCCATTTATTCTAACCTTCTGTAGCCTGTCTGACAGATATGACTTTATAAGATCCAGAGCTTTTCCACGAATACCATAATGTGAAAGTTTTCGAATCAGAGTGCGGTGCTCTACACAGTCAAATGCCTTAGAAAGGTCACCGAATACGGCAATAGCATCCTGTGAACTCTCCCAGGCTTCAAGTATATGTGACATCAATTGAGCACCTGCATCTGTTGTGGATCTGCTCTTTGTGAAACCAAACTGATTCTCATTCAATATATTATGCTCATTAAAATGGGATAGAAGTTGTTTGAGCATAATTTTTTCGAATACTTTACTCAGAACAGGTAAGATAGAAATAGGTCTGTAATTGCAAGGGTCAGATGTAGCCCCCGACTTCAAAATTGGAGTGATTTTACTTTGTTTCATTAAGTCGGGGAAGTTTCCTTTATCAATACAAAGATTGAATATTGTTTTTAAATATGGTGCAATAATGCATATTATAGACTCTGCCACTTTAACTGACATACCCCACAAGTCTTCGGTGCTCTTAACATTTAAATTTTTAAATGTCTTTATTATTTCAAATATTGTTGTGTGTCTGAAAGAAAAGTCCGGTGATTTGCAGGGGAAAT
This sequence comes from Plagodis dolabraria, assembly GCA_963854805.1. Taxonomy (NCBI): domain Eukaryota; kingdom Metazoa; phylum Arthropoda; class Insecta; order Lepidoptera; family Geometridae; genus Plagodis; species Plagodis dolabraria. The sequence goes on from OY978442.1 coordinate 18,801,351, forward strand.
TATGTATTAGCAGAGTTTCTGCTACATCGGGACATGCATCCAATGACTTAGTGACTTCTAGGGGTAAGTTAGAAAAAAAATTGTCAAATATATTTGCCACTTGTATTGGATCAGATATTTGATTTTTATCAACATTTAAGACATATGTAGAATCTCTAGGTTTATTTTTTCCGGTCTCAGTATTTATAGTATTCCAAATGGTTTTTATTTTATTTTTAGACTTGCTAATTTTATTTCTAATCAAAAGAGATTTAGCACACAAGCAAACAGACTTAAACATTTTTGAATAGTTCCTAACATAATCACGGAACTGCTTGCAGGATGTCAAATTCTTCCTGCGATACAGATCATACGTCGTTCAGTTGAAGAAACAACATCATTTAATTGATCAGCAGCATTTGTGGTCACTTGATCTTCCAAAACTTCTGCCACGGGATTATCTAAATCGACCGAATCAAAGAAATTTTCGCCTGAGTCTGACTCATTTGTTGAACTAAATGTACATCCTTGATCATCTACATGCACAACTGGACTCCGTGGTCTAATTTCTTCTTCAATGCGTTCAATCTGGACATTCGGTCTAGACTCCGGTAGCCCCACTGTAACAGTTTCAGTTAACTTTTGTACCTCTGGTTCAGTGGTAGGATGACTAGCCACAGGAATGTCATTATATAGATTTATATCCACAAAATCCTTCTTAGAAACAGTATGTGGTTTCTCTTTCAATACAGGCACATTTTCGAAAAATGTTGCATCTCGAGCAACAGTTATTTTTGTCGGATTACTATCCAAACTGATAAATCGGTATCCCTTCTGGTTAAGAGAATAGCCAGTCATTATCATCGGAACAGTCTTTGGATCAAATTTCTTCCTAGTATTATTTTTTATTAGAACCTGAGCCCTGGACCCGAACACTTTCAAATTTGATAAGTCAACTCGTTCTTTCGTATAAACTTCTTCCGGAAGCGTATCCTTTAAAGCCATGGTCGGAGATCTATTTTTTAGATAAACTGCACATCCAACTGCCTCTCCCCATAACTTCTTGCTAAGACCAGCATCGTGTATCATGCATCTTGCTTTCTCAGTAATTGTCCGTATAGTTTGTTCTGCCACTCCATTTTGCTGAGGTGTATACGGTACAGACGTCTGATGTTGTATACCATGCTTTTTAAGAAATTCTCCAAAATCATGATTAACGTACCTACTCTGTACCATTGTCAGTACGTAATTTTTTGATTTTCTTGCTCGTCTGATTTTCTACTAGTGCCTTGAATTCCTTGAATTTAGCTAATACTTCTGTTTTCGATTTAAGGAGATATGTGAAAGTTTTGCGACTAAAATCATCCACGAAAACCAAAAAATATTTATTACCACCATAGGATTCTACTTCCATTGGGCCTGCCAAATCCGAATGCACTAGTTCAAGCAAATCCTTTGCTCTCTTACCTTTCCTTTTCGGAAATTTCTTGACACATACTTTCCCCTTGCAGCAGCCTTCACATGGTTCCGTGCTTACCGCTCCATATGACAGTCCATCTGCTAAACCTTTCAATTTTTCCATCAAAGGCCTACACAGGTGACCCAATCTTCTATGCCATAAATCAAAAGCATATCTGGAAGAGACGTAAGAACCATCGCTGCCTCTTTATCTAAAACATATAAGCCGTTTTTTAGGGGTGCTGTTAACAACGGGTTAACACCTATATCTATATCATCTTTATTTAAAACTTTACAACAAGTTTTATCAAAAAATGTGTAATGTGTAATGTAGAAGATTAATTTTATGTTTGTATTTTCTTTATACTTATTCTTTCTAAAAATAAAATCACAATGTGTGTTACATAAAAGATTATTATTGTACGTAACCTAAATAATAATAATTATTATTTAGGTTACGTACAATAATAATCTTAGATCGAAGCGAGTATGCATCTCACTTTTTCATTTGACAACTGTCAAAATATAACAATGACGTAGGGTACTGATTGCAAATAAAATAAGGTTTCATAAAAATATGTATTTATTAAAATACAAGTAATTTAATTAATAAAAAATGTTTTAAATTGTTAATCTTAAAGTGGCTTAAAATTTTAACATCTAATATAATATTCTAAATTGTAATATTTGAATCAGCTGTTGGTGGATCGCAAGATGGTTCATTTTCTTGATCTGCATCATCATTGATTGAATTTAAGACATTTTTATAATATGCTAGTTCACAATTGCTTTCCCACTGCGATCCGTAATGTTTCTCTAATAACTTTCTCACATCACAAATTTATTGTTTTTCCAAAAAACAGTGTGATTATCAGAATAGTTTGGTTGAATAATTCGCCTGGCGTCCACCTTGTGTTCCTATTCGTGGGCGACGACGTTGAACATCAGTTACATGACAGAATTTTAATAGAAAAGCATCTTGAGCTTGTTTAGTTTTGTTAGAATAAAAAGCATCATGAAATCTTTTAGCATCGGCCAGCGTTACATTTTTGCACTCGTAAATAGCTTTTTTATTGTGATGGCATGCAGGTAATTGTGGAAGATTTTTTGCAGAATACCTTAAGCAAAAAAAAAACAAACCGTTACCAAGCGCCAAGAATAAAACAAATGTATATATTTTTTAAATAATCTGCGTAATCTCATATCATCATAGCGAGAGCAAAATTTAAAACAGGTAGGTAACTAGGTATTGAAAATAAAGGTACAAATTTTGGATCGAAGCTGTTTTGCACGCGAATGCTACTTTTGAAGTATTTTTTGTATTGGATTGAGGCGAATTTGGACTATCATGTTTAAATTAGAATATTGCGGCTTTCGAGCACTTCAATTCGGTGTGCCTAGTTAAAAAAATGAAAATAATGGACTGAAGCGCCTTTGCTTTTTAACCCCTAAATTTTTTTTATATATTATATAAAAAAAATGTGATGATAATTGTGATGATAGCAGAGCAGAGCATTTTCTGAGACTTGAAAAATGAATCTTAGGACAATTCCAAATGTCGGCGTGTATTAATTTTGCAAATTAATACATCAAGTGTTTTCTAATAACTGTCCTTAAGTGCCAGAGAATTTTAACTATTACATGGGTAGGGAGTTTTGTCCTGAACGCCTGGAAATATACCTCTTTCTAGTAACAATCCAATTTTTTGTTGCCAAGAATATAACTGTCCTTAAGTGGCCGTGAACTTTTAGATACTATATAATTATGGTGGCAGATCATTTCATGCTCGGCTGTAGAGCTACCACCAAGCAACAAATCTGTCGCCAAGCACTATATAGTTTTTTCGTAGCTGTACTTAAAAGCTCGTGAACATTTAAGATATTAGGTACATAGTGGTATAAGGCATTTTGGATTATTTAGCATAAAACCGTTATCTTAGTCCCATAAAAGTCAATCAACTGAGTCGTGAATACAATGTGACAGAAGCGCCAGTGCTATCTCCGCAGCGCCGCCAAGCGTCGAATGTTCGTAATAACCGCACTTGACTAATTCCTACATTTATACTATACTATGGTGTACTGTATCAGCCGGATAGCCCACTGCTGAACACAGCCTTCCCCAATATGGGGAGGTTTGCCATAATCCCCACGCTTGGAGATCGCAGTGTGATATGAGTTCCTCAGAAAGTACTGCTGCCCACCAGATGTGTTACTCTTAGTCGCCTCTTACGACACTCACGGGTAGAGATGGGGAGTGACATTCTATCCCGGCATCCCACGGGAAAGTACATGGCTTATTAAATGAAGATACCTAAATCAGGTCATTAGGGTTCGTATTATTTTATTATACGAATCTCAGTTAAGATAGATCTTATGAACGCAGTTTTGACATGTATAGAACATCTGTCAAAACTAAACTTTAAGATTCATTTAATAATATGAGCCAAAGAATTAACAAAAAATTGCGCCTAGTTAAGTTGAAACTAGTTTAATAAGGGTTTATTCACTCTCTTGTATATACTTGACAAAAATGTATATATGTTGCAAACAGTAGAAATATTCCAGTCTCATTTATTACACCTTGTTGAAGGCAGCAATGTCGATGCTCTGGACCTGTAAAAAGCAAATAATGATTATGTTAGTAAATTTGAAACTTGCTGCTTTAAGATTATAAATAGATTTAGGTGATATTTTGCGGAAATTCGTAATTAATTAAACAATAACATATTGAAAAATAATAGTTCTTCAACAAGTGTTATGTGCTGATGCAAGTTGTTAATTGGCGCAAGTTCTTGTTGTGAAAAGCTTATTACACTCAGGATTTTTGAATCATGAGGGCAGCGATTGGTTCAAATATAGTAAGTATTCTGTGTATAACAAGGGTTTCAAAGGTACGAGACCCAAAATTACTTTGCTGCAGAACATAACAGACTATTTTTCACCCCACTACATGCAGGGAAATCGTGTTAGAATCCTGCTTAAATAATATAGTAAAATATTGTATTTATTTCTAAAACTAAAAGTTTAATTACTTAGTCTAAGTTAGTTAAATAATTATTACACTCGGTAATATTGCAAACTCCATTGTGTTTTTCTAATTTAAAAACCTTTTCAACGCTAGCGGTAAAAATCGCTTTTGCATGCAGAATTTGAATGAACAGAACGTTTCCGAGCTTGTAAGGTGAAAAATATCTTTTCATTTAGGTATAATAATTTGACGTAAGAAACACAACTCTTACTCTCCTGTCTAGGGAATTATTGAATTTGAAATGTTTTATTTATAACTAACTTCAAAAAAGGAGGAGATACCTGCTCATTTCATCTGCATTTTTTTAAAATGATTTTTACCTCAGAACTTTTGACTGGGTGAATCGATTTTGCGAATTCTTTTCTTTGTCTTATCTTGATAATAAAGTCGTTCACAGTGAATGACAATCGATCCCGTAAGTAGCAAGGCTCACTAAGAGTGAAAAAATATTTTTAAAATATGGAACCGACTTATTCATGTTACTAAATACTGACTGATGCAAAAAACGGAAAAAAAGATTAGAACAATTAATACTCACATAGTCTTCAATTTTCTCAATTTCTTCAGTGAGCCAGTCAATAGAAACCTTGTCATCTTCAACAACACAGGAAATTTGAAGTTTATGGATACCATAAGCTAAAGGCACAAGCTTGGCCGCTCCCCAGAGCAAACCATCGGTGGTGATTTTTCTCACAGCATCCTCCATCGCCTTCATATCAGTTTCGTCATCCCAGGGCTTCACATCCAAGATAATATTAGACTTTGCGATGAGAACTGGTTCTGTAAGATGCATACAATACTTAAATATATACATATTTTTTATACTCCGCGGTCTAGTCTTTATACCATTATTTCACTTGTTGGTAAGTAATGTTGTGGTCGAAGGTGGCAAACAGGCTAATCCAAGGCTGGCGGCTGGCTCTCAAAATCAGCTGCCGCAACACACAGTTAAGTGCTTGGCAAAATATATTCTACTTAGCAGTAGCAGCTAACTCGGCGTAAAATGTCATATCAGAAAAGCTCAAGTCCAAAGCAGGATTAAAACGATGGAAATACTAATGTAGACTGCCGTCAACAGCCACAAGTGATTTCCGAACTTTGACAGTTGATAGCGGCCATATTGTTGAAGCTATGTGTGTCAATTTGGCTATAATTTCTATTCACATAGTCTGTTTTGCCAAATCACAAATAAAGCGTTCAACAACACGTGCAAATGATAAAATGTTACATCAAAATGGGGTTCTGTTCGGGCAACGTTCCGCGCGCTTCGCCATTATATGGTAGCCACTCAGAGAAATGAATAAAAATAATAGTCTTCCTATACAGAGATTTGAAATACAAAAAATCTTAGTTCCTATATAGATCAATTTAAGTCTACTGTAAACAGTCAACATCCGTACATCGACGAAACGCAAGATCTGCCAAAAATCTCGCCGCTGTCCGCGAGTGTGCAGGAGCCTGGTCAACGAAATAGTGCGATTTGACGAAGCTTGAAGCCACAGCGGATATTTAATTATATTCTACAAATAATTGCATAGATAGGCATTTCAAATGAACATAAAATATCTCACACACACACAGAAAAGATAGGAAGCGCTTAATGAAAGACCTATACTTACAGTCTTCACAGGTTACACTACTTACTTTTGGATTTCTTCGCATTGTAAGCTGCCAGACGTTCTTCGCGTATTCTTGCCGCTTCTGCACTCTCCTCTTCATCATCGGACCCAAAGAGATCAACTCCATCATCAGAATCTTGAGATGCCTCTGCTGGAGCTGGGATTGGCTGAATATATAAAAAAAATAACCATTTGTAATATATTAAACTTCAATTCAAATAGGTCATTTTGCTGTATTAAACAATAATTGATATTAGAATATTGCTTTTCACACTTCATAGTTGAGTTTTGAGAGCTATGAGGGTAAGAATTACACAAAACATATCTTGACGCTCATAGTTACGGCAGACATAGATAGCGCCCTCTAAACATCCACTTTTGGGCAGATATGTTTTTGTTCTATGCAATGATGATAAACTGTTTTTCTAACACATTTTCAAAACCTTGTCTGGCTAGTTATGAACTTCAAGTAAAAATCTTTCGCTAAGTATCTACCACTGTGTTGCAGCAGCTGTGCATGAAAATAGTAATCCTATGTTGAGCCTGTTAACGAAGCTGTGAACAGGCTCAACATAGGATATATTATAACTTAACAACAGGTGAGACATATTTATAAAATATCAAAAAAATAGTTTGTTTTGTATGCAGAAAAGCAAACATTTAGGCCCAAACAGTTTATTTTTTCATTAGATTATTGTAGGTTAGTAGGTGCACTAAACAGCTTGATAAAGAACAACTGAGAGAACCGACGGCAACAGAGCCAACTTCGAACACGGTGATACTATGTAAATACAAATTCTACATAATAATAAAATTACTATAGAAGAATGCTTGTAGAGCTGACATAGGTAGCAGAACCTAAAAATTAACTAAATTCCAAATTTCAGCTTCATAGGTGAACCAATGTTGAGATTGACCAGGATCACGAGCAGTACATGTGTGACCCTAGCAAGATAAAGAATGAAGTGGTGATATGGATAGATCACATTATCATAATATCAGCATGATACAAACAACATCTCTGGGGTACCAAAGACAGTTTAAAAATGACTGTCTTTGGTACCCCAGACATGGAAAAAGAGCCAAACACAAGAATATTAGGAAGGAACATAAGAAGAGAAAGGGTATTTTTACTGGCTTCAAAAAAAAGAGGTAATTAATGTTTTTTTTCTTCTTTTGTGATTCCAATGGAACTTGGGCTGGCAAATAGCTGAAAAGTTAGCGTTTCGAATATGATATGATATTTTTTCAAGTAATATTTGAGTTATTCCAATAATAGAAAAAAGAACGGTTTTAAAATAATATTGATTAAATTAGCTGATGTCTTTACTTATGAGTTTTGTTTGAACAAAACAAATTCAAATAAAGAAATTAATTGGGAGTTCAACTGTTTTGTACACAGGAAACAGACCAACATAAAACACACATAGCACTGATGTAAATGCACTTTAAATCCTATCATCTAACTTGGTCTTCTTCAACTTTTCTTTGGTATTGCATTGGGACCTAAAGAATTTTAAGCAACTAAGGAATATATCTATAGAAGAATGTCGAGGTTAATACTAAGATTAAATGTTATGAAACGTTTCAGGTGGTTGCAAAATTTGTTGGTAGATTAAACACCTGTTCACACTCATTTGATAGGTTGGTAAACACAACCATTGACTGTGTAATGCCATGTCTTCCAAGCCAAGCCAAACCACAAATTCACATGTACTGCTACATGAAAAGAGCGCTAATAACAGCAGAGTATTATTTATATATAACATACGCTTCCTGCCCATGCCTGATTAATAATCAGTAAGTATGGTAGGGGAACATTTGAATATACCTAGAACACTATTTTGCAGGATTCTGTATTGATCAATAAATGGAAACAGTCCATTAGTTACCAGGAATAAGCTTCATTGAATGTCTATGAGCATTTCTGTTTTAGCTCAAAGAATTGTTGTCACAGATGAATTAGACTTTTTCTTTCAAACAGTGCTATTTGCATTTCAAGGGTTTAATACATGTTTGGATTACAAGTAGACGATTTGATAACTGGAAGCCTGACCTCACCCATATTATTCATAATTGCATGTCAAATTGCACCAATCTCTAGGTGATGTAAGAGGACCCGTTTAGTTTGCCTAGGCTAAGCACTTCCATGTTTTGGTGAAACAGAACACAATAATTAGAACATTACTGCCCAGCGGTAGAAATAGGAATGGTGGCAGAACTTCTCCGGCTGTTCACAGAGATAAACTAAAATAATAAATTATGATACTTCTAAATTTACAAAATTTTATAAGTAGATGTATTTATGTGCGTTTTTATTTTGCTCAGACTATTAATGAGAATATGAACATTTTTTATTAGTTTACTTTACTTCAATAGGGAACAGTACAAGTTTTATCAAAATTGGTCCAGTTACTTTCAAGATGTGCACTTATGGTTTGTTTACACTTGTGTAAGTATTTATATCTGACTGATAGTCTGACTTCTTGATATGGGCTATGATTGTGGTCTCTGTGGACTAATCACATTTGGGGAATAGGTATATAAGCATACTTTAGAAAAGATGTCTCTGTGACACAATTATTGTGTTATTTAAAAATTATATAAAAAAGTGATTTTTAATCCGCACACAGCTTCCACTGAAGTAACAAAAAGTTTTGAGGGAGTTACCAGTTGCCACTGGTGAAATATAATAAAATTGTTTGCTACCACCAATAAATATATACAGTGTAAGGAAACAAATTTCCCTGGCTCAATAGTTTCCAAGTTAAAGTTTTAGAGGTTTGACATGTGTCATCTGAAAAGAAGATCTTGATGAGATCAATGACATTTGTAGAAAAACTAGCAGTCTAGGATCAATATTTTCTGGGATAAAGCCCCCTTTAATTTGACAGCTGTAATCCAAAATCTGAATGCGTTCTATCACTAGTTAGAGTCTAGAGAAACTACCACTAGTTTCTAAGCCCCCTTGATTTGACAGCTGTCATCCAAAATCTGAATGCTATCACTTTCTAGAGAAACTACCACTAGTTTCTCTTGAAAGTGATAGAACGCATTCAGATTTTGGATCACAGCTGTCAAATTAAAGGGGGCTTTATCCCAGAAGAATTGTTATTCTAATCAATATTTTCCTAGTCTTTTTAAGTTCGACATCAGGTATACAGAAGAAAGAAACCAAAAAATACTCTATTTACTATCACTTTTACAGCTCTCACACCTAACATCCGTCGTAGTGTACTTTTTTGGTAAGGTATCCAAAGTTTTTACAACTAAAATCAAAACCCTAAAATACGAAACCACCTATCACTTTGACTGCCATCACATCTAAAACCTATCACTTTCTTTCTTTTCTTATTTCGCACTTGCTGGTGCATATGCATGAATTTTCCACTCATATTGCATCTTATCACATCATCTTTCACGCATATTGTTCTTCACATAGTCCATTTACACTCTTGTCTCATCTGATAAGTACCTACATAATTATGGTAGCAAACAATTTTACTATATTTCAACAGCCCCAACTGGTAATGGCCTCCTCAAACCATTTTTGGTTCTTGAGTGGAAGTTATGTCATAGGGATAACACAATAGTTTTGAATAAACTATTATTATCAAATAACACAACTGGTTGTGTCACAAGGTAATTTTTTTAAAGTATGTGCCTATAACACAACTAGTTGTGCAACATGATTGGTCCCCTGGGAGCACCCGGGTTGTGGTGTCAAAGCATAAGCATCTCAAACATTGGTCAAATTCCAGTTTTCACCGACAAGAGTGAAACTCTTAAATTTAAAGAAGGCTTTAATTAATAATTTAAAAAATTCAAAATAAAATTAACTAAAGATTGTGATATTATTAAACCCAAAATTAACCAGCTATGTGGTAGCCAGACCATGAAATTGTGAGCTCAAAATGACTTCCATAAGTTATGTTAGTTAATTTCACATATAGTTTACAAATATTTTTTCATAATTTTGAGTTTATTTCTTGTTGAAGTCAATTGAATTTTTTTAAATTACTTTTTTATTATTGAATTTCTGTTCTGAACATTTGTAATGAAAGATACTTACTTTGGGTGCTTCCTTCTTTGTAGTGCCACCAGTAGACTCAAGGGTCTCCACCCTTGCTTGCAGACTTATGACCAGGTTGCGTAAATCATCTATTGCCTTCTTCAAGTCACCATTCTCTTTCTCTAAGCTATTGATCTTGCTTGTAAGCTCTGTGTTGGGGACTCCAGCAAGAGTTGCAACACTGTCCATCTGAAATATAGGCAACAAAACATTGTAGGAAAACAATTATAAAACTGCCAATTAAAATGCACTGCACCTTGCACTAAATGTATAAAGCATTCTTTGAAATTTTAAGTCTACATGAAGCAGCACATAACAAAACAATAAATATTCATTAGAAAAATAACAGAGGTAAGAAGCATTTGCACACTTAATTTTTATTAATGCCAGCTATGCAAAACACTACACAAAAATGTTATTTCTATGCCAGTCAACATTTACAACAAAACAATGTGTGAATATAAACAATAATAAATTACTCACACATTCAAGAGAGTTTTTTATGTGCTGTCTAGCCTTTGCAACTTCACTGGCCAGAGATGACCGAGCCAAAGTAAGTGGCGACTCTTGGACCTACAAGAATTGGAATTATTCTTTTTTTATATGTTAGTCCTGCTCATATATAACACTATATTCCTACGTATAATTGATTTTGAGAGAAATTTCATTGGTATAATCTTTAAGCCAACTAAAGATGTAAAAATATGCACTTCTGTAAAATTTACAGAGTGAAGTATGGAATAAGACTTGCAACAATGATGTAACTGAGATAACTTATCATCTTTTTTTTGTGAAAGCCCCTGTATCATGATTGACCATTCTGAACTCACCTTATTTAGGGATTCATAGTAATTTTTTTCAGCTTCAGTGTACAATGGTTTATCCACCCAAACCTTCTCATGGATAAGAGCAGCCATATTCTTTAAAGAAATAAGGGTTTATTAAATATATCTTAGCTACACTGAAGTTTAAAAGTGGTTACAAACTTTCAAAACAGTACCTAGTTATATATAAAGGTTAGAAATTAATTGAACCTGTTTTTAGCGCATAATTAGGTATCAAACTATAAAATATGTTATTAACAAATAAGTGACGAATTGTATCTCATGTAATACATACCAATAACTTAGTAATTTCAATTGAAAAATTGCCACGAATTATTTCCCGCACAGACGGTTATCGGACAAGATAAGAAAGGAAAGAAAGAGAAGGCTGATCAGTGTTGCTATTGTAGACATGAGGTAAAAGTTAGGTTTACACAGGAGCGCGTTCTGAACCTCGATTAGAGCGCACTCGGAGTGCAACTTTTCACTCTAACGTCGTTCACAACCTTCGGCTAGAGCGCAACTTTTTAACTATCAAAAGAGGTCGTTAAAATTTTGAATCTTTATCTGACATGACCTTGACATTTCTTTATGAGAGAATTATAGGCATTCTTTTAGATTTTGCAGGTAACGGTAGTTATTGCATTCAGTCTTTAAATTTTGCAAAATCCCCGTCAAAACCGATATTTGAGCTTATAAAACAACTGGTCGTTCGGAACCTTCGAGTAAGTTAAAGCAACCAAACAACGCAATCTGACCCTCGGAACGCGGCCCAGAGTTACCTTTTTTTTTAAATAATATGTCACAGAATCTGACACAATGTCAATGTATATTCCAAATTTATATGACCAATGTTCCAAAAATGAGTAAGGTAAATGCACCAGCAATGGTCACTTTAAGATTTTTTAATTTTATTTACTGTTATATTTTTATCTAATTAAAACCAGATTGGTTTCAAAACTATTTATACTGATATAAGTAGGAATGCTTTTCACACTAAAGCTTATAAATAGGTCTTGTCTTTGATTGTGAAGTCAAAAAAATATTTGAAAAGTAAGTGTAGCCAGAGCCATTAATGGTCAGTCCAAAATCCAATGTTGACCCACCATTCATGGTCTTCTCCTATTATGGTCAGCACTAATAATGGTCACTAAGGTTTTCAATACATTGTCATTTGTGATAAAGGAATTAAAAGATTTGTTTTTAACATACAATCCTGAACTTAGAATCTTTCAAACTTAAACAATCAAATAAAAATCAAAATGAGATCAATGTTGATAAAAATAACTAAATGGTTCATTTTTCACCTTTCCCTTCCTTCATTAGCCGATAATCTACTTTAAATTTATGTGTCTAAGGTATGAGCAAAAAGCAAGCACCTAATCCTAATATAACGCAAACATTAAGGTCTTTGATTCAGTATCCAGTCATGGTCACCCCAATAATGGTAACTATGACCATTACTGGACCATAATGCACGAACGAGCCGCCAATAAAATGTAATGTTTTATCTATGGACAAATATTCTAAATTTGATAAAAAAAAACAAAATCCCTATAACACCAATCATGGTCAATTTGACCATCATTGGAAATATCATAATTGGACGTTCCAGTAAAGGTCAGCGTCGTTTATGCAGTCTCCAAGACCGAAATATGTGCATTTTCTGATATCATTCGTCTCACAGGTATGTTACTCTTAGTATCGATACAGAGGTATAACTCAAAACCCCTAACTTATCAACAAAAAAAATAACAAAAATACTCAACTCCTTATCCAAAATAACACTTATTTTTAATGTTTACCATTGCATTCTGTTCAAAGGCTCGCCATGTTAAAATGTGAAGTGTCAAAATGAGAAAAGACATTTTTTGACAAGCAGAGTGTCTATGGATTATTATTAAGTGTTGCTATTTTCCCTGCAACATTTAGTTCTCTTATTTTGCAGCTTTTAAATCTAAATTGACCATCAATAGAACGCTGACCATGAATGGTACAGTTACCTTAGGAAATAGAACTTCGATTTGACAGAATCAGATGGCAACGTGACACTTGATGTCATATTTTTCAGTTTGTATTTCAAATTTGGGTCTAAGTGCCTATTTCCTAGTAATTTTATGAATATTTGCAACCCAATTATAAACTCGAAATCGAGATATACGACAATAAGTGTCAATTTGACATCTGTCACATTTAAGATCTATGCCCTAGTATTTTTTGAATATTTGGTATCCAAGAATTAAACTAAAATCGAGTAATAATAAACCAGCTTCTGATTCAGAGGGGGGCTAATCCAGAATTTCTTACAGGTAGTCTACTAATGATAAAAGATCTCCAAAGTGCGGGTCGGGGCTCGTTTTCAGGTCTCACGTCTTTCATCGAAATGGTGTGAAACATTTTTTAAAGTTCGTCATTATTCCCTTATAAATGTGCGGCGGGAAAAGTTATATGGAATTTCATACCTTCCCACCGTAGCAGTGAAGGAATGTTGTATGAAAATCTATACCTGCCCAGCTAGCGCTCTTTTGTTTTATTAACTGCTAACAAAAAAAAATACAATCGTTATGTACTCAAGAAGGTTTTATATTAAATAATTAGATAAAAGAGGTGGGATTTTTAACGTACTAAATTTTCTATGAAAGGAGGTTGACCTTTCTCTGCACTAGGAAAAAAGTGCGACAATTTATTTGTTTTGTTAATTTTTTTGTTTACTAAATAAATAATTTAACAATAGGTACGCTTTTTATTATTCCAAATAATTTACCAAAATGTCATCTGATAGTAGAAAGTGACAAGTTTTCATGATGCTGCAAACTTGATCAAGTCGGCAGAACGAAATTCTATTTTTGCTTCAAGTAGGCTTGTCATGCACGCACGCACGTGTTTTCGAGCGCCGTGTTGCAGAACTGCGCGATATAAAGTTGTAAGCGAATCTTTTTGAATTAGCGCCAAGGATAAGAGTTTTACATAACTTTCTTCATTTATCCGTACATAATTCTGAAAACCTTTTGAAGTTATCCTTATTTATTCTACTAAATTTACATGATAACATTTTCGTTTCAGTAAGCAGTTTTTGCAGTTTGGCGAGTACTAAGCCTAACACCTTGCGTACACCAAAACTGATTTTGTCGGCCGATGGCGGACAGAACTACTCGGACATGTAACTCGGACGTTCAACTGAATACACTGCAGATGATAACGGCCGTTGTCGGTGGAACTTATGAAGTCTGTACTGTGCAACTACAGAGTACAGACGTGTTTTTAAAAATGGAGGATTTCAAAGACATGTATTTTTTAGAAAATTCATACCGCAATTTTGTCGAAGTTGGCGACGTCGGTGTGAGTGGGTTAATGAAATATTTATACACACGAAGCAACTGGGCGAATTCCATCACCTTACCACTTACCATAAATGCAAGTAATTCATTTTTCAATATAAATTCTTGATCCAAATAACGACTCGATAGCAGAAAGAAGCCGGTAAAACCACAGATTACCTAGGGTAAAACTGACAAAAAATCCAAACATGTTCGGACTCGTCAGTTGATCGTCCGTTTTCGGGCGTCATCGGACGACGTCGGTAGTAGCAGTGTACGCAAGCTGTTAAGATGGCAAACGCGTCGTCGTCCGTCACTGGCTAACGCAATTAGCTTCAACTGGCAGTCATCAAGCAAACTTGCCGGTGAACTTGATCGTGTGTATTCTATATGGACGAACTGCAAACTAGACGCGGCTTCAAGTCCGCTGCAAACTTGACGGTGAACTTGATCGTGAATGGCCCCCATACACGAGATATGCTTAGATCTGAATATGTTGGAAACAACTGATCAGCTTTCGGCAAACATGAATTACTACGACAGCACTTCACCTTCTTTTAAAAAAAAATTGTTGTCGGCTCAGCCGTTTGTGAGCTACGAAGCCACGGGACAAGAGGTTAGTAGGTAATTTATTCTGTCTACTATTTTTTCTACTAATATGGACGAAACCCACATAAAACACGTTCAGGTGGCAAACTCCCACTTTTTACGAAACCATCATAAAAAAAGTAGCATTTTGTTTCATTCTTAAAATAATCATTCGCAGACACGAACTATCACCGACCCACAAACGCGTCAAGCAATATTGGTTTGATCCTAGGTTTGATCCTACATAAAGAGCGGATGATATATGTATCATGGATGTGCAAGTGAGATACAAGATGTTTATAATATAGCGTTATCCCGTTACCATTGTTCCGAACTGCCATGTTATGGAACGGTTTTACCATAGTTTTACGAAATTTTTTTATGTTTCCGCTGCTAGAAAGCAACTTTTTTAAGATGGATAAATATGACGGATTTGTCGTTGGAACTTTATATAAAAAGTTTATAGTTATAAGGCACGCCACTTATTACACGCCAGTCGCCCGTATTAAATTATAGGAAACTAGCTTTCCGGGCGCGGCTCCGCCCGCGATTATGTCGGTTATCGCGCGAAAACATGAACCTCCTTTTGCGCAGTCGGATAAAACTATCCTATGTTTTTTCCCGGGTCTCAAACTATCTCCATACCAAATTTCATTCAAATCGGTCCAGTAGTTTTGGCGTGAAAGCGTAACAGACAGACAGACAGACAGAGTTACTTTCGCATTTATAATATTATATATATTATATATATATATTGTACTGAGTACTGATTAATGAAATAAGAATACCTAAATATTTAATTTAATTTAACTACACTCGTGAGCAATGAATCCGGGTCACTTAAAGAATGTTAAAAATCTCGGAAACTAAAAATGATAGGTTAATGCAATAAATTGTATTTAATAGACAATGTAATACTCCTTAAATGAAAGTAAAAAAAATATGAGTCACCATACATTTTATTAACACAAAATTACATAAAGAAAAAAACTGCTGATCTCTCCTTAAAACAAAAATAGGAAACATGAAATTTTTGAACTTTATTACGATTTTCTTGAATTTTAATACTTCGTATTGCCTCCTCGTGCTTCCATTACTGCGTTTACGCGGTTTGGCATGCTGTACATCAAGTTCCTTATACGATTTTGGGGAATATTCTCCCATTCCTCTGTGAGAGCAATTTTGAGCTCACGAAGCGTGATTGGGGGAGGGTTTCGTTGTTTTACGCATCTGCCTAGCTCGTCCCAAGCATGCTCGATCGGGTTGATATCCGGGCTGCGCGCTGGCCACTCCATACGAGTAATGTTCATCTCTTGAAGGTAGTCATTCACAATCCTACCTGTATGAGGTCGGGCATTGTCATGCATAAATATAGCATCCTCACCTAAATTGACCATAAATGGACCAACGTGATCATTGAGGATTTCTTCCACATATCTTACGCTAGTTAAAGAGCCGTTTTCTATGATCACCAGCTCTGTGCGACTTTCAGAAGAAATTCCGGCCCACACAAGTACAGACCCACCACCGTAGGCTACTTTTTCTTCGATGCATGCTTGCTTGAATCTTTCCCCTGGTCTTCGATACACTCTGTGTCTTCCATCGTGCTTGTAGAGCATAAATTTTCATTCGTCGGAGAACATAACTTTTGACCAATCTTCAATACTCCAATTTACGTGGCTCTGGGCATATCTTAGTCTCGAAATACGATGCCCACGCTCCAGTTTAGGGCCGTTTGCAGGTCTAAGGGGTTTTAAGTTAGATTCAGCAAGCCGACGTCTTACTGTCCATGCTCTGGGGTTACTTCCTCCGAGGCGTCGAAACTGATTGGTGAGTTCAGTTCCTGTGAGAAAGCGATTTCGAAGCATGGTGTTCACCAAGTATCGGTCTTTTCGTGCTGTGGTACACCTGGTTCTGCCCGTTCCTGGTCTGCGTAGGTTAGAACCAGTTTCTTCGTAACGTCGGAGAACTCTTTGTACTGTTGACAGCGACACACCGACAGTCCTGGCTGTATCGCGCTGACTCCGGCCGGTTTCCAGCATTGTAAGTATTCTGGTGCATTCTTCAGGCGTAAGCGACATAATTTCAGCTTGAATAATGAATATAGAGCACTATCAACATGGTTTATGTACCCACATAAATGACAGATTACAAACAAAAGCAAAACCAAATGCTGTAATTTCGTAGTTCCATCTTCGAAAGTGGCCTTTTTTCAAATTTGATTTTTTTATGATATAATTTTACAATAACTAAGAAGTTTTAATACCTTCATTTAAGGAGTATTACATTGTCTATTAAATACAATTTATTGCATTAACCTAGCATTTTTAGTTTCCGAGATTTTTAGGATTCTTTAAGTGACCCGGATTCATTGCTCTCGAGTGTATATATCATATGTTACACTTATTAAATTAAATATAATCGAAATATAGCCATATTTTACTAAAAATAGGCAGAAGTATGCCATCTTGTCGCAAACTTGATAGTAACTTACGGATGCTTGGTATTTTTTTCGAATTCGTAAAACTGCTGAATTATTCTTCTGATAATTCCTAAGACAAAATCATCCACAACATGTTTTTTCTCTATACATTTTGTTTTTTTTGTTGATTGAAATATAAATCAGCTTGAAATTTCCATTGATGAATTACCCGCTATAATCACTTCTCTCACTGTTTTTTCAGTTTCAGTTGCAGTAGCAAAACGTACCTATCATATACAATCGAAGTGTAGCTATATGCATTATAAATGCCTGTATTAAATTTTCTCCACTATACATATATTGTCATGACATTAGGGCGTGCACTATCCTTGTTTTTATTAAAATCGATGATTGTAAGCGCAAAATGGAACACACTCCAAGTTAATCACGCAAGGCCGAGGTGCATACGATTTTCAATAACACAGTTGCCTGCAGTTGCATCTACCTCGTTCGTAATAATGCTACACACACCTGTGTGGAGGAGCTTTCACCGTTCATTTCGGCAATTCTTGGAAGTTAAATAATCAAGAGACGCAATGCCGCGTGCCTTGATAATATAAATCTTAATACAATCCATTTTATATACTTGCGTCGTGAGCTGTGGCATTTAAAAACGAAAAAAATTTCACGCAAGTACTAAACGGATTTAAAAATATTCTACTCTTAAGATATTAAAGAGTATGAAAGATAAAAGTTGATTTTATTTTTATAAAATGTCTATGTTTCATTGTTTATTTGTCATAAGATGGTTTTGTAATTCGGTCACTTAAGATCTACGGAACGGTTTTTGACGCGACGAGATTGATATCTGTGTTTATAGGGGTTCTTGGGCAAAACAGACGGTTCATAGAAAACTTTTAAGTTCCAAAAATTTAAATCAGTATCTGCTGCGAGAGCTAGTACTTATGTCTATTCTGTATATCAAGTCTCGTAATTGTAAGATCTTGAGGCAAGGCAATATCAGTGTTCGTTTGGTTTTATATGTATGTTTCGATAGTAACATTCGATCATAAGAATATTGATAGTATCAGCCGGAATACCCACTGCTGAACTCAGCCCTGTGGGGTGCCGGGTTAGAATTGCACCTCTCCATATAAAGCCGTGGGTGTCGTAAGAGGCGACTAAGGGAAAAATACTGGAAAGTGGGCAGCAGCGCCTTCTAAAGAACTGCCAACTTATGACTCGTGGAGATTATGGCGTTTTGCCATCCCCACGCTTGGCAGGCGTCTTGGGGATCGCAGTGTTTGGCAGTTCTTTAGAAGGCGCTGCTGCCCACCAGGTGGCAATTGCCCCTTTGGTGTTTTGCCCTTAAGTATATTTTATTATGTAGGTATTGCATTGCTTTATTTATCACAGTATAAGAATATAAAGACTGTCCATTTCATCCTGTTGGATGTCGTTAATGGCGACTAAAGAAAAAAGTGTGGAAAATGAGCAGCATGCCACCTCAAATGTCGATGTGAGTGGGGTGTTGTTAAACGCTGGGCAAACATTAAGGCTGCTTACCATCTTAACGTCCTAAACATTGCTCATTAGTTATTATTACAATAATAGTTTTGGCCTAATCTCGTCACTATTTTATTCCTCACACTCGGAAAGTAGTGCTTGTTTGATCCGAGTAGCGGGTAGAATACTCTGCTCCCCACCTCAGGGCGGGAAAAACTTATACTATTTGCTTCCTTCTCTAGAGCGGGAAGGGAATGTGTTGGAGGTTGGTTTGTAATCAACTGGCCAATTCTGGCCCAAATATCTATGGCACTTGTAACCATTGTTGTAAACAGAATAAGATGTCTAAGTTTTTGCGTTGTAACTTACTCTGGTGTAATAAAACAAATAATAACAACTAAGCTTGTGAGTACGTAAAAATTAAAAGAACTAGTTTATAGCAGAATGAATGTAACTTTCTTAAGTTAGTGTATGTTACATGAAAATTTTAGTCACTAATTTCTGTTTACGAACTAGATAACCAGTACATATGAATAAAAAAATAAGTAGGTACATATTAATCAGGATGGCACACGGTGATAAAACAGTGTGTTCCATATTTAAAATTACCTACTAATTAATTATAAAGTTAATATAAAAAAATAAAAACTAAAAACACTTAAATTTCACACACTGTTCTAACTTCTCAATTTAAGGGCCCGTTTCAGAATGTCCTAATAAAGTTTCCGGTTGCTATGCAACACGTAAAATAATTGAATGATAAAAATTACAGTTAATATGCAGCGCGTTTCAAGCTTTAATATTTATTTTATTTTTAGTATTTGTTGTTATAGCGGCTATAGAAATACACCATCTGTGAAAATTTCAACTGTCTAGCTATCACCGTTCTTGAGATATAGCCTGGTGACAGGCGGATGGACGGACGGACGGATAGCGAAGTCTTAGTAATAGGGTCCCGTTATTACCCCTTGGGTACGGAACCCTAAAAAGGTTAAAATATGAAGTCTAATGTTGTATAGCTAATGGTACGGAACCCTTCGTGCGCGAGTCCGACTCGCACTTGGCCGATTTTTTAATTAGAATAGTGGTGCTTTAAAAATGATCACGTAAATATTTCAAAGTCATCGGGTTTGTAGTTCAGAAATTACAGACATCACAACCTAAATATTACGTTCCAAATAACTTGACACCTAAAATGTACAGAAATCTTTGAACGTACGGCTTATCTTAAGCTGGCGGTCGCACTTTATCGTATAGGTATGACTTTGACTTTGACTTTGCTGATACTGATGCAAAAACTGTTTCTTTTTTCTGGCTGTCTGTCTGTATCCCAGCCGCGCATCACTCCAAAACTACTGAATGGATTTGAATGAAACTTAGCACGATTCGAGTTCATACTACGAAGAAGGACATAAGATACTTTTATCCCGAAATTCAGTACGGTTCTCTTGGGAAAGGGGATGAAAGTTAAAATGTACACTTAGTTGTAATTTATTAACGCGTAGTCAGATTTCAATCATTATTTTTTGTTACAATAGTGGTAATTTAATTATTTTCCCGTAAATATTTCAAAGTTCTCAGTTTTGCAGTTAAGAAATTACAGATATCACAAACTAAATATTTCGTTTTAAATAACTTGAACCGCGGAATGTTGAGAAACCCTTGAACGTACGGCTCATCATAACATAGGAAGTCCGGAACCCCACGGGAAGCCCGACACCCCACGGACAGACCGGCATCACACACAATTATTTAGTTTTGCAAGCTTGCTACGATAAAACTCTAAAATGTGGTACATTCACCACAATCAGTTTTTATAACTACATATCTTTCTTTTGCCGGATACATTTCGGAGACTGCGCAATGGAAGTGCACTATGTTGTCTTAGGTTTTCGCGATTGTTACACTTTGTAATTAAACAACTTAGTAGATTGTAATACAATGGTCGAAAGGAATTGATAACTTTCACCCGCGTTCAGCTCTCTACTTTTCATTTCGAATTTAAAAAAGTAATAAAAGTAGCTTATCTAAAAATTATTCATTGAAAAATTAACTAACTTGCTAAAAAAATAATGATAGAACTATTTGTGAAATTTTACGTAAAATTTTGTTTGGAATATTTACGGGCGGCTATTGCCCGAAGAGGAATCTCTCTGCTTTTCACTACTAATATAAGGAATAACGATATAAAAATAGTATGTTTTTTTTATATTATTTATTTTGATTTTAATAACATGAGCAGAACCTATTTAAAATTAATGCGGCTATAGTCCAAGTAGGAATCGATTACTTACATACGTGTTAAGCACTCTACTTTTCATTTAAAATATGAAAACGGTAAAAAAAATTTAGTTTTTCTAAATATTTACTAAAAATAATAAACATGAATAGAAGATACAAAGATACACTAGGAGTTAGAACAATGAAATTTAGGGAAATTTTTAGTTAGTTTTTTTTTAACCTACACTTTTTACCTTATATTTAGTTACTACCCTGCCAAACATAGTTGTTATTAATTTTTTTATAACAACAGAGTATTTTACAACGAAAAATCTTAGACATATAACTTTGTTTACACCAATGGTTACAATTGTTACAAGTCATTCCGGCCCAAGAGAAGGAAGCATTTACGTTGAGTTTTTCCCGGCCTTAGGTGGGAAGGAGCCTCTCCTACCCGCTACTCAGATCAAACAAACACTACTTTCCGAGAATGAGAAATAAAAAAAATATGTTTGATCTACCGTCAAACAAACCGCCGCTTTAAAATCGAAATTCTAAAGAAACGCACAATGTACTTTGCTTCAACATTTATTGTGCAAACCGGGAAAGAACTCTCTGAGTTACTTAACTACTGCCTTCTGGAAAATACAACCCGGGAGTTTTGAAATCCAAAGTAAAAAGCTCCATTCTGAGCTATGGTTTACTATAACAGTACTTCACCGCTGACCACAGTGTTGTTTAATATGGGATAAACAGTGCACAAATGTGAATAATTAGTCTGCAGGTACGGCAATCGGGAACGAAGTCGCGGGTACAGCTAGTGTTTAATAAATATGTTCTGGGTAGTATAACTGGAACTTACTCGAACATTCTGAAACATTATTTAAAATGAAAAGTAGAGTGTTTAACACTGATGTAAGTCATCAATCCCATTTCGGTCTAAAGACGCTCGTAAACGTTATACAAAACTAAAATGTAACCTTATATTTCGCAAATTGATCTAAGATTATTTAATATCTTAACAAAGTGCTTGGCGACAGATTTAAAAAAATGTAATTCCACCATCCGGTGAAGCTCAAGCCGGCGCGGCGGTGGGCATCGAACTATGCACCTGCGGCACGGCAGTCCATAGCTACATCGAGATATACGTATATATAGGTCAATGCATAGCTATTACATTATAAGCTTGTACACAAACACAAACGTAGTTGTTATTCATTGTTTTATTACAGTAGGTAAGGGCCTGTTTCAGAATGTTCGAGTAAGTTCCGGTTTTACTACCCAGAACATATTCAATAAATAAAACACTATCTTTGCGTTTCACAGTCATCGATTTAGCCTATCCATCGGTTAAAGCTTGAAACGCGCTGTATGTTAACTGTCAATTTTATCATTCAGTTATTTTATGTGTTGCATAGCAACCCGAAACTATGAGGACATTCTGAAACGGGGCCTTAGTTTTTGTTCAATATAGAATAATAGTTACCATCGTTACAAGTACCTTATTAACATATTAGTTGTTGATTTATAATTTTATTTTTGGTATGTTATGAAATAAAATATAAACAAATCTTTTTAACGCATACAGAATTACTTAAATGAGTTGACAATTTATATTATTTTAGCCCGGTCAATTTAGACATCCAAGGGTTCAAATTTCGCAGCCAGCTGAAAATTGATCGATTTGTTCTAAACATCATTTTAATGAAATCAAAAAGTCCTCATGGATCCGTCATAATGGAAAACAAAATAATCGGAGTCAAAGGTTACAAAAACGGCGGTTTTACGTTTTTTAGCAATACGGTAACTTTTATCATAAAATTTACCAGAACAAAATTGTAGATCAGATAATTATCTATAAAAAGTTATTTACCATTTTTCAAAAAAGGAGGAGGTTCTCATTTCAATTGTATGTTTTTATTAGAAAGAAGAAAGAAAAAAAGAAAAAATATTTATTCCAGACAGAACTGCATACAACAGCAATATAAACAGAGATAAATTAAAATATGTTTACATAACATTATGCATTAACAGCACCGGTGCTGTAATATGCAGTGCTGCCAGAAAAGTACCATATTTGTACCTATTTTTTTTTAATTGCTGATAGTTAAGCCTTTGACCACAATCTCACCTGATGGTAAGTGATGATGTGGTCTAAGGCGTTAAACAGCCTTAACCTAGAATTACAGGCTTTCAAGTTCAGCTGCCGGAACACACCGTTAGGTGCTTGGCGACAGATTTTCTACTTGAGGGTGGTCGCTAGCCAGTCGGACATTCGCAAAATGCCCAACCACCAACCTATGTTTCTTACGTGATTATTACGCCAATTATGAAATGATTTTGATGATCCCTTTTTGTTGGATAGAGAATCTCTAAGTTGCTCCCATTAAAATTATATCAACATCGGAGTACTTTTTAAATTGCAGGCAATTAACTGAATAAAGTATTTGCTTACTTCATGCATCACTTCAATTTCATCTTGGATGATATAATGAGTCTTGTAAGCAGTATGCAGCACTAAAATATATTTTTAATAATATTTTAATATAAGCAACACTGAGTTTAACTTTTCAGTATTATCAATCAAGTATCAAGTAGTTTTTCTAAAATATTTACCGAAAATTATAACATGAGTATTAGATACCTATCTCTTTAACATTAATTAAGAATTTAGAACAATTTGTGATATTTAAGTAAATAAAGTGTACTACTATGTTTAGATAGATATATAGAAGATAGAAAACTCTTTATTGTTACAACACATTTAAAATATTAAAGTTTACATCATAAAATTTAATTCAATAATAATAACATAGTGTTACAATGGGCGGCCTTATATAGGCAACCTTAGGATGGAGTTGGATAAACAAAACAGTTGGGGCGGGTGTGGACTAACAATTAACAATGAAAAAGTACAAGTTCATAAAAATATTTTAAAAACAAAACAAATTTTATAACAATTTGTAAAGAAATGTATAAAAATAGGATGTAAGCTTTTAAAATAAATTAATAAATATATACTTATATATAATATACACATATCAACATACATAAATAGATAATGATATACATATATATATATAAATAATTTATATAAAGATACATACATATCATAATATTATCCCATATTAAAGCCTAGACATTGACAAAAACGTAGTGCAAAATTAATTGGACAAATAAAACTTTTTAACTTGATCCTTGAACATTCTGAGAGTCGGTGCTTGTCTGATAGATACAGGAAGTGAATCCCACAAGCGAGCAGCCTGAATGGTGAAAGATTTGCTATAGAACGAACTAGTATGAGGATGGATTTCAAGTGTAAGATTTTCTGATGACCTTAATGTACGATGTAAGCATAGTACATTGCGCGCGGTCAGCGGTTTACGTATTCATGCCACAATTGCTAAACCGCTGCACCAGTGCATTTTCGGACACCATACCATCCGCGTGTACTCACCAACCATTAACCATAATTAGCTAAGATTTTGGGTTATTAAAGAACACTTTATTCCCTAAACTTGCTTGCGGTTTAGCAATTGTGGCATGAATACGTAAACCGCTGACCGCGCGCAATGTACTATGCTTACATCGTACACTTAGTGTATGAAGAACAGTGAAGGAAATGAAAACGTTCCTTGAGATAGCGCGGGGATGTAGGATTAAACAATTATATTGTAAAGGAGACTGATAATATGAGCATTCCGGCGAAATCGTATTGTCAGCCAATTGAGCTAAGAACGAAGCTGAGAGACGTGATCATATTTGCGTAAACCAAATATGAATCTAATACAAACATTTTGAAGACGCTCAAGTTTATCTAGCTGTTCCTCCGTGAGATCGAGATAGCAGGCATCAGCGTAGTCAAGAATTGGAAGTAATAGAGATTGAGCTAATGCAATTTTAGTGGCTGTTTAAAGAAAGTTGCGCAACCTTTTTAAGGGTCCTGCTGCGGCAAATAGCTTGCGACTGGTGATTTGTAACTGTTGATCCCACCTCATATAGTGATTCATTGTTATTCCAAGATTCTTTACAGAGCTATCAAAGGGAATAGCAATTTGAGCTAAAATTCAAAAGATTAATTAAGAGAAATTAATTAAAAAGCTCAGTTACGTGCTGAGGCCCGCGCTCGACGCTGTGCACAATCGTGACTCCCAGACGAAGAACTTCAAATAAGTTCGAAACTGGTCGGAGCAATATCCGGTAAATATTACGCGAGTCCTAGCCGGTTACTAAATAATAATTATGGGAATAGCAATACCACCAAAGAAAACTTGAGGAAGTAATACCCAGTCTATTATTGACATTAATCTTGAGCTACCAATAACTATTGCTTGTGTCTTAATGGGATTTACTTGTAACCCAAAAGAATTGCTCCATTTAGCTATGCGATCAAGATCAGCATTAACAATCTGTATGGCTTCAGATAGTTTATTCACTGGAGCCTTAGAAAAATCTGTAGGAAGAAGTGAGGTTGTGAGAAATCGAATTAATAAATAAAGCAAACAATAAAGGAGATAAGACGCCACCTTGCGGGACGTCTGCGATCGTGCTACACCAGGAAGAGTATTCATCTTCAAGGCGAACACGCTGCCTGCGCCCGTACAGATAACTGTGAAATCAATCAACTACCGTTGGAGAAATGTTAATTGAGCGAAGGAGAGCAAGAAGAATGTCAAAATTGACAGTGTTGAAGGCGTTGCTAAAATCTAAAAGAGTTAATACAGTAACTTCGCCATTGTCCATTCCAAGACGGATATCATCAGTAATTTTGATGAGAGTAGTTACAATGCTATGCCCAGGTCGAAAACCATGAAAAGGGCTTAAAAGTTTGTTACTAGTTAATAATTTGCTAATTTGGTTGAAGATAAGACGCTCGAGCACTTTTGACAGGAATGGAAGGATTGAAATGGGTCGATAATCGGAATAAGATTTAAGGTTTGATTTATTAGCCAAGGGAATAATTTGAGCGTCTTTCCAAATTGAGGGAAATACTCCATCAGAGACAGAGTTATAAAAAATGTGACAGAGAACAGGAAGTATAACATCTAGGCTGGGCATAACCACGTTACGACTTATGCCTTCAACATCAACAGCATTGGAAGTGATTGAAATTACGCTATTCTTAACATCGCAAGCGGATAGTTGATTAAAGATAAATGGCGAATGGTCGGGAGTCGGTCGGAAGCTGAAAGGTAACGTAAGGTATTGTTTTTATCTGAGATTTTAATATCAGACAACGAAGAGAAATGTTGCTGTAGAGAATTGATATTTAAATCATTTGGAATAAATTCTTGTCGTGATTTACCTATTCCCAATGACCTGAGAAATTTCCATACTTTGGCAGGGTCCTCATTAGCGACAGATTTGTGAACATGGTGGCGTAAAGCATCCCTACACACCATATTGCAGCGATTGCGCGATTTAACATACACAGCTTTATTTTCATCACATGGTCTACGCTTGTATTTACTTTTAGTGACTACTTTTTTATGCATTAACACTTTTATATCATTAGTTAGCCAAGGAGCTGGAAGGTGCTTTAATTTTATAGTTCGAAGAGGGGCATGCTTATCATACAACTGTGTTAATAAGGAGTTGAATATAGCAACTTGGTCATTCACAGTCACTGCATCATATACCGGAGACCAGTCGACTACTTGGGCATCATTAAGAAATGCTACCTGGTCCATGCCACTAAAATCGCGCTGCAGTATGATTTTAGGTTTTGCTTTCGGAGGACGAATTTTGCAACATAGGAATATTAGATCATAATACGAGAAGGCATCGGCGGAACATTGACCGTGCTTAGCAACATGCTGTGTGGATGATACTATAATCAAGTCAAGAATTGAAGGAGTGTAGTTTGGGGAGTGATGAGTAGCATTTAGAGGTAGAATATGCATGTTGTAGGAATTAATGACAGCTTCTAGTGAAGAAGTACGACAATCACGTTTGAGAAGACAGGTGTTGAAATCACCCATGATAATGGTATGGATATTATGAAGGGGTAAGATCTTCAAGGATCTGTTTAGTTTTTGAAGCGCTCGTAGCGAAGTTTGCTTAGCCGTTCTGAACCGATCAGCAGAGTTAAGCAACGTCCGCCGCGGTCATGACTTGGATGGGTGACCGCTAGTGACATTACTACTGAGCGCTTCCGTGATTCGGTGGGCACGTTATGCCGTCGGCCCTAGTTGTTGTGGCAGTCATTATAGCATGGTGGTAGGGCATTTTGCGAATGTCCGCCTGGCTATCTCCCACCCTCGAGTAGAATATCTGACGCTAAGCACCGAATTCTGTGTTGCGGCAACTGGACAGTTGCCTCAACATTTAGAATACGGGACAGAGACAATAATTTTAAGAACTTCTTCGATCACAACATCACTCACCATCAGGTGAGATAGTGGTGAAATGCAAGCTTATCAGCTACAAAAAAAGCTATAGTGAATAGTAATTTTTTATACAAGAGTGCAAAGTTCATTTTTAACCGCGTGTTAAATTTTGATGACCGAGCAAGCGAAGGATTCTAAAATTGAATCACGAGCGCAGCGAGTGATTCAAAATTAGAATCCTGAGCGTTAGCGAGGGAATCAAAAGAGCACGAGGTGAAAAATCTTTGCACTCGAGTGCAACACGTAACTTTTCATTCCACCTCAGCGAGGCAATGACTAAATGCTGTTGGCGTCAAACTAACGTCCTCGTCGCTAGAATCACTCATTTTAGTTTTTTCACTTGTTTTCAAGTTTCTTGTTTTTAATATAAGGTTTAACAATGACGTGAAAAAATGCCGCGTAAAGAACCGCGTACAAAGCAAATTGAAAAAAGAACACCAAGAAGGTTCCGAGTCTGAGTTTTTAACAAATTAAAAAAAGTTGTATGATATATTCGGCACCATAGAGGTAGCAGTAAATAGGTTTAATGTTTTTTTCAATTCACAAACTTAGTGCACACGATGTTCTAAATTCAATTTACCTTATCCTCTAGAGAATAAAAACGGCTTTTCCACTCAGATATTGAAGATTAAAAATACTCTTTATTATAGAGAAGTGGGATGAAAATATATTATTTACTCCGGTAGATGTCATTGAGAGTTGTTTCCCATTCTATATTAAGGTGAACAGTTCCACCGTTTCTCTTTCTTTATTAACAGTCTTTGGCGGATAACGCAAAACTTTATTATTGTTTGATTTTATAGCTAGGTCGGGTAACTTGTTGTTCTTAATCATCTGATACGCGAGTTTTGGACAGAATATCACGTATGTACAGTCGCCTGCAATAAGAAGTATACACTTCGTAATTTTCAATATCGTGCCAAAAACTTCTGTTTCTCTTAATGTACACAGAAGTATCTTAAAATCAAAGAATAATTTGAATATTTTTACTCATGTTTATATTAACTTCAATAATTATTAAACTTAGTGACATCGCATTATTTTGAAAATTACAAAGTGCAGCGCTTCTTATTGCAGGCAACTGTACTTCTTTTCTAAATTTTATATAAGTTTTCACTTGCATAGTAATAAATAATTGATATTATTTATATATTTTACCACCCTCACTTATATTATTTATATAAGTAAGGGTGGTCTGTGCTTAAAAAACAACAGAGTTTATTCTCAAGTTCACATGACGTGATGATCTGCACCTTTGTGTAGCCATCGTCAAGAGGTCAGAAAAAGACATCAATTTGAAGTTTCCTGACTCCTATTTGGCAAAAGATATCATTATATGTGTAAAGTGTATACTTCTTATTGCAGGCGACTGTACATTGTCTAATAAAGTCTAAAAACAACTTATTAAGTTTAAAGAACTTATATTCTATATTCTATTACTGTCTCAAATTCCATGATCTCATTTTTGTAAATAATACGGGATAACCCACGTGACGTCTCTGAAAACCTGTCGCCAAGCACCTAATGGTGTGTTCCGGCAGCTGTCCTTGAGAGCCAATAATTCTAGGTTAGCCTGAACAACATCTTCGACCACATCATCACTTACCATCAGGTGAGATAGTGGTCAAAGGCTAACCTATCAAGCATAAAAAAAAAACGTAAGTCAGATAGCTCCGACTATAGTTTCGACCACGTCTGGTGGTCTTTTTGAAGGAGAGCTGAGGACGCACGCGTTGGCGTCTCGCTTACCCCCATATTATTGACAAAAAATTAACTAAAATTAGTAAAAACCATGTTAGTATTATAGTAAATTTCGATATGAGTTAGCAAGCCAAGTCCCGAGAACAGAAAAAAAACACTGCGTTTGTATTTTCCACTTACGACATGCGTTTCCACCTTATGCCTACTTCTTAACCTTAAACCTTTCCATCAGGCAAGATTGTGGTCAAAAGCTAATCTTTCATTTATACCTAAAAAAAATATACTAAAACATTTTAACAGTCGTTTAACAGTTTCTTGCGATTTGTGTATTTAATGTACTGTACAAAGATATCTTCTATAGGAAGTCGTAAAACGAAGTGACAAAATGCCCCGAATGAGCACATCCCATAGTCGTGAGAAGGGTGGCTGTACGTTAGGCGCAAAGTGGGTGTGGCTCTTTACCATCTTAACACCTTCATTAACCGAAAGGTATTGGGTAGGTTTACTTCTAACTATAAAGCATTCCCCGAGAGAGATGGTGTCAGGTATGATCAGTCACCAGAACATATCGTAGAATGTTCAACTCATTCAAACATTACTCTTAATATGTTTTGAAGCGCTCGTAGCGAGTTTTGCTTAGCCGTTCTTAACCGATCAGCTAAGTCAAGCAACGTCCACCGCAGTCATGACTTGGATGGGTGACCGCTAGTAACATTACTAGTGAGCGCGTCTGTGCTTCGGAGGGCATGATAAGCCGTCGGTCCAGGTTGTTTTCTTATGGTGGCAGTCGATTTAGCATCGTGGTAGGGCATTTTGCAAATGCGCGCCTTGCTAGCTATCACCCTCAAGTAAAAATTATGTATCCCCATACATGGAGCGACACCTATAGTTCAACTTACGTTGTACTACAAACAAGACCAATTTTGCAATTGGTTTTAAATTTGTAAATGATATAAAATGAACGTGAGTTGAACTATAGGTGTAGCTCCATCCCCAAGCGATGGTTGAAAAACGAGAGCAAGAAGTAGAGTTATGGAGTCATAATGTCATGTTAGCTCAGTCGGTCAGAGCATACCCCGCCTATAGGGATGGATGGAAGTGGGTACGAATCCCTCACATGACTATCATTTTTTCTCGCGTAAATTTGTAATTTTATAATAAAAAATCTGTGGCCAAACACATAACGGTGTGTTCCGGCAGCCGTCCTTAATATTAAGTAATTCTAGGTGAGCCTGGACAGCTTCTTCGACCACATCATTTGTTACCATCAGGTGAGATAGTGATCAAAGGCTAGCCTATCAGTTATAAATAAAATAAAAATTGTTTTGATAGGGAGAACTTATAATACTGACAGACCCCACATGGAACACGGGGAGGAGGATGGTGGACTATAGTTATTTTTATAGTTCTCAATGATTATTATGTTACGAACCAAAAGTTAATTTTAGCAATAGCATGAAAGTCCAATAAGGGATATTGCGTAAAGTTGGGCAATCACATCAGTCGTCAGGTTGCCGATTTTGTAACGATCAAGCGAGACGCGGAACGAGGTCCATCGAGCCAGAGCGTGCAGGACACCGCACCGCGCCAATACCGCCGCCGCCGCGGGCGCTGCAAAGCCTGCCAACGTCGTCGATCGTCCCTTCTCCCGCCACCACCGCGCGCCACAGCGCTGCTGTGTAATGCTGGCTGACTGCGTTTTACATAAATACGCTTGATTTATACAAAAGAGTTACCTTACTAACAAAAATGTAATTGATAAAATTTTGTATTTTCCAAATTAGCTAACTGTTAATGTATTATTAGCACACAGATGAATAACCTAGTCTAGGCACATCTCCGAAAGATTAGTTGATGTTTTCGACATTGTTGGTTTGTCCCCGGGTGGAGGAGAGCTCGCTCGCACCATGCACGGAAGATAAATTCGTCTTTTTGGTGCGTGCGAGAGTGGCGCGGGCGGCAAGCGGGGAGGTGCGGAGGGCAGCGGCGCCGGCGCGCGGAGGCTGCTGCGCTCAGAGCACCTGCGCCCGCGCTCCGTAGCGCCGCTCGCCGTGTGCTCGTGTACCCGCGCCCGCGTACCGGCCCGCGCCGTTCGGCGTTGTGACGCCGCCCACGGTATGTGAATCGCCGGTGGCGCGTCGGGGTCGGTCGGCAGCGCGCCCGCCACTGCGCCACCGCCCGCGCCGCTTGCTGGCGCACTCGGCTGCGCCGCCGCCCGGCCGGTTTTATAATTTTGCCGGGCGGGGTGTGACGTCACGAGACTAGTTTGATGCGCGTGCGTGACGGCTTGCGCCAGGACGCTCGCACTGCCGCCGCCCCCGACCTTAGTACCAGTAGTGAAATGACGTGCTCGTTTGTTACCTCCACACAATCATCAGTGATAACGATGCTGTAACAACACAACATACCTCACTGGCGGACGTCACTAACATCCATCGTCTGTCAACGTTTGTTGTCATACGAAACTTGTTCTGCTTCGAATCTAACAAGATTCGAAACACGCTTCTTCTTAACTCGAGTGTTTATTAACTTACGCGCTAGTATCAGTTTTGCAGATTCTTTACATAGCGTGTTTTTGTTTGTATCTAATATTTTATTTGCTAAGTCCCAGTTTACGGTCATAACTTCTGAAAGTTTTTCCATCGAATTGTGTTGTTCTGTACTATTGTAAAGTTTTGATTAAGGCTTTATATGTGTATCACTCCTATAATATACATGTATATAAGCGCACATAAGCAATTCTTTTATGCGTGTGTGTAAATTATGCGCTCGTATGTCGTTACTTATAAGCTTATAACGATGTAGTCCATGAGCTCGGCTTGTCTGTGTGCGAGAGCACACAACCGGCTTTGCGGCGATGCCTTTTTGTGATTTTATTTTTCCTCCTTCAGTGCAGCGAGCCAGGGACAGAAAGGCGATTGCGGACATGCCGTACTCATGGTTATTGACAGTTTACGATAAACACTTGGTTGTCCACGGTTATAAGTTCATTAATTGATGCTATTTGATTCAATTAAAACCGAATTAAAGGTTTTTTTGTTGTAGACCACAATATAAATATTCATATTATATTCTTATTATATGCCCATTTTATATTCTCAGTCGTGTCAGAAATTAAAATAAAACACGAATTCAGTTCAGCCACGATATTCTTAGACAGGTGTACTTTAATGCGACCTACCTACACACTCGTACAATTAATAATATTCAAAATAACTATCCCAGCGCTGAATCTACATTATTCAGTAAGATTTCAATTTGTGTCTACTGACAATATATTTAATGGAAGATTCAATGCAGGCTGTACGCGGACAAAGAACTTGGTTTTAAATCGTGAAATTCCTAAATGCACACATGGACAGAGAAGACTTGGTTGAGATATAAATACACCTCTCTGTCGTGCTTCAATGTTTGGCATATATCTGTTCCTTTCTCTTCTGAGATCGCCTCGCAGCCTCCGTGCTAGCGTCGATCGCTCGGTTCGGTACCGCTTCTGAAGCATTAAATGCATTTTCTTTTTTACTTTTTAAGCACCTTCCAAAAGGAAAGTCTATTGGTCATACGAACTGATGTGCGTGAGTTTCGTATCCTTCTCTTTCTGTAAATAATTTTGATTTTCTTAAGTTATTTATGAAGAGGAACGCTTTTGGTTTTAAACCTCAATTGTAGAATATCGTTGAAAATCAATTTTAGTGAGTAATATTTTTAGTGGCGTTAGTTTTTATTCTTAAACTTTTGTACTAGGAGGCTTGGTGTTGGATTTAAGGAGTTAATTGTGTCATATTTTACTTTTGATAATTGCTTTTTGATTTTTTGATAGTTCCATTCAACTGTTTTTGAAACGGGCAAAGTCAATGTTTATTATAACGGGTTTAGAAGAAAGGTCTTTCAAACGCAGGAATAGGATAACATAATATAGAGAAATAATAAATATATTTCAAATGATAAGAACATTATAATATTTTTATTTGAACATTAAGTTATTTGGTATTCTACTGTCACAGGTCGACGTAGTTGTACGTTATGGAATTATTATTGATTTTGAATGAAACAAGTATGTTATGATTACATCGCCTTTAGTGCATTGTTGTTTATTGACAAGTTTGGCAGGCACGTGGGTACAATAGTTACCAGTTTGTACCGTTTCGTGGTGTTCCTGCGGCGGCGGCAGCGGTGCAGGGGGCTGCTCGACGAGTTGGGTCGCTTCTCGCCGATCAGGTGCCACTTGATACTCGTTCTTTTCTAACTGGACTCAGATCAGCTGTTGCCGACTCGCCCTTGGGCTCTTATATTCGTGTGCCGTACTCGCTCAATGAATCCACTTTTCTCGTTTAGATGCTTAGATCACACGTTGTTGAATGAGAGTTATATATAGATGTTTATAAAGTCTGGTTTTTGTGACGAAATGGTACTACAGGAAAACAGCTGCATGTATATGTAGATTTGCTGAACGTAGTTGCCTATCTTTTATGTTCAATAAAGATGATGTCGGAGTATTTGTGCCATGGATTTGTCTCATACCTTTGAATTTGCGTGTTTTGTATTTGTATCCATTATATGTATCGTATTTGTATCCATTATATCGTAACTCCTCAATCCACGACTAAGACGTCTATAATCTTTCTACATATTTAATGGTTAATATTTAAGCCC
This sequence comes from Plagodis dolabraria, assembly GCA_963854805.1. NCBI lineage: Eukaryota > Metazoa > Arthropoda > Insecta > Lepidoptera > Geometridae > Plagodis > Plagodis dolabraria. The sequence goes on from OY978442.1 coordinate 18,835,126, forward strand.
ATTTATAATTATGATCATATACCTATTTCAGCAGTTGTTTTTTCGTAAGGTGATTCTCCTGCTTACACTCTTGAATAACAATTTAACTTATTTGGAATATTCGATACAACACGCACACGAGCACGTTAAATCACTGATACTTTACCTCTTTTATGTAGATGTTATAATTTCATACCTGTGACACATAGTTATACTTACTGAAGAGAAATAACAAGATTATAGGATGAGATAGGGCATTAAGAAGAAAGAACCACGTTTAAGTGATAATATATTTTTCAGGAATTGAACTTGGAAAAGTGTAAAGCGGGGTGCTCCTGAGTGGAGCCTCCGCAAGCACGAAGACGTCGCCTCTTGCGCAACAGCGGGACGTAATGTCCGCGTCGTCGTCGCCATCAGTGGGGCACGAGGAGCGCTCGCGCACCCCCCGGGGCGTGGCATCCCCTGCGTCCGCACCGCGCTCGCCTGCGCCCGCTCATGCAGTGCTAGCCACAATGACCCCCGTGCAGCCTGCTCACGACTACTACCCGCACAAAGTCGAGATGGACTCCGACGACGGTTATCCCCCGGATGCTCATTCCTACCGCCACTCACCCCACGGTCTGGCCGCCTACGCGACGGACGGCAAAGTGCCTGGCCAACCAGAAGTCTACGACCACCAAGGCATGGAATCAATAGACGAAAAGACTCCGATAGACTTAATATACGAGGACGACAAGCAGACCGTGATTTACACAACGACGCCGGATCAGAAACGCGTGGAGATGATTAGCGGGCAGCTTGATGATGGACACCTGGTCGGCAGCGGTGGACAGCTGGTGGATGGTGGCGTATCGGTGGTTGTTGGTGCACACGGGCAGCCTACCGTGCTCGTGCTGGCGGACCATGTCGTCGACGAATTAGGACAGGTCATCACTACGATACCCAGGTATGTTTTGGCATTTCTATTTTATCTTTAAAGAATACCCTAAAATCCCTATATTGAGACTTTTTTTAAGGCAGCGTGTAGCTTTACCCGCTAAAAAGTTTCGTGTCATCGTATTTTATCGCTTCGGGTTTGAGATGATATGAAAATATACGCTGCCGCTGTTGCCAGGTGTTCGCCATTCGTTAGTGGGAAATTCCATCTCGGCGGCGGTTGGTGTGTCGAAATCGTATTACATTGATTAAAATAAATATGTAACTTATTCAAAATTTATAGAGGTATGTCGCAAACTACGCGGGTGTTAGATGTAGGTAGATATGTCCACAGATTATTTGTTTTGACGATGTTTTTCATTGGAACCTACCAGAGTAATTGTTATTTAAATAGTAAGTCGTTCACTATCATAATAGTTATTTTAATGGAAATAATTAAGATGCCTAACTGCCACAGCGTCGGAATGACCTCAGGTAATTGATGCATTTGCGTGTTGGCACGTTGTCGTCGTAGACTTGTAAGTTTGTTTAGGTTGTTGGAAACAATCAATATTGTTTGAGTAAGTGAGTGGTGTGCTGCGGTGCGGTGTGGTGTGAACACGGTCGGATATCGTGAATGTAGCGTGTGAGAGACGAGCCGGAGTCAGAGGTCCAGCGAGGCTCGCTCGGAGTGTAACGGTTATGTTGGGAGCGGCAGCGCGGCATGCGGCAGAGCGGCGGCCGCGGTCGCGTGTGGGCGGAGCGACGCGCTCACCTTGAACTTGCCGCGAGAGTCGATCCCGGCTACAGCCAGCCACCAGGCCAGCGATTGTACATTTCAACACTCAAATCTAGCCAACGGACACTAAACACAACCTGAGAACACCTAATACAGCAACAGCCATCTTATGTTAACCCTTAAAATAACCACACAGATATTTATGTTTTGGTGTATATAAAGGCATGTACTACCTAGCACATTATAGTAAGGCAACTTGCGCAAAAAGCCGGTAGGTACATAAGTACTTACGTTACCATGTGCTTGCGCATGTCATTCATACAGCATGACGTTGATGCCTTCTAACTATACTCGGAGCGGGCATGTGTAGTAAAATTAGTTACGTCTATTTGCTGCACAGACGAGTTCTGTAGACGGATTATTGCGTTTGTATACTTAGCTGTTGTTCTTGTATAGTAATAACCTACAGACTAGGCAGTGATGTCTAATCGTAACGGTATAGTTATGACATGGATAATCGAATGAAAGTCTGTGTTCGTAACTTTCGATACAGGTAACTACGTAGGTTCTATACGTACAATACATTGACCTTACCGTATTTCATTGGTAGTTAGACAATTGATATAACTAATAACCTCAAGCGAGATTGTTGGTGTTTAACTGAGAAACTATTGCCTAATCTGTAGCATATAACTTTAGCACTTATTAGCAATTACTTTGCAAACTTAGGTTACTGTACAGCTAACGTACAGTCATGCCGTATAGAAAACCCAAAAAGTTGTTACTTGTATACCTTAATTTCAAATTCCTCATCCACAGAAAATTTTAAAAGCATCTAGAAACATTATTGATTCATTATATATATGTATCGGAATGTGTACAGGTTTATACCCTTATGCACAATAGTATGGTACAGAAAAGTTTGCAAATCTATATGACGTAGAAAATAATTGTGTTCATGTCGTTTATCAGCATAATAGATTTAAAAAAATAACAATCGTTTGTTGCGAATATAGGTAAAACATGGTTAAATACGAGTACAAATTTGTACAGCTACATTCAGCCATATGGAATCCAATAAGTATATATACAATATATATTTACAAAGGTTACTAATACTTTTATATTTATGAAATATATTAAAATACATCGTTTTAAAATTAAATGTATAACTTGATATGCATTTAAAATTATTCAGATTTTTCTTCTGTCATAAAGTAAGTAATAGTTAAAATGTGTCATTGAGGTAATAATTAAATTTATAATAAGCTTTGGCAATAAAATAATATTTTAATTTATTTTTAAATATTGCCACAATATAATATTGCCATAATTTATACCCAAATCGGGAAATGAACCCGGAATTAAAAAATCTTAATGATATTTTGCTATTTCACTCGTAGACGATGGTACCTAATATTATTCATAAAAACTCCTGAAGATTGTTGTCAACGGAAAGGTGGTTGGCGATAAAACTGAAGCTATAAGATTTTAAAATTTATTCATAACTTTCTTCCTTTATATCTTATTTACTTAGGGACTTTTTAGAAAATTGCCTGTCTGTCCCATCGTATCCAAAACGCTTATAAACAAAATATATACTTTTAACTTTATCAATAGTTTTGCATTTTCCGAAACTGGTTCCGCTAAATTATGTGTGAAAATTTCCACATTAAAACTATTTTATTGTTCAAATTAAATGATTGCATCAATAACTCTCGTTCAGTTTATTCCTTGAAAAAGACATATTGCACTAACCTAGTATGTAGCAGTTGAACTCTTTTGCGCGTTCGTCTAGGGACGTACTGCCAGCAAGGTACCTATTTCTACCGCCAACCAATGTTCATATTACTATGTTCCGTTTTGAAGAGTATGGTTGCCGGTAAAATTACAGTCACATAGGACTTAACAACTATATGGCTCAGTGTAATTTATTTGTATTAATATACACTCACATGCTCACTCCCAAATTTACAAATATGTAATAATAGAGTGCACTTCTACACTAATATTATAAAGCTAAGTTTGCAATTAACGTGAGGGCTGGCGCTGCGGCTACTTAGGTGGAGCAACTCAAGCGGCGCAAATATGCTAACCTTGGTACGGGTTACATATTTGAGCCGTTTGGTGTAGAGACGTTGAGTCCGTGGGGACCGGGAGCTCATCATATTTTCCTAAACTTATCTGAGCGCTTGGTGGATGCGACGCGTGATCAAACTGCTATCACATATTTGGCTCAACGAATAAGCATAGCAGTTCAACGGGGCTATGCCGCCAGCATGCTGGGCACGCTGCCAACTGGTACTGGGCTGGGGCATTTGGACTGCCTATGAGTGTGCTATGACTTATAGGTTGTCTAAATGCTTTTATTGTAGTAGATGTAGTGTTGTATAATAGTAATAAGTACTTAATAAGTGTTGTAGTTCATAGTATTTTGTTTAACAAAGGCATACCGCCGGTAGCAAAACAAAGTTTGCAATTTGTAATGTTCGTATGGATAAGCTCGAAGTGCGAAGTCGAGGCGGGCTGCTAGTGGGTGCAGTACTGTTTGCCACTTGTTATGAACTGCATATGTTATAGGCAGAGGTTAACGCTTAACACTAGGTAGTCCTCGTGCTTGTTCCATCATGATAGAATGAAAAACAAAACCGTGTATACAAGGTTTGTTTTATATAAAGCGTGGTAAATTTACTATATATATTTGTAAATTATCCAACGCTTTTAGATCCAAAACCGAGACAAAATATAAATTACAAATTATTTTATTGACTCTATTTAACGTATCAATATATTACGATCAAACATTATCTCTTCAGAAGACTAGTTTTAGATGTGGCGATTGTTCAATACTTTGAGTAGTTCACCTGGTACTCAATATGATCCTTGATCCACCTGGGACTCAGGTCCTGGTATGACTGCTGGTACGTATTTTATAACCCGTGGACCCATGGCACGGTAATGTTATCTGTACTTAACTCGGCTCTGTCCTCTAAATAATTACCTACCACCGCGCAGTACGTAAACATGCGATAGGTAGGGCTGCCCGCCTCCAGCATTTTAATAACATTTGCCTACTTTGTGTTTCCATATAGTTTTGTGATTGTAAATATACTTTTTTTGTATAAACAAATAAAAGACTGTGAATTAAATACGTAGTGTTCAATAAAAATGCGTGTTGTTTTTTGATTGGTAGATTTAATTAAAAATCCATGTTTATTTTTGAATAACAAATCAGTCTTATAAATTCAGTCTAGTCCAGTAGTTTTGGCGTGAAAGCGTAACAGACAGAGAGAGTGAATTTCGCATTTATAATATAGGTACTGATTATATAATTATATATTAGTACTGATAAAATACCACGTCTTTATTTTGAATTATACAAAGTAACAAAACAAAACACACATGCCCCGAGGTTTTAACACAAGCGTACCTACCGTATCGTGATTCATGAACCGCCTATAACTACCTATTTCACTCGTGTCATTCCTTTACTCTATTCACTTATTTTATTATTAATTCAGTTAGCTCTTTTTCGGGAGATAAAAGGAAATACACTTATCCATTAAAAAAACACGCATTATGTAGGTAACCTACCTACTAGTTAGTAAATTTATTTTATAGTCTTACTTTTCAGAGTTTCCAGGTAATCTAAAAAAGTTATCTCTGGATGCGTTATTGACGAATTCATGCAACCAAAAACAGCACAATATATCCTATTCGTCATATTAAATATGTACATGAACTTATTTTTTGTTAAAGAAAATTACACACCGTCCATTCGTCACTGCTACGCAGTCGCGAATCGCGACTGTCTGCGAGCTGAGCGCGGGCTGAGATCAAGGCGCGTAGGTATAACTCGCGTTTCGTCCGTTTCTCTGAAGTAGAAATGCTGTATAGATAACATTACCGTGCCCATGGTCTACCTAGGTGGACCATTGGTAATAAACTTGTGGTCTAATCTGGGCTATGGTATCTATTTCTTTGAGTAGTTTGAATAAAATGAAATAAAAATCGTAGACAGTGTTGTTAAAGTTTTTTTTTATAGCTGATTGGGCCTTTGACCACTATTTCGTCGTCAGGTAAGTAATATAATGTGATCGTAGATAACTGAAGTAAGAACTGACTCTCAAAGAATACTGGAACAGCGATATATTTTTTTACTTAGATGACACTATTTGTTTTATATCTGCATATATGACAGTGCGATACACGCTATATTTCATTAGGTAGGTATAAGTACGTCGTATTATATTTTAATAAATGTGGAATGCGCCCAAGAAATATCTTTGTATAAGTTATGGTACTAATAAACACCAAAATTGTTCGATTCAAGTCATCTCTTAGGCATGCAATCACAAAAACAGGCATATTTCTTCTTGAATCGAATCATTCTAATTAAACCTTTAAAGTTAAGGTCATAAGTCAGCTTTTTGAGTGTCATCTAATAAAATATAAGTTACATGCGAAAGACTATTTCATTTTTACGACTGATGTTTATACATACTATCTTAGTTCTCTATCAGAATCACATACCGTTAATTTATGTTTCAATACGTGAATGACACAGCACACTGGAGTTCATTATAGATACAAAGATAACCATAAAGTAAAACTATTTTTATCCTGTTGGCCCTTTGGAAAGAAACCAGGCTTCAATTAAAAGTTCCGTTCTAGCCGTTAAGGAAACATTCAGATATTAACAGGTAAAACATTTTATTACAAAGTGGTAACATAACACGAATACGAATGCAACGCGAAACCGCCGCAGCACTAAAATAGGCGATAATAAGCTTTTATGTATAATCTCCAAGAGAAATATTCAGAGAGATATAACATTATACTAATTTATGCAAGAATTTTCTATCTTTATATCGATATAAATAAAATCATTATAGGCGTCTGAATACTGATAATGTTTTTGGATTAGTTTCTAAGAGTACCGCGAGTAGCTGACGAGAGAATTTCGAATGAGCGAGTTCTTTGTAAAAATGTATAAATAAGCTCGATATGGATTGGTGAGTGATAAAAACTCGGCTGGATCGTTTAGGAATCGAGCGAGAGGCTGCGCTCACTCTGCGCCGCCGCCGCCGCCGCCTCACCCGCCGCGCCTCAGAGCCTTTAATGATCACTTTTTGTTCTCTCCGGGTATGCGCCAAAAGCGGTGCGCGAATTTATACATATCTTCTTATTATTACCATATATGTGGCGTTCCTATGTAAAGGTATCCTCAATATACATATATGAATGTATCATACAATACATATATGTTGAAGATCAATCAAAGTATAAAGAATCATTACGATGAAAAGAAAACAGCGATAGAAAAAATAGTAACATAATATTGTCTATCTGAGTTTGGAAAGAGTACCATTTGAAATGTTTATTTAATATAGACTCGTTGAAGTAGCGTAAAATTTCAAGTTTGGAATTTAGAGAACTTGGGTTAAACCCGGTGTCAGATAGATTCGTGCAGAAAATTTTTATTACATTTAATAATCAGATAGATAGATATCAAATAGGCTCTCACCTCTCATATATGAGGTCAAAACTCATATGAAGAAACGTTGGTAATCAATCAGTCAATTCCGCATTATAATGTATTTCACCATAATGTTTTACATTGTGTTTTATACGTTAATTAATTTGGCATATAAAAAGAATAAATACGTTGTACGGACCCTACTTACTTAACTACTTTCACGTGATTGGGGCAGGGATAGGAAGATCACATAATCTGGCATGTTATGTCCTGAAAATGAATTATGACTGATGAGGAATTGATGAGGTTTTAACGTAACATTAATGAAAACGCTATTGCTTATGTATTTGTACCATAGCCGCATATCGACTGAGCCCCCCACCGCCCAGACCGCTGCCCGCCAGAGCCTTATTTTATTGCGACGGTCACGCTGCGCCCGCGCCACGCCGCCGCGCCGCCGCCGCCGCCGCGCCGCTCGGTGAGCCCTCGAGATGAGATGAGCTTGACGCGCCCGAACCTCTCTGCCTCGCGTTCTCGTCTTAATCTTTATTTTACGATATTATATTTGGTCTGTAAAATACTTTTTTGGAAATCATAATTACATTCACGTACATCTTTTTATGGGTCGGCATTGCTTGAGATCATGCTACTTGTCATATATTCTGCGGTACACTTTTTAAGTGCCTTTTTTATCCTGATTGCGTAATTCTTAGGAGTGGGTCAAAATTAACATATTTTATCAATTTTCAAGCACATTCACAGCATCATATAAAAACATCGGCTATGTGCTAGTCGGACTCGCGCACGAAGGGTTCCGTATCATTAGCAATACTACATTAGACTTCATATTTTAAGCTTTTTTTGTTTTAACGTGCGCGAGTCCGACTCGCACTTGGCCAACTTTTTGTATTTTTTGTTATAGCGGCAACAAAAATACATCATCTATGAAAATTTCAACTGTCTAGCTATCACCGTTCTTGAGATACAGCCCGGTGGCAGACGGACGGACGTACAGCGAAGTCTCAGTAATAGGGTCCCGTTATTACCCTTTGGGTACGGAACCCAAAAAAATTAGTGTGATATATATATTACCTATAAGGAAACAAAAAATCGTTTAATCAACAACATACACCCAAAAACACCCGAATATATCACTTTTAGATGAAAATCAACTACATAAATGTTTGTTGATTTTTTAATGCCTTTATTATCAAAATACTGCAAACTATATACAACACTACAGCTACTACAATAAAAGCACTTCGACACCTACAAGTCATTGCAGACTCACAGGCAGTCCAAGTACTCCAGCCAACTACCAGTTGGCAGCGTGATTTTTAAATTTTAATAATAAATTAATTGGACTTATATAATTTAACATTGATTTACTGAAATTAATAATATATAAAATGAAACAACCAAGCTTATTGTAATAGTTACATTTAATATATCAGGTACATAATTGTTATTTTTTTAATATTGTTAAGTTTGCAATAACGCTTGCTAGGTGAATTACAATACAAAATTACAAATTTACGAGAGAAAAAAATTATCTCGCACATGACTATAATTTTTTCACTCCTAAATTTATAATTTTGTTACATAATTGATATTTCGTAGCACCGTAGTAGTGACGTAAGTATAGTTTATAAATACAATATTATACCCTCCTGGATTGTGATAATATAAAATGTACCTAAATAAGTGTACAATATTTTATATTGAGGCAATAAAAGTTTAAAAATTACGCAAGCGGTCCATGATCGGCGCGAGAGAAGTCAACAAACTCGTGAAAGCGCGAGGCACCAAAGTTCTGAGCAAAAGACATCAACGGGCTCTCGCGTTACGAGAGCGCGTAGCCCGCGCCCGCGCTCGTAGCGCTGCAAGTGTGAGCGACTACATGACGCGAAGTAAAGATGCGGGTTGCGGGGCGGCACGGCGCGGTGGTTCGGCCCTTCTCATTTGGTGACATTAACTTTTTCCTTGTTTATCTTACGTGTATGTGACACTAATTAAAAAGCCGGTCCTCCAATAAGCACTTTTGATAAAATGGTCCGCATAGACCTTTTTCTTTTTCTTTGTAAATATAAGCGCCTCTTTTTATTATTCGTTCTTCTGTTATTACGAAGTTCGTATAAGCGTGGATGAAATCATTACATCAGCAGCCATAACGTCCACTGATTAACAAATGCCTCCATCTTCAGAGAGGGGAGGACATGTCATGATTCCCACGCTTGGCATACGTCTAGGACTCTAGGTGATTGTGGTATAAAATACCTTAAAGAGTTCTGTTGTGTCCCATCAGACTGTAGTTATATAGATCGTAAAACGTTGAACGAAAAATTAAATACAATTAAACCACTAAATCAATATACTTCCATTAATACATAAAAGTTTATGGCCATACATTATTTAATTATTAGATTTATTCTTTAGTTAATCGCCAAAGTTGTGCAGTCATGTTATCAATAATAAAATTACTCTTAAAAATAACAAGCAATAATAAATAAAATATATGGGATGTAAATATTAAATGCAATACAAACAAAGTTCCGAGTATGTACATAATATAAACATTTAACTACTCTGAAAGCATGTGAACCAATGCAAATGGGCGTACATATCTTTTAGATCGATCTGTTCCAGTCAACCTTTAGGTACAGATCATTTCAGAAGCAATAGATGATGAACATAGAAGAGATTAATTCAGGTGTTACTTTGAAAATTTAGGTAACTTTTATATTTTAGACTTTATATATTATAATAAATATGTCTCGGGACAATTTCGCCTAATTTAAGCCAAGGCTACGACGTTATAAACGCCACTTAGCCTAAATGGAAGAATTTTCTCACATGTTCTTCTCTCGACCGTGCGCTCAAATAGTCAAATCTTCCTGATGATGCTCTATACATACAGAAGGAAAGCGATTCAAAAATTATATGCGTTTATGAAGTCACGTCAGTTAAACAGGAAAATTAGACGGAAATATCACGAGATATATTTTTGAAATGTTTTCCCTAATCTTTTTTAAATTTTATATTTCCTTAAAATGTATTTCAAATATTTCTTATTATAGAATAATTTACCTACTGTAACATACGACCGAGTGCGTGGTGGACTCGCGCAACGAGGATAATGTATCAACAAAAAATGTTCCAAAATAATTGTTTTTGTTATTTGTTGCTATAAGTTAGATTTTGGACATGTCAACACTAAGGTTGATGCTTGCATATGTAATATATATTCTTTGAAAAGTGAACCCGCTATTCCAATTAAAAATATACAGCCCTTAAAAGATCGGACAGACGGACGGGTGGACAGCCAAGGCTTAGCATAAGCTTCCATTTTCTAGTACTGAACCCTAAACTGAACCGAACCTACTGTCCAAGTTTCGATCGGAGTCTTGAATCTGTTTATTCAGTGTCAATAGTTCCAAATGTAAACTAAAAACTTGGTGTGTCCCTAAAAATTAACGATCATCCTTTCTACCTGACACCGGTGTCCGAGCGCAAATAAAAACTCAATAAAAAACGGTTTCCCCGCGTAAAGGGTTCACTTCCCATCACATGGAGGTTGAAGGTACTCACGCACACAACCACTAGAAGCACACATATGCCTTAAATTGGTATATAACTTTAGGCATCGCCAGAGTCCGAAGAAATCTCGACGGGGGATAAAGTTTCATCGACGAAAGAATGTTGTGGATAAGGCAGTTCTACTGTTGAACATTAAATTTTCGTGAATAAAAACTCAAATCGGTAATGTATGTAAATAATTTTCGAAAGGTCATGTATACGTAACGTTACAAATTATTTTTAAAATGTGAACGTTTTTAAAGAAATAGAGCGATATAAATGGCAAGGTTCAGGGCCCCTTAAAAGAAGTCTGTTACTGTAATTCTGTCAACCTAACAGCTCCTATTGTACCAATGGAGTACTTCCTAATATTTTAAAGTATATACATATTGTTTTAAATACTCAGCTGTAAGTACGTACCTCAGGAAGAAGACCATGGTAGGTAATTTTATGGTTGACAAGTGATAGAAAATATTGCGTAAATGACGATGTGTGATTTTTCTCATATAAATTAACAGTTTGGTGGATGTGTTTGATGTCTCATTTTTTTTAAGATAGATCGTGTTATGCTTCCTAACACTCATTTCATTACCATCAGAAAACGCCGCCTAGCTACTTGATATTCTTCAAGAGTATGCTCATTATGCTCCGCGAGTAGTGAAGTAAAAATGATGTCAACAGCACAAAATGGATTCATATGAGATAATGCAAAATAACTTCCGAAATTTACAATAAATATAGTTTATCATTACTCATTGACGTAAAAAAATAGACATTTCTTACTTTACTTAGAAATTATTTACGAATGATAATGTTTTCAGGACTCGGGCTCTTAAATGATCAACGAAAAAAAAAGTATAATCTCTTCTTCGGGGATATCGAAATCGGAATACAAATGCAGAGCTTTTTTTTGATGTTATTGTGACGGGACTACTCGAGGCCCACCTGATGTTAAGTGGACTAACCTCTGCCTATAACAGATGCATTTCGTCAAAATTCACGAATCGCACTGCGCCCGTCACCTTGAGACATAGTTGTTAAGTCTCATGTGCCTGTAATTTATCTCTTATAAGCCCGTGTTGCATCAGATAGATCAAGCAAATAATTGCAACAAATATTTTCTCTGTCTGTATTTTTATGCCAATGAAGTTTATGCCAATCAAGTTCGTCAACGTGGGCGTCCCGAGATCTCCTTCAAAAAGACCACCGAATGTGGTTGAAACTGTAATCGGAGCTATCTGACTGATTCACGTGATTTATCTCGTATTATTTAGTAAAATGAATGAAGTTTCTAATCATATTTTACAAATTATTGGTATTTTGTTTCTAATGATTGTGTGTTTTTTGTTTTCTTTGTTTTGGTGCTCACGTTTTCTTAGATATCTTTATTTTTCCAAACATCCGGTAAAACTACATTGAATCTTGCACATCTAGAATGGTATGGTAACAAAATAGCAAGAAATGAAAACACTATGGTTATAAAGGGAAAATCAAAGTTTGGTCCAATAAGGAAGTTTAGTATTTTCTATCGGTATATTTGGATTCTTATAAAAAAATAAATTGTAGAAACCTTAAAACAACTTGGTGTCATGTCCACTCCTGAAGGTAGGATAATATTTTCATCCTTTTTTGTTCCTCGCAACCACAGGCACCACAGCCGCCGCACAACATAAAATCCATTATGGAGTTTTATTATCTTGCATCAAGGTTCTGAATCGTAAGGCAGCGAAACCAAAAGGGCAGCGGCCGCCCGAATAAAAATAATTTCTATGCTATCTGAATATACGATTGAAAATGAAAGTGTTTAGGTCTGGGGACGTTAAGCATTCATAGAGATATGCTAACTTTTTTTTGTAACTCGGGGATTCCTTTGTGGTTCTTTTGGTTTTTTTTTATATTATATTGATGAGTTTTTGGTTCCGTTGTTTGTCTTTTGTTCTAAGACGATTTTGGTCTATGATTAATTTGATTTGATTTTGCTTCATTTTGTTTTTCAAATTGTGTCATTCAACTACATTTCTGTTAATGTAGCTACGTACCTTATAACAGTAAGTGACCATTTCAATGTATTTCTTTGTAACATTTTAGACCTACTATCGTTTATTCAAAGTGACATACAAAATGATTATATTCCATAATTACCATGAAAGAGTTCACGATGTACGAGATCCAATATAAAAATACAAGTACCTACCTAAAAACTTTTTGTATTAAAGTAATTGTTTTTCTTTTTTCGAGTAGTCATGTCATGAATCTTGATTTAGAGGCAAAGAAGCTGCGAGCGACCTCCTGATGTGCAAAGATTATATTATTTGACACTGAGTTCGATCAATCAGTGTTTGTTCTCTTCCCAATTGCTGCGTGCGTGGCAGTTATTAGAACAATATAATATTACAATATGTTACATACTTTTTATGTTTTTAAAACGCTTATATATATATAGAATATTTTTTTAGAAGATTAATAGGACTTACTATATGCATACTTATATAACTTATTTTGTTTCAAGAATCTTGTTCAAAATAGCCTATCTATATCCTATTAATTTTCTGAAAAAATATCCTGTTTAAAAGCTTACATTTATCAAAAATTTCTTTGCACGTGGTAAATACATGTACAAAAACAAAGAGTACAAAGACGGAAATTTGAGATAAACTTAAAAGTTAATAAAAGCTTAAGTTCTAGGCTTACCTAATTGAAATTCAATTATGGTATAAATTTAATTTCATCGAATAATAATTCAAAGGTTTTAATGTATAGGTATAAACGACTATAAACGATACTATAAAATATTAGTGTAATATATGTAGTAAGCCAATTACATATACTACATACTGTAAATACATATGATGGACTTATATTTTCGCAAAAAATATGGAATCATGCTTGCGTTTAAAATTAAAATAGGACTCCTAGCCCAGATTACTTACCACTAATTCTGATTTTCATGTAGGTAAGTATATAGAGACGCAGACATAGTTCAACTTAGATGTCCCATAACTATTAAGCAACTTTTCATAGCTATCTGGATCGTAAAATCGGAGAAAATATTTATTAAACGCGTGTGACCGATCACACACGCTTAGTTTGAGAGTGTGCGTTAAGTGTAAGTATACATATTGTAGCTTATTAGTGTGATAAAGACAGTGTATATGGCATCGATCTGCGCGACTGAGAAGAACGGACGTCAGCAAGGCTAGCTTTGCCTTATACGTATTATGAATGTACGTTTTTATTAACTTGATTCGTTATACGGTCAGCCATTATAATAATATACGCGTTCATATAATCACAATTCAACCCAACTCTAAAATTACAGTCTCGAGTCAACAACAGAAAAAATAAAATAGAATCACAACTTGGCCTTTAGCTTCTAGAGTAAATATGTTTGAAGCTAGTTTGGAAAAACCTTTATCAACGGTTTGAACTCAACATCCTTTTTTTGTTATTCCGTTTTAATTACTCATTGTTCAATGTATCTAGATACCTCCTACAATATTAACTATGAACTTATTTTGTTATTAATTGTTGTTATTAAACGAAAATGAATACTTATCACATTACTAGTAATAAACAAAAGTAACTCTGTCTTTTAGTCTGTCTGTGAGTTGGTAGGGGTTTATGGTGAAATGGCTTAATTGATAACTTTGGTATGTTATAAGCTTCTGTACTTCGTATTGACGGTAATACCATTGTAAAACTAGAAAAGCAAATTAACTTCACAGAGCGGTACCAAACACAACTTGTACGTTTGCCACGCGCCAAGGCATGCACACTATGACAAATATTTAGCTTACTAGTTATGTGTTAGGCGTACCTAGGTACTACCCACCGCTACGTCCTCTCTCCCTTTGTTTTTTAAGTACTGTACAAATGTTTCAACATCTCGCAAGAACAGCTACTGCAGCGTCTTAAGGTACTTTAACATTTCTGGTAACCAAGAATTATCTTTTCAATAGTGATTCGACAATAACTCCGGTTTCCTCATTTTCCAGCTACACATTCTCGTATATACCTTCTTCTCTTATCACTTAATTATACATTATGATATTTTCACACAGTGTGGTTGAAAAAATGGCACTCAGAAATCTGTCTAAGCATAGAAATCACTATAAGATTAATTTGTGCTTAAATATATAGTATTAGTGTATCCCACCTAATAGTAATAATTAGGTTGGATTTATAATAGTTAGGTTGGATTTATATTTTTTTTGGTGTAATACGTGTAATACACATATTACACAGGTACCTATAATATTTGGAAAATGACAGTGGATACTATATGTATCTGCTACAATTCATGTTTAGGCTAATTTTGACCTAGAAATAACTAATATCAAGGTATTAGGTATCACAGAGGTCAAATTGACGCGTAACACTTAGTTTTCAATTGTGATTTCATATTTTGGCTACATAATAACGTATAAATTACTTCAAAATAGGTTTTACCTCTGACAATTAAGGTAGAAATTTGTACCCACAAGTCAGTGTCATCCATCAAATATTTTAATATTATACTTGCGGAAGTATATGAGTGAGTGTTGTATATAATCATCACTTTCCATCATAGTCCACGCGGGTGAATACGCGGGTACAGCTAGTGATAGAAGTCACATATCCTATTCGAAGATAATGTGATTAAAAGAAACCAAAAGATCGCAGTTGACCTGTTCTTCTCTGGGTACCAGTGGTATTTGTATCTCTAGCCCCCAGTACCATCAAGATAATTATTGGTACTAGTTTGTATCGCTGACATTGCTTTTAAAAGTATGTTATTATTTGGTTGTTCGGACTCATGCTTTTATAACTTATATGTAGAATATACAATCTGATATGTTAAAAATGAAAGACAATCGATTCAAACTAACAAACTTAAAGGTATTTTATTTGACACCTGTCAAATTTACTCTGGACCCCGTTTTTCTTGTTATGATTTCACGCTCAGGCAGCTGTAGATGCTCTAAAATAAACGTAATTGTTTAAATTTCACACTTGTCTTAAAAATAACCCCAAAACAGATCTTAATATATGACAATTGTAAAAGGTGACCTTTAACAAATACAAAACGTATGTTTTTGGTTTTATTTCACAATTGTGATAAAATTCTACAATTATTTTTAACCGCATTAACGCACCCTAAGCGACTCCGTAGAAATATTCGGATGACCAATGTTTACCAGCTGTACTTGAACCCACAACCCACGGAAACCATACGTTTGCATTACCAATTTCTTATGATATGGAAGTAGGCACTGGACTGTTGATTTTTTTTCATCAGTGACTGTCCAGCACCACTATTCTTAGCATAATTGATTATGTGCTATATTCAACTCTAAACTAGCCTGGAATGGAACTTGAATATAATAAGTAATGAGTGGAGTCAGACGTGAGCAGCGTCTTCCAGTCAGAACTAGATGGAGTTTAGTTAAAAGAAGTAAAAGAAATGTTAACACAGAATTTGTTACCAATTACGAGTATCTTATTCAATATACCTATAGTTGGACTTGACTGTTTGCTAATGTAAATAATGTGTTCTTGTAAGTGTACCTTTCGTAGACTTGGTTTTATTTCCTGTTTCACAATTCACGCACAGTTTAAGCTGTAAATTGTCGACAATTCATTATCTGATGTCGATTCATAATTATTACCCTGATATCTATTTTACATTGTGTTCAGCATTTGACGTAAAATATTTCTTATCTCAATACTTGGAATTCGATAAATTGCATTGATAAAGTGTTATAATGATAAAATAAGGTGCGAAGTTAAGATACAAAGTGCCAGTAAAAGACATAATCGCTCACCTTAATTCTGTGATTTAAGTCTGAGTAGAATTTAGATATATCATAATAGAATTCACATTTATAATTTTGTCGACCTGCAGATTGACTGAAACTCTCCAATCATCCAGCTTTGACGTGCAGGAAGCGTTAAAGATAGTACCTATAATAATTATTTTAGATGCGGATAGTAAGCGTAAATTGTACACTAAGTACAGCTAAACTCAAATGTTTTTCACGACTGTGAATAGATGGCGGCTTATCTCATTTTAATATATATTTCATCAGAATATGTGCATATTGTGTACCCATACTATATACAGACAGTCGTTTAAGGTAAATAAGATTGTATCGGTTGTAAATAATGAATATAAGGTTAACAACACATTCTCCGCGTGAGAAGAGTGTGGTGGTGGTATTGGATGGAGAAGTATTGGATCATGCAAGGTGGATGACAAGGCAGAGTTATTTTATAGGTGACGCGACATTGCGGTAACTGGCAAGGCAGCTACTATCACCCAATCTGTGTCGATGGCGAGGACCGGTGCAAGGGCACACCTCTCACTCACGCAACTCACATGTTTTTTTCGATGCCATTCCGTATAAATTATTGTACTACCTAAATTTTTTCTGTTTTATCTTAATTTTCCTATTAACTATAAAGAATGAAGCACCACATTCCATTTTGTCTTAAATTAAGATTTATTAGTTGCCATGACGAGAGTACTGTGAGGGTAGTCAATTGAACAAACACACGAGTGATACTATAAGGTTCTCAATATTTCATAGCAAGAATTTTCCCCATATTAATGTAATTGTTTAATGAATATCTCACTTAACTTAAAAATGACATGGACCCCGGAATCTGGGGAAAATCGACTAAGTCTTAAATAAAAAAAACTTAGCACATACAGAACCCTAACAAACAGTACTGAGTTGAAACAGTTGGAATTGTCAAAACTTAAGCGGATCACACTGAACTGAATGTAAAAATTGTGTATTGGTTCTCTTTGATCATATTTTTATCTAGCAATATGAACTGAAAAAGACATCTAATGAGTTATTTTAACTATGATATTCTTAGTGAAAATTGCTTTTGTGTTTGTTATGTTTTGTATTTGACGGCGAAAAATAGATTATTAAACTAGTTATGGTATAATTTTTAGTATTTCTATTGTAATCATAATTCAAAATTCTAAAATCATTATAACTTACCGAACTAGTATTCAAAATGAGTAAATTCATAGGTAACTTGGCACGAATGCGTGGTCTAGCGTGACATTTTTGCAAGGAGCAGTTATACATTTTTGAACCTACCCAGGGTTAAAAAATGTATAATAGCCATGAATATTAATGGATTCCCACTTAAACCAGATACTTACTAAATCATTTTGTTATATTTTTTTGTGGCTAGAAAAACATTATAGTTGCAGAATTAGGTACGCAAACAAATAATATGCTGCCCATACAGCACCGCAGCCTACCTACCCCTTTGCCGCTCCATACTGGACTTAGAGGCAAAGTTCCTCTTTTCGCTTCACCGTGGGTGACATTTTAAATTATTCAAAGAGGTTCAATTTTTAATATATTTTATGCAAGGAGTTGCGTGAGTCTTTAATAATACCCAGATTAGAGGTATTATTAAAGAGATAGATATTTTTTTCGAAACAATGACACTCAAAATAGCATATTATACTAAAAAGTGGTAGTAACAATATCATTGTTTCATTTCCTTGCAATTAAAGTGAAAATTTTAGTGTAAAACTCGTCAGGTTTTTTCGTGTATTGGAACGACAAGAATTTGACCGCTATTTCACCTGGTGTAAAGAGACGTCGTGGCCAACGCTTGCCTAGAAAATACCTATTCACTGTCAAAGTCAAAGTCAAAGTCAAAATCATTTATTCAATTTAGGCGTCTACGACGCTCTTATGAAGGTCAATTACAAATTTTAAATTGAAATATACTTGAATACTCCTACATAGATTCCAAATATTCTTAATTTCCTTTACAATATTATTAATCTTGATAATTAATTAATACATAAGCACTCACTAAGCGCTTTGTCCGTAGTCTAAGTCATTTATAATTAAATAACCCTAATCAAATACCTGTGTAATATTATAATTGGTACAAGCTCAAACTCGGAATGCTTAAAGCATGTCCCGTTAAACAAGGAGTTGGGGTGTGAAGCTTAAAGCACAAAGCGAAAGGCTTTATTGTAAAATAACTTCAGTTATAATAACAAAGGGTACATAATATAAAAGACGCTTGTAGGTATCTCTGTACAGTAATTACGTTCTAGTTAATTGAGAGTAACGGGAGTTAATAACAAAATAAATAATAATACTATTTATGGTCAATTACTTGCTTCAACAGGATCTCGTTTACTGAGCTCGAATCGTTTATCAAAATAATGGTTTAACATAATAATATCTCACAATAGCGTGAAGGTAGTTTACTCTTAACTTTTATTGGGACCGCTCAAGTACGTTTTTTAAGTACCTAGCTGATACCCTTTTGACCACTGTCTTACTAGCTAGCCTAGAACTGGCCCTTAACGACAGCTGCCTTAACACACCGTCAGATTAGGTGCATGGCGACAGTTTTTACTTGAGGGCTTCTTGCTATATCATAAAACAACCGGAACTGATAACTTAAAATGCCCTATGAAACACATAAACACCTATGAAAAGACCTTACTGTTGAATATATATTTTTTCTTATATAACTAATGTTTTTATCGAACATCACATCTGGAGCAAGAAGTGCTGTAGAAACTGAACGCCGAGGATTTAACACCAGCGTATCGGTCACTGAGTTACTGTGTAAAACTGACCACCCAGGGGGTGCTGGGTTAGGATTGCTGTCTCCCATATCTTCCTGCGGGAGTTGTAAAAGGCGATGAAGAGAAAAACACCAGAAGTCTGGCAGCATCGCTCGTAGCGAAGTTTCCTTAGCCACTTTTAACCTAAGTTAAGCAACGTCCACCGCGATCATAGCTTGGATAGGTGACTGCTAGTGACTTACTACTGAGCGCTTCCGTGCTTCGGAGGGTACGTTAAGTGACGGGATTATGGCATACCACCCTTAATTATTGAGGTTTTTTGTTCAACGATGACGTATAACGATATACACCATAATATATAGTTAATTATGTGAATATAAAAAAAGAAACCGATTAGCCGTTTAATTAATTTTAACCATAACTATTAGCTATCAATACACTCTGTCAAACAAGTACAAGCGGTGTACTCGTACCAAAACAGTTCAGAAATCGTACACCGGTTCTGCCCAGTACTGTAGCTTATAACAAAAGACATCAACGCGCAATGGTGGAGGTAGACATGTTCTTTTATTTTTATTTCCATTTTTTCGTGTTATTAGTAAAGTTAAAAAAACAAGGCTAGTTTTTTCGATGTTTTTATTTTCTTATATGATTATGGTGTGGAAATTATGTATAATATAGATAATTTTTGAAATAGTTGATATTTGATTTGATCACGTAGAAACTAAACTTGATTATGGGTTTTAAATTCGTGATATAAATTAGTATTGTAAATATAAGCAATTTATGCCAAAACAAATAGTTAACTTAGGTTAAACTTATAATTAAAAACTATTTTTTTTGGGTTATTATTGTTTTACACTTAATTTATATATGTACATATATGTAATACACATATATATAAATTAAGTGTATTTGTCTTGTATTTGTTTGTATGCGTCTTGAAATCGTAGTTATACTGATTTAAAAATACAGCAGACAGCATATAGTAAAGCTTTTTAACAAAAGCAGTGGTTCTAAACTATTAGTAATCAAGTCGTTATGGGGGGCCTAAATGCGTAAAGGCCACAGATGCGTTTAGAAATATAACTAAAGTAGGTACGCAGTAATGTTGTTACTTGAAGTGGAAATAATAATGGTAATGTTCAACCAAATTTGCGCGTGGCTGATAGTTGGTGCCTTTACTACGACTTCAGCACATTGTTGCGCAAATATTATAAGTCATATGTTTCTACAAAAAATTACAATATTATTTGTCGTATTATATACGTATATGTCATTATAGATGATCAAAATTTAAAAGATAATAAGAATTAATTACATACATAAAAAAATTGCAACAATCTACCCCAAGACTGGCTTATATCCTTTAAGTTGAGCATCAGGGTACATTATTATTATTTAGTAACCGGCTAGGACTCGCGTAATATTTACCGGATATTGCTCCGACCAGTTTCGAACTTATTTGAAGTTCTTCGTCTGGGAGTCACGATTGTGCACAGCGTCGAGCGCGGGCCTCAGCACGTAACACAGGGTACATTATTGTATACTATATTACCTAAAATTCAACGAAGCGATCACAATAGTTTTACAATACACATAGAGTACATTAAAGTTATTACTAGGAGAAGACGTTGGGGTTTAGACACTTCAGGGATTTAAAGGTGATGATAATTATATGGGTATGGGAAGTTTTCAGGTGTTTCTATTAGACTACAACAAAATGAAACTTGGAGTAAACACAGGTGCATATACTTATACGCATAAGCTGTGTTGAGACATAACCTTTTCGTGGAACGGGTATCGATATGCGCAGTCAAGTGGTTTAGTCCGGTTCTATGCCGTCAATGACATGTATGATGTGAATGAACTTTAATCATCATCATGTATATCTGCTAACCTTATCACAGGTTGGTCGCTATAATCTGTTTACTACTATTTGTCTCTTATTTATTTTTCTCATAGTGGGATGTAAATAGAGTGTATCACGCTGTCTCAAAATTATTTTTTCTTTGAGCGAAGTATATTGCATCCCTCGCTGCGTCTAGGGATTTCACTATTACTAAAGTATGTTTTTTGTATAATCCAGAATCCACTCTGGATTCAAATGGGCGCCTTCACCGTAAATATATTGTTGTACTCTGATGTGGTACATTCTACTATTTACACAAATGTTCACAAAAAGGATTATTAAAAAAAAGAAACTGGCAGACTTTAGACGCCATATTGTGAGATAAAAAAATATTTTTATTCCAAACCGATCCAGTGGGATATCAAAATTAAGGACTAAAAACGATTCGTTTTAATTTCAATGGAACGATAAAACGCTTAGCGAAAATAAATAATACGCATATTTCTAAATATTATGATTACAAGCACTACCGCGTACTAAGCGAAAATCATAAATTTACAAATTATTGGAGTACAAAATGTTTTGATTCGGGCGGGAATAAACATTTTGTACTCCAATAATTTGTAAATTTCAAATAATTCGCAATTTTTTTTTCATTTTTTAAATTTATACTCGTTTACTCTTTTTAGTGACGTATACTGCTTTCAAGATCGTTGTCACTCGCCTGTACTCTGATGATGATACTGTTCATTTGCAAGAAGTTGCCATAACCATTGCATCATCTAGGCATGCAAATACTTTTTTTCTTTTAATTGAATGTAACTTAAAAACTACTCGACCGATGTTGATGAAATTTATACAACAAAAGGAACATGAAATGTATACAACGAGAGTAAAATGTTGTATCACGAACGGTATCCGAACCCACGACCAACCGTCCTTATAGTTGGGACATGCTGTTCAGTTAACTCAAATTTATTCTTTCGATTTTATTGCTTAACTGTCGGGGACGGGGCAATATCTACAGTCAAAACTAATTGCACTACAAACAAAACTAATTTATAATTAGCTTTTAACTTATTTACGACGATGCAATCTGATTATTCTAACATTGTAATTTTTGTATTAATATTAATATTTAATTTTTACTTTACCCAACAAAAAAGAATCATTAAAATCTGATTTGCCGAGTAATATGATAACCGTATGAAAATAAACAGTAGATTTGAGAACCTCCACCTTTTTTGGAATTTAGTTAAAATATGCAAATACTGGTAAGGAAACATCGGTTTTATAGCCAACCGCCTTCTTGACGCCAACTCTTCTCATTTCACAGCTTATTATTGACGTCATTTGGCCCTTACATAGAACAAAATTTATAAATTGTACCTACTATTACAAAACTCTCATCGTTTGTCCGAAATATAATATAAATAATAATAATAATTATACTATTAGATTTATTTCACTAAATTAATAATATTATTGGCCCTTGCCAAATGTACATACTTACGCGTACTTTAATGTTTTTACTTCACTGCACTTGGAAGGTTAAAAGATAAAACGTCTTATCTTTTGAATTGAATGCAATCTATGGATGTTGTATCCGATCATTAAGCGAATACTTGTCGTGCATTAAAAAAGAAAGCCTCAAGGAGCAGTATGGAGGTTTTTTAGGTCGCCGAGTGGGTTCCGTGCGAGCCTCTGCAGTACGTACAAGGCGCTGCGATCCACCACGTCCGCCGCTCATCGATGTAAATGATCCCCTTGAATAATGTATCCCATTCCTGGCCACCACTTCTACCAACTGCGTACCTATATGGTACATGCAATCCACCGTTACGACTAACTGCCATCGCTCATTGACACTCAAAAAAATAAGGCTTATTTGAAAAGGCGAAGAAAAAGGCAGCCCATATAAATTGAAGTATGCTAAAAGATTATTATAACACACATAAGTTAACAAAGGCATTTACTTATGTACGTCTTAATCATTTTGTTTTGTGTGACGATGTAAATAACCGAGTTCACGGTCTTTGGAATAACGTCACTAGCGGTAAACATGCGGCTGCATGAATAATGCTAGTGCTTCCGGCTGTGTTGCCGAAACATATTAACAATGAATATTATTATTGCGAATTAATAATAAAAAAAAACCATTTATTAATTGGCCCCTAACTAGCCCTGAGCCTGGGCTAGTTTTTTGATTGGATGCTTAAGAGGTAACTCACCTATTCCTGCAATGGGTACAAGTACCTAAATGGCTTTTTGATGTTTGGTATCTATCTATTACATAAATATTTTATTTAAAAATCTATTGTTACTTATCCTTAATATCTAACCTGGTCAATAAATAATAGAACTACCGTAATGGCAATAGTCTTGCCCCTATTACCTGAGACCAAAACATCTGGGCGTAACGTGGGTTTGCCTATCTCTTCGAAGAATGTATGAGACAATTTTTATTTTTTTATTTCAACCGATAATTTTATAAAAAGAATAGTATAATAGAATAAGAAATAACAAAAATGTTGGCACCATATGAATTGTAACTGGAATTCGTTTGCTAAGAAGTAGGGTAAATATACGCATAATAGTTATTGGTGACTACAAACAATCTATAATATTGAAAGCAAAGTTAGTTGCTTGTCTATCCAAGAAAGAGGTAGACTAATTGAATCATTAATCTACTATTGTATAGGTAAAGAATTATGTGTGGCTCACAAACTTTCGATTCACTTTCGATTACGCACGAACGAAGTCACTGCCATTGTTGCATAACTAGTGCTTAAAGGTGTGGGCTGTAGCGTCCATTCGACTTTATGTCTCATATTATTGATATATTACGTATACCTACATAATCACTGTCCATAGAAAGGATAATGAAGTTGGAAAGAGAATGCTGGACTGATTGGTTCGACAAAGACATGAGACTGATGCGTCAGCTGAGCATATCTACGAGTTGTAAGAAAGTAGTAGTGAGAAAAGTTAAGGACATATTACTTCCAACAAGGAATGAGACGATGGCGACTTAGGCACAATCAATCTATAATGACTCATCGTATTTCACGATATTTGAAACGACACCGTTTGGGTACAAATCCTTGAAATTCTTAATTACTGCATTGTTATAAAGAAATGCTGTTTAAATTTAAACGCGTGCCTCTACAAATCTAGTTGCAAATAAATACCCTAGACGGCTAGCACACGACACTAATGCCATCTAATGCTACGTACCTAGGTATCGTACAGCGAGACATTGTGGCCAAGTTTGTGATGCAGTCGATAATGAGCTTTATGTATTTGTGGTTAGTGCGAATGTTCAGTGTTATGGTGATGGATAAGGCCCGCGAGCGGGTCACGACTGACGCGCACGCGCGTTCGTGACCTTGCGCGCGCGCCTCGCAGAGGTCACACTCTTGTGTTGATGCGCTCGCGCTACAGAACCACGCTTTCCAAAGTTCAAGCGCACGTCTAACGACTAGCCTCGGTCACCAGGCTCGGCAGCTAGAAACATCTATCGACTATCTAACAAAACTACCGACTAATTCGCTGTATAGTTAACACTAACTTCATAATCAACTAGGTTTGTATTGTAACCACACTGCCGTGTTGACGCGATGACTTAGTTAAGCAATTTCTTTTTACGTACTTGTAGTATTAGGTTTGTTGGTTTGGGTATCAAAATTCCGAATTTTTCGGAATTAGTTCCTAAACTTCAATTGTCCGAAAAAGTTGGACTGATTTTTTGAGTGCCATGCTTTATTGCACTACTTTACTGCTACTGCATAAGAGCTTTAAGTTCAATTAGTCATTAATAATGATAGTCCAATTTTCAGTACTATATTTTCTTTTCACAGCATTACTTTCTGATTCTTATTGACAGATTTGGTATTTGACCTATATGGCAGATGGCAGCGGATTTCCTATTTACCCGACTTCTCAATTCTCAATTCAACATGTATATATTTTTTTATTTATGTATGACCACGCTTACTTACATCAAAATCAGTGAAGTAGTTTTCAACTAACTGAAAAATGCTTGACGTACGTATCAATACTTTTGAATTAAAAAGGGTATACTCTTGAGATAGCCCCATATAAGTTTCATCAAAATCAGTCAAGTAGTTATCAATTAACTGAAAAATGCTTGACATACGTATTACCAGTATTAGTTAAATTGTAGGTGAGTAAAAATCGATCATTGAACCAGTAATTATCACTGAGAAGGGTGACATTTTGTTTTATTTTCAAAAAATGGACTCGAGTTATGAAATAACTTGTTGAAGTCGGACCGTGAAAATGTTATGTAGGAATGGTTTGAATGGGCCAACTTTAACAAGTTATTTAATACTTATCAGTGTTAGAAGTCGGTAAAAGTTTTGTAAAAAAAAACTTGTCATGTCAAAAGACACTTTTTTTGGTGTCATAAAATCTATAACATATTATATAATCTTCTCCTACCATCTCTAGGTGGCATTAAAATTACACAGACAATTAGTAGCTATACTGTCAATTATTTTTAGTTATAGAAACATGCACTGTATATCTGAGTTGAATAAAATTTCACGGCCAGTTCCCGAATACTTTGCTAGGATTTCCTTTCGCATGCAGTCAGTATTTTTATAGCAAAAATGTTGGAAATGTTATCATAACAATTGACACACATCTTGGAACTCTCAGTCAGCTGTTGAGTAGATTTTTTCCAACTGCCTCATAAATTACCCTTTCATACAGTCTCTCTAACTGCCTGTCTCAATTACGCTGATATCTGCCTATCTCGACCTTAGAGAAGAAAATGTGAATAAAATTGGGCATTACCAAAACTTGTGCATCAGTTTCAAATCAGTGCGTCTAAGACTCAAAGTTTACAAAAAGCTGCCTGGTTAATCTTTGCCCTATGTAATTTTCAGTAAGGTTTTACTTGCTTCTAATTTTATTAATGAAGCCGTCATCTTTGGAACGCTTTATATATGCGAGTTAGAAGTGCCTTATGACTTAAGACATTGATATTAATTGTAATTTCATTTACTTTTTAATAAATGTCATTGAATTTAAAATACACTTAATGAGTATATATTATTTGCAGAAGCAAAATTATACGAAAAAGCAAACCTTCGAAAAAGTAAACAATTGATATTCACATACAATTTCAACAATTATTAAATTATAAAATAGAAATCAATATAAAATCACCATGGGTAATAAATAATAACGTGTTTAGGTAAAATTATGTAAAACAATGTTAGGCCAAACGTTTTCTGTAAAACAATAATCGAAAAGAAAATATCTACAAAATGATAAGACAATTGGTATGTATATGATGTGATGAGGGGCATTTTATTAAATTAATGTTTTTCATAGCTTCCGTACTAGAAAACAGGACCCTATTACTAAACCTCCGTTGTCCGTTATTGTTTTTTTTTTTTTTTTAATAAATGTCATTGAATTTAAAATACACTTAATGAGTATATATTATTTGCAGAAGCAAAATTATACGAAAAAGCAAACCTTCGAAAAAGTAAACAATTGATATTCACATACAATTTCAACAATTATTAAATTATAAAATAGAAATCAATATAAAATCACCATTGGTAATAAATAATAACGTGTTTAGGTAAAATGATGTGAAACAATGTTAGGCCAAACGTTTTCTGTAAAACAATAATCGAAAAGAAAATATCTACAAAATGATAAGACAATTGGTATGTATATGATGTGATGAGTGGCATTTTATTAAATTAATATTTTTCATAGCTTCCGTACGAGTAAACAGGACCCTATTACTAAACCTCCGTTGTCCGTTATTGGTTTTTGTTTAAACCTGTTATGGTTACAATAAATACAAAGGCAAATAATGTAAGAGCAAACAATGAAAACCAGCCATACTCAAGTCGACAACGCGCTAATGATTACGAACTGAATAAAAATAGAAACTTACAAATAATGTAAGTTGGGAGCTATCAGTGTTCAAGTCCGACAAATACTTGTTTAGTTTTATATCTATTCCTCATAGTGTCTTCTTCAACCTTAATCTCGTCTGATGGTAGGTAAGGAATGATGTATTTTTAGATGGTCAAAATTGGCAACATTTGGAGAGTTTACCTGCATGAAGTAAAGGTAAACATCCTTCTGCTCCTGATTGCAATTTTTGTATGAGGTGAGAAAAAAATAATGTATGTATAGTTTAAAGAAATACAGCACAAGAGAGTGAAATCAATAATAATTATACTCGTAACATCGTAAAATGGTTTATGTGGCCATCAAAGTCTGCAGTGTGCTCCGCAGGGTGCAGGTAGCGACTATCAGATGATATTATTTTTAAATAATCAGACAGGTGTATCATAGGTTCATTCAACCCGGAGTTCGTATACTATGTTAATAGCAATAAAGTTAGGCTCAGAATTGTTCTGTATTCTGAGAGTTCCGACAATATTTCAAATAACATTTTATAGATGTCGTATTATTTAAGATGATTTTTTATGATGACACATAAAAATCGTCTTATATAAAAAAAAGTATTTACAAGGATGCTTCCTGCATAGTGGGAGAGCGCAAGAGGTTTTGTGGTAGCCCGCCAGGCTTTCTGCCATCATTGAATAGAAAATCTGTCGTCAAGCATCTAACGGCGTGTTCTGGTTGCTTTCCTTGAGAGACAATAATTCAAGATTTAGCCTGTAAACACCTTCGACCACATCATCATTTACCTACAGGTAAGTTTGTGGTCCAAGGCTTAACAGCTTAAAATTTGTTAATATTATTCACGTTTCAAACAATTATACCCTAGGCATAAAATTTTGTACTCCAATAATATGATTTTCGCTTAGCACGCGATAGTGCTTGTAATCATATTTAGAATTTATTCACGTTTCCTGCAGCAATTAAATAGTAAAGTATTAATGAAACTGAAGACACATCACAAAGAAAAAAACAAGTGTTCAATCCCTTATTCCCCGAAGTGGTGCGCGCATATTACACTTAACTCTCCGGCCTGCTGCTAGAAATGTCTTTATCAGTAAATCCCAATTACATGTCCGATCCTAGAACCGAACATATGAGACCCAAAGAATCCAAAGCGGCACTTTTACATACATCACAATGTAGTTAAAACAATAAATACTTTTGTGCTTTAGTTTCCCCCAACGCTATGAGTTGAAGAACCTATTTATGCGGATAAATACACAGAAGAAAAGTAATCGAGGAATGAGAAACGTTGCCTTAACAGGGCTCGTTGCGTGCTTTTGCGCACTTTCTCCAATGGAGGCTCTCTCTCGGTGTGGCTGCCTGCACCCTATAAATGTGCAGTTTGGTATTTCCAATTTATACCGATAAGATATTAACCACAGTGAAACGTATATTTTGGGAAATTGATTATTACCTGGGTATATAATTTAGATAGTTAACCATTTATTTTGTTATTATAAAGTATCTTGAGAACATACTTAAAGAACAAACTGAGTATTTTTTTATCTTAAGGCGCACGTAGCGCTTTCGGTACAAACATAGTTTCCTCATATTTTAAATATATGCCAAGTGTTCAAAGTCTGTCAAATTTTACTCTCACATCCCTAAGCCTAATATCTATACTTCTAATTTGCCACTTTTTCGATTTGTCATGTATTATATCACCTTATATTATTCACCCTAAATGTGAAAATAAGAATTCAAATACAAAACCATTTTCCGGATTATATTTGAGAATATTTAGTTTTATGGAAAACTGGCACCAGAACCATATCAAGAACATGCATGCTAAATTTCATCATTTTTGAGTTTGATCAGTGATATTTAAAACGTGACGAATACTACGTTTGTATGAAAAACGCTACGTGCACACTTCCTTTAATAAAAGTGTTAACAAATGATTCAAAATGACAGATAAGCAAAGCTATCCGGTGGGGCTAAGAAAGATATTCAGAGTAAAGGGGTTAATATGAATTCTTTTGTCTATTCGTCTGCCAAAAATTTGAGTTACATATTGATATGCACAAAGACCCAAACCTGCCCCCCTAATCTGTCCCCATAGGGGAACAAAAGGAAATTTAGCAGCAAAAAATTTTACACTAATCACCAGGGGAACAGATGATAATTTTATTACGTTTGTCCTTCCTCCTAAGAGTCCAGTAATCAGATATATGGCATAGATACAAATTAATTAACCAAAAAATGGTTCTTTAATTGAAAAAGTCAGCTACGTGTCAAGGCTATCGGAGAATAAGCTTTATATACTTACCTTTTTGCCCTACTTAGTAATTGCTTGTAGGTACAACCCCCAACCCTCATCTATTCCCGTGGGTATCGTAAGAGGCGACTAAGGGAAAAATACTGGAAAGTGGGCAGCAGCGCCGGAACATCCGGGTGATACAGATAAAGTAGATAGTTCCTGAGCGAGTGCTATAAAAGAAACTCTCAAACGGTTATTACCTGCGGGGCTAATTCGTGAAAAAATCTTTGATTTTTTCCCCGCGAAAATTATATAATTATATTTAGATAACATGAATATACATACATGTTATCTGAATATAATTATATGCTGGGCATAGATACTTTATGTAATTCTTCCTAACAATATATTTATTTATCTGTTAACTGATAATACAATATTGAAACAGGAAGATATACTAACTAAAAAAATAAGTATAACTAGAAAGTGTGTAAACTATTCATTAATCATAATCATTTTGTTAGTTATCGTCGCATCGTCGGCTGTGTAGTACACACGTCAGCCTAAATTTTTAATACACCATTCTAATAATGTTCTTATCATATAATATGCAAATTTATTTTACATCCATTTGATTAACTCAAAGATCAAGGACATTGATGTCATGAAAAATATTTAAATCTGATACGACGACAGCAGGAAAACTGCTCATTTAACTCATCACTTCTACGATTATTTATTATAGTATAGTAAATTTGATTTGAAATGGCACCTAGTGATAAAGTATACGGAGTTAAGTTAAAAGTTGATACCAAAATAAATATAACGTTGATGACATACATCGAACTTCAAAGTAATCTCACTAAGTCATGGCAGAAAATAAAACAGTTGAAAGGCATTTCTATTTTAAGGCGCCATCGCCAGCGATATTGTTATTTAGCGACAGAATTTCTGTCTTGGTCGAACTATGATGCCGTATATAAAAGGAGTTTGAATAGTATTACATTATTAAAAAAGCAAGATAAGTATAAAACAGGGTTTAAAAAAAATATGTGTGGTATATAATTTCATAAGGCCTCAAATTAAAGAAAGAAACAACGAAAAAATTGGTCAATATGACTAAATTTGTAAAACATTGTACAAATATGTATACCCAGGTTTGGGTTAGGGTGTTCTCAGTTGGGTTTTGACTATGCTTGCCATCTCAATGTCACTTTGGCAAAGTCGAGACCTGCTACTTTCTGACCAACATATTAATCATCGTCATAACCATATCAACCATCTAATACCGTTTACACTCTATGAACACACAAGACCCTGTGGGTTGGGGCTGCTTGTTACTAGTGATGTAACGGATATTCGCATTCGCGAATATCCGCGTATTTTTCAATATTCGCATTGGCATTCGCATTCGCAAAAATTATGCGAATATTTAGCGAATGTTTTTAATAATCAAAAAGGAAATTATTATATGCATGCGTATGAATTTCAAATTATGAAAAAATAATACAATAGATAACACTTAGATATTTTTAAATTAACAATTTCAGCATCACATATTGTAAAATAAGTCCAAACTTCGCTGATGTGTGCTTTCCTCATGTTTTTATGCCACTTTGTCCCTTAAATATCAGTTAAATTTGAAAAACAACATAAAACTAACCTCAACACAAAACTTTTACAATGAACTTTTTGTGACTAAATTTATTCTATTAACCAATATCAGCTCGGCAATTTTTAACCGACTTCCAAAAAAGGAGGAGGTTCTCAATTCGTCTGTTTTTTATGTTTGTTACCGCAGAACTCTGGACTGGGTGAACCGATTTTGAAAATTCTTTTTTTGTTTGAAAGGTAATTCTTGTCGTTTGGTCCCATTTTAAATTTCAACAAAATCAGTCAAGCTGTTTTTGAGTTACACTAAAATACCTGAAAAATATTTACCTATCTTGACGATATAGTCGTTAACAATGAATCATAATCGATCGTAGCAAGGGTCACTAAAAAGTGTGAAATTTTTTTTTGCAAAAAATGGAACCGTCTTTAACACCCAAAAGTGTGTAATAACTTGTCGAAGTCAGTACCATGCGCACGGTATTGTGATAATAGTTACTTTTGAACTATCATGGTACCGACTTCAACAAGTTATTACACACTTTTGGGTGTTGAAGTCAGTTCCATTTTTTGCAAAAAAAATTTTCAACTTAAATATGGTCGACACGAAACGTCAAACCTGTCAAACATTTTACGCGCTCTTTTTTTGAAATTTTAAAATATTCGCATTCGCATTAGCGAATGTTATAGATAAATATTCGCAATCGCATTCGCATTCGCGAATGTGAAAAATCCAGCATTTGCTACATCACTACTTGTTACTCATATTGAACCTCGACTCTATGAATATGAACTCGATATGGACTAAGTACACGTTTACGTATCACAAAAAAAGTAATATTATTTTTACATGGAAGCAGACATTAGTAATAAGTACAAGCATAGAGAAAGTCCTTTCTCTAATGGTACAATTAATTATTTAAGTATTGTTAGATTTTATTCTAGTAAATTATTACGTAATAACTTGACTTAAATTATGTGTCCACAAGTTATTATTTGTAGTAATCCAATCAGTATTTGAATTGACATGCTAAGCATATTTGTTGCCTATAGCTGCCGGTTCTCAGTTTTATAAAACCTAATTTTAAATGCTGTACATTCAACATAACAGTTCCCAAATAATATTACATAATTTAATTTTGAAACAGTGATAGCTCAGTGGCTTTGTCTACGGACTGTCGCGCAGCAGGTCCATGGTTCGAATCCCGCCGCGGGCTTGAGCTTCACCGCATGGTGGAAGGGCATTTTTGCGAATGCCCGCCTGGCTAGCGACCACCCTCAAGTTGAAAATCTGTCGCTAAGCACCTAACGGTGTGTCCAGTCATTCTAGGTTAAGCCTGTTAACACTTTCGACCACATCAGCACTTACCATCACGTAAGATTGTGGTCAAAAGCTTACCTATCACCAATAAAAAAAAAAAAATTAAATAAAATTGTCGACGCTTTTGTTGATTATTCGCCTGGAAAATAATAAGCTATTTAAAATAGTACAGATACGTACATACATTATTAAAAATATATTTTAAGTAGATATTTAGCATAGAACAACTTCTATCTTAAGTGTAGTAATAGATAGGACTCATTTAGTTTTTTACTTTGTTTGAGTAGAATCCAAATACCTAGGTATTAACAAAAAATAAATACCTACTTTCATATATGTAGTCGTACCTATAAGATTTTCTCATTATTTGACATGTAATAATCTCATTAAAAAGTTTTTAGCGATTTAATTTTCTGCTCCGGCGAGACTTAAAACTGCTGTCTATGTATTCTGTTGAAGTCGATATGCTCGCCCGCTATGCACAATATCTAAAGAACATACCTCGCACAATGGGGTGCATCTGGCACAGCTTTTTTATGCCGTGCCTCTGCTTGGAGGTGATGCTATGTCAGTTTGTGTAATACTGTATCAGCCGGATCGTCCGCTGCTGAACACAGCCTCCCCTATGTAGGGGTATGCCATAATCCCCACGCTTGGCAGGCGGCTTGGGGATCGCAGTGCAAGATGGTATAGTTCTTAAGAAGGCACTGCTGCCCACCTTATAGTATTTTTTCCTTAGTCGACTTTTACGACACCCACACGGGAAGAAATGGAGAGGTGCAATTCTAACCCGGCACCCCACGTTTGTGTAATATGTAGTATTTATTTATACTGGTTTTTATTATTAGTTACGTGTTTAGTTTTAGGAAATGAGATAAAGTTATTTTCTTCTTCATTAATAAATATAATAACGTTAATAAAAAATAATATACAAGAACCACGATGGACATGTCACAAAATGAATGATCCTTGTATGGTTCGGTTAATTTAACAAAAAATGTTTCTTTG
The DNA here is from genome assembly GCA_963854805.1 of Plagodis dolabraria. Classification (NCBI taxonomy): domain Eukaryota; kingdom Metazoa; phylum Arthropoda; class Insecta; order Lepidoptera; family Geometridae; genus Plagodis; species Plagodis dolabraria. Next base: position 18,868,339 of record OY978442.1, read on the forward strand.
CGGGTGATTGATGAACTCATGTAACGAAACTTTGAGTGCTCAAGTCATGTAAAAAGTAGCGTAAGTAATATGATAATATATTAGTCTTGAACAGATTTTTATGACCTTGGTGCAAAGTAATATCCAGCGATAAGCTTTTATGATGTACCTACTGATGAAGCGAAATCTTGGAGCCGCAGGTTCGAAACCCAGGTTAGTGGCAGCATTATTCTTTTAAAAACTTGTTGTTCTCGTCTAGTATGCTTATAAAATCACATACAAAATCATAAATTGATAAATAATATCCGATTATAAATTATCACATAGTTTATATTCAAAAGAATAAATGTATACACAACCTATATAAATAATGAATACTAATTAGATAATAGAAAAGAAAAGTTTATTTGTTTTTAATTTGGTCGATTAACATTTTTCAGTTTGATATACCTATTTCATCTGATGGTAAAAAAAACCAGGCCGTAATAAATAACCAATTAATGTATTTATGTTACACCGAAAATAGTAAGCATATATCAACCAATATTATACTAAAAACGAATTATAAAAATGCATAGCTACCTACCTACTACGCTCACATTTATTTTTGTTCTTGTCTATGGGCTAGCCTTTAGCACTATATCATCTAATGGTAAAATTAAAATGTGGTCGTAAGCGTGGCTACATCCTCATTGAGAATTGGATGTCAAGAATAGCTTTCAGAATAAATCGTTGTCCACTTGGCGACAGAGTTTCTACTGATGGTGGTAGTTAACTAGGCGAACACTCGTAAAATGCCATACCAGCAGGCATTATAAGAAATTGATTGTGGTTAACTCATAATTTTATTGTATTAATTTGTGGCGTTGCTTCATAACATAACGTGAATCTCACTATAAATTAATCTGTATGCGTCAGAGGCTTCATCGTAGGCTTCGGCACTGGCGTTCAATTTTGATCAGCCTTGATGCGAAAGAAGTTCTCAGCTTTTTCGTTAGATGTCGCTAGGAGTAGTGTTTCAATGTAATGTATAAAAACATTTTATTTAATGACTGTGAATGAACTAAAGTTATTATTTATGATTTTTTGTTAATAAATCCATGTTCTTAAATCTATAAATGATTTATATCATTATAAGAAATACTTAACTTAATTTTTTTTTAAATCAGAATAATTTGAAGATAGGTATACCTACAAAAACAAAATAATAATTGTTTGATTTTTTTATGTTTTGGTTTACTTTTTTTTATGCGAGTAGAATCGAATTTTATCTATTTTGCAAATTTTCTCAAACACCTACCTTACAATATGAATGAAAATGTTGAAATCAGGACAAATTAATTCAAGCAAAATCTTGTCATTTCCTTAGCATAATGAACAATATTAAAAGGCATGCTAAGTATAATTGGGAGTTGAGCAGCAAAGTGCTCGGTTTATGCGGCCACAATAATTACATATAATAATAGGCGACTTTTGCAACGCACGCGCACTCAGAATGTTTTACTTCTGTAGACGCTGAGAGAGATATTTTTAAAACACTCTGACCAATTATGTTTAAGGTGTATATAATGCGATTCACTTAAATGTTATGGTGTGTATCCGTTATCGAAGACTATCATTAGTACTTAATTTGCGAGTTGGTTTGGACCTGAGAATATTCAAAATTATTGATAGACAATTCTTTATTGAAACATTTTAATTTATTAAATATATAATCTAAACTAAGTTTAATAATAAGCGGTCTTTACGTTAAAAACTAATAAATAAAACTGGGCAAGTGCGAGTTGGACTGGTACATGAAGGGTTCCGTACCAAAACATACCTATACCAAATATACCAATATTTTTTGATTATATTGTGGCGGAACTCCCACGAAGCCCACCTGATGTTAAGCTTTAACCTCCGCCTGTAGCAGATGCATTTCGTCACAAGTGACTAAGTGCGCTACGCCCACCACAGTTGTTAAGTTTCATGTGCCGGTAATACTGGATCTCAAGTTCCTACTGCTGTCGGAACACAGTATTAGGTGCAAATTTTTCATACAGTTCCAGATCCTTAGCGCTACTCCAACCCGCACTTAACCGGTTTTTATCCTTTGTTGTTATATATCAGATATTAGTATAATCATTCCAAGTTTTCCATTTGACGCTTGTATGTGTTACCATTAAACGATATATTAGATTTTTTATATTAGATTATTTTATATTAGGTTGAAGAGCAAACATTCCGATGTTTTGAGAAAACATAGGAATATTTGCTCATACAAAACTAAGCCGGATCAATTATTTTTTGGCTTTAAAATTTTAAGAAAGAGTATTACATACTTTTATTTTTGTTTAAATTAAAACTATTAAAATTTGTCCGGTGCCCTTTTGAACATGGCGGCAATTACGTGCTTTTTACGGTTAAGTAATTATTTTCTTTACTAATAATTAGTCGGAAAAAAGGAAATGACAGGGACGTGTCACGTTGGCGTGTCAAGTTTGTTTAGATGTTATGCAAAAAATAATTGAATCGGCTTAGTTTTGGAAGGAAAAGCAGGGGAACATGAAACGTCGATTTCGTGAATTTTCTTTCTGATCTTCGCACGTACCATACCCCCACAGACTCCGTGTTTTCCCTTCGAGTACGGAACTTTTAAAATAGTGCAGAATATTGTATGAATATCTATTTCCTGTCGTATTTTTTCCGCATCGCTTGAATGTTTGTTTGTTAAACAAAAAGTTGAGTTTACCCAATTTATATTTAATTTACATCGTACAGTGAATGCTACGAATAGTTATTCGTAGAGTGAAGGATTTACCATTTGAAGAGCCCTTGTTGAAAATAAATTTTATCGCATTTGTTCAAGGAATCAACAAAATGTTTACAAAATTTAAGTACTTAAAATTTATATCCAAGTTTTTGGACTTACGAAAAAAAACGATTATACATTAGTAAATTTTTATACATTATTACTGCACTGCTTGTAAAAGAACATTAAAATGTAGCGTTATGCTTGCGCTTTATGTAAACAATTATAAAATTGTTTACAGTCACGCATAGTTGGTAGTTAGGAAAACATAAAACTTTAGTAACTACATATAATTAAATACTACTACTTACCCTTTATTATTTTACTGCATGGACAATTAGGATTTACACCCACATTAAGACGTCGTGTACAAACAAGGCCTACCCTTTCAAATTCGCAATAATTCGCATCAATAGTTTACCATGTAGGGCGCGCCTTCGTCAGTGAACAGGTCTGTAGGTGTATGAACTTGCTGTGGAAACATCCTACATCTTAGTATTTTTTTTTCTCGGGTCTTCCAGAATATCATCAAGGAAAACCTTCCTTTTAATCGGCGGTATGTCTATTAACAACATACTATGAACTATATACAACACTACAGCTACTACAATAAAAGCACTTCGACACCTACAAGCCATTGCAGAATCACAGGCAGTCCTAATATTTCAGCCCAGTACCAGTTGGCAGCGTGCCCAGCATGCTGGCAGCATTGCCCCGTTGAATTGCAATGCTTATTTGTTATCAACATCAAGGTGGATTGTAATTGGTAATAATATATTGAATCTTAAGTAGTGTCATTGTGTGTACAAAGTATAATATAAATACGAGTGCATTCCCTCACATATTACGGATCAGAAGAGCAGCGTCGTTGATTTATCGATATCAGAGTTCTCGTACATCTCTCAGTGAATGACAGTATTCGAAGGTAACGAGATGGCGCGTTCAAGTCACTTCGATCGGTTTTTGTGTCCACCAAGAGAGCATTTTAAAACAATTGTGGACGTGGCCAGCATATTCACCTTGTTGCCAGAGACAGTCTTGCCTTACACCAATCACTGCTCAGTTATATACCATATGCTTGCATACTTTGGGGTGTTGTTAACGCTTAGTTTAGGAGTATCTTTAAGTAGATAATTAAGGAATATGGAAAATTTTATTACTTACAATCTCGAGGAAAAATAAAAATTCTTTCGAATACAGTAATCTCCGCAGTTCATTTGTCCTGATAGAATCCAATGAGATACTAATTAGATTTATATAGGTAGTACCAGTATGAATGTACTTTTAATCATTTTGATTAAAACTGGATCTAGTACTGTAATTTTTAGTGATTCTTGTTATGCAATTTTTACAAACGTAATTCTAGGGGGAACAAAACAGTTCTCAACATCGTCATTAAAGATTATGAAGCGAGTAAGAGATATTTAGTTTATCACAATATGAGTACCTACTGCCATATACATAAGACATTTTTAATGTAATTAAGTAATTTAGGAACGTGGAACATGTTATTAGTATACTTACAATCTCGAGGAAAAATAAAAAATATTTATCCTGATATAATCCAATGCGATTCTAACTAGATTTATATATTGTAGATATGTATTTATTTTTAATCATTTTGATTAAAACTGGATTTAGTACCTACTGCACTTTTTAATTATTCTTGTAATGTAATTTTTACAAACTTAATTCTAGGCGGAACAAAACAGTTATCAACATAGTCATTAAAGATTATGAAGTGAGAAAGAAATTTTTAGTTTATCATAATATGAGTACCTACTGCCATATACATAAGAAATTTTTAATGTAATTAAGAAGGTACTTACCCAATTTATTGAGTCCGCTGAAGAACATACTGAAGCGAGTAGAAGTCATCATGAACCTGCGAAGAGAATAATTAAATTTTACGGAAAACTGACAATCCAGAAGGATAGAATATAAGGCTCAAGGACATTTAAGCTATATTTAACCGAGCTTGAACCCTTGAAACTATGTTTGTATAGGAAGCGCAATAAAGACACTAACCTTAAATCCTGAGCTAGCGAAGTAGATAGCCCATAAATCGTAGCTAGTGATTCTAGGATAGACTACCGAGTATAGCGAGTAAAAACCGAGCATCTTTGTTTCTTTTCGCCTTTACCAGAGAGAAGATTAGTTTCCCGCCGTTTTACTTTCTGTTTACATTGTTTCAGAAAGAAGTTGCGTTCTGAAATTTCACTGCATGACTTGTTACATGATACTAATTCTTATTATTATTAATTAATCTATAGTACTTCAAAAACGAAGAATTGCAATTTATTTAATAACTTCTGTACCAGTCTTTGCGTTTTTTTTTATTTTTCTAGAGGCAATATTATTGTCACGGCCATAAAAAAGATAGCTTCCTCTTCTATGAAAACTTTCAGTTTCTGTAAAACCTTGCTATCGCAAATTACTCTTATTTTCTTCGATACTTCAATAGATATATGAAATGGCTGTTTGAACGTAACCCAATACTGCCACAATATATTAGCATTAGATATATAATTCAACGCAAATTGAAATACGTTAAGGTGGCTATTGAACTAAGCTGCGATTAAAGTTTCGTAGCAGTTATCATATCCATCGCGTTATTGACCTTAATCTTAATAATTTATGGTCATTCAGCGCACACTACCATAACCGTTTTATTGACAGACATTATTTCAACCCGTGGATAAGACGCCTTTACAGCAGTTTGCCGTTCTTGGTTTATTCTCCAGATACTACTTAGGTACTTATTGCACTTTGGAAACACGTTATTGTTGAAATAAAGCTCGCGGGTTATTAACATCAAAGTTGTGTAATAACTGGATATAATTTACGAATGCTTAAAGTTAATTTCACTAATAAATGTGAAATAAAATAAGCAAGTTTCGCCTGGCAAGAATGTGGTCTGGTTTCGCAATCAAAATATTGTATTTATTTTGGAGTAATTACCTCCCTACGCTGAAGGGACCTACTTTAACGGTCAGAGTAAAGTATCATGAGGGAGGTACATAATTATAACTATATCAGCTGGATCATCCACCTCTGAACACAGGCTCTCCCAGTATGGGGGGATTGCCATAATCCCCACTCTTGTAGGCGGGTTGGGGATCGTAGTTTGAGATATTAGTTCCTCAATAAGTGCTGCTACCCACCTTTCTGGTGTGTTATCCTTAGTTGCCTCTTACGACACCCACGGGTAGAGATAGGGTGGGTTACATTCTAGCCCGGCACTCTACAGGCCAACATAGGTATAATTAATACTTAAATTATTTAATTTCCCTTTGTTTTTTGAAAAAAATATCATCACCGCGAGTCCAACCTACACTCAAAAGGCAAAGCAGAGCCTTAACTCTCTGTCTCACGGATCTCTTGCGTGTAAATGGAAATTTCGTTGTTTTCTATAAAACCTTGACCAAAAAGCTATATATTGAATTAAAAATTTAAATAAATTGTATTCCAGTGGCGAATCTGAATAGCCTAATATCGACCAGTTGTTATTATAAACTATATTTTATAAAGACACGCTATATTTGTTTTCAATGTAATAATTTGTTTTTTTTTAGGTGTCACTATGAAATTGTTCTCTACTTAACATATTAAATATTTGCATTCGCAAAAATGTATGCACCATGCTTAAGACGGTAACATGCCTAGCTAGTTCAGTTATTGAGATAGATCCCGTTAAGGCTTTGTTTTTAGTTTCGGTATGGAATACATTATGTGCACGATTGCCTGATTTTGGTCACTTTGAAGGTGAACTCATCTTAGAGGATAATTGGTTGTATTCAAAAAATATATATATTATGCATGGACATTTTGGCAACAAATCTGTGTTGAAGGTTTTTCGTAAGTGCTTCATTAATAGGCAAAACAATACATTTTTGTCGACTGTTACTATAGTCGAACTATGATTTTTTATAATCCTCGTCAACGATAATTAATTTTCGCATCTAAGTCACCCTAAAATATGACCAATTATATCCTTTACAAAACCGTGCTGAAAATTTTAAAATCAGACAACCGCATCTATTTGAAATGTATAATTTTTTCTTCGCACTTTTTGACATATAAAATGACACGCGCAGCGGGCATTGATATTGAACTTTGTGTCAGTCATATTAGTTTTATTTTCCGTAAAAAGCTCATAATGGAGCTGTAGTATACAGTCCCTTTGAAACTACAATGTAAGTACCTTTATTCACAAACTTTTGTTTATTAGTTTATATCTGCATGAATAATTTATTGTTCTTGCAGGAGCGTGAAATGTAGGTACTTTGTTACGATAATATCAAGTTGTAATGTACGTAGGTAGTAACGTAGGCCATACATTTCAGTTCGCGATCGTTACCAAAGTAATGGTCGTTGTAAAGAAAGGCGTAAACAGAAGTAATGCGACAGCCACCTTAGTGCTTCCACCAATATTGCTAATAACTTAAGAAGTTTCCTTGACTGCTATCGTGTTTCGAACGTTGTTTTTAAATACCTAAATATAGCCTTGGCTTTTCCTTATCATGTTTATGTCAACACGACGTAGGCAGTCACGCGAATACGAGCTTGTTATAAAAATAAGTATGAACTGAAGGTAAGGCATGTACGGTAAGGTTTCCTTGTAAAAATGTAAAAGTTTGTTAATGGATTGGATTACCCTGGATTGTGTTTTTATTTATTTTATTATGGCCCAAATATCACAGCCTTAAATTCATCTAAAATTTAAACAAACACTCATAGTGCTCTTAGTGTAGCATGCTTCGACGTTCTTAACTAATCAACTAAGTTAAGGAAAAGTATTTCTGTTTTTTATTTCACAGAAAGTATAAATGTATGTTTCATTGCAGTTGCTTAACTAACATGGAAAGTAATTAAGATAATGTATATCTAATATTATAATTTTATTATTATGTGGCACACACTTTATATTATCAGTGGGCCCCAAAATCGGCTACGCCTGTATATTGGGGTCCGAAGGACCACCTGGAAAACACACTTCTGGTATGCAAATAGTATCCTGTGATTGTGCCACTAGTGTGTTTCTCATGCAGCCAGCTAGGACAAACGGATTGTCTTAGGCTGTACTTATCGCGCGGCTTTTTTATACCTGATAGTTTAGCCTTTGACCACTATCTCACCTGATGGTAAGTGATGATGTGGTCGAAGATGTTCTTCAGGCTAACCTAGAATTACTGGCTCTCAAGGTCAGACTAAATGTAAGAGAAGGTATGGTTAATCTATTACAAATACTATAAAAGAAATTTAAAAAACAATACATTTGTTTTGAACCTTGCTGAAACTTTGTTCGAATTTTGTCTTTCGATTCATGTTGAATAAGAATTAGAATCAATACAAATAAAAAAATAGACAAAAGAAGTAGAATTACAACAATTCAATTTTATTAAATTACAAAAAAAAAATATTATAATATTATTAAAAAAAGACATAACAATAATCAAATCATTATTAACTTTGTAAATTGATTCTGTCTGGGTGTGAACATAGGTGAGTGAGTGAGAGAGGATGTGTGATAGGAGAAGGTATGTATGTATTAAAGTTAAGGATTGAGCATCTGTGTGAATAAATAGTATTAGTACTACTTACATTACTTACTCGTGGGTCAAATTACTTTATGTAATGATTGCAAGGTGTGTTACAATGAATTGTTGTAGATAGTTACTAGAGCTTCGGTTCGCGCATAATTAAGTGTAAGTAACCTTTTTTGTACTTTAGCTTTTCGATGTGAGGACTCGTTAAGCAACGTCCCTGCGGTCATGACTTGGATGAGTGACTGCTAGTGGCAATACTATTATACTGCGCGTTTTCATGCTTCGGAGTCACCTTAAGCCGTCGGTCCCGGTTGTTGTTAGATGTCAGTCGTTGTATCATAGTGGTAGGATATTTTGCGAATGCCCGCCTGGCTAGCCACCACTCTTAAGTAGAAATAATATCGGTTTATTACGGTAGCTGTCTTTGAGTCCCAGAAGTTCTAGGTTAGCTACACCTACGACCACATTATAAGCCTATGAGCTATCAAAAAAATATAAAATGAAACTTAAGTTTTATTCGCACAAAGATAAAGTATGTGCTAAGCTACGATAAATCTGTATGACCCTTAAAAGCTGAGCGTATAGTACATTTTATAAGCTACATACCTGAGTAGTGGATCGGGGTGGATGTGGTTATACAGAAGGATGCAAGATATAATACAGAGCAGCGCAAAGATTGGAATTACAGTCACGTTTCCATTGTCCGTAGGCGGGAGATAAAAAGTTCACAGAGAACTAATAATTAGTTCGAGAAGATTGGGAGAACAACCCCATAACGAGAAGTTTAATTAATGCTCATAATATTATGATCTTTTAGAAAACACAGTGGATCTTTTTTTTTTAAAGTTGCTTCCAATATGTAGTAAGTACATTTATACTGGGTTTTATGACCTTAGTATGTTTTTGTTGTTAAAGTAAGAATAATAGACGCATAGACTTGATATTTTTGGAGATAAGAAAAAACACGACTTCTATTAAAAAAAATGGAAATAACTAATTAATATAATGTTTTGTTATCAGAATGGCACTGACTTGGCCAGATTATTGACACTTTTATGTGAAATAAAGTGAATATCCAATAGCATTTAAAATTTTATAGAATCGTGAAGTGCGCCTTTGCAGTGGTAGGGCATTATGCAAATGCCCGCTAGCTTCCACCCTCAAGTACGAGATCTGTCGCCAAGCACGTAACGGTGTGTTCCGGCAGCCGTTCTTAAGAGACAGTAATTCTAGGTTAGCCTGACCAACATCTTCGACCACAATGTCAAATACTGAGATAGTAGGTAAAAGGTATTTTTATGGGAAGAGAAACTGATAAATGACGAATTACTTTGAGACTAGGTATTTGGTATAAACAAGCTAAATATTTGGTATATTTTAAATCACTCATAAATTCTCTTTTAAATATCACAGTTGGTGAGGATTTTATTACGCATAATACTTTAGATATATATCGACATAAATGACAACCACATCTGTGGGTAGGAATGTCAGAATTTGAGTAGGTACTCATCCATTCGAGATATTGCTATAGGTATATAAGATAGGTGTCACATTACGATCAAGATAAACCTGCATCATGACATGAGTCTAGGAACAAAGTAACTAGGATGTCTATATCGATTCACTGATAATATTCGTACCTTTTTAAGCCTATTACCTATATTATTTCTGACTTGTGAAATGAATGATCTATGAATTAGTCTTTTTATCTGTATTTTAATACCCTAGGCTTCTAACCATAAACATTTATATTGTTCTTTTATTACTAAAAGAAAGAAAGAAAATTGAAATAGCGGTAACAGAGTAGGTATAAAACAGAATAGCTACACTGTGCGTATAGTCCAAATTTTTAAGGAAAAACTACGAGGTATATCGAAAAATGCAGGTAAAAAATCCTTTACGTGTCCTTAAATTACAGTTGAACTTCACATTAAAAACGTTATCTTTGGCATTCAGAAAAATGCAAAATATATATCTTGAGCACATGTTTAAGAGGTATATAATTTAGCTGGTAGCGCCAAAACTTATGGATTATAAATTTTGCTAGTGTAATTACGTTTTGTTCATTTATGGATCAAAATTAGTATCTCCTCCAATGTGATATTGAAGATTTATTCAAAACAATTTAAAATTGAGTGATACACTCGGTAAAACAGTGATAGTTTTTTATAGAATAGGATGGCAAAACAAAAGAGCGGGCAGTTCAAATGCTGTAGTGTGGTAAGTCATCCACAAGATCATACGCAACCTTCAGGTCATAATGGTCTCAAGAATGCGTTGCCGGCCTTTAAGGAGTACTCTTTTTTTGAATGTTCCTAAGTTGTGTCGAATCGGAAATACTTCAGATGGCACCTAGTTTCACTTAGTAGCAATGCGAGCCAGAAAATGCCGTAAAAATCGCACGTTCTACTCGACTGCTGGACGTTTACATGAATTTTGTGAAACATCTTGCTCTGTTGGGATTTCCGGTGACGAAATTACGCTCCAGGTATTAAAGAAGATATATTTTTTTGTCTTTCAGACTTGCCCATATTGACCGTTCTAAGTGGTAGCAACATGTATAAGGATTTTATAGGAGAGCGAAGCCAATAATGATAAAAATTACACCAAAAAAATCCGACTTTAAACTTCAAATATTCATTATTAGAGATAACTCAAAAACTACTCGTCAAATCTCAGTCAAATTTAAATGTACTGACTACTTGATAAGTGCCAGCTTTCAAATGTAAAAATAATCATCACAAGTGGTACACTCTGTTAAGAGTTTTATGGTAATACACACAAAAAAATACAGTCGAAATGAGAACCACCTCCTTTTTTTTGAAGTCGGTGGAAAATCTAAAACTGCATGATTAGATTTCAGATAAATTAACTATGTACACAAGGAGTAAATCAAACTCGTTAATTTTGAAAAATATAATACAGGCTCTATTGTTATTGCACCAGTCGAGTGTCCATGATGAAGATTACGAAATGGAATGTAATGTGATACTGCTAACTAAGGAATTTGGTTTCAATCGTTTATTGTGGGAGGTGCCATTTGTATCACATACAGTGGCTACAAGCACGTAGCCTTGTCTTGTATAAATCGAAGTGGTTTATACTCTTTCTATCTATATACTTCGATCACTTGAAATAGAAGCTCGTAGGGCTAAGATGCGATTACATATTTAGGTATGTATCAAAAAGCTGGTCCTATGACTTTTAATGTTCTTTTGTTAATTTGTTTATTTTTCCATTTATTTAACTTATACATTTGGATTGGTTTGTATTAATGCTTATAGCATCATACATAGAATAATAATAATTAGGATAATAACAAACTAGCCATGTAATTAAATGTATAGGAATAGAGGTATACATACTATTAATCTATTCTGTGTTCTAAGCTAGCCTTTGACATTTGACTACTCTCATCTGTTGCTAAGCGATGTGTGCTACTTGTGTGTCCCATTATTATATCAAAATTACTTTAAAATTGCTTCACGACCTTAGGGTCTTTAAATTAGCAGCTTATTGCCTGATGGTATAAAAATAACAATTATAAATGCGTAAGGTTATGAATGCGGGCGTCTGAGTATGTCTGTTACTCCTTTACGCTGTAACTACTGAATTGATTTGGATAAAACTTGAAGTATAGGTACATAGTTTAGGTTCTAGATTAACATAGGTATACTTTTCATGCATCATCATCAATTTTTATTATTGTCTATGCGGCTGAAACCAAGGGGCACGCTAAACAATATATATAAATTAATTAATCTTTAATATTAGCTTATAGGTAAGTGTATACGCTGCAACATGAAGTTTAGAGCAATAATCGCATCTATAATCTGCGATAATAAAATAAAATTACATGGACCAATTAAATATCAACATGTATACATAATTACCTACCTATATATATTAAATTTATCACAACATGGTAAGGAAACATCGATGTCGTTTAGAAGTAAATACTATATCACGATTGTTCACTGCTCAACACAGCCTCCCTCCCTAGGGGGCTATCCATAATCCCTTTGCTTGGTGTCCTGACATCGCATGTGTGAGATATCACTTCCTCAGAAAGCGCAGCTGCCACCTTCTGGATTTTTACCCTTTGTCGCCTCTTCCGGCACCCATGGGTAGACATGGGGGAGTAAAATTCTAGCCAGGCACCCCACGTGAAGATATGTCATATTCTTGCTCGTATTTAGAAGTAAATACGAAGCAAGAATATGAAGATAGCTACAAAAGCAGACATTGACTGCCAGTTTGGCAGCAGTACTTTGTAATGCTTATTTCAAAGTTCCTTTTTGAACAACGTTATGAAATGAAAACTGAAACATACCCGACGTCATCTATCATTTTGAAAGTTGAAAAATTCAATACATATGAACATTTTATAAGTATACAGGACATAACATGGCGAATTTGAATTTTAACAAAGTGGCCCTCGATACGACTTTTAAAGGTATATTATTATTAAATAATACTTAGTTGACAGTTCTTAATAAGACGATTGCTACCGGCTGGTAGTGGGATAATAAACATTGCTCTTCGGAAAAGTGCGTATGATATTCTATGATAAGAAAAGCCTACTACAGTTAAGTGGATGGACTTATCCGCATACAGTTCCCAGTATACAAGGATTGAGAGATTCTTGGACAAATCAGCCTATTGAGTGTAGCTATATCAACCTTCTAAGCTTGAATACCGTACCGTGTCGCCAATCTCCATTTGTCGCTGTTGTCCCGTTCGCCTGAAAAACGAACGTGATTCGGTTATTAAAAACAACTATACCGACCATTTAGACGGCTCATTACATAAATTTATTCTATTCGAACGCGATTCGACACGATTGCAAGTCGCTCATTGGACGACATTTTATTAATGGGCATCGTACCATAGAGAATTTTTAAGTACCTAAACGTAGTTTTGGCACTTGAAAGTCCGAATGCAATTATATAGCGTGTTTGTGGGCGACAATTGATTTTATATGCAAATGCTCTGTGGAAGTGGCGAGATTTGTTGTTGGTTGTCTGAGGCTTCAGCCCGCCCGGAATAATTGCGTGACTAAATTCCAAGAGGTAGGCTCTGTATCTGGCCCACAATTCATTCGCGTCGCAGCCAGCGCTGCGCTGTAATTAATGAGTCGATACATTAGAAACAAATTCGTTTTGGGTGAATAAGTGACGCTTTCGACTTGATGTAAATCTTGCAGATCTCTGTAATGTTTATTATAATAAAATGAAAAATGGATGTGTAATTTCATATTGGCGTTATCGTCATGAAATAACTTTAAACTCGAACTTTATTACACGACTGCCTGAAAAAAGGAGAGTTATGTTTTTAGGGTTCATGTATGTATGTATGTTTGTGAGTTTCTTTATTCCACCATAACTTCGTAACGGCTGAACCGATTTTGATGTTTGTCATATCATTAGAAGCGTTGAGTTATTCCGGGTAACATAGGCTAGTGAATGTTTAAAAAAATTTAAAGAGGGGGCCATAGTTCATGAAATTAAAATAAAATTAAAAAAAAAATCGTGAAAATTTTACAAATTTTACTGTCACCGTTTAGAGCTTGCTTAGTACATAACAAAAATATATAACAGTAGTATTCAATATACATTGGTTAACTAATATCAAAAGTAATAAATATTGTCTTATCCGTTTCTACACTTGCTTCTTGTAGACACAAGTAATACAAATAAATAAATCACCGGCATGCGGCAGGACACAGACCATGCGTTTTTTGACCGGAGAACGCCTTCAGAGAGAAAGGCATTTCATACACAACTACAAGAAATGATTATTCTGGCGGTGTTAACATTTTACTGTTTAGTGACTTGATGCAGCTTCCACTAGTAGCTAAATCTGTCAGCAGAGCATACTGAATCAGAATCAGAATCATTTATTGCATACTACTGCTTCAAACAACTGCCACATTTAAGTGCTGAAATGGATTTATGGACGTTATATAGCTTCTGCAAACTGCCACAGAATGTGAGGCAAGCAGACGACACCACATTTGTCGATATTTTGAATAGTTTACGGGTTAAAATCCTGGATCATCGTAGAGTACCACTTACTGGACCAGATGGCGAGTATGTGCGAAAATTTCCCACGACAAGACAGGTGGATGAATCGAACCACCAAATCAAAATCAAACGATGACCATCGAACTCGCCAAAATTTGCCGGTTGTTTGACGTGGAAGCATCAGATACATCCGTAGAGGCCAAAACCAAATGACAGCGGTCAAAACCCGAATTTATACTTTCTGATCCCAATAAAAGACGTATTAAGACACTAAAACTACACAATAAAAGACGTAACAGGAGGTATTGTTCCATTTTTAAAAGTTACCATTGATACTAGGGTAATGTTGCGGAAAAATATTAAATTTGGACACGGCTTGGTAAATGGCGCTATGGAAGTCATCCGATAATTCGTATGGCCAGTGCTACGTCGTAACCGGGAGAGTTACCGCAAGCCGTTTTCGTTGATTTCTATGACAAAACAATGCGTGGCAACACAGTCAGTTTGGGTGTCAAAATTGAGCCTAGCGCTGTCGAATTTGACGCGTTACGGGGTCAAGGTAAAGTCGAGCGGCACATGCTACCACTGAAATTATGTTAGGCTGTGACAGTGCACAACCTGCTAGGAACGACACTGGACAGAGCCGTCGTGGATCTAGGCGCTAAAATTTTTGCCAAGGGGCAAAGTTTATGTAATTTTACCTGGGACAGACTGTCCAGTTAGGTAGGCCCAACTTCGAAAAAAAAACGCCCGAGAACCCAACTCGGATGGGCAGGGTTCGGGAAGTTACGCGACATTTTCTCGTCAAAGATCCTGCAGTGCCTGAAGGCCAAAGTCGTCAACCAGTGTGTATTCCCAGTGATGACATATGGCACCGAGACGTGGTCCTTAACAGTGGCCCTTGTGGACAAGCTCAGAGTCACTGAACGAGCCATGGAGAGAGCTATGCTCGGAGTTACTTTGCGCGATAAAATCCGGAACGTGGATATTCGCCAAACAACCAAAGTCACCAACATAGCTTTCAGAACTTGCAAGTTGAAGTGGCAATGGACAGGCCACATTGCTCGACGAACTGATAAGCGATGGGAAAGAAAGGTTCTCAAGTGGGTACCATGGTACACCGGAAGATGTAGAGTTGGTAGGCCCCCCACTAGATGGATTGACGATATCATATAAGTCGCGGGTAGCTAATGGTCACAAGTGGCTAATAGCCATTCTTTGTGGCGTTCTATGGGGGAGGATTTGTTCAACAGTGGACGTCTTCCGGCTGATGATGACGATGATGAAAGTTTATGTCGCTCTTAGTCGCGTCAGACAGCTAGAAGAATTGGTGTTTTAGATCCACGAAAGCTTATCAACGAGCCCCATGACAAAAAGTCTCTGCAAGAACTGAAAGACCTCAAAGTTATCATAATTAATTAATCATAAAAAAATATATTTCACGTTATCTTTTGCGTGATATTAATTTCCAAAAAAATATAAGTTATGTTTTGTGGCACATTGTGCGTTTGTAAAAATATTGTTTTATCACTAAAAGGTACGAAATAAAAAGAAATAATTAAAAAATTAAAAAACACGCCTGCCGTACCAAAAAGTGAACGAAAAAATTACAAACAAGTTACATGATATTAATGTTGAATGGCTAGAATGTAGGTACTAAATAGATTATATTTACTTTGCAATTAAAACACCATTGAACCCAGAAATGGAGAATAGATAACCAATCTTTTCATTGCAGTCGGGGGACAGTTCCTTGGAATAGTTCTTTACATGTCCCCCGACTTCCATGAAAATATTGGTTATCTATTCTCCATTTCTGGGTTCAATGGTGTTTTAATTGCACAGTAAATATAATCTATTTAGTACCTACATTGTAGCCATTCAACATTAAAATCATGTAACTTGTTTGTAATTTTTTCGTTCACTTTTTGGTACGGCAGGCGTGTTTTTTAATTTTTTAATTATTTCTTTTTATTATATTACGTGGTCGACGTCATTAAAAGTTAACGTTTTTTTACCCGAGTGAACGAAAGATTGCTCGTATTTTTTTGTAATAGCTTTAGTATTGCATTACGTGGTAATGTTAAGTGGTAATAATAAATGTTTTGAAAATATAAAAATGTTAACATAATTTAAAGAAAAACACTTAAATATATTTTGTGACAAATTCACCTAATTTTCATGTGTAGCCGACGTAACGTCATAGAAGACGTAACAACCGGAAGAATTTTCTACGCATATCGTTTCTATTTTTAAGTAGGAGGAAATGTTACTAGATATATTTTTATATTTTATAAGTTATTTTTCTAAAATATAAATTTAATATTTTCATTTATTTGAAACAATGAACAGTACATGTACGAATACAAAAATAAATAAATAATTTAACTATATCTACTTATGACCTAAAAATATTACACTTAAAAATTCTGAGCTCTGTTTTCTACCAGGAGGCAATTATAAGTAAAAAAACAGAGCTCAGGTCACTGTCCACGGGTAGAGTACCTAAAAGGCTGGCAGCATTACCCCGTTGTATGGCAAGAATGTTTTCATAAATTAATAAAAAATATTTGTTGTTATGGCTTTAGGCAAAGTAACGCCTGAATCTATGAATTAAATTTAAGTGAATTATACAAATAAAAAATATTTTGCTTATTTTCTGTATTTTTTTTACCAAAGTGTACGTATAAATATTTTTTCTAAGGTAAGAAAACTCGCGTTGTAACCAAATAATCAAAACTTACACAATTTTACCGCGCTTGTAACTTGGTTTGGTAATAAAACTAAATGATTATGGTATTTGCGAAGTTTAAAATTATATTGCTATCTGTATCATCTTGAAAGGTTTGGACACCAAGCACTCCTCGCAATGCCGAAGCAGTGCTTCACAACGCGGCAGCTTCTTAATGTATATAAAGCTTAAGTCCGTTCGTGTATGGAGTACTGCAGCCACCTCTGGGATGGATCCTCGAAATACTAACTGGAGTTTCTCGACTCCTTAGACTGACGAACCAAAAGACCTATGATAACCTGGTTGAGTCCAAACTACAGAGTATCGATCTTCGTTGCAGGGTCGCTTGTCTATCGGTATTCTATCGTATACATTTTGGAGAGTGTGTGCAGGAATTACACGGGCTGATTCCTCCATGCCCCTTTTATCATCGGACAATAAGACGCTTTGATGGCCGTCATCTTTTCATGGTTGACAGTTCACTCGAAGCGTTTTGCCTCCACAATTATCATCCGTACAGTGAAGAAGTAGAACTCATTGCCCGCGTCTTTGTTCCCCAGTATAATTTGGGAGTCTTTGAAGTCTAGAGTGAATAGGTATCTTCCAGGCTTGCTACATCTTCGGCCGCATCATCACTTTCCATTAAGCGAGATAGCGGCCAAACGCTTGCCTATCTTGAATTAAAGAAAAACATGCTTCCATATATTATGAACTAGAATCTAGAAAATAGAAATTTCTGAGGAAACTAAAACACATTGGTGTTAGAGGGATTCCGTTCCGGTGGTTCTCAAGTTATCTAAATAATCGCGAACAGTATAACAGTAAAAGTACTAAAACATGTGAGCGACCAATACCCAATTAACTGTGGTATTCCTCAGGGTAGTATACTCGGCCCTACGCTTTTCCTAATTTATATCAACGATATCCTTAACATTCAGCTTAACAATACTGAAATAATAGCATATGCAGATGACACTGCGATTTTTTGATTAATGGTGAAGAGTGGGACCTTGTATACAGTCTTGCAGAAAACAATCTTTCTAAAATTGCTAAAGCTCTGGACAGAAATTAACTTACTCTATACTTGAAAAAAACTAAATATATGCTTTTGCAAAGAACATCTTCTCTAGGCCAACACCTGAATTTGTTCTGAAAATTTATCACTGTTCAAAGGACAATAGAAGCTTAGATCATAGTACAACATGCACTTATAAATTCGTAGGTCGGGTTCCCTTTCATAAAATATCTAGGTGTGTCAATTGATGAAAATGTATCCTACAGACTCCATATACCTAGCAGATTTGTCATAAAAACACGTAAATTAATCCATGTTATGAAAAACGTTCGTTACTGTGTTCCGGTTCCACTGCTACGTCAAATGTATTTTGGCTTATGTCAGTCTATCAACCAGTACTGTAATGGTGTAATGGTGTGGGGTGTTGCTGGTATAACTCATTTTATGAAAATTTAAAGAGCACAACGTGCGCTTATAAAATCACACTCCGGAAGCCTTTCCGTTTTCCAAAAGATACTCTAACTCTATACAATAAATTTGAAGTTTTACATATTCGCTAACTCTTTATTTTCAGGGCTACAATAAAAACTCACATTGATCTTAAAAGCCACTTAGACAATGAAAAAATCATGACAAGACGTGCTTTTAGAATTCCATCCGTTTGTTACATCTTTATTGGCAAAACACTGCCATTCTTTTTCTATTACGTACAAAATAATAGCAAAAAAGAGTGATATCATAATATGATATAATAAAAAGTGTGATATAATTAGTTTAAAAATCTCTAAGTCAATGCCTGCAAAAGAACAGTTACGGATTAGCTCCTCAAACTCTCTCAAAAAGACACAGAATAATTAGTATGAAACCGCTACTGCGCAGCACACTCATTATATTTCACACGCAAAGTACGCATAAAACCAACGAGTCGAGTATATGTGAGTCCACTCACTTCAGGCTCATATGCACACAGCCTCTCACTCTCTCATACACACTCTCTTACACACATCCTATAACACACATACACACCTACATTGTACATGAGTCTTAAGAACTATGACTCAAGGTGACGGGCGCAGTTCAATTCGTGACTTGTGACGAAATGCATCTGTTATAGGCAGAGGTTAGTCCGCTTAATATGAGGTGGGACTCGAGCTTGTTCCGTCACAACAACATTAAAAAAAAATGCCTGTAGGCACTATCTATACCATATGTGCGTAGACATAGCTAAATATACAAAGTAAAGCTTACCTACATCAAGTTCAATTAGGGAGTCAGCAGTAAATTGTTTTTATGAATTTTCCCATTGACAGCTAGCAATAGGAACGAGGTATATAATCGTCGTATTTCACAGATCGTAACTTATAGTAAACACTAACTACTACGAATGGTTTCCGTGTGGTGTCCAAGATAAGCTGCTTGACCGTGCCGGGTCACCATAAATATTGCTGCGTGCCTGGGTCCCGTTGCATTCTGTATTGATTGGAAGCACAACTCATTAGTGATTGTCTTTGCGTCATATCTAGATAGATTTTAAGGCGAATGCTGAACGTTTTTGCTGGAAATTCATAGTTTTATTATTATTTAAGTTTTGTAGCTAGGTCGCCTAGCTATTGTACTCGATCACGTAAAACGTGATATCCGAAAAAGTTTTCACAAAAACATTTTTAACCAAAAAATGGAAATCGACTTCAACAGTCAAAAGAGGTTCCATTTTTTGGTAAAAAAATAATTTTCACTCTTTTTAGTGACCCTTGCTACTTACGGGATTGATTGTCATTCATTGTCAATGACTATATCATAAAGATAGGAAAATATATTTTCCAGTTATTTGAGTGTAACTCAAAAACGGCTTGACCGATTTTGATAAAATTTAAATGGAACCAAACAAAAAGCATCAGCTTTCAAATAAAAAAACAATTATCAAAATCGGTTTACCCAGTCAAAAGTTCTATGGTAAGAAACATAAAAAAAAAACAGATGAATTGAGAGCTACTCCTTTTTTTAAAGTTGGTTAAAAATCTAATATTTTTTATACTTATGGAGTTATGTACATTTGTAACGGGCAAACGTACCTAATGATTAATATTTTTGACAGTTTTAGGGGTAAATTAGGAATCATGTGCCTTGGTGTCCAAAGGTAATTCAAGCAATATTATTTTAAAATTGCGAATACCGCAATATATCAGAATAGTTGCAAAACCTACAAGAGTGAAAAAACCGAAAAAGAATGCATTTTCTGCCTTAGTTTTCACCTTAGTAACTGATCACTAATTAGCTCTTACTTACAAATCATTAGAATGCAAACTTTTCTCTTAGGGTGGTGATCGGATCCGAATCTTTCAGTTATACGCACAGTGCACTGATGCCTTAACCAACTTGGCCATCGAAATATTAGCAGGGATATATACTATATTAAAATATGTATATATACTATATTAAAATATATAGGGTATATTGAAATATTGTTTATTTTGAGCTCTAATTATGTTTTTATCCGCAATAGTATACAAGGCTTCGTCATCGATCCAAAAGAAGGTAAGTACTTAATATCAAATGATGTTGTTCGTTATCCATCTAAATTTTTCTTTCAAATGATGTATTTTTTAAAATACGAGTATATAGTAAGCAATCATGCAATATATATTGTTTGGAATCACATTTAAAATATATAACCTTTCAAGAGAGATGATTTTTCATTAAGTTTATGCTTCGTTCAAAAGCTGGGAAAAGTTTATAAAACTTTAATAGTTTCTATTTAAATAGACTACAAGTGCCAATCTTCAACGTGAATATGAGCTTTGTGGTGTCTTCTCGCATGTTGATACTAAAGGTTTTCTATTTGACGTTAATTCCTTTTATTACTATTGAAAATATAAAAATGGTCTTAAAATCATTAACTTAGTTATTTTATAGGTATATGTTTTGTATAATTATATATGTATAGTTACTAAATGTTGGTTAAGGCGTTATTTTAATTACAGCCTTGCGAGCAATATCGTCAATAAAATTTAATCCCGAGCTTACAACTCAGTTAAGGCAACGTGAATGCTAATTATGGTATAGTAATACCTACGTTTCAAATTACTTCTCCAGAAGTTTTATCACTCTCTCACGATCGAAGTTTCTAACGGCCATCACAATTTTTTTAATTAGCTTCCAAAATAGAGCCTCCATAAATTTTATAGCAACATAGAAGGTGTAATGTAGAGACGGCGGTGGCGGCGGCGGCAGTGGGGAGAGCCACTGACTGACGCCGCCGGCGTTCATTTGGGTATTACACTTTTACGATAGGGTTTATGATAGATTAATCAGTGGTCCAAAGCTGATCGCTTCCGCGCTTATTCATCTGATTGCAAAACATTTTAATTTGAGCACTGTGTATAGTATGATTAGTTGTGACCGTCGCGTAGCTGTCTGCTTACCTTACAAAGAGATGATATTTACTTCAGCTTTGCTAGTGTTACGATTTCCTGTCGTACATTTTGAATTGCATTTTTTAATTAAACAGTACTTCATCATTTTGATATCGTACTGTAATAATTGATAGGAGTTTTTATAATAAAATAATTACCTATACAAGTAAAATCTGAAATGAAAGCTCAAACAATGACCTCTATTGAAATAAAAGAAAAAAATATTTATCTAATTTACTAATAGTAGGAAAGTAGTTGAGGTGTTGTGAATTGTGCAAGATGGTACTGGAATAAACCACAATCGTTGAAGAAGGGATTTAAGGTATACATATCTGATATAGTTCATATTCATACTGAAACAAATGGATACTGATTAATAGATAATACTTCTCATTGCACGATTCAACTTTCATAATGTAACTGTCATGCGTGTAGGTAACTCATAAATAATTGAGTTCAAACATTGCTTCCGAGATAAGGATCTTAGAACGTACAATACAAGCGTGAGTTTTAATGTTCGTGGCCACAATGGCAGCTCTCGAATGAGCGGCTACCGAAGAGCTCACGGCCAAGGAGGAAACTTAGACAGACCTATCAATCTGATAAAACAGTAGATATCAAAAAATGTACTTGTATTGTCACACATTATAGCCAGTCACACAATTTTAACAGTAAACAACTGTTAAAACACAAACGACAATCTTAACGTACGAAATTTTGAAACTTTAACGGCATCTATCATCTATTACGGATTTTTATGAGTTTCTAGATAAACGTTAAAACGAGGAGATAAAAAGCGTCCGGCTGCGATGGTACAAAACACAAAACACCGTCTCATTTTCGTAGAAACCTTAGATGTCTGATACAAAGCAAAATGTTAGGCATCAAGCTATATGCCCCCTACAATTTTCTTTGACCCTGAATGCGGTATGTTTCGTGGACAAAAATTATACGGTAGAGTACATGTTCATATCACTCTGGGATCAGACCGTATAATATTGCAATGGCCATTACGGCTTCACCGTAGCATCTTCAAAGTGGCTCGTAAACGCGCTACACGGCTACTAGAAATGTAATTTAGCGGTACCGAGAAAAAAGAAAAGATGCCTATCGGCAGATGAATGAGCCTGTAAGTGTACTGTCACCGTCACACTTTTTGTGAAAAGGTGTTCTGGTAACTTATCTCTCAATCACATCCCCGTAACTGCGCGTTGCGCTCGTATATTTCATATCTGCCTGCCTTCTTGCTTCATAAAACTTTCGCAACGTATAACATATGACTTTAAATGACAGCGAGTCATACGTAATACCTAGATATATACATACATTCTTGCTTTTGTTTTGAATAGCTAAAGCTTTTTTTATTTGGTATATATTTGTAAGCTGTATCATATTTTTAAGACGTATTTATGTTCTTTTTTAACTCCATGTTTCATAAGAATGAGAGCCACATAAGCTCTACAAATTGAAACAAAATAAAACATTGAGTATGAAAAACAAAACCTAGCAATGCTTTAATTTTTATTTTAATTGGTTCGGGCGAGAGTGACATTCGAGGTTGTCAGATTTAAGTCGTATTCAAGGTGACAGTCTCTCGCATCGAACTAAAATGGCGTCCGGGCTGGCATTTAAATGCCATGCGTTTTTAAATTCATACGACGTACGCAATTAACAATCTGCCTTCGATTACTTTGTCATAAACGTGCGCGTGGTTATCGCCAACGCCCGTTAGGAAGCTACTTAAGAATTCAAGCCACTGTTAGAGGGAAATTAACTTTATTATTGCTCTGGATATCGAAAACATTATCAATATAGTTTACGACAAGATATGTTTTTGTCTTGCATTTTTGCTTCGAATATTACTTTCTTCGAATTTAACTTCAATGGATTTACCGACGTACGACATATAATTATTAAAGGGTAGAATTAGTACTAGACTAGGTAAACCTTAGTATACACGAAACATATAACCTACTCTCCATTATAGTAAACAATTAGGTAGGTAGGTAGGTATCTAAAAATTAAAAAAATTATAGAGATTGATATCAGAATATCGTGATCTTGTTTTTAAGAAACTCATTTCTTTTTATAAGATTTTTATGAAGCCGATATTTTTGTTTAATTTTTCTTGCCATGACATGAGCAGGTGCCCAAGGCAAGTTTCTGAAGAATGTGTTTTGGTTCTCATTATTTATGAAATCGAATATTTATTTGTTATCCATAAGTTTCACACTTTTGTACATATGTAGTTATACATACCTGCAATTAAAAAGCACAGTATATTTTGTAAATAATACGCGAAAGATCAAGTGAATAGAAAATCTAATTCTAGTTACGACAACTAGCCTTATTATTTTCTAAATTAATATCAATTTAAAATAGAACATACACAGTTGGTCACGCATGAGGGACATAATATGAATTAATAGCTACACGATTCTATTATACATAGTCAAAAGAAATATAACACAATTACATAAGTTAAAATTAATCCTTTCAGATAGGTCGATATTCAGATATAACCTAAATAATATCAATAAGTATTAATAACCTACGTTACCCAACTAATAGAACTGAATAATATTGTCTCCTGTCTGTCATTTGGGCCATTTATATTTCATTGACAAGCTACAACATTGTTGTTAACAGAAACCTAATTGCATTAATTCGACATCAGTCAGGTCGGGTCCCACTCACGACAACATGCCTTTGTTTTTCATATGGTTTGTTCCTGACTATAATATGTATATTTATAGAAAACTTTTGAGACACTATATAGAGTGTATACTATATATATAAGAGGCTACATATCTTCGACACACAGACATATGTTCGAGAAGTTCCAATATTTGACAGCAGGTAAAAATTGATATATCAGGACTTTTGAACTGATAAATTATATATCTTATTACAGCCTTTGAAACTCCCAAGAGATATCATTTCCAAGCATCCCGTCAATTGGATTATTTTGAAACAGCAAACTTGACCAAACTGAAACTTATTTAAGTTTCATATTGGTCAAGAGTGACATATAATGCAGAAAATTGCATTAATTATTACCATTAATAATCGCGAAAACACAATTTATATAATACCGCTCGCGCCGCACTATGATAGGGTTTTACCAGAGATGAGACTTTTGG
The DNA here is from genome assembly GCA_963854805.1 of Plagodis dolabraria. Taxonomy (NCBI): domain Eukaryota; kingdom Metazoa; phylum Arthropoda; class Insecta; order Lepidoptera; family Geometridae; genus Plagodis; species Plagodis dolabraria. The sequence continues at coordinate 18,892,992 of OY978442.1, forward strand.
CACCCCCGAAAAAGCCTGCCCCAAATAGTGATGGACGATTTATTAATTTTTTTATAACCAAAATGGAGCTAAATTGTTTTGTCTTCTTTATATTAATGTAACGTTAACGGGAGGGACCAGTACAGAAAAGTTACAAAACTTTTACAAACCTATTTATTCTATCTTGTTAACTTAACAGAAATTGTTTGTCGTTGTTATGAACGCGATAACAAATGTTGTACTTGTAAATAATACATATATTATGTTAGGTAAGGCTCCATGCTATGCGGTCATGTTTTTCGGAAACAAATGAATCAGTGTCTTAATTTAAATCATTACCACCTTGATAGGACGCGTGTCCAACCGGAAGTTACCGTAAACGAGTGTTATTATCATATCATTGGCAACATTTTACTCAATCACACCAAGGAGATCGATATACTTAGCATTTTATGTATTTACAAGTTTATATTAAATTGAACCTTATATTCAAGAATTATACAACTCAAAATCACTGCGAGTATTTATGGTCAAATCACACGTGTTTATTTGTACCTCTATTTTAGAGTGCCATATAAGGTTGAAATGATTTTCAAGCAAGATAACTTGAGGCTTTGGAATTGTTGGTTTATTTTCTGCTACACGGATATCGCTTTGTTATGATTGTAGGTAATAAAGTTATTGGAGGTGTACTTATCATAATTCATGTTGAAACGGTTTTGTACAAAATTAACTTAAATCCCACTATTAATGTAATTGGTTTGTTGCCAATCACTTTAATAACAGCCGAACGGATTTTCTTTAATTATTACTATGGCTATTGATTTTTTTGATTGTAAAATAAAAATTGGAATGTTTTTCTCACACTGATTTGTTCCTGAGGAAGTGCGATACAATTTGATTTACCGCGGCGAATTTGCGGCAAAGCCAGTATTTTTACAAACTTCCAAAAAGGAGGAGATTTTCGATTCGCCTGTATATAGATTTTATTTGTACCTCTATTTTAGAGTACCATATAAGGTTGAAATGATTTTCAAGCAAGATAACTTGAGGCTTTGGAATTGTTGGTTTATTTTCTGCTACACGGATATCGCTTTGTTTTGATTGTAGGTAATAAAGTTATTGGGTGAGTATCGTATTTTACGCGATTACTCCGCCAATTATGAACTGATTTTGATGCCAATTTTTCGCTGGATATTATAACCCCAAAATTATATTTAAATTTCAAATCAGCATGGTTCTGATTCCCTAAAGTTTTTTTTAAGTACTTTTTTGTGATGGATGTCAGTTCCAATTTTTAAACATTTTTAGATGTTCTTTTTTTTATCGGCGGTATGCCTTTCTTAACAAAATGCTACGAACTATATACAACACTACAGCTACTAAAATACCTTTAAGTCATTGCAGAACCACAGGGAGTCCAATTATGTAAGTAGCGAAACGAGCTATTCTCCGAATTTTTTGAACGTGTAAATATTCTGCCCAATATTGCATAGCATTTGCGTGGGTTCATCATCATCAACAGCCGTAACATTCACTGTCGAACTAAGGTCTCCCCCATTATAGAAACGAAGTCTCTAGCACTTGTAATTTAAATACATTTTTTGTTTTATTGAGTGAGTTAATTAATTGTAATTACTGGCTCTCAGGGACAGCTGCCTGGACACACAATGAGGTTTTTAGAGACAGACTTCCTTCTTGAGTGTGAGGCTTCAGGCGCGCATCCAGCAGTTTGCCCAACCACCTTGACGTTTAGCTAAACAGACAGACAGAGAACAGATCAGAGAAATTCCTGATCTGAGTTTAGCTCAAACCATGGAACTCAGAACCATGGAACTCTTGCGAGATTGTTGATAACTTTACCCACTGGCCATCTTTGCTTCAATTAATAGGTACATTCTTTTTTATGCATGATTTATGCAATGCAAAAAAGCAATCATTATCATCTTCTAAGATTATATATTATTCATCTGAACGTGCATAGAAAACATAACTTATAAACGTATTAGTTTATTATGGTACCCACTTAATGGAATTAAAATAAATCTCCAGTTAATTTTCTTCGCAGTACAAAATATTACTTCCTGCCAATAAACAGCTATTATCAATAAATATAACTAGCACGTACATCACTGTGACTAATTTGAAAAGAATTTCTTGCTATTTATAATAAGTGCTTGAGTCACCAATTAGTTACCATATAAAGTAAACGCAATTTATTTAGTATTTTACAAATTCGATTGGCGCTACAGCCATCATTAATAGTGTTGACTTACAACGTTGAAGTTAACCATTTATTAGGATGCGTACATGTAATATATATAAGTACCTACATAGTAAAGTTCGAGATGTTGTTGGTACTGCGTATAATGTCTGCTTGAAGTGCTGTTCGTATCGTAGCGTTGTGGTGTCATGTTGTATGTGCGTACACTGTATCTGTTGACGTAATTTAACGCTGCAGGAGGATGGCTGCGTCGCATCCCGTCTCAGACAATCAATTTATCCACAATCCATAATCACAAGCAATTAATTTTTTCTTCAAGCAGTTAATAGGAGTGCGCTTTCGTCAGTTATTTTCTCGATAAGGGTCGAAATGAGCCGCCCGCGGCCTATTCGAACAAACGAGCAGTTTCAAGCACTCGGTATATTACGTTTTTATTGTTATTCCGCTGTTGTATTATCTTATTACAGATAATTTTTCTGTTTGTAATCATGGTGTCTCTGTTTTCTGAACGGGTCAATTGCATTGTGTTGTTTGTGACTACAAAATATATGTTTGAATGGAGTTAATATCATATAAATTACGATATCCATAAAAAATAACATGATGAGACCTTTAGCAAACGTATGAGCAATCAATAATCGTAATATTTATATATTTTATTGGGTTATTTGAATATTAGATCAGTTAAGGCAGATTCGTAGGTACTTATGAACAATTTTTGTATAATTTCCAAATATAAAAAATAAAAAGGAAGTAGAAACTTTTACGCAGAAAGCTTTACGTCAATTTTCATTTTACTTGAATACAATAATTTTATATAAAAAGTGATATCTTGAAGCAGATATTTAATTATTGTTATTTTATATAGAATCTTTCTGAAGACTCACGCCACGGAGTAACCATTTGACCCGTCTATGACGTGGCTGGTACAAAGAGTCTTTTTTGATAAATCGTCGAAAAGAAACAAAGGGCGCATAAATTTATCGGCGGCGAACGCTTATCATGATCCAACTTTCTCCGAGCCAACGCTCCCGCCGAGCACCGAGCGGGCTTCCAGCATCACACACGGCCACACCCTACGGTCACACTGTACGTTACAACAGTATTTAAACTGACGTTTTATTTGAGAATACATGAGTTTATTTGCTTCTTGTATGCTTACTTCTTATGTCTTATGCTCCTGTGTAGGAGTTTTGCAGTTGAGAGAATATCAAAAACATTATATTGATTTATATTTAATGTAGGCAATAAATATTTTTGAGTAATCAAAAATCTCTTTCATAAGATAACTAACTTTACTTGCTTCGAACCTCCTATTTATTTCCCGCGATCTATTTAGCTCACAGCCGAGCAATTTATATATATATATGCTTACTCCCTTCAAAATCTCTTCAAGCACTAACATAATAAGGCGTTTGAAAGATATAGGTCAATCAGACAAAAACTCAACTTCTCACAGGAACACTCTTCGTTTGGTTGATAAGATAACAAAATTAATCAATTAAATTATTGATTAAGGTTTTCTGATTGCAGAAGGTTTGTTGTTCTCTTCAATCTCTTTTGATGTTCTGACAGGTTATTTGTTTATGCTTAGTTTATTATATCGGGATATATGAGTAATTCCTGATCTGGTCCATAGATAATACATTTTTTGTGAATCTTAATAACTGTGTTTTACTACGTCTACTTATACTAGTACTGGTGCCTCAATTGACTTCAGAAAGCTACATTGATCCCAGCCATCTCACATCACCTAATAGTTATGGCTCTGCATTCTTTCATATACTTAAAGTGTTTATGTTTTAAGTATTAACATATTAGCTGCACTAAGCTAACGTGTAATAGAAAACTTACGGTTATTATTAACATCTTTGCTAAATGTGTTTATTTTTTAAATGAAATATAGAAATGCCATTTGTTTTTGCTTATAAATATCTACAGTGATTACTAATATATAGATAGAATAGATAAATAGATAGATAAACTCTTTCTTGTAACACCAAGCTTAATTAAAAAAAAAAAAACTTACAACTAAAGATATATACTTAAGTAAGTGATACAATGAGCGGTCTTATCGCTTAAAGCAATTCCTCCAGACAACCCAACAATATTGGATAGTATGTAAGTATATGTACAGGGTATTTAAGTACTGATAGTACATACTTTAACGATTTTAACTTAAAAATCTTATTTAATATTACTTTTAAGGTAAATGCCGTCATGAGGGTAGTTATTTTTAAATAAAGAATGAAATATTGAATAATCGCATAAGAAGTAAAGAGAAATTGAAAGCATAAATCCATTATTGGTAGGTATAAATGGTGCCGCCTAACAGACCGTTGGCGATTAAATTGAGTTTCAGTGATAACGTCTCGAGTATCCGTTACAGACACATTACTGCCGCATCGTTCACAGGCTCGGCTCTCTCCTGCACATTATAATATAATGCTATAAACGTTCATACTTGCACACCATTCACCGCGTGATGAATACCCTGTAACACAAATAAAGGGTAGTATGCACCTACTTACTGTCTTTTCTTTGACACTATTCAAAATAAAAAGGGGTATTTTTTTAGGGAGACGATTCATAGACAATGATTCCGATGACCACCGATGACCAGTACTCCATCCATAAACGAATGACCAGTGTGGGAAGCTCCGCTCTTTGCTTTGTCAGCTTGACCCTTCTTTTGTGACACTATAGACGATGTTTTATCCTTTATGTTGGGGGTCAGTACGCAGAATGGAAATTCGGTGCGATGCAATTATTTAATTTTTTGCGTTCAAAACGGTTGAGCGAAGCACGAAACGTTAAAAAAAATCTTCCGAAATTCCCATGCATTTATTTTTCCACCTATAATTACGTGCACTCGGCATGGCGTGGACTCCTCGAGATATTTTCGTGCGCACGACGCAGACGTGAAGGGCTTACACAAGAACTGTTCGGGGTTTTCGGAGAACGCGAATGTGATAAATCGGACCCTCCAATTATTGTTGCATTCAGTACGAAAGTAGGTACTCACTATACTTATGGCGGTTATTGACCAAAATCAGTACCTGAGCTCGTTATGCCAATCATATGCCTCTTCGCTCACTCATCACCGTTGTTCTTATATATTCTTGTCGAATGCGCGTACTACCTACATACTTACAAAGCTAATTAGGTTTATGGCCGTAAATTATTTTTGATGATTTAATCATCCAACACTCGTAGAATGAATTAATGTTACTTTGTTAAACTCCGACAAAGTGGAAAAATCTTTTAGAAGTTAGAATTGTTCCAGTAAAAAATAAATGTAATCTTCTACAATGAGAGAGATTACCTATGCAACGATTTCAAAACTAGATACGATTGTTCACATTCTTATTGGACAGGCCATTAGCGTTTTGACTAGTTAGTATTCTTGACTACTTAAAAAATGAACATGACACATTATCTGCTGCAATCTATCTTTATAAAGCTCCTATATTTCTCTTATTAGCAATTAGTGCGTGGGCGCACTGTTCGACTCCACAAGCTGGCATCAACAACTATACACTATATGTATATATGTAGATATATATATAACTTCATTTTGTAATTATGTAAAACGGTAAAAATCAAGTCTCCAATCGTTTGCTATGTGTAACGCGCCATAAATTAGTGGCCGTTATAATAAAGTCTGAGACGGCAAATGTTTTAAACTATTTTGGTTCCAATCAATTGACGTAAGTGTTCTACTTTTATCATTCAATTAAGTTTATATGATGCGGTAGTTAGATAGACTAAAGCAATATTTTACTCGTGACGGGTACATATTATCATGCGCTATAAGTATTAGGAAGGCTCTATAAATCGATATGCTGTGTGTGTGTTGTGACCTATATTGTAACAATTAAGATTAATAAGATTTTGTGTTGAAAGAAGAGAGTTACATTTTATTGAGCTAAATTGAATTAGGTACTTATATAGTTATGAGAACCTCATATTATCAGTGCATGGAGTGCATCGATTACATTTTTAAAAGTCCTCTTTTTTCTGATAATACTATTTTTTTAGTTTTTTTATTTACATGTATTTTATTTAATGTTGTCGTTTCAAACACAGCAAGTATCAGTATTTGCTGTGTTTGAACTAAAAAGCAAGATCTTAATTGTGTAAATTAATTAAACTTATACCATGACTACAAAAAAGGTTGTAGTTTACCATTTTTGTATTGTCTATTATATCCTTTGACCACCATCCCACCTTATGGTAAGTAATGATGTGAGCGCTGTCGTAGGAACTGCTATCTTATACTGCGATCCAAAAGACACCTGCCAAGCGCGGGGATTATGGCAAACCCCCTAAATGGGATGTGACTCTGTTCAGTCTCAGTGGACAATCAAGTTGAAGCAGTACAGCATCATCTGGATGGTCCACTTCATCTTATTTACGTAATAGGTGACATTAAACCTCCAATATGTAAAACATACATTCTAGATTCTACTGATACAAATTTATATAATTAGCATTCTAAAAATATTATAAACAAATAGTTGAACAAGTATATATTTAATTAATCAAACATTGATCCATTACGTATTGACTTTTTCTTTTTGATGGAGACACACTTTCGTAATCGATATATATTTATGTGTAAGAAAGGCAAAACGAGCATGTTGCCCACCTGATGTTAAATATTAACATTAATAAACTAATTAAAAAATTTTGAGCAGTTCAAATCACGATATTTTTATCATTATTTTTATCCTGACGCTTAAAGCAGTTTGCAGTGCAGGCCACGAGGTGACGACGAAATGTCGCGTGAAAAAATGTGATTTAAACCGTTTAAAGTTGTTTAATTACTTTGCATAATAATCGCGAAGACCAAAAACAATATGAACATTAATGTAAAAATAAACACTATATTTCGGATAACACAATTTGTAACACAATATATATATATATATGGAAATTAAAGAATGGTAACTCTATTATATATAAATAAATAAAAGAACAGTACAATCCTAATTTAATAAGCTGTTTCCAGTTGGCAATGTTCTCAAAATACATTGCCACGTTAGATGGAAACGCTAATTTGTTGTGCAAATATGACCTGGCATTTTAACATTAATTATTTGACATGTTCAATCTATTTTAAGCACGCGTTAGCGCTCTATTATTTTAATTTCGTTATCCATAATCCATAATATTTCTTTTAATATTTCCTGCCCTGTCATTTTACTTTTCAATCCTGAACACATTCATGTTATCACTGCTGCTTGATTGGTGAAGGTAATATCCATTAGGTCCAGGTAATATAAATAAGGATGTCTTGCTGATCGAGAATCTTACTAAGTAGTCCAACAGTTTTTGTTTAATGTTATTGTGACGGAACAAGCTCGGGGCCCACCTAATGTTAAACGGACTAACCTCTGCCGACTAACATATGCATTTCTTCACAAGTCACGAATTGCACTGCGCCCGTCACCTTGTCTTGTTGAAGTCTCGACCATTTAACGACAGTATTGATGCCGTAAAAGATATTTATAAAATATGCGTACAGTACACAAGTCTTAAATTGTTAGCGCAGCTATTACAGTACCTTATTCGTGAAGGTGCACTTACCAGTTTTATTAATATTTTAGTCAATGCCATTTTCCGATCCAAATCCTCGTAAATAAGAACATGTCTTGTTTTGTTTATTTTAATATATCTGTTTATTCTGCCGTTTAATTAACTGTAAAGTGTGACGCAATGGGCTCTGACTTCCGCGTCCGTCTCCACGCCTCCCGATTCAACTTCATTTTGACTTCTAATTACCTCCACCGTGATTTTATGTTTCCTCTAAGCCATTATTTTAATTAATTCTAACATGGGCCTAAGCTTTTCTCACGCTGTTTTATTGTAATTAAATATTAGGTGTTCGCATAACCTCCGTAATAGTATTTTGTTAGTTGATAGAGTCATCTAATATAATATTGAAGCGCATTATGTGCTGTTAGCGAAACTAGTTACATTATTTGATATAATTTAAATTTTCTATCATTATTGATCCTCAATAATTAATAAATATGGTGTCGCTGTTGAAAGTTACCTAAAAATAGCATGTACCTAATAGTTGAAGCAATAATGGTACAGTGGTACTATGAAGATTCGCCTGGCTACAAACTAGTAAAATACATTGGCTACAAACTAGTAGAAAATTGGCTATCCAATTCGCAGCTGTCCTTAACAGCCAGTAATTTAAATTTAGTTTGTATCTTCAATCACAGCATCATTGACCAACTGACAAAATTGTAGACATTCATGTGGTCAATCAGCAGTAAAAAAACCTTAATTGGTAAGCTATCCCCAAAAATGTGTTATCGGCGCTCGTTGATGTCTTTTCTTCAAGAATCTTGAAAAAGAGTTTTATAGGAAACCAAACCGTAATTTTTGTCAATTTGTTTTGTTAATTTCTATTTCATACATTTCGTCAATATCATAGGTACTCGTATATAACGGCATATCATATTCCGTTAATGTCCTTAGAGAAAAAAGGCCTTTGTCCGCCTGACCTTTTAGCGCAAATAAAGGATAGTTGAAAAGGCTCCCCGCATTGAAGATAGTTCAACCCTTCGATAAGTGGACAATGAGGAAGAGTCGAGATGTCACCCTTCTCTGAGGCAGAGTGAGCGTTCGCCGGTGCGTGTGGGGCGCCGCTACCGGCGAGAGCGGGCAGCAGTAGCGAGCGACGCCGCACCCGGACCGCACCGCCGCGCTGTCCGCCGCGCACTGACTGAGAGCCTCATCTCATACCCGTCCCGTCCACCACGGCTCCGCGACAACCTGTTCCAAAATCCAACCCCAACCGACTCGGACCGTGGGGCGGCTGGACCGGACATCGCATTGTGTTCGAGTGACCCCTATTGGACGAGTCTGTCAACTGACCGGTACCTGACCGCGTCATGCAAAACGCCCTCGGACGTTGAAGCGGGGTTGCCCAGCTGCCCCCACCGCGACCAGTTTCCAACTTGCTCCACAGGTATTTTTGATTATTGTCATGACCAGTTCATCTTGAACACGACCCAAACAACATATTGCATCATAGCGATAACATCGTTAGCCGTAATGAACTGATACGGCATCGAGGCAAAACTAATTAATTTAGTTGATGTCCCGATAGTGACCCGTGTCATAAACTCATTTTAATGACTTAAGTGAAAATACTATCATGCTATGCCACGTACATTCTTGATGTTGGCATTAAAACTCATGGATGATTAGATTAGAACCATTTAATTAATAACATTAATTATATAAGTTTTATTTTAATGTCATTTTAGAAATGTATGAAATAATGTTAGAATGTTAAGGTATGTGAAATCCTATCATTGATAGAAAATTACAGTAGTAATTACAAATTAATGCTCATAGTAACTAGTTTTATAAACCTACGCTCTGAAAAACTCTACATAAATAACAACTCTGATGGAGTTTGATATCCTGTAATATGGTTAAATTGGTAGGCTTCTACATTAATAGCAAAACTTACCCTTAGTGCAATAGGTATATTGTTGGCTAATATGGTATTATTTGCATCATATGATTATATGTTTTATGACTATTGGATGTCTTTAGGATTCTTATTGTCTGATAAAAATGCACACCTTGGGACAATTTAAAATAAGTATCGTTATTTTTATCTTGCTTTAGGCATGCCAATTACATTTGCAGTACTTAATTATGTTAGGAACATAAGTCATGCATCGACAGTTATGTTAGTGTGGGGACCTAGTCTTGTGTAAATCGTTCAAGTTATCTACTTATTTGTAATAAGTATATTGCTGAAAAAGATATTGAAGATTAAAAATACTCTTTCCGAGATGGTGGGGGATGAAAAGAGTATTTTTAATCTTCAATATCTGAGTGGAAAAGCCGTTTTTATTCTCTAGAGGATAAAGTAAATTGAATTTAGAACATCGTGTGCACTAAGTTTGTGAATTAAAAAAAACATTAAACCTATTTACTGCTACCTCTATGGTGCCGAATATATCATACAACTTTTTTTTAATTTGTTAAAAACTCAGACTCGGAACCTTCTTGGTGTTCTTTTTTCAATTTGCTTTGTACGCGGTTCTTTACGCGGCATTTTTTCACGTCATTGTTAAACCTTATAATTAAAAACAAGAAACTTGAAAACAAGTGAAAAAACTAAAATGAGTGATACTAGCGACGAGGAAGTTTGTTTGACGCCAACAGAATTGAGTGAAACTGTTAATAATGCGCAAATGAGTTTTCTCCCTCAACAATCAGCATTTAGTCATTTCCTCGCTGAGGTGGAATGAAAAGTTACGTGTTGCACTCGAGTGCAAAGATTTTTCACCTCGTGCTCTTTTGATTCCCTCGCTAACGCTCAGGATTCTAATTTTGAATCACTCGCTGCGCTCGTGATTCAATTTTAGAATCCTTCGCTTGCTCGGTCACCAAAATTGAACACGCGGTTAAAAAGCAACTTTGTACTCTTGTATAACAAATAACTATTGTATTAAATATCTTGAAAACAGACTCCTCCATAGAAACACACCAGCATTCAGGGTTTTACCATGAAGTCCATGCTTAGAAGGTGATTTCCTGATCTCAATTAATGTTATCTGAAACTCAGAAAAAATATTTTGATATCTTATTATTGCTGACACATGCTCCGCAGATTAAATCACAAAATTACACGAGAGGAAAAATTACAGTCGTGTGCGGGTTTCAAACCCGTAAATAATAAAAAAAAAATCGTTATTACAGAAATAAAAATATGAAAATTAAAGGGTTCATCGATAAAAAGGTTAAAGGTGCAAAATTAATCTTATTAATCTTGTTCCAAACAACAATTAATCTTGGTACAACGTAAGTTGAACTATAGATGTCGCTCCATCCCAATACGATGGTTAAGAACAAGAGGACAAATTAGCCATGTTGGCTTAGCGGTTATAGCTTACTCCGGCTATAGGGGTTGATGGCACGGGTTCGAATTCCGCACATGACTATATTTTTGCCTCTTGTTGTAATTTTGTAATGTAATCAGAAAAATGATCTCAATGACAGCTAATAAAAATAACTGCCCAACAGACAGGGGGCGTTAACGCCTTTTTTTTATGGAAAGCCGAACAAATTGGCATGGTATCACGGCATAAGTATTTTTTCTTTATTTGACTTTGTTTTGGTGACTTTTAATAAATCTTAAACATTGTGACACTATTCAGTTTCCGCTCTGTGGCTGTGGTCGAGCATTTTTTTTACACAGTGCCATCGTACAGTTAAATGAAATCGGTACTAAGGTAGCCTAGCCTAGCGTCAAACTGTTGTAAATCGAGTCCAAAACAGAATATCAATTTTTCATTTCGATGCAGTTTTGAAAGCTTATTCATTTTTGAGACGTTAATGCGAAACATTATTAGAGTTTCCTAGTCGGACATTACCCTTCAACAGATCAAATTGCCATGCAAATGATCAGATCTGAATGAGTGGTTAAATTATCGTTTATAACTTCATTGCACAATCTAACACTTATCCAAAACTAGTTCACAGATTAAGTTACAAATAAACAATTTAGTTTAACTGCTGCAGTCGACTAAATTATATTGTATAGTATGTAAATTCTTTCAATTAAATAGGGATTATGTAGAGATTTATAGCTACGCGAGTAAGGTCTTTATTATACTATGTGTACTATTACATATAAACAAGATAAGTAAATAATCATTCTATGTATTTCCAATGAGCCTTCTATAAACTTATAGGTTATGGTTTATACAAAACCGATACGAAAACTCTGTTGACACCAGATAAATAATGAAAACCATACATTAAATAGGCTCGTAACTTGAGTAGGTTCAATGGGCCGTCGTATAGCTTACAGCAACCTCTTCCAGGCATAGGTATAGGTATAGGTATAGGTAAGTATATAAAAGTAGGCCCTTTGAATTGTGCCATTCCGACTATATCTTTGAATTTATCTTTATTTTAACTACTTTTAACACTGAAACAGAAGTTGTTTGTTTTTTCAATGCGATTAACCAATATATATATATATATATATATATATATATATATATATATATATATATATATATATATATATATATATATATATATATATATTATACTCGTAAGTTCTGTAATTTATAATATGACTAGATATTAGATGCTAATAAGCTAATAACCACCTAAGGAAGAATATTGTTAGTAAAAACACGTATAATATACGTCCTACATAACATACCAACATTATAATGAGTTTTTATAAACTACGTCTCATATTACAAAAAAGTTAATTGATAAATATTGTTCTGTAGTACAAAAACCTTTAGTTACTTCGTATGATACTGCATAAATTAGCTATTTTGTTTCTCGGTTATACTAGATAATTAGGTGGTAATAATGACTGTAAGACAACACACTTCCGCATTGGGGGCGCGGGGCGAAGGCAGTGGCGCGGGCGCAGGCACGTCCACGCTCGTCAACAGATTTATAGCGAGATTGACCGTGAGACCTCTACCGTGGCTGTTTTTTGCCTAATGTGTTATTTATTAAAATTTTATATCATAAAACAAGCCAAGCTGATTTTATAAAGCGAATACATGTCAAAACTTTAAACATAATGCATAAATACAGAAATCTACTGATAGGGTTATGAATATTTATGAAAATACAGTGTTGTATATTTGTTTATTCATGACGAGAGACCTCAATTTAACTAATTGCGGTATCAGGTGCCGATAAAAATATATGAAGGTTGATCGTAAATGAAATAAGTAAATCGGCGAGTAAGTATATATGTATCTAGGTTTATATTAATTACTCTTTTAAATATACCTACTGGTAATGTCATATAAGTATATTGAAAATTATTAACTACAGGATCAATCCGGACGCACAACGATAGCAAAATCCAGCAAAACAACATAAGAAACCTTTTATCATATCATTAAATGTTCCTTTTGATCTTACACCCCAAGGTATTTTCTTTAGTTCAAGTAATTTCATCCAATGTGTAGGCACTTCGAGACGATTACGCTCTAAACTTTGATGTTTAACGTTAAAACGTCACGTAATATGGACAGAGACCAAAAGAGCCGCTAAAGTGCCAGATGCTTCGAGAGGCACCCATACTTTACCCCATGTACAGCGACATACATTAGAATAGTATTTTCGAATATCAAATATTGGTTTTGGCGGCGGTCGTTGTGCAAACAATTAATGTTTATTTCTCTTAAAACATCGGCGTGCGCCCGCTCACATTTTGTTTAGATAATAATTGATTTTTTATTTACTTCATGAGTGTTGCCGTACGAAGACAACGGCAAACAGCGTCGCGGACATTTTCTCACGGAGCGTAGGTTCCGTTGCAGCGTATATATATATAGATATGTCCGTTATATTTTCCTGCGAAAAGCTTTCAAATTGAATACGAATCAGTTTTGACGAAGTTTTAGCAAGCAGCCGTTCGCACTCGCGCTGTATATACGTTGCGCTCGCGCCACTCCACTCGTGTGTCACACGTCAGATCAAATACACGAGATAAAACTAAACTAATGTACATTGAACTCAAAGCTTTTCACAATCACCGGTGAGGGCAATAAATAAAGCTTCGACGAAGAACGGGAGCAATTAATATGGGCGCGCCCGTCTCGCGTGAAAGTACCAGACGCAGGCTGCATATACCTACGTATAACTACTACACATATGTGATGGCCTTATAAATACTTATATGTAACGATATTACTCACACATGTGTGCACAAACATATAAAGATTATTTTAATATTATATAATCGATTCAGGAAGTTTTGCCAATCATTATTGGCGCAAGGCTGTTTGTGTACGAGTATAATGTAAATCAATAAATTATTAATTAGTTATCAGGAAAATAACTCTAACTGACCTAATTCAGTGTAGGAAAGAGAAAATTACCATCATAGATATACAAAGAAACATTTATCTTATAAAATTGCGCTTAATAAAGAATAAATCAAAATCGTGTATCGTAATTGCAGGCTTCGGTGAAGTGGAACATAAATGCCTCATAGGTGTACAATTACTTCCACAACCAATTATGTGGAGCTGAACTTACGTTCGGCTGACCTACATATAGATACGTTTCGCGATATAGCCACCTACACGTGTGGACGACATGTCGATATTGCATGCGAGATTTGAATATGGCCACATCGGGCGATGGCTAACAGAGTGTATGCTAATTCGTGCCCGAGGCGAGGTGCGCGAACAGCAGGGTGCGTCTACATTGTACATGTGTGATTGCGTCGTACTGTGATCTCAAAAAAATAATTGGCAGTATGAGAAGGATATGCTAACTGAGGGTTCTGTACTACAGAACAGACATTTTCAATTCAATGATAAAAACGTAGACATATTTCTTACATATGAATTATTTTTGGTCTATATATCTACGTGTAGGCAATTGTCATTCGAAGTTAAATATAAAATATCTATAATAAGCTCAAAGTATTTATTAATTGATACTTAGTATTGATTTCACATTTTTAAGCAGTGATGGCTCGGTGGCATTGGCTATGAACTGCCGCGCAACAGGTCCATGGTTTGAATCCTGCCACGGGCTTGAGCTTCATCACATGGTGGAAGGGCATTTCGAATGCCCGCCTGGCTCGCTACTACCCTCAAGTAGAAAATCAGTCGCCAAGCACCTTACGGTGTATTCCGGCGGCGCGGCAGTCCTTGAGAGCCAGTGAAATTACGGACACACTTGACTTGCAATTCGTGACTTGTGACGAAATGCATCTATAGGCAGAGGTTATTCCTCTTAACATCAGGTGAGCATCGAGCGTGTTCCGTCACAATAACATTAAAAAAAAATCTTATCTACTAATTTTCTCTTACTAGACATATGACGACAAAAGCGCGCTATCCCTCTGGAAATATTCTTATAGATACTTTATCTATCAAAAAGCATATAACTCTATGGACGTAAAATTATGTGGGTGTCCATTGTATCCCGAAGACGTGGCCGAGTTTTTGTGTGTGTTTATTTAGCGTGTTCCCGAGAATCCCACGCACGTCGACTACGGTTTTCTAGGTACAAGCGTGAGTACAGCCAGGAATGCGGCCGTGATCTCCGTTGACTCTTGTCCCTATTCGTACGATCATATGGTTGGACAGACTAGCTACTTACTTAATTTATTACTTTTTATCAAGGAATACGTTTAAATCAAATGTATCCTCAATAAAACCTAATATAAAATGATCTCACGTGCATGACATCAGTGAGATTATTGACGTAAAATATCGAGTGATATTATTCGTAGAATATCGAATTATATCTAATAGCCGATTGTTTTTAACGATTACTACATTGGAATACTATAGGCTCATATAGTAAAAGTGTTACTTATGAAAACTTTTTGGTTTAAGAACCATGCAAGGCAGCTTAATTTATCTAAAATAAACAACACGACAACACTGCCAAAAACGTGTAGCTAGGCTGGTGTAAGGATTCTAATGATAGCATGATAATGATATCACGATAGTTATCAGTACTTCAGTACTATAATATTCTAAATGCGAAAGTAACTCTGTCTGTCTGTCTATTACGCTTTCACGCCAAAACTACTGGACCGATTTGAATGAAATTTGGTATGGAAATAGTTTGACACCCGGGAAACATAAGATAGTTTTTATCCAACTACGCAAAAAGAGGTTTTTGCGCGATAACCGACATACCGGCGGGCGGAGCCGCGCCCGGAAAGCTATTAGTAAAATAAAGAAACCTATATGAACCCTAAAAATATTAACTCCTTTGGGCAGGTATGACGCATATTGTACCTAATCATTGTCAAATCTTAGACAGAAAGTGTTCAATATCGGCACTGCCGAAGTTTAGTATAAACCTATACAATTTTAAACAAAAATATTTTACAAAGTAGCAATCATTAATAAATATTAATAATGTATCAATAACTAAGTGCAATCAGGGGCCCTATCACGTATCTTCTGTAGCAATGAAATGCTGATTGCAACAATCAAAAATGACAGTCTTGACAGATTTTGTAACAATGAAAAAGACAGATAGGTAACAGACCTTCTTGTGCCCAAACGTTAGTCGCCGACCGTTTTTTTCTTTTATACCTGAGACGATAACTGGCATATATATTGATCGAATAAACATTTCGTAATATCCATTCTACTAAAGAGTTTGTAATAACATAGTATATATACAGGTTGTACTCCCATGGTCAGTATTTCCTTTGATTTCATATTATTATTATTCTTAAATCTAATTTGTTTTTAAATCTAATTAAATAAAAATTTAAGTTTATATTTTAACGTTTCATACGCTTGATATATCCTGTAAAATAAAACCAAATGTAATGAAGCGAAAATGATATTTTTTGTATTTTTTTATGTTTTGTAATAACGCATGCTCTGTGGATAACATAAAAAAAATAAAAAAAAATACGAGAGGCAAAATTTAAGTCATGAGCGGGAAAAAACTAAGTTTCTCCTCTCTCCGAATACCAAAAATAATAATAATAAGAAATTACTACTTGGATTTTAAAATATATGCCAATATAAACTTAATTTTTATTTATCTATTTATTTCTTAGGAAGACCAACAGTATAACAAATATCTTAAATATAACTAATGACAACAGATAACCAATTATAGGTCCACACGGTCCTATCTTATAAATGACATTCAAATAATGAACACTAGGATACAACTTAGTATAAACATTATGCTTATAATTATATTCAAACTGTTAGTCGGAGAACTCTCTGCTCAACAACCGCCTAGCCGATGCAATTGCTTGTACCAAATAAGTCAAGGCCAACTCTCTTGTCTATCTCATTAAAATTTCTGCTCACACGTAACAGGTAAGAATTTTGCCTTTAATTGTTTTATTTAGATTTTAGAATAATAATAATATGCAATAAAAGGAAATACTGACCATGGGAGTACTACCTGTATATATACTATATTATTACAAACTCTTTAGTAGAATTGTCAGTACGAAATTTTTAATTCGATCAAAGTATATGTCAGTTATCGTCTCAGGTATAAAAGAAAAAAACGGTCGGCGACTAACGTTTGGGCGCATGAAGGTCTGTTACCTATCTGTCTTACAAAATCTGTCAAAACTGACAGTTATATTGTTGCAATCAACAGTTCATTGCTACAGAAGATACATGATAGCCCTGCAGAATGCTCAGACGCAACGGTTAGTCCGAGAGGCGATACGTGGTCTACTGAATGCTTTGGCTACGGGCTACGCGCCGTAGATCATAATCAGACGTGTATTTATTGGTGAGCGCGCTTTCTAAAGCCCTGTATTAGCCTCACTGTCTCTCATGCAAAGCTAACACTAAACATTTACGAATGCCTAGTGACACGCGATATTCTTTATGGCAGACCACAATCATAAACATTATTATTCGTTCACAAATTTTATTACGCGCAGATTAATGCGGAATTTATCGTAACGACACCTTATTATGAAGCCAGTTGTCAGCTTAATTGTTAAATATTATTAAAATATTTTACGACACCTAAAATTAGCTTATTTATAAGGAAAAAGATTCAATGACAATGTTTTATAAATTTTAAGTTATTTAATTGACAAACATAACCTAAATGAAATATGTACTACAGTTAATCTTAATGTGTAGATAGATAAGTTTAATCTCGCAGATAGAACCTCCGGAATAACGGAGTGGAATGTAAAATTTATTGCGTTCTTTTACTAAATGACTTTCAATTCCGAAACACGACACATCGTCGTATTAAAGCTAAAGCGATCACCATGTTAAGACATTTTATGTCTCTACATTCTCGTATGTTTTTTCTAAAGTTACACTAACGGTAAATATGTTTTGTTTTTTAAAGTAAACTTAATTTTCGCGTCTCGATGGCAATATGTAGTCCCTACCCATTTTTATGTTACTTTACACTTACAGGTAAATGTTTAAAAAAATGGGGCGATGTTAAAATCATTTTTGTATAGTGATAGATTTTATTAATACAATTAATATTATTAGCTATTAATGTGGCACAAAACTTCTACGCGGTCATCTAAGTAGACGGAAAAACTAGTCTTGACACTTGCACTTGATGATACGAGTATTTAATTTAATTTGACGTAACGAACGTAGAGTCAATATGAAGCGCGTTATGAAGAAGTTTAAAACTTTTTTATATTTTATGCATGACATGATTCATATTGATATTAAGAAAGATACTCGTATAAAAAACTACTTATGGAGAGCAAAGTTAATTACGATCTTTTTTTTATATTTATAAGATTTAGATACATATATATCGTCTATTTAGATGTACCATCCTTCTCTTAATATCTATTAAAATTTATTTAGTACATTGATTTATCCGAACTTTTTCCTACTCATACGAGTATATGGGTTAGGTATATACAATATGTACACATAGAGAACAACACAAGGATATAATTTAAAAAAAAAAAAAATTCAGACCGCTTCCTGTTACCCGCTTTGATAATGCTCTTATTGGTAGTTTACACACTACTTTCAGGTAATCAGGGCATAAAGATGGTTAGGAGCTCTGGTATGCAGCAGCACCTTGCTCACGTCGACGTGAATGATGGCATACCGCTAAATTGATGTAGTTTTTTTATCCTTTTCACTGACTTCAAAAAAGGGGGAGGTTCTCAATTCGGATGTTTTTTTTAGGTGTATAAATAGTAAAATGGAACTGACATCAACAATTGTACAATAACTTTTCGAAGTTGGTACCATGCGCACAATATTGTAATAATGGGTACTTTTGAACTATCATATGGTACCGACTTCAACAAGTTGCTTCACACTTTGAGTGTTGAAGTAGGTTCTTTTTAGAGATAAACATTTTTTGCCTTTACAACATCCAACAGGAGGATATGAAACAGCCCTTAGATTCTTAAACCGGGATCTGTACGGCAGTATCTGACTAACGTGTAAAATTGTTTTTTTCGTGAATTTCCGTCTGTCCAAAATATAATAATATGGTAAGCTGTATAGCACAGTAATGCCTGTTAGCATAAAAAATGATACTCAATATTTTGAACATTACCTTATTTAACTTATATATAGTAGGTAGGTTTAACAAACCAGCCACTCTTTGCTTTCTTAGGCTGAATCATCACTTAAATCTGTAGTATGATTAGAGCTACTGCTTATTTATCTTAGCTTATTGCTATATATTTTTTGTGCTACATATGATTACTAATCAAATTATAAATGTACGGGTTTTTTTGCAAACCATTATCCAGTCAACTTCGTTATAACAAGTATAGTTAGTTGAGAATGAAACGATCAAATTATGAAGGTCGCAGTATTGCAACGGTTTGGCATTCGCGGCAAATTCGAACTTCAAACAACATCAGCGCTCGTAGGGCAACCGCTGGTACTAGCTGTTGTATATCTGTGGCGCGGGCTTGCGCTGTTCGGTGTACCTGCCGAGAGCGTGTGAAGTCCGGCGGCGCAGGCAGGGGGTTGTTCACAAAAGAATATTCAAATGCGCTCCTGGACGCGGCTCGCATGAATGTACATTACCCTATGACCATATTATTTTTAACATGCGAAGATAATGGCTCATCGGGGCGATTCTTAATTTTTTGTCGCTTTCTTACAAACTACCCTTTATTATGGTCCGCAACGCTTTAGGGTTTTTGTGCAACCGGCGTATTTGTCATTAGGGCGAAATATAAATTAATTATTATTTGCGAGTTCTGATCACGTTCGCGACGATAGAAGTTGGTAGCTATTTATCTATGGCTAAGGTTTGTTTTATGGTACACAACAGAGAATGAAGGTATTGATGTAAATTTTAAGTCATGAAACCTTTACGAGATACGTGGCCTTTAAATGCATGACTCTTTTAAACAACTTTAGAGTCGTCCAACGAGCCATGGTGAGCGAAGATATGCTTGTAGTTCCTTGGCAGGATAAAACCCGAAACGTGTAAGAAATTCGCCAAAGAACTAGTCACTAACATAGCTATATCAGAATTCACTATATCGCCATGGGCAAGCCACGTCGCTGGACGAACCGATAACTAAGTATCCACTTCGGCAGGCTAAGATTAGGCAGATACCCACACGAAAGTTGCGGGCAGCAACTCTCATGAAGCATTTGGGTACTGATAGCTGTTCATTGTGGTGTTTTGTTGGGGAATTCTATATCTAGTAGCGGCAGTCTTGCGGCTGGTGATGACTGTCATGCCTATGATAACCTTTATATTTTTTTATTGCTGATATGCTCTAATATCAGGTGCCGTTTTGGTCAACAAAAATAACTGTGTACTTATAACCAGGTGACTTATATCTAGGCGAGCATTTAAAAATTTCCTACTACTCAATAACAATGACTCAATTGACATGAATATTTTGCTAACTTGTATTGAGATTGAGAATTTACAACTAAAGCATTAATATTTAAATAAAAATTATGGAATGTTTTGTAACGATTTTAGTCATATAATTACAGCTCACTTATAAACTCGACTGATTTTCTCATAAAATGTTTGGGGAGTAAGAAAACGGAGTGTGCAGGGTGGCGCAGTGACCAACAATAACAAATAATGAATTAGCCGCGCGCTCTCTCTAACCAGCACTTATGACACGTTACCCTGCAATTTGGCGATCAGAGTTATACCACGGCGGCACTGAGCTATTGTACGTACAGAGAACCTGCTGGGATCGGATCCTGTAATTTTGCGGTCGCTCTTAACTCGCGCAGGTGTTTATTATTACATTACGGATCGACGCGACGACGCAAAGTAAGCTCCAATAATATTGGGAATAAGACGACAGGATGCGTCAATTAGGATTGCTATTTGCATGTTTGCTTGGCTACTTATAAAAATTAACGCAGTTAAGTTAGCGTTCCTAGAATTGATGTGTTGGTTGAAATAATAAGTACTTAAAGTATACGTAATTTTTTTAACTACCTATTCATACAAATTGCTTTCATGTCCTTTTTACTAGAATCAGAGAGGTATTTGCGTACATTTTCTAGTATAGATTTTTTTGTGTATATTATGTAATTTTTCAGTATACTGTAGTTCAGTTGTGAGGAAAAATTTTACAAATTAAAGTTTATAGAGATAGAATGAATAAAAGTTAGAGGAAAGAAATAAAAAGAGAGAGAGACATATAAGTTGGTTTGTTTTTCATATTCTCGCTGTTTCTATGTGGAAATTGGCTACAGGTCGTCTTTGGTTACAGGCCATCCCTTCTTTCACCTAATAGCCTAATAGTACGCTTATAGATCCATCCACTTTTCATCACGTTTTTGATGATGATCCACTTTTCATAACGTTGGCACGCCGTCAACTGGTAACTGGCTGGAGCATTTGAATTTCCTGAGGACTTTTAATGACCTTAAGGTTGTCTTAATTTTTTTCGTTGTGGTAGCTGTAATGTTGTAGTGCTACTGTAATAAAGGTTTTTATCAAAGGTAAAAAAATTAGCTTATCTGTAATAAAGTCGTTTACAATAACTGGGGTCTCGCCTAGCCCTCATGAGCAAAAGTATAGAAAAATATACTTATTCTAAATTTCTCTAAGCTAGGTTAGGTTTATTTGTTGATATTATTATTTTATAATTTATGGATTTACAGAAATGGCGTCAGATCGCAAGTAAAGGAGTAATTATCATTTGTATTTTACAGTCGTCCATCATTTCATTATAAAAGACGTGGAGCTAAAAAACAATAATTAATTCTGTTGCTTTATAAGCTCATCGCGCATCTAAATCGCCTCCGTGAATTTCACACGATGAGCGTTGCACTGACCATTGTCTCGTCAGTCACAAAAAAGAAAATTGCGAACCATTTATTGTGCTCAACCCTTTCTTTAGCCTCTGTCCATGAGCGTTAAGGCCTACGGTATCTCACCGTTCCGACAATGCACTGACGGGGGATCTTCATTGTTTCGCAGCATCCAAGGGTCCCGTCGAGAATTTATGCCCGCCTGTCATAACAGAATAAACTTACGCATTGTGAATCAATATAATGATTTCATCTATACACACCTTTGTTTCTGGGTGTCGAGCTTACGTAATGTATTAGGATATGACATTAAGTAAAGGCGTGTAAGTGGATACTTTTAGCTGAGACAATAGCCACTCATTTATATTGTGCCAATATAGATAAAGCATCCGGTTTGATTTGAATGTCGTGGTTTCACTACAAGTACTGTTAAGTAGGTATTCATATAATATTATTAATCATTATCTTATGTACGTTCAAGTGTCACCGGTCGTTAAATAGTTCTGAATGTAGTCAGAAAAACTTTTGGAATCAAGATTTTAAGATGCTATGTATATAAGTATCTTTTGTAAAATTGTAGATTAACCATTGTTCCCGAGTTCTATATAAAGTTTGCGTTCCAGAGCAAGCTTCTCATGTTTACACTCAATACCATAATTTCATAATTCAAGCGTTTAAATGCATAGCTTTGCGTGAGCGTACGCAAAAAGCGCAGCGGCTCGCTGGAACGCCGATTACGGTCCTTAAAATAACATCGTACGTTTAAGTTAATGACAGACACACCGACGAAATGCACTTATAATTGCATATACAAAGAGTTTTGGTGAAAAATTACTATGCAGTATGGTATTACGGTGCGGCTCTCCCACGGGCATACGCAGGATGAGTATTATTTTATGGCGCGTAAAACTTGCCATTACTATTCTTAGGTTTGTTTCGAAAGACTAGTACTATAGTAGAAACAATATCCACATGGTTCAAAGTTGTGTTCATCACAAATCATACATTGACTAATAATATGTTACTACGAATTCGTTAATTATTAATTCTTATAAACTGATAGATACAAGACGGAAATGTGTAATCAAACCAAAATAAGCACTAGTTTATCCTGTGTTATATTTTTATGACAGTTTATTCGCGATTATGCAAGTACCTACCGCTATTTTTATTCAAGTATATAATGTATTTGCAAGTCCGCTAAGGCAATTACTGGCTCCTAGTTGAGGACATTTAGATATAGCAGTAACTGTAGCTGCAAACCTCGCAGAAGAGTGGGCAGGACGATAAATTCCCGCTTCTAGTCAGTGGTTACACGGCAATAATTGACGTGCCATATTTGCATAATTGTGTCTGCCAAGTGTCCATATCTACATAAAATAGCAACTTTTTCATGATTCCTCTATATTTAACTATAATGAAAACGCTTTAAACATATTCTTGTTGTAGCCTCTTTATTAATATTTATCTGTAATAAATTTTCTAATTGGATGTCTAATGTCAAAATTAGTATAATACACAGGTATATTACAGTTTGTTTTTAATAAGTTTTTTAATAAAGTATTTTTATTTTATTCTGTGATTCTTAATTCATGTTTTTAAATAGTCGTAAAGTTTTTTTTGTGTCCAACACGTCAATTCTATATGTGTCGCTGATGTCATCGATAGCAAAACGCACTTTCGTATTGCAAATCCGACTCGTGATTCGTGACTATAAGCTCCCTATAGTAAGATTACCAGTCAGTCTATTAGAACGTTTTCGATTAAGTACCGATCATTCTGTATCTATATTAGAACATTATGATGTATACCGGCTTGATAATTAAATTATACTTATAAGTATTTTTAATCAGTAAGATGGGCATAAAGGTCATGTATATGCCTATGCGGTTAGTAATCGATAATAACATAGTGAAATGAATAAATGTTGTTGAAAATGTCATATTGTTGAAATCAAATAAGATTCTGTCAACAATTTCATTTTAGATAATACCTAACCCATAGAAACTAGTTTCCAATACGAATAGGTCATTTCTTATAAGTTTTTAAAATCATGGTAACTGATTGATGAAACTTATCGTTAAGTAAACTTGTAGCAAACAACTACAGCAAAAATAATAATATCTTAGAGATAATATTCGAGGCGGCTTATAAGCCCATCAAACAAACATTTATAAAATGTAAGATTTAAATTTGTAAATGATTTGTATGGCATTAACCAAACATCAGATCTAATTGCATAAGCTACTGCAACACGCAAACGCGTAATATAATTCATATTCAATTTATTTAGTTGTGAATATAGTGAACATTACAATATTTAGACCTACGTATAAAATGAACTAAGTTAGACAATAATGTTACAATGACATTAAAAGGATTATAAAGGCATTAGCGATTCGATAACATATTTTATTACAAACGTCAGAAACATACAAGAGGTTCACGACTTCGTATAAAGTGCTGTACATAATTATATTGGCTTCGCTAGTTGGAGATTAGGTTTATATTCAATGACATCGTAAACACGACATGCGGCGAATGAGAACGGAAAAAGAAAAAAGTGTAACAGAAATCATTTTTATTACAACGACATTTCCGTTGGAGTCTATACGAGATAATTTTTAATCATGAGACCTGAGCTCGGCTAATCAAATTAGAATCCAAGTAGTGAGATGATAAATACGGTTATGAACTTGGTATCGAGTCCAGCTCCGGAGCAACAATTACGCGACTCTATCTGATTCGATCCCGATACAAAGCGGTTATTAGTCAACACGAAAACAACCACAAATAAAAACCCTTATTACGCTTTAAAGGAACTTGTTGCCGACGGACTACGTAAGCGTTGTTATGAGCCGCATACCAAACTGATAAATGCCTAAGTAGAAATAAGTTTTCATCCCACCATCTCGGAAAGAGTATTTTTAATCTTCAATATCTGAGTGGAAAAGCCGTTTTTATTCTCTAGAGGATAAAGTAAATTGAATTTAGAACATCGTGTGCACTAAGTTTGTGAATTAAAAAAAACCTATTTACTGCTACCTCTATGGTGCCGAATATATCATACAACGTTTTTTTTAATTTGTTAAAAACTCAGACTCGGAACCTTCTTGGTGTTCTTTTTTCAATTTGCTTTGTACGCGGTTCTTTACGCGGCATATGTCATTTCCTCGCTGAGGTGGAATGAAAAGTTACGTGTTGCACTCGAGTGCAAAGATTTTTCACCTCGTGCTCTTTTGATTCCCTCGCTAACGCTCAGGATTCTAATTTTGAATCACTCGCTGCGCTCGTGATTCAATTTTTAGAATCCTTCGCTTGCTCGGTCATCAAAATTGAACACGCGGTTAAAAAGCAACTTTGCACTCTTGTATAACAAATAACTATTAAATTAGATTCTAACATATTTTTTGCATTAACGCCTGCTAAGTGAATAAACTTACAAAATTACAACTTGAAAATGGGGTTAGAACCCCGCTCAAAATTCAAATATTTGCTTTCGTTGTAATTTTTCATTAAATTGCCAAGAGCGTATAGAGTTCAACGAAATTTATTTGTGATGGATCAGTAAATTAACACAGTACTGATTATGAAACTCACAATTCACAATAACATATATTACTTAAATAACGTTTTGAAAATCATGCTTTGTCAATATTTATTGTAACTTGCAATGATCATACTTATATATCTTCTGTTATTTGATATTTAATAAACTTATGCAGAGTTCTTCAACCTATGCTCCAACTCAATATTGAGTACCTGTGTTAAAGCTGCATAGATGTTGCGACCTTTGAAACTTGTACATTATTCGTAAAAGTTAACGTAGGCAGTTACAGTAATGGATAGCACCGGCTCTCGACAATGTCCGTTCGAGCTAGCACTACCATAATGACAGATGATTCTCGCAATTGCGTTTCCTTAAGCACTTTGAGGTTTATTTGAGCATTTAAGAAGATACATAAGTAGAAGATATATAGTAGAGTCAGAGGCTATTAAAGTCGATCCTGGTGGGTGTAGCTGCATGTAAACTAAATACATGAATAAAAGAGTAAGCACTTTTTGCAATGTGCACCAGTTGCAAAGCCAGCACAATGCAAAATGTGAATTTTTCCTCATTTTATGTTTTAGTTGATTAGTGGAAAGCATTACATGCTTTATTGGTAGTTTTAGACAGTCACACCCTCAGGCGTGCCGTGTACTCGAATAACGGAGCACCGCGCACTGCTGAAGCTGATTTATCGTGGACATCCACCGAACCTATCCGATTTGCATTTAGATAGCGCGCCGGACGGCGGCGTAGAGCAGCGCGGGGAGCGGCCAGCGTCTCACACCGCTTACTCTATCGAACGTAAATTAACTATGAAATTATCTTTCTGCTAAAAAACAAACTTCGCATCCTTATAATGACTGATTTAATCATCCAATCACTGGACCTTTTTCTCTTCTCTTAGCAACGTATCTCTTGACTTTCAATCAACAAAACGTTTGATAATAATTAGCATGATCGACGCTCATTATCGTGTGGCCCATTCGGGCAATTTCCTCTGCTTAAAACTCTTATAAGTTGTGCACTTCATGAATTTAAATAAGAAATTATTTGTAATCATAGGGGCTATTGAGATGTTACATCTTCCAATAAGTCAATTACGTGCATCTCTTCATGGACTAATGCTGTGACACTCAATTCAAAAGAGTTAAATTTGTAGTTAGGCATTTAAAATGTAGGTAGCATTGTTTACTAGTTATTCCATTCCGTTGAGAATTTTATTTTGACACTCTATACTGGATACCTTGTGTTAGTACAAATGTTCGTTTACGGTAGTACTAACTGAGGTAAAATAGAAAATGTTTGATAACTTCACTAAACAACATTAGGTCCAGTATCTACACGGCCTTTGAGTTAGCATGTTGAAAACACTAGGTTCCAAACCAGAAACAGTATATTAGACATCAACTCAAACGAAGTCTAATCAGATAGGTATTTAATGACACATGGTAGAATACGAGAAATTTTGTAGGGTTCCTCAAAGTTAAAATCTAAATCATCATCATCACCGTTGGAGAGATTTTCCATAATCCCCACGCTTTAAAAACATCCTCAACCGCATCATCATTTACCATCAGAAGAGCTATAAAAATGTTGGTACATTTACCACTAGGTTAGCCTTTACCACTATCTCTCCTGATGGTAAATGATGATGTGGTTGAAGATGTTTTTGAAGCGTGGGGATTATGGCAAATCCCTTCAATGGTGATGATGATGATGATATTGATTTAGACCTTTGGGGGAGTATTAATCTTGACATCAAAACGTCTAAATGACAAAAAATCTAATTTAATGTTAATAGTTAAGTATTTATTGCAATAATAATAAGTGACGTATATAAGATGCCATAACAATACTTTTAAAAAGAGTTTGGCCCCAATTTCATGAACATTTGCCTCGCAGCGTTTGTATAGTAAAGACTTGTACTATTTCATTGCCTGAACGCAGTAGAAGAATCACATATAATATCTAATATTGTTATTATTGACCTTATAAAAGTGTCGTAAACCCCAAAGTTTAACATCGAATTGTATATAATAGACTTTGAATATTTTCTTTTGTTGCGTTTAGTACTACTCATTTTAATATTATAGCATTATGCACTGCAAATGCGCATTGCCGTCTAAACGTGGAAAATAACGCTATACTTACCTAATCATAAGCAAGCTTAAATACGTGAGCCAGTAGAAGATTACCTCTTTATGATAGAAGCTACAACATTCATCGAATTAGTTTATAATATGCTGTAAATGGAAGCACAGGCTGGCTTCATTTGCGCCGCAAATGTTTCCCAAGAGAGCGTTTAATCTTTCCGTCAAACAGATGTTATCCGACGCAACGTAGCTAACCACTCCGAGGCGTAAAAGGAAGAAGCATACGCCCCTAATTGCGATATATCCGTGAATATCTCCTACAATATGTAAATAGGCGTCCGAGGTAATTAAAGCTTATCTCGGACGCTGCCATCAGAGGCTCGCTGATTGCTTCGTGAAATGATTGACATGCCATTTTAACAGCGTACCGATAATGAAAACGTCCTGTGGGTTTAATTCATATTTTATTTATTGTTGACAATCACTATTTACACAGGATAATTGATCGGGTTCTCACAATTGTCAGGCGGCTGACGAGTTGTTTGCGATTTTTTCAATGCAGGCGGTTTGGCGAGAGGCGCCGCCGCCTGTCCACGTATTAACTACATTCGTTGCTTCGTAACGTCATTTTTTTGCTACAAGATTCCTGATAAATTATCTTAATACGATAAGTATTTACATTCGTTTTACAAAGCTTATTGACTTGTCTATTTGTTGAAGTACTTCTGAGCCGCTCTGAACGCTTTGAGGTGTTGTTAGAACGGTTTTTAGTATTACTGGCAATTGATGCTATTTGTATAACGGGTATATAATGGAATTTAGAAGGAAAGCTGTTAGTTTTGTGTCAGACTACATATTTATTCTTTCCCTAACATGATTAGACCTATAAGTACGTATAATATTTTTTATTTATTAGACAGTAGATATGTATTTAATGACACATGGTAGTTAGCGTATAATTTAAGTAAGTGAGAGGTGCTACGATCACTCATAAAAATCCAAAAGCTATATTTTTTATTTTTTTTTATGCCTGATAGGTTAGCCTTTGACCACTATCTCACCTGATGGTAAGTGATGATGTGGTCGAGGATGTTGTTCAGGCTAACCTAGAGTTACTGGCTCTCAAGGACAGCTGCTGGAACACACCGTTAGGTGCTTGGCGACAGATTTTCAACTTGAGGGTGGTAGCTAGCCAGGCGGACATTCGCAAAGTGTCCTACCACCATGCTGTAACGACTGCTATCCTAAGACAACAAACGGGACCGACGGCTTAACGTGCCCTCCGAAGCACGGAATCGCTCAGTAGTAATGTCACCAGCGGTCACACATCCAAGTCATGACCGCGGCGGACGTTGCTTAACTTTGCTGATCGATTCAGAATGGCTAAGAAAACTTGGCTACGAGCGCTTCAAAAAGAATGTGTATATGTAAAAAGAATTATGTGTTAATAAAAATACATTTGAAATTTGGTACCCTTGTACCTACACATAATTGGGTAGGTACTAGTATTACAACCAATACATTTTTCGGAAAAATCAAAGCAAGCCCTAATATTCATACATATTTACAGGGGGACATGAGCATTGGCCATATAAAGGTAAACAGGTTATTTTTTCTAAATTCCTAGGCGTGCTCACTGCTTGTGTTTTTCTTGAAACACTACAGAAAAATACGAAACAAAACTAGGTATAAATTTGGTCAATCATCAAAACAAAAATTCAGCTCTATCATTGTCATTCCTGCATTTCCGCCTGCTAAGCGGATAAAGCCTACGAAATTACAACGAAAGGAAAAATTTGAACTACGGACGAAATTCGCTGTTATAGGGACGGATGGTCGCGGGTTTGAATCCCACTCGAGGTTAAAATTGTTCAATTTGTGTAAACTTATTCGTTTCATATTGCATTCGATTATTTTGTAAGATAAAAATTAGTAAAAATTAGTCTTGTTTAAAGTTCAATTCAGTTTGGTTGCAGATGTCGCTCCGTCTCCGTAAGACGTTAAAATAAAGATGTAAGTTAATAATTGGTAAATGTATTGGTATATAAAGTAATAAACTGTAAAAGGAACGAAAGGATAAATTTGAGCTATGACTCACTCACTACTATTAGCTCAGTTAGCGGAGCAGCACTAACTTTTTGAAGCGCTCATAGCGTAGTTTGCATAGCCGTTCTTAATCAATCAGCTAAGTTAAACAACGTCCGCTGCGGTCTTCAGTTGGATGGGTGACCGCTAGTGGCATTACTACTGAGCACTTCCTCGCTTCGGAGGGTACGTCAAGCCGTCGGTCCCGGTTGTTGTCTTAGGATGGCAGTCGTTATGCATGGTGGTAGGGCATATTGCGAATGCCCACCTGGCAAGCTACCACCGTCAAGTAGAAAATCTGTCGACAAGCACGTAAAGGTGCATTCCGGCAGCTGTCCTTGAGAGTCAGTAATTCTAAGTTGGCCTTAACAACATCTTTGACCACATCATCACTTAACACCAGTGGAGATGGTGGTCATAGACTAGCCTATCAACTATTAAAAAAGAAAAGATGGGAAGGGGGGAGGAAATTGGAGGAGTGGCCCGGCACCCCCCGGTTAATTCCCTAACATACACTGTTTTACGTATTCAAACTAAATGGCACTCTCTCACCTCTGGAATGGCTCAACGGATTTGGAGAATATTGGTAGGTATAAACATGTGGGTTTTGGAATACCCACGTACATATTTTACTTCTTTTTATTGCCGATAGCTTTGGCCTTTGACCACAATCGCATCTGATGGTAAGTTATGATATGATCGAAGATGGTAATCAGGCTCTCAAGGACAGCTGCCAGAACACGGTTATGTGCTTGGCAACGTACGGTCTACTAGTAGTAGCTAGGCAGGCTGCTCTTCGTAAAATACCCTATCACTATACAATCTGTCGGAGTTCTCAGGCTACAAGAAGGCCTCTGAACATTAACTACCACCATCCTAACAAAACAATCAGTACCAGTGAAGCACGGCACCTCTAAGTAGTGTATATAACTAGCGGTCACCCATTCAAGTAGTGGTCCAGATAACAGTGTTTAACTTTGTTGTTTGGTTAATAACGGCTAGACAAGCTCGGGTACGATCGATTGCAAAACTGTTTGCTTAGAAGTCCTAAAGAGACCTCCAAATATCAACGTGAGCAATGTCGTGGGCAGAAGCTAGTAGTTGAATAAAGTAATAAATGTCACGTGCAGTTGGAATATATTATGAATGGTGACAGAATTCCGTTTCCGTGACACAGAATTATTAGTCCGTGGGTAGTTTGCAGTTTAGAAGTGTTAGCGGATCTTTTGGGATAATGGCTTTGCGATTTAATTATAGTCACGGGGTAACATAATCGCACATAAATCACGTTATATAGATACCTGCCAAGCGCAACCTGTTTCGATTTACGCGGCACAATACGCGACCGAACCTCACAATCCATTGTGCGGCTGCGCCGGCGACTTCGTCGCTGCTAATTTATATCTTCATGCTCTTTTAACGACACCCAAATCTGACGAAAACTTGGAATCAAAACTTTATACTGATATCCTCCAAAAGAATTACAAATTCATTTATGTGATGGTCCTTAAGTTTTTTACTGCGATAAAATTTATAGTTATATTTTCTTTGTTCAGAAATCCGTTCAGTGAGTATCCGTTTAGCACACAATTGAGGGTATTAACATTTCCATTGAAACGTGTCTGCTATAATCAGCCGATACGAGTCGCTCAACCCAAACATGACTTACTCCTTGACAGCGTTGCAGAGCTTTATATAAAGAACTTTTTGTGTCTGTTGATACTAAGTAAAGAATACTCGTATCTACGTATTACTTTACACCTATATATCTTCGTAATCTCCTGAAGTTCATTTCTGATTTATGAGTATGGGTTTATTTTGTTGACTATTAACTAATGGCGTTTCAATGGATATGGACCACACACCAGCATTCAAATTAGAAAAGTCTGACAAAACGGAAATGATGCATTTATTTTGGTTTAGTGAGCGGCACAGGCGCGGGCGCCCCGCGGGCGTCCCTTTTTATGCTCGTAACTCTTCTAATAAGACACTTAACGCGAGATTAACTAGTGCTTACGCAGCCCACTTCAGTTTGTATATTTCATTTTGATTTGTGTCGAAACCAAAACATTTGTATGTTTCGAGTTTCTACGGTTAAGACGATTAGTGTTATATTTTCCTGTCGGCCGCTTCATGCTCTCAATTTTATTTATGTAAGCAATTTAAACATTTTCAACATGACGTTTTTACAGCTTTATATAGAGTTTACAACGGATATTTACATTTATTTATTATTGATGGTAATTAGAGATAATTTGTTTTATACGTGATCAAGTGCAAGTTAATGTTTTAATGTTATTTATGTCGTGGGTATAATTGGCTTGCGGTTACGTTTTATCTTGAAGGGAGTTAATATTATTATCGACAGCGTCTTGGAAGTTTTTGGTATAGAAAATGTGACCTCATCAGAAATCAGGTGACCATACAAAAATATTACTTGTAAGGAAAAAAAGGTTACACGTATGGATGGGCCGCTGTTAGTTCATAATTAATTCATACTTGAGCTGTTCAGCTAGATGTCAAAGAATGAATAAAGTAACATTCTTATAAAATCACTATTCAGTTTTATAGCGGCAGGACCTCGGCCATGTCTCCATCTCATCAAATATGTCATGTACGGGGAGAACACAATACAAAGAACACTTCTTATAAACTCGAGGTAGCGTTGCGCTATTGAGTCCGTGCTAAGTCAAACCACCCTGCCGCACCGTCGCGGTGTCACTCAACGGTCAGACGCAATTTGATTGTGTTAATAGTCCAAAGAATTAGACATATTGTTATTTTTTGTATTACTGATAGGCTGGCCTATGACCACTTCACCGTAAGTGATACATGAGCAAAACATTCTGTAGGCTTAAATTACTTTAATTTCGAGCTGTCTCTGAAGACCAGCGGTAAAAAATCTGAATCGTAAAGAGAAACCGCAACAGATTCTGCTAGGCGTACTTATATGTATTTGCAAAATACTTTATCTTAAATACCATCATACAAAACAATAAACCGAATGCTTGAAGCTTTTAAAATATAACTTTAAAAAACTCTTTCAAGAAAATCTCATTATGTCGATCGATTGTAAAGGTGAACTATTTATGCCACGAGTAAAATCGTCAATGTTGTTCGTTAACTATTGATTAATACCTAATTGGAACCTCGAGATATAATTATTCTGCGCCATTTAATTTACAGAATACTCGAGAGCTACTATAGTTACCCAGTCGGGAGACATGACTTATTTAGTGCCCATGTTGCGTTTCCATCTTTAATCTGCGTGGGCGCATATTTCTGAGAAAACATTTCTTGTTGACCGTTCATAATGCTGCCAAGAAAACAGAAGTAATGCTCGCCATACATGTATGGTGAAGAACTCCGTAAATGAATCATCGCTTATGCGTTCCTCGTCAAGGCGCAAAAACAGTTTTGTCGAAAATGCTTCTCTCGTTTAGTTTGCTCTGTGCTCGAGTGCCCGGTGGCTATACTCATCCCTTATTTATTTATACTGGTATGAAGAATGTTCACTTTTTGTGGTGCCATAACAGCGTGCGTCCCGCGCGGCCGCCATCCGAACAGCGAATTCCTTAATTGACAAAATGCTGCGACGCTGCATTCCGTTTCAAGTCGTTAGTTTTAATGTGGGAAGATAAAAAAAATAGTTTGGTTTAATTTTACTATTGAAACTTGAATATGCAGATTATTATTTCACCTCGTCAGTTAGTGATTAGTATCAAAACAGTGACATCGTTTTGTCATTTGCATCGCCGACATTTTAGCAACATTAATTGCATAGCTCGTATCTATCAATAATTAATGAATAGCCATTTTTTGTCTAATAATATTTATAAAAGTTTCTAAACTTGTGTATGATAGATTATATACATTCGCTAGTTTCACTTATCATAATTGCTGATAAGACCATGTAATGCGTGTATTGGAGGCGCACCCGCACTTTCCCTCGAAGGTCCGCACACCTGCCTCCGCCTTCATGTGGTTTCTCGACGCGCAGCTCGGCCACACAGTTCCCTCACTAATGCGTCATTCAGTATATTCCGCAATGTAACTTCAACGTTTATGGTTATGTATCTACGTGAGGTTATTGCATGTGAGACAGGTTAAATAGGCCCCGAGAAAGTTTTCCCGTATAGGACTGTATGAGTCAATTCAATTGATTAATGGTGAAATATCTTGCAAGTACTATGCATCGTTTCTCGACTCAACGGGACAGATTTAGTTAGCTATGCATTTGGCTATCTCAGTTTCGTCGTATTTTAATTAAGAGATTAGTAATGAAGTTCAAGGCAACGACCGCGGTGGATAAGAGCGGCGCGGCGGCGGAGGACCGGCGACGCGGGCGCACGCAACCCTACACGACATGCGTGCTGCTTCGTTACGACACCTACACCAAATTTTTCCACATGCCCGAGCAGGAGATAAGCGGAGAGCGACGCCGCCGACGTGTTATTTATTAACGAACCGAATGATCGATAGTTGGACGCGTCACCGGACGTACTGAACGTGGATGAACGCCGCCTTTCGAAACTCGCCGCCGTCGACTCGACTGATCACTTCACTGTACTCTTTGGACCTGACCGATAAATCTATCCCGCAATGTCTTCGGCTCGATCGAGCACGAAATGCATATTCTTAGAATAACGTGCTTATAACAGGGCTTTCACTCATGCATCTCATTTCGAATGTAACGAAGGCGCTGTTCTTGTCACTGTCGATATTATGTCAGCAAGTGACGTCTTGTCTTATCCAAGCTGGCGAAATAATTAACTTTCGTAAGATTTTTCTTTAGTCGTGAGCGTATAGGCATGGCTTGTCGTCAAGGTATCCTACGTAATCTATCCGTGAAACGTTCTTGCGTTGAATCGCTCCGTAACTAATGTGTTGTTTGTGTAGCCAAGTCTCCCGCAACCCTTGCTCAGAGCCATCCGTTCCGCTCTAGCATATGTCACGTTCGTCGTGACAGCTGCGTGATGCTTTCTAATCGCTCCATTGAATTCTTCGAGAAACAAACACAAGGAGTGTGCAACTCGCGAAATGCTCAATGTCTCGCACAATTGACAGAGAAGAAAAGAATGATCAGTTAATTTATTTATAGAGGTACCAGGTATCAGTTATCTAATTTATCGTCGAAGCTATTGCAAAAACGATATTCCTATTTTTATTCGATTAAGAACGTTGATGTTAGATCGGGTTTGGTGTAAACAAACTCGTATGTTTACATGTATCGGTTCGAGGCAAACGACGTGATAGGAAACGGTTGGAAATTTGAGGTTCAGCTGCGCAGGGCAGGTTAGACCAGTCCCGGTGGCCTCGCAAGGACCCCAGCAAACCTGTTAGATTCGTTGCACGATTTTTACGTGCGCACCTACCGGAATCTCATTGACGTGGTGCAAGCCCGCCGCCCGCTGCCGCCGCCGCGCGCCTGCCAGTTAACTCGTCAAATGACTCACGCTTCGGCTGGTTTAATGCCGAGAAGCTGGCTTTTCCAGTTCTCTGATCTAATTCGCACATTCTATTCTCAATTGTATAAAATATGACAATTTAGGATGCTCATTATGTGTTGGTTACTTAGTAAGGTTCATTTATCTCTACACTTTGAAATATAATTAGATAATTACACATTGTGTTAGTAACAAGAAACCTGCTGAGCACTAATAAAATTATTTATCCATCAAATATAAAATTTTACAATTAAATAAAGGAGATGAATAAAATAAAATTAATTTCTGAGTTTCTAATTATCAATATCAATTAAATATTAATTCTTAGACTCATATTGTAGGCGAGTGGACGTCAAACATACATACAAGCAGGCACTATTGTTTTATGATTATGCAATATAAGACCACATGTGTTTTGCACTATAATAATAGCATGATATCTCCACACTACCAGGAACAGGAATCAGGTAGAACTACGATCCGGTCAAACCCGTCCGACGCGTGCTTCCAACATTTTTTATTTATTTGTCTGTATCGTCGGATACCGCTGGGTGTGACGTCAGACGACCTAAACTGGTTAGCGAGGGAGCAGGGATTTGCCTCGTATCCTTCCGGTTCTGCAAGTGGTTCAGACCTGTTCTACATCAGGTTGTGCCGCACCAGCCCCGGCGACCCAACACGTGACGTACAAGTCGCAGCCGATGCGAGCTGACCCAACCGAATCTGCTTGTTCCCTCGTCTATCCTCTAGCGAGCCTGTTCTGCAGGCTACCAGTTTTACTCTCACACCGGACACTCGCTCCGCTGACTCATCTCAACAAGCGCAACAATTAGCGAACGTAGCGTCACAATACATGATGACCGTATGTTTGTACCGTCAAAGGTCAGTATCCGTACCGAAATGGTCACGCCTAATAACTGGTTCGTAAGTTGTAGTAGACTGCTACGTAAAACTCGGCATGGAGTACCAGTATTTTACGGTACGTTAATTCTAAGAAAACAAGATGGATTGAATGAGATCATGTTGAACAAGTATAAATCCTGTTATAAATTATTACTATTGAGCGACGAATTAAAACACATCTTGAGAACGAAAGTGTATATAAGTTATACTACGTTGTTTTATTGTTGTGTCTATTCTTTTTACGTTCAGCAGAAAGTGAAAAACAAATACTGTATACTATAACAGCCGGATCGTCCACTGCTGAACACAGCCTACCCTATTAAGGGGGTATTTGCCATAATCCCCAAGCTTGGCTGGCGTCTTGGGGATCGCAATGTAAGTTGGCAGTTCTTTAGAAGGCGCTGCTGCCCACCTTCTAGTATTTTTCCCTTAGTCACCTTGTATGACACCCACGGTATGATATGGGGAGGTGCAATTCTAACCCGGCACCCCACGGGGGAAAACAAATACTTGTATACAATTATTAATGTGACTTGAGTCCGTTCAAAAAGTTTTAAGTGTATATTTCCTTTGCCCGCAGAAGACGCAAGGAAGTGATGGAGGTGAGCGGAGACTCCTGGCGCGCCTACTACTCGAGCGGGGCGGAGCACCCTTTGAGTGCTGCAACGTCTGCCGTACTCGGCGTGCCTGATGACCAGCAGCCCCTTGTTACAGAGTACTATAAGCTGCCGCCACTGGGACAGGATGCCCATCTCAATCTCCACAAAGATGCAAAGCTTGTCGACGTCTGGCCGTAAGTGTATAGTACCTATTAGATAGATGCCATAGATGATCGAACACACTTTGTAATAACATTATAGCGTTTTAAGTTACATAAAAACCATATCGTGAATAAACCGAGTGTGTATAGAAAAAGTTGAGTGATGTAGGTTAGGAGTTCGCCAGACCGTCCATCACCAGAACTTGGTTACACATGATTCCATTGTAAGAAAATGTTCAACGAAAGCGAGCTAAAATCTTAAAGCTTTAAAATAGGAGGATTGGAAATGCTACTAACGATGACTTCCGAGAATATGATGCTCGAAAGTTTTATAATGACCTTCTCTCTAACAGCTACACAAATAAGTAGGTATGACATTTATATCCTGTATTTACAGGATTATATCTTTTTCTCTTCTGGATACTTTTAAAATTTGTGTATTGTACAGATATACAATGACTATCTTTTGTTAATGCTTTTCGCAATGAAATTTTCAGTCATGCAGGATTTTGGTTGAATTCAACTAATACCTAATAAAACATAGTTACTCACCTACTGCTTCCAATATCTTTAGTTTGGTGCAGTTTTAAGAATCTAAGCTTCATAGAGTCACGTCTTGTGCAGATTACATTTTTTTAAATGCAACTCACCATATTTGTTGTACGTGTATATCAGATCTTATCTAAGACAAAATGTACAGCAACCTGGTGCAGTTTTAAAATACTGAAGTAATTATGAGAGTCTGTTTTATGTTTATTGTCTGTCTTAAAATTAGACAAGTATCTCACCAGTTGATAAATAATAATGAGTTCGAAGGATACTAAGGACAAAGGACCTATTGGCAGAATGGGCTCAGGCTCTCAAAGAGTCCTTGAGAGCCTTGAGCCCTTGACAAGGACAGTTTCCGGAACACGCCATTGGGAGCTTAGCTACAGATTTTAGTTAAGGGTAGGTATCCTACATATCACCATCCGGTGATGCGCAACCCTGCGATAGGAATCGTAGCATGGACCTCCTGAGTGGCAGTCCATACACACTGCGGCCGCTGCATGAACCATCATTGCTTCAACATAGTCGTGTGTATGTTTCATCTATTTCAAACACTTACAATAATAATGCCCTATAAAATATTGCACACAATATATTTATCTATACTAACTTTGTGTAAAGACATGAGAGGTAATATCCTTAAAATTAGTTTCTTTCCGTAATTTAGATATGTGAATGGATATTATAATGAGGAGAATAGGTTGTACTAGAGTTAATGATTTTTGAATGAATTAAAAAAATTGCGTCTGCTGGCGGCTTTCATTCACGTAACGTAATTGGGTCACGGGAAACTCCAGAATTGGACAAGAAAAATAAGTATATAACTTTGACCGTTAGAGGTAATTTCGACGCCTAGGAACATCTAGCTTAGTGTGAATATGTTTTGTACACCAAAGTTTAAAATGTTTCGGAAGGCATTTTAAATACAAAATTATGTTTCTCTTGAGGAGTAATACTTATAATTATGAATACATTTTGGTGCTCTCTTTTCACTGAGTATAGGTATTATCTCTCTATATGTAATATTTTTATCTCTGTCAGAAGATTTTATCCAAAGTGCATCTTATCATCCCAGGAAAAATATATGAGTATAAAAAAATAAAACAAAACTAATTAAAGCGTAACAGAACGAAACATAATGTCAAGTAGCAAAAAAAAACACTCCAGTAACAACGATTAACTATGTATTTATTCTTAAATTTTAAATAACATATTAATCCCAAAGCCAATAAAGAGCCATTAATTTCATTAAATATTTAGATACTATATCTTTTTAGGTATATTGTTATTCGAAACAAAATCGAATATGCAAATTCGTCTCGTATTTCAATACCTACAATCGAGTGGAATCAGTAAATGATCGCAGAAAATCAATCGCTGATTCTCACGGCCGTAGATCAAATCAGACTTACGTGTATCGGAACAATTATCATTATAATCGAACAGTTTTGAGGCACGGTGAATACAGAATGAATTCGCGTAAAATTTATATGTAAACTATGATAATATGCGATCTTTTTGTAGTAATGTTTTTGTGCGTAGACGGTACAGGGTTGTGTGTCGCTAGAGTCTCACGGCCGACTACGCAGAGACAAACGCCGCGTGGCTTCCGGCCCTACATACAACATATAAGAATAACAAATAATAAAAATGTTAATGTTCCACTCAATAAATCATAAGCGCTCATTTGAATACCTATGCCGGGATTAACGAAATATCAGTTCGCAACTGTGAAGAACCCGAGACTCCCCTTATACCTGCTGTTGTATATCATTATGATATTTGCATATGTCTGCTATTTGATAACTCATGCAAAAATATTTCTTAGGCACAAAATGATAGTACCAAGTTTTTTTACTGATACTATATTGGCAATTTATTGTTTTTTTTTTATCGTAGTTACATTGACTAGACTGATTCTACTACTGATATTTTAAACTCTATTTATAAGTTTAAACAAATTTATAAATAGAGTTTAAAATAAAAAATCTTTAATGTAGTGTATGCTTAGTTTATATTTTAGAAGATACGTAGTAATATCCAAATGTTAGAATAACTGTAATATAAAATACATTCATCTTTTCCTCAATAAAATATATAAGTTTAGAACATAATAGTAAAGTTGATAAGGTCGGCGCATTCATCACATTCCCATAGAAACGTGACCCTGATCAAATTATGCTCGCTCTTTGAAAGAGGTTGTTAACAGCATCCTTTCAATGGCGGCGCAAAAATGAGCAAGCACCGTGTCGCATTCTCTACAGGCAGTGCATAATGATAACTTGACCCCATACAAACCATTTCAACATTATGAATGTTTTATTATTCTCTATAAATACTAGTTATGTAGGAAACTAGTTTATATCCATGAAAATTTAAATTTTTGAAAATGGGGACAAAGGTATTGTTATACAGCGTTAAATATTTTTTCCTAAAATGGTGCTCTTGTATTCCTTTGAATAGAAATGTGTAGGTATCGCGTCGTAGTAGGAATGGAAAATATCCACCTACGGTTCTACCGCACACGTCGATGTCGACTACCTCCACTGTAGTCGTATTTCCCGCAACGTGTCACAAAATGTATGCTCCAGAATTTGTGGACGTATAGTGTAATACGTTAGGCTTGTCATCCTCGTCACCGTTTACGGGAGTGCATAAATACAAATAATGACAATAGACGGATGTGGTGTCGCTGGGCTGGAAGCGGCTCACATTGACAAGGACGCCCAGCGCCCAGGACTTGTCTCGAATCATTGTCGGCACGCGTCCCACGCGCCCGGTTCAACGCGCTGCAATTGCTCATTCATACATTCAAAATTATAACGAACACTTCAGCTCGCCCGCACCCATCACTGAGTTCTGTGTCTCCGAATGTATTTGTATGCTAATGGCGCAGCGCCAGTGCATCGTCAGATTTGAATGCTGTATTTGTTGTCTAAATCGCTCGTATTATTTGAATTGAATGCTCGATAGATGTAGAAATGAACTAGTTCCGTCTGTATTCCTCGGAGATCCGTTGACGTAGGCGTGAAAGTGTTTCGTAAACGCATTGCGTGGTGCGCGGGCGCAGCGGATATGTCCTAGGTATAGATAGAGTCGGGAGCGCGGGTATTAAATTGAAACTGCGGCTATAACCATTAATAAGTTGTCGGAGGCTGTCGAATACTAACGCTGAAATTAGCATAGAAACGCGCGGTGGGATGCCTTCGGGGAGGGCCGCGCCCTCTTGACCCTGTCGCTGTTCGCACTTGCCTCACTAACGGGAAGTCGGTTTCTCCACACACACTCGCCATTACTTTACGAGCTAATGATAGAAATTATCTAGATATTTAATTACT
Source organism: Plagodis dolabraria (assembly GCA_963854805.1). Lineage (NCBI taxonomy): Eukaryota > Metazoa > Arthropoda > Insecta > Lepidoptera > Geometridae > Plagodis > Plagodis dolabraria. Next base: position 18,933,677 of record OY978442.1, read on the forward strand.
TTGTAGCTTTGCAAGCCAAACATGTCAAGATAATTCATTTTCAGTGCTTGTATGTACTCAATGCATATACAGTTTTAAAATTGAAAAAGTCAAAATTATCATAGAGTGAGTGTGCAGATATGAAAGCCGTAACATATGAATATGTGCCGTTGGTGTCGCGGTGGATTAATAAAAACTCAGGGTGCTGGAACCGTGTGACCCATTTAGAACTGAAACCGGTTTCCTCTTGAAGATACGTCGTCATTGTTAGTAGCACAACAGTTAAAACCATTCAATTCACTTAGAAACACCCGACCCTCTTCCAAAGATAATGCGTAAAAATACAGTTACATCGTTATATCCCCGATGGCAGTGGTCATCGCGTAGCGAAAAATGTAATCGGGGCTTGACCATTCATTCTTGACCACCCCTTTTATGCGAACGTTTCCCATTGAAGATGTCTTAAGGTATTCAATAGCAGTCTACCAGCCGTCCTCCTAAGGCGGTACCGAGAAATTATTATTATTATCGAACGTATAGGCAGTAATTAGGCTCAGGGAATAGTCTAACGGGAAATTAATAACTCGAAGATATCAACGCGTACCCACGTAATCAAACGACCAATTTTTAATGACATAGACAAATGGCGAAATCGTTTTCAATTAAAGTATTTGATAATGTATTAGTTCCGTGAGAAAAGCAGCAATAAACCTACATTTAGTCGGATGATATATTCAAATAGAATGGAATTACTTGGCTCGCATCCGTCGTCGTCGCAGCGAAGTCGTAGCGCCTCCCATCCCATGCCGCGGCTCGAGCGATTCTTATCAGCTCGTCAAACGATGGATAAACTGTCGCTGGTTCAGATCTTGATATTGATAGCCAACTTACCCTAACAAAGTGTAACAATATCAAAGAGTTATACCGTGGAAAAAAGCGTATTAAGTAGTATCATTTTAATTGAATGTATTGCCATAGTACTACTATGTTTCAAAGCAGTCTTGGAAAACACAGTACAGTATGCTTAAAGATCAAAAATCTCTTTTTTGAAAGTCGGTCAGGCAGGGAATTTTAGGGTTCCTACTATCTTTGGAATGGTTATAGGTAGCCAGTTGAAATGTTTACAGAATATGTGTAAGTATGGCAGATTACCTAACAAGTAATAGTATAAACAAAAAGTTAAAAATAAAAGGGAGCCAAAAAACGTATTTTTAAAACGTTTTTCTTTTTGCTCTATCGTAAACACTATCACATATAAATGTACACTTAATATCATACGTAAAATCGGCCTAGTGAAGATAGGACCGCTAAAGATTTCGTCAGATGTCCGCACAGACAAAAATAACGATTTTGTGTTACATTCTATGTTGCAACAGGATTCCTCGGTTTGGGAGTTCAACTAGCACTTACTTATTTTCAATCTGGACTGTATCGCATCGGTGGTATATCTTATAAAATTGATTATTTTAAGGTCTGCAACTGTACCGGATGGCGACTGGCTCCTCACCCCCTAGCAGTCCCATGTAGGGAACAAAATATATCAGGCTAAACTTGCATTTAATGGATTTGTCAGTATCATATACACAACGATATGTGAGCTTCATGATGATGATAATAAGTTAAATTCCATCGAACGGATTTTTTTATCGATCGACGTTCCCGTGAAATATTCGCTATAAACTATCAAACATATCTCGTCTCATGGAAAAGTCTTGGTTGAAATTGTAAATCATATTCATCGTCTTTGTAATCCAGAAGAGTTTAGATTTATGCATTGAATTGAACGTATCGTGCAAGGGTTACTTGCGCCCCACGAGTTACATTGTAGGGATTTCATCATGTGTGAAAGGGTGTTAAGTAAACATTGCAAATAATTATAATGGCAATTGCATCTCGCAGTTGCAGCGATGCACCTTTGATAAGATATCACATATTTGCATGTAAGAAGCAACAACAGTTGTGAAGGAAGTGGTGATTATTCCTATCTTTTATTATCCACACTGTTATGGTAATTGAGTGCAACATGACACTGATATCAGATTAGGAAATTGAATATATTAAATTTGGCTACCTGACTGTACCAAACTAAGATCAGCCAACTGATTCTTAGTAAACGATACATATTTTGTGAGAAGAGCTTACATTTCCCACTCAAGTTGTTCTGATCTTGGATAAGAGGTAAAATGTGTGATGTATTTAAATAAATAGTATGTTATTCAAGAAGCTCCTTGCTATATTGCAACTGTCCGATCTTAGCTAAAAGATTAAAGCCAGATAATAATGTCAAAGGGCTATACGTAAAGTGGTTTTCCTTGCAAACGAGATGGCTATCTAAATTTTAATTTCCAGGTGAATAAGTAAGTTATGAACAATGTTAGGTAGTTAGAGATACACAGCGCGCCGCCGCAAGCGTTTAAGACTTGACATAGGTTGGAGTCTATGCTTTGAAACTCTCCAGCCAGCTGTCAACGGGCCCGTTTTGTGTTCATAGCTCGTTTTTGTAGGCGCTAACAATGAACGACAAGCAAACACTGTATTGTGTCAGGAGCGCATGAATAACGATGTCTTGGCAAGACGCCGGCGGCACATACACCCCGGATTAGCTTTCGATTCAATTTGCATGCGAAGTTAAATGTTACTCTAGAACCAACGCCCTTTGCGAAAAAAACATTGTAGGTACACTTCTAACTTCATAACTACTTTGGAGAATTTTTCTAAAACCATTTTCCTATTTCAAGCATCACCATTGAACCTTTAGATCAGTATTTAGAAACTGACATGGCCCGATCCCGAAGTATAGAAAGGCCAAACGTAGAAATTCGTCTTTTCTTCAGAAAGCTGTAATTGACAGCGTATATCTTATCGGATGAGCGATTTCACGCTCATCCTGTTTCTCTTGCAAATCGCAAACATAAATCTCACGGTAAGAGCGGGTCGAGAATTGCAATCGGACAAGAGCGCGCGACGCGTCGCCACGTCGTCAGTGCCGCATGCAACTCGCGGGAGGTCGCGAGTTTTACCGATTCAGACGCATGAAATAGTGCCGCAACGGCCTCTTATCTAAAATAAACATCAGAGCGCCAATGAAACATGCCTTCAATTATAATAAATCGGCCCGCACTGACACCGACCGACGAAAGCCGCGCCCCGCACCGAGCACGGTTGCTGCCAGCCTTGTCTATACGCTCACATGTAAACAAATCCACCGGCTTAATTTTAATAACACCCATGGATTAATTATATCTTATACTACTGCATCAGATGATGAGATTTCTCAAGAAATATTAATGAATAACACCATTACGTTTAATAATTTAGCCACTGTTTAACAACACATTATCTAACAATGTGATATGTGAATCTCTGCATAATAATCGTTGTACAAACAATATATGCCTATGTATGTAAATTTCATACATTCAGAACTTTTTTTGCTTACTATAGTGATTTTCATCTGATTTTGTATATGTATAGCTATGCCTACCTATATAGATTATGTATGTAGGTAACTTACCACCAAAATCCGAAAACTAATGATCTGCTAAGCCGAGACCAATGCGACGAGGTTTTCGAAACATTCAACAAAAACATACACAAAACATTGTTTCGGAAACACGCATGTGTTCACACAGTTCATTTATTTTTATTGATGTTTTGAAACCAAATTTACTGTTAGGAAAAAATTACTGTCAGGATGAGACTCACGTCTTCTTGGTTTGATTGTTGTTTGTTTACTTGATTACACTTGCTACGAGTAAATCACTTTACACGTAGTAAGTATAACCAAGTTTTGCTCGTAGCAATCGTTCGTAGATTTGAAATAACCGTGTTCGACCCTATGTTTACATTTCAAAATTTTAAATAGGAAGTGTATTTAGTTTTGGGAACTTCGTAATTATGCATCTTACGTGAGTGCATATAGCATATTTATAATGTATAATATATGGATAATTTATGGATAATGTATATTCAGGCCTGAAGGTCTTGTGAAAAAAAAAGTTTTTGTTTGTAGATAAATGTGAAAGAGGATATAGGGTTTCCTAAGCGACTGGCAGGAGATCATTAGAAGTTTTGGTGGAAATTTGACATCACTGTCATTATGTGTAACCCTCCTGAACACGTACATAGATACACTTTTTCTGCTATTTTCGGGGGTCTTTTCGCGCAATAGAATTTTGACTAACCTGGACATTTCGATTGAGTAGCATTGACCATGGTCACGAGTTACTTATTATGAAAAGACACGTTAATCCGTAAAATTTCCGCGTTACTATGTTCAGATTCAAGTCTCAGTACTAAAAAAAGGTAATTTGTTATCCACATTACTAAAATTTCGTATTGAAATTTGGCAAGAACTATTTGCATGGTGATAGGTCATTTTTGCGAATGTCTGCCTGGCTTGCTACCAACCAACCTCAAGTAGAAAATCTGTCGCCAAGCACCTAACAACTATAAATAAAGAACTTGAAAAGTAACGTTTCATGCTATTGAATACTATGTTTGCTTCATGTTCACGAACAGCTAGTGTTTAAAAAGCACCATTATTTCAGGATAACGCTCGAAAAAAATCAATTTCAGAAATAAGAACAATATCATTGTTTCCATTTGCAGTGATAAAACCCTCTAAGATCAACCTACAGCTTTTTGAACACTGAAATATATTATTTTAATTAAAAAAATATATGTAATTTCAAATTAGACTTGGACGGTTGTCCGTACTTTGAATATGTAAATATTAAAAAAATAAAATAAAAAATAGTTAAGATTTCCATAAATGAAGAGGTTGACTTTGACTGTATGTTTTTGTAAGTTTGTTACGCGATTACTCCGCCATGTATGATTAACTAATTTTGATGCACTGATTTTGATGAACCTTTTGTTGGTAGAATAATATCATCATATAATTTATATTGAAATTTATTTCCATATCTGGATGATTTAATGGTGATTGCAACTCGTGTCGATGATGTACTACAGTAGGTATTCAAGGTGAGTGAATAATCATGGTATTTAGTGATGCAATAGGTTTGTTCTAAAAAGAGTGAAGTTTTTTCTATAAAAGTTGGTATATATTACTAAGCTAAACGCTATAAAACACTGAAAAGCATAGAATAAACATGTGAAAGTAATATAAGGTGGATATTAATTCATCAACAATACTGCGGGGGAAGGTGTAGAATCGATAACGGAATGTGTTCCACTCATGTTTAATTTTCACATATAAAAAATCAGTAGGTATAACTATTTTCTAAGCGCGGTGCGTTGCCTTTTAGTATGATAGCGAGAACCATGATTTACTCCATTCTCTCACGTACGAACGCTACCTGATGTCAATTAGACGCTATCACTATGGTCAAAACAGCTGTTTTGCCCTAGCGATAGATGAAGCTGTTTCACGTACCTATTCTGACGAACACGAAGGCCTTACAGGCCAATCTAGCTAGACGGTCGAATGCTTTGCATAATCGCCAATCGATTAAACTCTTCTGAATGATAAAAAATGTTACTTACCTACATTCTTTTTAATTTCAAGTTTACGTTGGTACGTACTGTATTGTGTTGCACTTAGGTATGCCGTATTAAACCGCTACCGCGGATGTGGATGCTCACGCATACTCCAAAAACAAAGTTGTAAAATGTCAAAACGGAAGTATGATAAAAGTATTAAAAAAAAAATAAAAAATAAAAAAAAAAAGAAAGAAAGAAGTATAACTAAAAGAACTAACATTCTAACAAAAAAAAAAACAAAAAAAAAAAAAAAAAAACTTCCGTTCTACGTCCCTAGTTAAGTACTTGATGTCCCTTTTGTAATAAAAATTGTAAGCTCAATAAAGTCCAAACTCCCTTAAAAAATGGCACGGACCCTGGAGTCTGTGGAGAAATGTAGTTTTATTAAAAAAAAAAAAAAAAAAAAAAAAACCGCTACCGCGTCGCGCGTTCTTTTATCGCAAGCCGCCAAATACCGACTAGGCAGAATAGGTACACAGAACAGCTGTCCATTGTGCCTAGTATAGCAGTTCATTGACTTCGCGTAGCAATCGTGCGTGTGTGTGAATAGAGTAGATACACGGTGTTCGTAGACCGCGGTCACGGTAATGTTATCTATACAGTATTTCAACTTGATAGAAACGGACGAAACGTGAGTAATGCCTACGCGTCTCGATCTCAGCCCGCGCTCAGTACGCAGACAGTCGCGACTGCGTCGTAGTGACGAATGGACGGTGTATAATTTTCTTTAACAAAAAAATAAGTTCATGTACATATTTAATATGAAGAATAGGATCATTGTGCTGTTTTTGGTTGCATGAATTCGTCAATAACGCATCCAGAGATAACTTTTTTTTAGATTACCTGGAAACTCTGAGAGGTAAGACTATAAAATAAATTTACTTACTAGTAGGTAGGTTACCTACATAATATGTGTCTTTTAAATGGATAAGTGTATTTACTTTTATCTCCCGAAAAAAAGCTAACAGGATTAATAATAAAATAAGTAAATAGAGTCAAGGAATAAGACGAGTGAATTAGGTAGTTATAGACGGTTTATGAATCACGATACGGTAGGTACGCTTGTGTTAAAACCTCGGGGCATATGTGTTTTGTTACTTTGTATAATTCTAAATAAAGACGTGGTATTTTATCAGTACTAATATATAATCAGTACTTATATTATAAATGCAATGGTAACCCTGTCTGTCTGTCTGTTACGCTTTCACGCCAAAACTACTGGACTGGACTGAATTTATAAGACTGATTTGTTATTCAAAATTTTCTGATTTGTAATTAAATCTACCAATTAAAAAACAACACGCATTTTTATTGAACACTACCTATTTAATTCACAGTCTTTTATTTGTTTATACAAAAAAAGTATATTTACGATCACAAAACTCAATGGAAACACAAAGTAGGCAAATGTAATTAAAATGCTGGAGGCGGGCAGCCCTATCGCATGTTTACGTACCGCGCGGTGGTAGGTAGTTATTTCGAGGACAGAGCCGAGTTAAGTTACTGTATAGATAACATTACCGTGCCGCGGTTGTCCTTGCTATTATTCCCAAAGACAACGTGCCACAGCTCAAGCAATAGTAGGTACAGACTTTTTGTGTATGTGAAAATTAAACATGAGTGGAACACATTCCGTTATCGATTCTACACCCCGCAGTATTGTTAATGAATTAATATCCACCTTATATAAGATAATGTGAAGTCAGTGTTTTGAATCGACATGGTCCCTTATTTTGATGATTAGATAGCTTTTGACCATTATCTCACCTTATGATAAGTGATGATGTGGTCGAAGACAGATTTTTCTACTTAAGGGTGTTAGCGTGCCGGGCGGGCAATCGCAAAATGCCCTACCACCATTCTTTATAGACTCTCATCGGAAGACAACAACCGTGGCCGACGCGTAAGGTGACGATTGACTTAACTTGCCCTCCGAAGCAGTGAAGCACTCTGTAGTAATAAGGTGATTAAGTAAGAAAACTAAAACATTTCTTGGTTGAATAGGTACTATTCATATTATATTAGAGATATTTATTAATTACACATCGTCTATAAAATATAACAAAACTTCATTCTTATTAGTTTTATAGAGATTTATATCTCAGTATTTTAATTTTATATTGTATATTAAAGCAGTCTTTTGTGCACTCTATTTTCTGTCTAATGATTGTGAGTATAAGTTGTTTAATCAGCCATTTTATTTATACAACTTTAAAAAGTAAAATAGTTGATACTTTCACCATATAGTAAACCATGTAGTAAAATATTTCACACCTCTTTCCCATGACATAGATATTTTATGAGCGTTTTGCTAAGGTTTATAACAAACTACCAAGCTTTGAAGCTTTTTAGAACTGCAGATTTATACTATTTACTAAAATCTGTGATCGCATGTGTATTTAGTAATGGATAAACTCTTTATTAAGACAACACATTCTACAATTAACAACTTCGAAACGTAAAAAGGCAGTAATTTATACAAAGAGTATAAAGTTACAGATCGGTACAATTTAAAAACATTGATTTATTTTCTCTCTCCTATCGTAGCATTGCTACGAGCACATGCTACGAGCGCGTAGAATGAAAAACAAAAGAACATTCACGACGAATGATGAAACTTAACATTGTAGATGTACATAGGTAACTATTTTGTAGTTGATTTTGTTTAATCTTTGAAAATTTTACTTTAAAGCAAACTGCGTAAATAACATAATCTGACATAATTTTAAGGTAGTCCTTGAGCTGATTCTTCATTACTTTTATGTATATTTATTGTGACGCATTATATTAACTTGGCCATTTATTATAAATTGTACCTTATTAACGTGTCCACTAGAGTTGTTTCTATCTCGAGAACAAAATACAATAATTGCTATGGTTTACGTCGCATTGCGCTTCGTTGGAATTCATTCAAGAAGTGCCAAGCTATTTTGGCAGATGGCGTTGTGATAAATTTATTTACCAACTTAAAACTTATTTTTTTTTACAAAAAAACTAATACTTTAGTAAATTATCCCTTTTTTTAAAAAAAATCTTAAATCAATTAAAGTTATTTAGGTTTAATAAAGAGAAAAATATCTGCAATACAATATTATAAAGGACCTAAAAGTGACTGTTTTTAGACACATCTGCCTTTACCTTCGGGAATATACTGACGGGGTTATATTTTAAATAACTTAGTACTTAATTATGAACTTAGTTTTTAATGTTTTTATATAGAATTAGTAGGTGGTACCTGCAAGACTTAGGTATACTCCTAGGTAAGCAAACGTTTTGGTTTGAAGTCATCAATAGAGTGTACTTATTTATTTATCAATTTATAACTTGTTTTCCATAGACCATACATCGAGTACCTACCTAAATTATATTATTAGGCATGAAATGGACATAGGTCTACTTAGTCTTGTCTGCGTTTGTAGAAAACATTGCATAGTGCAGTGCAATTTGTATGATAATTTTATTAATGTCGCAATTGCTAGGAAAATAATATGAGACATTTAGACAGTATGTTGCACGTAGAGTGAGAATGATAGCACGATGACTTTGCGCGCGCACGTCGAGGTCGGGAGCGGCAGCGCGGTGCGCGCGCGCATGTTCGCCAATCACGCCTGTCTCCCCTCCGCAGGGCTGGCACTACACTGAAGGCGGCCAATGGCGCGCACGGGGCGGAGCTGGGCGAGCTATCGGGCCTGCTCCACGCGGGGCTCGTGAAGCGCGAGCCCGAGGACCTGAGCCGCAAGGTGGTCGACGAGCCCGAGCCGCACGCGCTCAAGCCGCAACGACACAAGGTGCGTCACACGTCCGTACGCCGCCGTCGCGCGCGCACGCACTCACACACTTACTTTACCGGTCACTCATGTTTTATTTACCGCGGTTTGCGTACGATGCGCCGCACTAGCCGCGCCCGCCCGCGCCCCCAGGCCGGCCAGTGCTGCCTGCCCAGTGTGCCGATACCGGCTCTCCGTCAGGACCTGACTCTCAATCTTGGACGTGTTGCTTTTGAACATAACTAGTGTACGTGAAGCAGTGATTTGTTCTTCGACGCGGCATGTACGCGTCGACGTTACGAGGCGGACAATTGTCGTGGGAGAACGCGTGTAATAGACGCGTGTGTCCGCAGGTGGCGGTCGGTGAGCCTGGCGAAGCGGCGTCGCCGTCCCCGGTACCATCGCGGGCCTCATCGGCAGGCTCGCTGTTGCCGGACGCAGCCATGTACGCGGCGCAGATGTTTGCGCCCCCGGGCACCCCCAGCCCCAATCCTTACGGAGATCAGTACTCGAGACAGCCTGCAAACTTCACCGGCGAGCCTTACTACCGCGAGTACTTCGTTGGCGATGGATACCAGCAGCGGGCAGCGGCCCCTCCCTACGGAGATGCAGAGCCAGCTTCGGGTTCCGCATTTAGTGATCGATATGCAACCCCTCGCTATCATAGCAAGAGCGTGATTGCGGCCGCTGGCCTCACAGTGGACTTGCCTTCGCCAGACAGTGGGATTGGAGCCGATGCTGTCACTCCTCGAGATCACACCACCGTTCAGCAGGTCGGTGTTAGAACATGGGCGCGGGCGGGCGGGCTTCACACATCATCCACTATCATAATTTTATACTCTGCCATTCTACACAACACAAAACACTATTATTTAGGTAGATATATCTAAAGAATACAAAACTCCAGCAGTGAACTCTATCAATATTATTCGATATATTAGTACCACAAGACACAGCGGCACCGTATTCAGAGAGCAGGGTAGATGCTGACATCGTATTAGGTACATATATACATTTCTTATACAAAGTTTAGTTTAACGACTGTTGTTTTACAAACAACTAAACTTGCTCTATTCTGCACATACTCTGAAGCCCTCCCGCGCTCTACACATTTCTTGATGTTTTATTGTTGACCTGATGTTTTGACATGAAGCTGTGCTTGATTACATAACAAGTTAGAAATCACATTCTAAATATATTAAAAGTATCTGATTAATAATACTTAAAATCTACTCTTGAATGAACAGAATGTACTTATGGTAATCAGGTGCAACATGTTAAAAGTTATATTTTAAAGCTGTTTTGCACTATCTTCGATTAACGTCAAACCTTTGGTCAATTTAATTATTCTGTCAGAATAAGGTTGAATATAGAACGTTTGAAATTAAAATGCTGATTTAACCATCGTCAAATTTGGTGCTATCTAAGCTAAGTGTTTACTTATATTTTCATGATACAACTAGTATTGATGACAAGTAATTTATTCTGCCTTAAATTTTATCCATTTTTCTTACTCTCCGACTCCACTTAATGTGAGACAAAGGCAAGAAAAGGAATAAAAGTTACAAAAACCTTATTCCTTCGTTCTTGATGATATTTGCTTTTTATGATAACCCGTACTATGTACTGTTAGTTAAAGTAAAATATGCAGTTAATATTGTTATTTATATATGTTATAAATTATATATGCTTTAAATTACATACTCTACTATTCTCTTTATTAAACAATGTCAAAAATTAGACCAAGAATTTTCTTAAAAAAGAAATCTGTATCTTCTTTGTTTATTAAGATTGCTATTTATATATACCCTGCACTGTGCTTAAGTATAATATAGTGACAGATGTGGTATGATATCTAAACAGTTCTTATATAAAATCCCAGACTATATGTGGACCTGCATTGTGTGGGTTTTGAAAATGCATCCTCGTTACCCAATTGAATTTTATTAGAATAACATTAAGACAACAAGCCAGGCATAATAACTAGGTTCCACTAATTGCACCTCCATTGATGTGCAGCAGACAATGGAGTCGACGCCACGCGAGACCTTCGCGCTAATATACAGACAACACCACGCATTCGACTATTTATGAGTTTACATACTAAAATGACAAATTAACGTCACTGTAATCGAGCTAAGAGCTACTTAAGTGAGTCTGAAGGACTACTACATAGTCCAGGGTGTGGCAAACACGAACAATGAAACTTAACGCTATGCTACCCACCTGGCTGATCTAGATTGGACGTTTAATAATTCGCCTTTTCTTATCTTGACGTGCAGGAACAACCGACTGACACCAAATATATTCAACACGACATTTTGCTACTGGCTTTTGTTACAGTTTATTATTGGATTGAATTTGTTCTTATAGGATAGAGATAAAATATCTTATGAGACAATTTAGCTTTCATTTCCATTGGTTACATAATCTGCTTTGCGATATAATTTAGTCTAATTAATAATAGTATCTTTTAAAACTATTTTATTTTGTTAATCATCAAATGTACCTTAACGAAGGCAAGTAAGCAATGACGTAATTACAGTGATATTTTAATGTTTAACCATTATCATAAATTAGTTGCCAATTAGACATAATTTATGGTATATTACGACATAAATATCTCTTTACAGTTCTGTTTTTACCAATTCGTAGTTAAGTTGCCTGTTTACCCAAAATTTGGAAACATCATATAATATAAATAAATTAATATGTATGTTGGATACACAAATATGTTAACAGAAGTCGTTATCGTAAACATAAGATTCTCATCTAAATAATATGAAACAGTATTAAATGATTAGTTATCATACCACTTGAACTTGATATCGTTGAATATTTGATATCCGGAAACCAATTTTTGAGTAATATAACCAAAACACATTTAAATCAGGATGTTCGTAGATTTCCATAAGAATGACAATGAATTTTTAAATTGGAATTTTTTAGCACTACAAGAAACCAACGTTCTTATTAGTAATCAATCAGAAAATTTATAAAAGTTATTTATTACAGCATAGAACAAACTCGTAGCGCAGTTCTGCGCACCACAAACTAGATTCAACTCCAGTAATAAAATTACTATTATGAATACCTTACAAAGAATACATTTTGCTAACAAAGAGTAATCTGTATATTTTTAATACATATATAATTTAGTTATTTTTTCAATAGATACAGGTGATAGGTAAGTTTTTTGTGAATGATAGGATTGTAAGATTTGATTATTGTCCGCGCAGTCGTTCGACTACACGGTAATCTGCCAGCAGCCGGGCAGCGTCGGCGAGGACGGCCGGGGGACTCCTTCGGCGCACCACTCGCCGGCGCAGGCGCCGCGAACTCGCCCCTGGCACGACTTTGGCAGGCAAAATGACGCTGACAAGATACAAATCGCCAAACTGTAAGTATAATTTTGTCCCATTATTAATTTATTTTCAACATCAACGCCCGCTTTTTTGTAAATAAATATTTTGCAAACCGTAACACAACTTGGGCATTTAACAATATACCTGCTAAGTCACATAAGTCTCATTCTCATAAATATATGACGTGGTAGTAATCATGTCAATCAAGACGTAGTAATAAAGCAGTCGCTAAGCACCTAACACAGTCAGTTCCCATACTACACAGATCTGCTCTGTTTAACATCTTCGCTCTCATCACTTATCAGGTGAGACAATAGTCAAAGACTAGGCAATCAGCAATTTTTTAATGTATACATTCTGAATGAAACATCATTCAGGAAAAAAGATATCTTACCTGCTTAGTCATATTATCCTTCACTTGAGCACAAAAGCAAATAAGGACCTATATAATTTGATTTCTACTTATGTGTAATATAATATCCAATAAAATTATTTGAGGAATCTACCGTAATCTAATTACATTTCGTAACTGTTCGTTGGAACATTATTTTTTAAACATTGTCACATGCGTTATAAGTCCGATACAATCAATCATGTCCACCTTCAAACCTTATACGGAACGAGAATGGGCCGCCGCCGTTACTTGCGACCATCGGTCTTCACGCCTAATTGCATTTCAGTTTGGAGTTATAAAAGAAAGCATCCGAAATAAACACGTATTGGTCGGTTCGGTACACAACATTACCCAATATACTTGTAAAAAGATACAGATTCTAATTTGGAGACTAAGTTAAAAAATAAAACCTAATGATATTTCTCCCTTCTGTACTGTGCTGTACTGTGTAACCGGATAGTCCACTACTGAACACAGCCACCCCTAATATTGGGGGATTTGCCATAATCCCCAAGTTTGGCAGGCGACTTGGGAATCGCAGTGTGAGATATCAGTTCACCTTCCGGTATTTTACCCTTAGTCGCCTCTTACGACACCCACGGATAGAGATGGGGGGGGGGAGAGTGACATTCTAGCCCGGCACCCCACGGTCATTTCTGCCTTCACAGAAGTATATTCGAAGTCATCGATTCTGTATAGGTACTCGAATATGTACGCATATTCATGAAATTCTAGAGCCGTAACCGTTGGCGTAATTATTAAATTTGCATCATTATGTATACTATCTAATTCAACTCGTTAAATACACTGCCAATTTTTTGACTGTACGTAATCTATAGCCTTTCAATCATCGATTAAATTGCATGCTCTTCAAGTGGTACCTGATGACGTAATGAAATTGGTATCGGTTATGTAGTTTGAAATACTTTTTTTAGGGGATAACTGTTAAGCACGACTTGATATTTTTCACCGTAGTAAACTTTCCTCGGTGAAATATACTTTAAATAGATTACTTTATTACACAAATTATTTACGATCATCATCCCTTTGCGCCGGATTTGAAAAAGAAAGTTTAAACAATACAAATTGTTTGCTTATTAAATGCTGGCACCTATTTGGCTCCACGTTGAATTGCATTGCTTATTGCATTGCAACCCAACGGGGCAATGCTGCCAGCATGCTGGGCACGCTGCTAACTGGTAGTGGGCTGGAGCATTCGGGCTGCCTGTGAGTCTACAATGTCTTATAGGTTGTCCAAATGCTTTTATTGTAGTAGTTGTAGTGTTGTATATAGTTCGTAGTATTTTGTTAATAAAGGCATACCGCCGGTAAAAAAATATATAATTAAATAATTTGATGTAATATAACATATATGATAGGTCCACTTCTTGGAGGAAGTATGTATTCCAATTATTATTTTATATTATTTTAATTTATGTTGGCTACTTTGTGTTTCTAGTTTTGTGGTCTCTATGGGAATGTATTGAGATATTCAACTTCAAAAATTTTAAAACTTCTAAAGTACAAAACTAGATAGAATCAACAAAATATTATCATAATATAGTAGGAAAATTCATGTTAAGGTTTAGGTGTAGACTACACGAGTAAAAAACACAGAATTTTCGCTTTTGTAAATAGACTTGGTAAATATTGTACAATAGTACAGGTTCATGGAATTAACGACAATCCAATAATATTTTTAAGTCATGAAAGAGTTATGTACATAGGTAAGTATCACCTAATACCGTCTCAAATATCGAAAATTACGTTTACCCTTGACAAAAGTAAGCAGCTGTATAATAATTGCAATCTTCATTTACGTACAAACAGAATGTTTCCGGTTCTCGAGTACTACATTTATAAATGGATTTTAGGACCTATTCGTGTATAAAACAAACCCAACATAACATACTGATTAACCTTGATGTTACAAAAAAATTCATTGATCGCTTCAACACACTAGCCGATTTAACTTAGTAGAAAAGGTATATCGTATACATAACTTCAGGCAAAAGTAAAATTATTTTAATGTAGATTGTCTTTTCATTCATTACAGAATATGCATGGACAACATAGGGATGTTTCAATGTGTAATGTACCAAAAACTATTGCTTTTAAAAATGAACTTACTACGGAATTAACACTATTTGTGCCCAATTTCAAATTACACAAATAAACAAATAAAAAGATAGCGCAGAAAACCTGTCTAGAACCGTACTTTATTAATGAATGACAAGTGATCTTCTGATCTTTATAAGATTATTTGGACTAACTTTGAGCCTGTAGTGGCCTTTAAGTTGCCTAAATGCTTTCATTGTGGTAACTATAGTGTTGTATATAGTTTGTAGTGTTTTGCTATTAAAGATTAGTAGTGTTAATAAAGTAATTGAGCAGAGAAGAAGTAATAAGAAAGGTAGACTTGTTAGAAACCATTGCGTAGCTTTGATTCAACGCAAGGTTGGGATCTAAACGCCAATCAAATGTGATTTTTTGATTACCTTATCTTACTAGGGATTACCAGAACGATTCTAATCTAAACATATACGTATTTTTGTTTGTGTTGATTGTGAATCCAATTAATATTAACAATAAACATTTTATATATTGGTATTTGTTCATATTGCAATAATAATAAAGAAAACCGTAAAGTATTGACCATTATGTATAAATGAGTACTAGGAGAACATAAAGTTATCTCCACTTTCAATTCTGTTAGCACAATTTAAGAGGGCCAACTGTAAATCAAAGCCAAACAAAGCACTGCTATAAATAGGTAGCATAAATAGTAAGCAATTTGATTAAACCTTCTTCTCGCATGTAAATAATTTGTTGGTGTGAGTAGAGGCCAAGTGGTGTTGGCTTACCACTTTGCACCTCCAGCGTGGCGGTTACACCGTGGCCCTTTCTAGGAAAAGCTTTTTGTACTTAATGTTTGGACACACGCAATGCTTTTGAAATGAACATAAACCTATTAAATAGTATAAGAAGAAGAGGAATATTGCAGGAATTGGAACTATAAGCGTGTTCAATTGTCCATAGAAAAGACTTCAACGCGCATTATGAATATAATTTTTGTCAACTGGGTAGGTAGTACTTTTTTAAGAAATAACTTACATATTTATAGTTTAATTAACATAGATGCTAATTCCATTTTACTTTCTTTTCTAAGGATGAGAAGAAGACCTATAATAAAATTTAAATTCATTGATGACACCATACATGCATATAGGATAGTGATATAAATCATAGGCACAGAATAAGCAGTAGTACCGTGCCGTAGAAAAGAAACCTTAGGCTCACAATAGTAACAGATTTTGGCAAGTTATTATACTGTCGCATTGGAATTCAGATAAGACCGAGGAAGACATTTGTATGGGTATGAACATCTGGTCCATTTATTCAGACAAAAAGCAAGCTTGTTTCGTTACGCGCGATACAGTACCGTATAGAGCAAGTATATGCATTAATGCTAAACATCAGGTGGGCAACCAACTAGATTTTCCACTCAGTAATATAAAAGACTATAAAAGTCATTACATAAGCTGATTGTTAAACTCTACTACCCGGATAGTAAAACAAAAAAAGAGAGGCAACAGAATCAATACTAACATTCCCATTGTTAAAAAAATACGCAACTACAAAAGTGTATACAAAGTAATATACGAGTGCGTGTGTTAACTAGGAGAGGCTAACTAAGTTGCTGGGTATTGTGCGTTAATCAAGTTAACAGTCGTTACCTGTCGCCGCAGAGGTCTCTGCCTGTCGTACCGCCGCCGCCGCCGCCGCGCTGTAGCCGTTACGCGCTAACGTACTTTTTCAAAAGGTGCTAACTCGCCTTTCGTGATCTTTAAATAAACCGGTAAAAGTGGACGCAAATTAGTAATTTCCTAAACAGACAACTTAATTGCATTCTAAAAAGCTAATTCCCCTCAATTATTTGACTAAATAGTTCAACAGAAACTAATTGGCTCGACCAAGAAATATTCCGATTGCTGATTATTACCTACTCCTAGCTCGCGACTTGAATAGAAACATTTTAATGCATTTCACAATCTGAGATTGCTTTGGGTGCGATTGGTATTATTATTTGTTAATTGACTAAACGTTAATTAACTTGTTGAATTCCGTGTGACTGAACTGCAATTCAGGAAAACAAAAAATAACTTTCTATATTTTTAGAAGAATCTAGTAATCCCAATTTATTTGGCTAGTCTCAGCAACCATGTAAAGTTAACTGTTTATTTTTTCACGCTTTCACAATGGATTCCAGGACGTATCGTAAGTAAATATAAATTCTTACTTCATTTATCTATGTGTGATTTGAATAGAAATCTTATTTATTAACATATGACACTTCCTTCATTTAAACTTAATAACTATGCAACCGATTAAGTAAATGAATACATACTTTGTAATGTGACAAGTAGAGTTCGTACTTACATCGAGAGTTAATTCGTTATAAAAGAGCGAGCGACGACATCGCGTCGCGGCGGAAGCACTCGTCGACATGATAAGTGCATTAGCATTATTATCTCGATAATTACTCGGTTGCATTTGGCCCAAATAGCTCCGTTGCTTCTACCGTCTTAAATTACCTTCGATGGCGATACGTGGTCGTTCGCCGGTGATACCAGCCCTCGCTTGCCGCGCGACTTGTACCGACGACGCCCTCAGATATGTTTGAACTATTACTTACCGGCCAGTTAAGCACTCTACCAATTCTCGCCCGCTCGATGTCTCAAACAGGCATTTGTTTACTCCACCAATACACTCAAACTCACCGCAGGAATGAGCTTTTAAAGGCAAAGCTTAATCAACTGACGTGTGAGTTTCTAATTATCCAAAATGTTTTCGTTGCGCATCTCGTAACAGGATTACGGTAATTTGATCGAATTCGTTGAAGAATCTTAATATATTAGTCCACATTTCTTAACATTTTGTAAAGTTTATGTGTAGTCGTAAACTTAATATGGGTAAGAAACCGTTACTTTTATAATGTATTTTAAATTTACAAGTTCATTATCGGCGTTTATAATCTTGCGAGCAATATTACGGCAATGTTTCTGGATTGTGGTACACGCGACGCTAACATCTGTCCGCTTTAATCCGAATTAATGTACACTCATTCCACTATCACCTCTGTTAAGTATAATTAAGGACATATTTAATTCCGCAACTTGATTAGCCGGAGTCGAAATTTGTTATCTGGTTCGGTCCGATGAACTCTTATCAGGTATTACTTTTCCTTTCGGGGGCATATTGAATACCATTGATTAGGTTGTTGAGTAACCAAATGATAATTAGGTATCGTTTTATTATGAAACATGAAAACAGTCCAAATATGTCCTAAATAAACCTAGGGAAAAGCAAAGTAGCTAAACGAAGATTTCATGATGCCTGACAAATGAAATACGCGTATATATCTTTATAATTTTAAAAGCCAAAATACTCTTGCGTGGGGCAACGTAATCCTTCGTTAATTGTAGACCTTGAATCACGATAAACAGGAAGTTTTGGCCTTCTCCGGAGTCCAGGCTACTCTCGTGTAAATTTTATATCAGAATAGATTTAGTAGATAAAAGTATATCAGACCAGTTTTCCTGACCTTTTCTCATCTAGGATAGTAAAAAGATAGACACAGTGTAATTGATGTGAAGTAAGGCACTTCTTGTATTTGAGTGCGTGTGTAAGTGGCGTGCCGTAGCTGTAAACAATTTGTCGTGATCGTTTGCTGTATTGATGGCAGCAAATGGTAGCGTAGCGATGATGAGAGTGTTGTGACGCTGCGTGTCGGCTGTCGGCTGAGAGGGCGAGCCGCAACCGGCAATCTCCGCTCCGCCATTACCGAGGCTAAGCGTTCTCATTACCCGCGCCGCGCCACCCGATGTGCCCGGTCACTTCTAACGTGCTATCCGCCCCTTGTATTAAAAGATACAATCTATTAATTTCAATGAAGTTCCGCTAAGCCTACTTTACTTTAACCTCCAAGAAGCAAATTACTTTTGAAGTAACATGATAATAACTGCAACGGATGATTTTCCGTTTTCCTTTTATCCTACCTTTAGATTATTTCGGACAGTTCTTGATTGTATACATTACAGATAAATTTAATCGTAAACTGGTGCTTGAAGTTGTGCCTCGTAAATGGCAACAGGCTCGCCTGCTGGGCTATCTCCACTCTAAAGTAGAAAATCAGTCGTCAGTTATGTGTTATGTTATGGCAGCGGTCCTTGAAAGCCATTTCCCATGGTAGCCAATTTACAACCTACCATATCATCGATTACCATCAGGTGAGGGTGTGGTCAAAAACGAGACTATCAGCAGTAAAGCAATATATCTCGGGCTATAACAGATTTTGGGAAACGTGGGTTTTTGAAGGCTATATGATATTTGAGTGGCGTCTACGTTTTCCTTGCATACAATAGGTATTTAGATGAGCTCATTCCTTTCAAATATAGATCATTTAATATGGATTTTCCGTGGGAATATGAATCATTCCCATCATTATAGTTGACTCGATGGGTATTCTATGACAGATTTATTTACAATAGACATACTTTTTTATCATATTCCTAGTCTTTTCCATCTAAATGGGGTCGGATCTGGGTCAGTATATTAAATTGTGGAAAATCTTCTTAAAAGTAAAGGCTTCCCAAGCCCTGTGTGTTAGGTGCACTTGCACTCTACTAACGTCGACGTGAGCAGGACTTTTTATACCAAACAGTATATATATATAATCGAGCCGCGTAAGCTAAGCGATTAAAATTCTTTCATTTGTACCAAATTCAAATATTGAACAGTTATCAAAAACAATCCCGATGATTCTAACATCGTATTTTTTGCATTAACGCCTGCTTAAATATAGCTTAAATTTGCATAAAGCAGCTTTATCATCACTAACAATAACAAATCAATGATCTTTTTTATTTTAGTGCCATTTTATGGACATTAAACGTAGCAACGGTTGACATTAGGTACAAAGAAATACGTTTTATTAATACATAAAATATCAACGTGAAATCGTTTTAAATGCTAAATATTATTGAATTAAAGAAGTAAATCTTATAAATATTATTATAATAATTTATGTAAATTTTCAAAATGTATAAATAATAAGATCAAGATCCTAGATATAATTTCACAATATTAGAAATATTCTTCTTCCACGAAATTAGACTAAGGGGAACTAATTCGCCAAATCAACAGCAGCAACTGCGCCTTCGTGTAAGAAATCGTTAGTTTGTGCGCATTAGTCCTACAATAGTACCTACCCATTACCTACATTATTTCACATTATCTTTTCTGACATATAATTACTATGAGAATTTCCAAGAAAGGTAGTCATCAATAATACGACCGGCAATAAAAATAAAACAAAAATTTTATAAAACCATACAAAGATATATTATTAAAGAAACTCGATATGATTGGGATATTAGATAGGTATTGACTTTGCTACCATTGACTGAAATTATAGACAAACTATAACATAAAATAATAAGATATGTCATTTTACTTCAGAAAAACTTCAAATTAAAACTATCGCTTTAATATACAGTATTTGTTTATGTGTATATTTAACGTGTTAATGTATTCGCTTTTTATTTTGGAATATAAGGTAAAGACATAAAGGGTAGAGTAGGCGCGTCGTATGTA
This sequence comes from Plagodis dolabraria, assembly GCA_963854805.1. Classification (NCBI taxonomy): domain Eukaryota; kingdom Metazoa; phylum Arthropoda; class Insecta; order Lepidoptera; family Geometridae; genus Plagodis; species Plagodis dolabraria. The sequence continues at coordinate 18,954,346 of OY978442.1, forward strand.
TGCGCATCTAATTTAGGTGTGGAGCGGTGCGGCGTGTTTCCCTGCGGGACGCTTGCCTCCCCGACTGATCGCGCCGTAACTTTTTACTCCGACCACTTTGTTGTCGCTGTGATCCGTCGAGTCTTTTTGCGCACTCATCAATTTCCGCGCCTCGTCGATTGATTTATTCATGAGGCGAGGCTCTTGTCTCGTACCTACTCAGGAAGTGCCCTTTTTCGGTTGCTGTGCCACGAAAATTTGTAATCGCGCTGATTCGAAAACAATGTGTTATTTATCACCGATTACGGAGTCTATAACATTTGTTCAAGTTTTGACTGTAATTGTACTGAAATGTTTGTAATCTTTGTTGCTCTCTCTTGTATTTGTTGATAATAAGTGAACAATGCTAAAGAAAATCGAAATGATTACAGAGCAACGTCGCAAATGTAAATGTGGTCCGGACTCACTTAGAGAGCATCAGATAGACGTGCGGCCGCTGCGACCGATCAGTCAATGTCGGCCTGCGTTTGCATTACACGGCTTTTATCTTCACGGGCTCGGTTTGAATCGCAAAACATCAGCGGGTCTGTTCACCAAATTGTTTTCAATAAGCCCAAGTAATGGTGCAACCGTAGAATGGAATCGACAAAAACCATTGGACCGACATTCCTCAAAGAGATTTATTAAAGGATTAAATATTTCATAACAATTTATGGCTTTTATCTGGTTACATAAGTTAATGCGGGACACAATAGAGTAAACCGATAATGACGTCGCTGTTTCCTAGCGAAGTTTTCTCTTTGTAGAGGTGTGCGGGCGTGAGCCGGGAGCGTGGGCCGCGCCGCGTGAATGTCGCGCGACAAGCGGCCGCGTGCGGCACACGCTCGCCGAGCCGCTCGCCGCACCGCGCCGCGCAGACTCGCTAACGACCCGCGGCACGCGATCGCAGCTAATTTAGCGGGGTTTTCCTTCCGTTGTCACTCCAATGCTGAGGAAATCACGAGAAAACGTACTTTTTCATTGCGCGTCGTGAACTGGATCTACGGGCCTTTATGTAACTTCGCGGTCGCCGTTTACAAGCTTTACTGGCGGCGCAATTAAGATTTCCACTTTTTGCACACTTTTATTGCTTCACTTCATGGAAACTTTATTGTCGAGAACGTGTATCCGTAGATAAGTATCTCAAAGAAGAAATCGCACTTTTTCTAAATGTTTCAGAAACCAGATCTTATTGTGCATTTTATATTCCAACGACCGTTTTACAACGCCTCGCCTACTGCGCTACTCTGTAATGTTCGAGTTGTGAGGTTTTATCTGAAATCTTAAACTGTCAGGTGTCGTATGTCATAGCCGTTAGTAGCTAGTACATGAGATGTGTTGTTTTGTGCAGGTTTTCCCCGTATGGATTCAAGTACCACCTGGAGACGGCGAGCAGCAGCTCACAGCGGCGAGAGGACGACCGTATCACATACATCAACAAAGGCCAGTTCTACGGGATCACACTCGAGTACTTACACGATCCTGATAAACCACTTAAGAATCAAACTGTCAAGGTAAGTTTTCTCATTTTGTTATCAATATTTACATCATTTCATATAATTGGACATAAATGAAGTTTATTTAGCGGCACTTGAGTTTATTTAAGCAGCAGTATGTTTTAGTTTCAATGCGATTGTTGTATACTTATATTACTTATTGATTAGAAAATATTTGTTTGAAGATCTTATAATCAGGCCTAGAATTGGAATGGCGTTTTAAAGACAGGTGCGGGAATACAGCTAAATGTTGAATAGACCAGCGGCGAAACGAGCAAGCGGCATGTCTGATATTAACCTATTTTTTCTGCCCATAACAACTTTTTTTGATCTTCAAGATAGGCAAATATTGTGCATGGCATATAATTTCGGTCGCCGCAACAGTTTAGTTCTGATATCTTTTGTGCCTGTAATTTTACTGGCTATCTTGTTTAATATACTTACAGGTAGGGTTCATTTACTGTTTGTATGTCATCTAATTGGACTATGAGTTTGCTTATTCGGAGATATTTAAAGTATTTCAATTCTTAAGGGACCTCTACCAACCTGAATCAGATGTAATCTCAAATACAAATACTTTTATTATAATTATTGTGTCTTGTGAAACATAACTGGATACACGAAACGGATGCGGATAGAAAAAAAATAGCGTTATCTTTTTAAACCGAAATTCTAGCGATGCTGATTACACTAAATTATTTATATTTTATATTTTTAACCATGTTTTCTAATTACTAGAAGAACGTTTGTGCAAAAATATGTTTAAATTTTTTATATAAATAATGTTAACAATCACATCAATTCAAAAAAATCAGTAACAAACGTACATTCATAATATTTTAACCGACATCCAATAAAGGAGAAGGTTCTCAAGTCTACGCATATATGCATATTATTTTATGTATCAAGTTATCCAACATAACTTCGCGTTACTTATTACAGAGTAGTTAGATTTTTAAATTTCAATATTTTAAAGGGACGAGGTGGTCTTATTTCATAAAAATCGGTTGGGTATTTTATAAGTTATAGTCAATTAACTGAAAAATGTATTCGCTTACCTCGATGATTTAATGGTATTTCCTGTTGTCAACGATGAACACAGTGTTAGGTGAGTGAATGATCGTATAAGCAGTCTTTATACATAAAAGGAGAAAAAAAAAAAAAAGAAAAATGAAAGTATGAAATAAGTTGTGAAAGTCGGACCATGCTAATGTGAGGTCAGCGTTTGTAATCAGCATGGTACCGACTTCCACAAGTTATTTCATACTTTTCAGTGTCGGAATATGGTTCCTTTTTTTAAATATTTTTCGTTATTTTTTGTCTGCCCTCAAAACATGTGCATACGAGCTAAGCTTGACTATGTCTTTTCAATTTTCAGGCGTTATTTTCAAGCTTCGTTTATTATAGTTGTCCATTCAAGTTGCACCGTACTTCCATATTGAGACTCGCAACTTTTCATGCATATGTCTTTCATATCTACATCTTTATACTCATAGTTGCCCAACATTCAAATCTAATCATAACTAGGGGTGTCAAAATGGTCTTATAGTTAGGGTTCCGTAGTAGAAAACGAAACTCCATTACTGAGGCGTTGGCTGTCAATTAAGTTTATTCCTAAGATACAGCCCTTTAAGGGAAGTGTGCACGTAGGTGAACACTTGAAATTTTGCATATATATACTTACATGTAACATTTCAAGTGTTCAAACGCTACGTGCACACTTCCCTTAAAGAGCTGTATCTTAGGAATAAACTTAATTGACAGCCAACGCCTTAGTAATGGAGTTTCATGTGCGCGTGCGGGCTGGATCCGCGCGCGGGTGAAAATACGAATGACAGGAAAAGAGCCCTTACTTTTGTGGGAATGTGGTAAATCAGAACTCAGAAGCATAGATACTCGTTTAAGGCTTAGGGACATAAATACTAAATTTCACTGAATTGGAACACTTGGTATTCAAAATCTGATGAAACTAAAAGCATTACGTGCATACTTCCCTTTAAGGGATTATCTTAGGAATAGTATAAGGTAACAATAATAATATCAAGAAAATAGAACACGCAAAAAAGACATGTTTTTATTTTTAAAATCTGGTTGCTCTATCGTAAATACACTATTACATACAAACGTCAAACCCGGTATAAATTTAGACCAATTTATTACAACAATAAATAGCGGATTGGATTCCTGCTAAGGATCTCGAACTATTAAAAAAAACTATTTTATTTTACTATTTTTGGTACATTCTGTACGGAACCGTCGTTGTGGTAGTTCACGCATTTGACCGGTTTTTCATGAGTTTAAGACGGAACAAGCATGCGGCACACCTGATGTTAAGCGATAACTTGGCTTATAACACATTTCGTCCTGCCGAAGTACGCAGTGCAGTTCCATGAACTGCACTGCGTACGTCACCCTGAGACATACAGTTGTTAAGTCTGTAATTTAACTGGCCCTTAATGACTGCTGCCGGAACACACTTTTAGGTGCTTGGTGACAGGTTTTCTACCATTGCGTAGTAGCTAGCCTGGCGAGCATTCCCAAGATGCTCTTCCAACATGCGGTAAAGATCAAGCTGTCATTGGGGATTGAACCATGAACCTGCCGCACGGCAGCCCACAGCCGTTACCGCTAGGCTATCGTTACTTCAGGCTTTAATATCATATAGCGATATAACATTTTATCAACTTACATATAAAATATTCGCTTTCTCAGTATTGAAATGAGTTTGATATAATTTAAGCAATTAAGTACCTAGGAGATTAAATTAAGTTGAAAGTATTGCCGGTACCTGTCTCACCGGATGTTTGCTTCTTGTGGATCTTAGAAAGCGACTGGGCGACGCGGGCGCAGCGGCGCGAGTGCTTAGCGAATGCATAGGGACCGAAGTAACTTGGTCTATCGACAAACTTCTTAATATATCGACGGTATGCAACTATAAAAATAAAATATACTAAATTATTGCTGCCGTGCGGAAATGTAATCGATGTATGTTGTTTCAATATTTATGAGCGGAATGTAACGTGTATAATTTTATTGGGTAGTGCCCACGTCATCTTGCGATGACCGTCCCATCAGAGTGTTCGCAGTTGATTCGATACAGACGTCATTTTGTGTAGGGACCTAAAACTTTATCGTGCATATAAATACCAAACCAAAAAAAAGATAAGACCAAATAAAAGATTTATTATTGAATTGAAAAGTCGGCGTTATTATTGAAGATCACAAACAACAAACTCCATTGGTGAGTGGAGTAAAATGCTGCGTAGTGTTTTTGAGGCCACGGGTCAGATTCCTGGATTGGTCAGTGTTATCAGGATTTAAAAAAAAATAGTAGTCCAGGTCCAGAATATGAAACTACGTCGAATAAATGGCAATAAAAGAGTAAAGACATATAAAAAGAATGGCCTCTTCGAGAAGAACGGGCAAGAAACCTGATAGAAAGAAGAAGGCTTTATACCATTTTTGCTGAACGGCAGTAGAATATTTTAATAGTAAATTAATTAAAATCCATAAGATCGTCGTGGATGCTAAAATTGAATAGATGATTTATACTTTGACTTTGATAGTCTCGCCCCCTATTAAATGTAACTGATAGTATTTAGATATGTTTGTACACATCGACCTAATGGGATATACAGACGAGATGGTATACAAAACATACAGAAAGAAAACCAATAAAATTATTATTATTACCTCTCAATACTGTTACCTTGTAGAGCCATTCGTACGTGTGTCAATAAAACACGCAATTTAAGTGTTACGATTTTTTTATATGCTTGTTTACGATGGCAAAATCAATATGGCACGATATCAATCTACATAATAATAATTATTATAAAAATTATAATTTGTACGTAAATTTAAATAGTGAGGTTATGAGAAAGTCGAATGCAAAAACAACATGAGTAACGAACTTTGTAGTGAACCCGTTGACGTCTTTTGTATCTACATAGTTCATTTCTTTTTATTGTACACTAGCTTTCCAGCCGCGGCTTTGCCCGCGCGTATTTCGGTTATCGCGCAAATACATTTGCGCAGTTAGATAAAAACTATCATATGTCCTTTCCCGGGTTGCAAACTATTTCCATGCCAATTTTCATCCAAATGGGTCCAGTAATTTTTAAGTTTATTCGTTGTATAAAAAATACAAATCTTTCCTCTGTATAATATTACTTAGTATAAAAGTATAGATATAGATTATCTGATACTATATACTTACTTAACACGAAAATATTCACATTAATAAATTTTGTACGAAATGTAGTATGGTACAATTTTTTGAAGAAATATTGTGGATTGTTTTCGAAACCTGTAATTACGTCATATAAAAGACATCAACGAGATTTAATCGCTACGTAATTTATTTAATTTTTAATCGAATACTCAATTTAAAATAACTGCAAACAGTTGAAATTTTAACGAGAATTCTTCTGCCAGAGTTCTTTTATTAGGTTTTTGACTCAAGTAGTAACATTACTGGCGGTTAAATTTAGAAAAACAATGATGATATAAATCATATCGGTCTTTAGGCACGTAGTCAGTAAAGCAGTAGTTAACGTAATAATGGTTTGAGTCTTCAACAATTATCCTCATACCGTGTACAGTACAAGGAAGCTTGTACAGTGGTTACCTTGTCAGTTATTATCAATGATCGAATATTCGAATGCATTTTTACATAACATTCATGGGTTGTCTAGTATCGATAGTACTTTTTCATCAAATCTAAATTACCGCGACGTAACGGATTGGCGGATTTACTAACTTAAGTCTTTGATAATTAAATGCCAGTACAGTAGGTGATGTACAGTAGTCGCAGCACTGTTAGAACCCCTAGCGATGATTAGAAAAGGTCAACTGAAAATTTTTGCTATTATAGATGGCTAGATGGCGCTTTATACAAGTATCATTCTGCGTGTCTGAGATAAGAGCCAAGGTGGTACCATTTCATAGAAAAGAATGAGGTTTCGGGCAAACAGCTTAAATGTCACTGTGTATGAGTGAGACAAAAATTAAACCTTGCTGCTTAATACGCTGACAAGTGCTAAATAATTTTACTTGAACAGATTTCAAAATATGTTTAGTTTGTAACAGTAAGAAAATTATATGTTCATTTTGTTTGACCACATTATCTAAGGCCAAAAAATGTCCGAAACGCGTTGCCTTAAAAAAATCTCTATAGAATAAAATTGCAAAGTTGACTCTAAATTACACTTATAACGTAAATACCTTAATTATTTTGTATGAATACGTATGAATATACATAAATAAAATAGCAAAACCTTATCAAGAGGGACAAAAAATTTACATTTTCGATTTTAGTTACTAGTTTTGTGTTATTAAGCTTATTTTTTTAAGCTTGCTTATTTTACCTAAACTGATGGCGTTTCACCATCGTTGCCTTTGTTTCACTCGCACGGAATCCGATAGTGACAAAATTTCAGCATTTGACATGGCGTCTTTAGAGCAATCCAAGTGTTTTTCGAGTTTATTATATTAGTCTACTAATATAATTAAATGTCCGGCACGACATCGAGTCGCTTCTCCCGGAGGGTGGTGTGACGCAGTTCGAGCGGTGCACACGTAAGCCCTGAGGTGGTATCGGCGTCGGCGTCGCGGGAAGCCAGACCGCAGGCATCCAGGCTCGGTTACACCCGCTCCCGGTTACCGCATCTTGCTCACCTTCGATGTATTCACTTTCATCATACCTTTTTTTAATCTCGGTCGAGAACTCAAATTACAAAACAAAAATTGTCCGAGTTGGGTAACTTGATACAATATCGATTGGACTTGGCTTTAAGCATGAATAATTTAAATCCCAAGATAAAATGTAAACACCGTCATTGTTTTTTCTTTAAAGATTTTCAACTACTGATGTGCTAAGTATAAGTTTTTGCATTATACTTTAATTGGTGTAGTTGATATTAATGAATATGACTAGGTACAGCTACTATCATATGGTGGGAAAAATCAAGATTGAACAAAAGACGGAATCCACACCGAGACCCACGTGCTCGCCGTGGAAATCGGAAATCCCCGTATTAGGTATTGTTTCCTGACACATCCTTGGAAACGACACTATAATTGGTATATTTGTTTAAAACTATACAATGAAATAACACGATTATATCAATAAACGACTGGGTATTCTTGAAAAACGAGAAAATCCACTTTCGGTTAATCTGGTTAATCAGGTTTAGGTGTGTAATATAATAATTGTAGTAGTAGTTCTATTTTTTATACCTGCATTGTTTTCATTTATAAATTGCAAGCAACGTACTTATTTGATGTAGAATTATATAATAGGACAAACTATCACAAACTCGAGATATAGACACATTGTATTGTTCCTTGCTTTTATTTGTAGATAACAGATTAAAACTTGGTTTTATCTCAATTCAATGAGCTTAGATCGGAATAATCAGAGATACAATGAGGCACCGGTTCGTAGTTATTACAAAGCAGTGTGTGTAGATACAGTCGGCTTAGAAAGTCCATGAACAGTTGGATAACGCGAAAGAATAATTCATCCACAAAATAAGCAAAATTATGGCTTAGAAGCAGCCGTTTTTATCTTGATTGCTTTGTGATTGGAAGTTGATAAATAAAACATATCTATCGGTTATTAAGGCAAAATAACAAGTAGATTTGTGAGCTGGACTTCGTGACTATGTTTACTAAATATGTTTTATTACGTTTTGAAGCCCGGTTTCTATGACGCGACGCTTAGAAAAAAATCTAAAAACTGAATCGTGAAAAAACATTGTATACTTTATCGAACCTGTTCCCCAAATTGACGAGAACCGGTTGAGAAATGCAACATGTATAGAAGAACATCTGGACTTCTACCGGATAAGCTGAAATGGAGAGGCTTCATAAGGGATTCGCGCTCGCTCGGTCAATCTTTATGTTCCTCTTTCGAACTGTACACGGACTTTTTACGCTGATGATACAAGTAGTGTTGTGTAGCGAGTAGGTACGGCGCGTATCGCATTCAATGGGAAGCAGATATCAGGCGAGTGGTACGCGAGTCGCGAAGCTTATCGCGCCGCAATCGAGTCCGCATTGTATAGCCGCACCCGATAATTAAGACGACGCTTTTGAGATTCGCCATATAGGAACACAATGACCGCCCCCGGGAGTCCGTGCCCAAGCGCTCGGATAATATCGTTGCGTCCCTTTAAACAATAACCGTTCTGCATTATGATAAAACAATTTCAATGCGGCAAACATCGTGTTTTCTTAACGAGAATTCCTTTATGTTTCGGATCGAGAAACAAAAAATACTTATCGAAGATTCCGCTGTAACTATGTCCATGCACCGGGCATTTATGGAAGTACTGCTGATATCTGCTTACTTGTGTAGCAATTAAATACATGATAAAATATTTGAGCAACACTACTCAATCTTAAGTCAATCGATCGTAAATAAATATATTGTTTTGAACATGCATAAATAACAACACGTTAATCGATTACTTTACGGATTATATATCATAAAATACAAGCTTATATTGTAAACGTCCTTTTTAGTAACGATATTTATTCCATAATCGAGCAAAAAATTGTTAACTACACTCATTTTATTAGTGGGTACAACGTTCGCTATCAACCGTAACTGAAATGTTTGTTGTTCACACGCAATTTGGGCGAATCATGCATGTGAAGTTTTGCGTGTCAAAAAGCGGTTAGGATCTTGTAAGAATTCGCCAAACAGAGAGAAATGGCCGATCATGCGGAGAACGTTCGGTTGTAATTACAGCGGCACCGCCCTGTTTCGGCGTAGCTTTGGAAGCTGGAGATAGCATCGCCGCCCTCGCCATTTCCGCACGGAGAACACGACCAACAAACACAACACGCTGCGAATTCGAGATCACCTAATTAAACATACCCGCCTGTTTCAACTACAACGCTCAATTGAAATATCTAACCAGCCGCTTTCGCACGGAAGTACAACATTTACATTATAATGAAATTGACAAATAGAATCTTAAAATGTTTCATCAAAAGTCGTTACAGCGTTTTAATAAAATAAATATGCACTTCACTGATTTCATTTTAGTATTGAAGATGTCGATCAATCATGCCGCATAACTGCAATTAATCATCTCGCTAGCAAAGCGGTGCGGCGTCGTCATATTCTCGTCACTTGAAGGGTTGTATGCTCGTATCGCCCCTACCAATGATTATGTATGGCAAGATATTTTTTAAATTAATAACAAAAATTAAGCTGCCTTCATTAATCACTCTGATATTTGCATTTCTTTTGTACATCTTTCTTTAAATCTTATTCCCATAAATAAGCAAATCGACGATAATTAAATACTTGAAATCTTATATTTTAATTACAATAAAGATAAATAAAATGTCGATGGTATGTTGGGAATCAATTTTAGTTTAGTTTCAATACACAAATAAAAGTCTACACCATTTTCTGTTTGTACTTTTTATGTATATTTATTTATCTGTGGGATGAGCGTAGCGTGTCTCTAAACGCACCCACTCATTCAGATCATTTTTTTATCCAAGTTTTTGCAGTAATACTGACATCATTGTGTTCACTTTCGTAGCAACGGAAACTCGCGTAACGAGAAACGTCTTGTTTTTTATTTTCATTTTGTAATGTTGCGATTTTAATGATTGCTCCAGTTTGCCTTTTTAAGGTATTGGTTAATGATGCCTTTTACACTGAACGTATTACACTTGATGAGGGATTATAACGGTCGCATTCTGACGGGGCGGTTCCTGGTGACGTGGGCACCTTTCGGCCACCGCGCGAGTGAAGGGCTGTCATACAACATATAAGAAGTATTTCTCACAGAGGGCAATCGGTGTAATTAAATTTTCATATACGGACACAAGTAAAAAGTTTCACAATACCGCAAGCAAAAAGTGCTCGATTTGAATTCTTGACGTTTGACGGTTAAAAAACATACTTGTACGTAATCAATCATGTGTTGAGATGTCTCAATTAATTCTGCACCCTCTTCGTTTTAAGTCCCCTTCTCACAGTTTTACGTCCTGCAACAAACGCTCTACAAACTGTCATACCAGAAAAAGCTAATGATTATAAATCAGAAAATTATGCCACTGAAAGTATTTAGTAACGGCTTTTATAGGCAATTAATCGGTACAAATTAAGTCAATAAATGAATCAGAGCAAAATACCAACATATTCAATTACAAAGATTATTAAATTTTATAAGAAATAGGTAGATAAGCTACATTTTTATTCATTTTACTCATACGTTCACAAATTTTGTGATCCCAACATAAAAGACATTAGTACATATATCAACGAAACCTCGACTTCCCGTAATTGACTTTTTATGTCTTTTCTTATTTTGCGAGAATAATTTATGTTATTTTGATGCAGCTAAAAATACTCTTGTAATGTTTTTAGCTGTAAAACGTATAACAAACTGTTATTGCCACATTGACAGCTACTAATGACCAGAACTTTCGGACACCTCTCTTAATTCTATTCAGTTGGCAAACTGGTGTTTAATTATCAATCGAGTAATCAGTATCATAAAGAACTTTTTGTTTTCCGTTGCAGAGTACCTATTATAATTTTTAAGTAATTAAATTTTCCTACAATAATATATTAAGGTCTGTTTATGAAACGACTGCCAACTAGCAACATTTTACGCAGCTTATTGTGGAGACTTTAAAATAAATGTTGTCCTTGCAACAACATAGTATGTTGTGCCTACAGGAATGGAAGCTAATTATAATAAAAAGAAACAAATAGTCACATGGCTCCAGTGGACCGGCATGATGTAGGCAGGGTCTGTGGCTGGGGTACTACTGTTGGAAATCAATCAACTATAGGTAGCAGCACTTTTTAAAAAAAAGAACGAACGAAAGAAGAAAAGGTTACTTTAATATACTGATATGTTTCCCAGATCAAAAAGAAAACATTCAAATATTTTAATATTCTAAATAAAGTAGAGGAACAAAATGTAAAGGAAATCAGACTTTGTTTTTTACTGTATTTCTGCTGTTTATTTTGATATTATTAATAGTTTTATAGTTATGATACTAGGCCATATATTTTATGAACTGATATAAAAAAAATACTGTAATATATTTAATTTCCATATGAGACCATTTCCAGTTAAGGGGAAATAATCAAAGGTGATATATAATAACAAAATAAGATTATGAAATACTTTTCGTTTCCAGATGATAAGTAACTTTCGTCTACATTTTCCTTTGTTTATCTGTCTTGTTTCTTTTCGATATTTCTAAGTGAGATCCAGTAGAGTAAGCAACAATGGTAGGGTAACTACATACGAGCAGAGCCGCGCCGCTCCACCGAGCGTGAATTTTCCACGTTCGGTTTCAGGTACGCGTAACGACGGCGTAACTATTACACTTTCCAAATATTACGTATTATTCGGTAATATCCTCATGTTACACCTGAAAACGCGTAATACACGTAATTACACTGAATCTAATCAATCACGCACAGTTCACATAACTGAAATAATATTTATATTGGGATCCTTATTAAGTCTTGTTGTTAAGTTATGTTCATTTATTTGTATTCGTCACAGTCGTTTAAAAGAAGTTTTTTTCAAAACTATAAATGATTACAAGCCAGCTGTTTGGCACACAGAGATTTGAAAATCTCACATATGCATAAAAACAAATGATTAAATGCATAAAATGAGAAGCTTTTCCAATATACATATTATATAGTAAATTTTGTTTACCTTAAATAAAAATCTTATATAGAAAAAAATAATAATTTTGATTTACAAATACAAAAAGTAGGTAGTATCTTACATCTAGGTCCATTTTCAGTTGACTAGTCAACAAAAGCTACATTCACACCTTTACTTATTATTACTTAGGTAGAATTATTATTTCTCTCATCTTAATAAAGTTTATTGTATACAGACTATTATAATATTGTATTTGTAACCAATTCACAACCATTGCGAAATGCGAAATTTATTCCAATGAATCTGTTATCAAAGAATGTCAACATAACCATTCGAAGAACTACAAACAATAATAGAAAGCGATTATTTTTATCTATCTAGGATAATGGCTTTCTCTTGCAAAAGCCTAACTAAAGCTGGACGCAAGCTGCATTACGTAATTGAAGTCCGTCATTGTCTCGATATTGGAGCTGTCACAGCGCGCGCGTATTTAGCGTCAATCCTCGATACCATCTCGAGCCGACAACCGTCGCAATCAGCGACATTAGGGGATCAACGCGCAATTATGCAACACCATCGGCACCAGCGCAGCTGTTGTGCCTCCACTGATCTAAAGCTGACGCAAAGGCCACATGCTCTTAGGACGAACTATCTGTGCCATTTCTGAATCATGCTTATTTTGCTCGCGAGTAAACGACGCGACACGACGTCTAATTTGACCAATGTCTTCATATTCATATATCATTGTTAATTGCAGCAAAAATAAAAAAATTAAAACAAGTCGTTTTGCCTTTTCTTGGCAAAACGACATTTACCATTTTAATATATTACAAGAGACAGAAAAATATAAATGGTACGTTTGATGAGATATCGTTTTTTAAGATCTCTTACGTAATTGTAAGATATTATGCAAGAGTAGGGCTCACACGTGACGGAGGTGTACCTACTCAGCGGTAGGTAATGCTTAAGCCGAGACGCACTCAGGGCCCTGCATATTACAATCTGACATTTCCTTCGGACATTTGAGCAGATTAGTGTTACGAGACTCGGGATGTTAATCCGACGCCGAAGACGCGAACGGGTCGCGGGAATTGCTCCGTTTTAAACGAGATTTAGCGGTCACTGAACGATAACGGTTATTTGTATCAAAACAACGATATACTAAATTGAAAGTAATAGTTGCAATGCATTTTTTATAATAAATAACCTGCCTGCCCTAGCATGTACTGATGTAAAATCTACCTGTTTGAACACGATCATTGGGTTAAAAGCATTTCCAAGAAATCATGGTATAGCTATATTTTACTGAACAGCACCACTAAAGAGAAAAAAAGTTGACGCAAGGATTTCACGCACGAATGGTTTCATCACGGAGTATTGGAACTAATTCGGATTTACGTGTTAATATTCAATTACAGTCGTGCACCGGATGCCGAGTCGTAGTAAGCAATTTGTCCGGCGGCGGAAGCTGCACATCTCTACTCTCTAGCAATCACCTGAGCCTGCGGCGTCTTGCTCGATAGGTGCTCAATGCAATGTACGCACTACACCATAATATTATGGACTTTAAATAATAAAAGACTGTATACGTCTACAAAGTCCCAGATACCTCATACTTACAAATACATTGAACTTTTTTAACGTAGAACATAAACTGTTCAAATTTCTTTTAGATGTGTAGATTAATATTCTACTTTGGTAATCTGTGATTCTACTGTTATTATTTAAAATTATTTATGAAAGCAAAGTTTTAAGGATAAATCGATATTCATAACTCCTAATTAGCCTCATAGAGGCTATTATGTTTTATTGCATTTAAAAGCTTGTTCTTTCATTTGTTCAAGAAACAAAAATGCTTTATTACATTTTACCCGATGTGAAATAAATACGCAGTTACACCCACAGTTCTGCTCAGAATTTATGTTGAATGAAACAGCCATTCTCTGGAGCACAACAGCAAACAACCTAGGCGTTAAAACAACTGGCACTGACAACTGGCGCACTTTACAAACAGACGTATCCGTATCAGATATAGCGTATCGAGAAGGCAGGACATTACTTCTCCGCTATCGATAAAGCTCAACGGTGAGCGAAATAGTTTTGCCACGCAGTGAACATAAATAATTGTCATAAAATAGATAGCAGCTGATGGATGGGCGCACGCAGCAAGCGGACGCGCGCCCGATTATGAGGAAGCGTGGTCAACGAGCCAAAAGATATGAAAACTGTGTTACTTCGCAACATTCTTGCATAAATTCGACAAAATGTTATTCACGCATACATCAAATCTTTGTGTAACGTAACATGTTCATCGCTGATCGAATAATAACCACGATTGTTTACAATTCCCATGCACAAATGCGTAACACTAGACCAAGCCGTAAACAGGTAATTGTTACGATTATATTTTAACTACATCATTACCTTACGATTTATAGTAAACAATAAGGCAGCTACGCGGCGAAAGGCGTCTTATAGTCTTGCCGACAACCAGAAAGCTGTCAAAATGAAAAATAGGTGACGATATGGGATTAAAGTGCGTACATGTCCAAGCACTGTTCTTAATGGTGCTATTTATCTTAATTTCCACATTTTATTCTCAGAGGCGATTCGTAGAAATACCGTGTTAGGCAGCTATACTCGTAGCTAATACGCACCTGCATGGATTATCAACGTTTTTATCAATAAAATATTCTAACAAATATTAGCTAAATTATTTTTTTAGATCTTCGCGAATGTTACAATTTGGTATTAAACCAATTTTATAATAAAATGTGTAGTAGATAATGGTCTTATAACATTGGTAGGGTGCCGGATCCGACATGCACCCTATCACATCTTCCTATGGAAGTCCTAAGAGGCGACGAAAGGAAAAATACCAAAAGGTTGGATGCCGACACCCCACTGAAGAAATGCCATCACACTGAGATTCCCAAGACGCCTGCCAAGCTCGAACATTGTGGCATACCTCCTTAATGGGGTGACTTTTTTCTATGATGGATATTATCGCTGGTTCTGTGAACACGATTACTTACGAAATATATTAATAAAAATGAATGGTGGCGGCTTATGTCCTATAAACTCATATAATATACAACTAATACACTGTTTTTAACGCCTAACTACATAAAAGTTATCGTACTACACTCGTTTATCATATTCTTCTACTATACAAGTAGCTGAGGTTAGATTAATGAGTGTTCGCTAGCTGTCACACTCAAACTTTAGATACAGATCATCGTGTTGCGTAGCCGCACATATGCGATATCAATAATATGCAATTGGTTATTTATTCAAATAGAGTGACGAAATGAATGCAGAGTGGTTGTCAGAACGAAGCCGGCCAGTGACACGCGGCACAACACTGCGTGTGTCACATGCCGCCGAAGAGAAAGCGTGCTTAATCAGATAACTCAGATTGTCAACCCAACCGAGCTCCTGAAATCGGGTCGAATGTCGATACACACGATTAATTAATTGACGTTCACAAAACTTGCAACTAACTGGTTTAAGTAGCCAAATGTACGCGTGCGCGCTCTTGTGAAATTCATGCTGATGACATAAGTACTTTACTGAAAACTGCTTAAATGCGCATACGTTACCGAAGTATAGACGTTTCAAAATGGTGCCAGGGAATTTTGCGAATATCCGCCTGGCTAGCTACTCACCCACAAGTAGAAAATCTGTAGCCTAAATACCTAACGGTTGTTCCGGCAGCTGTCCATTCTAAATTAACCTGAACAACTTTTTCGTTCACAACATCTCTTACCATCAGGTGAGATAGTTACCGAAAGTCTGCTTGTCAGCTATGAAAAAAAAGTTCTAAGTAATAAAAAATGTATAACAATAGTTTGATAAATAATAATCAATGATATAATTTAATAAACTTACAATGTGGATTACATTGTTAGCTGTATTGTAATAAACTATTCATATTGCTAATGAAATCAAAATAGAGCTTGTCTTTGATAAATCGTAGAAATGAAACGTTTAAGATTGCTAGTTATTACAATGTATCTTTGTCAAGCAACAATAGCCAACATTGTTCAGTGCCAATTGCGGGTACAAAATAGGCACTAAATTACGTAAACCATTACCAGTCGGACCTCTAAATTAGCTGGCAAGTGTTTATGAATCATTAGCTCAATACAATAAACTAAAGCAGCTAGTTGAAACTATTATCGGCGATAAATTGCGAAACGGCAATTCTCTACAAAGAACAATAAATAAGTCTTAAAACGATATAAACTACTAACTTTTAATTCTCGCCATTTGGCTCCACTTTGAATGTTTTTGACGCGATATATAGCTAATTCAATTTTACAGTTACACATGTATTATGTATTTCGTCTAACGTCTTGTATATGTGGAATTCTAATAAAGCAGTAAATGTTTATATTTATTTATATTATAAGATATGATATGCCTGGCAAGAGGTGGGTGCACCGTTACAAATGTATACATGAACTATCTATTAGTATGCGCGGTTCCGTTGGGTTTACGCGCCGGGCCCGCCGATCTCCGGAGAAAGCCCGTGTCCCGCTTATACAAATGCTCAGCTATTAGACGACGCACTATCTAATGCATCGATTTAGCTTTTATCACCCACAACGTATACCTACTGCAATCACAGTCCTTTCAATATAAAACAGCAACGCGATCATAATTAGCCAATTTAGACGCCTAGCACCAATACCATTATATCCATGCATATAAGTTTATAATGAATTCGAACTCTAGAGTTAAGTTGTAAGTAATTATTCGTCTAACAGTTATAAAGCCACTCCTCGAGGAGTAGTAACTGAGGGACAATCTTTGCTTAACTGCTTGGGAGATTATTAAACTAGCTTTCAGATTAAACCGGGTAAGCGAGGCATTGGATTTCGCCAGTAAATGCGATACATGGATGGCTATTAAAATGTATTTATTTCTTGAGTCAAGGAAGATATACAAAGAAATATATGCTATAGCTAATATGAGTGTCGGTCACAGCACAGCGTGGCGCGCGGGCAGGTCGAGTATCCCCATCAATCTGCAGCGTCGTCGATCGCAGGTGCTTTCTCGTCGTTAGCCCTATATGGCGTAGCCGCACCACGCCTCGCGTATTCTACTACTTTTTCGCTACATTTTCTAACTCCTCAATAGAAATCGTCCCAACAACTTATGTATTTCACTTTTTCAACTGAACGTCTGCTGTTGAGATTTCACGCAGTTTTAAACTCATTTAAATGCGTATGAAATTAAGATGAACGCTGTAAAGACGTAATCGTACTCGTTTAACGTAATAGCTAAGAAACGCGCGCCGGTGCACGGTGGTATAATCGCGTTTTGCTTATTCGCGAAATGCTCACGGCACTCTCTTGGTACTTCACTCACTCACCTTCGCATTCATATATAATATGGAAACCTTTGATGAAGAGAGTCATCTAAGATGGAAACATCTTGTGGAAATCTCTTCGACGTCAAGCGTGCATGTCTAATGACAACCCTCTGTACATATTATATAGTCATGCCTTTTAATGTTACTTTTGTACTTAAAAACAGTAGTTTCAATCTTTATTTGTATTGTTTCAGAGTGTAGTTATGCTTATGTTCCGAGAAGAAAAATCACCAGAAGACGAAATCAAAGCGTGGCAGTTCTGGCACGGGAGACAACACTCGGTCAAACAGAGAATATTAGACGCTGGTAAGTATTAAGTTTTGAATACATATCTATTAGAATAATTTCTAATAAGAGTAATTATACAATTTTAGTGCATGGCATCCAAAACCATGATGTCTTATTAGGTACAACATGATTAATTTCGTTTTGCGTTGCTAGTGGTTATTTCAGACTTTAAGAGAATTGAAATTGGATTTACTGGCAATCACGAACAATGATTACTTGAATGATATATTACGGTTAAAATAACATTTATATCAGCGCATGCTGCTGGCGGTAACGCCAATTACTAATTTCGAATTGGGTGAAAATTACACAAATTATTACGAAACAGAAGTAATGAACCTACGGTTTATGAGTTTAAGACTGTAATGTTATTTATATTTAAATTTTCTTTTTCTTCGTGTCACAATTTAACATAACCTAGATTCATATATATATATATATATTAACTCATATTATTAATCTTGAACCACGTTATCGTATATTTAAAAATTGAGTTGAAACTGTCCGATTAGCGGCTCAATAAAGAAAAAGCCTTAACACAATATTTACTGCAGAAAAAGATGTCGTGCTCGAAACGACACAGACACATCGGGTCGAGTTGCGTGCTGAGGCGGTGAGCGAAGGGCGGGCGGCGGCGGCGGTTGCCGGTAGCGGTCGCACGCAGGACCTAATTACCGACTGCAGGCAGATAGCTGCTGAGACGCACCGCTGCTCTCCGCATCTCTCTGCCCACCATTATATCTCGTTAGAGCATTTGCATAAATAACACACTCGACGTCCACGGCCCACACCGCCCTGCAAACCTATCAATCGCTCGGCTAAAAATAAACACCCCTGGCGCCGCCGACACAGCCACCGTAGGCTCGGCTGTACCTCCACATTACACAGCTCATAATGACACATTCCGACATTAACCAGATTAAAGATACGCGTTAAATATCCTATGCGTGGCAGCAAAGATCTGAGGTCCATTGCGGTGATATAATAAAGATGTCAGAGACGATGTGCTCTCTATGAACGCGAGAGGCTAACTTACGAGAAATTCTTCAAATTCGTGGGAAATGTTTGAGCACCTGCTACTATACGTAAATATTACATTTAAATGCCAAGTGTTTACGTTGAAATGTCTAAAAAGGAGAAGAAGAGAATAAGTATAGAAACAATATAGTCGCGCGCGGGCATAATTATCGCGATGATATCAACTGCGCGCTCATTAGCATGTTAATTGCGCGATGAGCTCGGCGTGCGCCTGCGCAGAAAAACATTGCGATACAACCATGGGAATTATGACTTTTGATAATTTTGCAGTCCTATCAATGTAAATTCATTATCATTACAAAGTTGAGAAGTTTCGAATGTAAAACTTATTAAGCCTTACTCATTAAGCTCGATAAAATGTAAATGGGTGGTATTAAATCACAACAAAACATTCAGTAATTATCGGTATAATTTGAATTTAGGTGTATTTTATTAGCGCGATGGATTAAGCAAATGGGCGTTGCGTCATCGATGGAATGCCCGCTTATTAATCGACGACGGAGTAAACAGCGCTGATATATGACACCTTACTGATTCTCTAACATTACATTACCTACATGAGGCTCGCAGCATTTGTAATGAGTGACGGCGTCGCCGCGGCCACGGGCACTGCTCATAAATTAAATCTCAAGGAAAATAAAAACGTGGAAGCCATTAATTCGCGCGCCACCGCTGCCGGGCCAAGTTTAATGTCAAGGTTTTTTAACTTATCTCGACGTTAGTTAAGTATATTTTTTTACTTTGTTGGCGTTATTATGTAAAATGAAATAATGTCTAATATGTATTATAGACAATATGTCAAATACATTACGGAAAAAAACGGTCACGACCATGACAAACCATGCTATAAAGGGCTACGTGGCTGTTAGTACAAACCTTAAAAATTAATTAAAGTTTAATTTAAATTTACAGTTCTCTCTTTAAAGCACTTCTCATATAAACTTACCGATCGTCTATGTTCAGAAAAAATATTATGTACTAATTTAGTTTACGCATTAACTTTTATCTTATCTACGATTTAGTTGTGACAGTAACTTTTAAAGTAATTTCAGTTTCAGTGTTTTGTTACGCGACTGCCCAAAATTAGTGTAATGTTTTAGAGTTCATGTAATGTACAGTTAGTTTATTTTCTGCAACATGCTTGGAAATTGAGCATTATTTTGACAACCTTCTTCGAGATAAATCGAAATTGCTGTACTGGCCAAATACAAGCGCGCAGCGGCCGCCAAAAAATGTATGAAAATCTATATCTGTCTTGTCTAGCGGCCAAATAAAAGTAAACTCATATCTGTCGTGTAATTTAAAAATGGAACGATCTTTTACTTCGAACCATGGCAACCAAGGAGGTAACTTATCAAAGGTTTTATTTAAATTTCGATCTGGCTCGCAAATAGAACGCTGTTTATTGAAAATTGTACATTTAACAACTGTATCTTCAAATAAAAAATTCTGCCTAGGTACTACTTTGTTTTAATTTCCGCGCATTATTTGAGAAAAACACTATACAAGCCTTGGCCACAACTAGGCATTGATGGACTTACGAATTGATGGACTTTTCATTTTTCAATAAATTTTCTTGTATCAATTCCGATATAACGCAAAATGCCTAAAGAGAATAAATAGTGACCCAAACGATAAAAAAAAAACTAAAATAACTTTATAAGACTGATTTTCATTATCTTCAATATACGTTTTGATTTCCAAATAAGTACGAGAATACCAACTTTGAATGAGGCGTATTAAGATTTCTCATTTCATCCCCAATTCTCATCTAAAGGAGCTACACTTCATTTACTTAGGTAGGTATATTCAAAATGTCAATATAATGTATATACATATCATGTACTTGGCGTACCTATATGAATTCCAGTGTGGTTCATCGTATAGTATCTGATTATAATTAAATGCGAAAATATATGTTCTATTTCGTTAAGGAATCTATATATAATATTATAAGCAGCATATTTTAACATAGAATAACTTTAGTTAATAATGCTATACGAAGTTACGTTATAATCAGAGTTCGTTAGAATCAGCCATACGGTGTTGTTTACTGCTGTAATAAATTAATACTGTTAAAACCAGCAGCAAAAAGCTGCAAAATTAAAACGATTACTTTTACGAGTGTCTTTTAGTAGCTAATTTACATATACATAGGTAAGTACCAACTATGGGTAGGTAATGCATTCATGAAGCATACCTATGACCATACAGTAGTAGGTATTTAAATAAGCTGAAAATGTTACTTAGGTTTGCTTTTAAGATGTACCAACTCTGATAAAGATGAATGTTCTTGGGAGCCTGCGTCAAGGGCGACATAAGACACCTGTGCGCAGGCGTGTGAAAGCGCAGCGGGGATGTCGCGCGGGGGAGAGGGTCGCAACGCACTGCGCCTCCGCACAATGCCTTCTCCGATTACCTCGATCTCTTCTTGTATCGCGTGTCCGACGTTCGACGCTCGCACCGTACTACTTGCACTCGCTGCATCGAAACTGCTTGTGAACTTTTATTCTGATCGTGAACCTTTTTGTCATTTTTCGGTTGTAAGTTGTTACACACCTCGCTCTTAGCTTTTACTATCAACTCTTCAGAATTTGTTTTTATTCTCATTTTGACTTAATCTTTGCTTAGATATCGGCAAGAGGTATTTTATTTGGTTAAACGTTGTTACCTAGATTACATATTCAATAACTTATTTCGATTAAGTTGATTGATGAAGACACTTAAATGGCAACGCAGAACACAAATTACATCTCAAAAAATTTATATTAAAAATATTTAAATTAAACTTATATTTGATTTGTTTCCGTGCAAAAAACATGAAGCAATAAGATAACAGGAAAAGTGTGCTTGTGGAAATAGGACCACCGCCGCGCCGTCTCGGATAGTCATTGCAAAATCTGAGTAGGTGGATTTATTAGTAGGTAAAGGCTGGGCGAGCTCGTAAATTGACAAGAAGCTGTTAAGACAATAAGACGCAAGAGGGCGGGCGGTAGTGGCGTCTCTCGCTTGCTGGGCACATAAACACGTCAGCGGGGCACAGCGCGCTCTGCACCACACCGCGGTTGAGCTGCACAGAGCGGGCGTTCGCTCCCTGATAGCCTGCGCCCACGCAGTCTGCTATCGTACCAATAGTCACTACTTACGAAGTAACGTTCTGTGTCACTATTCCTTCACTAACTTCTAGGGAAATTGTGACGACGATCATTAACTAAATCATTAGTATATAATCATACGAGTACAATCACGCCACAATACACCCGATCTAAAAATACAAAGGTAATGTTAATTTCATTGAATTATTTTGAGACACAATAAATTCAACTTTGCACATTCATCATGGTATATATTTATCTTTTCGGAAATTTTTGTGTAAAAGGAAAAAAGAGGAAATTTTTTGGGTACCAACTTATAAGATATAAATTTGATTACAAATTACAAATGAGTACAAATGTAACTTACTTATTTATATTAAATGATTGATCGCCAAATTTAATTTAATTTGTCTCGTCAAACTAGCGCTGACATAAGATCGACAAAACACTGAACCTATGGGGGTTAACATATTGTGGGGGTAACAAAGGCAAAATTATCAACTTTTTGCCGGTGACTCCGAAAATCACACAAACTACGTGTGGACTAAGCTTCAGCGCCCAGTGCAACGTGGCAGAACCTCAAATCCCTCGTCCAAAATGTGCGAAAATTAGATAAAATAATACGTTTCATATGGATGCGATGAGAATATAAACAAAGTAAACAATATAAATTACTAAATATTGTCATATTTTTTTCTGTGTGAACTTATATACTTATAAGTGAACTTATTCACATACCTATATATACATATACAAATTTTATGAACCAGTACCAAATAGTAATTTTTAAGTTGGGTATTTTTTTCGTAAATATTTAAATTGGAAAACGTAGGTAAGTTAACCGTTCAAGATGTGAATAAATTGGCTGGCCGCTCGTTTATTATATGAGTGAAGTTCGCCGCTCACGATTGACTTCAATGCTAATTACTGAGTACCACAGTTTGACTACAAAGTCCAATCTAGGAAGGGCAGGAGTGGAGACATTGCAATCGTCGTTAACATGATACAATCGGGTGATTATTCACGCCCCGCAAATAAATTTCCATCCATCGATGACGTATTGTGCGTTGATATCTTAATCGAAATCTCCGGCGCATAACTGCAGCAAGTGGAGGCAGATTAATAAGGATTTGTGTGGTTGTTGCAGACACGAAGAACAGCATTGGACTCGCAGGCTGCATCGAGGAGGTCTCGCACAATGCCATCGCTGTTTATTGGAACCCGCTGGAGAGTGCTGCCAAGGTAACAATTATTTTTTACTGAATGTATTCCCAGAATGTATGTAATTGTATTGTCAATTATTTCCGTTGCAATCCTAAGAGGCGATGGAGGAAGAAATACCAGAAGGTGGGCAGTAGTGCCTTCCGAGGAACTGGCGTCTTGAACTGCGATTGCCAAATCCGCCCTTGATGGAGGATAAGTTCAACAGTGGAATTTCCGGCTGATAAAGTAACAGTACAGCAATACAGTATTCATAGACTTAATTATTAGATTAAATATTTAGTAAATGAATCGGAATACTGTATTCTAATTTTACAATTTCCGAGAAAAAGTTTAGTGGAATTTAGAAAAGCTAGTATTATCAGTAGTATCAATTTAAGTGTGAGGTTAATTATTCTATGATCGTTTGTTTTGAATGTCCGAACCAGAATGTTCAATAAAGAAAAACAGCAGCGAATCTTCATCATTTTTAAGTTGATAGTTTTATCATACGACTGTATTTTATAATTTCGTGCATTACTTAAGTCAAGCAAGAGTAACAACTAAAAATAACCATACTAAGAACAAGTCACCAATTTAACTTTTCTGGAGCTCAAATCTTCAATAACATTCTGCAGCTTCATATAAACTGTTTATAACAATTTTTAATCAAGGTTATTTCCCAAAACTTTTTCATGTTTAAGAAAAAAACATTGGTGTATAGCCTATATATCGGAAAATCTATTGGTGTTCAACCCATTAGATTGTATCCTTGAGCACTAGATATCCTAGTACCTAGTTCATAAATGTAACTCATCTATATAATGGGAGTAATGTGTCTTTCTGTCAGTGCTAAGCACCAAGTTAACGACATGCCTCAACGATGCAAAAATATGTGCATATTTAAAGTTACATTTAATGCTCGCACAAACAACATACCTGCTATTTCTTATACAAAATTAAAAGTCTGATCATGATTTTATTACGTTTATTAAAGTGCAATTAAATTGAACCCTGATACCATATTTGGTTTCGGTAAATGTAACAAAAACTGCAAATTGTCTACCGTTGTTGGCCAGCGCGAACGTTCCGCTGCGAGGGCGGCGCTGTGGGACTCGTATGCGCAGATACCGCGGGCACAGAAGCTACACTGACCGCTCATTAAACGCTGTTATAATAAATGCTTGTCCTTAATTGCGAACACAATATTATACAGAACCTATCAGGCATCACAAAAACTATATTCCATTGGTGTAGTACTGTTTGTGAAGCCTATTTAATATTCATCAAACAATTAAAAGTCCGCGTGAAATAGCCTCAATTCTATGACAGTATGCAAAGCGAGTCAAGGGAATAATTACCTTTTAACGACTTCTACATCGAATCACAATTCGGAGCGTATCGTTAAATTGATAGTTTAAATTAAACTTACAGTTTTAATTTAAGCCGTTTCAAATACGGCTCGTTATTTTATAGTCATCGGTTGGGCGGCTACTGGTTATCGATATCCGTAATTATTTATTGTAGGAGTGAAACTGTTGCGGATGAGAGTTGTTTGCGACAGATAATATGCGCAGGGACATTGATCGGTAGCTGTGGCGGTCAGTAAAAACGCGAGGTAGTCATTTGCATAGACCGCGGTAATGAGCGGGCAGCCGCCCAACGCCACCGCCCGCCGTGTGCCGATAGAAACCCGCCTATACCCTCAAGACAACAAGGTCCTTGCATCTACACAACCTAAAGCGTCGCTTACAGCCTTTTAAAATACACTTGCCATATTAGATTGGAAACATGCAGTCGTGCGTGTAGTATTCTCAACACATACCTGGCGCCCGTCGCTGTGGTCAGGATGTAGAGATCTATTTAAAACCCTTATGCTAATCTAATATCTGTTTACTTTTTTTTCAGATTAATATCGCAGTGCAATGCCTCAGTACAGACTTCAGCAGTCAAAAGGGTGTAAAGGTTGGTTGATTCACATTAAAAACGTTAAAGTAGTTATAGCTATATTTTTTTGTATTAAAACTATTCTTTCGTTTTATTCCTAATTAGGTATAATTTTTAACGCCCTCAGTGTTTTATTGTACACGTTAATTATAGAATATAACTTTGTTAATGTTGCTTAAACTTTTATTACCGCAATTAATTAGGTACCTACTGAGTCAAACAATGTTGTAGTGCGCCAATCAAATTGAATTTAAGCACTGTTTAAATACATACGATAATAAAGCCAAATATATATTTCGGTATTTATTCAGTGGAAGGTAAAGTAAACAAAGAAAGTGAATTGAAACTTGAAAATTAATGTAGGTACTCATTGGAAAAGAAAATTCGGTGCAGATTGTCTAACCAACCAATCTAGATTATCCAACGGAGTAAATATAATAAATTATATCTATGACCACATACTATACCTACAATAATAAAACTCTTTATTATTATAAAGCATTTTAAACTTAATGTTTAGGGTGACCTTATTGCTAAATAGCAATTTCATCCAGACATTCATACAGTATAAGTATACTGCGATGTATGTTGACATAAGAAACCATCATTAACCCGACTTTAACTCTCGAATTTACGTTGGCGCAATAAACACTTAGAATAATGTTTACTCGTTTTTTTTAATATTATATAGTGCAGGTTATAGGTTAACATAGTAACTTATACAGTGTTCGCATATATTACATTAAATTTCTATTAGCCTGTAATAGGCTTTCTGTTGTATTCACTCATTGTTATAGATAATTGTATAGCCGTTGATTTTCAAATATAAATAAGTAAAAGAAACATAATTATGATATTACTTCTCGAGCTCATTAGTTATATTGCAGCAACAAGTGCGTCTGTCAATTAGTATTAGTATCTTGTATAAGTAATAGTAAACATAATTATTTTGCTACATCTGTTCTACAAAAAACTCAACCGTACCAATCAGCTTGCATATTTAATTAATGTGCTGCCAAAACAAAATATCTTTTCATAATGTTTTAGCAGCATTAACAGAACAGAACTGTTGTTCCGATCATAAATACTTGGTCAGAATATCAGAGAGTACCAAAGTGTTTAATACAACCTTTATGGTGTGATAAGCCTTGATGTTACTGCGAAACGTAAACGAGACTGAAGTTATGTATTTTGTATGTAAATGTTCGTAATGATAGTTGAGGCAAAGGCGCGGGGTCGGTAACCGCGTTGTCGCCAGAAATGCTTCGACTGCCGCGCGGTCGCGGCGTTACCCATAAGCTCAAGCGACCTGAACATTGCCTTTGTGAATACTTACGATTTTCAATCATCCTAAATGTATTCACATCATTGAATTCAATACTGAAAATATATTTATCCGTATATCCGTATCCGTTATAAAGCGTCATGATAAAAAAATAAGATAGAAATACTATTTTTTCCGTGAAATTTATTACACTTTTTTTTGTTATTTTAAATTAGGGGTTAGAAGATTTTTTTAAATTATTTTTATTCTGGATAACATTACATATAGATAAAACGAAAACAAATAATGAAACTCTCTCTCTCTAATGTTTTCTGCTTTCCACTGGTTTTGAATTATATTGTTGAACACTTATCAGGCACATCTCAGATTTTAATTAACCTATTCAAACCAGAGAGTTTCTTGAGAGTGAAGCTTCAGGCAGTTCGTTTTCTAGAAACGCTGATTAGAGTCTGTCAACAATCCCATCCGAGTCTCGATAAAATGTTATGTGTATCGCCTCGCCCCGGACAGACTTGACGATTTAGGTAAGGGCGGTTCCCACAGTGAGTCCCGCTAGTCGCTTACACTCCTGCCCTGCGCCGCGCCGGGCCCGTCTACTATCAGCCTCTCAATTAACCAACCGAAGCGACCTCGAACCATTGCAATTAAGACGTTTTAACGCGATTCGATTCAGACACGTGCATATTTTTTCCTTATTCGTGAATTTATCGCAATTATCCCTTATGGACGTTTATTAAATCCATTTTTTGTTATAATTCCAAAATGAGCATAGAAGACAAGCGTGAAATTGTTTTCCTCAGAATGGTTGATTTGTTTGTAGAGTCACGTCAATATTTGCATGTATACAATCTCTATATGGATACGGAAATAGCGTGATGTATGTAATTGACCAATTAGATCTAGCCATTTCCAATTGTGTCTGAAACATTGATTTTTGGATAAACTTAGGATGACCTAGATGGCTGCGGGTCGATTAAAGAGAAAGTATAATTGGTTTTGGCTTACATTGGCATCATTTTGTTTCAGGGATTACCGCTGCACATTCAAATTGACACCTTCGAAGACCCGAGAGACACACAAGTGTATCATAGAGGGTACTGTCAAATAAAAGTCTTCTGCGATAAGGTAAGTTTATATGACGCGTCATACTATCTATTATACGGTATTTTTTGTAATACTGAAACGGATCTAAACTTATTTTATTGCAATGAGAAATTTTGTTTATTGAAGGGTGCGGAAAGAAAAACGAGGGACGAGGAGAGAAGAGCAGCTAAAAGAAAAATGTCAGCCACAAATAGAAAGAAGTTGGATGAGATCTACCACCCTGTGACGGAGCGCAGCGAGTTCTACTCGATGGCGGACCTTGCGAAGCCGCCCGTGCTCTTCAGTCCAGCGGAAGACATCGACAAATTAGCCGGAATGGATATTCAAGGGTTCTACGGACACGATGAATCGGCTCTGGCCGAAGCACACTTAAAGGGTGCCTCACCCTTCCTTCTGCACACGGCCAAGCCTCAAGCGCCGGCCCTCAAATTCCACAATCACTTTCCACCGGACGCGCCTGCGTGAGTACCTCATAATATCATATCGATGTCGCCTTGTTACTAACAAAGCTATTTATTAATAGTAATTTGAGCAGATCGTGGAATAAGCAATTGATAACTTTACTGCAATCATAAATATTAACGAAGCTAATTATAAAATCGTGCGGCGCACCTCTGGGTCATTTTCAATATTCTCTACTAACTCGACCTGCGACATTGCCATGTTGTCACTTACTCGTAACTTCCAGTATTTAATTGTTTAAGAAGAGTGATTTGCATACTGGTAGGGCATTTGTGAATGCCCGCCTAGCTAGCTACCACACTCAAGTAGTAAATCGGTTGCTATAACCTAACGTTGTGTTCCTGAAGCTATATCTTTGATAGCTAGTTCCCATTCTGCATTAAAGCTGTTGACAATCTTCGACCTTATCGTCACTTACTATCATCAGGTGAGAAGGTGTCAAAGGCTAGCTTATTAGCAAACAAAATTAAGTTAAATTATCGCATAGTACTGAACCTCGTAACATGGTGGTCAAAAAGCCTTTAATCATGTAAACTTACATTCCACCAAAAGAGTAAATTAATCTTGTCTTACAAGATTCGGGTAGCCCCAGTAGATGCTTTTTACCAGTGAGAGAGAGAATATAAATGCATACGTAACAAAAGTTTCGATACTACTACAAGATTTATTAAAGTCAAGAACAAGGTTGTAAAAAAGCCTTTAATCTCGTTAAACTTACATTCCACCAAAGAAGCAAATAAATTTTCTCTTACAAGATCCGGTTAATTCTCAGCAGATGCTTTTTACCAATGCGAGAGAATATAAATGTAAACGTAGCAAAATTTTCGATACTAGAAGTCAAGAACAAGGTTGTAAAAAGCCTTTTCGTTAAACTTACATACCAAAAAGTAAATAAATCTTGTTTTAAGATTCGGGTCACTCCAAGTAGATGATTTTAACCCGAGAGAAACAGAAAGGGAGAATATAAAAATGTATACGAAGCAAAAGTTACGATTCGATAGGATTCGATACTACTACAAGATTGATTCAAGTCTAATCCGGGATTTTAGTATAATATTAGTAAACGTGTACGTTGTAATGGCAGGTACCGCGACGTGGGCGGTCTGTCCCCGTACAGCGACCGCAAGGACTCTGTGGAGCTGGAAGGCGCTGTAGTGAAGCGCGCCCGCACCGGCACGCCGCCGCTCAGCGAGCGCGTCATGCTGTACGTGCGACAAGACGCAGAGGACGTCTACACGGCACTGCACGTCGTGCCGCCCACCACGCAGGGCCTACTGCACGCCGTGAGTATACCTATCCTTCAGTACTCCTAGCACGAGTGTTCATTAATACGAATTTGTAACAAAAAAGTTAGCGTTCTTTTTTTATATCCTTCAGTACTCCTAGCACGAGTGTTCATTAATACGAATTTGTAACAAAAAAGTTAACGTTATTTTTTTATCAATCCTTATATTAAAATGAAATAAAACTTAAAAACTATGAAAACTCGTACTAGGGATACTGCTCTCCCTGCGTCGAACTGCCCCTCTACACTGTCAGCTGTTGAGGGACGCCGACTTTGGTGTCTGCCGTCTAACCTAACGCTGACGACGAGGAACCGAGATGGACTATATACCATTCTCGATTTCTCGTTATTTTTGTTTATTGATTATATTTGTTATACCTAACGAAAGGAATCGAGACGCTTCGTCCGCCGCGGGCGCTGGCTGCTCCACTGCATACCGGAGTTAGCCTGCGCCCGCGGCGCGGACCGATTGTGTTGGTTGGCGCTTCATAACCCCGTCTAATACCTCCGAGGCACACGTTATCATCATAACCGCATGTTGTATCTAACCCCGCGCTCCGCACCGGTAGCTAATCGCGCGCCACACGAGTCTCCTTGCGAAACCACTGCGCCGGTTACAGAACCTTCCGTTCCGTTAGACGAGACGTCTCGGTTGCAAATGGCGAAAAGCCCGTTGTAATTGTTTCTTTTCTGCTTATTTTCAGATTGAGAATAAGTACAAAATTTCAAGTTCGGCAATTAATAATCTTTATCGAAAGAACAAGAAAGGGTAAGTGGTTTTCATTGGCCTCAGTCAGTTAGAGTACAATCGAACCGGCCGCCTCACGCTAAAGGGGCATCGCTTGTCGAAGGGCGCGCCACTAACTACGCAACGCTTTCTATTGGAAAAATCCCTGTGGTTAAACTGTCGATGACGAGCTTTTTGAGAATCCATCATTTAATCACTCCCCTTAATCAAATATAAGCACCTTAACGAACCCCGTTTAACATTATAATTTGCATCACGCCAAACACTAGCACTACATTAATATAATTATTGTGCACATAACAAAACTATATGACAGTACATTATTACCTAATCTATTTTATGTGTGATGACAAATATGCCCCGTTGCGTGTATTAGGAGTCTATACAACTTATGGAGCGTTAATACGGAGGCGGTGAATTAACACAACGTTATAATTTATTTCAGGATTACGGCCAAAATTGACGATGAAATGTTGGCATACTATTGTAACGAGGATTTGTTCTTACTGGAAGTGAGGCCAGCAGGGGACAACGGGGAGGAGCGGCTGTACGACATTACATTTGTAGAGCTACCGCTCGAGCACTAGCGCTATTGCCGCCTCGCGCAGCTCGCGTGGCTCGGCCCGCTCGCACTCAGCGTACCGAATGCAATACGCGAGGCGCGCGAGCGTCGATCCAACGCGCAACGGTTCAGTGTTTTATGGACTATACACGTCACGTGGTGGACACGTTTGCACCCTCTAGTTTATACTTTCTTAAACATTCCCTTTGCACTCAAAATATGGGATAAAGTTGTCTACGTCGATCTCAGATTGAAAATTACTTTTAAGCGTTTCATCATCATAAAATGAATGTCACAAATTACTCTGGTCCCGCACTGACCTTGTGTAAATATTTTAAATTTTTATTTAAGTGCCTTAAGAAAATTACTGTGTAATTCGATGTTTGTTTAGTGTTGGCAAAATTATAATTTGAAGTTACTCGAGGTACGAGCAAATAACGTCGGTAGGTGCCGTACGTTATCGTTTAATTGTCTTCGTAACTGAATATTATTAAACACGAATGTGCCATTCACTCTGATATCAAACTAGGATCGTTAGTGAACACTCAAACAGGTACCTTTTTATCTTGCCATGTTGATAAAGTAAGAAATTCTTGTCAAATAATATGTAGATTTAAAAACCTACATGGAATGAAACATTAAGTGCCTTTATCATAATAATTATGTTATTATTTCTTAGATTTGTAAGTGAGTTAAGTCACAATAAATGCCATCCAATTTGTTAAGTTTTATCGTAATAAGCATATTAGTTTGCTGTACGTATAAGTTCGCTCAATTCATTCATTAAGTGAAGTTAAATTTAGTTTTAAGATCCAACTTTACGTTCATTGCTTCCTAGATCTTCGTAAATATTCATAACATCAATATTTTATATACATACTGACCGTATTTATGTATCTCGATTTACATAATGTTTAATTAATTTTATATCTGCGAATTTTTGCTGTATATCGATTCAACTCGGAAATATATTACATATTCAGGCATATTAAATAGTTATAGATTGATATATGCAGCGGAGGCAATGAATACACAATAACAATTTCAAATGGAACAGTCACAAGTTTGCATAATTTGCTATAATTATAATGATAATCAATTAATCATAGTCATCTTATACATAGTCACAAAAGTCGTCCATCTGAACAACATTTACATTATCATCGAGGGAGCGGTTCGAGTATTCATTATAAGTTTTATAGCATAGGTATAGATATTGTTATTAAAAATAGCGTCGTTGTGTAGATTTATTATCAGGCCATGACAGCTTAGCATCTCCTTAGCATATGAAAAGTATTTGTGTCCAAGACTTATTTATATTATAAGGTTTCATGTGAATAGAACCTCAATTTATTATAAAATATTATTAATTTCTTTTTCTATTGCGTGAATTTAAAAGATTAATTCAATAAACATTTTGGAACTATGAAATTGAACTTTTAAAGAAATTAAATTTTGTTGTGCGGATATATAAGTGTCCACCGATTTATCTTCGAAATTCAGAACCAGGTTCTGTTTCCTTGAAATGATTGGTCGTCGCGTTGTCAGTGGCGTAGCGTGTATGCGCGCGCGCATATATGACGCTCGCGGCTGCCAATACAATCACCGTGGTTCAAGTCACGCAAATATGCGCTATTTGCGCTGTATGCACGCAAACGGTCGGTTCATAACTTGCTAAACAGACACCACGATAGCGTAAGGACGTCATCTATGACGTCACCTCCGGCCGCAAACAACGCTCACAGAAAAGTGGTAGTGCAATGTATGCACAAACGTCAAACTCAAATCTTGACAGATAGATGAGGAGATTTTTATTGTTGTGGTTAGAATGTTGAACGTACAAATATCTGTTCACAAAAGAATGCCTTGAAATGCAATACTTCTATTATCAATAATTAGATTTTGGGTCAATTGCGAAAAAGCAAATTGACAGTTAGCAGATGTTATTAGCGCGGCTACATATCGGTTCACATCGTTTGCGCGCAAACAATGCATATTCTCGTATTTCAGTTATGAACCAAGCTTTTGCAATGTATGCAGTGACAGCAGTGTTTGCGTGATTTAAACCGTAGTGAAAGAGTGTTGCCTTGTGCGGACGGTTGCATTAACTGCCATATTATGACATAATTTACTAGATTTAGATACTTATTGATCTTAGCTATAGAATCTCAGACGAAGTATCGTTTTACGTGTGACTTGCAGGTAGAAATCGAATTTTAATTAAGATTAATGTTATTGAAATATTATGTATTTTATGTACCTAATTCTTTTGTTTTGTTTCTTCTTTATTTCTCAGCTGCAATTTGATGGTGCGGTATACCATGTCGCACACAATTATCTTCCATTGTTCGACCTAAATACACTTGTTAATATATCTTCACTGCTACGAAGCTCTGTTTAGTTTTCTTTAGTATTTTTGTAAGAATACGAGTATACTTCCATTGCTCAAAGACCGCAACTTCCGAACGTAAGAGGCGGGTCGCGTCGTTACGATGTCGTCGTGTCTACATATTTATTTATATACTTATTAATATAAATTGTGCAGCTTTAATATTTACTTACAATGATGTTAGGTCGTGATTCAGAATCTCGTCATAAGTCACAAAATGTCAGTAGCAATAAATACGTAAATCAGTTTAGCGGTAAATGGGTGCGGGCGCGGTGCGGCGCTGGTTCCTCCGCAGCCGCAAAGGTTGTGCAATGTAGACGACTAGATATTTGTGTAATTATATTATGTAGATGAGTTAAGGACGGATGGTCCGGGCGGAATGCGGAGGGGAGGGAAGCGGGGGCAAGGGCGGGCGGAAGGCGAAGCAGCGCGCGCGCACCGATAGTCACACTAGTTAAACACGACCCGAAAGTGGTAGCACATTTTCGTTACGAAAAATAAATTAAGTTTAAATTTGAATAGATGTTACGTTATACTTTTATAAAAATATTTGTAAGTTGTCATAAAATATTAATATAATTATTTTTATCAAAGTTTATAATCTAAATAAAAATGTTTTTCTTCAAAACGTACCCGCCGTTGTTTTTGT
Source organism: Plagodis dolabraria (assembly GCA_963854805.1). Taxonomy (NCBI): domain Eukaryota; kingdom Metazoa; phylum Arthropoda; class Insecta; order Lepidoptera; family Geometridae; genus Plagodis; species Plagodis dolabraria. The sequence goes on from OY978442.1 coordinate 18,987,962, forward strand.
TCATGACTTCATGTTTATAGAGATAACAGAATCCAAAATCCCAAAAATAAACGTATAATATTATATAATTTAAAGTTGCTCCTAAGTTTATAAATTAGCCTCACCTCATCACCTAATTAATTAAAGCCATCTGGCATATCGTTATGTAAATCTTCTAATGTAAAATAAAGGAAGTGTCATGACTAAAACCACGAAATTAACATTATATTTACTTTATTTAATTCTTATTATTTTGACACTATTTACATATTACACTCAGAAAGCTTTAAGGTCACGAAAGCGTATAGAAGAGTATAAGAAAAGGTTAGATTAGTTCCAGAAAGATATATAGTTGTATCAGCAACTCAGGTACTTAAACAAAGTCTTGTTGGATGAAATAAACTGGGTTATTGGAAAAATGCTAACAACCTCTTAAAGTTCAATTCTGTTAGGACTAACAGAACATCCTGAATGTGTTTGTGACGAAACGAGCACGAGACCCACCTGATGTTAAAAGTCTCTTGTGCCTGTAATGTATTATTTCATGTTTAATTTTTTATTACTTTCTTCGATTTAAATTTTCAAAACTCTATTCAAAGGGAGCACGGTGCGGTCCAGTGTAGGCGCTGCGGGCGCTCATAGCTCGGAGTATGCATTGACTTTTACTACGAGACACAGAACTTAAGTCTCAGGCAGTACTAGAAAAACTGACAGATGTCTTTTGAGTAAAGTCGTAGAATAAATATTGTATGTCCTGTGAAATGGTCCACATGAGGTAGTTAGCATTTTTCCAATTACTTTGTACATAAGAACATTCAATTTATTTAATCTAGGTAACAGCTACCTCCCTGAGTCATATTTTGCAGAAATTATATGAATCCCCACCAGAGGGGGCTACTCAGTGGGGATAATGGAAATAATCCAAAGTTCACTTTCACTTAGTATATGATAAGTTACTGACTGTCTTCTATTAACATTTTTGAATAGATGTTATTATCAAACTACTTCATATGATGGAAGATGCACAATCGAAAGACAACTAACTTGAAGATCAGTCATTTATTTACATCAATATAACTTGAACTACACAGTGAATAAACAGTAGGGATTTTCCTAGTAGTGTGAGCATTTCGTATTGTTGTTTCATATGTATATATATTATATGTATATATGGTATGATTTTCATATATTTCATTTGATTTTGCGAACAAACTTTTGATTGTTCTTAAAATCATATGACTGAAACAAATCGCTCACAATGAACACCTTGAAAAGGACCTTAAAACAAACGACAAGAGTCGGACGTTCTGTTATCAAAACATGGCCAAATGACTCTTGACACGGGCTACAAAATGTTTCAACCATATAACGGATTTTCTCTTTTCGAATCAGGCATGTTCAATACTGCCTTTTATGTTTGATGGTAGCATAGACTTACGATGCTGACAGTGACAGACTTTCGTGATCCTACCGTAGCAGCACAGAGAAAAAAACATATATCTAAGTATACCTAAACATAACCAAAAACAGCTTAAAACACTTTATCCGGTAAAAAAGGGAAGCGAAGTTAACTCTACCGATGAACTTTATGTTCACTCAAAAGACACACAAATGGCAAAGTTATGAATAGCAATCCAATTTGAGTAATGAACAATGACCTGAGTATTTGTTTTATGTTTCGTTTAAAGTTCATGTCCACTATTTTCTATTTTGAGAGTATCTCTACTGCTTGTTGCACTGTGACATACTTAATAATATATGTTAAATTATATAAAAGTATTATAATTACATTATATACGATATATTATGCATGCAACTTTAAAATAAAACTTAAGATTGATGAGCCATAATAAAAAAATATCAGAAACATGTATAGACATAAAAGCTTCCCATATTAATAGGCACTTAGTGTGAATACAAATTAAGCATAATTACCATTTATGTAGGTATGTTGTACAGAAAAGAAAACAATTGCTATGCATCTTGGAATCTTTAATGTGCTTTAATAACCTTCAATGTCAAATAGTTTTTTTTTCATTTATGTTGAATATCTTATGATCTCTATATATTCTTGACATATTTTACTGTCGCAAAGTTGAATTTTTATCTTGGCATTATTACTTATATATAATGTATATATATATGTACTTATACCATTAAATTACACAAAAAAAAAATTATTCATTGTGTTATCATTAAAACATTTGCCAAATTCGGAATAGCTATAATAGTTATAGTACACGACCAACGACATTCTTAATCTATATCTATATATCTTAAATTGATCAAAAGAGCGACACTTAGTTGTAAAGTAAGCATATCAGAAAAATATGATTAAATATAGTTTATACCCTTTGAAAAAAAAAGAACTCCTGTATTAAACTATGCATAGTATCATTATTCATACGAATATTTAAGAGATTAAAATGCAAATAGCCTCAGGCCTTACAACTACACTTAGAATCACAACGACAAGGACTTTTAAACTATTTTATTTTATATAAAACACCAAAGGTTTTTCTATATTTCAGTTTTTTCCGGTTGTCTGGCAAATTTAGAATAGCTGTCATAGAGGACTAGTACGTATATATAGCTTGACTCATAACATACCTAAGTTCCAAGGCCGCGTATAATGGCTCAAATAATTCCTCAGTTATGGCTCCCACGCAGGTGATTAAGATAGTAGATTCTGCGAAAAATTTGCCCATAAACTAAACTGACCTTTGTGATCTCATGCTAATTTTCGAGCCATGACTTTTTTATCCTATACTACCGATACAATCATTCATCAGTACTAATTCTACGACATTGATAGCGTTCTATAACACCTAGAAAGACGAGAAAAGCAAAGCTTTGCCTTATAAAGGTTGACCCTTAACCTCCTTTTATGTAAATAAATATAGAGACAGGACTTAGTTCTAAAACGTGGGACGATGACGTCTAAGTTCCTTCCAGAACATAGCTGAGGGTTTAACGATTTGTGGTAATTATCTATTGAGAAAAAAGATCACCAGACCTTTCTCAGATCAGCTTAATTCCTACGGACATTCGTAACTATTCTAATAATAACAATGAGCCAGCTATCTTTTAAGTCCTTAATATTGGCTGGTACAGCGGGAAATGTATACCTATAAGCATATCCTTAGTGACTTCTTCGAGCTACTGTCGATGGATCTATTTATATTGAAGTTTCAAGTGCTAGCTACAGTAGTTTAAACGAAATATTTAGGGTCCGTTTCAGAATGTCCTAATAAAGTTTCGGCTTGCTATGCAACACATAAAATAACTGAATGATAAAAATGACAGTTAACGTGCAGCGAGTTTCAAGCTTTAACCGATGGATAAGCTAAATCCAATGACTGTGAAACGCAAAGATTGTGTGGTGTTTTATTTATTAAATATGTTCTGGGTAGTAAAACCGGAACTTACTCGTACATTCTGAAACAGGCCCTTAGTGAAATTTCCGCCAAAATTATAAACGCCAATACATGCTCTATCAAAAGAGGACATTTGAGAGTCGGCTAATGTTTTGTTACAGAAAAAGAACGCATCGAAATTTTCCTACGATTTCCATGGAATTATAATGAAAGGAACAACAAAATGTTTCGTATAAGGATTTCTGACACCTGAATTTACTTCAAGTTTACCTTTTATATCTGTATGTTGAACCGTTCCCCGTCGGAGCAGTTCTTGAATGATTGCTATTGGATGAGGGGGGAGCTCTGGCTGTCGCTGAAGTCGAGGGTGTAGTACATGTCGGTGGTGTCTAGGGCGGCGGTGGGGGGTGTGAAGGGCGCGGCGAGGGGCGCCCGCTTGTCCTGCAGCCAGTGGTGAGGGGGGCCGGGGACTGTGACGCGGGAGAGCCTCGACAGAATCCGGGAGTATGTCTTGTTCACGCGGCAGTGGCATGCTGTCACCTGGAATCGAAGGAAAATACTTGTTACGCTAATAATTATCTCGATTATAAATTGGATACTCTAAATTTAAAGTTCTTTAATTAATATTATTATTTGTGCAATACCGCATGCTCTGCGTATTACATTACAAAATTACAAATCTACGAGAGGAACATGACTATAATTGTTGCTCTCGTAAATTTGTAATGTTGTTCTTTAAAGTAGCTAAATATGTCAAACAGAACTTTGTTTTTTTTTTTGAGGTAAGACCTCTCACAATACAACTGAACCAATGGTGCTTATGACCAAGACTATACTGACTCGTAGTTGGGAAGGCTTTGGTTTCTGGTGACGACAATTTTATACCAAAAACACACCCTAAGTGGGACGTCACCCCACTCATTATTTTGAATGCTCTGATGTACCCAAGCAAGACATACATATCAAGATGGGAAGAGACAACAGTGTTGTACTTTGTTAAAAACGACATTGTTAACACGATAACGTAGATCAGACGAGTTAGTAAGTCAATAGGTCTTGATGCCTTTACACCTTTTTTATTTTTACATAATTCGACTACTTTATTAACAATATAAAGCAAAAGAAAATAATTGAACCACGTGCGGATAAATTCAGGCCAATAGCCTAGGGTAATAATAATAATAATCACGCTGGTGGTGCGTATATTCCTTACGTTGTTTGAGTGTTAACTTTGGAGGCTTTAATGTCAAAATTACAACATTATAATTATTGGATTGTGTCATTGTAAACAAGTTGAAAAAAAAATTCTTGTTTGTCGGTCAACTAACGCTGTCCTATAGATGTCGCTCCGTCCCTGTACGACGGGTAACTAATAAGAACAAAAGGAAAATTCTAACTATGACTCACTTCAGCACGGTAGCTCAGATACCCCGGCATCAGGGACGGCTGGTTACAGGATCGATACCCGTTAAATAGCAGAATTGTATCTAACATTCTCCAGTAGTCAATACATACGAATGTAATTACATATTTATGTCTGAAGAATTCAGACAAGCTGTTTGTTTTTAATGAAAAACTATATAATGTTAATCCTCAATTGGGCGTTAGTTATATGTTTTAAGAAAAAAAATATAATTAATTAATGGCTGTGGATTTTGTTAAATAAATAAAATAATCTGTCAAATCTGTTACTGGCTGTAACTGTACTGTATCAGCCGGATTGTCCACAGCTGAACACAGCCTCCCCCATTGTGGGGGGTTTGCCATAATCCCCACGCTTGGCAGGCGTCGTCGGGATCTCAATGTGGGTTATCAGTTTCTCAGAAAGCGCTGCTGTCCACCTAGTGATGTGTTACCCATAATCGCCTTTTACGAGCTTCACCGCATGGTGGAAGGGCATTTTTGTGAATGCCCGCCTGGCTAGCGACCACCCTCAAGTTGAAAATCTGTCGCCAAGCACCTAACGATGTGTTCCGGCAGCTGTCCTTTGAGAGCCAGTCATTCTAGGTTAAGCCTGTTAACACCTTCGACCACATCATCACTTATCGGCACGTGAGATTGTGGTCAAAGGCTTACCCATCAACAATAAAAAAAAAAAAAAAAAATACGATATATAAATCTTCGAGCATATAGGTAGGTACGTACCACAACGCCAACTATAGCGATGGCGGCGCCGAGCGTGCCGGCTGCGATGTACACATTATGGAGTCGGTCGTGGTACAGCCCCAGCGGCATTCGCACCTCGCGAACTGACCCACCGCCGCCGCTGCCGTGGGACTCTACCTCCATACCCTCGCCGCTCATCACCGGCTCCAGAATGAAGTCTTCTGCAACATGATTATAGGAAGTACAGTAAGTGCACTACTTTTTTTTAAATGTTATTGTGACTGAACAAGCTCGAGGCCCTACTGATTTTAAGCGGATTAACCTCTGCCTGTAACAGATGCATTTCGCCATGTGACGAATTGCACTGCGCCCGTCACATTGAGATGTACAGTTGTTAAGTCTCATGTGCCTGTAATTTTAACTTTTACTTTGAATAAATAGAATTAATAACTAGCGACCCGCCTCGGCTTTGCACGGATGCAATGCTAATCAGTACTAATATTATAAATGCGAAAGTAACTCTGTCTGTCTGTCTGTCTGTCTGTTACGCTTTCACGCCAAAACTACTGGACCGATTTGAATGAAATTTGGTATGGAAATAATTTGAGACCCGGGAAAAAACATAGGATAGTTTTTATCCAACTGCGCAAAAAGAGGTTAATGTTTTTGCGCGATAACCGACATACGCGCGGGCGGAGCCGCGCCTGGAAAGCTAGTACTAAATATAAGTAATGTCTTTATTCAAAAAGCATTTGCAATATAAGCGCATAAAGATGAGTTTATTTACAATATCGTATTAGAAACCTCTAAAATTATCAGTGTTTCTTTACTATATTAAGTATGTATTATACATATAAAGGTTATTTTACATATAATCTCTCTACCTATTCAAAAAGGACACCCATTTATATTTGGATAGGTAGAGAGGTTATATGTGCCTGTGTTATGGGCACGGCCGTCGAATACGTACTTGAATACGTCTCTAAATGGCGGGCTCCCACCTCCGCCACGCGCGATGCGTTACCTACACTCCTTACTTAGCGTAATAAATTATCTATCCAGTGGAGTAATTTAAATGGGGATGATAGATATATAACTGCAACGTTTAACTGTATCCCCCGATTTTTATAGGAAAGTTTTTTTTTATAGGGATTTTTTTTATGCCTGTTAGGTTTGCCTTTGACCACTATCTCACCTGATGGTAAGTGATGATGTGGTCGAAGATGTTGTTCAGGCTAACCTAGAATTACTGGCTCTCAAGGACAGCTGCCGGAACACACCGTTAGGTGCTTGGCGACAGATTTTCAACTTGAGGGTGGTAGCTAGCCAGGCGGGCAATCGCAAAATGCCCTACCACCACGTAGTGCCCTACCACCATGCACCTATGGAAGTAATTTTAAAGACGTATTCACGGCAAAACCGCATCAAAATCCATACTGTAGTTTTAAAGATTTAAGCATACATAGGGACAGACAGCGGAAAGCGTCTTTGTTTTATACTGTGTAGTATAAAGTATATATATAAGGGATAAATTTGAGCTATGACTCACTCATTACGATAACTCCGTTGGAAGAGCATGTCCTGGCTACATGGACGGAAGGACGAGGTTTCGAATCCCGCTCGTAGCTAAAAAAATCTTCTCTTTGTAATTTTGAAATTTCTTTAACGATGTTAAGAACATAGATAACAGAATAATGTAGGCTTTGATGTTTTTTTTCACATGTTCCCGAATGTATACAAAGTTTTTTTCAAATGTGTACTAACAACATATTCTCCACAAAAGACAGGCAAACGAAATTAGGTTAGGCGATAAAAATGGAAATGTAACTTTCCGTCAAAACACGAGTCAAAAACCAGTTATTCAGTTAAAATACGAGTCGCCGGAATGAGAAAATTAGGACAACGAAAATTATTCACCTCATTGTTATGCATTAAACTCCCGCCAACAAGACGTATTATGAAAATGGAGATACAAATAAAATTATTACGTAGTCAAGCTATTTTTGTAGTTTGAGGCAGGGATAGCTCAGTGGCTTTGGCTATGGACCGCCCTATGGACCGCCGCGCAGCAGGTCCATGGTTCGAATCCCGCCGCGGGCTTGAGCTTCACCGCATGGTGGAAGGGCATTTTGTGAATGCCCGCCTGGCTAGCGACCACCCTCAAGTAGAAAATCTGTCGCCAACCAACTGTGACGTTACCGACGGTGTTTCAACAGTCTTTGAGAGCCAGTAATTATTCTAGGTCAGCCTGAACATATCACTTGCCATCAGGTGAGATAATAGTCAAAGGCTTGACAATCGTCAATAAAAAAGAACACCCTGTTGTAATCAAACACCACCGCCCCCACGCGTTCGCCATAATCCCCACACTTAGAAGGTGATGTTGCCCACCTTCTGATTTTTAACCCTTCTTCACATTTAAAGACTCCCACAGCAAGATTGAAGGGGGAGAGCCTTTCTAGTCTATACAATAACTATAACTAAACTATGTAGTCTAGCTATTGTAGATATCGATCTATAATAGTTAAGACTACATACTTTAGTCATACTTTTTATAATATAGGACATACCTTCACAAAGTTTCCCAGTATAGCCTGGCCTGCATGAACAGTAAAACGAGTCGATATCACTCCAGCACGTGCCTCCGTGAGCGCAAGGGTTGTTGTCGCACGCCTACAAATTAATTAAATATTTCTTTTAGAATTTATTTATAATTCTAGGTGTCTAATGTATGTACGGTCACAGTATAATAATTTCAGTTTGATTAGAAAATTACAAATTTGCGAGAGGATAAGTTTAAGTCATGTGGATTGGAACCCTAACTAAGTTGGACTATAGATGTCGCTACATCCCAATGCGATGAAAAAAATTGAGTTATGCCTTTTCATGTTAGCTCAATTGGATTAGAGCATACCCCGGCTAAAGGGGCGGATGGAAGCGGGTTCGAATCCCGCACATGACTTAAATTTTTCATCTCATAAATTTATAATTTTGTAATGTAATCCGCAGAGCATGCGTTATTGCAAACATAAAAATATTAGTTTGAGTCTGGTATGAGTGAAATACTCCCTTTTTAATACATTAAGGTATTTTTGCATGGTGTTAAGGCATTTTGCAAATACTCACCTGGCTAGCTATCACCTTCAAGTAGAAAATCTGTCGCCAAGCACCTAACGGTGTGTTCCGACAGCTCTCCATAAGAGCCAGTAATTCTAGGTTAGCCTGAACAACACCTTCGACCACATCATCACTTACCATCAGGTGAGATAGTGGTCAAAGGCTAACCTTTCAGAAATAAAAAATATTGAATTTCTTTACAAAAGCCAGTACAAACCTGGGCAGTATTTTGTTTCATGAGATCATTCCCGGTAAACCAACAACGCTTTGTGGGTTATGAACAAAGCGTTGTTGGTACCCATCCATGAAATGATCTCATGAAACAAAATACTGCCCAGGTTTGTATTGGCCTCCAGCGGTGCTTCTGGATGGTGGTAAGGCATATTGCAAATTTGCCGCTTGGCTAGCTACCGTCCACACCTCAAGTGTAGCATCTATCACCAAGCACAAGTTCTGGCAATCCTTAAGAGCTAGTTCCCGTTCTAGATTAAGCCATCAAGTTACCATTCTCGAAAACCACGATGAAATTAAATACCATCAGATGAAATTGTGTTCAAAGGCAAGCGTACCGCTAATAAAAATCTACCAACCAACGCTGCAGGGTTTGCTATAAGTCAGGAAATGTAGTAAAGTTAACTTGTTTAAAAGATTGTAAACAAATCAATAAAAATCAAAATTCAAAACAAACTTATTTTCTCATTAGGTATAAGATATATAGAAAAGAACATACAATTGCAATGTACGGCTTGAACTGATTATTTTAGAAACGGCTGATGAAATTATCGTCAAATATACTTAGCTAAACATCGTCACATTAAAAATTTAAAACCAACTCTCGAATAAAACAAACAACATTAATATTGGTTCGACCGTTGATTGATTGATTGATACTTCGCATAATTGTCAATAAAAGCATTTTTCTTTGTTTATCTATGTACTTATAAATAAGGTATTTGTTTTATTTATGTCCTTAACATTAAGGTAGATTATATTATATAATAATGGGACAGGTATTAGTGGGTCTCAATAAAAATACAGTTTATTTATAAGATAGAAGTTCTTGTTATAAAATTGATGTAATTTTTTCATTTAGTTACTTATCAGAAAGTAAAATTAGACTTAAAATAAATAAGCTTTTCATAAATGTACGAGCAAATATCCAACATGTTTTACTGTTTATATTGGTTGTTTATATTCCTAAGAATACTTAGTAATAGTAATTATCCGATGATTGAAAAACTATAGTCTGTTTTTTTTAACAAACGAGTACTGAGAATGTCTCTCCCACACTTCCGATATTGACAGAGGGAGATGGGTCAATGCCTTTGTTCTTCTTTTGAAATTGTTAAGGCCCGTTCATATTGAATACTTAAAAAAATTACGTTCTTATTTTATGATTTAAATTTGCATATTTAGTATATTCGTAACATTTTCTGTTCGCGTTTATGATATAAAACAATATTGTAATCGTATATATGCAGTAATCTTAAAAAATATCGTCATCCTTCTGATAAACTTTCTGCAGATACGTCAATAATAAGTAGCTGTAACATATTCTATACATAATTGTCGACTCACTGTACATTTTTGTTTCTATCTTAGGTATCACATGATTGAGACCTGACCACCGTTTTTATCTATCCACTTTAGCTACTCCTTGAAACATAAGAGTTCAGACTTCATAAATTTTATAACTTTTGTTATTTCCTGCCATTGCCCTTCATTTGAGACCAAACGAGTTCAATTGGGTTGAGCTCATACGTCAGCAAACGTATGACGTGCCGATTTGTTGACTTAGTTACAACATTTTTTTTAAAACGATCTTTGTTTCATCATCATCATCATCAGCCGGAAGACGTCCACTGTTGAACAAAGGCCTCCCCCATAGAGCGCCACAAAGAACGGCTATTAGCCGCTTGTAACCATTGGCTACCAGCGACTTTCACGATGTCGTCAGTCCACCTAGTGGGGGGCCTACCAACTCTACGTCTTCCGGTGTAGTGTGGTAACCACTCGAGAACCTTTCTTCCCCAACGGTTATCGGTTCGTCGAGCAATGTGGCCCGCCCATTGCCACTTCAACTTGCAAATTCTGAGAGCTATGTCGGTGACTTTGGTTCTTTGGCGAATATCCACGTTCCGGATTTTATCGCGCAAAGAAACTCCGAGCATAGCTCTCTCCATGGCTCGTTGAGCGACTCTGAGCTTGTCCATGAGGGCCACAGTTAAGGACCACGTCTCAGTGCCATAAGTCATCACTGGCAACACACACTGGTTGAAGACTTTGGTCTTCAGTCTCTGCGGGATCTTCAACGAGAAGATGTCGCGTAACTTCCCGAACGCTGCCCATCCGAGTTGGATTCTTCGGGCGACCTCTTTGTCGAAATTGGACCTACCTAACTGGACAGTCTGTCCCAGGTAAATGTAGTGGTCAACAACTTCGAGCGTATCGTTCCCAACAACTACTGGTACGGGTGTAACATGGACATTAGACATAATTTTCGTCTTGTCTATGTTCATTTTAAGACCCACCTGCTGGGAAACTCTACTGAGGTCGCTGAGCATTGTACTGAGTTCTTCAAGCGACTCTGCCATTATGACTATGTCATCGGCGAAACGAAGGTGAGTGATGTATTCGCCATAAATGTTGATGCCGAATTCTTTCCAGTTCAAGAGCTTAAAGACGTCCTCCAACGCATTCGTGAACAGTTTCGGAGAAATAACGTCTCCCTGTCTCACGCCTCGCTGCAGTTAGATTGGTTCCGTGCTCTTGTCTTGTACTCGAATCGACATGGTGGCGTTCCTATACAAACACTTCAGCGCTTCGATGTACCTATAGTCAATTTGGCATCGCTGAAGAGACTGCAGTACGGCCCAGGTTTCGATTGAATCGAAGGCTTTTTCATAGTCCACAAACGCTAAACATAATGGCCGATTATACTCATCAGTCTTCTGTATAATCTGGCGGAGCGTATGTATGTGGTCTATGGTACTAAAGCCTTTTCGGAACCCGGCTTGTTCGGGAGGCTGGAAGTCATCGAACCTACGAGCAAGACGATTCGTAATGACTCTAGAGAACAGCTTATAAACATGGCTCAGAAGTGAAATGGGCCTGTAGTTCTTCAACAAGGTCCTATCACCTTTTTTGAAGAACAGTACCACCACACTTCTGCTCCATGCTTCTGGCGTTTTACCTTCAAGGATGACGGAATTAAATAACTTCTGGAGGACTGAGAGTACCGGTTTTCCACCCGCTCTCAGAAGTTCTGTCGTGATTCCGTCATCACCTGGCGCCTTGTTGTTCTTAAGCTGTTTGAGAGCCATTCTAATCTCGTATAGGCCGATGTCCGGGATGTCTTCGGTAAAGTGTCGGGTCAGTTTAGCTCTCATGTCCTGAGCTGTACTGACAACGGGTTCTCGTGTCGAGGTGTATAACTGTCCATAAAACCTCTCAAGATCTTTGTTTTGCTTACTCTAATTCAAAAGTTGCAATTTTAGAAATGGATTCGTTAGAACCATAATTTTTCGACGCGCGGTTAGTCGAAGACTCAACTGATTGTACCTACATGTAACTACTGAGTTCATGTGGAACGGACTTCATGTTGATTACGTGGGCCAATAACAACGCAGAAAAATTATTGGTACTCGTTTGTAAAAAAAAAACAGACTATAGGTCCTAATTAAACGGCATTCAATTCACACGTGTGTGAAAACCGAACCAATTTAGTCAATTTAATCATCGATTTTCGACAAGCATAATATAATGCACACAATTACACTTTATCTGTGTATGATACGTTTTAATAAATGACAATGACAGAAATGTAAACATGGGATGATCAATCAGGAGACGTCACCTTATTTATCATTGCCATATTCGAGGTATGTGTGCTGTTTCCCCGTTTTATATCATTTTAATGAATTTAATCGATAATTTTGAGCAAATCTCCAGCTATGAAGCCTAGATTATCAGACACCAAATATAACCTATCAAAGTAAACCTACTTTAATGAAATTACATTGTAAAGTCGTATAAGCGCGATACTTACAGATCTTGTCGGTATATGGCACTCGTCGCCGACGAAGCCGCGTGGACATTCACACGAGTAACTGTTGCCGCGGTCTACGCAGTACTTGTGGGAAGGGCAAGGGCTCGGAGAGCATAGATCCACCTGAAATCATATTTTTACAAATTATTGGAGCACAACATTTTATGACCAAGGCGGGAATCGAACCCGCGTCCTCCGATTAAATATTGCGTCGGATGCCTAAACCTCCTCGGCCACCTGGACACGGCATTTCTAGCCGAAATTTCGTGCTCCAATTGATTTTATTACTTTGACCGTCATAGGGGACGGTGCGCGGTCATCAACCAGACTACTAGACTTCATCTGATCAAAAGAAGTGTTTTTTTTTGAAACACTTAACTTTCGGTATGATGTCGCGACCCTTCTATATTTGTAAATATGATTACAAGCACTATCGGGTGCTAAGCGAAAATAATATTTTTACAAATTATTGGAGCACAAAATGTTATGCAAAAGGCGAGAATCGAACCCGACGCGGGTAAGATATCGCGTCGGATGCCTAAACTCGGCCACCTGGACATGGCATTTCACGGCGTAAGAGGCAACTAAGGGTCAAATATTGGATGGGCAGCAGCACCTTCTGAGGAACTGCTATCTTACACTGCAATCCCCAAGACGCCTGCCAAGCATGGCTATTATGGCAAACCACCTATTAACGAGGGAAGTTGTGTTCATCAGTGTCCAATCCAGGTGATATATATGATAATAAAACTCACCTTCAATTGGCAAGCGTTGCCCGTGTACCCCCGTCCGCAAGAACAGGCGAATCCTCCGACGCGGTCGGTGCAAGTGCCTCCGTTGGCGCAAGGCGTGGACAGGCATTCGTTGTACTCCAGCTCACACTGCTTTCCAGTATACCCTGGGTAATTTATTGTATTGTAAGTTACGAGACGATCCAGTCTCCTGATAAGATCAAGTCCTGATGATAAGCGTCACGTCATACCATTACTTGATATTTACGGATTAATTGATATTTTTTTTTAGAAAATCAGGTTGGTTGATATTGTGATGATAACAAATTCGCCTCACTATATACCTATACCACCCTCAAGTCCTCTTTTAAATAAATGATTACTTACTTACTTAAGTAGAAAATCCATCACCAAGCTCATAAATGTGTGTTGTTATTGGTATTTTGACGGAACAATCACTTGGCACCCCTGATGTTAAATGTAATCTTTGCAGTTCACTTTATACGAAATGCATCTGTAATATGCAGAGATTGCCGCTTAACACCAGGTGGGAATCGTGCTCTTCCAGCAAAAAGCATTGAAAAGCCTGAAGTTTGTTTGGAGTACTCACGAAGGACAGAACCTATGTGGTCATAGATCCTATTTTCGTCTAAGCACGTGGTAGTACCGTTTTACAGTTCAAAAAATACAGACCTTTAACGGTAGAACGTCCGTTTGGTAGATATAGAAATCCTTGGTTACGCTCGGGATTCTTATGTCGTTCTACTATGTTGCGTCGTGACACGTGATACCGTTTTTACCCCTAGGTGCATTTTTTTATGCCTGATAGGTTAGCCTTTGACCGCTATCTCACCTGATGATAAGTGATGATGTGGTCGAAGATGTTGTTCAGCCTAACCTAGAATTACTGGCTATCAAGGACAGCTGCCAGAACACACCGTTAAGTGCTTGGCGACATATTTTTTACTTGAGGGTGGTAGGTAGCCAGGCGGGCATTCGCAAATTGCCCTACCACCATGCTATAACGACTGCCATCCTAAGATAACAACCGAGACCGACGGCTCAACGTGCCCTCCGAAGCACGGAAGCGCTCAGTAGTAATGTCACCAGCGGTCACCCATCCAAGTCATGACCGAGGCGGACGTTGCTTAACTTTGCTGATCGGTCCAGAACGGCTAAGCAAACTTCGCTACGAGCGCTTCAAAATATAGGTATAGGTACCTACTATTTCAAAACAATTCAGGATCAAAACGTGCATATTTTGTATTAAATTTAAAAGCAACCATGTGCATCGTCACGTCTCGGCCCTTAACCAGCACACACGAAGGGTGCCTGAAACTGAACTCTAGAGTCCTACAGACAACCTTAACGAAGTACTTTTTTAAAAGTTCGTTATTAAATACTCGTAGTTGTGATGGTGATACCTGTTTTGGGTCTTATCGATACCGTATAATGAATGCAAAAATATGTTCGTCCAATTTTAAGTTTTTTTCTTATTTCATGCAGCAAGGGAATAAGGTAACAACCTTATATTATAAGACTCCCAAAAAGACTAGTAAAAATTGTAGATAGGCGATGCGACGCGTGATCAAAATCCTGCTTATTTGTCTCAAAGAATAAGCATTGCAATCCATCGGCAATGCTGCCCACATTCTGCAGGGCACGCTACCAACTGGTAGTGAGCTGGATCATTTGAACTATTAATAGTCCTGTAATGGCCTTTAGTTTGCCTAATGATTTTATTGCAGGATTCCTAGTTTTGTTTATATATTGTAATGTGTTGTGAATAAAGGCATACCGCCATAAAAAATACTAATAAAGCTATTTGCATCGTGATATTTAAATACACGAGAGAGATATAAGTAGGTACTTAAAGCGCACAAACGCTGACATGCCCCAGTTGTCACTTAGACCTCGCTTTGATCGGTCGGTGAAGAGAAATCTGATCAGGCAAGATAATCAACTTTTGTTCAGAAGCCCCTGTCCAATGAGCAAGAAATAATCCAAATTCTGACGGAGATAGCTTCGTTCACGCACGAATAGACCGCACTGACTTTGAATACAAAACAACCTTTGTCTGTTTTTATGCAACGTAGAATCCAATTATAACTGACTACGAACTTAATTGGATACTACTTTTTAAATAGTAGTTATTATTTTTGTGGCTATAGTACATTTGTATAGTAGCACTATAAAACAAAGTGAAAAATCATAAACATATCATCAAATTGAATCAAATATCGTGAAAAAAGTGGCCTTTTATCAAGAAACGTTGTTAAGTTTAGTGCTTTGAGACGTTGTAAAGTTACTGCCGGACTACCGTAAGGTTCGCAAAGAAGCGCTCTAAATAGGCACAACTGAAGTTTCAATTTATTGAACCGCCAAGCAGGTTTTTCGTTCCGGATGGATAGATAGATAGGCCAACGTAATGCTATGCAAATGACTTTCGTGTTCTGAAGGGACTTTTCTTTATATGGGCAGCCCAAAAGCTTCAGCCTCCGGTAGGCAGAGGCATACATCACTTTATACTAAGCAGAAAAATGCTTTTTATTAAATTGTGATTATATAAATACGTACGTATACACACTAACTTCATAACAAATCGAATGTACGTAAATAGGTCTCAAGACCTTGGAAGCATAATAATTATACTTCTCATAATACCTTACAATCAAAAGCAAGGTTATTTTCAAGCAAAACATTTTCTCATACAATAATTATTCTAAGCTCGATAACTGCTACACAGAATTCAAATTAAATATTTCTTCGCCGACGCAAAAACTTCGATACAAACGTTTCCGCTTTAGCAATTAATCATACTTTTATATTTGAGTTTGCCAGTTAAATATTAGTTAATACAAAAGAACAAAAGAAGATTGTAAATAACTTTTGTAAACTTAGATTTTACCAAAGCTCCTCACAAAGCTTTCGAGTGCTTTAGAGGTTTTATGTTAAGTGAAAAATTTTGTTCCATTTCTCGGAATTATGAGATCAATAAAGAGCTCAAAGAATGTAGGTACGTTGATAGGTACTGACATCGCCAAGACACAAAGTTTCAAGTTCCTTACAATCTGCCTCCAGGGGCTGTTTGTTTGCATCCACTCCGATCCGAATTCGTTCCCGGCTGTCGGGAAAACAAGGCACTTGATTAATTCGTCACGATTTATTCCAACATCGGAAAAACCGTACTTGCCTTTGTATTTCCGAAGTGTCTACCTATTTCTTTTAACGGAAAAAAGGAATGAACGAAGGCCCACAGCCGCTACCTACATATAAATTGGAAATTTCCTTATTGAGAGAAAGGGACTGGAAACAATCGATAGACGTAGAGATATCACAAAAATAAATCGTACTTAATATTGGATCACAATGGCAGCTTAAATAAAATACAAAATAATTGACGAACATTGCTTCGCAGCTTTCACGAGAAAGCATACCTCAATTCGGGATCATTATAATATTATAGCATGTATAAACATGGTCTCGAAATAGCTGACTATCCCAAGCGGCCATGTTTAGCTATGCAGATGTAGGCAGAAACATTATATCGAAGTTAAATCATAAATAAGCATCATAACTGCTCCACATTAGCATTTCTCAGCGATAGCGCCCGTTCGACGGTTAGTCAGCTGTATAGTGTCCGGGCGAGACACGGAGCGAAGCAGCAAGGCCGCACGTACTGCCTGCGGCCAGCCCGCAGCGGGCAACCTTCCAACACCACTTTAAATAAATCACCAGCAGAAATACCCGCGCCCCAAACATTTGCAAACAAGATTAAGCATTATTGAATTGACTAAGTTTGGACGATTTATTATGTAGACACCTTAATACTGCCTCTACAGTTAACTGGCACCGAGTTAACTTAAGTATTTAAAGAATTTTGGAAGCTCTCTAGTGTTTTCCTATATTCCTATAACTTAAAGTAAAAACATAGTCAAGATCATTTATCAAATTGATGCATCTATGAAGCACTAAGGATAGTCCCGCAAAAAAATATAGTGATAAGAACAGGCAAGCATTTCGGAGGCTTTTCATTTCTTTTATATTTTTAGGGTTCTGTACGAGAGTACAAGACCTTACGAGAACCTATTTTTATTTGCCTTAGTACGCTGCCCGACTATCCATTCACCAAAATTACGAGTAATTTAATAATCTATATGCACGATAAATGCCTTTTTCAAGGGTTTTTTTTATAGTTCTATTGTTTAAACGTAATACTCCCAGTCGTCAAATTAGATAGATAGAGATAGATAACTCTTTATTGTACACCAAAATAACATAATCATTATGAACAATAACATAAAATTAAGTAATATTGTACAATTCGGTCAGGCGGTCTTATCGCTAAAAAGCGATCTCTTCCAGTCAACCTTTGGATGGAGAGAAATTTAGCCATGATAAATGACGGTGGTGTATAATATAAGATTAAAAATAATAGATACTTAATGTAACCTACACTTTATGGTAATAACATAACATACAAATTAAAATTATATACAAATACAAATTAAATTAGTTGGGTTATAATAGAAAATTACATCAATTAACAACAAATAAACAAATAAAAAAAAAAGGCCAAGCGCGTGATAGATTTGTGATACCAATCCCGGGCAATGCAAAAATTACATTTATTTTTTATGTTCATAAAAAGATACGGAATTTAAAATAAATATTTAGCTGGCTGGTGTTCGCTTCAAACATGCACTCAAGACAAACACATACGGTTTTTCTTTATAAATATGGATCATAAATGAGGTGAAATTATACAAAGCGAGATAATAAAGTGTTAGAGATAACAGGATAAATCCGGGTTCGAGTATCACCAGAATTTATCTTTACTCGTTTAGCTAATCAACTGTGGACTTAGTGAGAATTTTGATCATGGTACGCTAAGAGTGCGTAACCACTATTTTGTATGGCAAAATGCTTGATTCGCTAATGCACAACTGGCGCTGGGGGCGGTGCTTTTGCGAGTCAGTTTTATAAATGTTGTGTTTAGCAAATCACACAGAAAAAGAAAAGTTTCACATAGAATCCTTTGGTTCACGTGAATTTTGCATGGTGGTAGGGCACTTTGCGAATGTCCGCCTGGCTAGCTACCACCCTCCAGTTGAAAATCTGTCGCCAAGCACCTAGCGGTGTGTTCCGGCAGCTGTCCTTGAGAGCCAGTAACTCTAGGTTAGCCTGAACAACATCCTCGACCACATCATCACTTACCATTAGGTGAGATAGTGGTCAAAGGCTAACCTATAAGGCATAAAAAAAAATAATGCTGAAAAAGACTCGGAGTGAGTGATATGTTTAGTATCTTCCCAGTGCATTCCACACGTTGTTTCGTCATATTTTAAATACTATTATTACATGCACATGAGACTTAACAACTATGTCTCAAAGTAACGGGCGCAGTGCAAATCGTGACTTGTAACGAAATGCATCTGTCACAAACAGAGGCTGGTCCGGTTAAAATCAGGTGGGCTTCGAGCTTGTTCCATCACAATAACATATTAAACACATGTGTTCAAACTCGGTGGTATTTACGTACATGTCCTTGATGAGCCTAATATGTATCCCTAAAAATTGAATATAGGAATTCCAATACAAATTTTTTTTTCCCAATAATTATGATACACAATTTAAAGGTAAACTGGCAAACCAGCAGTAAGAATACTCACCAGGCTGGCAGAAGCAACGATACTCATCTCCGTCCGCCTCGTTGTCCACCTGTTCGATGCATATCCCTTTGACGCAGGGATTAGAAGCGCACGCGCCGCCGGTGATGCTCAGCTCGCACTGCGCGCCCGCCCAGCCGTCGGCGCACGCACAGTGGAAAGTCGTCGAGCCGTTCATAGCCATCGTCATGCAGGACCCGCCGTTCAAACACGGCAAGGAGTAGCACGGGTCCTTCTCGCAGTTCATGCCCGATATACCTGTGGAGTAATTTGCTCTATAACTCACTAAGACAAGATAGAAATGAACTGTAGAGAAATGACACGATCTTATTTTAACTGGCATTTGACAGACTTTTGAAATGAAAATATTTTATCTTAATATATATATATATTTATATATGTATATTGGATGTTATTTTTGTGTGTTTGAGTGAATCCCTGGTTGGTATATAGATTCCCAATTGGACCCCGTAGGTTGCGCAGCAATTAACATTATTTCATGCAGGTCAACGTCTATTGGGCCGCTTCATGAAGGAATAATTTTTTTTTTTTTTTATGCCTGATGGGTTAGCCTTTGACCACTATCTCACCTGATGGTAAGTGATGATGTGGTCGAGGATGTTGTTCAGACTAACCTAGAGTTACTGGCTCTCAAGGACAGCTGCCGGAACACACCGTTAGGTGCTTGGCGACAGATTTTCAACTTGAGGGTGGTAGCTAGCCAGGCGGGCATTTGCAAAGTGCCCTACCACCATGCTGTAACGTCTGCTATCCTAAGACAACAACCGGGACCGACGGCTTAACGTGCCCTCCGGAGCACGGAAGCGCGCAGTAGTAATGTCACCAGCGGTCACCCATCCAAGCTATGACCGCGGCGGACGTTGCTTAACTTTGCTGATCGATTCAGAATGGCCAAGCAAACTTCGCTACGAGCGCTTCGAAAAATAAAATAATTTTAATAAAAATAAAATAATTAATAAATTAATAATAACGACAATAATTTTATAATTATTTTTCCCGAGCCTAGAAGTATTACATTTAGAACCAGAATATAAAAACCTTTGCTAATTAAAAAAATATTGTCATATATACCTATATGCATGACATATTATACCTATATCATATATATATACCGAATAGTTTGATAAAAAAAAATACTTTAATCACGAAACCAACTTAAAAATCGGATATGAAAATCATTAGTCCTTTTAAAGCAATGTCATAGATAATGGAACAGTAGATCGAAGGACCGTTCAATAATGAACGTCCATATAATATAACAGATATGAGTTAAATTCATTCACGAGTAAACCTGGCAGAGATACAAATCGAAAATCGCAATTTCGTATGAATTTTGAAAGCATGAAAAACGGCCGGCTGGTTATGTAATAACTCGCTTCACGTGAGCTCGCGCCAGATTGCGTCACATCGATGTTTAATTGACCAAAAATACAATTTATTCCACGATCCCGATTAAATTTAATAGCTTTTTTAACATGTTCCATTTGCTTTGCTAAATTCGAATTTTTATACGGGGAAATGATGTCAAAATTTCAACTTTTTCCCAAAGTGGTTTTAACGAAAAGCTTAACGTTATCTCCTTCTTCAGCGCTCCAATAATGTTTCCGATAACGTTTCGATTTGATAAATGAGCGCCATTAATCATTAAAGGCTTAGGGTAGTCCCTCATTTCCCATTATTCATTATAATTATTACAGAGACATTTTCATTAGCATTAGCTTTACGCTTGGCCGTTGGTAGCAACTCGTATTTCTTTTCATCAAAAGCAACCATTGTCTTTACTTAAACAACAGAAAACAAAAGACTCACAAATATATAAAGCAAACAAAAACTGTAATGTTGGACAAAATACTGATTCTGCTCGGGATAAAGGCGCTGTCCAAATAAATTTATATCCAAATAATTTTTACTCACTCCAGACATTTTATGGTGAAATTCAATGTGTATGTTTTCAAATGCGCATACATATGTATGTAGTTTGTTAGGTATAGTTGTGACATACACATCAGGCTTCCAGAGTGATGGATTGCGGCCGTCTTTATAGCGCGTCTCGTATTAAATCATGCACGAGTCGCGATGCCTACTACTGCAGATAGTATACATTCTAGTATACATGTATAAATTTTATACACACATACACCAGTTCTTTCTATAAGTGAAACAATGATAATATGCTTCATAATCCGTCGAGTCATAATATACTTCATTATCCGTCATAATCTAGCGTGTTGTTATGGGAATATTCATTTGCTTGGTAATCTATCGAGACGTAAACCTTAATAAATAACTTAGACAAAGTTAATATGATCTTATATATAACTGGAAATGTCCTGTACCCTGTTAAACAGTTTATAACTAGTACGGGGGGACAGGAGCTCATAACAAAAGATGCATTATTATTATTACTAAGGACTTCTAAATCTTAAGAAGATATTTAACAATTATAGATGAAACATAATAACCCTGAATTATGAAACAAATATTATTATTATTTTTGGTTACACTTTTGTGTTCTCTCTGGGTTCCAGAGGTAATTTTGGCACGGGCCACAGCCAAGTGCATTTACAGAGATAAAAATTTCCTAACAATTCTACATGTGTTTAATATTACTGCTTTTTGAATTAGTTTATATGTAGATGTATCTATGTCAAGTATCTCAAGATTCGTGAGTAGGCTTTTGGGTATGACACCTGTAGTAGAAATTATAATAGGGCAATCCCTATTATAATTTCTACTACACTACAATAATAATAATTAATACATAGTTCAAAGACAATTCCTTGTACTATTTATTATTATTATTGGTATAAAGTGGAGACACTGTTTGTAATGACTGCTATGGTATGTCCATATGGCTGAAGTAACGCAAAAAATATACATCTTCAAAACAGATACAAAATAAACTACGTTTGACCTGTGAAAACAAATGATGTTCTTACCGTACGGACAAACACATGAGTAGTTGTGAGGGCTGGGAAAAGACGATAGGTCAACACACATCCCGTTGTTCAAACACGGCGATGGGTTACACGGATCCCTCTCCTCGCAGTGAGATCCTGAGTACCCCCCACAACACTGACACTCGTATCCTTCCTGTACAATAATCATAAATACATGAAATTGGCCACCTCACCCTACGTAAAGGTAGACCAACATTTAATGACTTAATAAAAGCCCTAACAGTCGTCGCTCGTTCAGGAGAAGGGTCTGGAATTAACGACAGTCTTTATAGTCAAGCAGATTGTGCAAATAGGTATAATAACTGAAATAAATGTCATGCAGGAACGGTTTCTTTTTTAAAATTGGTAGCCAGCTCTTTATTCAAAATACAATATTAACTTCTACATCTCTATAGCAACCGCTCTAGGTTGCGCATGAAATTGTGCCTTTACTTATTTACGGCTGATAGGCTTTTTATCACTAAGTATCGCCATGGTAGATTATGGTAAACAGGCTTTACTTAGAAAGTACTGGCTCTCTAGGACAGCTCCCGTAACACAAAGTTAAGTGCTGGCTAGTTGAGGATAGCTAAAACTGGCGAGTATTCGCAAAATGCCCAACTACTATTATATATACATATTACACCGTCTACCTCATCCTTTGGCCTGAAATATAGCTGCTGAGCGTCGACAGTTGAAGTCTACGTGACTGTCGAATTTAAATACACAGTGAAGTATACCTTCGACATAAATAAGGTCACTTTAGACTTTAATTATATAATTCAAATATCCCTTAATAATTAGTTAATCAATTAATCCCTTAATTCTCATTCCACAACATTAAGCCAGACAACTAGCCTATTACCAATAATAAAACGTACCATAGACACGTTAGTGTAGCATATGCCTTTGCCGGAACAATCTTGAGAATCTCCGCAGCTGTCAGATTTTACGGTCACTTTCAGCCGCACGCATTGCGATTTCCAATTTTCCGACACCACTACAAAAAAAACATGTTTTAAAATGAGCTACAAGGAAAAATTCAAATCGAATACTTACTTGTGAAGTTGATTAGTAATAATGAGCAAGTCAGCGAATATTTGAAGCAAGCTTGTATTCACGTAGCATGAACAATTGCAGGCATACTTATTGTATGACGACGAGCGAAGGTACAATAAAATCGCCGCCATGGCCACGGAATTATGCTTCCCGCGAACACGTAATTCATATACAAATTTTACCAATTCCCTTGCTTCCATTGTTTTACGTTTATATTTCATGCAAACGAAAGAAATTTGTTATAAAGAAAATACGATTCTTCAGTCACCTATAAGTAAATTGACTCCTTCGGTGAGGTCTTTCTCGTAGAGTGTAAAGATTTTAGCACCGTGTTCGTCAAGTGGGGTGATATCGAGTAGTGTGCCTTCAGAGTCATCGCAATGCTCGTGCCCCTGTCTGGTCACTTCGTACACTGCAGGCTGAAGTTGTGTTCGTTGTTCCCTATAAAATATCATCTTAAATTGTAATAGATTGCTAAGAATACTAAACTTACAGTAATGCGCATCATGCAAACATTCAGGCTTACTACAGATAGAATAAAATAAATTTTGTCGCATGTCTCAAGACACGTGTAGATAATACAAAGTACAATGGCAGAAGTAAAATACCTATAGGTACACACCACAAATGCCACACTTTGTTTACGTGCCGTGAGGTTTATCAGTTCTGTGGCACAAATCCATGAAAAATGTTAGATTTGTTCTTTTTTGGGAAGGTTATAGCGTCTGTGCACGCAACCTCAGTCGAATATATATAGTTTGTTTAATGTAGCATGTTGGCTCGACTTTATCTCTTAGTGTGAATTCAAATTTCAAACTTACCCCCTCAGTAAACAAACTGCTGGATAAATGGGATGTTTGCATCAGTATTGGAACATTCAGCCCACACGGAGGACATACTTATCACTACATAGCATAAAACAAAGAAACTTCCCGCTGTTTGTCCCTATGTATGCTTAGATCTTTAAAACTACGCAATTTTACGGATTTTAATGCGTTTTTTTAAATAGATATTCAAGAGGTTTACTCAGGAGGTAGGTTTATGTGCATAATATACTAGAGAAACACTGTTATTATTAGAGGTTTTTAATGTCAACCTCTAAAGAAAACATGTTTGTATTGTCTAATGAGAAAAAAGCCGTGAATGCTGTATATAAAGATATTCTGTAGTATATAAGTATTGCATCGATGCGAAGCCAGTGCGGGTCGCTAGTACATCATAATAGTAGCATATGTGTGAATTAACCGGGTGTCTCTAGCATGAAGCGAGTGCCCATTTGTGCGGCGAATATGAAATACTTCCGGTCAGCGCGTAGAGAGATCGATATAGTGTGCATCCTAGCGGCGTACATGTCCTTTATAATTACGTACTCACCTGTCGGGGCGTACATTAGTAGCATTCGTAGTAGAGTTCTTCTGGTCGATTGTGTCTAGGAATAGAGCGTCGGCGATCCGTACGATAAGGATGTCACCACTCTGTATGTCGGCTGCGCCCTCCCACGACACGATGACCGGGGGACACTCCTCGTCCGGTCCTCCGCCGCCGCTACCTCCGCCCGCTGCGCACTCCTCCACCATCCGCACCGCAAAGTCACATATTAATTCATTACCAAAGCAACCTTTGTGAATGCTAATTGAAATTGCCTCCCTTTCGTTTGCAGTGCCGTTTTATTAGCGCTCGATCGATGTGGCTTATGAAGACATTATCTACCTACGCAAATAGAAAGGTAAAACGAAACAGGGCCCCTGCAAATTCAACTGTGACCGACAATTTATTCAAATAAGTTAAGCCCATATAGATAGCAGTGTAGTTAGCTTCTACACTGCTGTTTATATAAAATTAACATATCGGTGGAAAAGATAATAAAAATCGACCACAAAATAAACAATAATATCGTCATTTTTTTAATAATAAGATTCTTTGAGGTAGTTCGACAAACGTGGCTGTTTTTTATTATTTGTTGTTTTACGTTCGATGCTGAGTTTGATACTTGTATATATTACTGATATATAGATACACAGATACGATAGAGCTAAATAAAAAAACGTCAAAAACAGATCCTTATTAGGGTACCTTTTGCTTTAAATTTTTGATATTATTATTATTTGTAAGGTTATCCGCTATGCTAACAAATATTCTGTGAAAATTTCAATAAACTACCTATTTCCATTCCATTTTCAACATTTCCAGTAGTAATATGAAAGCAGTTGCAAAAAGCAAAATGAAATTCGTACGTAAGAGGCTATTGAATGCTTTCAGTCGTGCCTTTCTATCTCAACTGCAAACTGAAAGCAATACCGAAAACTGAGCGCAATCATATTTCAAAAAGAAACTCAACCGACCATTTCCCCCAACAAATATAATGAATAGAAAGAACTCAATCGCTGAAGCAAAAAAAGGCTTTCCCTTATTTCTCCTTCACTAAGACGATTTATGGTTTATGTATTTGACCTCGCAGTGCTCGTTGCTGTCGCGATGAAAGTTGTGCGAACAAGAATATTATGCTCAGAAATAAGGGAGCGGAAGAAAAGACATTCAATAAATTGCCCGAGAACATTAAGTTTAATACCTTCATGCCTCGGGTCTAATTTATTGGCATAAAATATTCACTGTTGCCTAATGATCTAGACATGTAGATATGAAATATTCATCGTGAAAACATGAGTTCTTTTGATGTAGGTATAATATTTTATACCTTTTTTCCTAGGTTCATTCTCTTTTACTTATCTCTTTTTGCAGTAAGCTTTTGACCAGTATCTTTTTGAAACTCAAAACGGTGACGGGGATGGTCAATAATCATGCCACTAGACCATGCTTATTCTATTACAGAGTGAAGCATTAAAATTAGAAATTATTTATTTGATTCACTGTACTACCGGCTGTATATTTGCTATTCCCGTTAATTTATTTAAAAACGGAGCATGGAGTACAACCAATATAGAGTTTTTACTTATAATTTGTAATTTAAATGGCGTGTTTTAGGTAAGTGTTTTTTTAGCTCGCATAATTTACTTCAATACATTTAACTCTAAGTTTACTACTAGTGTCATTAGAAATAGCTTGAACACTTTCAGTATATATTTTTATGGTTTCAACTCTGATGCTTGATATATTTAAAATTGATGTAATATATTACTGTATTAACCTTATAATTACAAGGGCATTCTCTTAAAAAGGCATTTAGAAGCCTTCGTAATTCATACAAGTTATACCCTACAGTATTAAGCTCTCTACGTAAATATAGCTATATATCTAACAACGTAGGCATATTATTTTCCTACGTATTTATTACAAAACGTATAGACATATCTTTAAGTAAAAGCTAAGTAAATCTGAAAACCTTTTTTAACTGATGAATAACTAGGTTTTTGTTATGTGTACATAATAGGTTACTACATTCCAACCAGATTGTCAAGCTAATGGATCGTAAAAGTATTCTTAAAACATCAAAAGCACAGCGAGCAGAGGGTTCGCCATCATTAGACAGGTGACATGAATCAAATACTCTTCGTAAAATGGCCCGCCTTTCAATCTGTCACTCACCACACGACAGACACTAAAAGGAAAAACATTGATAAATTAACCTATTTGTCAGAAACATATCGATATGACAAGGCTTCCAAAAGCTCTCAACCCATGTCAATATACTTAGTAACTTGGATAGGTACGTAAGAACTTTGCAACGTATCTTTTCGTGAAACCTAAGTGCTCTACATAAGGTTACTTTGTGCTTTGAACTTCCAACAGAAAAAGTCCAATATTCATCTAGATCAGAAGCTTTTGTTTGTTATTTTTATATGAGTTTTTGGTGGATCGAAAGAGTCATGGAGAGATAAATGGTAAAAGGTATAATATGCTTACCGTGACAGGTAGGTTCAACTCGTGAGTTTCATTACCGCGCCACACGCGAGACTCTCTCGGCAGCACAGGCAGATCGCAATCTATAGCCGCGAGCCGCTCTTGTAGCCTAGCCGGCGAGTGTGCCCCCACACCGCTAGAACTACTGTTTAACTTTTGCCTTCTTGCACTTTTCACTACGCCTTTTGTGCTTTTGTGCACTTTAGTTGAATAGCGCTCGACGGTCGCCGGACTCTCGGTCGCTTTTGTTGCTTTAAAAGTTTTCTTTGTAGACGGATATATAGTCGTCATCGTCTGTGTAGTCTCTAATGGCTTTGCACTCGGCTTTAAAGCAGTAGTCGGAGCTAGGGAACTGGATATGCCTTTAATCTGGTCCTTAGCAGCGGGTATCTCACAGAGACCGGTGCCGACTAATGACAGGATTAATGCCGCCGCCATTAGCGAAAAATGCGAAGTCTGTAGAACGACTCTCATATTGCTTTGATTCATCATTAGGACCCTTCTGGTATATGTATATGTAACTTAAATAAATAGGTTCTTCTTTGGCACTTCCTCTAGTCTATTAAACCTGGTGAAAAGTAATAAACATAGATGAGATATATTGAAAATTATTATTTTAAAAGGAATTGATGGTGTCCGTAATTAAACACTAACATTTTACCCTATCATAAATTTTAAACTTTAAAGCCTCAAAAATCGGTGATATTAGAAAATAGTGGATCAATAGATGTTGACCTACCAGAAAAAAAATGTGCCTTCTGTTCTTAGGTTGGTGAAGTAGTCTCAGTTAAAGTACAAAGCTCAAGTACACCTACCAGACTTCAACGAGTCTCTTTTGGTAATATGTTTTGTCGAAAGAAGTAGGTATTATCAGATCACTAAGTTTCATTTAAACACAGGGACTCAAGTTATACAGGTACATACTTACGACACCTCGCACATTATAAAAACACTAGATATAAACGTACTACATAATAAAACAAAGCAAGTATTCCCAAGAATCAAAAAGAGCCTATATCTACACATAAATAGAACATAGCAACCGAACAACCGACGGAACATTCTAAATATATCCGACAGCATTATTATGTTATAGGGAGCAAGTAGGTACACGAAAGGGTCGCGGTCCTCTCATTGCCATAATATAAAGGCGAACACCTCTCAGTGAAAACACCTATAATTGGACAAGCTGTAGGGCACTCAGTTCGAGTGGTGACCCTCCTCACAACGAGTGCAACCCAAGTGTGTACTCTACGCGAATAGCTTATTTCAATATCTAATATAGTTTCAACTTACGATGTTAGGTGTTTTTACACAATTTGTTAGAAATAAAAACATTTTTTTAAATATATTATACAACTTATTGTTAAGTTTTAATAAACACATCGTCATCGTACTGCTTTTGTTGAAAACAGTTCCGCAACGGAAAAGAGGACGAGCCTATTGGCGTCTACCAGGACAACTCTGGACTACTACTGAAAATATCTTTGTCTGAAAACCCAATAACTGTCCAAAACGAGATCAATTCCATGTTGACCAGGATAGACATTCTACAGCGCGGCTAAAGAATATCGATTTAGAAATATTGCAAAAATATCATAAATTATGCAATATTTAATCTGACCAAGTGAAGCCTGTGACGCGGACGTAGCGTTGAAGAAATTTCAGGTATACGGCACTGTGCAATTACATCACAGTTAAAATGATGTTACCTATAACTTTGGTAATCTAACCTAACTATCTACGCTAAAGGCTAAACTATCACTAATTTATTCTTTTACACAATAACCCACAGGATATTCCGTTGAAAATGTTAAAAACTCATAATGTACTATTACTACAATAGTTCTGAAAGAAAAGAATAAAACTGTCATGTCATGATACTAATTCTGATGGCTATAATATACTGTACTGTACTGTAACAGCCGGATCGTCCACTGCTGAACACAGCTTCCCCTATTAAAAGATACCCCCTGTACAGCAAATACCCCCTGTATTTGCCATAATCCGCACGCTTGGCAGGCGTCTTGGGGATCGCAGTATAAGATGGAAGTTCTTAAGAAGGCGCTGCTGCCCACCTTCCAGTATTTTTCCCTTAGTCGCCTCTTACGACACCCACGGGATGATATTATGGCGAGGTGCAATTCTAACCCGGGACCCCACGGTGCGCTATAATATAACAATTGCAAAATTATACCATAAATACTAATACAAATACTTTATGTAATACGTAACTACGAATAAATATATTTATTCGTGATTTTTATTTTACCGTTGTCACGAGGCGTGAACGTAATAATTTCTTTAATGTGTAAAATTTTTTTGTAAATTCAAATTAAACGCAGACATTTCACTAAACTCGTTATTAAATCTGAATAATAATTTGTACGTTTTTAGATATTATTATGTTGTTATGAAATAAGCACCATTTTAATCAGTAGTAAATTATAGCAACTCATCAACATACGATTTGTAGTTATGAGAAATTGATTTCATAATTCGAGCATTTATTACTTTGTCATGTTCGGAAACTATACCACATAGACCAAATACCATTTAATGATCAGTAAATGTAACAAATTACCATATCGTAGTAAAATTTTATAAGGTTGTTTGATAATCCATTACTTTTATTGTAATTCTCTATTTTGCTAATTTGATGTGCTCTTGCTCATAGGAAAAATCAGGATATCTTTGGAGTCTCCGAGAGTTTTTTTTTATTTATTTATTTTTATTGGCAAGCCTTTGACCACAATCTCACGTGATGGTAAATGATGATGTGGTCGAAGGTGTTAACAGGCTTAACCTAGAATGACTGGCTCTCAAGGACAGCTGCCGGAACACACCGTCAGGTGCTTGGCGACAGATTTTCAACTTGAGGGTGGTCGCTAGCCAGGCGGGCATTCGCAAAAATGCCCTTCCACCATGCGGTGAAGCTCAAGCCCGCGGCGGGTTTCGAACCATGGACCTGCTGCACGGCAGTCCATAGCCAAAGCCACTGAGATATCACTGCCTCAAAAAGAGTGGGTTAAATATATATTAAAGTAAAATGTAATGAAGTCGTAATATTGGTGGGATAGGTACATGGTTTTCAAAAACCTTTCCAAAATCACTACTTATATTTATTTATTTTATTAGCATAGACGCAGCCTGTACACTTTATTGCCTCTTAGGCCACCATGCAGAATATAAGTGTCTCACACAGCAAACGCAAAGTATCAGTCGTATTCAAATTAAATTTTTAATTTCAAATTTAAATTTGATTGTTAAATTAGTTTTTGTGACTATATTATCTGTTCCATCAATACACTGGTTATTTTGAGTTAATGTCAATAATCGCTATTTTGCATTCAATTGAGTTTTAACTGAATTGAAAGAGTATCTATCCATATCAAATAGGATACTTGCACGTTAGATCGCGGCATAATAGCTCTGAGGGGCATCTATCCCCCCTAGCATTGTTGGATGGTATATGATATGGTAGAAGTAATTACCTTGGAACACTCAAGTATTATATTGAATTATGTCTTTGTCTATTATAATAAACAGTTATCTACGTTACACTCTGTACTATCAGTACTAATCAGTACTAAT
The DNA here is from genome assembly GCA_963854805.1 of Plagodis dolabraria. Lineage (NCBI taxonomy): Eukaryota > Metazoa > Arthropoda > Insecta > Lepidoptera > Geometridae > Plagodis > Plagodis dolabraria. The sequence goes on from OY978442.1 coordinate 19,018,460, forward strand.
ATTATAAATGCGAAAGTAACTGTCTGTCTGTCTGTTACGCTTTCACGCCAAAATTACTGGACCGATTTGAATGAAATTTGGTATGGAAATAGTTTGAGACCCGGAAAAAAACATAGGATAGTTTTTATCCAACTGCGCAAAAAGAATTTAATGATTTTGCGCGATAACCGAAATACGCGGGGGCGGACCCGTGCCCGGAAAGCTAGTTTTATTATAAAACAAAATAATTTGTTGCTTTACCTAAATTATGCTTGAACTATTGAAATTTACTAAATGTCAACGCCAAGAACTTATTGAAAATCATTAAATCCTTGGCATACTTTATGATGATGAAATCTCATTTAAAATAAACAAGGTGTATCAATTTAAATAAAAAGAATCACATCGAAATCAGTTTACAGGGCCAGAGCTCTCATAATGTTGTCGAACATATAGGTGTCGTGCAAATGAGACAAAAAGAAGTTACAAAATCAGTACAACGCTTGGTTTATTCTTAATCCGCAGGTTATGGGGGGTAAACCTCAAAACGGCCTCCATCCATCCCATTCATAACCATTCCAAACAACGCCTTGCTTGATTTCACTCCGTTCACTATTGATTCCAGATATCACTGGTTAGGTTTACTCGTCATTATTGTGGCACATCTGCCATAACTTATCACGATTTAATCTTTAAAGTATACTGCTGTCATCTTTCATCGCCACAATCTTCAATAATACCACCTTCCAGACGTATATTCCATTATCTTTCAATTATAAAATCACCATATGGGTAGACGGACGGAAGGATGTAGACTTATTAGTCTGCGCTCTAACTTTCAAATTGTATAGTTTCAAACAGTCACAAGTTTCACTACATTGCTAGGTGTTGCCTGTTCGGTGGTTGGTAAAATAATAACCACTAAAAAATTACTATTCAACTGCAGTGTCTTACGACTAAGGTTCGAACTATCAGGCAGCGCTAGAGTTGCACCATGCACTCTCAAATGAATATAGAATAGCAGCGACCAAAGACTACAAATAACGCCGTTAAATCAGTGTTGCTATTCGTTAAGGTACTAGCTTGACGATGAAGGTTGAGAAGGACCCGATGTGTTGTTATCACATTGCAATGTTCCTGCCTTTTCTAATTGACTGATAACATATGACTGTACCGAATCAAAATTAGAAAATATTTGTATCGTACAGAAGCAGATGATGGGATGGCAAAGGTAGTATGTTGCTATGTAAAGTTTATGTTTTGTGAATATTTTTTATGTGATTATGACAGAACAGGCATAAAGCCCACCTAATGTTAAGCGGTAACCTCTGTCCATAATAAATCATCACAAGCGACGAACTGCACTGTGCCCGTCACCATGAGACATACCTACAATTGTTGAGTCTCATGTGCCTGTAATTTTACTGGCTCTCTAGGACTGCTGCCCGTACACACTGTTAAGTATTTGGCGACAGATTGTCTACTTGAGAGTGGTAGCTAGCCAGGCGAGCATCCGCAAAATGCCCTCCAACCATGCGGCAAAGCCCAAGCCGGCGCGGCGATGGCGCAGGTCCATTGTTCATCCACATCTACATTCAAGTCATCTCTTATCTGTTTAAAAATTATACCAGATTGTGAAGAAGTTAAATAGATTAAAAATAATTCAAAAAAACTATTATAACAACTTTTGTGACTCGACTAAAAATAAATAGTCATTCATGCTTTTTGGTACTTAAGGGTGTCATAATTCAATTATTTAAAAAAATATAAAGAAATTGTTTTATATTCTATAGTATAGGGCATCTAATCTACATTACGGTTATCTATTCCTATACGAAGGCATCAGTACTCCAAAAATGGTTCTGCAAAACCTTAATTTCTCTACCGTCAGTAATCACAATAAATCAACAAACACTGGTCGTCGAAAATAAACATAATACTAGAAGGAAAGATCAATCTATCTATATATCTATTATAAAAAATAAAAAGCAACAAAACCTTGAGGGACATAGAATATATAGTTATACATATAAAATACGCATACATTTAGGTACATACATGTTGGAAGCTCAATAAACTATTGTATACTATTATTGTAACGAAATCAATAACATTGAAATCGGACCTCTATCTGATGGAATTTTAGAATACGAAATGGAGCCTTTTGCCTTTCACTTTATCGAATCCCAAGAAGCGTACAACTTATTGTGGTTATGTAAAACGTCTAAAAGAAATATTGTGATGATAAGACTGCTCATCTAAAGTGATGCCAATAAAATATTTTTGGAACAAGCTAAGAATACAAAATCAGCAACGCAATTCTGTCAAATATAACAAAGTTTTATACGACCACGAAAAAGTAACGACGCGATGTCAGGCTATATTTTTTTAGAGTTCTCGGCGTAGAATTAGAATTGTACTATATTTTTCCAAGTACCTAGATATTATAAAAGCCGATTTAGGAAAATATTCGATCAAATAAAAATTATTACTTACATAGTACGACATACTTACACTACTTTGAGTAAAATAATTAGACTATACGTAAAATAAAATACTCGTGTAATGATTTTTATCTAACAATAATTGCAAAGATACCAATGATATTATGAGGTTATGTGTTATGTTAATGTTTTTGTTACTTTGGCTACAAAACATTTGCTAACGAACCCTTACTTTATTCGTATCTTTATAGTAGGTTATTGTAATTTAGTAAAAGCCACGTAGGAATAAAAAAACTTCACCAAATCATACCTGCGTTAATGTTTCTTCAGCATTAATTGATCATTAAATTTTTTTCAGTAATAGTTCAAGGTCACATATAAAACAGAGTAAATGAAATAAGTACTACAATTTAACATGGACATAATACTTAAAAAATACGGCAAATAATAATAAATTACGGCAGACAGATAATTGTTATGTACTTACGTAAGAATGCAGATAATATACGTATTTCTTTACTGTATTGTTACATATAAAAGTACCTCTACGAATAGTTCACTACAAACGTAAACAGCCTAATCCCAACTGACACTGTAATTAAGATCAGAATGATGATTTTAACTTTATTTATTTCTAATAACAACGATTTTAAGGTTAAAACATTTTATGGGAACAAACATACTAAATTTAATTCAAAAGTTTATGAGTATGTACACAAAATTATACCTATGAATAGCATTAGTTTTATGCAATGTTTTGGCGGCGACGGCGAGAACGCGTAGGGCGGGCGGCTGAGTCGGCCGCAGCCTCCACGATACTGAGGGCGCGAGGGCGGAGAACCCCGCCCCGCACCCCCGCACGCGCACCCTCCACGCGCCTGTATCTTTACTTAATTTTACTCCACGCCTGTAACGCCAACGATTTCCTTAACGTGACGGGACTAGAAGCTACGAGCCATTCTATTTTCGGTGGATCTGCGTTTCAGCAATAATACTGATCCCAAGTTTTGGCGATATATTTATGCGGTAAATTTTTATGAGGCCCGGAGAACGTGTCCCGTCGGGTCAGATTGTAAACATCATGTATAATGCCGCCCGCCCTCAGCTCACTGCCACCGTTGCCTGCCCACCGGCAGATATTTATTACATTAGATTCCAAAGGCAGCTCCAATATCACGATCCAATAACATTTTTGTGGATTGAAAATATTTGTCTTCGAAAGAAAATTTATGGCTTTGGTTATTCCACGCAATATTTGCAACCTGCAAACATTATATCAAAAGCAATACGTATCAAAACCAAATCGATTTTCGAATAATTTTGGGTTTATTTTGTCGCTGACAGGATTGTTTGTATTTTTACCAGGTGTTCATCAAGGTTCCGTCTTATCTACCATCGCAGTAACAGGTGTTCTACTTCAGAGTAGTTGTCAAACACTACTGTGTTCAGCTTTGAAGGGTCTTTGTTACAGAACAAATTAATAGGCGTTTATATTTTGGACTAGTGTTTGCAATGAAATATTATTTAGAACGTGACGCTAAAACTATAATGGGCAAGCGTAGCGTTTACTATCCGCTATATCCATCCATCATATCATAAATATAACAAACAAGTGCGAGTCCAGCTGACATACTGAAGTTTCTATACCAACATGCACCGCAATAAGCTGGATCTTTAATTGATTTGTCTAGCAATCTACCACGATAACACATATTCTGTGAAAATTTCATCGTGCCATCCATTTCAAAAGATATGCAAGCCGATATTGGGACATCAATAGTAATAGGGTTTAAGTTGTTTAAAACGGACGGTTTTGCGGTCTCTATATATAAAATGTGTACTCATTATAATACATACCTACCACCGTTTATGGCCCCGTGAGGTGCCTGGTTAGAATTGCACCTTCCCATATCATCCCGTGGGTGTCGTAAGAGGCGACTAAGGTAAAAATACTGGAAGGTGGACAGCAGCGCCTTCTAAAGAACTGCCAACTTACACTGCGATCCCCAAGACGCCTGCCAAGCGTGGAGATTATGGCAAATATCCTCTTAATAGGGGAGGCTGTGTTCAGCAGTGGACGATCCGGCTGTTACAGTACAGTACCACCGTTTATGTAGGCGACTAGGAATGTTTTCCCATAAGTTTATTCTAACTTTATATCATATATCCACTTCTGCAAATATTACGAGGTTCGGTTAATCCAGGAAATGTTTTCATTGGCGTACCGAAGATTGAACGATTATACAGAGTTAAATTTACCAGGACTTTATGTTTATTGACATAATATAATATGTACATATTATAGGTTCATGATTCGCAGGAATCATTAACCTAATTTATTTATTACAAAATATCATAAATTTCTTTGAGTACAACTATTTGTTCAGATTAATATGCGAGGATATAAAATGCCATTGGTGTTGCATAAATGAATGCTAATTAGGGAACTATTAACTCCCTCATTAATGTATTAATTTATGCGCTACGTTTGATTTATATCACCCTAGTATATTAGACAAATAAGGAGACTTTAATGTCTTTTTTATGTTTCTTACCTCTGAAGTTTTGACTGGGTGAGCCGATTTTGATAATTATTTTTTATTTGATAGCTGATGCTTATTGTTTGGTTCCATTTAAATTTCATAAAAATTGGTCACACCGTTTTTGAGTTACACTCCAATAACTGAAAGATAAATTCCTATCTTATAGTCGTTGACAATGAACGACAATCGATCCCGTAAGTAGCAAGGGTCACTAAAAAGAGCGAAAAATTTTTTTTTACCATAAAATGGAACCGACTTCAACACCCAAAACTATGAAATAACTTGTCAAAGTCGGTACGATGATAGTTCAAAAGAGTACTATTATCACAATATTGTGCGCATGGTACCGACTTCGACAAGTTATTTCACACTTTTAAGTGTTAAAATCGGTTCCATTTATTGGTAATTTTCTTTTTTGACGTCTGTTTAAAAAAGAATTCCATTAGTAGCTAAGCCACAAAAGTCACTTAACTTCATTGTTTAATGATATTACGTTGATAGTAGGCAAGGCAACACACAGGCATATGATAGGTGATTTTACGATATAGCAAGCCCCTTCATTACATAAGTAGCTAGCTATACGTTATGTTGTCTAGATATAATCCTTAGGTAAGTGGCCAAATTAATGAACCTATCAACTATGAAAGCACGTAATCTGTTACGGGTTTAATCACGCTTCCAATGAAAAGGCGAAGGTATACTTATCTGCTACAGATAGTGATATGTGTGAGGCTCGCTTTATCTACGTAGAAATGATAGTTCTACGGCTCGAACCGCACTAATGAGAGCCAATTAATTACAGAGTGAACATCGGCGAAGTCTTGTTCATCGAATTAATCATGACCAAGGTTAAACAGACCGAAAGTGATTGATGACGTACGATTAAAAAGATAATAAAATAAGTCAACGACTTTTTTGCCTTCCTACGCAAGAGTAAATGGATATTGAGTACACCATCATCTTCTTATCCTCATTTAACTTATATATGGTCAAGAGTAAGCAGCCACCTTACTGGATTTATGAAATGTCTTTCTTCTCTCTTCTCTGGGTCCTACACTAGCTAGTTTTTAGTTTATTTATTTTTTATTTATTGCTTATAGGTAAGCCTTTGTCCACAATCTCACCTGATGGCAAATGATGATGTGGTCGAATGTGTTAACAGGCTTAACCTAGAATAACTGGCTCTCAAGGAGAGCTGCCGGAACACGCCGTTAGGTGCTTGCCGACAGATTTTCTACTCGAGTGTGGTCGCTAGCCAGGGGGATTTTCCAATAATGCCCTTCCACCATGTGGTGAAAATCAAGCCCGTGGCGGGATTCGAACCAGGGATCGAATCATCCTGGGTACAGAGTTAAGACAAATATTTTGGTATAAAAGAATCATTTTTTTTTATTAAATTTCTGTACATTTTCTAGAGTATACGAATATCCGTTTCTTTGGCATTCCTGTGTTTTATAAATATTGCCTTTTATAGTGGGAAATACATTCAAAGGTGCTGGCTAACTCTTTCCAAAAAGCTCTCCATATGACAAACCATTAGTTACTTGTGAATTTGTAGGTGCTTGTGAATGTAAGTTCAGAGTACTACTAAAGAAAAAAAAGTAACTGACACTTTATTTTAATTTACTTTCTATAAGCACGAAGACTCAAATATCAGTATTAATATTATAAATGCGAAAGTAACTCTGTCTGTTACGCTCAACGTTTCACGCCAAAACTACTGAAGGGATTTGAATGAAATTTGGCATGGAAATAGTTTGAGACCCGGGAAAAAATATAGGATAGTTTTTATCCAACTGCGCAAAAAGAGGTTAATGTATTTGCGCGATAACCGATATACGCGCGGGCAGAGCCGCGCCCGGAAAGCTAGTTATACTCGTATATACATAGGAAAATAGACACGAAACTGATCGATAGTTCAGCCGTGCTTATTTTTGGAATATCGACCACGTACGGATGCCGCGTTCCTGTGCGTCTTGTTGTCCGACGAAAGATATGAAATGGAAAGGAAATAAGGATGTGCAGGCCGATCGCACATTCTGCGGAATGATGCCTGTAAAATGTCGATAAGCTGGCAACTTTGCGTTCGCACATAAGTACCCAGTCACAATCTTGTTAATTAATTAAGTAATGAAATTTAATTTTATACTCATAATCTTTCTTAAATTACATTATAAGTTATAAGGTAACCAATGAACCCTACAGCTACGACCACTATTCGCAACGGGAATAGTACCACCATTAAAAATATAATTTTATTACCTTTTACCCGTATCAAATTCCCGACAGTTTTATTAATCTTCCAGATAGTTTTTTCAAGGGTTGTCTACTTTCGAATAAAAAAACAGCAGCTTTTGGCGTTTTGGGCGTAGGATACCAAGAGACAAACATATACAAGCCTGTTGTGCTGCATATGCAGATCGCTGACGGTTAACCTATAGGAGCTAAGGGTTAAATTTGAGCACTACGATAGATTAGTTGGAAGAACCATGGCCCGGCTATAGGGACGAGTGGCCGTAGGTTCGAATCCCGCTTGTAGTTATTTTTTTCTTTCGTTGTAATTTTGTAAGCTTATTCACCTAACAGGCATTAATGCAAAAAATGTTATGTTACATTTTTTTTAAATATTTTAATGTTTGCAATAACGCATGCTCTGCGGATTACATTACAAAATTATAAATTTACCAGAGGAAAAATTTAAATCGTGTGCAGGATTCGAACCCGCGTCCATCCACCCCTACAATGTTACTACTTAGGATACTCGTTACTACTAAAATGCTGTAGCATTAAGTCCTCCATTTGTACTGTAGTGCAATAAATAATTAAATAAATAAATACTCCAGCTTCAAACTTTCACAAGCGTTGTCAACTCAACTACGGTGGGTTAGGTGTCGACAATTTCCATCTTATCAAAGAGAGCAAAACTAGCCTTACACGAATATATGTCTACGACCAGATCGTTCTTAGGCTGGGAAGCCCAAAATCGTTTACCACCTACTTAACTCCGCAAATGAGTTTCCTTAAGTTGCTACCTAGCGGAATTGCTTATTCACGTCCGGAAACCATTTATCAGGCTATATTCTTAAAACATTTTGGTTGTTTATTGTTTGCTTTTAAGGAAAGAAAACAAGCGTGCTTATTAAAGTTACCTTAAGATACTGATCAGGAAGTTGTTAATGGGCTGAGATACTTATTATACAAGACTATATTTTACTATAAACAACAGTAATTTGACAAATATATATCTCATACGATTCTGGGGTGACAATATAAGCACAAGTCGAAGTCAACAGTTCATTATTGAAGCGCTCGTGTCCGGGCGCGGCTCCGCCCACGCGTATGACGGTTATCGCGCAAAAACATAAACTTCTTTTTGCGCAGTTGGATAAAAACTATCCTTTGTTTTATCCCGGGTCTCAAACTATTTCCATACCAAATTTCATTCAAATCGGTCCAGCAGTTTTGACGTGAAAGCGTAACAGACAGACAGACAGGCAGAGTTACTTTCGCATTTATAATATTGGTACTGATTAACCTCTCAACTAAGTTAAGCAATGTTCTGCGGTCATGACTGAGTGCTTTCGTGCTTCGGAGGGCAATCTTGTTAGCTACATATTATAGAATACGGCAGTTGTTATAGCATGGTGGTAGGGAATTTTGTGAATGCCCACCTAGCTACCCCCTAGAAGAAAATCTGTCGCCAAAAATGTAACGCTGCCTTCTGGCAGCTATCCTTGAGAACCAGTTGCCATTCTAGGTTAAGCCTATTGACCTTTGACCAAATCATTACCTACTGACATTAGGTATGTAATAAAGGCAAGCGGCAAGCCTATCAGCTGTAAAATAAATATCCCACGGCATGTCGATGTCAAAGAATATAATAAAATTTTAGAAGTACAAGTATAAACTATTTAAAAATGTAAAAAAAATCCCAAAGTCACATTATTTATTTTCGTTAAACGTCGTTCCATTGAACATAAACTGCAAGTTATATATATTTATATAATCTCATTCGGAAATATTCTAATTATGAAATAAAATACAGACTTTTATTGGCATATTTTAATTACATACTTCTTTAAGAAAATCAAAAAATTAAATTATAGCACTATTCTCCTAACGAAACAATGCTTTAAAACATTTTTTTAATTATCAAAGTACAATGTGTCCCTACCATGGAGGTTTCAATTCAATTTAAGTACACATTATCTGTGGTGAGCGCGCAACGCGCTGGTTTATATATTGCATTTTACTTAATGTAGCTATAGCTATAGCCATGAGATTAAATAAAGTAGTGTATGCAACTGCATATAATTAGGTATTAAAACACTCGTGTAATCTTATTTTGAAACTCTCCTGCGGCTCGTTTCAAAAAACTACGCTCATGTTTTAATACCCTCTATTATATGACAATTGCATAAACTACTATTATGGAATCGTGTCTTAAAGCCCTTCATTTTGATACCTCGCTTGGAAGAGTTTTAGGTTTGGAAGAGTTTTTTTTTATCTCACAATATGGCGTCTTAAATCTGCCAGTTTGTCTTTTATTTATTTTTATGTACCCAGCGTTACTTGCACTGTCAAGGCGAATCTAAAGATATTTCTTACATTGAAATCGGTTTGACCGTTTAGAAGTTATGGTGCAATAAAGAAACTCATAAACATACATTCATACATGAACCCAGAAAACATAAGTTTCCTTTTTTTGGGCAGTCGTTTAAAAACACTAGGACCTTCTAGTATATTTAAACAATTATAATCTTCTAAGAAAATACAGGAAAATGCTCAACTGGCACTAACACCACTTAAATAAAAACCGCATTTGCTAAAACTACACCCTTATTAAAGAACAATAGGAGACGCAGTTATTTGACAAAGCGCTAGTTGCGGAGAAATGTTCATATATATTCCTTATAAACTTTCCTCTAAGCTGCAGCTTAGACAATGAGTATTAGGGTAACTAAGTTTTTGCTGCGTTGCGTAATAGTTGGTAGCAAGCCGGGGCGGGCGGGCCACGCTAGTCGCAGAGCTGGCGACGCGCCAGCCGCTGCGCTGATGAGATCGACCTTATCGGTTTGTTCACCTTGCCTTCTACGGATTCTGTGATATTGTGGTCAACGGGCTTATTCTATTGATTTAGTCATCTATGATGCTGAAGGATTAAGGCTGCCGCACGATATATATATTTCTATCTGCGTTCTTGATTCGATCAAAGAGTATTTTCTTTAAAACAATATGACGACTTGAAAACCTCATCTTTTTTCGTATACTCGAAACATTAAAGATCATAAAACCAACCAAATGCCCACTCCGCAGGTTCGGTAAGAAAACACAATATGATACAATTAACCATTCATACAACAAACACATTTAAACTTTTATGGTATTTGACAAAAATCGTTGTTTATTTCATTCATTAGCGTTCCCCGGTCTTTCTATTTGTTGATTTACTTTACAGTTATTATAAGTCAAACCAAGTTTGACGCTAGTTTTAGCGTTGTTACGACCCACCTAAACTTTAAACTTTTTGTTTATTTGGTATTTCAATCTATCAAACCAGAAAGTTTTTAATGAATAAAATAAATATTTAGATGTATTAGGATACCCACCATATAAATTCTGTCTATATAGATAGAAGTCAAGTTCAGGTTCCCACTCCAAAAAAATAATTGCAGCTAAAAATATATGCTGTAATACGTGATTTCTTGTGACACTCGAGGGTGCGGCAGACCATTGCAACGCTGGTTTAATGATGTCAGGCGACAAGGAGGTCATGAATGGATGGGAAGGGCACAAGACCGTCGAGAGCAGAGTACAAGAATAAAGACCTATATTGGATTTCGAGGGACCCACCATGATGATGATGATATTATCCGATATTATTTGTGGTCACACGCCCAACATTAAGCAACTGTACTTGAAGCTACCTTTTAAATACGACCTTTTCACACTACAACGGCAAAAGAGGCCTATGTTAAGTTTCAAGAATTTATCTATGTGTTTCTACGTTGCTTATTTATATATTTATTAGAAATCAGCCATTGACGAAAATCTGAATAGCCATTTCCAAGATATTCAAGTTTGCAACAGACAAAATTAAATTATACACAAACCCTTAGTTTAAAAAAGGTTTCAGTCAACAAAACATATCCATAGAACAACGAAAACGAACCTCGTTATCTCTTCACGGGTGAAACCACTCTCAATACGTCACTATTCGCTTTTGTTCTCAACTATCAAACAGTATCCCAGTTTCCTAACTATTTATGTAGTGTGCAATAGGGTTCGGCTCTATTGAATTGAAACAACAATGACAATTTGTTTTTAAGGTTCCGTCAGAGCAAAATGAAGCCTTATTAATGCCATTGTTCTGTATTTCTGTCTATCCGTCTGGATGTCATGGGAGCATAGTAAAACGGAATGAGGTAGGTACAAACCTTAAATTAAGATTGTTTGTATACCCTTAACTTATCTAATTAGTACATCCATATTTGGATCAAGACGATTTGTTAGGTGAATAATCATAATGTGTATTGAGATAGCAAATGGAAGAAGAAGAAGCTCACCCTGTCCTGTAATGCCAAAGTAGCAGGTGGCGGGTCTACTCATTTGACCCATCGCACAGGGTCACATGACGCCCATTTGCAGGCTTGGTCCCCGAAGTGGTTGCGGCACGCCATTTCCTGGTGTGTCGCAATGTGGGGTCTCCCTTGAGAATGGGTTCAGAGACAGACAGCCAAAGCTATCCTGTGTACCCGCCAAATGCGGACGAGGAATGACACCGTGTGATTTATCCACCGACAAATCTACTGTAACTTTGAAGCTAAAACAGTTTTTTTGCTGTCTTTTGTAAACATTAGTATGAAGCGTAAGGAGTATAATTTTATTGTTTAGTAGTAGTGCGCTACGAGACGCAACTTTTGGTATGTTACACGCTAAGGTGCGATATGAATTTAACTTTGTTATTTTCGTAGTGGGGAGTGGTACACCTTAGATGAAATTAGATATATTTTGCTTATATTTCAAAAACGATGACTCCGTTCGCACTCAAACTGACGGGTAACGAACGGAGATCGCAGCACGCGTGTATTGAAGATATATCGATAAAATACTGAACATTTTTGATTATGGTTTAAAATAATTGATTTCTTACTATTTATTGTTATTTGTACTGGAACACTAAAGGAGGTATGACACGGATTTTAAAAACAATGAACGTTTCATTTGAACCCCTCGTCATAATTAGGAAGAGTTTAAACTGTTACTGATACGGAGAGAAAAGAGATAAATTTATTTTCTTTCTCGACGTTTCTATGAAACTGTCTTACTTTTTGTAAAGGCCGTAGCTAAACGTACGTATAAGTTACTTCAATAAGGTGCTTTTACTTCACCGAAGCGGGAGCAATAGGTTGAATTGCAAAGCAAACACCGTAAAACGATAAAAAGAAACCACAAAATCGGTTTCTATTGCATTATTCATACGTTCATCTCATTTTCAACTGAGGGAAAATCTATTCCGATATTCCGAAGTTAGGAGATGCATTTAGATTGGATACCTTCATCTTGAAAGCTGGTATATATTATGTGACGGTGGCTGTAATAAGGTACCTAATATACAAGATAGTTACTTTATTTTGCTTTTTGTTTTTAATAAATCATAATTGGTAGGCATTTTGTTAGTTTTAAAATGAGTGAAAAATATTCACTCATTTTAAAACTAATAAAAACTAAATCAAAAAATGAGTGAAAATCTATGGTTAGAGATGGATTTAGATTGGATGCCTTCATCTTGAAATCTGGTTTATATTATTTAAGTGACAACGGTGCAGTGACTCTAGAGAGATCAATTATTTGTTATAAGATAGTTATTGAGCTTTTTTCTACGTATAAATCATAATTCGTAAGCTTTTTGCTAGATTTTAAAGAAGTGAAAATATTGGAAAAATTCGGTTTCTTTATATAAACATTATGAATGTAGGTATGAACTGAACAAAATTTTTGTACGGTTAAAACTTACTCTATTGCATTAGGTACCTACCAATTTCTTATAACTTCTCAAGCTCGTAATGTTCTTATGTATGTCTTCTTCTGGTGTAAGCGCTAAACGGGCTTTTAGAGAAGACATTAGAGACAAAAGTCTCTGCCATTTTTGCTAATTTTAAACTTCAGTGTGCTTCAGCGCTTTACGAGATCGGACTACAGTCTAGAACTTATATTATTATATCTTCTAACCAAACGATCCAAACACGCAGCGCCACAACGCTTGTAGGCTAATGTTTCGAAGAAAAAAGTTCGCTTACAGCGCTTAAGCTAATTGTTTCACCTAACCAAACTATTCAAACATGCAGCGCTAGACTACTTCTGAGGTGTGGTTTCTCAATATCAAAGACTATCTGCACACAGAACGGACATGGTTTTTGTACCTACGAAATTTTGTGAAGAGAATATTAGTTAAAATATAATAAAAAAAATAAAACTGAGGGTCACTAACTGCGCTATTCAGTTTTTGAAAGTAAAGGTACAATTGGCTTTTTACTAGAAACAAAGTGTTACTAACTTTTTTATATCTACATTTTATATTATCATAATATAAAATCTAGATTAAAAAAAGGAAAGCATAGTTTTCATACACATTTAAGTACATGTTATATTTTTTAATAGAGGTTTTTTTTAATATATTTTATTCAATCCGAATTTGACGTATTTATTTAGTTACTTATGTTAAGAGAATACTTACGAGTAATTGACATAATGTATATTTATGATGGGAATAATAAAGCACTTGATCAAGTCGCTTTTCAAATATTTAATCCAAATTTTTCCAGCCAATTGGGAGTTATGATGATAAACAGACACGTCAAATTTTTTCGTCGTAAGTAAAAACTACGTTGTCATATCTGTCCACTTAATCTATGAATTTCACTCCATGAACATGGCTGCCTATGCGGTCGTGAAGTCGGTCGTCTTTCGCGATTACAAATCGACAAAATAATAATGTATTCCGGCGTTTTTAATAACAATATCTGAACGTATTTGTGAAAAGTGATTCCATGGCTTTTATTTGTTTTTCCCGACTAGTTAGTGTCTAAGGATGCAGGATGGCATTTTGCATACACAATTTACGTCGAAAAGCGCGTGTGATCTCTATGAGTGCCCAGCTACATGTGGGTGAGGATATGCCGGCTGGCTTATCTTACCTATTCGACTTTGTTCGGTTGAGATGTCGCGTCCAGTATATAGAGGTTAATGGTTTTTCATGATCTAGTGCATAAAAGCCTGCTTCAAAATATTGTTTTGTTCTATAAGAGATTCAGTTTTTATAAATATATTTCATGTAGGAAGTGTGCCGGGATCGTTCATAATATTGATCAGGGGTATTATTAAAGATTCAGTCATTTTTTTTCATAACAATGACACTCAAAATCGAACTTTGTTCATACTTTTTTGTTGTAATTATTATTAACAAATACTTTTAAAAGTATCCTAAAAAACATTAAATAATATTTAAATAAAACACTTAAAAAAGCATAAAATTATATATCTAGTGACAATTCCGCCTAATTTTCCTGTTACTTCATAAACATCACGCAGCCTAACCGGAAGAATACCCGACTAGTTTCGCTTCTAAACGAAGCATCTTCAGGAGGTCTTGACTTACCGAGCGCACGATCGAGACATAATGTTGTAATTATTTCTTTTCCTCGCAATTGAAATGAAAACTCGAGTATTAAACTCATGCATAAACCCATTTTAGCTGAGACGTTTAACAGCGCGAGTCAAAAGGGATGGGCTGATATAAAGTCAAGGCTACTTACCTACCTAGGTACTTGTTTCATGCACTCAACGCAAAATCGCATTTTGCTCACTGATTTCAGGCAGCAAAACCTACATGTTTGAGCTACTGAAGTGAACCCGCGTCCTCCGATATCGCGTCGGATGCGATATCGGAGGACGCGGGTTCGATTCCCGCCTTGGGGCATAAAAAAATGTGTACTTACTCTAATAATTTGTAAAATGTGATTTTCGCTTAGCACGCGATAATGCCTGTAATCATATGTAGAAATATATTTTGGAGCTTTTAATAGAAGATTTGTTTATTATTTTTGATAGGATTCGTACTTGTTATATCACTTATTACAAAATTTTTACACCCGACGGCAAAAAACTGTATTTGCTTCAAAATTACAGCATATATTGTATTTTTTTTTTTTGTTGTCTTTGTTGTTTTTCATAATGTATCCGTCATTTATTTAATTGCGGATCGATAGCGGACCGTCCGACGTTGGTTTCAAGTCATTAGGTAGAATAGCAGAAAAGTAAGGAACATTTGTTTGGTAATTTTACTGAAAAATTCGTCATTATTGATAATAATTAATTTTATTTAAAAATGTTGAGGCTATTTTCTAGCTTCAATACACGCGGGCCGCCTACATAGATCGTTTCCCGTTTGTTTGAGCGCGAAACGTGAATAATTAAATCAGTACTAATATTATAAATGCGAAAGTAACTCTGTCTGTCTGTCTGTCTGTCTGTTACGCTTTCACGCCAAAACTACTGGACCGATTTGAATGAAATTTGGTATGGGGATAGTTTGAGACCCGGGAAAAAACATAGGATAGTTTTTATCCCACTGCGCAAAAAGAGGTTAATGTTTTCGCGCTATAACCGACATACGCGCGGGCGGAGCCGCGCCCGGAAAGCTAGTTATAGCATATAATACGTATTTTGCTAAAGCTTTGTAAAATGTTGTTAGCAAAATACTACATTTTGCATATACTAAAATTTACCTTAGGTATACTCGAAACACTCCATACATTCGAAAATTAACAAATTAAATCCACAACGTACTATAGCGTGTAATATATACCAAAAGTTGCATTTTAGCGCAACACTACTAAACAATAAAATTACGCTAGTACGATTTTTTACACCCGACGGCAAAAACTAATTTTGCTTCAAAATTACAGTGTATAAAAACGATACAGTGATAAAAATATTGATTAAACACTATTGTTAGTTTGATTTAAATGTTTATCACAAGTATCCGAAATATCCGTATTATCCGGATAGTGTTTAGGGTTTATCCGAAATATCCGAATAGTAAATTTGATCGGATAATTGCATGCCATAATTGCAACCATTCTTCTCTCCGCAGCTGCTTTTTATCTTGTCCCAATGTTTATTTCTTCCACAGGAAGTCTAGACAGTTTTCCAGTAACACTAACCACTATAAAGTCAAAAATATCTTCAAATCTTAAATCCCAATGCAAACGTGAAATTAAATGAAGGTAGATTTAAAACCAGTGACACTGACACCTCATTTCGGTATTGCAAATAAATAAAATATTAAAAATCGCGTTAAGAAACCCCGCAGAGGCCATAACCTTAAAGTTGAAGTTGAAGTTAGAAAGAACATAATGTGGAAATGCTTTTTTTGTATTGGAAAAGAAGCTTTTTAATGGAATTTTGTTCAATAAATATAGCTTTTTGACGAGTTTTCAATGCATCAAATAATGGGTAACATGAGTTGCCAACACAAATCAGTAACAAAAATCTAAAAGTAACGTTTTGTTCGCATCTTCCTCGTCCACGGTTAGCAATAAGTAGTTTGATCGTATTTTAATTACCAAGTTTTCAGCTCGGTTGAAATTTGCATTTTACTTAAACCTTATCTAATACTATTTTTCTGGATTGCCAATTTCTCGTAATATATCAATATATTTTCAAAAAATTGTTATGATTATTTCTATTTGAGATAAAAAGAAACTGCGTTTGTATAAAAAGCTCTTCGTGAACGCTATCTTAAGAGCTTCTGTCACTCGATACTATTTTTTTATTTATTTATAATAGATGGCTTTTGAGCATCTGACCTCATGGTAAATGATGATGTGGTCGAATATGTTGTTTTGGCTAACTTAGAATTACTGGCTCTTAAGAACAGCTGCCGGAAAACATCGTTAGGTGCTTGGCGACAGATTTTGTACTTTAAGGGGTGGTATATAACATTGTAATTATTTGTTTAAGTTATATATGTTTGTATAGCGTTAATAAGTATATTTGATATATATACATATTATATATTTATGTTATATATTTATCGTCATTTATCATATATTAGATTTATGTATCTGAATTTAATTAAATCTAAACATAATTTATTGTTCACCACCGTCTACCTCTTCCCTAATTTCTGTCCATCCAAAGGTTGTCTGGAAGAAATCGCTACATAGCTATAAGACCGCCCCTTGTACTACCATAGAAAATTAATGTTAATAAGTGTTATTTACTTCTACTTTGGTAAACAATAAAGAATTTTTGTATTGTATTGTATTGTAAATAGCCAGTCAGCTACAAGCGCAATAAAAAAGCTTAAATTTTGCATTACAGTAAGTTTCCATTTGAACACATCAAAAAACTCTAAGCTCTACTTATTTGAATTTAATAATGGCTTTTCACATTACAACGTATATTCGTCGTTAAAATAAAAATAAATTATACTTACTCAAAATCAATATATTGTTTAGGAATTGGAACAATTTATTACAAAACCTCCTCTGTTGTTCAAAACTTGTCGGCTCTGATTGTTTGTAGAAGCAATAAGTCTGTTTATGTTATCGTGCGGTAATCGCTCCCAATAAAATTTTAACAAATACTTTAGCTCCTGGGTTGTCGCTTCGTTCAAGTTTACTAAAACACGTCTCTAGAGCATATCCCATGCGCTCTTGATGTGGTGAGGTACGGCAATTGTGCAGGCCAGGGCAATACCCGCCTATGTTTTCCATTAGGTACCAAGTATCCACTGGTCTGCAAAGCTGGATGCGAACACAAATTGTCTTGAATTAAAGTGAAATCATAGCAAATGGACGGACATAAGGCCTAAGAACATCCTCAACGTAATGTACAGCGTTCATGTTTCTATTTACAAAAACGAACTCGGTTCTTCTGTTCTTCATGATACCCGCCCATGCCATAACTGTTGAGCCGCTGTACGGATGAACCTCCTGAAAGTTCCTCATTGCAGATGTTCAGTATTTCCGGGCCAACAGTACACTCTTACCCTTCTTGTATCAAGCTTAATTCCAAATCTAAATAAATCTAAATATTATCGCATTGCTCTTGGGTCAATGTTGTGTATCATACACGATTAATTTCGACGAGCGGGATTTCTGTGACGTTATAGTTGGGGACTTAATTGGGCGTCGTGATTATAGGCCGTACAAACGCAGCAGATTTTCGCACGGTTTGGAGGCTAACTAGATCAACTAGTTAAATAAAAAAACATATGTCTCTTCTAGGACACTGGGAGTCTTAGGTGGATAATGAAACCCCGAAAATAGGTTGATTTCATGTATTTCGATTTTACAGCCTTTTAACAATGCAGACGTGATTACAAAATGTTGGCGAATTGTAGTATTAAAATTTGACATGTCTTTATAAAACGAAAGAAAAATATAGGGTAGGAGCTCAAGCCGCGACAAGGTACTTAATATAAATAGGCGCTAATATTAACTGCAAAAACAAACCCGTACACATGTAACGTTTTCCTTAAAATAATCCCCTTTCCTCCCATTCGCACTTTCTCCAAACTCCCTACCACATTACTTCTGCTTAGCGACTAAATAAAATAAATACGGATTACACGGAATTTCTCCTTAAGAAGTAGTGATGTACATATAAATAGACATAAGTATCACTTAATTAATCTAGCGCCACGTCCCTTACGATTTAAAATGAAGAACGGACCGGCATAGTCCAGCCCAACTGTCAAAAATGGAAAATCTGGCGTAATGCGTTAAGCTGGGAGGTTCCCCATCTTCGGGCAAAGCGTTTTGCCTTGAAAACGTTTACACTTGACGCAGTTGTGTACTGTATTGCGAGCGAGACGTCGCCCGTTTATAGGCCAAACGGTTTCCCTAACAGTGGCCAACAATAGTTAATAGGCCAGCATGCATTTGCCGGATATGCTCGCGTGCAAAGTATATTTTTGTGAAATGGTGTGACGAATCAAGAACTATGGGGTATTTTCTGGTATATGAGCAGTTGGATGCGTCTATCCTGCCCCCTACTCTTATCAAATTGTTAGAATCTAAGAATGCTGATAGTGATAATAGCCTGGATTTATGATTTAATGGTAAGTTTCGTTTTAGCATATTATATTCGTTTGAAAAAGATTCTGATTGAGCCATAGTACAGAGGTGATTGAATGAATCTTGTAACTCATGTACTGTTAATGTACCAAATTGCTTGTTTATCGAGTTTTTAATGTTATTAATAAATCGTTTTATGTATGCAAATGTTCTTTGTACTTTAGTAAAACTTGAATAATTTTCAAATTTGATTGCAGGTTCTGCGACAACGGCTGGATTGGATTGGATGATCTTTAATTCAGGTAAGTTACATTGATTTTTATTTAGCTTAAGAGATGGCCATGCAGCTTCATCCTTGGCAAGAAAGGCTGGACCATGCCACCAAAGATTTGAATTTGATAGTTGGCTAGGGTTGAGACCTCTAGAAATAAGATCTGCTGGATTTTCATGTGTGCGTGTGTACCGCCAAGATAGTGGATTAGTGATTTCTTGGATTTCGCCTATACGATTGGCAACAAATGTTTTTAAATTTCTAGATGGAGTGTGTATCCACGCGAGAACCACGCTGGAATCGCACCAATATTAGGAAGGGAGTCAGCTACGCATTTAGGGAGTACGCACTTAGGGAGTCAACTACGCATTTAGTTAATCGAGCTGAAAGCTGACATCCAAGTAGTTCTAATCTTGGAATGGTCGTAGATTTCGTGGGTGAAACCTTTGATTTGGCACACAGTAAATTGACAGTAACTTCCTCATTGCTATTTATAGACTTCAAGTACACACAGACACCGTAACTACCTTGGGCTGCATCGCTGAATGAATGGATTTCTATAGACTTAGGGTTATCGCAAAGAACCGTTCTAGGTATTTTTAGGTTAGAAAGATAATGAGCATTGTTAACAAATTCGTCCCAAGATTTTTTTATATCTTGAGGAACGGGCTCGTCCCATTGGAGCTTGAGGAGCCATAACCTTTGTAGAATCATTTTTGGTTTAATGATGCATGGACTTTGTAGCCCTAGGGGATCAAATATTTTGAAAGCATTTGACATGATCCATCGTTTAGAAACGGTGTCATGAATGTGTATGGCTGTAAATGGAAAGTGTAAACAATCTTCGGTAGGTTTTCACCCTAGTCTGAGAGTGCTAGATGATTCGCTTAAGATCAATTTATCCTTATTATGTTCAATATTTTCGACTAGATTTGGTGAATTGCTTTTATATTTTCGCAGTGGGTAGCATGCTGATTGTAATGCTTCGGATACTGAATGTTGTATGTGACGTAACTCTTCCCCGCTATCAGCCCCGGTAATCAAATCATCGACATAGAAGTCGTTTTGTATAATAGTCTTGATTTGAGTATCCCTACATTCCTCTCCAACTTGCCATAAACAAGCTTAAATAAGCTGCACTTGCCGTACCGTAAGTGAGAACATTCAAGCATAAGGTTTGTATAGGGAGTGACTCATCTTCTCTCCATAAAATTAACTGTAGGTTTTTATCGTCTGGGTGTACAGCAGTTTGCCTGTATGCCTTCTCAATGTCGGCGCAAAGAAGAAATTTGTACTGCCTTGATCTAATCAATATGGAGAAGAGAGAGTCTTGTACATTCGGGCCTACCATAAGTATGTCGTTAAGTGAAAAGCCAGAGGAAGTGGGTGCTGAGCCGTCGAAGACAACTCTGATTTTGGTTGATTCGCTGTCTTCGCGGAACACGGCGTGATGACACAGGAAGTATCCTGGTACCGGATGTGGGTCAGAAGCTACTGATAAATGCCCTTGTTCGGCATAATCACGAATGAATAGTGTGTATTGTGATTTCAAATTAAGATTTGTACGAAATCGTTTTTCTAGATTAAGTAAGCGTTTCTTCGCCATGTTATACGATTCACCTAAACAGTCAGGACTGGTTTTCAAAGGAAGTCTGACGCAAAACCTACCTGTGCTTAAGCGTGTATTGTTTGTAATAAAATGCTCTTCGCATTGTTTTTCTTCATAACTTAAAACTTGTGTATGTGAGACTTCTTCAATTTCCCAAAATTTTGTGAGTGTCTTATCGATATTTGTTTGTATATCGTACGAGCTGTCGCTCAATTGCTTGAAAGATAGATCGACTGACTGATTGTGCGACTGTTTGTTTGACTGGTTGTGAGACTGATTGTATGAATGATCGTGCAACTGATCGTTTGACTGGTTAGATATACGATTGGACGCATCGTTGTATGGATAATTAATTGTATAATTGACTGCATGATTGGCTGTATGATTGGCTGTGTGATTGTGTGTGTAATCAGTTGCATGCTTGTATGAATGTTTGGTTGTATGCATATGGTTGTCTGCATTGTTGTTTGCCTGATAAGATAGTTCATGGCATACTTGGTTGTATGAGTGGTTAAATGAATGATTGCATTGAATGTATTTAGCTGAGCTTGAATGTATAGGTCCGGCTATTAGCCAACCGAGTTTGGAATTTATTAAATTAGGGTTCCTGGGACCCAATGATTGTGTTTCAGGGTACAAAACGTCCCAGAATACGTCCGCCCCGAGCAAGACGTCGATCTGAGCTGGTATGTTAAAGTTAGGATCAGCCAGCTTTATGTTACTAGGTAAGTGTATGTTTTGTATGTTTATAGGAGCCTTCGGCAACATACCTGTGAGCTCTTTGAGCACAAAACAAGGTAAGGTATCTTTGTATGGATCGTTTCTTGACCATATATTAATAGTACAACTTTCGACTACATTATTGCATGCATTATTTCCAATTCCGATGACTTTTATTGCTTCAATTGATTGTGTACTTAACTGTAATTTCTGTTTCAGGCTATCAGATATGAATGAGGATTGGCTGCCGCAGTCTAGGAGCGCGCGCACCTTCTCACTCGCATGAGTCACCGGGTTCGACATTTCGATGACTGTCGTGGACAAAATCACTTCACTTGGAACCTGTTTGGAGAAATTCACAACTGCCTCCGTATATGTGGAGGGAGTAGGAGCTGGATCTGAATGGATCATTGTGTTGTGCCGTTTATTGCAAATTCTACAAGAGCTTAGACGACACTCTGAAGTTGAATGATTTTGTCTCAAACAATTGTGGCATAAATTATGTTTCCTAATAGCGGCTGACTTCTCGTTAGTGTTTTTGTTTTTAAATATAGAACAATCATAAATACGGTGAGGGTTCTTACATATTACGCAAGAAAGCTTCTTTTGTGTGTTTGTGTTTGTGGCAATAAAAGATTTTACAAATGAACCTTTATCCTGTCTATAATTATGTTTACTAAAGGTACCACTCTTATCCGCATGATGCCGCGAAACGGTAGGTTGTAATGTAGTAGACTTGTCATGTTTACTACGGTTTATGCCTTCTAAAACATCCGCGTGATCAGATAAAAATTTATTAAATTGATCGAGGGTTGGTACTTCTTTGAAAGTATTACGAAGTTCTTCCCATTTTGTCAGTGTATTGCTGCCTAATTTAGAGGACAAAATGTATATCAGTAAAATATCCCATTTGTCTGTTGGTTGCCCTAAACCAGCCAATGCACGTAAGTTCTTCATTACGTGATCTACCAGAAATCGTAGGGAACGTTCCGATTGGCTGCATGTTAAATATAGCAGTTAGATGTTGATTGATAAGAACTCGTTTGTTATCATATCTGTCGCAGAGCAGCGACCACGCGATTGCATAGTTCGATGATGACACTTCGAGATTGGATATGACTCGAGCTGCATCTCCTTCTAGGTAGGAGATCAAATAATGAAACTTATGAATGTCAGTTATGTTGCTGTTGTTATCGACGAGAGCCAAAAATGCATCTCTAAATTGAGCCCAGCGAAAATAAGATCCGTCAAATTTCGCAATTTCGATTTTCGGTAATTTAAAGTTCGAATTCTGATCATGACAGCGAGAGTGAGGGCAGAGAGCTTCTCCGACCTCTGATTTGCGGCGAGCTTCTATTTCAATGTTTGCGTTTTCGACTAAAACCTTAGATCGTGCTTTGCAAGTGACGAAATCATTTTCGATTTTATCTCGTTCATTAACCTCAGAATCCAAAAACTTGCAATTTAAAACCTCAATTTCTGTTTGTAATATATCAAACTTGTTAGCAAAAGATTAAAACTTGGTTGATTTTAGGCTAAGTTCGGCCAATTCTAAGCTACTTAGCTCAGCAGATTTTAAAAATGCAAGATAATTTTTAAACTTTGTGATTTGGCCTTTTATTGACTTGCGTTTTGTATTTAATTCTTGGAGACTAGACTTTGATGATTCAGATGCCATGACTTTCATATGTTGATAAGCCACTTAATTATTGTTAGTATAGGAATTGTATTTTAAGTGTACTTGTAGGTAACATGTACTCGTAAATAAACAATGCCCAAGTTTGTATCTAGTAGATGAATAGTACGCGATACTTTGTATGTGTAAAATTCTCGTTAAAATTTGATTAGAATTATAAAACTCGTTTTGACTTAGCTGCACTAGGATAAGATCTCACTCTCCCCGCCGTGGTGACAAGATCCCACTGGAGCCTGGACCGCAGCGACACCCGCCAGCCGTGGCGCGATCAGCTGACCACTGTGACCGGGGCGTCCCGGTTATATCTGGAAATTTCGGCGATTCGGGTGAAAGTAAGGCATAAAAAACTGTTTACGTTATTTGGAGGGAATTCAGAAGATTTGTTTTGATAAGAATTGAAAGAATGCGGTAAATACTACGGTAATTGGGTCACTCTTAAAACAAATAATGAAATAGACAATTATTTTTGAAAATGGAATGTTTACGTTTGTGGAATAACAATATTAACACACAATAACTTATAACTTACTTGAATACTTGTGTATTTTCGAAAACATAATGGAATTTCGATTGTTGTTGTTGTATTTTACTAAAATGACCTTTGGATCTTTACACTACAAGGCGAGTGAAAGATAATTTTGCAGCTTTGTTTTGTAAATGATTGAATGGGAATTGAATTTACGATACTTGTATTGACTTTGTACACACTGTGAAGGCAATTACTATGATTTTGAAGGTTAAAATTGAGCATATGTGGGAAGAAGGAAGGACACTTAACTTTCTTATTACCGTTGTTCCGTGATCGTGGCGAAGTCTTTGGCACTATTGCTTCGCTGCCAGATCTGCTGGTGAACGATTGAAAGGTGCTTCGCGTCTTCATGTCGACAGATGTTGATGTATTTTTATGGATTGCTTCACAATGACGTCGTTAGCTCCTTGCAACTTGACACGTTGACACGAAGTCCGTTTTTGTTCGTTGTGTTGTTATAGGTCGCCAAAATAAAAAACAACACCACTAAAATTTTCTAGCTATAAACCGACCTCTCAGGTGATTAACATCTGCTGAAGTCTTGCATTCAGTTGTAGGTATTGGTCTTGCCAAGTGTTACTGCTATGCGGGATCTCCTGTGTTAGTACAAGACTAGTTGACGGCATATAAGGCTTCTGTTGACATCAAAATGCCGAGATACTCGTACCTGAGGTTAATTTCTTCCCACTTGCAACATCCCTACAGCTCTTTGCATTTTATCTGCGTTCAAATGACATCGCTGCACGACGTAACAATGTCTCACGATTCAATCTTGTCGAAAACTCTATCAAAATGTTGATATTTCAAAATTAAATACCAAATTTCAATTACCACAAAACACATTCAAATTCTAACAAATGCATTCGTTTTTAATTATATTAAAAAGCAAAACACTGTCGAAATTTTTTGTTTTTTTTATTATTATTATTAATTTTAAATACCAAATTAGTTTTCATACGGATCCCTTACTTATTGAAATATTCTATCCTATGTTCATCAGGGTTGATTTAGGATTCTAACAGTGAAAGAATTTTTCAAATCGGTCGAGTAGTTTTTAAGTTTGTTCGTTACTTACAAAAATACATGTCTTTCCTCTTTATAATATTAGTGTATGTAGTTAATCATTAATTTTATTATATAAAGTTTTCTATATAAATAGGTATAAAACGAGGGGAGTTCAAAGTATTCTCGGCAGGGAAAGGCAGATAAATCTGAAATAATTTGGGAAACACCAAAAAATATACAAAAAATGCTAGGGGCCAGATCTGGGTTGGTGGATGATTTACTATAGTTAGATCTTTGAATGGAATAAAAAAAATGCCAAGAAAGATAAAATTACCCAGTATGTTCACAACTCTTTTTAAGGGCCCTTAAAGTTGTGAACATACTGCGTAATTTTATCTTTCATGGCATTTAATTATTTTTTTTTAAATAAAGTTAATGTTTCCATGCTGAATTGGCCTATCTATCAGCTTAGCACACAAAAAATAATCAGGCATCTACCGCAATAATTCACGACACCATAAATAAAAATCTTATCGCACTCGGCGATAAGTGAAAAATTAAAAAAAAAATGGTCATAACTCCGAAAATACGAAAAATCGCCGAACACACATGGGGATGACTCAGATAGCTTTCTAGGTCCTCTACCTCCCAGCTTCAGTATATCACTACTTCTTGGGACACCCTGTATATGGCAGTCATATTTAAGCTGTAGGTTGTTAGGAATGTACGTGTAAGTATGATAATAAAACTATGTAAATGTTCAATCCTGGTATTTATTTGCTTAAACAACTAATAATAATGTATAACACATTATCTATAAGTATATATATTGTACTATAACACATTATCTATAAAGTGTAAAATAAACGTTTTAAATATCAAAATTCATATTTCTTCTATAATTATTGCATTTACTTGAATTACGAGTAACGCTACAATAACATCTACAAAATACTTTATCAGTAAAGTGTCGATACAAGATAATTGTGATCATTTTATTATACGTAACAATCTAGCTGCACTACAAGATGACTATTCATAAACGTACCATAAAAACATATTTGCTTGTACTTGTGTTGTGAGAGGCATATTGTACCGACCCCATACGAGTGGGATAAGAATAGGAAGACGATGTATCACAAATAATG
This sequence comes from Plagodis dolabraria, assembly GCA_963854805.1. Taxonomy (NCBI): domain Eukaryota; kingdom Metazoa; phylum Arthropoda; class Insecta; order Lepidoptera; family Geometridae; genus Plagodis; species Plagodis dolabraria. The sequence continues at coordinate 19,044,491 of OY978442.1, forward strand.
CCTTTCGTCAAATTTATATACACAAACACACTAGTACTTCGTTGTGCAACCTGTTGTTCTATAGAAGGTCATTGGGTTGCACTAAACGACATTTTAGGGTTAACCACATAGAAAAGAGATTCATTTTGTACATTTCCAGGAACTATTTTAAGTTGATATATATATATTTGGCGGTCGACCTGTCGGAATAAAAAGAAACAATAGTCAACAATATTCAGAGAGAAAAATTAAGTACACCTGGATGTGGAGTGGAGCCCCCCTCCACTCCACATCCAGGTGTACTTAATTTTACACCTGGATGTGGAGTGGTGGTAAAACTGATAATTGAAAATATTCTATAATCATTTCGACAAAACTATGCGTGGTTCTTTAATAATAACCTGATCTATGGGTAATATTAAAGAAACAGACAAGTTTCCTACGTGAAAAATAATATAACAAACAGAAACTGTTTGAAAAAAATTAAAATAAATAATAATTTTTATGCACTTGTGTCTAAAGAGCACAATTTTATGCACTTCAGCATATAATGCCGTTACACCGGACATAAACAAGAACTTTCCGAGCATGCGCTTTGGAAAAGCTATATCTTCATCTTCACAAATCTAAAAAAATCTTTCAAATACCTCTCGTCACATTCTTCACCAGCCATACCTGCCGCACAAAGACAGCGAGGCATAACCAAGGCAGGTCCGCGAGTTTGCTAACAATATTTCTCTCTCTATTGAACGGTATTTCTCGAGTGGCAGAATGAAATAGACGGAGGCGCCACGCCGAGTTCACAGAAAAACGATTTCTCGGTTAACCCTTATACGAGTACATTTATGGAACGTTTATGAATAAAGTGTATATATATATATAACCTATTCTATATCTAACTACATAGCCTCAACCTCGTTTTTAGCTACCGGCACACTTACTGCATCCGCATCCTTGATGTAGTTCTGAAAATGAACACGACATGTTAGTTAACTTATTATAACCCGGCTCAACAAAGAAACGATTCGAACGAAAATGGTGCTGCTTAACCTCTCATTCCCACATTAATGCTGCCTATAGTGTGCGAGAGTGAGAGGTTTATATTCACAGCACACTACTATCTACTTGTAACACGGTTTAATAAAGAAAGGCATTGAAGATGGCGCTGCAAATCATTACATCTTTTGAAACGAAGCTTGTAACGAAGTTTTCTTAGCCGTTTTTAACCGATCATGACTTGAATGGGTGACCTCTAGTAACATTACTACTGAGCGCTTACGTACTTCGGAGGGCACGTTAAGCCGTCGGGCCCGGTTTCGTCTTAGGATATCAGGGATTATAGCTTGGTAGGGCATTTTGAGAATGCCTGCCTAGCTAACTTTTTTTTATGTTATTGTTACGGAACAAGCTCGAGGCCCACCTAATGTTAAGCGGTTACCTCTGCGCCTATAACAGATGCGTTTCGTCACAAGTAAGGAATTGCACTGCGCCCGTCACCTTGAGACATAGTTATTAAGTCTCATGTGCCTGTAATTTCACTGGCTCTCAAGGACTGCTGCCGGAACACGCCGTTAGGTGCTTGGCGACAGATTTTCAACTTGAGGGTGATGAATTAACACCATCAAGTAGTGAGATGGTGGTCAAAGGCTAGCCTATCAGGCATAAAAAAACCACTTGCACACTACACACTGTCTTTATTGTGGAAGTGAGATGTAATTATTAGCAGCGCCACCTTCGTTTCGTTTCTTAATAAGCCATGTTATAGCTGGATATAACTTATACTACTTATACGAATTAATGTTTTATATTATTATATTCAAGCCGTGCAAATAGAGAATAGTACATTATGTCAAAGGCCGTGAAATAGGCAATTGCAAGTCGAGTATGAGTTTACTTCACTAATACCAGGCAATTGCCATTTCCGCCGAGGCATATACAGCGTTATAGGTAAAATGCTAACAACCTCTTAGGGTTGACTTCTACTAGTCCTAACAAACATATTGAGATGTTTTTTTTGTGTTTTTGACGGATTAAGCACGAGGATCCTGATGTTAAAAGTCTCTTGTGCCTGTAATATATTGTTACATATTTTTTTTTGTTACTTTGCTCGATGTAAATATTCAAAACCCTAATCAAAGGGAGTGCCTTCGGCACAGATGATGAATAGAAACTTGGCGGCAAAGCTGAAAATTCATCTTGATTCGTTATTTACATATTTAATAAATACATCAATTAAAATGAGAAAAGCACTATACTTTTCTTAAAAGAGTGCAGGGAAATGAAACATACTTTCTCTTGACTTCTCTGGAAGCAGGTTTTCCATGCCAATTTTCCATTTGGCTTCTGATCTTAAATCTGGTGGAGTACAATCAATCTCCATTTCACTCTCTGAACCGTTGGAATTCATTTTAATTATGTATTATTATTATATTTATTAATGCATGTAAATAATAAATCAAGACGATTTTCAGCTTTGCCGCCAATTTTCTATTTATCATCTGTACCGAAAGTCAAACGCGTTTATGGCTATACAGCCACGTGTACGCAATTTGTACTAAGCAAAGAGACTTAATTTCTTTGGTATGCCAAGAATGATAAAAGAGTTTCAATCAAAGAGTATTTAATAACCCCAGCACGCCCCGTTTCATACAACATTGCCGGAGCGTTGTAAAGTTCCAAATTCAAAAAACTATTTTATTTTCTTTGTCCGTAAATTCCATACTTCGCGTGTTCTTTTTACAAACATAATGACAATATTTCTATGCATGTTTGAGAAAAGGAATTTAAAATGGTGGTTACAAATCTGGCATACCAAATGAATACTGGCTCGTCTTATTATTCATTTTGCTGGCTATGACAAAAATTTGAGTAAGTGGGTAAGCTAGAGGCAATAATAATATAATCTGACCTATGAATAATTATGTAATGAAGTGTAACTCTCATTCAGTACTGCTTAATAATTATGTAATGAAGTGAAACTCTCATTCAGTACTGCTTAATAATTATGTAATGAAGTGTAACTCTCATTCAGTACTGCTTAATAATTATGTAATGAAGTGAAACTCTCATTCAGTACTGCTTAATAATTATGTAATGAAGTGTAACTCTCATTCAGTACTGCTTAATAATTATGTAATGAAGTGTAACTCTCATTCAGTACTACTTTGATTTCGGACTCATCAAGTTCACAATTAACAAAACACTACAATCTTCCTAATTGAATTGGATTGCTTAGTTTGCTATTTTTGAACTTGACTTATATTTCTATACAAATTTATTGGTAGAGATATACATATATTTAAGGGGGGGTTAGTTATCAATTACACACAAGATATTTTGTATCATGTAATTTTGCCCGCATAGCTGGCTACCACTCTCAAATAGAAAATCCGTCGCCAAGCACCTAACAGTGTGTTGCGGCAGCTTTTGTAAGCCAGTAATTCTAACAATAAAAACTGCAACTGTCACTAGTAGATGGCAAAAGGCTCGCTTCAATAGCATGGGACTAAAACATGTCTCGAGAAACGCGGTTTCACACAATATGTTCTTTTGCTCCTGTCATGTTGGTAGTGCAAAACATATTATTCGTAATATGTTCTTGTGGTCTCGTCCAGTGCGGAAGAGAAAACATTTTGTATGATGGTGGGTGTTTTCACACTTCTAGCTATCACTTCGGGGAATACAGGCGTGCATATACAGTATCTCACAATAAATAACTTTTTTAATCAGTAGTAATATTATAAATGCGAAAGTAACTCTGTCTGTCTGTCTGTCTGTTACGCTTTCACGCCAAAACTACTGGACCGATTTGAATGAAATTTGGTATAGAGATAGTTTGAGACCCGGGAAAAAACATAGGATAGTTTTTATCCGACTGCGCAAAAAGAGGTTAATGTTTTCGCGCGATAACCGACATACGCGCGGGCGGAGCCGCGCCCGGAAAGCTAGTCAACTATAAATTGTAAAATCTTTTCAAGTGCAGGTCGGACTCAATCTAAAATCGCGATCTGTATGAAAAACAACCAACACGCACTTACTTACCGATTAAATTTGATCAATTACCTGTTGCATGATGGGAAGTTGTGAATAGTTATGATAAGCGCCGTGCGCCTGCGACGCCATCTTGTCGGGGTGACAGCGCAGGCGGTGCGAGCGCAGCGTAGACGCGTACGCGAACCTCTCTTCGCACCACTTACAAGTCAGTGGTTTGTCGCCCGTGTGAGTATACATGTGGACCTGACAAACGGAGAACAGAAGTGATTAAAATCGAGCATTGTTTGAGCGCCTATTGGCGATCGCCGATGTCATGCGGGAACGAGGCGGAGAATAAAAATAAAATTATGTGGTCGACGTTTCATCTTCCCCTGTTTTCTCCTCTAAAACTGAGCCTATTCAATTCATTTTTGGCATAAAAATTTAACTATGTGAATATATATTATATAGGCTGCTTTTATTTTCTTTTATGTTACAATTTTTTTTTATAAGCCTTTGACCACAACGCTCACGGTAAGTGATGATGTGGTCGAAGGTGTTAACAGGCTTAGCCTAGGATTACTGTCTCTCAAGTACAGCTGCCGGAACACACCGTAAGGTGCTTGGCGAAAGATTTTCTACTTGAGGGTGGTCGCTAGTAAGGCGGGCATTCGCAAAATGCCCTTCCACCATGCTGTGAAGCTCAAGCCCACGGCGGAATTCAAAGCATGGACCTGCTGCGCGGCAGTCCATAGCCAATGCTACTGAGTCATCACTGCTTTCAAGTTTGCCTGGTTGTCCTCTAATCATAGCGGTGAAACGGGGCGTTTTTAGTGATTTTCAGTGTCATTCATATTCCTTACTAATAATTGCTGCTGTAAAAAAAGGAAATGACAGGGCGTGTAGGTCAGTAGGACTAGAATTATGCAGAAAAAAAATGATTGCTAAAGGCAATTTCTAAAAGGAAAAAGGCATTGAATGACGAATCGCACGCCACCTACTCTTTTGACAGTAGATTCTGTGCGAGGGCAAATTTGTATGGTGTGGTTATATAACCACCATAATTAAGAATGGGATTGTAAATGGCGTTGAGATATATGATCAGCACAAAAGACAAGTATAAATATTTGCCAGTTATAACTTCTGTTCATTGCATAAAGAAGAATAGTGCAGTTGTAAGAATCAGAAATTACCTTCAGAGTCTGTCTTCTTTTGAACGCCTTATCGCAGTAGGAACAAATATGGCGGCACTTATCTTCATGTACCAACAAGTGTTTGCGAAGCGTCCGCCGACTGTTCAGCACGCGGCGGCAGATGTAACATTCGTACGACGTGTCTTCGTGAGTGTCCATGTGGGTCTTAAGATTAGAATATGTTTTGAAACTGCAATCATTGAAAAAATACCACATAAGTTACGTAATGAAACATACAACGATTGAAAACTTTACTATATTCGTAAATATCTATAATAATAATAATAATAAATGTTTATTGCCTGAAAGAATAACTTAACCTAATTACACTTTATCCGATCCATGGTTTCAATCTTTCAAACTGTGGGTACTAGCGAGCCCCAAACTAAGCGTAAGCCTGTATCTTGGGGCTCTGAGTGTGCATATGCAGAATTTATACATTAATACAAAAAAAATAGGTGTAATATAAAATAATATAATGAAATAATAAACTAAAATAATCTGTGTAATATCTATGAAAGGTTTCTTTTTCTAATAGAAAAGCTGTGTGTTCCGGAAGCTGTCCTTGAGAGCCAATGATTCTAGGAAAGCCTGAACACATCTTCGACCACATCATCATTTACAATCAGAGAGTTAGATAATGATCAAAGGCTATCCTATCAAGTATAAAAAAAAGATAGACAAATGACTAGTACCTATCACAAATGTAGAATGATCTGGCTCTGAAGGACAACTACTCTAAATAACCCAGGTGCATCTAATTGGTGCACTTAAACCACCCAGGTGATGTTCTCTATCTAAATTTGTTGCACCGAATCATTTACGCGCCTACGATGATTTGAGATTTCATAGAAACCGCTTGGAATTTGTAAAGATAGCTTCTTTTAACAGTTTTTTTTTTACACGGTGTTTGAAACAAATACCATAAAAAGTTCAATACTTAAATAAAAATATTGTAAAATACAATCACCTCGAATGATGTTTATAATTCGCCTAGATGAGATGTATTAAGTGCACTAATTGCGTGCACTTAAATCACACAGGTTAAGTGAAATTGGGGCGCGTCTTTGTAAGTGGATAAGTCTGTACCTCTTAATAGGCACTAATTTGTGCACTAAAATCACCTAGCAAATATATTCACCTTTATATTCACTAATTAGTGGACTCAAATCACCCATATATTGAAGCCCTCTCGCTACGAGCGCTTTTGTTAGAGTTTGCTTAGACTTAACCGATCACCTAATTTAAGCTACGGCCGCCGAGGTCATTACTTTGATGGGTAACCGTTACTAACATTACTACTGAGCGCTTCCGTGCTTCCGAGGGCATGTTAAGCCGTCGATCGCGGCTGTTACCTTATGATGGCAGTCGTTACAGCATGGTAGTAGAGCAGTTTACTATTGTCACTTTGTGAATCCTCAAGTAGAGAATCTATCGCCAAGCACTTGACGGTGTGTTCCGACAACTGTCCTTGTGAGCCAGAAATTGTAGGTTAGCCTGAACAACATCTTAGACCACATCATCACTTACCATCAGGTGACATAGTGGTCAAAGGCTAACGTATCAGCTATAAATACATAACGTTTTCTAGAACAATTAAGTAACATATATATGTTAGGTACCGCGTGGGTTGTATAAAGGACAATTATACATACGGCTTGGAACATTTCCTGCAGACGAATGGCTTGGCGTCGCTATGTATAGCGCGATGCTGCCGCAGCTCTCCGCCCGTGCCGCACGCGTACCCGCACAGATCACACACGTAACCCTTTATCTTGTCGTGCACCACGCGCTTGTGTGACGCCGCAGACGATCGCGTCGTAAATCTGCCGACGACAAGAATCTGTTACTTATTTTAGCAGTATTTCGTATGGAGTTGCTACAGTCAGTCTGTAAACCATCCTGCTATCCACCAGAAACCAACTAAAATTCAGTTATGTCACAAATTTCTATTTCTGCCAATGCATCAAATAGAAATAATAATATTCTAAAACTTACTTGAGATTACAAACTTCACAGTGATAAATTTTCCTATCTTCTATGGGAATATGTGATCTTTCGTGCGATTTCATTGCGTCCTTCGATGTAAATATTTTGCCGCATGATTCACACGTGTATTTCCTTTCTGATTTAGGAACATGTCTCATTTTGTGTTTGTTCAAAGCTGCCAAAGTCTTTGTTATTCTAGGACATTTGTCACATCTGTAAAAAAAGCAAAAATAAAGATTTAATTATTTATTTCCTAGGAAGACCGAAAGTATTAAAAATATCTTATATATAACTGATAACAACAGATAACCAATTATAGGTCCTCATGGATTGCCAGCTTATAAAGAACATTCAAGTAATGAACACTAGAATACAACTAAGTCGAAACATTATACCTATTACACTATTTTTATATTAATTTTTTTTTTTTTTTTATGCCTGATAGGTTAGCCTTTGACCACTATCTCACCTGATGGTAAGTGATGATGTGGTCGAAGATGTTGTACAGGCTTAACCTAGAATTACTGGCTCTCAAGGACAGCTGCCGGAACACACCGTTAGGTGCTTGGCGACAGATTTTCAACTTGAGGGTGGTAGCTAGCCAAGCGGGCATTCGCAAAGTGCCCTACCACCATGCTGTAACGATTGCTATCCTAAGACAACAACCGGGACCGACCGCTTAACGTGCCCTCCGAAGCACGGAAGCGCTCAGTAGTAATGTCACCAGCGGTCACCCATCCAACTCATGACCGCGGCGGAAGTTGCTTAACTTTGCTGATCGATTCAGAATGGCTAAGCAAACTTCGCTACGAGCGCTTCAAATTATAATTATATTATTTATTACTAAAAATTAAATTCAAATAGTCGAAGAACTCTCTACTCAACAGCTGCCTAACCGATGTACAAAATATCTAGGTCAACTCTCTTGTCTATTCTAATTTCGGCTCACACGTAACAGGTAGGAATTTTGCCTGTAGTTAGATTTAGCAAGTGGCCCATATGTACAAGAGGATTAAATATCAACGATAGTAAAGAAGCCGTTTTTATTTAGTTACAAATTTACGTGAGGAAAAATGTAAGTCATGTGCGGGATTCGAACCCTCGTCCATCCACCCCTTTAGCAGGGGTAGGCTCTAATCCAATTAAGCTAACATGACAATGAGTCATAACTAATTTTTTTCCTATAGATATTTAACCATCGTATGGGGATGGAGCGACATCTATAGTCAAACTTACGTTGTACTACAAACAAGACTAATTAAGTCACTTGAAGTAGTAACAAAAATTAATACACATAAGTTGAATATGTCCGCAGTCCTTTTTTATTTTTCTATGCATAAAATGTACTTACGCCAAAACGTTAGGGTTTTTATGATCCTGTATGTGCTTATACATGACGGATTTAGATTTAAGCATGATTCCACAGCTGCACTGGACCACGGGGAGGATGCCGTGTTCTTCATGACAGTGATCTCTCAAACTGTACCAGCTTGAACATTCCTTTTCACATTCACTACATACAAACCTAAAAAAGAATAAAAGCACTAATGTTTATATTTGAAGTGCGCTTGTGCTTATATTTAAGATTAACACATTAACAAGTGGTATATAGCTTTACTTGAACAGATTTTTAGCAAAATGTATTTGGTTTGTTGTAAAAAGAATATTATAATTATGTTAATCTTGATCACATCATCAAAGGCCAAGAAAAGTGCGAACCCTTAAAATTTTTTCGATGGAATAAAATTGCAAAATTAACGCTAAATTACGCTTGTAACGTAAATATCTTAATTATATACGTATGAATGTGTATGAAAATATATTTTTTTAAAATATCAAAACCTTATCAAGAGGGAAAAGAAAAGTTACATTTTCGATTTACATTCATACTTTCGGATTTTACCTAAACTAATCGCGATTTCACCATCGCTGCTTCTCTTTGACTCCTAGCCCGGTAGTGATAACATTTCAGCATTTGACGTGTGCGCGTAGCTATTGCCATACAAACGCATTTACGACACATTTTAAATACAAACTTGGTGAAATTTTACATGTATGTCCTTAAGCCTAATATCTATACTTCTGGCTTGCAGGTATCCTTAAAACGATGCACTTTCAACATTATTAAGAAAAATCGTTTAGTGTGTGAATTAACAATTTAACATAGATAAAATAAACAATTAAACTAGAAATTGGAAACAAGAAGCTTAAGCACAAGCATGCAATTTAATCGTTGAACACTTGCCATTAAAATCATGACGAAATATTATATGACAAAACGACGATTGTATGAAAAACGCTGTATACGTGCGCACTTGTCTTAAGATGGCGATTCCCTGATTTTAGCTCAATTTGAGGGTAAACTGTTCAAATTAATTAACATTTGGATTCGGAAAAAAAATATGTTATGTATAGACGTTTTGCTAACAAATCCAAGCTGAAGGTTCTTAACCGACTTCATTTAAGGTGAGCTAAAATAGTTGTTTAAGACAATCCTACGAGTCTTAAGCGCTCGTAGCGAAGTTTGCTTGGCCGTTCTTAATCGATCAGCTAAGTTAAGCAACGTCCGCCGCGATCAGGAGTTGGATGGGTGACCGCTAGTGACATTACTACTGAGCGTTTCCGTGCTCCGGAGGGCACATTAAGCCGTCGGTCCCGGTTGTTGTCTTACGATGGCAATCGTTACAGCATGGTGGTAGGGCATTTTGCGAATGCCCGCCTGGCTACCACCCTCAAGTAGAAAATCTGTCGCCAAACACCTAACGGTGTGTTCCGCCAGTTGTCCTTGAGAGCCAATAATTCTAGGCTATCCTGAACAACATCTTCGACCACATCATCACTTACCATCAGGTGAGATAGTGGTCAAAGGCTAGCCTATTAGCAAATAAAAAAAAATAAAAAATATACGTGTAAGTATGTGCAAATGCTCTCCTGGCTAGTTACCACCCTCAAGTAGAAAATCTGACGCCTAGTACCTAACAGCGAGTTCCGGCAGCATTTCTTGAGAGCCAGTAGAATTACGGGCACATGATACTTAACAACTGTATGTCTCAGAACCACGGGCGCAGTGCAGTTCGTCAATTGTGACGAAATGCATCTGTTATAAGCAGAGTTACCGCTTAACAACAGGTGAGCCACGTGCTGGTTCCGTCACAATAACATTTAAAAAACTTAACTACTGTAATCACAATGATAAACTTATCAATAGGTAACTGCTTCTGTACTTTTACATCCATAATGATATGAATTATCACTTACTTAACAAAATCTTTAACATTAAGGTTCGCGTATTTCCCATCGTCTTGTTCTTGTTTCTCATCTTCACTATCTTCAGTTTTATTTAACTTTTTACTTTCTAGTTTGTGATCCGATACATGTTTGTAAAGGATGCTCTTAGATTTTATTTCATATCCACAAAGGCATATAACAATGGGTTCGCTTTTGTGTTCTTTTGCGTAGTGACTTCGTAAAATAGCCCAGCTTTTCATTTGCTCCTCACACAACACACATTCAAATCTGTAATTTTGAATTTTATTAATACATTATGTAATTATACAGCAGATATAGTTCTAATGGCAATCAATATGATACTACAGTATGGGCGCCGAGGTAATGCGTTTGACAGTACGTGTTTTACTGTTGTTGTGGCTAGTAAACGGAGTACAATATATAACACTAGCGACCCCCAGCTTCGCACGGATGCAATTCTTATAGTAAACTAGTTGACCCGGTGTACTTCGTATCATCCCAACGGACGAACGTCAAATGTTTGACAGGAAAGTATAAGTAGAACAGTTTATCTGGGAATATTAAATTGTTGTTTTTACTATCTTCCTCGCCATTTTTCCATATACTCTCACCGTTCAACCCTTCCCTGGACTACGACAAAAATTTCAAAACCAAAATCAGCTAAATCGGCTCAGCCGTTCTCGAGTTTAAGCAAGACAAACGAATCGCAATTGTTTTTTTATATATATAAGAGATAATGTGTATATAGTAATTAAATAACTTTAAACGGTTTAAATCGCGTATATTTGTCATTATTTTTGCAACAACGGGGGAGACTGGAGAGCCCATAGCTACACCATCAATCTGTATGTAGAACTTATTTTCCCAGAATAGTTTCTGCATTTCTTAACCATCTAAACACCTTACATTACAAAATTCAATTTACAATGGAGCCTGAGCTCAATAAATGCTTAGCTTTTCTTAATGTTTTAGTCATCAGGAATCCTGACAACTCCCTAAGTCATACAGTGTATAGGAAACCCACACATACAGATAATGTCAGTTGGCTACCGTAGGCAAATCTTTGTTACAGGGAGCACATGGCATCTGCGACACTGACCATCTCAAGGAGGAGCTTCAGTATGTAAAACAAGTACTGCGAAGCAATAATCACAAGCTCCTACGAATGCGTCACAGAAGCCGTGGGCCGGCTTCCACAGTTGAGCGACAACCTGCCATCTTAGCTTATATCAAGGGACAAAATTGGTAATATCTTAAGACGAGCTTCAATAAAAACTTACTTCAAGCCGCACAAGAAGATCAACTAATTTTTGTGATCCGATAAGTGCAATATATATTATAGATAGACCTGTTAAGTGCAATATTCCCCTACAAGATGCAAGTGTTTATAAACTTGATTGTGAATGTGGGCTGTCATACATTGAGCACACAAAGAGGAGCGTTGGTATCCGGGTAAAAGAACACATTGCTGACATGGAAGAACAGACGCTCGACCAAGGCTGCAGTTTGTGAACATGCCCAGGACAAACACTACATTCGGTTCGACAACCCTTGACGTTCGAAAATCCTTGCCAGAGAGACCTAGTTTATGCCAAGAATGTTACGCGAGGCTATTGAAATCAAAAAGTACCCAAATTTCTTTGATTTGATGGTTGGCAAGTACCACCTGCCTGGGATCCTGTTATTAAATTAATTAAATCTCATGGCCGACACAAATCTGCAAGATCTCTGGACACTGTGAGCGAGAGACGAACCACATATTGGTCCAAGGTGTGATTACTGACCGCCAATTGCATACGCACTGCACATATGCATGTAGGATAAAACAAATCAGTCGCACAGACCAATATTGCGTGCTATCATCGCCAATTGACACGCTCCTGTTCGAGCCATTAATAAGCATAGTTGGCAATTGGGGTGTTTTAAGACAACTGGCAGAGAGGAGACAGAGCACAAAACTACCTTTTTCAATTTCGAGAATATATGAAAATTCTAACTACTTACTTCACAAGGTCTTTCACTTTAAAATTCGATGTCTTTAGTATATCATTTAGTTTCTCCGTATCCTTTTTAGTTTCAATTTTTTTCTTAATTTGTTTTCTTCTTATTTGTTTGAGGGTGGCTATTGCAACATTATCTAAGTAATCATCATCATCATCCTCATCGATATGATGATCATCATCCCCAAGGAGATTTTCTTCATCTTCATCATCATCATATAAACTGATTTCCGTTAAAGTGTTGTCCTCGCTTTTTAATGCAGCTGATATGAAAATAAAAATAAAATTAACTTCATCTTAATAACATGCTGCAATAAGTGTTGGTTGAAATGTTTAGAATTAAGTTTGTAAGATTATTGTGTCGGCAAATTTATTAACTATAGTGCCTACGATATCAACTGAGTCATCTTCGGGCCATAAATGTCTATAACACAAAGATGTGCAACGCGTGGCATCTTATCTTCAATCAAATATACATCTTATCGATAAATGCAAAGGCGTTACCCAAATCCTGATCGTGGCAAACGAAGCTACCCATATTGAATTCGTCGTAACTTATTTGTTTTTAGTAACAAGGTAAGGAGCTGTGTACATTTGTTGCATTTCTATTTCTCACTTAGATCTCGACAGTTGTGCATAAGGGAACATTTATTATTCAATATTGATATCAAAAAATTAAGAGGTGATATTAACGTGGAAACTGTAATAGTTGCTACAATTTATTGTTTTTACATGACTTGAAAAGTGATCCCGATAAAATATCCCAACTTAATTTTAATAAAACACGGAAAAATTGTGCGTTTAGTTGTGTCGTAAGCACAGCGACAGTCGATCGAGCAAAAACGTATATATCGCAATCCGGCAGCCCAGATAATACAAGGGAAAGTTTAACAAAACACACACCGCTATATCACAGGTACCGTAATTGATACCTTTCATCTATGGGAACTCAAACGCACTATATCTAGTATGCATAATAACGATGAGTATCCATTGTGTAACCAAAATCTATGCTATATTGGATATATATACTCGTATTTCACAAATTACTGGAGTGCAAAATTTTATGCCCAAGGCGGGAATCGAACCCGCGTCCTCCGATATCGCGTCGGATGCCTAAACCTCCTCGGCCACCTGGACTCGGCATTTCTAGCCGAAATTTTGTGCTCCAATTGAATTACTTTAACCGTCTCCATTCGTTTCTCTTTCAAACCTTTCCCTTGTTGGACAATTCTAGATACAGTCTTCTCTGATAGTCCATTAACTTCTGCTAATGTTTTGTTTAAAATTATATCTTGATGATATTGAGCAGTACTTGGGTTAAGTTCTTTTGTAAATTATCCATATATTTTTAAATTAATTTGTTTGCACTGACCATTAATTATATGTCCAAATATATTTTGACTCATTTGTTGTGCTAAATGACCTTACATAGAAAATGTACATAATACAGAGACATAATTCAAAGTATTATTCGATATTATATTCTGTCAACTGTTCAAAATTACAGATTAAAGTCTCAATGTCCAACTTTTCTTGAAAAACACATGATATAATTTACGGTTAATAATCTGCTATTTTAACAACTTAACACAGTATTTTGTTTTGTTTCATATTTATACTTTAATAATGTAAACAAAGAAAGTTTCTTTCTAAGAAAACCACTTGACTTTTTGTCATGACATAGCTGTATACCAAAAACAAAGTAAACGAAATGTCGTTTAATTATACAAAAGATCCTTCAACAATTTTGAGAATGAATTCTCAAGTGCATCTCCCATATCCCGTACCCTCGCACCCCTGTCCTGTCACTCATTAAACTGGTCTGCCTATAAATTTGCACATTCTTTTCTTTAGTCACCTTTTACAATATCTTACTGGAGAATATAGAACAGCTCTGAGGCAGGAACTGTATCAGATGATACATTCACTGTGAATTTGAAATCATTGGAGAATATAGAACAGCTCTGAGGCAGGAACTGTATCAGATGATACATTCACTGTCAATTTGAAATCATACATTGTTTTTATTAATTAATCAGTTTTATTTTTACGTCCTTCTCTTTATAATTTATTTATGTATAGTTATGCAACTATCATCAACAGCTAGAAGAGGTCCACTGTAGAACAAAGGTCTCCCCCATAGAACTCCACAAAGAACTGCTATTAGCCGCTTGTAACAATTGGCTACCTTTTATGATGTCGTCAGTGCGCCTAGTGGGGGGCCTACCAACTCTTTGTTTTAAGTCATGCAACAAATTTGAAATACAAAATCAAAATTTCCCGCTTAAGTGATTTTGTACCATTTAACCATTGCATAATTTAAACCATATTATGACCACTACTTTATGGAATATTTTTGTAAAGTTATTATCTGTTGTATATGTGTATATTATCTGTTGTATGTAAATATTATCTATTGTATGTATATGCCAGAGATATTTTTACACAATTTTTAACAGGTATATGGTAAATAATTAATTAAAAACACAATTATTGACTTACAAACAATATCCTCAGCAGTCATTTCATCCTTCACCTAAAAAAATGAATGCAATTAGAAAACAAAAAGACAACACAGCACTATTAATATCCATGGTATTTAAAATAGTTACTCATACGAGGGTCATTTGAAAAGTTCTTAGCCTAACATACTTAATGAAACCACACGATTTTGAGTTTATTTTTATTTTTCAACATACTCTCCTCCGAGCTCAAAACACTTTTTCCAGCGACCCGGTAAGGTTTCGATACCCGTTTTAAAAAAATCTTCGTCTAACTCCTCAAAATAAGCGTCCACGGCGGCTATGACCTCTTCATTTGTAAAAAAATGTTTACCACCTAAAAATTTTTTCAGCTTTGGGAACAGATAAAAGTCGGACGGTGCTAAATCCGGTGAATATGGGGGATGAGGTAACAATTCGAAGCCACATTGATGGATTTCTGCCATGGATTGCACAGAGGTGTGAACGCGCGCATTGTCCTGGTGAAACAAGACTTTTCTTCTCAATAAACCTGGACGTTTTTCTTTGATTTCTTCTCTCAAACGAAGCAACAGGTTGCAATAGTAATCGGAGTTTATTGTTTCACCCTTTTTTAAATAATCCACGAGAATTATACCCTTTGCATCCCAAAAAACGGATGCCATGACTTTGCCCGCCGATAAAACCACCTTTGCCTTCTTTGGGGTGGGCGATCCTGCTCTTTTCCATTGTTTCGACTGTTCTTTTGTCTCGGGTGTATTGTGGTGAACCCAGGTTTCATCCATGGTTATAAATCTTTCAACAAATTCTATTGGGTCAGCTTCATATAACTCTAAACAGTCGCGAGAAGTTGTGAGTCGGTTGCGTTTTTGTTCCAATGAAAGCAGCCGCGGTACCCACCGCGCAGACACCTTAGAGAATCCAAGTTCAGAAGTAATTATATGATGTGTTCGCTCAGATGAGATGCCTACAGTCTTAGCTATCTCCTTGACAGTCAATCTTCGATCAGATAAAATTAAATCACAGATTTTTTCTTTGTTTTGATCAGTGGAAGCAGTCGAAGGCCGGCCACTACAGGGCTCATCTTGAATGGTCTCACGACCACGTTTAAACTCTGCCACCCAGTTTTTAACAGTTGCATACGAAGGAGCGGACACACCCAAAGTAGCAGACATGTCTTCATGTATAGCTTTTGGAGTTAAACCTTTCAAATTCAGGTATTTTATCACTGCACGATGTTCAATTTTATCCATTTTCAAAAATAGCTCTGACTTGACTTACGGTATCACGTGTAAACGAACAATGAGTTACTGTGAATAAACTAAACTGTGCATACTTGTTGCTAAATAATGTAACTACAAAATGAGGGTAGTTATAAAAAAAACCAATGACTTTAACCATGTTAGGCTAAGAACTTTTCAAATGACCCTCGTATTTTGTTTCATGCAAAGATATGTGTAAAATACCTCTGATTTTATATTGCTCACAATCACAGTCGGTTGGTGAAGTTCAAGTTTTATATTCAAGTCCCCCAATGATTCAACATACAATTTACGTAATGTATCCTGAACTTTGTAACATTCTAACACAAATAATTGGAATGAAACCATTTTTTCTTCACAATTTAAGCATATTCTTGTGGGAAGACTGTCATTCTCAAATATCTAAAAACAAAAAAAAAATATAGCAACAACACAGCATAATCAATAATACTGGTAGACTGTTCCTAGTCTGCAACAATGGCGAAACATATGTCTTTTCTAAAGGGAAGGCCACTTAAAATTAATATATGCTAGTTGCTAGCCGGACTCATATACTGAGGGTTCCATGCCATGTAACTATATTAAAAATGTTTTTTTCATAAATAAATAAACCTTATTTCGTGTTACAATAATTATGTAGATTTAATATGATTTTATTGTATGATGATTTCTGAAATAAATGCTTGAGTGATTGATAAAGCTCGATACCCTTAGAAGGGGTCAGACTTGCACTTTCTGGTTTTCAATTATTAAAACCTTAGAGTTTTGCGTTCTTTTTAATCATACCAAGTTTGACCCGTTTATATAGGTATAATTGTTTCTCTATAGGTATTACTGTTTCTCTACGATTAAAAAAAGACATACAGATTTTTTTAAAGAAATATGTTCCTTCCGCACTCCACTTAATAATTTTTAGATTATTTCTTTACAATCTACCTTATTAACACATATTTTATGAAAATTTCATCAAGTTGCCAAGGTATTCTGAATCAAAATACTAAAGATATTCACATTTTCTGGTATGAAAACTGAAAAACTCACAAAAAAAACTAAAATGTGTTAATGAATGATCATTTGAAGCATGGACACACTCATTGTTAATGAAAGGCACCGAATTTAGGTATTACAGCCATTTTAAATTAACCACCCTCAATCTCAAGTTGTATATGAACATGTGGGTTATCATAGATAATTTTTATATATAAAGTACCTACACAAAAAAAAACCAACAACACCAAAAGTGTTGAGACATTTAAAATTTTCTTACAAGCAAACAAAAAATTTATTTGCCAAATGATGTGGGTTATATTTTTTCATATAAGTATACTATATGTTTCTACAGTCTATTGAATTCAGTATAATTGTAGTATTTATGACTTTTTAAATATCAAAAAGATCTTTAAATTCATGATGTTAATAATGAACCTTATTAACATCAACTCAATGAGATATTGGCATATACATTGAGTGTTTTGACCATATTGTACCATCATCGCATACAACTAACTACATACTTCTAGAACACTACATGTGAACCCTCTATGCCATTTCATAAAATATAGGCGTTTGACCGAAATAAATTGGTGGCAAACAAATGTTACTACTTGCTCACTGAGTGGGAGACATGATTGATGATGCACTTAAGAAATTACTAGCGAACACTAGGTTTTCTTCAGTTTTAACTGATACCATTACCATATAGGGCAAAGCAGACACACAATGTGCAATTCATGCCATACAGTATGGCAAGGTAGTTACCGGCTGTGTTTAAGTCTATTGCATTAATACTTTAGAAATGGTATATATGTAAATAAATGTAAAAATACATGTATCAAGATAATGCTTCGCAAAAAATTTAATTGAGTAATTAGAATAGAAATATTGAAGCATAGGTTCACCAAATATATCTATTCAAGTAGACATGTACTCACAAATATTTGTACAAAATCTTGTATCATTTTGAGGACATTTTTGTTGCTTTCTTCCAAAAGATCTTTCGAGAATTCATCCTTTCCTGCACATAATCTACACAAATCCTTAACATTCATAGCCATATTGCTAGAGAAGTGATACTTTTTCGTCTTGTCTCTTGAGTAATACTTTGTATAGCTAATGTTTTCATTTCAATTTATATCAGTCAATACAATATTAAGGTGAGATCTTGAATCCTCATTTGGTATGTAGGTACACAATTCAGACAAAACGAAACAATTTACCAATATTTTTATTTTTTGGATATGTATCCGATTAGTTTGATTTTGGCTTTCAGAATAGTGTTGCATAAACACCGACTAATATTTTATCGATTTATCGATAGTATGTTCACTATCGGCACAACCGAATGTCTGTACAGGTGCGACGACGCCTGCCAATGTTTTTTGAAACATTGAAAGGAAAAGTCGTACTCAAAATGTATTTTTACGTTGTTCGAGCATACACTAAAATTTGTTTCAGAAGCACCTACACTGTATTTTTGAAGCAGTGATGGCTCAGTGGCATTGGCTATGGACTGCCGCGCAGCAGGTCCATGGTTTGATCCCGCCGCGGGCTTGAGCTTCACCGCATGGTAGAAGGGCTTTTTGCGAATGCCCGCCTGGCTAGCGACCACCCTCAACTTGAAAATCTGTCGCCACGCACCAAACAGTGTGTTCCGGCAGCAGTCCTTGAGAGCCAGTGAAATTACAGGCACATGAGACTTAACAACTATGTCTCAAGGTGACGGGCGCAGTGCAATTCGTCACTTGTGACGTAATGCATCTGTTATAGGCAGAGGTACCCGCTTAACATCAGATGGGCCTCGAGCTTGTTCCGTCACAATAACATAAAAATAAATTACATTACATTGGATCACGTAGTATTACTTGCTCAATAATTGGTTATATGTTTGGATGCTCTTCGCTAGCCACAAATTAATCCATGTTTTTGTGTCGACCAATGACAAAAGTTTCGTGGTTTCATAATGTCATGGGGTTAAAACAATCAACAGTCATCACATGTCATTAATTTCTTTTAGTGTTGATTTTGGAAAGTGAACTTAATTTTAAAAAATTACAATGAATGGAAAACTACTTCTTTTTTCTAAATAAGATTACAAGCACTATTGCGTGCTAAGCGAAAATCATATTTTTTAAATTATTGGAGCTCAAACATTTTCTGCTCTGGGCTGGAATGGACCGCACTTCCTCCGATTCCGCATCCGATGCCTAAACTACTTGGCAACCTGCGCACGCTATTTCTACCCAAAATTTCGTGCTACAATAGAACAACTTTAACCATCACAGGAGACGGTGCGCGGCCATCGACCAGAGTAGGTACAGCTGGACTTCATCTGATCGAAAGAAGTGCTTTTTCAAACACTTAACTCTAGGAATGATGTCACTGCCCTTCTATATTTATAAATATGATTATAAGCACAATCGCGTGCTGAGCGAAAATCATATTTTACAAATTTTAGAGCACTAAATTTCAGCCCACGAAATCGGAGGACGCGGGTTTGATTCGAGCCCGGGGCATAAAAAAATGTAGGGCTCCAATAATTTGGAAAATAAGTAACCTAGAACGTTTTCTTATTTTTCAATTGTCATTTTATAAGCTTATTCTCTTAGCAATACGATAATAATAAGATGATGTAGTTGAGAATGGTCAACGATCTAGGCCTAGAATAATTGGAGCTAAAGACTGCTGACGAAGCATACTGTTAGGTGCTTGGCATGACGATAGATTTTATCGCTTGAGGGTGGTAGCTATCCAGGCTAGCATTCACAAATGTTAAAAATGATCTACTCTGTGGTAAACACAAGCAAGGAAACATTTCGTCAAACGAAAAACATCTCACCCGCACGACACTTACAACAAGTACCTAAGATAATAGTCGGTAGGTAGAAAGTTTTCTTTGGGATTAAAGGCACAATGACTGCGCACGTCCACCAACATAATTACCTTCTTCCATTACATGTGTATCATAAGCATCATTTTGGAATTGTAAAAATAAAATGAGAACCACATCGACTAATCGAGCTGAATCGTATTCAAATGAGTCACAATATCATATTGTGTTTCTACGTGATTATATATTATCTCATTTACTTTGTCAAAATGACATTGTATGAGTGCCCTATGTTTTGTCAAAGCAGTTAATGATATCATTTTATTTGCGATTAAAAAATGTATATGATTCTACGTTCATTATTGTTCATTAATCTTCGTAAGTCATTCTCGCAGCATCTTTTGTTACATCCCTAACTAATTAATTGTAATCCGTTCTGTTGATAGTCTGTGGTAAAGAAAATGCACCACTAGCAACAAGAAAAGCGAGTCTCCTGTGCTGCCTTCCGTTTCACGTCAAAAGCGATTTTCTCGGATATAGCTACAATCAGCTTTCCGTGTCAGAAATCGCGCATTAGACAGTTAAGGACGTCCGTGCAACTATTGTGTAAAATGCGGCCGAGTGCTACCAACAACTAGGAAAGGTCGTAATCGTACTCATATTGCTAACGACCTGGGCACATATTAATCAATAGTTACTTCCGTTTGGCTCGTCACCAAAGTACAGCCCAAGTAGTGAGTAATGTACGTACAGAATTTACTCGCTCACAGATAAACAAAATGTCAGTTTTAAAACAGCATTCACCGTCATGACAGTAATTTGTAGCGTGGTCGTTGAAATCGCAAGAAAGTGTGTTCAATGACATAATACATACGTCATATCATGGTACGTGCGATTTCGTAGATACGGAACGGTGAACTGATCGCTTAAATTGCTTTTGGCGCTAATTGAAGGGCAGCCTCTGTTTAAAATGTGGTCGTTGAAATAGCAAAATGGTACCTATATCTAATTATGTAATCCATGACGTCATATGCATTATCGTTGATGCGATTACTTCTTGCTTGCAAGTAAACCCGAACGGTCCAGATAACAGAAATACGAGTAGACGGCAAAACGATAGTTCATGCAAGCACTGGTTTGGGGCTGTACACTCATAACATACACGATTGTACGAGCACATGTGGATAGGCGTTCAAACAGCTTTTTATTAAAGTCGAGGTCATGACAAGAACATGACATGACCATTTTCTTAATATTTTATTCTGGTTAGCCACCAGAAGTGGAGTTAGTTTAAAATAACACAAGTTAGAACAAGAAATCCGTTTTCATTTAACACATCTTTAGTCACGTTCAAATATTACACAAAAAGAGTACTTACAGTTCACTTCACAAAAAACACGAGGTGTCGCTACTGTTGTAGAAGTTAGATACTTGTAATTAAAATTTACGTTAATAATCTTTGTTCTTCAAAGGTATTTATATCCTCATTAGTATTTGTGTTCTTTCTGCATATTTAGAACTCGACTTGGACTACTTTCCTATGAATAAATTTATAATAATGTCATATATTGAAAATGTACAAACCATACGAATCCGATTGAAAAATATCTTATTCAGAATCTACACAGGCAAATGATTGCTAGTCTATACTACGACAAACGAAATTAAACAAAAGTTAGCCAATACGTGTTTTGCGGATACCTTTCTTTCGAACCTGAAGTTCGAACTTCGAAACTTCGACGAATTAGAGTACCCTGGCTCCAACTTCTACAGCATATAAATTAACCACATAACCGTTTTTTGTTAAATCATTTCTTGGGTCAAAATATTTATTTGCTTTAAATGCGTGGGCTAGGTATGTTTGTTTTCCACGGCACAGTAAGTTCTATTAGTAATGCGTTTTAGATTTTTTGATTATA
Source organism: Plagodis dolabraria (assembly GCA_963854805.1). Lineage (NCBI taxonomy): Eukaryota > Metazoa > Arthropoda > Insecta > Lepidoptera > Geometridae > Plagodis > Plagodis dolabraria. The sequence continues at coordinate 19,066,363 of OY978442.1, forward strand.
GAAATATGTCTGGTCTGGAAGACGAAACATCAATTCCTCAGGAATTTTGTAGTGTTTTTCACACGTGTCCATCAAAAGATTAAAGAGTCCAATCGGGAGCTTCGCTTAAGAGGCCGTGCAGAAAACACACACACCGCTACGAGTAGTGATCACGTAAATAATTTTGATCCTTTTGTTGACAATCTAAATATTTAAATGCTGTTTAGTAATATGCATATTGTTTCTTTTTTATTTTACATGAGTAAAGTACATACATACAAATGGTTACTTAATATAGAAATAATCTTAAAACATTCTACGATAAAGTGAAACACGCAGAAAAAGTAATAAGTAATTATTGAATATGAAAATGAAATATAAAAATGGGTGCCCTATTATCTTTAAAAAAATACCAGTTTAGTTAAGACATGGTGTGCAATTTAAATCAATATAACTATTATGTTTTTTTGCATTTATTGTGTTACCCTCATTAAACTCTGCAACTCACTTTCACCTAAACATATATTTTCATGTTTTTTCATTATTTCTACTCAATTTAAAATGTGTTCTTTTTTTGGTAGTTTTATTTTTACTATTTGGTCATTTTGACTATTTATTTTGATTAAAACTTGAAAGTTCTGGGATATATACAACGTGGGGCTACAATGGTAACATTAACTTAATACATGGGTAGGGCTAGTGCCCATTAGTTTTGTAAAATTTGATAGGTTAAAATAATACGTAAATTGAAACTTTTTTTTCAAACAAACTAAATAATAAAAAAGTTACTAAAATTTGAGACCACCCTTGCAAAAAAATAATTCATGAAATGACTTACTCTGGCTTACGTTAACTCGGAGCAGCAACGCAACGCTTCCGGGTTGGCGACAGCGCAACGGGTCGCTTCACGCGCTGGCAACCACGCCACGCGTCTTGCACCTACTTGATATGGGTCCGATTCTTTGACAATTATTAAAGAAACCCAGCGGCGAGAGTGGTACCTGCCTACAGCGAAGGTGCTTCGTCAGACACTTATGATATCACCCTCTCTTGTAAATATTAGTTATAACTGTCATCACTAATGCTTTTATTTGTCATAATTTAAAATGTTCTTATTTTCAATGAGACCACCGTGTTGGCGCATGCAAAGAGCTAAACGTCGTTCAAAGTTTTCCCGCACATATATTGATGACATTCTTCGTAAATTAGGATCATGTCCGCATATTCAGCAGCTGTGTAGTTTTGATGTGTATTTGCCATCACGATCACTAGTTTAGACAAGCACTAATAACACCAATAAAAGCGTCCGTATCACAAAGAGATGTAAAGTACCTACCTACTAAATAAATAAAACAATAGGTAAGCGTCTTTTTTGTGGAAACTTTAAAAAAACTAACTCGTAACAACTTCTTTTAGTATATGTACTGTATGATACTTGGTATATCTTTCAAATATTATTTGAATATATAATTCTGTTGTTTATTTCATGTAAAACTTATAACTATGCACTTAGATTTGTATAATATTATATGCTCTATGGTAGTAGGTAAAAACCTATGTATGGATGCATAAGTAATACCACGTTAATTTTATCTATAAAATACAAAAGATTGCCTATAATTCTCTCATCAAGAAATGTTTGGGTCATGTCAGTTAAAGATTCAACTTTTTAACGACCGCTTTTAATAGTTAAAAAGTTGCGCTCTACTCGAAGGTTTTGAATGACATTAGAGTGAAAAGTTGCACTCCGGGGTGCGTTCTTATATGTCGTCCGACGACGGATGATCGCTCCAAGCAGAGCGACGCTCTTCGTCCGCCTTTTAAGAACGGCTCTGTATCATATCTGTATCAAGAACACTACTTAAAATGTTTCACTGACTCAGAAGAAATGTATTTACAATTATGTACTTTTCCAGAATACATAACTAAAACAAACATACATAATATAACAATAATTATAATAAAATTTTGTAAACAGAAGTCTACGTAAACAAAAAGTAACTTAAAACAAAGAAAAATCAAGTCCCAACTGTCAAATGGAACGTCAGGGCGATATTTATCCACCGATTTCGTGGGGCGACCGGTGCGTCGTCGAGCGATATATAAGAACGCTCCGGATGATCATCGGACGATCGCCCCGGGCATATAAAAACGCTCGGGGCGTCGTCGGACGTCGTCGGACGACAAATAAGAACGCACCCCCGAGTGCGCTTTAACCTTGGGCTCTCTATTTCCGGTATGTTACTCTGTAATCTGTGTATATTACTTTTCTCTATGGCTATATCGTTGTCTGTCTGTGGCAGCGTTGCCAAAATGTTACTTTTGTAACATTTTGTGTTACTTTTGACTTACATATGTTACTTCCATGTTACACAACTCAAAATGTTACTTTTATGTAACTTTTCGGATTTTATACAAAATATTAAAATAGTCCCATATTCAACAATTCATTATAGGTATATGCTTTCTTTTTAATTCAACGCATCCATATGAAAAGTATTATTTTCTCTTATTTTAGCGCATTTTTGCCGAGAATTTGACGTTTCCATCACGTCGCGTCGCACACTAATATGAACCTTAGTCCACAAGTAGTTTTCGTGATTTCACAAAGGCATCGGCAACGAGCTGCGTATTTTGATATTGTTATATTTTAACGAGAACTATTATAATTGGCGTTTGAGCCCTATGACCTCTCGAACAGACTTTATTGTACAGGTTACATGACGTACCATTTTTAATATTGACCACGTTTTTTCAAAAATATTATCGAATAGGTAAACATCAGAGGTCAAAGGGACTGTAGATGTTAAAAAGAAAGGATAAAGCTTAGGGGATACCACCTACTGTAGAGTTGGTCAGAAGGAGTGGAATTCAAATTCATCTAAAAAGTTCAATATATTATATTATTTAGTGTAGTAACTTTATTCGCGATTTTGAAGTGTTTACAAGGCAGTTAGAGTACCTTTAATACTCTTATTGTAATTTATATTTGCATGCTTCATTGCTTTTGATGGCTCAAACTTTGGAGCGTTTTTAATATTTGCTTTAATTTATTATTAGTAGCCATCAAAACAGAAATCGTTCAGTGTTTAATCTGTTCCGGTTATCACACTTTCTCAATTCTATTTGTATCAAATTACATGTAGTTGCTGGCTATTGATTCTATAAATTTTTGGATTACAGGTTTTAACTGGTGGAGTTATGGTTTTTCAGACTGGATAAGGCGATTGAAATTGTTGAATAGCTCTAGGACGTGAGACATACATTCTAGGTAAATTTTTGTTAGTGTTTCTTCCAATGTAAAGTACTCAGGGAGTACATCGTACTGTTTTAATACTCTATTGACGCAAGCCTGTACAGATAATAATCTTGTGACTGAAGGGCCCAAAATTTTGTAAACTTTGACTTAAAAGTTGCTATGCTTTAGCTTCTCTTGTCTTTAAGAACTACGGTTAAAATGGGATCCAACATTTCTTAAAAAATATGTAATTTTATATATGGTAAGGAATTTAGTACAAACTAAGAACTCATCCTGGACAAAAAATATCACACGATATATAATATTAGGAACAAGATAATGCATTAAAAACAACATATAAACATACACTAATACCAAACATAAACTGGAAAATTACATTATACGATACATTGCGTACAACAGGTCCATACTAAGTAAAAAAAAAACTCTGATAACCTTTAAACATCACTTATAACTAACTTTCATGTCTTTTTTGACTATATTAAATTAATGCTTCTTACAGGTTCAAGTTCAAATTAGCAACTCCGCTCTACCTCATCATTATAGGTTATGATGACGTTTTAAAAAAAATATTACCAAAGTAATTTTTCGTGGACATATTGAAAATCATTTTTGTATTGATTGGTATACCTATCAATTACACTTTATTAATTGTATGTGTGTTTCAGGTTAACTATTAATTGCTCGATCAATAATTGTTCCTTGAACACGTAACAAATGAAGTAAAGTGCCATATTATTGGATTAGTTTTGTTATGTAGGTACATAAAATAAGATGATGTTACTTTTTACGTGAAAATGTTACTTTTTGAGCTGTCTCATGTTACTTTTGGCTATAGGCCACTGGCAACACTGGTCTGTGGGTAAAACGGAAATATATATAAAAAAGAAATGCGATGGCTTCGATTTGCTTTGCTTTAGAAGTTAGTGTTGTATTTTCAAACATTCATTACAGTTCGATGTTTAGCGTGGGGCTTTAAAATAGTGGAGGCACGATCCTGAGAGTCTTGTTAGAAAGGACGACTTTCATGCGCCGACAATGGATCACGAATAAAATCAAACGGAAAAATGGAAATGGGCACTGATTACGATGGTCCTGGGACATCGGCTCTACCATATGAAAATGTGAGTTTTAGCAAAACAGAAGATAGCGGATATCATACCTTTACGCCGGAGTCGCTAGAATCCGCGGAGTTATCTAATGACTTCTTAGAGCAATCCATCCTCACAGGTATTACGAGCCGCATACAATTTAGTTACTTTCATGCCACACCTGAAGCGAATAATCACCGCCGACGGTACACAAATTCCACAGGTCATGGAAGCAAATCTGGTACACCTCCATTTAGAAGAGGTTGTAAGCGACCTCATTCTTCGACTATAGAAAAGATAGAGACAGTTCACAAATACACATCAGATACAGTTATCAATACTGTACCAACTCCTACCACCTTCATTGCAGGGAAAATTAAAAGCCTAAATGTGAATGAAAACAAAGAGAACTCTGAAATTCTATCACCAATTAGTTCCCAGTGCTCAGAAAAATTTAAAAGGCATTTGTTTCAACACCATGATTTTGATCAAATATTAGCTTATCCAACAACACCAGTGAAAAAAAATTGTATTCATAGCCCTTGCCGAAAATCAGTGCGAAATCTTAATTTTACTATACATTCACTCTCATGCGAATCAAATGAATTGCAAAATGCTTATAAGCCTAGAGCTTCCAAAGTTGTGAGAAATATCAACTTCTGGCCGGATCAAAAAGTAGACATTATTCAAAAACTTTACAAAGATGCAGGTGCTGTGCCACCAATAATGAAAATTTTGAGTTATTTATCTAATGAAGATATTAGTAACTTTAGCATTGTATGGAGCAATGTTTGGAAATCAATCAGTGACAACAACAAGAAAAAGAGAGAATATGAAGGTTATCTGAAAACCTTGAAAGAAAACCAGGAGAATAAAGATAAAGGTATCACTCCCAAAACAAATTTTATGAAACCACTAAGACGCTTAAAAGAGATTAACAACGAAGTAAACAACAATCCAGTGAAAATACTAGCTGGAAATTCTCCCCCTGGATCTCCAAGAACAAATAGATTCAGGAAATTTACTAAGGTAATGATAAATATTTTAGCGAATATAAACTAAATATTTAATTATTTATATTTAAAAGTGTGAATGGATATTTGAGCTCTCTAGTCGAGCAGCATCCTTGTGTGGCTGTATTATGTTTAGTGACAGTTTAGTGCAAGAAATAGTCATGCATTGTGATGATTGTTTGCACAGGTAAATGCTTCAGTAAAGTACTTTCCATATACCATATATTTCTTCTACATACACTTCTTAGAATATGACTGTTTACTGTACAATATTATGTGCTTGAACCCGATACACTTTTATTGGTGTGATTATTTGTATATTTCTAATAATGTATCAGGCTATTAAAAATCTGCTTATATAAGTACTGGAGAGGGTTCCTAACCTTGGTTAGAGCACACTCAGAGTGCAACTTTTCACTCTAACCTCGTTCACAACCTTCGAGTAGAGCACAACTTTTTAAATATCAAAAGCAGTCGTTAAAAGGTTGAATCTTTAACTGATATGACCTTGACATGTCTTGATGGGAGAATTATAGGCACCCTTTTGTATTTTGCAGGCAACGGCAGTTATTGCTTGTCAAACATCATAAATTTTGCTATTTCCCTGCCCAAAATTGATATTTGAGGTTATACAAAAATATATAAACAACCAAGTCGTTCGGAACCTTGGAGTAAGTTAAAGCAACTGAACAACTACACTCTGTCCCTTGGAACGTCGCCCATTATTCGTGTATTTACAAAATAAAATGTATAAGTACCTAATGTTACACCAAAGAAACATACCCATGTTGAATAGTTATATTAGTTTATTTTTTTATAATTTTTGTGTATTTTCCTTAAAATGTCATGTCTTTTTGTGATTAAAATACCCTGCATAGGATGTGTTATGGATTACATTTTGTTTACGATTAAATTTAAATTCCACTGTGCCAGTGCACAATAATTTTAGCAGCCTATTTTGTTATAAGTAACCTTCAAACATTGAGCATCTGAGGTAGATGTGGTATTTAGATGTATGTGCAATAGGTGTGCGAATTTGCATGCTAGATTTTAAGCGGTTAAGATTTCTTACGCACCTTGGGCAAAAGTCTGTCCTGGTACAGTTAAAGATTCCATCTCCATTGCCTTAAATGTTTACAACTTCTTTTTGCATTACCACTATTTTTAACTCTGTGAATTGAGTTTTCTTTTACAATAGTAAGTTTTTTATAACATTGAAATGACAGTGAAAATTATAACTATTATACTATATATTATCAGGCACAGTTGCACCACAATCCCTACAATCTTTTAAACTTGTCAGCTTCAAACTTTTAAGCATTCTTCATATGAATATCGTTAAGTTTTGTTGTCAAAGCACCAAAGACTTTTTTCTAATGATGTAAATGAGACTTAGCATTCTTAATGATTGATATCAAATGCTCTTCCCACTTCACGTCCTCTGTAATCTCAAAGTCAAAACCATTTATTCAATTTAGGCATCTACGATGCTCATACGAAGGTCAATTACAAATTTTAATATTCAAATATACTACATTGTACTGCCACGTTCAGCAAACAAAATTTATAGAGGCACTGCGAGAAGAATGGGCAAGAAACTCGGGGCCATTCTTTTAAACGTCTTTTTACAATGTGTTATATAATACAATTATAACAATATTTAATTACATTACGTAGGTGACAGGCGCTAGCTTGGCAGAGGCGAACCAGTCCAAGCATTTTTGTTGTTTAAGTAATCACAAACTGTGTAGTAAGATTTCTTTATTAAAATGTTCTTCACATGCAACTTGAATTTGCTTTCTGTGAGCATTGTAATATGTTTGGGCAATTTATTATAAAACTGCACACCACAATCTTAACTCCTAGGTCTGTTTGCACTTTGATCACATTCAATTGGTGTCACCTAGTTTGTTCATTAGAATGGGGTTGCAACTACCTATGTGCAATACTGTCCATTTTGAAGGATTGAGATTTATTAGTCATTTCTTGGACCAGCTGGCTATTTTGTTCAAATCATCTTGTCTGAAAACCTCAAATTGAATATGACTGCACATCATAGTTGATCTGTGGGTTTACCAATAATTTTGGTGTCATCAGCAAAGATTATAACATCACATTGTAGGCAATGGAAAATAGCAAAGTTCTATATACTGTACAGCTCTGGGCCCAGAACTGAGCCCTGTGGTACACCTGTGTGTATCTCTTGATGATCAGACATTGTATTTATTAGCTTCTCTCCTTCTAAAGGTCTGAATGCCTCGTCCTAGTAGTAGTAGTTTTTCGAATATTCTCACAAATTCTAAGTTATGTAGTAGGCCCTTCATAGGAATCTTATCAAAAGATTTCTCATAGTGTAGATAAATTATATCAATAGTATTATTTTATCAATTATATACCTTTTTTTTTAATGTCTTTGTCTATGATGATAAGCATGACAGCAATTTGGATACAGTGGAGCGATGTGGGTAGAATCCATGTTGATGTTCAGTAATAACTCTGTGATTAGTGAAAAAGTTCCTGATGTGCTTGTCTGATTTTTCCATAGCCTTGCATACCACACTGATCTGGCTAATAGGTCTATACTTTGATGGTTCTAATTTGCTTCCTTTTTTATATATGGGGGTAACAATTCCTGTTTTCTAAGGATCATGTAGAAATACTGTTTCATATGATGTTTGCATTATTGTTGCTAAGCATTTGGTGCGGTTAATTTTTTAAGAAGTTTTTATAAAAATATTAAAGTCATCCAAAAAACACCTCTTCAGTTCAGTAATGACTTGTTGGATTTTGTTTAAGGTTAAAAGTAATTCTTCAATAGAGTCTTCTCTCAGTGCTGGATTTAAAATCAGCAACTAATTTGTCAGTTCTATTTTGCAGATACTCTAAAACTGCTCTGCTAATATTTTTGCTATTTCATGTGGAATAGTGACAGTTTTGGCCTTGTTTGTTGAGCATTACAGCTGAGATGACCTTTGAAGTTATTATTTTCTGCCTTATGTAAAAATATAATGTACGGGGCCCATCATGCAGTATGTGTTTCTCATATAATGAAAAGGCTGTCCTATTTGGTATAATAATTTCATTTTCTAGTCTTTTTAGTGTTTCTCAAGTCCAGTTACTGCATATTTTTTTACATAGTACAAGTTTATGGTTTATAAATAAGTTTTTTGGTGTTGTTTGAATGATGGCTTAATGGCTTAATTTTGTATGTTAATGGATTGTCACATAAGTTTATTGCTTCTTTTAGAGCATTCAGAATGATTTCAAATTGTTTTTACGCACAGTCTATGTCTCTCATAAAATCAGACAATGTAGTATGTAACTTTTCATTTAATTTGTAATAATTGGCTCTATTTCATTTTTATACTTGAAGTTGTATTGTGCACCCATGCATGGTCGTTATACTAATAGGGGCTTAGTGGAATTTGGATTTTGAATGTACAGAATATAAACTACCTTAATATAATTCCCAAGCATTATACAATTTTGGATTTTAGAACAAGAACTATGATAATTTAGAGAATTTTAAATTTAAAGAATTTATATAAAATCAACACCAATCTATATTTGGCTTAGGAGTACCTTATTTATTTATGCCTGATAGGTTAGCCTTTGACCACTATCTCACCTGATGGTAAGTGATGATGTGGTCGAGGATGTTGTTCAGACTAACCTAGAGTTACTGGCTCTCAAGGACAGCTGCCGGAACACACCGCTAGGTGCTTGGCGACAGATTTTCAACTTGAGGGTGGTAGCTAGCCAGGCGGGCATTTGCAAAGTGCCCTACCACCATGCTGTAATGACTGCTATCCTAGGACAACAACCGGGACCGACGGCTTAACGTGCCCTCCGAAGCACGGAAGCGCTCAGTAGTAATGCCCAACCAGCGGTCACCCATCCAAGTCATGACCGCGGCGGACGTTGCTTAACTTTGCTGATCGATTCAGAATGGCTAAGCAAACTTGGCTACGAGCGCTTCACCTAGAGTGCAATATCACGCAAAATATTGAAAATTTTACTCTCTGACTGTCACAATAAACAGATGTTACATTAAAAATACAAATACAAAATATTTATTACATGTTCAACATATAGGTAGTCTTATATCTATAGTTGAAGCCCTGCCTTCTGCTTTAGTATTAATACCGAGTTGCAGAAGGCAGTGTCCCCAAATAATGATTACAAATGACATACCTAATATATGACCATTCGTTTTCGGTCGAAGCTATCAGACTCTGGAATGCATTGCCACTTGATACCAAACAAGCTCCATCCTTAAATGTTTTTAAAGACAAAGTTAAAGCTTTTTACCTGTTGTGCTAGCATAAGCTCCATACGTGTAAACATCATATTTATGTACTGTGTTTGTATATTTGTATATATGAATGTATTTTGTATGTATAAGTATGTATTTTTGTATGTATATGTATATATTTTGAAGCAATGATAGCTCAGTGGCTTTGGGTATGGACTGCCGCGCAGCAGGTCCATGGTTCGAATCCCGCCGCGGGCTTGATCTTCACCGCATGGTGGAAGGCATTTCTGCGAATGCCCGCCTGGCTAGCGACCACCAAGCACCTAACGGTGTGTTCCGGCAGCTGTCCTTGAGAGCCAGTCATTCTAGGTTAAGCCTGTTAACAAAAAAAAAATTATGTAAGAATACATTAATCATCTATATTGTATATTGTAGATATTTATAAATTGCACTATTAAGGATTCTGTACACCGCCATCTCATGTCAAAACTTGCTCCTCTCCAAAGGTTGTCTGGAAGAGATCGCTTTGAGCGATAAGGCCGCCTATTGTTCACTATTATAAGCTAAATATTTTTAATTTTGGTATAGTTTAAGGTGTTCAATAAAGAGTTTATCTATCTATCTATATCAAACTTTTTAACTGTTTACATTTAAAAAAATATCTCATCAAGGTATAAACAAAACTGTTTTCTTTTCATCATCTTTATTACCCCACAATTTGTAAATATGTCGCTAAGCACGAGCCAGTAATTCTAAGTTAGCCTGAACAACATCTTCATCCATATCATCACTAACCATCAAAGGTTATATAAAAAAGAAGCCACACTCTTAACATTTTGTCAAAAAGTCAATATACAGTATTAATGTAATTAAATATATTTATACTTTCATTACAGTCTGCATCATTAGACTCTCGGTGTCAACTGTCCTGTGTACGATGTTGCCTGCCAGCTAAAGTAACTGAAGAGCCTTCAGGAGAAGTGTGGGTAGACTGTACAAGCAAGTCATGCTTATATCAATTTTGCAGATTCTGTAAATGTCCCAGACACACTGGTAAGTCATGTTTCCAATATGATCTTAATGGTCCAAGCCCATCAAAACGAAAGAAATCTCAGTATGCTATTGGTACAAAAAAAAGTAGAAGGAATTTACTGCGGCTATGAAGTTTAGAATTAAGTTTAACACACACCAGTGCCTATTTTTAAGTAACTGTGCTGCATTCCATTTCCGACTATTGTTAGATTTTTGGAAAAAATACTTTGAGATTAAGAGGAATATTTTCCCTTGATGCAGTGCCATTATTAGTTTATTACCTCTAGATAGAAACCAAAATTTATTCTAGTAATCAAGCTAAACCTACCTCAAATATTTGTTATAAGGAAAATAAAGTAGGTACAGCTAGAAGTTTTACAGTTGGATCAGTAGTTCAAATTTAAAAATCTGTTATGAACAATGTTTGCCTATTAATATTAAACAATTCAGATATGGTATAGAGGTGTGAATATTGATTTGACATATTAATTTATATAATATTGGATTTTATTCTCATAATAGATATAAATTCAACTTAAAATTTGAATTAGTTTTCTCTGTTTGCCATAGTTATATGTACATATAACATTTATATAGACTGATATTAGGCCATCATGACAAAGTCTGTGTTAGTTTTAGTGTTGTGTATAATATTTAGACTTATTGTTACTTATAGTTTGATTATGTATTTTGTACTAAGGAGTCAAGGTTATGTTAATTTTTAATGGCAGTCAAGTGCCATTTTTTTTTAAATTGGCAAACTTAGTTTTTTCCCAGAAAAACCGCTACAGTTGAAATAAAAACTCCATAATATATACAGTAATAAATTTAGTTGATTGTACTCCAATTACAGACCTTTCACTCAAGACGCATGCCTTCTGTATTTATTAGGCGTATTTGCAAATACTAATGCCTACCCAAGGTGTATTGTAATGTATGTGACATTAGCATTTACACACATACTAAGACGTCGTGTACAAACGAGGCCTACCCATACAAATACTTACTTACACATACTTACTCCACTGGCTCAGCGATCCGAAGTGAGTCTTGGCCACCGATATGCGAGCATACCCCTACAAATACGCGACAGTAATTTACTGTGGACCACCCTGCGCCTTCGTGATTGATCAATTCTGTACTTTTAAAAAGGAAATATTATTTCAATTTTATTCCAAAAATAAAATAATATTTAATGATATAATTATTTTTAAAACCTGTATTACACATGAATAGTACAGACCCGTGTTAGACCTGGATTATTTTGATGTTCTTCAAATAAAATAACGCAATTCCATGACAAAATGTGACCTGTTATAATTTATAAATTAAACTGAAACTTGTATTGTATGGTCTTTTAACATAAACGGAAATATCACATGTTTTATAATATATACTACCAAAGTTAAAGTAGAATTTGATTCATGTAAAGACTGTATAATTTGCATCACTAATATTCAACAAGCACATGTTTTGTTTGTAATAAAATACTGTAGTAAAATATTTTGATGGATCATTCCAAAGAAGAAACAACTCACTGCATTTATAGAACTTTACCTCAAGAAAACCTTACTTTAAAAGAAGTTGATTCCACTGGGGAATGATCTCTAAATATTATTACACCTATTTATTCCGCCTGATAGTTTTTACTATTGTTTATGAATGATGAAGTTATATAAGAAATAACCATCTTTGACATGGCCTGATGTAAAACTTAAAATACTAAACATGCAAATAATACTCACCCATAGTTCAAGTTATATGTGTTGTAAATATAGTTTTATGATGTTTTTACGTTAATATAATCTCATTGCAAATATCTAATTGACAAAACTGATAGATATTGAGACAACTATTAATTAGATGCGCGTATCAGTGGATCCTGCTGTAAATGCCTGGCTTTTTACCTGTCAATTGACTTTGACGCCTTGTTTAATTTATCTTCTTGTCTTCATTGTTTAAAGTATATTTTACTGCGCACTACAAAAGCTTAAAATATATTTTATCACCAAATTAATTTCGGATGATTGTGTAGATGAAGTTCATGAGCAAAATGCTTCACAATATGGCAAGAGGGTCCACAAGATTGCAGAAAGTAGAGTTTGAAGGTGTTCGAATGTTTAATCGACTAATACACCTAGCTACAAGGGTGCAGACGACACACTAATTCTGGTAGGTCTGCCACAAAAAATAATCGCTGTTATGATTACAAGCCAAACTTTGTCACGACATACAGAGTTTGCGAGATGGCGTTGTTAGAAGAGATCATCTAGGTATTTATTTCTGCAATTTAACATGTTATTGGACAAGAAATCAAGGGATGGTGATTTAGATTTCACGTCTAAACCTGTAAAAGAAGCAATCGGTGTTCTTGAATACCTACAATTTTTAATGGCGGACTGAAAAGAAAGTTTTTCTCGCATTAGATATGAAACAATGTATGCAGTGGTCAATTACATCCTCGCTAACTTCTCTCACGCGTGCGTTTAATTATATCGGGTGTGATTAATAGTTTTCAATAGGTATGCATACTTCCCTTTTATAACAATGAACCATAAATTAGCAGAACATTTACATAGTGCGCACTAAAATGGCGATAAATTTTAAGCATAGATTTTAGGACACCCGTAAATGTTTTATTCAAGAGACAGTGGACCTTGCAGTCATGGATTTCCGGACAGTTAATCTGATACGCGCACGTCTTAATAAATAATGATGTAAAATACTCCTAGTCTTATTTGTAATTAATAATAAATTCGGTATAGCGGTATCCGAAAAAGATATAGTTTTAATTCTTACAATATTTTACTTATAATTAATTATATTCTTTCCCTCTATGGTAAGATCATATTTGTGATTTTAATGTTAATGATAATTTGATATAATTTCCATTTGAATAATTGCCGCACATCGAGATTATTGTCGTTTTCATTTTATGTTCTTATTACAATTACATTTTATTTCATGTATGATAATTTTATAAAACATCGAGGGCCCAATGATTTATTTTAAATTTTCGTGTTTTAGACATTATTCTTAATTTATAAATGCACAATGTATAGATTTATAATTTGATTTAGTACTGAAGGCGGGACCAACCTAATTATTTCTCGGTTTTATTAATAATGCTCAAAATCGATTGTAAGTTAAGTTTCTCACAATTGAAATGTTTGAAATGTGACATCAACATTATAATTCAACCTACAGCTCATACTGAGAAATTGGGTCTGTCTTTACTCTGAGTGTTATTTACTACTTGACGCATACTGCGTTATGTAATGTTGATGTAACATATTTTCTTGTGTGGTGTAAACTGTTTATAATTTTAACGACTTGTGTTTCACATGAAGCTTAAAAAGTTTTGTGTTTTTAAGTCTTTGTAATAAACGTTTTGATACAACATAATATTTCATTTTGTTCGCCACCATTTGGTTTTATAGTATTGTCAAATATATTATTATTATGATTCAATATGTTATATTGCTGCTTGTCTACGGTTTATAATCCCAGTGGGTACAATATTGCGAGTTGCTAATGTGGTGCATGAAAATTCCTTAATAATAATAATATATTTCGACTTGGATGTACTTACCAACATAGCTCTTGAAATTATGGCTCTTATAAATTAATCCTATTTAAAATATTATTATTGGTTTAGATAAGACATTGTTTAAAGACATACGTATCAATAAACTAGTTCTAGAAGAATAGTGATATCCGCAATTTTAAAAGAACTGAAAAATTATTAGCTTAGGGCAACGTCGAGGCATCCAAAGAAATAGTCCAATATTTTACTTTAGTTATAAGAATGGGACCTTTCAGCAATTGCTTAACTCCTATACTTGAATAGCTAGGCCACGGCTTTTGACCACGAGAAAACAGCTTTATAACCACTGCTTAGCACATTTTTATTTATAAATCTGTGATATTGTCCCACTTTGAAGTAGAATTCCTTAGTGGAGAAGACCCCTGGGACAGGTAACTACACCGCTTTGGCTTATAATCAGCCGCCAAACCAATGTGTTCACATCAAGTGCTAGCATGCAGATAGTAACGTTAGTAGCCGTGTTTAACCGATAAGCAAAGTTAAGCAACGTCCGCTGCGGCCATGAGTTGGATGGGTGACCGCTAGTAACATTACTACTGAGCGCTTCGATTATCTTAGAACGGCAGCCGTTATAGCATGGTGGTAGGGGATTTTGCGAATGCCTGCTTGATTAGATAGATAGATAGATAGATAACACTTTATTGCACTTTTAAAATTATTAAAACTAGTTACAAAAAATATTAAAATAACTTAAAAATAGTACAATCGGCGGCCTTATTGCTAGGCAGCAATCTCTTCCAGGCAACCGTAGGCTCAACAGATACTTGCATGTTAATTTAGATGGAGGTATAGACTAAAGTGCGTTATGTATGTAATCAGAATAATTAATACTCAAAATATATATATACGTAAGTAAATTTAATATTAAACTATAATAGATAAAATAGATACATTAAAATACAATCAAAATAAAAACTAAAATAATTTTAAAATAGATACATAATACATAATAATTATAATAATATATATATATATATATATATACATTTATATAAATATAAACAACAATAATATAAATAAAAATTGGATAGTTAATCATGATGAATTGAAGAAAGGTAAAATTTCTTAACTCCTTTTTTAAATGAAAAAAGCGATGTGGCCTTTCTAATTTCTACTGGTAAAGAGTTCCAAAGCCTAGCAGCTTGCACAGTAAAAGACTTATCATAAAAGGAACTTGTGTGTGTAGGTAACTTCAATAGTAAATTTTCTGATGACCGAAGATTTAAGTCATTGCAAAAGCAAAAGAATTCAAATCGTTCTTTAAGATAACACGGGGCCGAGGGATTAAACAGAACATTGTAGAGAAGGGAGAGGACATGAGTATTCCGGCGAAGACGAATAGGGAGCCACTTGAGCTTTTTACGAAAGTGAGAAACATGGTCATATTTACGCAAACCAAATATGAACCGAATACAGAAGTTTTGAAGTCGCTCAAGTTTGTTTAACTGATCCTCAGTGATATCAAGATAACAGGTGTCAGCGTAGTCTAGGATAGGGAGAAGAAGAGATTCTGCAAGTGCAATTTTAGTAGCAGTTGGTAAAAAATTTCGAAGTCGCCTTAATGAACCTGCTGAAGCAAACATCTTACAGCTAACGGTTTCAAGCTGAGGTTTCCATGTCAACTGCTGATCAAATGTGATGCCAAGATTTTTGACTGTCATACTATAAGGTACAGTGATTCCATCTAAAATTATAGGTGGCAGAGTTTTCCAGTCTATTTTGGATATTATACGTGAGCTACCCATAATGATGACTTGAGTTTTTGCTGGGTTCACTCTAAGTCCAAAGTTTGTGCTCCACTCAGTTATATGACGCAAGTCATTGTTAATGGTTGTAATAGCATCAGATATACTAACTAGGGGGGATTGAGAATAAATTTGGAGATCATCTGCATAAAGGTGGTAGGAAGAAGATAACTGATTAGAAATTGAATTAATGAAAATTGCAAAAAGGAGTGGAGACAGCACACCACCTTGGGGGACGCCCGCAGTCAGATCGCACCATGAAGAAACATTTTCATCAAGGCGTATTCGCTGTCGTCGTCCGTACAAATAACTATGAAACCAGTCACATACTGTTGGAGATATGTTAATGGAGCGTAATACACCTAATAAGATGTCAAAATCAATCGCATTGAATGCATTACTAAAGTCAAGCAGAGTTAAGACAGTTAGCAAGCCATTCTCCATACCAAAACGGATGTCGTCAGATATTTTGATCAAGGCTGTAACTGTGCTATGGCCAGGTTGGAAACCAGACTGGAAAGGATTAAGGAGATTGTTTTTTAAAAGGAAGCAACTAATTTGAGAGTGGACAAGGCGTTCTAAGACTTTGGATAGGAATGGTAGAATAGATATAGGACGATAGTCTGAGAAGGATTTCGGATTACGTTTTTTTGGAAGAGGAATTATCTGAGCTTCTTTCCATATGGAAGGAAAGTCACCATTTGTAATAGAATAGTTCAGGATATGGCACAGAATAGGAAGAATAGTGTCAATAATAGGAAGGATCATATTTCGACTTACACCGTCGTTGCCAACTGCATTAGACAGAATAGATAATACGCTTTTTTTAACATCACAACTAGTAAATGGACTAAAGAAGAAAAACGAAGAGTTGGGAGTTGGTTTAGCTGAAAGAGATTGTAGGGTTTTAGCTTTGACAGTACTATCAATGCGTGACGTAGTGGAAAAATGTTTATTGAGTGCATCAATATCTAAATTGCTTGAAATAGAATCATTACGAGACTTACCAATTCCCAAAGTTCTGAGAAATTTCCAGATTTTTGTTGGATCTCCATTTTGAATAGACTCATGGATGTGGCGGCTTTGAGCGTCCCTACACACCTTATTGCAGATATTTCGAGAACTTATGTATTTAGATCTATTCTGATCATTAGGAGATGATTTGTAATTGGACTTTGTAACAGACTTACGATGCATTATCTTTTTGATATCTTCTGTGAGCCATGGTGCTGGAACATGCTTTATTTTAATGCGTCGAATTGGTGCATGCGCATCGTAAAGGAGCATCAACAAGGAATTAAAAATAGCAATTTTGTCATCAGAAGAATTAGCATTCAACACCGGAGTCCAATCTATGTTTTCAGCATCTCGACGTAAATTTTCAGAAACAACAGAACTAAAATTGCGTTGCAGAAGTATTGTGGGCTTAAATTTAGGAGGACGTACTCTATAGGATACAAATATCAAATCATGATACGAAAAGGCATCGGCGGAACACTGGCCATGTTTAGCAACATGCACGGGTGAGGAAACTATGATAAGGTCAAGAAGTGACGGAGTGGAATTGGGGGCGAAATGAGTTGCATTTGTTGGAAGAATATGCATGTTGCTTGATTTGATAATGGACTGTATTGAAGAAGCTCGAGAGTCATTTTTCAGAAGACAGGTATTAAAGTCACCCATTATAATGGTATGACTATAAGAAGGAACGAGATCTTCTAAGATCTTTTCAAACGAAGCAAAGTAATTTAGTTTGGACGAGTGCGAGTAGTAGGCTCCAAGAAGAATTTTGGTATGTGAAAGAAGTACTTCTATAAATAGATGTTCACCACCATTAAGAGGAGGTGGTTGAGTAGACAAACTTACTATTGAATAAGGAATATGGGCACGTAGATAGATGGCTACACCACCACCACCTCTACCAATCCGGTCGTTACGAATTAGAACAAAACCCGGTAATGAGTATGAAATAGAAGGGAGATAGCTACCTACTTAGCTATTAGGTAGAAAATCTGTCGCCAAGCACCTTACGGTATGTTCCGGCAGCTGTCCTTGAGAGCCAGGAATTGTAGGTTAGCCACATCGTCAGCCACATCATCACTTACCATCTGGTGAGATAGTCGTCAAAGGGTAGCCTACCAGTAACAAATAAAAAAAAAGTAGCTGCTCATATCGCCTAAAATTTAGATATAAATTAATTAATTAATGTGCACGCTGAAGTTCTATGATATATTACAAATTCCATATTTTTTTTACATTTGTTGCTTTTACAACTGTTGGTATCTATCGATTGAATTGATTACATTTGTACAAGTAAACGTAATTTTAAATATTATTGTCGATTTTAAGGCACCTCATGGAATCGCGTGCGATTTAGTTCAATGACGAGATAATAATGAGCAATACTATTTTTTAACTCGTGAATACCATGATCCTGTACAATAGCTACCAAACTTACAAGCGCGACAAAACTTGTTTTCAATCTCCCGCCACATATGCGTGTTTGCGCCTTATTCGGAAACGGATGGCTTCCCCCCTGCTCATTACAGTGTTATTTATAATATTATAATATTCTATAAGAAAAACTACCATTACTTATGAAGATATTTTATTTATATTAATATGTACAAAAATAGATTTCTTAAATAATTATTATAGATTTGACATTTGGTCATAGAATATCTATGTACTTAGAATTTGCATTTAAAGGACCACCTTTGGAAATAATAATCTTAAATTTAATTTGTATTCCTGTATTGCATAAGGCACTAGCGAAATAGTTTCTAGATATTATTTTTAATATAAATAGTTAAATTTACTTAATAGAATGATGATTCTGACTTCATATAATACAGTAGGTAGGTACTCAATACGAAACTCATTATGCATCTCCTTGTAAGTTGTAATAGAAAACTCAAAACACGCATTTTATTTTAATTTTAGTACATAATACGGGATAACTCCAGTGAATAAGTCATATATATGCTGATAGCTCAGACTATAGTTTGAATCACATCCGGTGGTCTTTTTCGAGGAGTGCTCGAGACGCTCTCGTTTACGTCACGCTTAGCACTTTTTATTATTATCACATAGTTATGTATTTGAATAATTATAGAAGATATACGAATGTTGTGGAGATGCATAATAAGTTACGTAGCACTTGTAGGTTTATCCGACATTGACTAAAGTCCGGTGGTATGCGAAGGTTTCACTCGAATTGCCTATTGTTAATAAATTCGTCAGCCGAGTCCCATCACGTACTTTGGTATTTGGTAAGCCACTTGAGGTATTTGCTTCAGCATCGACAATCTGAAATTTCACGTAATATTTTAGATTAACTTATTATAAACACCTCCATTTCAATGTAGAGCCTAGGAGCCGTCTCTACTACAAAAAATGCCAATGTCAGTTTCTCTGTACGTGCCACACAATTCCCAATTGTAACTAAGATAAGAAATTTAATATAAAGATAAGCAGAGCCGGTGGACTTAGGACCTGGGGTCTTTGTCAGATTACAAAGTCCCCAAGCTCCTAAGTCCAAAGGGTTAGGCGTACCTTTAATTTTTGTTTATTTATGGGTTACCTCTCTGTAGGTAACCTTTGGAATAAGGATATCGTAGATAAGCTGTCGATGAAAAGGAATGCGGAATAACCATATAATAAGACTGAACCCGGACTCCAGCTCGAGCTATAAAAAATATTAGGCTAAGAGCCGGTGGAGATCGACCTTCACCCATCAGATAACTTGATTGTACATATTTTTATCAAATAAAATTTATTAACAAATATGCACACGGACCTCGGACGCTCTACTTTCTCTCACGCACTTATCATATAGGTCCAATTCTAACGTTTGGCAATTATATTTAAAGTATGATTTTTTGCAGGCAAGCCTATACGATTGGTTTTGTAATTAAAATATCTTACTTGTGATATAAATTTCGGTTAGTTAACAGATTGGTGTAGTTACATATATTGACTTACCTGTTCACATCTGCTTGCCAGGTAGCCATGCACATAAATAAGTAGGCAAGCCTACCTAGGCATATACTCTGTGTCAAAAACAATCAGTTGAGACGAAATTCCTTCGGTTATGAAAAGAGGAAGGTGATGAAAGAAAATTTATTAAGTTTAGTTAAATTTAAAAAATAGCTATGAACACTTTTCGATAGTTATCATATAATTATCATAGGCATGTTTGTTGATAAATTATATTTGATAAAAATTTGTCTCATCTGATAGGTGAAGGTCGATCTTCCACGTCTCATCTACTATATATGATAAGGGAAGATTCGGGGTTGTCTTGATTTTTTATACTGGATATGAAAATATTTAACGAACACGGTCGATATTTGATAAAAATTTGTCTCATCTGATAGGTGAAGGTCGATCTTCCACGTCTCCTCTACTATATATGATAAGGGAAGATTTGGGGTTGTCTTGATTTTTTATACTGGATATGTAAGTATTTAACGAACACGGTCGACAGTGCAACGACAAAAATTACACGAGAGGAAAAATTAGTTATGTGCGGGATTCGAACCCGCGCCATCCACCCCTATAGCCGGGGTATGCTCTAACCGCTAATCATACATGACATATGGCTCATGACTAATTTGTCCTTTCGTTGTTGGCCATCGTATGGGGATGGAACGACAAAAAATACGTAGACAAATGTTTAAAACAGATGAAAATATGATTGTTGAATTACATTGTTCAGCAAAACTTACATGAAAATAGAATTTCATAGGTATTTTCAGGTGATCACATTTAAGAAACAACACAAACATACCTTGCTACATACTAGTAATCTGTGCACAAACCGTCACCAAATGTTACAAAAGTTATATTTACATATCTACTCGTGATTAATTCTTGTTGGTATATATATACATTGCAATAGTACATAACTACGTGACTTAAATACTAGATTAATAAGCATGTAACAGCGCATAATTGCGCTTATACTAAAAATTATGTCAATTTAACTTGCATAATTGGATCTGCTGAATATAGAAAAGATATAGAAACGTTGTTACTTGTTATACGCACCTGCTGTGATTGCCTGGAACCCTGTAATTATTGCCAAGACCACCACCACCACTACAATTGCTTTACAGTTGGCTCATCTCTGTACAAAAAAGTAAGTAATTTTACTCAAGAAGTTTTCTGTAAAAATAAAGCATTATAAATCATGCAATTTGTGAAGAATAGTTACTTTGTTCAACAATGCTACAACTGACAGTTAGAAAAGTGCATAATTTTCTAAGCAATTTTTTGTTACAGTGTTGAAGACATTAAAATTGTACATGCAAGTGAAAATTAACATTGTTTCTGTAACTACAAGTACTACAATTACAAACACCAGTGCGAGCAGCTTATCAGTAAGTTATATACATTAACAGTACCTAATCGACGTTCTAACATAAACATTTAACATCTCTTTGTTTGCCCCTTTCTGGCATTACCTGCCTACGCCTTCTGAGTAACATACACAAGACACGAAATATAGATTTTGGTTCCTACATATTTATACGTACCCTCAAGTAGTAAATCTGTCGCTAAGCACCTAACGGTGTGTTCCGGCAGCTGTCCTTGAGAGCCAGTAATTCTAGGTTAGCCTGAACCACATCTTCGACCACATCATCACTTAACATCAGGTGAGATAGTGGTCAAAGGCTAACCTATCAAGCATAAAAAAATAAGTAAAAAAAGGCCAGCTATGATTATTTATTGAGATGATTTTACAGGGTTCAGTAAGTTGTAATATATCTGAACTGAGTAAATACATTGTCGTCATGTATTCCAAAAAAATATCTAATAGGAACACGGGTGGTCTATCTATGTCCGTTTGTCTGTATGTGCATCTAAAAACAAGGTTTTCATAAATTTCTTATTTCAATAAGAAATTTATATCAAGTGCTGACGCTTGCAGCTTTATATTTATATAAATAAACAGATTTCTTGTTCATAAGATTAGACGAATTCCTTCACAGCATATTTTCTGCATATCGTGAGCGACTGGCGTAGGAAGCAAGCATGCAAGAAGCGTAATCTTAAAAAAGGGCACTAAGTGAAAGAAGATTTCTTGGGACATTGTAGAGGTAAAAATTCGAAAAATTAATAGCTTGTGTAATTATCCTATAAAATATTTGTCATGTTGACAAACTTACATTTTACAGAGCGACATTTTATAGAGTGTAGGAATCTACTTAAAACGCCAGTGCCCGCAAATTGTAAGTCATAATATATTTATAAATACGTAATAGAACTAACATGGTCTATTAAATTACTCGTATTAATTTAGTTTGAACTGAAAACTGCCTACACTATGCATTGCGAAGGAGACAACGGAACCGAATTGTTGGGAACTCAATATAAAATACGAGTAGGTTCATGGAAAATGTACCGTTTCAAATTAGTATTAGTGTAATTTTAATCGGTTGTGTGAAGCCGGAAATGTGCTATGAAACTCACGAGACGGAAATGCCGTTATAGAGCCACGCTCGCCAGGTCTGCGGCGTGGGGGCAGAGCCGTCGATGCGCGCTTCGATGTGTCCGCAGAGCGCGCGGCGGTCGTGCGAGCGGCCCGACCGTGCGTCGCAGATCAGACGCTTGCGGCACTCGCCGTCACACGTCCCACGTTTGGGACTGTTCTTCCAGTAGTGCCTGAAAAGTTGTAAATATATAAATTATTTATCTAAAGGGGGGACGGGGGGGAATCAGATCAAATAGGAGCTTGTAACGTAAAATAATCAAACTTGAATTAAATGAAGTTCAATCTCAATGTGCGCTGCACCCCGTGGCTATTTTGTTTGCCCGAAATGCGCAAAAATTTGAAAAATAATACTTTTCATATGGATGCGATTGTCCGATTTATTAATTTTCAACACGGATTTGTTAAGGATAAGAATTGGTAAGGATTAATCACATTTTAGGAAGAGTTAGATCTGAAAATTCAATATTTTTGATGAGTTCTTAAATATAATTATCAACCGCGGCACAAACACGAATTTGTTGCCAAAACATCCGTACACAACATATATTTTTTTCTGAATCCAAATAATGGTCCTTTGAAGTGGAGTTCACCTTCAAAGTAACCAAAATCAGGGAATCGCCTCCGTAAGCCGCGTCTCCACCAAACAAAAGTTGGCAGTTGAGTTATGTCTCATTGTCATGTTAGCTCAATTGGATTAGAGCATACCCCGGCTAAAGCGGTGGATGGACGCAGGTTCGAATCCCGCGCATGACTTAAATTTTTCTCTCGTAAATTTGTAATGTAATGTAATCCGCAGAGCATGCGTTATTGCAAACAAAAAAAGGAGGCAATTAAAAATTACAATTTGAGAGGAAAAATCATAGTCACGTGCTGGATTTCGTATTTATATTTCGTAAATTTGTAATTTTGTAATGTAATCCGCAGAGCATGACCGTTCGTCAGAGCGTTATTGTAAAAATAAAAATATTTAAAAAAGTTGGCAATTTTTGTGCCTACAAGTTGTGTAGTTAACACAAAAGTTTCCAACTTTTGCTTCTCGCAGACCCAGTTTTACAGTTACTTTTGTGCCCAGCACGCGTAGGCAACACAAAAGTTGCCAATTTTTATTTGCTGCAAAAATAGTTATTATTAAAATTTAATATTCTCTCTCGCGCCACCCGTTTCATTCAATATCTTTTACACAATTACACGAAACACAATTTTGCACATCTGGTCAAATGCGAATCGGCCTTGCGATAAAGACCCCGAAGTGAATAAAAAAATTATGTTTTTTACATTCATACAATAAATATTTATATATTTATTGAAATAAATATTTATACATTAGCATTTCTATGGAATCCTCAATGTGCTGGTATTATTATCTGGGTTTAACTTACAGTTTCCAAAAGATTCCAAAAGAGCCTTTGCAACATGCAGTCACGTTGTAGAACCAAAAATATACAGGTGGTCCACCCCGAACTGAGGCCTCGCCTGCACTGATTTTTCTCATTATAGGATATAATAACCAACTTTCACGAGGATAAGATTCAATGTTCAAAAGTTATCGTGAAACAACTGGAACAAGCATAAAAATTTCTTGATGCCCGTGTTGCCGCCATGACCTTTGTTTAGCGTGGGCAAAAGTTATTAGGTACCTAAAATATTAATGATAATTGCATCCACCAGAACTTTCTAAATAAGTACCCCAACGTGACGTGTTAGATCCGGCTGATACAGTACAGTATGCATTATTGAAAAGGATGAAAGTATTTTTTTTAAACAATTAGGGAACCGACTTCCGTAACTAAAAAGTACTTATGAAATCACTTTTGGAGACCGAGCATGAAACTGTGAGCTCAAGAGTGTTTCGAATCAGCATTTTATCGACTTCAACATTTCATTTTAGTACTTTTCAGTGTTCAGGAGTCTGTTCCTATTTTTAATTTGATGGTGTACTAGTAGATATGGTATAATATGTATGTTTAATCTTTCAATATGGTAAATTGGATGGATTGCCGAATTTGTTTAAATATCCGTTGTGTATGGTCTATTTCACTACCTATATAATCGTATGAAGCAATATGAAGAGTCTTACTTGTGATATAAATTAAAGACGTCTTCTTTCGATGTCATGTCGTCAATGAACTTGTCCCAATCTTGAGGTCGCAGCGCCGGCATCAGGTAGGACGATCGGGCCGAGTACAGCTTGTACCAGATCGGGTAGCCGTACAGATTTGCCTCCTTCAGGTTCATTATCCATGTCTCGTGGTCTACCACTTGCTGAAATTAGAAGAATACCCTTTAAATCAGTTGTTCATTAGGTACTTGTGCAAGTTTTCGTTTTCTTACAAATACAACTATTAGTTCGCATCTTTAGGATTTACTACCGAAATACATTAGGACGCTGTCCAACGTTGAAATTCCGTCACTGTCCGACTGCATAGGAGTGAAATAGAGGCATAGATAATTAAATCGCGATCAGTTTTGGAGAAAAACTAAAGAAATCTTAACAAAAAACTAGTAATATTAATCGAAAATGTAACATAACTTGTGCCTCATGACAGGGTTTTGCTAATTGATAATTATAATTTATACACATACTTACATAAATAATTAAGATATTTACGTTAGAAGAGTAATTTAGAGCCAACTTTGCAATGTTATTCTATAGAACAATGGAAGATTTTAAAGAAACATATCTCAGAATTAATTTGGCCCATACACATATAATTTTCATAGTGCTACAAAATAAACATATTCTATGAAAAATCTGTTCAAGTAAAGCTATTTAGCAGTTCTTGTCAGTGCATCAAACATTTAGTAACTATGATTTAATCAGTGCTAATGCCTACTTGTGGCCAGAATTGTCATGAGTATTTTTTAAGCCCATAAGTATTCAAATTTCCAATTTGTAAGTATTCCTTACAAGCTAAACATCTGCTAATAATTATCCACTTGGAAACAAACGTTTTTGCAACAGTTTTATAGTACGTACATAATTTACATTTTAATCTGAACTTATATTCAAAGAGCGAAGATTCATTTACGCGTATATTATTAATAAAGCTTCAGTAAGCCTACACATAGGAGCGCTATAGCCCTGCACCTGTCCAAGTAGCTTTCGATAAATAGCTCTTATAATGTGCCGATCGCTTATTATTAAAATTTTAAAAAGATTTTAATACTCTTTTTCGGACAGATAGATGAAAAAAGTATTTAAAATGGGGACATAATAAGTTAGAAAGTAATTACTAATAGTTATTTTTATATAAAGAACCGTTTCAAGGAATTTAACAACGCGGTAGCATGTTGTTAAGAACTTTTCTAATGCCACTTGTATTCTTTTTTTAATTGTGTGTTTCAAACACCGAGAGGCTCGCTATGTTTATCAATTCAACTCTTTCCGAGTCTTCATTAATTCTGCTTGTTTTTATTACTTGCACGTTCGCCATAGAAAAACTGCGTGACCGAGACCACACCGACTCAAACAATTAACAAACAGCACGTGTGGAACGGACGCATGGTGCGTTCTCATTCTCAATTCATTTCTTACTGGAACGGGACATAAAGGCAGGTTGTCCTTAGAGGGGTGGTGAAAACGAGATATGGTGTGCCGACTCCAAATCCTCTATGCCCACATGAGCTCATTCTCGTGGACATAGAGGATTTGGAGTCGGGTATAATGGTGGAAAGATAAGTGATGACTTAGGTTTTTGCATGGCACTATTACATTAAATACCTTACAATATTACAAATTTACGAGAGGAAAAATTATAATCAGGAGCGGGATTCGAACCCGCGTGCATACATATATACGAGTAATTAATTTATTATAATACTAACTAACCCGCGGTTACACCCGCGTGGTGATGGATGATGATGATAAAATGTATGATATGTGTTAATCAAGCGCCTTATCTACAACCATATTTTTTTTATAAGATTTAAATATGGCTTACGAAAATATGATCATTTCTCCTATTTTCGCAATAAGCTCAAGTGGCTCCCTAATCGTCGTCGCCGGAATGCTCATATATTATCTCTCCTTTACAGTATTCTGTTCAACCCTTTATCCCCGCGCTACCTCAAGGAACAATTTAAATTTCTTCATTCTACCCTTTCTCTGTCGTTACTGTCATTAGAAAACTTAACGCTATACCTACAGCAGTTACAATTATTAAGACCATAAGAATTTTTTTTCTTACTCACTTGACACTTATCGTTATATTTTCGACAATTCACATAATACCTTTATAAATTATAGCCTATGTGTTATTCTGATGTCTAAGCTATATTACTGTAAAGTTTCATTAAATTCCATTCATTCGTTTTTGCGTGAAAGATTAACATACATCCATACATCCAAACTTTCGCGTTTATAATATTAGTAGAATATTAAAATTATAGGGCTGTGTCATCATAAACAAGTTTAAAGCTAATTGCAAAACTAGTCTTGTTTGTATTAGGTACAACGTAAGTTGAACTACAGATATCGCTTCATCCCCATACGATGGTTAAAGAACGATAGGAAATATTACAGTTATGACTCATTGTCATTGCTAGCTTAGTAGTTGGTCAGAGCAGCCCGGCTGAGGGTGTGGATGGACGCGGGTTCGAATCCCGCACCAGACTATATTTTTTTCCGCAGAGCAAAAATATGCAAAAATAAAATATTTAATACCTTTAAATAATATATGTATGCTTCATTAAAGCAGTGCAATGATAATATTGTTTAGATTTGAGTAGCATTTGAAGCCAGCAAGTGAAATTACTCAGCCATGGTTATACTAATTTCAAAGAGTGACAATCATTTGCATTGTGTTCACACTTTGCGGTTGACGGCTGCGCTGACGGCGTCTGTACGATAAGGTCGATGTTGGAAGACGCTAATTTGTACTTTAATGCTTTGTTAGGTATATGTTAGGTTAGTATTCAGTATTCACTCGTGACAAAGACATCCAGATTATATTAGCTATTGGAAAACAGGCAGTACATATAAATTACTTTGCTTAGCAGTCAGTCTTAGAATTATAATGAATGTTTCGTCGTTCTGCTAATGACACTGACCATGGACTTTGAATCTTTCTGAATCTGATCTAAATGTTTTGAAGCTATTAAGTACAACGCAGTTCAATTTTTAACCGACTTCAAAAAAGCAGGAGGTTCTCAATTTGTCTGTTTTTTTGTTTTTTGTTACCTAAGAACTTTTTACTGGGTGAACCGATTTTGATGTTTCTTTTTTATTTGAAAGCTGATGCTTGTCGTGTGGTCCCATTTAAATTTCATCAAAATCGGTCAAGCCGTTTACGAGTTACAGTCTGATAACTGAAAAATGTTTTCCTATCTTTATGATAGTCATTGCCAGTGAATGACAATCGATCCCGTAAGTGGCAAGGGACACTAAAAAGGGTGAAAAAAAGATGTTTACCTAAAAAACGGAACAGACTTCAACACTCAAAAGTCTGAAATAACTTGTCGAAGTCGGTTGGTACCATGCACACAATATTGTCATAATAGATACTTTTGAACTGTCACGATACCGACTTCAACAAGTTATATCACACTTTGGAGTGTTGAAATCGGTTCCGTTTTTAGGTAAAAAAAATATTTTTTTATAAAAATAATGATAATAAATAATATATCATCGTGTAAACTTACTCGAGTAGTTACTTCATGGTCGCCATCCACGTAGTATATCCTGTAGCCAAGATTTAAGTCGTAGTATGGAGACACGGACGGACCGACGTACGCTATACTCGTAGCTCTACCTGCAAAAGTGATGACTATAAATATCAAATCTATTTTTTTTTTACTGCTATCAGACCAGTAAAATATTTTTGAAAATAGAGGGTTCGAATTCCAGCCCAGGTGTAAGCTTCGCGTGGTTGAAGGTAATTTTTCAAGTGCTGCCTGGATAGCTATCACCATCAAATAGAAAATAGGTCGACAAGCACTTAGCAATGTGTTCTGGCTGTTCTTGAGAGCCAGTTTCCATTCTTAGTTTAGCCTGTTTAATATCTTCTACCGTACCAATGTGATAGTGATTAAAAGGCTAAAAACTGGCAAAGTGCGAGTTGGTCCTCGCTTGTATTGGGTTCCACATTGCAACAGTCTAACAGTAAAAGAAAAAGCTTGTTGGTTTTGATCACACCTTGAAAATCACATTATAAATCGGCGTTATCAGTAAAAGTATCTGACATAAAAAGTGTATTTGTTACAGTATAGGTACCGAAATTTCAGATTCTTAAGTATTATTTAGTTTTTTATATGTAGGTAACTTTTGATTTTTTTACGACTCTTAGGATAATAGATAGTGTTTCAGTTGGATTGTCCACTGCTAAACACTGCCTATGGGGGTGTTTGCCATAATCTCCACGCTTGGTGACGTCTTGAGGATCGCATAGCAGCAGGCACTGCTGCCCACCTCCCGGTATTTTACCCTTCGTCGCTTCTTACGAGCGAGACCCACGGAATGTGGTGCGGGGGGAGGGGTGACATTCTAGCCCAGCACGGGCAATAAAATATAAATCCGACACTTATACACGTCAACTGCATGCCCTTATGCTATCTTAGGTTTTCGCGATTATTACATATAGTAATTAAATAACTCGAAACGGTTTAAAGTTGTTTAAATACTATGCATGCCCAAAATTATCGCAGGTTATCAACGTAACGTATGATAGATGTAGGTAGGTACTATTTACTAATGACATTTAATGATGAAACATATCATAATATAATCTGATCCACTTACCAAGGTCGTGTGGATCGTAAAACACTTCAAATTCATCGTAATGCGTATGACCGAAGAACTGAGCCGTTATCGTAGATTCATATCTGTTCACGATTGCGTAGTAGTTGCGACTCCATACTTTGAGACAATCGGAGTGGCCCGGTGGTATGTGCCCGATCAGGTGCACCTTTTCACCGCTGAACTCTGCAGATTGCAACTCGTATATTAACCACTGCAGCTCCATGGCTGGGTCTGTGCTGTTCATCAGCAACCACCTGGAAACCAATCAAATGAATACGTTTACTAATGTTATAAGTAAAGGAAAGTATGAATCGTTTTTTACCTTTAGTTCATGTAATTAATAGTATCAGGCATTATTTTGCAGTACTCCATATTTAATCATTATAAGGGCCTGTTTCAGAATGTTCGAGTAAGTTCCGGTTATACCACTCAGAACATATTTACTAAACAAAACACTATCTGCGTTTCATAGTCATCGATTTAGCCTATCCATAGATTAAAGCTTGAAACGCGCTGCATGTTAACTGTCATTTTTGTCATTCAGTTGTTTTATGTGTTGGTTAGCAACCCGAAACTTTATTATGACATTCTGAAACGGGCCCTGAGTATTCAAGGAAACTTGAAATTTATATTTAAAGTAACACTTAAAAAATATGTTAGTGTCAATTCCGCCTAATTTTCGTGTTAAGCTGACGTGATTATAACCTAATTTTCTTATATTTTTTTTTTCATATTTTAGGAATATTTGTTATTATTTACTACTCGTATTAACAATCCATACTAACATATTCTGTAAAAATTTCAACTTCGGTCGGTTCGGTTATGGGTAGCTACCTATTACCGAACTAAAGATACATGTATGACAGACGACTGAGGCCCGAGTACATGTTCTAAGCCCGAGCCTCAATAATAGAGCCCCGTTTTTTAAAACGAAAAAAAAAACTACTTGACCTACTTAAAGTAGGTCACGGTAGGGAAACCGCGGGCGGGTGAGCTAGCAAAGATATAAACATAACCACATTCAATATCTAATACACATTTTTACGATTGTATTGAATTGACTACCTCATAAATTATACGGCAGGCGCTTTAATAATATCCATAAATTCTTTTGTGGGTATACAATTACATTTAATAGCTAAGTATAGTAATAACAATCGGAGGCTCGTACAGTAAAAGCATTTAAAAATATGTGTCTATATTGAAAGCGGTGATGGAGAACGGTAACGTAGATCAACAGATTTGTATGCAACGATTATTTTGTAATTTCCTGGGTAAATTGATTTGCCCGCAATTACGAAGCGGTCCGTACATTGTATAGCAGAGTTATGTCAGATAGGATTGCGCGTTTTTTCTTTTAAATGCAAAATTTGTTTACATATCTCTTGCTCTGTAAGTACACCCTTACACCCCTGAATGCCGGGGTGTATGACTATCATTACAGCATAGGTTTTGGAATTTGAAAAAAGAACTGTCATACTCATACTGCACGAAGAATATTTTTAAAAAGTTAATATTTTTTTTCTCGGTATCGATTAATTACTCGAATCGGAATCTAGACAATTTATTTTATAAAGATTTTATTTTAAATATGGAACTATTTGTTTCCACATCGTATGTTAGATGGAATCGATTTAAAAATCAAACTGGCCAGCAAGATTTGACGCGCTTGCGTGCGTGAAAAAAAAAAGACAGTCTACTAGTAGGCGCGAAAGCATCGCGAAAATAATTAATTTTCTTGTTTGAGTTCCTTTTCAAAAGTTTTAAACATGTCTAGTGACGAAGACATAGATCTAACGCCCGATTTTATTAAAGAAAGGGCAAAAACAGTTGTCGAAAATATATTACCGCCGAACTCGAAAGAAAGATATGTAAAGGCATACGACGAATTTATGAAATGGCGGTCAGAAAAAAAAGTGAAATCTCTTTCTGAAAGTGTTTTTATATCATATTTTGATGAATTATCTAAGAGGCTACAACCTTCCACTTTATGGTGCTTTTATTCCATGCTAAAATCTACAATGATGACAAAACATGACGTGAATTTGAAAGATTTTTCTAAACTTACTGCTTTCTTGAAAAGGCAGTCTGACGGCTTTAAAAGCAAGAAATCGAATGTATTTACTGCAGAACAAGTACAGAAATTCTTAAATGAAGCTCCGGATGAAATTTATTTAGCAATAAAGGTACATACGTATTTACTTGTCCTTTTTAATAAGTTACCAAAATATTTCACAAAAATACTATGCGAATTTGGTGCCTTTAATACAACTTATGTCTTTTTTACAGGTTGTTCTAATTTTTGGGATATTGGGAGCCTGCAGAACCGTGGAATTGACAAACTTGACAATAGAAAATGGAGAAAAACATAACAAATTACTACTCATAAAACTGCCTAAAACGAAAACTAAAATTGACCGGTCATTTGTTGTGCATGAAGAATTTGCAAATTATGTTGAAAAATATCAAGCTCTTCGGCCTGAAAACGTGGATACAAATCGTTTTTTTCTTAATTACAGTAAAGGAAAATGCCACAGACAAGTAATAGGAAAAAACAAATTTACAGGCATGCCAAAACAAATAGCCACATATTTAAAACTGAGTAACGTAGAGTTATACACCGGGCATTGCTTTCGCAGAACATCAGCGACTCTATTGGCTGATTCGGGAGCCAACCTCACTCTGTTAAAAAGGCACGGCGGCTGGAAGTCCAGCAAAGTGGCCGAAGGTTATATCGAAGATTCGATGGCAAACAAAAGCAAAATTACTTCTAAAATAACAGAAAATATAAATTTGAAATCACCACGTCAAAGCACATCATCTGAGCCATTTTTTAATGAAGAAAATAGTACCAGTCAACTGCCGCCATTTACGATGCAAGAACCTCAAGTCACTCAAACTCAAGTCTTATCATCACAAACTCATATTCAAACTATAAATATTCCTAAAAAGAACGTGACCATATCTCTTACAAATTGTAATAATTTTACTATTAATTTTAATTAAATACACATTTTTTTCTTCTTAATAAATGTTCATTGAAACCTGCTGTCTTGTTGTTTACTTACCTCACAATCGATATGTAAAGCAGAGTATTTATCTCGGGCGTAAGCATCAATTGCATACTCGGGTTAATTAGCGCCTTCGCTTCGCTCAGGCGCCAAAAACCTCGTACGCAATTGATGCATACAGCCCTTGGTTAATAATCTACTATTACAGCCGGAAATTAAGTAGGAGAGTAAAATAAAATTTATTAAAAACCGGCGAAAGCGAGTGGGGCTCGCGCGCGAAGGATTCCGTACTATTATCTGTAACCTAATCTTGTCTTGCAAGTTACAGACACTTTTCGCAGTGGTCGATTGAGCTGGATAGGTACGTTCCTACCCTAGGCAGGTTCGAATCCTAAATAGTGATCTCACTAATTGTTTATTTTTAAAGTAAATATACGGTAAATATTTCAAGTTTCTATACCTACCTGTTTTCATTATTATTACTTATTTTTAGTAAACGGCGAAAACCTCTTTTGTTGTATGGGAGCCCCCTTAATTATTTATTTTATTTTAATTAATTATGTTTAAAGGGAACATAAAACTAAATATTCTGTGAATAGTTAAAGCGTCTACCTGTCACTGTTATTAGTATCGAGCAAGAAACAGTAAAAAAAAACAAGTTTTTTTGTATAGTCCCCCTTATATATTTATTTTATTTTTAGTATTTTTTTGTCATAGCGATAATAGAAATACATCATCTGTGAAAATTTCAACTGTTTAGCTATCACTGTTCTTGAGATACAGCCTGGTGACAGACGGACCGACAGCGAAGTCTCAGTAATAGGGTCCCGTTTTTACCCTTTGGGCACGGAACCCTAAAAATGAGCACATGTTTGAGTGATATAAATATTGTCGTTTTTTTGGTTCGTGATGATTACTTATACATGCTCGATTGTTTAATTTGCCAACAATAGGTTTAATGCTGTTTATAATGGTGCTATACATCAACTATAATCACCATGACTGTATAGATAATCAAGAATTAGACGTTTTCTTTTGCCAGATACAGATTCAGTTTATTTAATATGTTATGTACATACCTATTACTGTTTCTTTTAAAGGAACGTAACCGACTCCCTACGCAGAAAAGTATGAACTAGTTGCAGTCGGTCCATGCTGATTCAGAACATTCTGAGCACATGCTTTCATGGTCCGACTTGAACAAGTTATACTTTTTGTATTGAGAGTTGATGCCATAAAAATCTTTCGTTTTAGTGATGAATGTAAGCAGTATTGCTGAAAAGATAATTTTTATTTAATCCATTAAATATTGGTTATATATAAAGCAATATCATATATCCTGAAGGAAAAATATTTTGGAAGTAAAGTAAGAATTAACTGACCAATTGCTATTACTGCAGTGATTCATATGAAAAGGTAAGTGTGCCTGGTGATATTTAAAAATATCTTATTGTAACTGAAATAAACGATATTGCAGTACTTAACTCATTTGAACAAGCAAATAGGCGTGGTTGGAATTCAAAAATAATATCCTATTTGTAAGTCAAACAATAAAAAAAAAACTTTTGGCCGTATCTTATTATTTTAATAATTTAGGTATGTATAAATTATGCGTGATTATATTTTAAAAAACGGAACCGATTTCAACAACCAAAAGTGTGAAATAACTCACCTCTTAGATGAAAGTTAGTTCTGATATTGTGTATGTAAAAATTAAACATGAGGAACACTATTAGTAATACTCCGAGCCATGAGGACCCGCCCGCGGCAACACTGGAACCGCGCCGCACTCCCTTTGAATAGATTTTTGAATAATTTACAACGAGCAAAGTAACACAAGATACTTTTAACAGGTGGATCTCGTGCGTAGGTATTCCGTCACAAAAACATAAAAAAATATATATATTTTTTTTTCAGAAAAGCAACATTCTACTCAATATGTTTGTTAGGACTAACTAACAGAAGTCAACTCTAAGAGGCTGTCAGCGTTTTTCCAATAACCCTGTATATATAAAATTAAATAAGATATCCCTTTTAGGAAGTGAATGAAGGAGAAGTATTTTGGAAGAAAGGTAGAAAAAAAAAGAAAATCTGACCAGTTCTTATTGTTGCAATAATTCATGTTGAGCGATATGATGCGGAAGCCGGGGCGCACGAGGACGGAGTAGAAGGCGCCGCGGCGGACCGTGTGCGAGGCCCCGGCCGGCAGCCAGCGCCGCCACTGTGAGTCCAACTCGTTGTACAGCCACTCGATGTTCAGCTCAGGAGATGAGACGTATGGCGGCGGGAAACTGACAGGTAAGTAGGTAAGTAAGCATCATAAAAGTAATATTTCAGGTGACCGGGCACCATTATCCATGTCCTTTGGCCATGAGCAGTATATTGGAAGATTGGGAGCCCACGGCGACTCAGAACGTAAGTTATTATTTGCGAGAAGATCTCCCTTTTCGTCCCTCTCATTTTTGCAATAAACTCGAAGCTGGTTTAACTATGGTTAGCTAACAGTTCTTAAGAAGCCAGTGCTGCCCACTTTTTATTTTTTCTTCTTTCTTTCATCGTCTCTAACTACTACCACAGAAAAATATGGGGGGAGGTAAATTCAAGCCAAGTATCCCACGGGGGCCATCATAAATAATATAAGTATTTCAAGGTGGAGTTTTGTAATACTCCATATCCTGGCTTTTCCTCCAACGAAAAAGGCCAAAATAATATTTTTGTAAACTAGTAAAATTAAAATATTACCTTAAAATTATAGGGAATATACTCGTAACAAGCCTAGTTCGGATTATGCTATTGCTGTATTGTAAGCCTCAGGGAGACTGTTAAAAAGGGACCAAAGCTCTAGGAAATAATATTAAAAAGCTGTCATGGCTTTGAATTTTAATTTCTTTGATTGAATTTGCTTATTTCTTTCTGTGAAAAGACCTTACCTACAAAAGAACGAGTACAAAAAGTTTTAGTAGTACTTTTCAGACTGTCAACGACTTCACAATGGACATATCATATAACAACAACAGCTGTTAGCTATGCCTCGAGTCTAATAGTGCGGATGTAGTCAATTAACTTGACATTGGACTAGATTGACGTAACAAACTCACATTGCTCTACACATCTGTTAAATCTATGTTGGGTTTTAGGGTTTCCTGAATCCGATAAAAATGTCACCCTTATAGGATCATTCCTATGTTTGTCTATCCGTCTACCATAGCCTACTTTCTCCAAATTTCTGTGGGCATGTATAGAACTAGGTGACCCAATTACGGAACTTAAGGTATCATGTGATAAACCAAATAAAAGGGCTCGTTATTAGGGGTTCCGATGCATAGTTTAAAATATTTCACAATTGAGATGCGATGTACTTCTTTATCCAATATGGAACCATGCATGTGTTTGGCTATTCAATTCGTACATCAAACATTGTTACG
Source organism: Plagodis dolabraria (assembly GCA_963854805.1). NCBI lineage: Eukaryota > Metazoa > Arthropoda > Insecta > Lepidoptera > Geometridae > Plagodis > Plagodis dolabraria. Next base: position 19,102,015 of record OY978442.1, read on the forward strand.
AGTAGGTATATTTTTAATGAAGAAATATATGCTTGATAAGTCTGCTTTACCTGTTCACAGGGGAAGCTTCATGGTTTCCAAGTGCTGGGAAAATAGGCACGCCAGGAAACATATCCGACATTTGTGTAACGGTTTCTTGCAACACTTTTAAATTTTCTTCTTTTGTCTGGTTCCAAACGTCATGCGGGGGCAAATCTCCCGTCCAAAGAATATAATCGATATCCTGTAAATTTAGATGCATTAAAGTTTTTGAAACTTCCGCAAACAATATTAATATTAGCATAAAGTTATATCATGCAGTGTTAGGTACCTACAGCATGTGTGTCAGCAATGTGCTTGAGCATGTGGTCGATAGTGCGTTTTGGAGTGTCACACCTTCGATAGTCACCCCACCTCCCTGCGCCACCCCCTGGGGTCAACGCAGGCCCATTTGATGCCCGGCAACAAAGAGGCTCGTTACAGTCCGCATTTGCACCTGCAAATTCAAAAGGATTCAGATCAGTTTTAGATATGAAAAGTTATTTCCAATTGCAAACTTGAAGCAACTCTAGCGTGTGTCTACCTTCAGCGTAATAAGGATCGAAGTGTGTATCAGATATCTGCAAAACCTTGAAAGTTGGAGCTTTGTCAAGTGGGGTTTCGAGTACTTGCACTGCAGGTTTTGGTACAGGAGGGAACGCTACCTCCCACTCATGATAAGGATTATAGACATCGCCACAAGCGTCTCCAATTACGAAACTGCATATTTCATCTGGACCTATTGTGATTCTTTTTAGCACGTACACCACTTCGCTCTGAAATCATAAAAACAATCATTATCATGTACGATATTTGATTTTAATTCAATTAAGAATATTGTTAATATTGGTTGTAAATTCTTACCCCAAACAACCTAGTGATACCCTCACAAACTCTTGCCGATTGAATTTTCAAAGACACGCAGAACTGATATATCATCTTGTTGATTTCTTCTTTGTTCTTGCCGAGGCGAATGTAATGTTGTAGTAAGCCTGCTCCGGCTTTGCAAGCTGTACATGATACTTTAGACATGACTGAGTGTTCCACCTCATAGTACACTTGTTTTAAGTTCAAAAGTTTTAATGCTTTTTCGACAAAGATTGGCAAGTTGCTGCTCTTATCACTGTCCCAGAGCAGGCGGGAGTAGTTTCGTTTTAAGGCAGCCATATGGGCTATCAGTTCAGTCTCATTAGCCGACGGGGGCAGCTTGTGAGAAAAGTTTGATGGCACGAAGAAGGGCTCCTCGTTACGCGGGGTTAAAGTCCAGTTCCAGGTATCCATTGGCAAACGCCATCTTATCACAGGTTTATTCTGTCTTCCCGTTTGAAAAAATATGGGGTTACCTAAAACAAGTCATAGAATCAGTCAATATTTCAAGTTAGTCAAAAGACATGAATTGAATACGAATCAATAAATTAATAGTCTTACCTAATATCGTAGAAATCGTGGCAGTAAAAACTAGAACTTGTAAGAGCCATGATATTCTTGTAATCATAACGGAGAAGCAGAAGACGAAAGGCACTGCAACAAAAGAAAATATATGTTTAGAAAATAACCACAAATAATAATAAGATAAGAGAAGGTCTATAGCGAAATTTTAATAACTATGTAGACATTACATCCTCTAATGTAATGTGTTAAATAATAAACCTATAGGATCTGTAACAATACAGAGTACCTTGGTACTCTGTACCAGATACTTGTGTCTATATTCTCTTATTAGATATGCTAAGATTATTGTGTGTGTGACACACACAATAATCTGGTCATTTCAAGTAGATAGTAAAATATCATAAAATTATCTCTTCCGCTATATAAGGGAAATCTTATGGGTAAGTATAATTTCATCCTACGGTAAATCTATAAAAATGTCTCATAAAATATAATAAGCTATACTTCTTATTATCCTATATATTAGTATCATCCTGAGTACACAGTTAACGTAGAATTACTATCGTACAAAATCGTAGTGAAAGTGGGTAAGCAGATGATCCACACATGACCTATTTATGCAGTTTGGGATAGCATAATAAATGTTAGCTTATAAATTACATAACTCGTAAAATACAAATTCTTGACTTAATTCGTCTCGCGTTAGTGGCTATTGAAGCCGCACCATAAAATAACTTATAGTAGGTACAAGGTCATACCCACTGACAATAAATATGGAATGATGCATCGGACATTACGTAGTAAAACAAAGTTTTTTGTGCCCATTTCGAATTAAAACGTAAGTTTCTCTTTGCTGAATATCTGTTATAAAGGAGAAAGGGTGTTCGGTTGAGCCTGGGTGCATCGTGTATATCTGTAAATTATTTTATATCAAACATTTCGTTGGGGAGAAAGTGACCGTCGCAGTCTTTATGAGCCATTATAAATCTAGATTGATGATGTTATATTCAACTCGGTGGAAAATACGCAACACGCATACAGGTAACGTTCTATGCGAAGCATGTTGATAATAGAAGGTACGTGTTTGTTTCAATAATTCTGACTTACATATACCTAACATTTGAAAAAATGAGCTTTCTAGATATGAGCTGGCTTTTTATAAGGTTTTAAAGCTACATATATAGATATATAGATAGTTGTAATGTCTGAATCTAGTGATTAGTCAATACGATATTTTAAACGTTTAGTCCATAAACAGCTGGAAATGTGATAGGTATTATGTGAACATGTGAGTCAGCGGATTTTACAAAGTTGGCAGTATACACGGACGTGGGGTCGGCACTTTCTCCTCGCTTCATTGACTTTGTTGGAAAGTGAGTGCGGTGCACGCTGCGCCTGCCGCCCATTGTAAACGCGCCTCCTATACATACTGTTGCTCAACAGACGCCTATTGTTACAGTAATCAGAACCTAAGAACATATCATTCATCTTTATAGATCTTACGAAAACTTTGTAATCCCATCAATAAATGTTTGGTCGGCGTATTTTTTCAATATTATCTTGTAGAGTACAAATATTGTCGAGGGCTTTCTTCATTTAGATTTTGACGCGTAAATGTAGTCTTGATTTTCCAAATCTGAAGTATTTTGATCCATGGTTTCATAACAAAAATCGTATAATTCTATAAATTAATGATACTAGTTACGGCAAAACAAAATTCGCCATAGTACCTTCCTATACCATCGATGGTACTGTCTAGTGGTACCACAGCAAATTAACTTAAGATCTGAAACTTTAATCTAGCGTAGTGTATTATTTTATTTCTTGTTCAAGAAAAGTACTAACTTATAGGTCAATATTCGATACTAGCTTTCCGGCCGCGGCTCCGCACGCGCGTATGTCGTTTGTCGCGCAAAACTATTAAACTCATTTTACCCAGTTGGATAAAAACTATGCTATGTCCTTCCGCGGGTCTCAAACTATTACCACACCAAATGTTATTTAAATCGGTCCAGTAGTTTTTAAGTTTATTCGTTACATTCAAAAACACAAATCTTTCCTCTTGCACAAAAATGTAATCTACACTAATATTATAATATTAGTGTAGATTACATTTTATTTATAATTACATTTTAATATTATAATATTAGTGTAGATTACATTTTTGTGCTTCCGGTACCTAGCGTTGTCTTGTCAGGTCGTCAGCATAGTGATGTTGATGCACCGACTAAGTAGCCGTAGTAAATATAAAATGAAATTGCTGTTTTAGTTCTCGCCACTTGTCGGCTTACCACAACAATTGTATTACTTCACTTCGCAGCGAATTACGGAAATAAAAGCTCAACTTATTTATATATGACTTTGTGGAGTGCTTCTTATTTTGAGCCGCAGAATTTCGCCCTTTTGTTATTTTTTTCTCGATTGACCTAATTAATTTGCAAATATAGCAGAAGTTTTTCTCGAATTTCTTATATAAGTATATAATATAGTTGGTACTTCAGTAATTCTATTGTTTGATATCATCGTAAGTAGGTGCCGCAGCAACAATGTGTTTCTTTGTCTTATTAATGATTATTATTAGCAAGATAATAAATTTGAATTTATTTATTTATATATATATATATATGATAGGAAGGCTCACTTGTCGAAGGAGATTGCACCAGAGCAAGCTGGATTTGTGAAAGGAAAGGGCACTTGGGAACAAATCCTTATCGTTCGCCAGATTATTGAGAAAGCTCGTGAATTCCACAAGCCGACCTATATTTGCTTTGTTGATTTATCAAAAGCATTTTAGTCAGTAAAATGGCCAGTCTTGTGGAGGACGCTATTGGATATGGGCACGCCAAAACATCTCGTACACCTTTTAAGGCAACTTTATGAAAAGGGCACAGCTTCAGTACGAACAGATGACATTCTGTCGAGTAACTTTTACCCTAGTTCTGGTGTTCGCCAGGGATGCATTATATCACGCTCTTATTTAACGCATACACCGAGCTTATAATGCGTATCACCCTGTCCAGTCGCGGACGATACTACTCTGTTTGCGACTAGTGAATGCCATATGGAAGAACTACTTTTGAAAATGAACGAGTGAGCCTCGAGTTTGGATTGAAGAAAACCAAGGTTATGATTGTGGACCGCGCTAGCAATAACTCGCCGGAAATGACTAAGATTGCGAACTGCGAAGTTGTCCACTCTTACGTTTACCTAGTATCTTTTATCTCGAATAACGGCGGATACATCGACGAGGTAAAACGACGTAAGGCGATCACCAGGACCTCAATGGACAAAATGAGGAAAATATGGAAGAACAGAAATATCACGAAATCCACAAAGATCCGACTAGTGCGAACTCTTATTTTCCCCATATTTCTTTACGCTGCAGAGACGTGGACCCTGCGAGAGATTGAAAAGAAGAAAATGGATGCTCTTGAGTTATGGTGCTGGAGAAGAATGCTTGGGGTGTCGTGGACCGAGTTTCGCACAAACGTCTCGATACTCCAAGAACTCGGCGTTAAGCAGCGTCTTTCAGCTATAGTTCAATCCCGGGTCCTCGCATTCTTCGGACATGTTTTGAGGCGAGGTAGTCAGTCCATTGAGCGTTTTGTCGTTCAGGGCAAAGTAGAAGGCACGAGACCGCGCGGGAGGTCACCCATGCGATGGACTGACCAAATTAAATCTGCGGTGGGCGGTCCCTTGCATGAGTGTACGAGGATGACCGTAAATAGAGGGTGATGGCGTGACATTGTGGGGCGCATTACATCTGCCCCTATCTGCCCTCTCTGTCTTCTCAGTCGTATATATACACACACACACATCTATATATATATATATACTGTGTCTCTACATAAATTGTCTAAATTAGTAGTCTAGTAGTTCTCATTCAGTAAAATACACATTTGTGAAACTCCCAAAAATGGGAATATTCTATTCTAATTGTAGTAAATTTTGTTGTTTACAGACTATTGATGTGAAGATATTGATATGAATTACAAGACGACGAGAATTTACGTAAAACATACCCACAATTGAACATAGACGTTGATTTTACCTAGTCATCCATTATCTGTGCTTTATACGGCCGCGGCTGATTTTAAAGTACCAGAGTCTCTACTTCCCTATACAAATAATCTAGACTTATTTTAAAACAGACTTATTATAATAAGTACTAACGCTTTTTAATAGGTATTTACATACTTAGTAATAAATAAGAAAGTACAATCGATTTTTATGTAAGACATTATAAAAAAAATTAAACAATTATAAGAATTCAAATAACGATCATATTTATCGTAAGCACAACAATCAAAATTTATTTAAAATATCACTTATTAAAATTTAAATAATAGCCAGACTTTAAAACAGTAATTATTGAAAATGTGAATAATGTAATAAAATAATAATAATCAATTTAAGTATGAGTATATTTAATTATATACTCGTAGGTATAACATAATGATGTCAATTACGATATTATGTTTGGAATTAATTCCTGGTATGGTGCATTTCAGTGAGGAAAGTCTTAAAATCAATTTTAAATATCGATAGCGTTTTACGCATTGCGTATAAATTCAGGAAGGACATGAGGATGGCCACGCACTGCTTTCTATCTACTAACTTCGAATGGGGACCACAAAGATAGTGGTGACTCGGGACCATGAAGAACAAATTTCTGTAAAAAAAATACTTATCTACGTTCAAGATTTCGAGATTATTATATATGTAGCCTTTTAATTTTGACAGCTGTGATCCGAAATGAAGATCCCAATGAGATAATATTATTTCTTCTGTAAAGCTTCTGCAGTGCTAGATGACAGCTGATATAATATATATTACTTTTGTAAATAAGACAGTGGTCTAGGATCAATAGTTTCTGAGAAAATGGCCATTAAAGTTTAACAGCCGTTATCCGAAATTAAGTTCCCAGTGAGAGCTATAACTTCTTCTTCATTCAAGTATCTGTATCTCCCATCTCATGGTGAGGTGTTTATTTTGAGTCAATTTATCTTTCAACTCCAACTTTAAATTTATAGCCTCTGCTGGGTGTCCACAGTTTTGGCAATGCCATGTGGATAGAAAGTGCAATATAAGCACTAGAGATTTTTAGGTGTGATGCATTCTAAAAATGTGAAATTAAAACTGAAAGTACTACCTGAACTGTCACTTTGACAGCTGTCATATCGAACTTCCATTCAGTTATTAGTTATTAGTTGATTATATCCTAAATCAGCCCAACCATTTTACAGATAGCCGTCAAACGCCAACTATTCCAGCTGCCGCAGCGCCCCTTGGTGGTCTACATTACCGTAAAACTTACTCGTATATAAGAACATGCTTTGAAATTATAGCTTTTCTAAGATTCATATTGAAATCAGTCCAGTAGTTCACGAGGAAAATGGTAACAGACATACATACAAACAACCTCTAACCCCAAACGGAGGAGGTATATGCATACCTCCTCCGTTCCGATCCGTTCGTCCGCGTCGCTCGTGGTAAAAAGAACATAACGTGTATAAATAAGACAACTAATTTTAGTAATTACTTTAACAGTCAGGTGATGGTACTGTAAGAAAAGTTTTAAAATGCCATCCATAATTTTTCAACAATAATTTAGTAACGTAAAGATGCGATTTTCCTAAATTTGAAAATGTTAGAAGTCTTAGGGTGAGAATATATCTTTTCATTCAACCTGTGAGTGGCCCAAACATGCGCCATATGGTCCGCCCCATCTCGTCGCAGAACATTGCATCATACTTATACTGACTGGCACTTGAGGACAAGAACGTCCTCTTTGTATGGGGTCTATCTTAAAACGGAATTCTCATCTCATATTACGTTTAGAGAAATTACCTCATTCGCGTCCATAAATAATAATTACGTGGTTAAGGACTGTGATATCCATGCAACTTTCTTCGCCTTCCGGGCGATTTCCATCTTATCTGCTTTCGCTGTATTACGCATTGTTTCCCTTTACGGTATAATTTTCGACGCGATTTACACAATTCCTTATATATTTGACTCACTTGTTAGTTATGTTACTCACCGTTTTCCTTGTTTTTAACATCATAATATATAACATATGTTCCAATATAATTTTTGTTGTGCAGAGGAGTTTATTTGAAGAGTGCGTAATTATACAAATTTTCCGCGAGATTTTCATCAATTTTGGATCGAATTCAAAAATTATTTTTCTGGTTACGGGTAGGTAATAAGTTTATACCCATTTTAGTTTCATCTACTTCGATCAAGTACTTTTTATTTCAAGTAACACTCAATTAACTGAAAATAAACTATTGCTGATGGTTACTAGCATTAAAGGCGAGAGACACACGATCCTGATATTAATACACAGCACTGAAAATAATTAAATAAAATAAACTTATCTGAAACCACTTCCAACTCTGAAAAGTGTGAAAAAAAGTTGAGGAAGTCGGAACATGAACATGTGAGCTCAGAGTATTTGAATAAGTTATTTTTGTATTTTGTTTTCAATTTCTATTGTAATTATGGTTATCATTTCTATATATTAGCACGTTTACTGTATTTTTTAATTAACGTGATATAATTTAATATTAAATTTCATAAGCCACATGTGTACTAACAGCGCCATTTTCTTCTATATAAATATATATGTTTACTTACACGCATCACATGTTTCCCGATACTAAACTTATTTGGTAGGGCGAGGGTATAGATTGTATGTGACTTTTGCTTTGTTTCTCCTGTATTGCTTTTAATAAAGCTTCAACACTCGCCATTTTTGTTGAGATTACGTGATTTGCGTTTTCTTTAGTTACATTTATGTATCAATTTCTATTTTATTCCAGTTTCCAACGGTCTAGATCTCTCGGACAGCGCAGTGTTTGCAAAAACCTGTTTGTTTACTAGCTAATATGAGAGCCCGTGGCAGGGAGAGAGGCCGACGCAGTTTTACCAGTGGGTGTGTATTTATGTTCTGTGACTCTGTCCATATCCGGTGAAGACAGTCACTGTTACATAGTATTTTACTTGCGTAATGATTACGTAGGATACAAGATAAACCAAAGTATAGATATTATGCCCGTGTAACTCATTTCGAGTTAACGTTCTTTTCTTATTTTTTTATTACCCGACCCCTAAATCAATATATTTTTTTTACTGTTCCTTGTAAAAAGATAAATTAAAGAATTATCATTATAAAAATATTACATATGCCGAAAGACAATAGATAATTGTCATGGGTTTGAATCCCGCTAATATAGCCAACAATTTTTCCATGTATTTACCTTTGTAGTTGGTTTTATCAAAAACATTAATCTTTTGTTGATTATTATACCAAATAAACACCACACCACAATGGTTTGTTACCTATTAATTGTATTTGGTTTATTTTTCTAAACCTACTTTCTGCTATATTAATGAGCAACTAGTTGTTAAAAAGAAATGGAGCTTGACAACACTCTACCTATACGTAGAGTATAATAACTAAACCAAATATGGGCTAAAATTGACGACAGATCATTGTAGAATGTAGGTTAGCACACATAAGGTAGCTATACAATATTAAGGTTCTTTTATATTTTGATATTCTAGAAATTTGTGGAGACAATTCTTCAGCTTCCTGAATTCAGTTGTAAACTATGTAAGTAGAGTCTTTATTTTTAGTATTTTCCTAATGTTATACTAGTTTCTGCCCATACACGGCTGGAATTTGTATTAATCTCACTCCGTCGTGAAGTGGTGGCTAAATTAGAATGATATGAACCTACTTTATAATCTGATTTTTAAGGCTGAAAGTAATCTTTTTACCAACCAAACGTCTGCAAAATTTGATCAGCTGTTACGCAGGTGAGCGGTATTTTCTTTTTATAAGTGTATTATTGACGGTGTGGAGTATAGCATCGATTTGCAATTTCAAGGTGATGCGTTGTCAGTAGTAGTCAGAAGTCTGAAACTGTGGCCGGTAGAAAGCACTAGAATCGCTCCCTGTTACTTGAGACCAAAACATATCTGGCGAAACGTGGGAGTATAGACACTTCTCTACCACTTCAGGGAATATAGACGTGACGATATCTTTGCAATCTTGGAAGTGAAAATTACATAATTTTAAAGTCTTCACATGGTCTTAATCTCTTCAGGTCGTCTCAGTCTCTTCACGTGCACTGGTCTTAGTATATCCACGTGATCTTAGTTTAATTAAATGAACCATTGCTGTATGATAATCACCTTATCCGGATGCACCTGCAATGTCAGCGAATGATTTGCATTCTAAGTTTAATTTGCATCCGCTTGACTGGTATCATAATGTGTATGTATTACTGCAATTTTATATCAAAGACGCCGTGATTGTGTAGTTAGTACAATAGCATCATGTGCATTCTTCTCATCAATGACATCTTCACCACCATCACACACCTTACTGGAGCAGCTATGCCAGCGACCCAAAGTCCTTCTCCGCTACATCAGGGAGTTGGGATGGCTTGGATAGAAGCTGGCGCGGGTAATGCACAAAACACCCCAAGCGGGACGTCAGTGCAGGACTTATCGCCGCCAAATAGAATAAGAATAAGCATCATGTGCAAGTCGCAGTGTGTCTCGAAGTATCTTGCTTGAATTAGTATACCTACTAATTCTAGCTCGATAGATACTATTTTACTTTTACTTACTAGGAACTATTTCTTTGTATCCAAGTTTCTAAAAATTCTAATTTCATTTTCGTGTAAACACATGCGTCTGAACATAAATAACGTTACAGTTTTTAGGGTTCCTTATATGAAAACAGGATATGCCTATGCTGTCGTACGTTTCTTACCTTTAGAGGGTATATTTGATTTGAACCCTTTCTTTTGAATACTGGCGAATATAGTAAACGTGGTGAGATTATAGTATAATTTGTAACAACAATAAATAACAAAACTCGAATAAGTGCAGACTAAGGTTCTTAAATTATATATAGGTATATTGAGTAATGGCACGGAACCCTCGGTGTGGTAGTCCAATTACAACTCCTCGTATTTTATTTTTTTATCCAGTCATCATATTACACTCCTTTTACTTTCTAAAGGGCGGGCGCATCTCATCCAGAATCCCTTTTGTGAAAACTTTCGTTTAGTTCATCGAACTTACTTTCACCTATTGTAAGCACATGCTCTCCACGGAATGCATCTCTAATTCATTTGTTAGCGCTTCCCACATGTTGGTAATGATATATAACACCTATTGTGTAAGGACATTCCCCTTTGCTGCATGTCTATATTTACGGTGGTTGAGTGATAGTAATCGGAATCTATGGACCTCCGCTTTTGATTGTATACGTGCATTAATAGACTTATTTCACCAACACCATTGCAAAAATAATATATTTATTACACAGCCAAACAATATAATATATAAATAGTTTTTATACGCGTTTTATTTCGCAAGCACAATTTGGTGAGAAATAACTGTCTGGGTAACGTTATCGATTTAAAAAGAACATCAATCTTGGACAGTGAATACTCGTAGATAATTCCTACCATAGGACCCTAAGCATAGCATCCGAAATCGAAAAGTTTGTCCCGTGTATTCAATTTCCCAAAGTTTCCAACATTCGAGTAACGAGTGAGTTTTTCCAGGTGCACCCCGCTACCTGCGATGTTTATTTATTACGAATTCGTGCTGTTGGATGTAACACTTATACTTTGGATTGTGCATTGTAACCAGCAAAGGCAAAAAAGTTAGTATAGTCCTACAGAAGATCGCTGGTATTTCCGTGTTAGTTGGTTTATTCCCCATTCACAGTTTAACCCGAATAAAAATACTAATAAAATCGTGACTGACAACTCCGCATTTTCATCCAAAAGCAAAACATAATTAAAAAATAGTCTTAAAAGCACAGGTACACTTTGTAGTTATAAGCATGTGCAATCTCAATATCCAATAGAAATATTAAATTTCGCGTAAGAACATACATTTAGAATGTGGTAACGAAACTCATAGTAAATATCGCAATGCCGGTATTGCTCTAAAGCGCAGGCTACGCCTCAAGTTAAGCTAAGCAAACTCCGTTAAACCTGGGTTCACATTGAATACTAAAGATAAGCTAAAAATATGTAGTGATGCAGAAACAAATTATTAGTGAAAAAAAAACATTACTTGCTACCTCCCTTCCCCTTATTAGGTTAAAGACAGATTCGGTTTAGTACAGATGAATCACCCCTTTGCAAAGGGCCAAAGTTATCTTTGCTAGAATTATCGGGTTTGCTTACATAGAGGTTTCTTAGATTAGTTAGATTAGTGTACTTTGCGGTGTGAAATGAAGTATGAAAAGAGGCCACAGCTACGTGAGCTAAGCTCAAAAAGTTAGCTTCAATTAAAAGCCTAGCTCAAAAAATTAGCTTTGCAGATATGTAGTGACATAGATTGAAGTGAATAGATTGCAGTAGTAGTAGCAGGTAACTCATAAACATACTGTGTTCTTGAAATGAAATTCTCGTGAGTTTCACACATATTTAAATATTATAAATAAAACCGGCAAAAACACTCACGTTGGGGATCGAATACGTCGACCCGGGTTTCGAGTATATCAGATACTCATCATCAGGGCGAGTGCACAGCTGCGTCTGCGAGCTCCCGACGGGCACTGCGGCGCGCGGCCCGCGCGGCTCGGCGCGATATCGGCGCCGGCGGTAGCGGGGAGCTGGGTGGGGGCGGAGCGAGCCCAGCGCTGCTGGTGCTAGGTGACGAGCTCCTAGCGTGCCCGGCGGAAGACGGTGGGCCTGTTTCGTCGTCTGTGATCGCATCATCATCATCCGCACACGTACCGTGACAAACAGTACTGACCGTGTCGCATTCTAGACTGCCTAACATCTTCTGCGTTGAGGTGACATTAAGGGTTGGAATCCAGGCTGGTGGTAGCGTCCAACCCCCATCTCTGTTGAAATTAGGATGTCTGTTGATTTCTATAGCCTCACGTATTTTACGAGGTACATAAAACTTTTCTCTGGCTAATACGGAGGCTTTATCAAAACGAATATAATGATTGGAGTCCAAGAGATGAGCGTGTTCTGCGAGTGCTGATTTAGTAATGTCCATATTCTTAATACTCCTAATATGCTCGGTCAGTCTAGTAGCGATGTTGCGTCGAGTCTCTCCTACATAACTCTTGCCACAGTCACATGGTACTTTATATACGCCCGGTACGTTAAGGCGGTCTTTGTCCTTCGGTGAACGCAGCATCTGTCTTATTTGACCGGGTGGACGCAGACGCAGCTGTGCACTCGCCCTGATGATGAGTATCTGATATACTCGAAACCCGGGTCGACGTATTCGATCCCCAACGTGAGTGTTTTTGCCGGTTTTATTTATAATATTTAAATACTGTGTTCTATTCAATAGACATCATAAGTTTTTTTTTTAAAGAAATCTTTACACATGTTCAATTGTTGTGTTAATTTTTATACAATATGGTAAGGGAGTTAATGATTCCGCTATTTATGACGCCCGATTCATTGTATAGCTCATAAAACCTTTATTAGGATTTAACTAAATTCACTATTTTGATATCACTTTATTATAGAGGTAACTCCAAATGATTTCTATTTTCTATATAAATGAAAATTAAAGTTCATAAATATTAAGTATTTAGGCTGGAATGCAATACACTCTAGAAACAGAAAAGTCATTAATATTGATCCCTGTGCTACTCCTATTTTCACCAAACAGCCGGAAGATTTATAAAGCTACTAGCTTTTACCCGCAGCTTCGCCCGCGTGGTAGTCCACGGGTCCTCTCAAAGCTCCCGCAGGAACCGTTACTAGTTTTTGGGAGCCGTGTAAAACGTGTCATATATTATTTTAAATTGGCCCCGTAAAACGTTGATAATCTAGTTTTATAGATCGACCTTCAGTACCAAATTTTCCCTAAACCTTTTTCATACTGGTAGGTACACTTCGAAAACATAGTTTTATACATGCCCCGCGGCTACCAGTTCAAACGTAGTACCCCATATCGAGTGTTGTAACATATCGATAGAATACTCAACCGTAGTGGTGAAGTTGTCCCCGTCACACTACATCATAAGAGAATATCGCAAATTCTTGCCAATTACCTAGCCACTACATGGCAGATAATCTCTTTGCGGACTCATTGACCTTTCCTGAGTCCCTTACAATAAATAGGACAGGGATTGAAATGGCTGCCCTCATCACTTAAGTAACCTCGGTCCGAGCTCAGTGTTGAGGCACCACGTAATAGATCGCAAACACTATACTCGAGTTGCCTGTCATATCATACTCTACGAGCGACGGACGTCTATATGTAATTGTATAAAGATAGAATATCTAAATTCTATTCTAATTCTAAGTATTATTAGTTTTTGATTAAATTTTAATTGTTTTAATTTCAAGTGTCTGCCTATATTACGGTTCACAACATACATCAATATGACAAATGGACGAATAGGCCGAGCACCAGCGGCTTAGGTTAAAAAATGAACACGTATTTTTTATTTTGAATGATCTACCCGAATACAATTTCGTCAGAACTGTAAGTTAAAACACAAATGACTTTCATTCAAATGTTTTCACCAATTTTTACCCCCTTAGGGGTTTCCATATAAATCAAATGTTCATGTCTTCCTTCCAATTCATGGTCTTCCTTTTATTTCTGACATAATGTTATTTAGCAAAAAATAATCCTTATGATGCAGCCTTCCGATCGGTATGATAAATGGTGATTGTTTCTATCGCGTAACGGTTTTCCGGTTCGTTCGTTTAGCGGTTCAACCATGTAATTATTTAAATATCTATGAGTGCAGTTTAAATTGTTTTTTAAATTAAAATAATATCATCTTTCAGAAAAATGTTCCATCAACAATATTCAAGGTACTTTCCCTCTATGTGGCATATAGTCGTGGACGCCCTGTATATTACCTAATTGTAGAATTTAGAAACGGAATTTAAAATCAATCTCCATAATAGGGTCATCAAGAAACATTTCCTTCAAAATCCGTAGATCCACAAGATTAGGCTGTGCGTTGTGAATCATTTAATTACGGTACTGTTTTATATACATCATAAGAGTTACCTACTTCATCGTCAGACGCAGATTCTTTTGTGTCGGAGATATAATCGGAGACAGCTGATATAATGGTGGCCAAAGGCTAGATAATCAGTAACGAACAAAAAAATTTTTTTTACGTCGGAAGCGGATCAGCTACAGTATTGTAATAAATAATTTTTCAAACGCTGTCGTATTAGTTAATAACACCACACGTGAATGATTTGGTTGGTTGGTTATTTGGTCATGTCCAGTGAACATGCGTAATAAACATTTGAAAACGCTATAACTGCATTCTACGTTCTAGCGAAAGAAAACAGTAGCTTGACAAATTATTAGTTATGTAGGTACTAAGTTAAGAGGTACAAAAGTTAAGTGAGTACTTAAGACGCTGTCAAATGCTGGAATTTTGTCACTATCGGGTGCGTGGGAGGGAAAGAGAGGCAGCGATGGTGAAATCGCGATCAGTTTAGGTAAAATCCGAAAGTAAGCTTAATGAATGACACAAAACTGGTAACGTTAATCGAAAATGTAACTTTTCTTGTCCTTTTTGATAATATTTTGCAATTATATGAATATATTTTCAAACAAATTTATACGTAAATAAGAATAACGAACGTTACAAGGATAATTTAGAGTCATTTTGGTATTATTATTCTATGGAGAAACTTTTAAGGAAACGTGATTCAGACTTTTCTTGGCCTAGATAATGTTAACAAGATTAACATATAATTTTCTTATTGTTACAAACTACATATATTTTGTTAAAAATCTGTTCAAGTTAAGCTATTTAGAACTTGTCAGCGCCTTAATAGCTTATTTTATGAAAAAGAAAAACTATTACTTTATACATTAAAGCTGTACCGTTGACACTAAACTAAACGAGAAAATTGAATATAGTCTTATAGCCTTGAGTATGAAAAAGTATATCCCTGTAACTTGATCCAATATGAAAGCTAGAACTCTTAACCACGCTTCCCACAGAACGCGAGGATAACTAAGAAAAAATAAGTATTTTGCACTAAGGTTTGCACTATTTATGTTTGAAGCAGGAGTAGCATGGATTCCCAAGAACTTATAAGATGCCAGCACTAAGTAACTGAAGTCGCAGGCACTAATTATACTGAAAAGTTAATACTCGTATTACAATTGTAACTGACTTCCTTAATGGTAGCCAATAAAAATATAGGGTGATCTTTTTGGTTTGCTGTATTGACTGACATACTTCATTAATAGGTAGGTACATTAATTATTTGTCATAAGTAACTTCCTCAATTTCGAAACTATATTAATAAGCAATAAAATGATGTAATATTAATGTTGCAATTAATTTAACTTGGAATGATGATGATTACTCAGTAGGTTAAAGACTATTTACTCATAGTAAAATTTAACCAATTCATCTATATTCATTGAAATGTGGTATAAGTGCTATTATCTCAATGTTTTTCTTGGGAAAATTTTGGTAGGTATGCAAACCCCTGATTACAAAATAGGCTTTACATATTTTGAATGCCTTATGTGTAACTATATCGATTTCAATTAAGTTTAATTCCAGTTTAAATACCCAGGGCCTTATGTTTTATTGAAACAAGGGCTATTTATTTTTTTGTGACTGTGGGGGAACAAGCACGATGCCTACCTTTGCCTACAATAGATGCTGTTCGATACATATGAACAACTGCAATGCGCCTATTACCCAGAGATATAAAGTTGTCATGTCTCATGTTTCTGGAATTTCACCGGCACCCATACCCTTCAAATCGGAACATCGTAATGTGAACATTACTGCTTGGCGGTAGATATGGGTATGCTGGCAGTAATTCGCCGCATGAAATCATTCACAAAAAGTTCTACTTCTAATAATTTCAGTAGTTTAATAATGAAGAATGTGTAGGAATCACTATTATATTTATTTATTACCGGCGGTATGCGTATATTAACAAAATACTACTAACTATATACAATACTACAGCTACTTAATACTACTTTTATATTATATCTATCATTAAACGTTAACGTACGAGGTTGAGGTCGCGGCGCGGTGGAGTCATTGGTCGTGCTAAGATTTTTCTCATTTGATATTCAGAGTCGGAGTCGCACTGCCCAGCTATCCAATACTAGCCTCTTAATAGTGTAGCCGGTCTCGACGTCAGTAAACGCGTTCTCAGATCCAATAAACATCATAAATACCAGCAATTATTTATTCAAGAAGAAAACTAAGTGAAAACAAACAAGAGTGGAGTGGTAAGATACAAGACTTTGGGAGAAAACTGGCGCACTAACAACGTATGTAACGGGAAACGCATGTTTTTAGTCAAGATGCCTACCTACAACAATGCTTCCACTTTCGCATGCTCACATAGGTACTTTGTGCGAATAGTCAGTCACATAAGCACAACATTCAATGAGGAAAAACACGAAAAAATAACACAATATTGTTTTCACTGAATAAAGTTATGAGCTATTTTGCACATAAGATTTTTTATATTGTAAAAGAGGGTTCAAATCTCTATAAAAATGCTAGTATGTACAGTTACTGCAACTACATAGATTAATAAATATTGTATCGATAATATTCTTACCTCCATACACACATAATATAAATAATAAAGTAACCTAACATTTTTAATTGTTCTGTGAGCGCCTTGATGAGGTAATGTAATTAAGAGCTATTATTGCGTTAAAATAGTATAGAAATAATGTTATTTACATGTATAAAATTTTGTGTTTTAAATTAAAAGCTCAAGGACTTACCCTTTTATTCAAATATCAATAGTAAATAATCGATATACTAAACATGAACGTATGTGGAGCGTAGCAGAGCGCTTAGTCTTGAATGAAAGTGGTGTTCGGATGACAGATCAAAACAAACAAAAATGTCTCTCGTTTTAGGAAAAAATACTCGGTTGTGGTTACGTTCAATTGTGTTAATCGGTCACTTATTAAATCAGTCGTCTATTTGACCTTACTGGCCTCACTGCTCCGATAAAAAGACTGACCTCTACCGGACTGCGAAGCTCTCGTACAACTAATATTTATAATACGTCCATCGTGTGACATATGTTCTCTATAATATATTATTTCGATTTAGGATAATCGACGCGATAACTGGATGTGTGTCAATAATCGTTATTGTTGCTCTGATAACATGTATGACGCACCAGTTAATAAGACGTATATAATTATATACAGCGTGTTTTTTCTCAGCGGATGTGAATGCCCTAATAAAGCTACAGAAACCAAAGAAGGCCCAGTACTAAATAAATAATCAAAACTTTTTGACAATAAACGACCAACTTCAAACATAAAGTGCGCATTGTTAGGGATAAATGAAATACTACTCGTCAGATGTCACTCAAATATACAAGGGACCAGACCACATGAAATGCACCAGTTTCGAATAAAAGAAACAAGTATACATTAATTTAAAGTTAAAAAAACATGACTGCAAATAATTTATTTTCGTTATGCGTTTTATCGTTCTATTAAAATTAAAACTGTAAGTTTTATATATTTATGGAATCGTTTATTAAAGTTCTTCAATATACCAACAAAACAATCGATGGGTTTGGGAGAAAAACATTTTTTTTTCGTAAATTATTGCGTCTAACATCCGTCAATTTGCCTTTTTTACTATTTTATGTATTATATTAAGACGAATCTAATGATATATTATATATTAAAATTGGTTGAAGCGTTAAGAAGTTTTGGCGGAATAAAGAAACTCACAAACATACATACATAAACCCTGAAAACATAACTCTCCTTTTTTTGGGCAGTCGTGTAAAAACATCAAAATTGGTACACTGTAAGGAGTTATGAACTTATGAGGTAACACACAAAAAAATACAGTCGAATTTGAACACCTTGAAGTCGGTTAAAAACTGAAACTCCGGTATTAGATTTTCCATAAATGAATTACCCTGGCCTGAAAAATAAGCCTTTCGATTCTGTAAAAAAGAGATAACCTATGTTGCACCAGTTTATTTACGTTCCCAGGATCCGAAAGTGGGAGTAAAAAGTTGATAATATAAACTAAATGTGAGTTTACTATTACGTACTATTAGATATACTAACGACTTCAATAAAGGTTGTCTTATAGTTTGCAAAATCTCAACGGATTAGATTTACGCACAGGGCAAAAAATATTTTGTTAAATTTAGCCTAAGGCCTATTTTGATAAACTATTACAATCTAGACTGTTATGAATTTTTTGGTTGCTTCCTCGTGCTTTAAGAAAAGGATTTTTTATTGTTGTTGAGATAAGTGGGAATTTTATACACGTAGTTATAGTTGATGCCGTGGATGGAAGATACGTGGAGTGCCGGTCTAGAATTTCAATCCTTATCTCTTTCTGTGGGTGTCATAATAAGGGTAAATAAGATAGAAATTCCTCAGCGCTTTCGGAAGAACTGGTATCATACACTGCGATCCTCAAGACGTCTGCCAAGCGTGGGGATTATGGAGAACATCCCCTTTTAGTGACGTGTAATGTCGTATTTATCGTGTTTTATTTCATAACTGCCAAAAAGCCTTAGGTATATTGTTACCCAAACATGAAATAATATAGAAAGTTGGAAAATCAAATATCTAAGACCTTAAGTTGTTTAACTTTATGACGTCATTTAGCTTAGACACTGCACAGTGCTAATGACGTCCTAAAAATTTAACCACGTATTCAGGGTTATTGGTAAAATGCTAACAACCTCTTAGGGTTGACTTCTGCTAGTACATACTAACAAATATTTTGAGATGAATTATTTTTGTTTAGAAAAAAAATGTTTTTTTGAATAAGTACGAGGACCACCTGATGTGAAAAGTCTCTTGTGCCTGTAATGTATTATTTCATATTACTTTGCTCGATGTAAATATTAAAAACTCTATTCAAAGGGAGCACGGCGCGGTCCAGTGTTGCCGCGGCGCTCTTGGCTCGGAGTAGGCATTAAAACAAAAAAAAACAAAAATTAAAAAATGTTTGTTAGGACTAGCAGAAGTCAACTTTAAGAAGTTGTTAGCGTTTTACCAATAACCCTGTATAAACATAACGTATATAAAGGGGTTAGTTATCAATGGTCGCTCATAAATAAAAAATCCTAAGTTTGAACCCACAGTTAGGAATCAAAACCAAAAACACTTCATCAATTATCACCTTACAGCTGCTATGATCTGACTCTCATTAAAGTCATCCTGGCAAAAAGTTAAAAATAATCTAAAACGGACAGTAATCATTTTTACTCAGTAGCAGCACGATACCGAGTAATTTAAGAATGTCTCGTGCACCTACCAAGAGGAGAACTTAGATGCAGCACGAAGAAGCATGCATTTGCGATTGTTCAACGCCCACTTGAAAAAAATTACCATGTATCCCATACCTACAACATTATGTATCTATTTGTAGATTATCTATCTATTCTGAAGCAATGATGGCCGAGCGGTTATAGCTATGGACTGCCATGAGGCAGCTCCCTCGTTCGATCCCCGCCGCCGGCCGGCTTGAGCTTCACCGCAGGGAAGGGCACTTTGCGAATGCTCGCCTGACTAGCTACCACCCTCAAGTAGAAAATCTGTCGCCATTCATTTAACAGTATGTTCCAGCAGCAGTCCTTGAGAGCCAGAAAAATTACAGGCACATGAGACTTAACAACTGTATGTCTCAATGTGACGGGCGCAGTGCGATTAGTCACATGACGAAATGCATCTGTTATAGGTAGAGGTTAATCCGCTTAACATCAGGAGGGCCTCGTGCTTGGTCCGTCACAATAATATAAATAAAAATAAAAAAATAAATAAAATAGTCACATCTATAGTTGCTTTGCGTTCTAATTTTCGGTTCATTAGTAGCACTAATTTATAGATAACCTTAACCTTGCAAATAGAATGCACTAATTCCACTTCATCAAGGTAATTAAACCTGTGTCCAATGATCGGTCTATTAAATAACTGCTTCATCTTTCATCTTGAGTCTGTACAATTCACCAACTGGTTTGATAATTCTGTTTTTAATTTTGTTGATTCAGTTCATGATCTTGTAGCAGTACATACCTACTGCTACACAAAAGAGTGATTGTTTTTTTTTAACATAAAACAACCGATTTCAAACAAAGTACGCGACATTAGGCATTACTCAAACACTAGTAGTCAGATCATACTCAAATTCAAATAGGACCACTTGACAAGCACCAGCTTCCGAATGTAAAAAAACCATCAAAACCTGTACAACCTGTAAAGAGTTATAAGCTTACACACACAAACAAACCAATCGAATTGAGTACCTCCTCTTTTTTAAGTCATTTAGAAAAACGTAACCAAAAAATTTATTCCACTGTTGCTAATTTTCAATGTTAGAAGCTTAGGTTGGAAGTAGTTTCTGTTTATTTTTTATATTTTGATGTTTATTTTTACACGACTGACCCAAAAAAAGGAGAGTTATGTTTTTAGGGTTTATGTATGTATGTATGTTTGTGAGTTTCTTTATTCCACCATAACTTCGTAACGGCTTAACCGATTTTGATGTTTGTGATATCATTAGAAGCGTAGACCAATCATTGGACACAGGTTTAATTACCTTGATGAAGTGGAATTAGTGCATTCTATTTGCAAGGTTAAGGTTATCTATAAATTAGTGCTACTAATGAACCGAAAATTAGAACGCGAAGCAACTATAGATGAGACTATCTTATTTATTTTTATTTATGTTATTGTGACGGAACAAGCACGAGGCCCTCCTGATGTTAAGCGGATTAACCTCTACCTATAACAGATGCATTTCGTCATGTGACTAATCGCACTGCGCCCGTCACATTGAGGCATACAGTTGTTAAGTCTCATGTGCCTGTAATTTTCTGGCTCTCAAGGACTGTTGCCGGAACACAGTGTTAATTGCTTGGCGACAGATGGAGTGGTAGCTAGCCGGGCATTCGCAAAATGTCCTTGCACCATGCGGTGAAGCTCAAGCCGGCGCGGTGAGTATCGAATGAGGGACCTGCGGCACCGCAGTCCATAGCTGTAGCCACTCGACCATCATTGCTTCAGAATGGATAGATACACAATGTTGTAGGTATGGGATACATGGTAATATTTTTCAAGTGGGCGTTGAACAATCGCAAATGCATGCTTCTTCGTGCTGCATCTAAGTTCTACTCTTGGTAGGTGCACGAGACATTCTTAAATTACTTGGTATCGTGTTGCTACTGAGTAAAAATGATTACTGTCCGTTTTAGATTATTTTTAACTTTTTGCCAGGGTGACTTTAATGAGAGTCAGATCATAGCAGCTGTATAAAGTGATAATTGATGAAGTGTTTTTGGTTTTGGTTCCTAACTGTGGGTTCAAACTTAGGATTTTTTTTTATTTATGAGCGACCATTGATAACTAACCCCTTTATATACGTTATGTTTATACAGGGTTATTGGTAAAACGCTAACAACTTCTTAAAGTTGACTTCTGCTAGTCCTAACAAACATTTTTTAATTTTTGTTTTTTTTTGTTTTAATGCCTACTCCGAGCCAAGAGCGCCGCGGCAACACTGGACCGCGCCGTGCTCCCTTTGAATAGAGTTTTTAATATTTACATCGAGCAAAGTAATATGAAATAATACATTACAGGCACAAGAGACTTTTCACATCAGGTGGTCCTCGTACTTATTCAAAAACACATTTTTTTTCTAAACAAAAATAATTCATCTCAAAATATTTGTTAGTAAGTACTAGCAGAAGTCAACCCTAAGAGGTTGTTAGCATTTTACCAATAACCCTGAATACGTGGTTAAATTTTTAGGACGTCATTAGCACTATGCAGTGTCTAAGCTAAATGACGTCATAAAGTTAAACAACTTAAGGTCTTAGATATTTGATTTTCCAACTTTCTATATTTTTTCACGTTTGGGTAACAATATACCTAAGGCTTTTTTGGCAGTTATGAAATAAAACACGATAAATACGACATTACACGTCACTATAAGGGGATGTTCTCCATAATCCCCACGCTTGGCAGGCGTCTTGAGGATCGCAGTGTATGATACCAGTTCTTCAGAAAGCGCCAAGGAATTGCTATCTTATTTACCCTTATTATGACACCCACAGAAAGAGATAAGGATTGAAATTCTAGCCCGGCACTCCACGTATCTTCCATCCACGGCATCAAGTATAACTACGTGTATAAAATTCCCACTTATCTCAAAAACAATAAAAAATCCTTTTCTTAAAGCACGAGGAAGCAACCAAAAAATTCATAACAGTCTAGATTATAATAGTTTATCAAAATAGGCCTTAGGCTAAATTTAACAAAATATTTTTTTGCCCTGTGCGTAAATCTAATCCGTTGAGATTTTGCAAACTATAAGACAACCTTTATTGAAGTCGTTAGTATCTCTAATAGTACGTAATAGTAAACTCACATTTAGTTTATATTATCAACTTTTTACTCCCACTTTCGGATCCTGAGAACGTAAATAAACTGGTGCAACATAGGTTATCTCTTTTTTACAGAATCGAAAGGCTTATTTTTCAGGCCAGGGTAATTAACTTATGGAAAATCTAATACCGGAGTTTCGGATTCGGATTCGTTGTTATGGACAAGCTCAGAGTCACTGAACGAGCCATGGAGAGAGCTATGCTCGGAGTTTCTTTGTGCGATAAAACCCGGAACATGGATATTCGCCAAAGAATCAAAGTCACCGACATAGCTTTCAGAATTTGCAAGTTGAAGTGGTAATGGGCGGGCCACATTGCTCGACGAACTGATAACCGATGGGGAAGAAAGGTTCTCGATTGGGTACCATGGTACACCGGAAGACGTAGAGTTGGTAGGCCCCCCACTAGATGGACTGACGATATCATAAAAGTCGCGAGTAACCAATGGTAACAAGCAGCTAATAGCCATTCTTTGGTGCGTTCTATGGGGGAGGCATTTCTTCAACAGTGGACGTCTTCCGGCTGATGACGATGATGATGAAAGTTTGTGTCGCTCTTAGTCGCGTCAGACAGCTAGAAGAATTGGTGTTTTAGATCCACGAAAGCTTATCAATGAGCCCCATGACAAAAAGTCTCTGCAAAAACTGAAGGACCTCAAAGTTATCATTAATAATTAATTAATCATAAAAAAATACCTGCCGCGTTATCTTTTGCGTGATATTAATTTCCAAAAAAAAAAGTTATATTTCGTGGCACATTGTGCGTTTGCAAAAATATTGTTTTATCACTAAAAAGTACGAAATAAAAATAAATAATTTAATAATTAAAAAACACGCCTGCCGTACCAAAACGTGAACTAAAAAATTACAAACAAGTTACATGATTTTAATTTTGGTACGGCAGGCGTGTTTTATAATTTTTAAATTATTTCTATTTTTTTATCGTCAGGTCCCATTTAAATATCTTCAACATCGTTTATGTTTTTTTTAAGTTGCACTTAATTACGTGAATAAAGTTTTTGCCCATATGCCTATCGGTGCCTCGATGACATAGTAATTCCAAAGTATTGTCGTTGTGCCAAATTTTTAATCTTTTTATTTTGTAGTGAAAAGCATTTTGTAAGCAGTATATACCTGCCACTAAAAGAAGGGTGATTTTATATAAATAAAAAACCGGATTGGCTTCTTTCACTGAAAAGAAAATCCATTAAAATGGGAGCACAGAGTGATAGGAATCAGCATGGCGCCAACCGAAACAAGTTATTACATACTTTTCAGTACAAAATTCGGTTTCGTTTTTTATTAAAAAGTGGTTTACTTTAACACATTAATATCTTCCTACTTTAGGTAGGATTGATAATTGTGATGTGACGTCAATTTTATTGGATCAAAAGATCATTGTAGGCTACAATATAGGTTCTTGTTCTTTGTGCAAACTGACAAGGACGGTTATGAAAACACGCGAAGTCATAGGAAGTAATTATAAGAACAAAGCTAGTTTATTTATTGATACAAGATTGTGTGTTCGGTCAGTAATAGCATTGTAATGTTATCTATACAGTATTTAAACTCGGCTCTGTTGTTGAAATAAACACCTACAGCCTCGCTGTACGTAAACATGCGATAGGGCTTCTCACCTCCTGCATTTTAATGACATTTGCCTACTTTGTGTTTCCAATTAGTTTTGTGATTGTAAATATACTTCTTTTTATATAAAAAAATAAAATTCTTTGTGAAATGAACAGGAAGTGTTCACTAAAAATGCTTGTTGTTTTTTTGACTAGCAATAAAAAATCAATCTTAAAAATTTGCGACCGAAAAATATTTGTGAGACGTACGAAATGCTTTTTTTATTAAATTTTAAAGTATTAAAAATCCACATTCTTATAAATAGCTTATAACTAACTATTTCACTCGTGTCAATCACTTTCCTTTACTATATTCACTTTTTACGTACCCGAAGGGTAAAAACGGGACCCTATTACTGAGACTGCGCTTTCCGTCCGTCCGTCTGTCACCAGGCTGTATCTCAAGAACGGTGATAGCTAGACAGTTGAAATTTTCACACATGATGTATTTCTGTAGCCGCTATAACAACAAATACAAAAAATTGGCCAAATGCGAGTCGGACTCGCGCACATTAAAACAAAAAAGGTTAAAATATGAAGTCTAATGTTGTATAGCTAATGGTACGAAACCCTTCGTGCGCGAGTCCGACTCGCACTTGGCCGATTTTTTATTCGACATTTTTTTTCGGGGGATTAAAGGAAATACTTGTCCATTAAAAAGACACACATTATGTACCGTCAACTATATGTAGACTATAAAAAAATTTTACTTACTAGTAAGCAAAATTATTTTATAGTATTACCTTTCAGTTTCCAGGTTATCTAAAAAAAGTTATCTCTGGATGCTTTTTTGACGAATTCATGCAACCAAAAACAGCGCAATATATCCAACTCATCATATTAAATAAGTAATATTTATATATGCAGTGATGGCTCAGTGGCATTGGCTATGGACTGCCGTGCAGCAGGTCCATGCTTCGAATCCCGCCGCGGGCTTGAGCTTCAACGCATGGTGGAAGGGCATTTTGCGAATGCCCGCCTGGCTAACGACCTCCCTCAAGTAGAAAATCTGTCGGCATCATCCTTGAGAGCCAGTGAAATTACAGGCACATGAGACTTAACTACTATGTCTCAAAGTGACGGGCGAAGTGCAATCCGTGACTTGTGACGAAATGCATCTGTTAGAGGCAGAGGTTAGTCCGCTTAACATCAGATGGGCTTCGAGCTTGTCCCGTCACAATAACATCTTATTTTTAGTGAAAATATCGCGCGGTTATTGTTAAAAAAAATAACACACCGTCCATTCGTCTCTGCAGCACGGTCGCGACACTCGAGACTGTCTGCGTGCCGAGCGCAGGCCGAGATCGAGGCGCGTAGGTATAACACGGGTTTCGTCCGTTTCTATGAACTTGAAATACTGTATAGATAATATTACCGTGGTAATAGTAATCAGTAAGAACCACATCAGTGCCATCTAGATCTATAGCTTCAAAGCTATGCCACGGGGTGGATATGTTTGTTACCTTAGAACTTTTGACTGGGTGAACCGATTTTGATAATTCTTTTTTTGGTTGATGATTGTCGTTTAGTTCCTTTTAAATTTCATCAAAATCGGTCGAGTCGATTTTAAGTTACATTCCAATAACTGAAAAATATTTTCGTATCTTGATGATATAGTCGTTGACAGTGAATGACTATCGAACCCGTAAGTAGCAAGGGTCACTAAAAAGAATGAAAATTTTCCTTTTCCCAAAAAATGGAATCGACTTCAATACTCACAAGTGTGAAATAACTTGTTGAAGTCGGTAACATGCGCATGAATAATTTTTTTTTTCACTACTGTTCCCTTGCACTTATACTTACTATGATCCCCAAGATTACCTACCCCTACCTAGCGTTGGAATTATGGAAAATTTAATGGGGGAGGCTGTGTTCAGTTGTGGACTATCTGGCTGATATAGTACAGATGCTTACCGTGTTTGTCCTTTTAGTTTTGAAATGTACCTTACTTGCAATGCGACTGTACCTTACAAAGTCTTATTTCCACTCTACGATGATACTGAGTCAGAGATATGTGATATTGAAACAGTGGTATACACGTGAAGACATACACTTGCTTTATTTAAACTTGCCGCAAGTCAAAATCACTTTTTTATTGTATATTGCCAAGGCTTTTGGTTTTTTGACTAAGGTTCTCTATGCGTCAGCTATATCTGAAAGTGACTGGCAAAGCAAACTCGCAAAGTGCCAATTGGGCTCGCACATAATTCCATACCAATCGAATTCCATGTAAATTATTTTCATACAGTTCGGGATCCATAGCTTTAATCTAACCCGCTCCTGTGCTTTGTTTATTATTTGTTGTTAAACGTTAGAATAAGGACTATAGACATACCAAGTTTGACGCTTGTACAGAGTTACCATTACATATACATAACTTTAAAATAGTTGTTTATGCAACTGTCATATAATAGAGGGTATTAAAACATGAGTGTAAAACATGTGGGAAGGTTTTTTAGCACCGATCCCTACAAATCGATGGAAGGTCAACGAGTCCTATCTGGAAGCACAATGCCATGCTTAGGATGATGTTGCGATTGTTAGTAATTGTAATAATTTCCGTGTTAGTACGGAACCCTTGGTGTGGAAGTCCGAGTCGCAGTTGGCCAGTGTTTTAGTATAGTATAACTGTATATAGGTACTTCAGTTGGGCTACGCATTGTGATGATCATAGTAAAATATATAAATACCTACCTACTATGTATACAACCCCGACATTTAGTTGGGATAGGGAAATTTTATCGTTGTTAAAAGGCCATGTCGGCAACGGACTGTAAAGTAAAGTGCTTATCGCACGAAGCAAGTGTGCGAAAAGGTTTCTTACCCTACCACAACACAAAACACCAGCACAAATATTTTTTTATTGCTGCTGGTCTAGCTAGCCTTTGACCACTACCTGAGCTTGTGCTAAGCTATGTGGTCACAGATTACGCCCTAAAATTAGCTCTTGCACTCAAGTTAATGATAAATACTGCTCAGTCATTGTTTTGTTTCTTTCATATCATAAAAGTAATGTC
This sequence comes from Plagodis dolabraria, assembly GCA_963854805.1. NCBI lineage: Eukaryota > Metazoa > Arthropoda > Insecta > Lepidoptera > Geometridae > Plagodis > Plagodis dolabraria. The sequence continues at coordinate 19,129,500 of OY978442.1, forward strand.
ATTGATGTGGCCAAATATGTCCCAATAAGGATGTATTGCATTAAAGAAGCCCACGTGTCGGACCCCAGAACGCATACAAGTGTTCCTATTATCGAGTGACCTCTGGCACCATACTGGCACGCTTTCTTTTCGTCAACATACGTGTGATGTAACATTCGCCTCTTAGGCCGTTACATTATCATATATAATTGAGGCATACAATCATATTGATTACGCTCCAATCGCTTGTCATTTCTATCCGACGAATATCGATATTATATCGCTTGTGGCGCTAGTTTTCCCAGTTGTACTTAACCAATTGACTAGGTTCAATAATGTATTCTCTGCAGTCACTTCTTGGATTGGATTTGCGTACTTCGGAGCGCACTTTAAGGCGTCGTTGTCTTGGGATCGCAGTCCTTAGGCTATGTCAGAGGGCGGGTTGCTGCAAACTTAAGACACTGCGTTGCGGTAGTACATTTTAGGTGCCGTCTCCCATACACTCTCACGTTGAAAGCCGACTGAGATCCAATTTAACCCCAAGAAGAACCAAGTTTGTGCGTTTTCCCCCAAACTATTAACCTTTGTTGTATCCCTCCGCTTTGAGGATACCTCCTAACTGTCTCACCTAGTTACGGAACACTTGGCGTTGACTTATCGAGCGGCGTCCGCGTCGTTCAGTTTCGTTGTCAATTGGAAGTGAAGGCTCGATTAGCCTATAAGAACCTTTGAATGTTTAGAAGAAGAAACGGTTCTTCACGTCAGCCCGTGGCCTGCAACTTTATGAAGGTCAAGTTTGGCCGCAATACGTTACTGCTGTCACCTCTGAGAATCCTTCTCTAGTAAAACTGAACGACGCTCCTTTCATTTGACCGCATTTATAGCATGGGCTCGAATCGTTGGCGATCAAGATCTCTTTCCGATCGGCCCGATCCTTTGGCACAACATAGATGTTTTAGATCACTCTGCATCTTTCATCATGGGGAGTGTTCCGATTAACTATTCTGTTTCAACCTGCAGCTGAATTTCATAGGACGTCGCGACCGACCATAATATTTCACCAATTTCGTCGATTGATCACTTGACTCGCCAATTGCTGTCGATGTTTGGCAGCCCACAATCGTGCGAGTCTTAAGACATTTTCTGCCTCGCACTGCACTGCCTGTTTGCGCCCATAAAAAATAACAGTCACCCAGCTCTAATTTAAGTGTAACTATCACCTTCAGCCAGATTTGGTTAGATTGGTCATAGAGGCTATATAATTTTAAACGCTTAGTAAAATAACAATCCGCAGATTTTGGCTCTACAGATACGAAAGTTCACAGTCCTCAATTTCCCAAAACTCTCCTGAGAGTGAATTCAAATTGCTAATATCAACTTCTTGCCAGCTTATTTACTCTTCTGAATAATTCATGTTGTATGAAATAAAATAACCAGTCGAGTCTATTTGTATTCGATGCCAGTGCAGATGATAGGTTCACGCTACTTTGCGATTCTGTCCACATCGAAATTCGCCGTTAACCTACTTTAGTTCGCCAGAAAGAAAGTAGCCACAATCGAATTTTAGTATCGGGTGATGATATGGCATGTGTAAATATAATACAGATATTCTTTTATTACCTACTCTTCACTACTTCGTCGCTTCGCGTGGTTGTAACTTTAAGGGTAACATTTATAAGAAACTTTTTTCTAACGTGATTTAGTGTAGGTAATAGGTAGGTACTATTAAAACTATAAATACACATCCGTAAGATGAAAGGTCCTAATTCGCGATTTCTTTATTTTAAAATCAAATAAATTACAATAATTATACATCAATCATTACAACGTTTGCACAACGTTAGTCGTAAAGCATTTTAAGAGACGTTTACATATTCATAAATCAAATCACTTTCGCTGATGGCTGATGCGAATAGTCGCACTTAAAAATAATAGTTTTCTCTAGCTAATATTCAATGAAATAATCATATAATCGTTATCTATCAGAGATGAATATTCAAGCATGATTCAAGCCAATCACCTTGAGCGAATCGAACTATTAATTATCTAATCTGTGGTCATGACGTGTGAATTGTACTCTCCTTCTTCACCATATTATGTGTCATTTCATTATTATGAAACAACCAAATAATTTCGATAAAATTAAAAGCTACGCCTACATAACAAGGTAGGTAGTACTTTTATGAAAGTGGCCTGATACGAGTAGGTATATTAAAGAATATCCGGTTACATATGACCTCGCAGTCCTTCCAATTAAAATCAGGCTTTACTTTAAAAGCTTTTAAAGAAGGTATAAAACGTGTGAAAAAAATATGTACCTACATTGACAAATACCGAATTTGTCAGTAGCGCCAAAACTTCAATGATGTGTTTGTAAAATTTAGTTCCGGTTACGGAATAAAATTCGTATCGCTTCCGACGATAGACATTGAAGTTTTTATTCAAAACTGTTTATTGATAGAATATCATGGTATTATAATAGGCAAACGATTTTGAAACTTTTTATATGAACATAAAAATGCCTCAGTCCTATGTTGATATAAATCGTCACTTTCGTGCCATAAGTCACAGATTTAGGAAATATATCTCATCGAAAGTTCTGTAATCTAAATAATTATATTAGATACCTTATTTAAAATAATACCGGCAAGTGCGAGTTGGACTCCCACACCGAGGGTTCCGTACAGAATGTACTTACCAAGAAAATCGTTGTTTTTCATAAAGTTCGAGATCCTAAGCGGGAATGCTACCGCAAAAAGAAAAAACGTATATAAAAACACGTTTCTTGTATGGGTACTCCCTTTTCTTATTATTATATGTTGGACAATCCGCTGTACTAACACATTCTGTGAAAACACAACTGCCCACCTATTATCGTTCCAAAGAGGCCCGGAGAGACGGAATGGACAGCCGAGGCTTAGTAAGGGATCAGTTTTCTAGTATGGAATCCTAAAAAGGCAATTACCCTATGTTGTGCACTTATGATGAAAATATACTCGTAACCGTACCGGAAAATAGGCGCCGAAAGTTCATATTAAAAATATTTAAAGAAAGACAGAACCGACTTCCAATTCTGAAAACTATGAAATAAATTGTGGAAGTCGGTACCATGCCGATTTAAAACACCAACCACACATTATAGCATGGTTTGATTTCCACGAGTTATTTCATACTTTTCAGTGTTGGGGAGTAGGTTCCGATTTTTTTTTTTTAAAAATTACCCTTGTTAGTGATAAAGACCGCTAATAAAATCATTCACTCGCCTAAAATAGTGTTCATCGTCGACAAAAGCAAATACTATTAAATCATCCAGATATGCGAATACATTTTTCAGTCAATTTACTAAAACTTATAAACTACTCAACTGATTTTTATTAAATTTATATAGGACCACCTCGCCCTTTCATTACAATAAGAATTTTGTGGAATCGGTTCACAAATGGGGGAGAACTCGGTAAACACACAAAAAAGAAAAAAAAATGTTCGGAAATCGGCTAACAATGCATCCTAACCATGCTAGGGCTGTTGCAATTGGTTGAAGATCCAATCTGGTCACAAAGTGTATTTATTTTACTACAAACCAATCGTTCACTCTTCTATTGACTATCATATTTGTACCTACATACACTGCTATAGTACATAATTATGACAGTGTAGTTTCCAAAGAAACTAACCGTTTCTGTAATGCCGTAGCGGGAAAGTCGAAGCCAATCTTCACTTGGTTTTTATCAAACTAGGTAGGTAATTGGTGTTAGAAACATAGGTGCGCATATACTCGTAGTTCCATACATACGCATATACTTAGGTTTAAGACTTTTAGATTTAAGTTATTTTTAAAAAAGCTTTATAAGCCTTTGACCACTATCTCACCTGATGATAAGTGATCATGTGGTCGAAGATGTTGTTTAAGGTAACCTAGAATTACTGGCTCTCGGGGACAGCTGTTGAAACACACTGTTAAGTGCTTGGCAACATATTTTCAACTTGAGGGTGGTAGCTATCATGGCGGGCACACGCACAATACTTAACTTAGCTGATCGGTTAAGAACGCTTCAAAAAACTTTAACAAATACAACAATTTATTAAGACATAAATACAAGAACTACTTAGTTAACTTTATAGAGCAACTCAAGCGGCGGCGCAATTATGCTAACCTCGGTATGGGTTACATATTTGAGCCATTTGGTGTAGAGACGTTGGGTCCGTGGGGACCGGGAGCTCATCGTATTTCCCAAAACTTATCTGAGTGCTTGGTCGATGCGACGCGTGATCAAAATGCTGGCACATGTTTGGCTCAACGAATAAGCATTGCAATTCAACGGGGCAATGCTGCCAGCATGCTGGGCACGATGCCAACTGAGAGTGACCTGGAGCATTTAGGCTTCCTATGAGTCTGCTATGACTTATAGGTTGTCTAATTGCTTTTATTGTAGTAGATGTAGTGGTGTATTTAGTTCGTAGTATTTTGTTTAATAAAGGCATACCGCCGGATAAAAAAAACGTTATAGTTCATTCAATATAAATGAGACGTAAGTAATTTAATGTTTTTTGTACAATATAAATAAAGTATATGTACTCTTTAAAGGTCTAGAGAGACTTATTAGAGTTCTATAGGACGAGAGTGCCTTGACCACATTTTTGACGGACTGCTAATATTTACCTACTCATTACAGTAGGTACCAAAGGCCGCCTACATTTTATCGAAGAGTTTACTTAATAATGGTTCTCATCATGAGTGAATTTTAAATGAATGTCTTTATACATATTACGCTTTGATCATTCATACATTTTATCTAAGATAATATTACACAGTAAACAAAAGAACTTTAAATATAATAAAATGAAAAAGAAACGCTGACTCTACCTTCATTATTGAATACATTCATTATAATTTATTCGAACAAAATGTTTGATAGTTCTTAGGGCGCTGTTCCACTGATTTTTGGATTCTTCGGAAAGGAACTCCTTCTTAAGGGGTAATTATTTAACGGTAAAATAACAACAAAATTTCGTCAACTTTTTTCAGTTTTGTCAACAATCGGTATTATTTCAATCTGATTTGTTTTGAAATTAATTTTTGGAACATCTCCTAAACCGTCAATAATCTTCGCATTGAACTTTTAATAATATGTGACTAATATCCTTACCAAATCCACATTGATGATTTTCAAATCGGACAATCGCGTCCAAGTGAAAAATATTATTTTCAATAATTGTCGCGCATTTCTGTCAAAGCTACTAATAGAACTGAAGCTTATCCTACAATTTGTCTGGGTTTTCGATATATATGTAGTTCATATATTTACTAGAGTTTTATATACAGTATGCGGACCAGTTTAATATAGTTTAGCGTGTAAATTTGGTACAAATAAGTGGACAGAGTAACAGTCCGCGGCATGGCTACCAAGACTGCGATGAGAAGTGGGACATCTGACATTGTGACCTACACTACCACAGGCTTTCCTCGAGACTCGGATTACAAAATAATTGCGGTATCTGGCAGTTAGTAAGCAAGTGCTAATGTTATGCCTATCTGCCTGCTCTTCAATTTTTTCACAACTTCGTCAACGATTTCTAAAGTGAAATCATGCCTATTAAAATTTCGCCAAAACACGACACTTACGAACAAATTAAAAACAAAGTGAAACCGGTACATTTGACTCACCTGAAATAGAAATGTCAGCTCCTCATGGAGCTAGTCCAGTCCTGAGAGAGGTAGGTAACGCGCGCTGATCAGTAAGTGAACAGCATTTCACTCGTTTCTTGTTAGACAAATAAATACGTCGCATTCACATACTAATTAATTTAAAGAGAAACTGCGCGATGTACGGTAAAACGCGCATGCAGACAGCTGTGCGGCTGAGTACTGAGGTGTGTATCGGAATCACAGCACGTCCGAGCGAACGGGACGAGGAGGTGGGCGAGTGACCACAACCGTACACGGCGCGCGCAGTGAGAGTTGTGCTTCCTAGAGTTGTTGCGTGCCGCAGCGCAAGACACAAGGGCTGCGGCGAGAGCCTGCATCTGCAAGATGCTGCACTTGGCATCTAATTCGCGCGCTCGGCAAATCAGCGCGAACCTTGATAGCAACGACACTCCAGGCGTTCGTACGAGGAGTGAAGGCGCTACCTTGCCGCAATGCGCCTAAGCTAACATCCCGCAGAGTGGTACTTATCATATCAATCGTCAGCTTAAGTGACCAGCTATCACACCCCCCCACATATCATGACAGGTCAATGCCCGGTGATTACAAGGCAATTGTGATCTCTTTGTTCGGTTGTACAGTCGCCTGCAATAACAAGTATACACATTGAAATTATCAAAATTGTGGCAAAAACTTCTGTTTCTCTCAATGAACACAAAATTATCTAAAAATCAATGAAGAATTTGTTTTTTTTTACTCAAGTTTATGTAAACTTTGATAAGAACTTAGTGACACTGACATCACATTATTTAGAAAATTACGAAGTGTATACTTGTTATTGCAGGCGACTGTACTTACGCGATAAACTCAGGTTGAATGTCAATACACTAAAACTGAACTCGATTATTTTTTTGGGACTATAAAATTATAGTGTCGATTAACGGTTACATGTATGTTTTCAAAACTTTAGAAGTCCCGTACTTCATAACTCCACTTCTATTTCAATCAGTACGATTGTACTCTTTCATCATATCGATACCAATTCGTTTTTTATATCACAGTTTATAATTTTCGTGGTGGTAGGGCATTTTGCGAATACTTGCCTGGCTAGCTTGGTAGCTAAGTATTCGCAAAATGCGGATGGTTCCTCGAGTAGAAAATCTGTCGCCAACCACCAAACGGTTTGTTCCGGCAGCTGTTCTTGAAAGCCAGTTCCCATCCTCTAGGTATCATGGCTCACTGTCTTCGACCACATCATCATTTACCATCAGGTGAGATTGTAGACAAAGGCTAACATATCAGTAGTAAAAATGGTTTAATACTGTTTTTTGTATATTATATATATGTAGTATTAAGGTGGAAACTGAAGTCTATGGAAAATTCAAAATTTAATCAGTTTTTTTCACTGTTGTACCTCGGTTGCGTAACCATTCTACAAGATCATGCTACTCGAGTTTAAAATGATATTGCATATTACCTTGCACTATTGCAGTTGATTCAATTGTTTACCCTTAAAACTGTCAAAAATATTATTATTATTTATATTCACCCGTAACGAATGTAAATAATTTAATTAGTATTAAAATATATATAAAGGTATATATTTTGTGAAAACTCTTCTCCGAATCTCGCGTTTTACGTTATTAACTACAATGGTTAGACAAGCTAGCAATAAAACCAAAATATTAATGAAATTATGAATTTGCCGCGAAATTCATACGTTCGCCATAGAGACGAATAAATGGTAATAATAGCATGAAAACTGTATTTTAACCGATTTCCGAAAGAAGTAGGTAGGCTCTCAAGTAGACGTGTATTTTACCTGTAACCACAAATAACAATTATCTGGATCATCCGGTCTTGATGATTCTTTTGTTGGGTATATTTTTTGAGTATAGTTTTTAAAATTTAGTTATTAAATTTATGTGATAGTTTTTAAACTTTCGCGAACAATGAGTTTGTTCGCGCACCATTTAATATAACAATGTAATTTTACTTACCTCAGAGTGCTTTAGATTTAGACGTTTCGAAAAGCTTAAATCTAAGTAATACTTAACCTTCTCTATCATCTTCAGTGACCAAAAAGCAGGGAATGGACCTACACTTTTTTTTTTGTAATTTTTGTAGCTGAATGGGTAGCCTTTGACCACTATCTCACCTGATTCGTGATCTCACCTGATCATGGTTAGTGATAATGTTGTCTAGAACAGACAGCTGTCGGAATACACCGTTAGGTGCTTGGTGGTAGCTAGCCAGGCGGGCATTTGCAAAACTCCTTACCACCATGCGTCATCTAGATTAAGGAATTTTGGCAACATTTTTTTCAGTCAAGAGCTACGAATAAATTAAATATTTATTTTTAGGTTAGGAGGGAGATTCTCTGATTTTGGTAATTTTAATAATAATAATAAGAAAAACAATTCTTTCTTTGGAACCATAACAATATTGTATACTACTAACATAATATATGAGAATCGATGGCACCTGCAGAAGTCTAATAACTGTGTCGTAGATGTCAACCCCCTCCTTTGAAGGTGAACTCCTCTTTGGAGGATTATTATTTAGATTCCGAAAAAATATATGTGATTTACAGACGATTTGGCATCAAATCTGTGTTAAATGAAAACACATAATTCTTGATTAATAGGAGAAAAAATTAAAACAATCTGTTTTCAAATATTTTTTAACCTCTCGCTTATAACAGATGAATTTCATCACAAGTGGTAAACTGCACTGCACCCGTCACCCTGAGACATACAGTTGTTAAGTCTCATGTGCCTGTAATTTACTAGTTCTGAAGGACTGCTGCCGGAACACACAGTTGACACTCGAGATGAGAAATTATGTACAGCAAAAATTTGTAAATGTGATGTGTGAATCATATATAGAAATGTAAAGCGACATAATTGCGAGAGTAAAGTGTTTGAAAAAGCACTTCTTTCGATTAGTAGTCCAGTCATTATAGTAAGTTCACCTCGGAATTCGAGATACCCAGCTGTAAGTCTGTAAATACTTGCATATTGACACCCTAAAAGTTGTCTCAAAACCTACATATGGTAGGGTGTACGCAACTATTAAATTTCAAGGTCAAAGGTCACAAAAATCGGTTTATTTACAGACTTACAGTTGGGTATCTTGAATTCCGAGATTCTTACCTAATTTAAGCTTAAATGCCTAGACTATAGATGAAGTCTAGTTGATGACCGCGCACATTTCCCTATGGCGGTTAAAGTAGTACAATTAGAGAACAAAATTTCGGCTCAGCCGTGCGATCCTAAACGGCCTAGTGGTTTAGGCACCCAGTGCGTAAAATCCGGGGATGTGGGTTCGATTTACACTCTAGAAGAAAATTTTGTGATCTAAAAATTTGTGACTGTTATTTTCGCTTAGCACGCGATATCTATATCGTTATCATATTTACTAGTATTTTCTATGAACATTTAAGGGGGCGATTCCCTGGTTTTTGGCCAATTTGAAGGTCAACCCCTCTACAGAACATCATTGCTTTGATTCGGAAAAACACTATACATATAAGGATATTTTGTCAATAAATTCATACAGATTTTTTCACAACTGTTTTATTAACAGGTATAGAAAAAAATACCAAGGCAGCTGTGTACAAATTGTTTTTTGGAACTCTTCAACGAGAACGAATTTTCCCATCGAACTTTCACGAAAATGAGTTGAAAAGTTAAATCAAGCCTTAACAAAACCGTGTTGAACATTTTCAAATCGGAGAATCACATCCATCTGAAAAGGTGGCCGCTATGCGCGCTGCACATACGACTTATTATTTTATATTAGTGCTTTGAGATTGAATTTTGCTTAATTCATATTTTGTTTTACTTCCGATAACAAGCTCCTAATTGATCTGCATCGAACCTTTAAGTACCCATTATTTTAAGACTATAACTATGACTACAACTACTAATGTAAAAAAAAACGCAGCTGCTTTTTTCTTTAAAATTTACATAAATAAAAAACATATCTGAAATGTACATAATAAAATTGTTTGTCTACTCCAAGACTTAGGACAAGAAACTATTGGCAATTTAATGGTTGTCTTTTTTTAGTGACAGCTAAAAATATAGTAGTCAGCTACGTAGGTAATTACTGTATTTTTGTGTAATATTTAAAGATTTATTTTATGTTTGCGAAATTATTGCATTCGCTATTTCAAATTATAATATCTACGCCCGAAATATATATCGTCTATAATCTAGAAATTATTGTTTGGTCAATACTCGTATCTATCAATCCGAAGACGTTTCAATACGGTTTGATTTAATATACTCCTGATAGTCAACTCTTGAAGAGCATTGACCTCTATATTAAGTCTTTGAAATTTGATGACTATAACATATCTATGACGTGAAAGGTACATCTATATCTAGATTGGGACAAATATCTATCAGATAGAAGGATAGTATAGCCAGATTTACCATAATAACTGATATAAGCAGCTGTAGTAGCGCTTACCATCATGAACGAGTTTTCCTTTATGCAACCGAATAGTATAATTGTTTGGGATTCGAGTATTGAATAACTGTGCATTCTGTGTAGAAGCACTGTATAGAACTCATACAAGGTTAATGAGGGAACAGCTGCTCGTTCAGTTGCATGCGAACATAAAACCGTTCCACGTGTCACTCTTGAGTGAGCACCGACCTTCGTAGCTGGTACATCATACACCACCAACCCCTATAGCTATCTTTCACTAACTTATACATTTTTGTGTTATTCATCTCTTTCTTTGTAAGGTTAGGGGTGATGGTGGAGTTGTTAGAGACGTTGTCAAAGGCAACGGCAGACCGATACAAGACCCGCTTTCACAGTAACCTGACGTGCCCGGTGGCTTCCACAAGACAATATTATTAGACGTAGATTAGAATTATCTAATAACTTTTTATTGCAACATATACTTAGTAAAAACATGTCGGTAAGTGCAGTGAAGACTATTTTGTTTATCTGTTGAATTCATGGCGTAATATCGGCTATTTTAAAAATCACAAATTAAATGTTTTCTTATATATTACATTGGAAGTTATTCTATTTATAATATTTAATTTGTTTGATGGTGTAAGTATTGTGATTTATATATTCAAATATAAGCGTCGAACGATGACAAAATTACGAGTATAAACTCAAACATTTTTTTTTTATAATAATTCGAATACTTTTAGCATTTTTCACACAGTGAAAATTTTACATGATCTTGATTTTTTTCTGCGTCGTTTTAATTGTTTCCAAATATCTTGTAAATAAGAATTGGGTCCACGTGCTTGTTGGTGTGCATTGCGTAACATCTGCTCATTTTACCTAGCACCTCTCCTGCCATACACGCGCTATCAATGTAACCTAATTATATTATATTTATATATTTTTGTTTGAAAATTTTCCTAATAATAAATTATAATACTAAATTTAAGACCATTTTTAGCTAATTTAATCAAATCTTCATTATAAGATACAAGTGAATTATGGATCTAAAATTACATAATTTATGTTTTAAACTTTGAAGTACCGATATCTTTTTATTGAAATGAAATGTCATTTATTTGCCAGAAACACGCATAATACAGATCTTACATTATTTAGATTCTATTGAGCTGCTTAGCGTACTTCGTCACAATAGGACATGCAAATATTATGTAAAACATAATAATATACAGTATTTTTAAATATTGTATACCTATTTAGAATTAATGTGAATTAGAATTAAAAAATATTTTTATAATTATAAATCACAATATCCTACTAATTATCATCTACACACAGTCTTACAATACAAAACTACTGAAAATAAGTCATTATCATATATAAATCACAATTAGTTAAAATTAAATATTTATCATTATAAAATTAATTATTAATATGTTATTACTATAAAATATCCTTACAGTCAAAAAAATCTTTTCAACTATAAAAACAGTGCTTCGTGAGAAACTGGTGTAATTTTTTTATAAAGTAATTCAATGGAAGCTTGTGTTTTCTCTTTAGTATTTAATTAAAAACTTTAATTATCATTACCTCAAAATTTTTGCGACGAAGTGCCGTACAGCATTTTGGTATGGTAAGTAGAGTTGGGACTCTCTATGAAATTCATCATTCTTTTTTATTTGATATATTAGGAACTACATATAAACTGCGTATGAAAGCCTTCAAAGAATGCAAGCCTTCATTAATAATTCTTGTTGTATAGTATAAAATTAAACGAAACTAGGATAGTTAACGCAAGCAGTCATTCAGAACTTCAGGTCATTAAACAAATAGTAATCATTATTTATAGCCTCAGAACCATATTGTATCAGAACCATAGGATCTGTTCTGTTAGCCTCAAAGCCTTCCCATGTATAGATTCTGTACAAAAATCAAACAAATTAGTTTCATATTAACAAGACCTGCAACGTGCAGGTTCTGTCATTATATTGGAAATGCATGAAACGATAAAATTATTCTTTGAAAAATCTAAATTTGTAAATCTTTTATCTGAACCCGAAATGATTTATACAAGCGAAACGCTTATTATATGTCGCCATCAATTTATATACCCAATTCGCAGCTTACCAAATAGCATATATGTAATAAATTTAGGCTTCTAAATAATTGCTTTATAGTGTTAAAGAATTTAAAGAATTTAAATGTCAAAATAAATTTATGTAAAATATAACACTCATAATATGAAACATTTGCACATCTGCTTGCAGACAGAGTACTGTGTAATTATATTTTTGAGATCTTCTTTACTGTGTGTATTCTTGCAAATAAATTATTTGATTGGATGACAATTTAAATCGTTTCGAAGAATAGTCAATATTATATAGTTGAAAGACGCAAATTTTATTACAGAACTAAAATCATTGCATAAACAGATGTATTAACTTTTTGGTGAAACATACAAACTGTAGATACATCCTACTTAATGTAGTCAAGGTTGTGGAGATCTGAAAATCAACAAAATTTATATTTGCATGTGACGTTCAAACTTGCACAGTTTGAACGTTACATGCAATCAATAAATTTTGTCATAGCGACTCTATGGTACGTGTATCTAATAATGTAATGAAGATCCATGAAAAACCACGAAAATAAAAACAATTTTTTTAATGCAGTTGCCGGAATTCTGACAAAGATAGAAACTAAGTCGAACATTTATCTGTTAATTCTAGGTTAGCGTGAACAACATCTTCGGCTAGATCATCACTCACCATTAGGTGAGATAGTGGTCAAAGGCTCACCTAAGTATATGTCATAATAAAAAAAAAAACAATTCCTACATCATAAACATGCATAAATATAAATTTAGTAACAATGTGTATATATAAAAAGTTGCGTTATTAAATTATACCATTTATAATAGAATAATTGATCTACTTTAAATAAAGCTACTTTTTTTATTTCACTCATGAGAGAAGAATTTAGAGTCGATACAACTTGTTAGTCATTTATTTTCTTCTCTATAGGCCGTCATCAATATTCCCACTCTTCTTCACATAAATAACCTTGGCCTGATTTATTTATGAGTCTTAAATTTTTGGCATTAGTGCTTTACTAAAAAACACCGTCATCGATGGTATCAAACCGTGCAAAATTTTCAATGATCGCGATCTTAGTAAAACTAATCTCCTAAAAAATATTGTCATAAAACTTAAGAAAACCACCGTAGAAATGGCTAATATTTTAAGTGTCATATATTTTTACGATTATCTTATACAATTCAAGGTATATCTATACTGACATACGAATATGACACGCATTTCATCTTCATTGATATCCGTTAGTTCTTTTACATGCTCGCATTATTCAATAAAAAAAATATATCTACTTATATCTCAATTTTCCGTTGACGAAATTTGATTATTTATTTTGACACTACAGTTAATTAATACATATAATAATTAAACAACTTTATTGAATAAATGACGTATCGTGACTATTTGTGGTAACGAACACTGTAAAGATTTAATTCGTCAAAGTAATTTAATAGTTTTTGGGTAATAAACCGGAAAATTACTAAGATAGACTAGAGCTTACTTAATGGAACTTAAACGGTAATGAAACTTTCCCCAGTGTAGGTATGGTAGAATTTCCTGACACTGGAATATCGTATTCGAGCTGAAGGGGACTTAGTCCAATATCGTTTACAAAGTTAATTAACTCGAAAACTGACAGGCATAGGTATCGAATAACTTTTTGTATGCAAACTAGGGAGTTAAGTACAATATTTAACACTTCATTTGACTCCAATTCAAGTAAGGTTACTTACTAGTGCTTCTTTCTGACTTAAATAGAAGTAGCGTTTCTGTTGTGATTTAGTAAGTTTTGATAATTTTACAGGAATGTTTCCATTAAGGTTGCATCAGAACACTAACATAGCCTTATGGCTTTTGTAAAATGATTTCAGATAAAGCCAATTAGAGCTATACGTATTAGTTCCGTGAAAAATCTAGGAAATCAGCTATCGATAGAACTCGAAACATTCACGAAACTGCAACTATTATTGAATTCAAGATTTTTGAAGTTATTTATTTAGGTACATAAAATGTATCAAATTCAAATTCAAAATCATTTATTCAATTTAGGCATCTACGACGCTCTTATGAAGGTCAATTACAAACATTAATATTGAAATATTCTACATTAATATATTTTATATTTTCAAATATATACAGACTCGGTAAAGTTAATATATCAATTTCTTTAAAAAGATCCCTTAGAGAATCCATAGGATCCATTTCATATATGGCTCGAATTGCACGCTTTTGTAAGATAAAGATTGTTTCCATCTCAGCAGCAGCTCCCCACAGCAATACACCATACGACATAATACTGTGGAAGTACGCGAAATAAACTAGCCGTGCTATAAATTTACATTTATTTCACAATATTATTATATGTATGTGTAATTAAATCCAATATCCAGCTTTAATTATACATTAAATACAATTTTGCAACCAAAATCAAATAACTATTCATTTGTTATTTAAATATTAATAATAATCCGAAATATAGTTAATATTGTGTGTATAATGTTAAATCAGTTTAGTTGTAAAGAGCGCGTTGAAAAAAACTTCATGCATTTTGTTAAGTGTGTCGATATACTGGACTACCACACCCTTTATCTTCATCTGTCATTTGTTTTTGTTTTGTGGTGGCGAGCACCAAATGAGTTATTAAATTAAATGTAAATAAACATAAACATTGACATTTGAAATCACAAAATAAGAACCTTTCCCCCGACCTACTTATAAATGAAATGAAAATGTATTGTCCACAATTTTTTTTATTTGTTGTAATTTGTATCAATAGAGGGTTGTTTTATAAATTTTAACGTAGTGTTTTGTTTCAGGTGTAATAAAAAAATGTAATGTTGCGAAAACACGATGACTCTTTCCGATAGTATTTTTCAAGACCATTTCCCGACTACGAGTGGACAAAATGTGACTACTAACTTAGATTCGCTCTACTGTTCACATCTATGGTCAAACAGCTGTCTACGAAACGCAATTCTTACTGCACCAAATAACCAAGGCCAAATGATCAAATACTGTTACACTTGTAAAGGTAAAATAAGGAAATATGAACTGACACCCCAAACTAAATTTTTACCAAACAATCATTCAACACCAAACGGAAAATGTGAAACTGAAGTAGAAGAGTCTGTAATAACTGTATTGCGGGAAAACACTTTAAACGATAGCTGTGAAGCGATTCGCTCTTTTAATAGTTATGCAAAAGACTTGGAAAGTTTGCACGCTAATGATAAACAGCGCATACCCTCTATATCAAGTCAAGTGGACTCTAGTTTTCGACGGAAATATTTCTCGTATGAAACGGAACATGAGCAATCCAACCAGCAACGAAGACTGAGGAAAACACTCAAAGGAATGAGGTGCATTGTAAATTTTAGTTTGACCGAAAGCCCTGTAAAGAAAAGCACTCAAATACAGGCCTGCTCAATAAGTGTAATGATTTTAGCAATAGTAGTCATAAGTTTTGTTTTGGTAAATTTTACTACGCCTAATTTTATACATGCGACAAACGCTATTAATACAACTGTAGTGCCAACAGAAAATAACGTAAATCAAACATCATCAGCAATAACTAACGTATATACAGATTTATCTGCAGCTACAGAACTTGACGCTGAAACAGTCACGTCAACTGAAATTATAACTACTCTAATCGCTGAGGATAGCTCAGAAAAATTATTTAGTTCTCTATCAAAAGTAAGGAAAAATATTAGAACATATCCTAGACACAAGATTCATAGTAGCCCTAAACCAAAGGATATAATTAACAGAGATATATCGCAAAGATTTTGCTCGTGCCAAAGAAACGAAATTTGTATGCTAGATGAGAACAGTGGAACTTCAGTGTGTCGAATCCCAATCGACGATGATGATCCTACAGGTGTGTATGTTTACGAGTAGGTACCTAATTTACCTTCAACTTTCCGTTTTGATCATCAGATTAGCTCGCTGTCACCATAATTTTGTACTGTCACTAGAACTCCACAGGCATCCAAAGTTTCAGCTAAACTTTAGCAAATACTTTTTCAACGAAAATTCAACAATAAATTTGCACCATAAAGACTAAAGGTACAAGTTAAATAAAAGCTATAAGGTGGATTCTGATGTCAATGCGGGAACATAAAGTTTTTTTGTTTTGTTGCTAGGTCATCTAACTATTGTATTTGAACACGCGATTGAATACGTGAGGTTAAGAAATTTAGGATATTCTATATATATTTTTAATACTTATTCATTATTCAATTGATGACATGAGTTATGGGTCATTGTATTTGTTAATATTTTAGTCTGTTTTAATGATAACTACGTTTCAAGACTTACATGCAAATTACTTTTTTTTAACTCGTGAATGCCATGACCTTGTTGAATGGTTACCAAAACGTATTAATACGTACGATAAAACTATTTATTTTTAATACCTCTGCCACATAAACGTGAATTTAACCTTACCGTAATAAGCTTTTTAGAAGAGACAAGATTTTTTTCTTTTTATACTAGCGGCCCGCCCCGGCTTCGCACGGATATTTTTGATTACTTTTTTTTTTTAAAATATTCTATAGCTTATGTTCATCAGGGATAGTGGTGAAAGAATTTTTCCAATGGGTAGTTTTTAAGATTATTCGTTACATATAAAAATACATATCATTTCTCTTTATAATATTAGTGTACGTGGAGATATATATGTTTATATGTTTTCACAGGCTGCGGTGGTTTATGCGCCTTAGAGACTGAAGCTTGCCAGCTAGTTGACAAGGCTCGAGGGGTGCGTGTATGTCGACTGTTGACGATGATGGCCAATTGCTCGCCGCACGAGTGGCGATGTCGGAATGGACTGTGCGTTCCTTTGAGTGCACGCTGCGATGGCGCTATCCAGTGTTACGATCGCTCCGATGAAATGCATTGTGGTAAGTGAAGTGATATACAGGGGGCCAACTCACACCTCTTATAGTAATAATAACTTGATCTTACTGTACAATTTTATACTTCCACGTCAATTAAGCAAGCTTACAAGCGGTAAACGAATCTCTCGGCGATTTGATGACGTTACAACAAAAAGTTCACTCCTTTCGCGAACTCTGACGTGACATTTAATACGAAGTATTACTGTTCCAACGACAAATCCGTCATGTTTATCCATCTTAAAAAAGTTACTTTCTAGCAGCGGATTTATACTTGATTTTGATTATTTTAGGATAAAAAGGGTTAAATAATGTGTAAATTACGCACAACGTTTTTATTTCTATTATTCTTTAAAATATAAGCAGCAACATTATTTGATGAGTGAAAGTAAGTGAGTAAAGTTACAGACAGTTTTGGTGAAGCATACAAAAAAATGTTGTAAAACTATGGTAAAACCGTACCGTAACATCGTAGTTCGGATCAGTGCGAGCAGGATAACACTATATTATAAACATTTAGTATCTCGCTTGCAAATCCATGTTACATTTTTCATTCGTTCTCACCAATATTGCTTGACGCGATTGTGGGTCGGTGATAGCTCGTGTCTGCGAATGATTATTTTAATGAATTTAGGTCCATGGTTCGAATCCCGCCGCGGGTTTGAGATTCATCGCATGTTGGAAGGGCATTTTGTGAATGCCCGCCTGGCTAGCGACCACCCTCAAGTAGAAAATCTGTCGCCAAGCACCTAACGGTGTGTTCCGGCAGCTATCCATGAGAGCCAGAGTAATTCTAGGTAGAGCCTGTTAACACCTTCGACCACATCATCACTTACCATCACGTGGTTTACCTATCAGCAATAAAAAAAAAGCATGAAACAAAACGCTACTTTTTGTGATGGTTTCGTAAAAGGTGGGAGTTGGCCCCCTGGTTGGAAAGGCAGGTAAATTTTACTAATAAATGTATGGTCATGCAAGCAAGAGGGCAATATAGATGATTTCTCAATAAATGCACGGAAATGTCATTACTTTTGAGTAAACAGCACGCGAAGTATCGTATACACATAGAAAAACGAAATCCATTGCCGGCGCGTTTTTTTTAATCTGGAACTAAACGCGCCGGCAATGTTGCATGGAAATTAATCGCAGGCGTGCTGCTGGGGTGTAATTTGACTATATATCTATCCTTATAATCTGGGCAAAATCGGTTGAGTTAGATAAGGCTTTCAAGTTACAGAAGCGGTGTATCTGAGTCATTAATAGGGCTTGGTTTCATGACAGCTGCAAACCACTATTTAAAAACAATAATATATACAATAATATATATAATTCTCCTACCTTCTATGTATATAAGAGACTTGTGTATCTTTGTAAAGGCAAATCCAACCTATTTTCAAAAAAGAAGTAATATTATTCCAAGACAAAAAAGATCGAAGTATAAAAACTTATTATACCATCCTCTACGCCAAAAAGTTATTTATGAAAAAAATTTTTATAATATGTATGGCTATTACTGTTTTCAACAAATTACCGGAAAACTTGAAAACTTTCACCGGAAACAGCTTCAAAACTAAACTGCACATTTGGCATCGAGAAAATGGTTTAAATCTCGTTGACTTTTTGTTATTAGCTAATTGTTTTTATAGCATGATAGAATATTTTAAAATAGATACTAATATTTGTACGCCTGCTTGCAGGTTGAATGCATCGCTATATATTTTCCTAAGATCTGAAATTGTAATGATACTGTATTCTGACAAATAAATGATTGATTGATCCATTGATCTCATTCATCGATCTTGGTTCAAGCTATATCCTTTCGACACGGAGTAAAAAATAAAATTTTGGCGGTAAAGCAAAGAGTTTGTCTCGATTCTGTCATTTTTATACAAAAAATCAAAAATTACAAATTTAAACATAAATAAGTACTTATTTTTTGGGGCATAACTATAACAGTATTAGACTTATAGTATTGTGGACTTTTTTTTATAGATATTGATGTCTTCTATAAAATTGTAGTACAGCGCTCTATTTTCGATAATTTCCGCAGTCTACGCAATATAATGATTTTTTTGGTATTGTTTTCGCACTTTGGGTTACATTATCGAACTTTTCATACGGATCCCTAACTTTGTGAAAATCCTCTATAGCCTATGCTCATCAAGGATAGTGTAGGATTCTAATAGTGAATGAGTAGTTTCAGAGCCTATTCAATGCAAACAAACAATAAAATCATTCCTCTTTATTATATTATATAGATAAACATACATTTAATCAATTTAAATACATTACGATTCCGCAAAATGAATATTAATTGCACACGACCAGATCTAGGATCGGAAGCCAAATTATGCTAAATCAGAAGAATAAGAAATAAATAAATACATAAAGACGTTTTTATTGAAACCTTAAACATACTGCCTGCAATCGCCTATTTCGCGGCCTTTGCAGTAATGTACTAGTTTTGTATTGTCACATACAAAAATATATAGGAAATAGGGCTAAATAGGGTGTGAGGGGTTGTTAAGGGCTCCACATCGTTACTTAGATATTTACACGCCTGGCTAGGCTAGCAAACAACCACAAGTAAAACATCTGTCGCTAAGCACCTATCGGTGTGATCCAACAGCTGTCCTAGTACGCAACAAATTCTAGTAGTCTGTTACATCTTCAAGCTATAATAAGTCACTTACCAACAGTTAAGATTATGGAAAAATGCTATTATTTTAGCAAACAATATAAAACCGGCCAATCACTAATCGGATCAAGAGAACAAAGACATAAATTTTACCAATAATCGTTATTTTATCATAAAGTTGTAGATCTTGGACAAGAGTTGCACTTAGATTTTCTTAACATAGGGTTTGTGCTATAATCATACTAAGTTTGACGTGTATTTGTATTGCCATTGTTAAAGATGGAGCGAAAACAATATATGTTGAAGAACAATTTCCTTTAATGGATACCCTATATCAGTTATATCTGCCACTGCTGAACACACCCTACTTCACTAAGGGGGGATTTCCCTTAATCCTCACGCTTAGAAGGCATGTTGGGCTCGCAGTGTGTGATGCAGGCAGCAGCGCTTTCTGAAGAACTGCTATTTATAATGCGCTGCTGCCTGCCTTCTAGCATTGTTATTGCCTCCGTCGACTCTTACGACTCCCAAGGGATTGTATACCCAAATCTTATACCGTTTTGCCAATTACTGTATCAGCCGAATTGTCCACTGCTGATCACAGCCTCCCCCAATAAGAGGAGATTTGCCAATCCCCACGCTTGGCAGGCGTCCTGGGGGTCGCAGTTTTAAGATATCAGTTCCTCAGAAAGCGCTACTACCCACCTTCCGGTACCTTTAGACGCCTCTTAGGACACCCACAGGTTGCAATTTGACATTCTAACCCGACACCCCACGGGCTTGTAAATTAGGGTTTTAGGGTCATTTATGGAATCATGTGCATCATGCAATAACTTTTCAACTTTCCAATAACTTTTCAATATCTTACAAGCAATATTATTTTAAACTCGCAAATATGTTCTTGTGGAATGGTAACGAAATCTATAGCTACAACTAAGATCAAATCAGATTTCCGCCGTCCCGGAAAAGCTACAAGCGTGGAATAACTATTAAAATGTTTAATTTGCTGCCACATACGTGATTTTCACCTTAATAAATAATGCTATGCAGGTGTCTATCATACCTCTTAACACCTACTGGAATTAATTGGGAAATAATGTGCAATAAATTTAGTCAACATGTTAAGAAAACATCACCTTCGTTTGCTTGCAGAAATTTAAAACTATTGATATTTTTTTCCATTAAGGGCGTTTTTCTATTTTGTAAGTAAATCAATAAAGCGAAGGTGAAAGTTAAACTCCATCGCAAATTTTTCAAGCGCAGACTATGGAACTAGTTCACGGTTGTATAATAAGTAGGACCGGTAGGCACTGTTGCCAAAGTTAAATTTGTAAGGAGTTATGTTTTGTTTTTCAGATTGCGATTTGACTAAACAGTTCCGATGTGGCCATTCTATTTCATGTTTCTCGAATACGAAGCTCTGCGATAGCGTCATCGATTGTTGGGATGGATACGACGAATTTAATTGCACTGCTGGTAAGATCATATTTACATTCTCAAATTTCAGGTGACCGGAGGTTCAAGTGGTGATGGCCGTAATTAATGACTATCGTACCAAAAGTCCACTGTTCGAATCATGCCTGGCTAGAGCTTTAGCGTACCTCCCCTCCAGTAGTTCATTTTGCAAATGCTCTCCTGGCTAGGCGACCTCAAGTCGAAAATACATCGTGGTGTCTTCAGGCATTTGCGACCCTAAAGTAAAAATCATTTATTCTATTATAGCGTCTACGGCACGCTTATGTAGTTCAATTACAAAATTTTATGTTTAAAGTTTGCACTGCCGCATTCTGCGAATAAAGACGGCTATAAAGCTATTGCGTTTAGAAGTACCGATCCTAACGAATACCACATTCTAATACAAATGGTAACTTTTGCAATATATTTAGATATTTTAATATGTCTACAATGATATATGTGACTATATATAAAGAAAATCATCACAGAGAAACGCAAATCGTTGTTTCTATCGACGATTTGTTATGTAATACCTAAGCATTAAGAGAAACAAAGAAGACCTAATATTTATATTTGTGGAACTCCCGTTTTTACTAAACACCCGGCAACTTTTGAAGTGCGCGTAGGTTAGCTGTCCTAGTCGTTCACCGATCAACTATTCTCCGGATAGAACGTTAAAGGGTGGAGTCCTAGTTGTAAGACTGTCATTAGGCTACATAGGAGGCCTTCGACGGTTCGACCACATAGAATATAATTGCATTAATCACTCGTAACACAATTTTACAGTGAACAAACAAAAGTTGGAATAAAGACTTAGAGACAAGAAGATTTAACTGGCAACAGGGATAGGCTCAGCACTGTACTAGTGGTTTTCCGTTAGTGCTCTTAACATTTACCACCATCGTTACATACCACCAGGTAAGATTGTGGTCTAAGTCTAATGCAAGCGTATCGGAAAGTAAAAAGAAACACTATAAAACTATTCATTACCATCAACTATTCCAACAATGACTAATATGACTAAGATTCAGAGCTGTTCGTTGATGTTTGTTGTAAAGTTTACAAATTAATGAGCGGTGCTCTACATAGGCAAGCGCCTTGTAAAGATCACAAAATACGTCAATGGCATCATGTGAATTCTTCCAGGCGTCGAGTATTTACTTAAAATGTAACTGCTTTTCGTGCCAGCGAACTCATTTCCTTGCAATGCAAGTTATTGTGTTCATTAAGGTGAGATATAAATGTTGTTTATGAGTATTTATATTTTAAAATATTTAGCTTAAAACTGTAATGTAGGTAATGTAAACTGTACTTGTACATCTGTCGAATAACTAATTGATTACTGATTAGGTCCTATTAACCTACAACTTTAAATTAAAATCGGAGTAATTGTTTTATTAGGCCCGTTAATGTTTATTTATCGACACAAATATTAATAGTGGTTTAATTACTTAATTATTAAGTATTAATTAATACGATACAAAAATGTGAATATATTGACTCTCTGCTATAAGCGACGTACCTACTCGTAGTAACCCCCCCCCCCCCCCCACAAGTCTTGGCACGTATTCTCTGAGTAAAATTGAATTGAATGTCTTTATAACTATACGGATATGAACGCAAAAGTTCGGTGGGTGATCGATGGGCGAGTAAGACCGCGGTTTTATGGCTCGTCGGTGTGGTGCCATTGCAATATCTTGGTTTAAAGACCGACGAGCCCAGGTCGTGGCTCATCAGTATGTAGTTTTATTTTTACTCAGCTCGACGCTTAAAACCTGATTCGTACACATGACTGTTTCGCTTGCTAGTCAATCAGCACCATTTGTCCGCGGAATAAAACCGCGTTATAGGGGTCCGTACGTCGCTCACCAGCTCTATGATAGTTTCCTACTACCGACCCAAAAGTAGGATAAGGGGTATGATGAAGCTGACGATAAGAAAATATTACAGTCAAGTTACCACGATAGTACCTAGATTTGACATACAAATTAAAATGAATAGTACTGCTCACCGTTCAGTAGCCACGAATCACGAAACTGGGTTATGAATGTGCTCACTCAACCTAACGGGGCTTCCTATACCAAACTTCCTCATTATTGAAAAACTGTGCAAATAAATAGTAAGTTAACCCAACCACTGAATTGGGTTGGGATTCATAATGTATGAGTAAGGATAAATTCAATTTATGAACACAAACACTTAACTCGTATTGGTTTGTTTGACGATTATTATTATTATAACACATATATTTTATAGTACCTTAGCTATTTTTTTATATAACAAAAATGGGTCTAAATAACTTTATTCAACATAATGTTATCTTAATCGTATGTTACGTGAAATAAATATTTATTATTAGTATTAAACGGACTGATACTCCAGAGGAAGCAAGAGACAACAAGGTTACTAATCCATTCTTAATAAGACGTTTTCTAATAGAAACGCTGTTTCATATCCTTCGAATCACTTTCTATCAGGTGAGATAGTGGTCTGAGCTCTGAGGTAACTAATAATAGTTAAAAAAGACTTCTGAATAAGAGCTTCAAGATGTCTTCCTAACTAGAAATCTTTCCACGAGCGATAGCCTGGAAAAAGTAAGGGCAACCTTATTGTTGCAGAATGCCCCAAGGAGCAGTTCACATGCACGGACGGGCAATGCATATTATCGTCCCGTTTCTGCGACGGCCTCGCAGACTGTGTGGACGGGAGCGACGAGCCGGATGGCTGTGACGGCGAGTGCGGAGCTCACGAGATCCGATGCGACAATCACCGTTGCGTGTCCCGCGCCGCACTCTGCGATGGGCAGGACCACTGCGGAGACGCTACTGACGAGCGACACTGTTCTCCATAATAAAATCATTTTATAAAATACGATGTTTCATTTTCAGTAGTTTTGTAGTGCAAATCAATCCGTATTATTGTCTCATATCCGTTCCGGCCTCATGGATCGCAGCAGCGATGACGACGGCGCGGCGGCATGCCGACAAGCCGGGCTACTGTAAAGAGCGCAAGGCATCGGATGCAACAACCACGAATGCTTGCCCCACACGCAATGTGCAGGCCCACTGCTGTAAGAACTACTCTTAGCGGAGCTAGCCTAGTCGTTCTAAAGCGAGTGTTCGCTTCTTGTCTAGGTGACCGCTTTTAGTGGAATAATTATTTTCTTTTTTTATTACCG
The DNA here is from genome assembly GCA_963854805.1 of Plagodis dolabraria. Taxonomy (NCBI): domain Eukaryota; kingdom Metazoa; phylum Arthropoda; class Insecta; order Lepidoptera; family Geometridae; genus Plagodis; species Plagodis dolabraria. The sequence goes on from OY978442.1 coordinate 19,153,825, forward strand.
ATAGGTTAGCCCTTGACCACTATCTAACCTGATGGTAAGTGGTGATGTGGTCGAAGGTTGTTCAGGCTAACCTAGAAAGCCTAGAACTACGGAGCGCTTCCGTGCTTCAAAGAACCGTGCTACATAAGACCGAATGCCTGCTGGATAGCTACTACAATCAAGTAGAAAATTTGTCACCAAGCACCTATAAACCACTGATTGACCCAGTTCCCGTTGTAAATTAAGCCTGTTTGCCATGACCACATCATCATTTTATTATTGTAGAGTTGAAATCACATTTTTTTTACTTAACTTCACTATAATATGCTGTTGAAGTGTAGAATCACTTAGTACAAATCTTTGTCATCGACAAAGTTGTTTGTTGTCTCTTGTTAGGTATGTCGATGTAGAAGAAACTGAAAATATAGAATTAAGAACATTCAATTGATGACGCAGGAGACACACACACAAGTCAAGAACACAATGGCTCGCTGTGGATTCGACAGAACTTGAGTTTGTACAAGAATAAAGATATTCCAAAGTATTAACCATCATAGATTTAACCAACAACTATTTGCTTCATAATAAAAGGGGTAATGGCATCACAATCTCTGAATGACTGTCAGAATGGGCTAAAGGTGAAAACAATTTGAAGTTTGTCTGCGGCCTCAAGACGACGACGCTTGAAACTTCGACACTTCAATGCAGTGAGGCCTAGTGGCGATAGTGTTGGACTGCCGGGCCACGATAATGTTATCTATAAACATTACCATGGCCGGGCTTAAAGTTCCATTGTTTAAATCTTGCCGTGGCGGGCTTGAGGCACATGAATAAAGAACCGTTATTTATTCATGTGCTTGAGGTTCACCGCATGGTGGCATTTTGCGAATGCCCACCTGGCTAGCAACTACCCTCAAGTAAAACAATTGTCGTCAAGCACCGAACGGTGAGTTACCGACACCCGTAGCTATCCTTGAGATCCTTTAATTATAGTTTAAGCCTGTTATTTCTGTTAACATCTTCGATCACATCATCACTTACCCACAGGTTAGATTTGGTCAAAGTCAAAACTAATATTTAAGTCTGTTTTTTTTTAACAAACGAGTACTATAAACTTTACTGCGTTGCTATTGGCCCACGTAAACAACATAAAGTTCGTTCCACGTGAACTCTGTAGTTAAATGTATATACATTCAGTTGATTCTTCGAATATACCTGTGCGTAGAAAAATATTGCTTCTAACGAATCAATAAAGATCGTTTGGAAAAAAACGTTGTAGCTAACTCAACAAATCGTCTCGTCATAAAGTTTGCCGAAGTATCACCTTGAGCTCAACCCAATTGAACTCGTTTGGTCTATATCTCTTGGCTATGACAGGATATAACAAAAAATATAAAATTTATGAAGTCTGAACTCTTTTGATACGAGGAGTAGCTAAAGTGGATAGATAAAAATGGTAGTCATGTCTCAATCATGTGGTAACCAAGATAGAAACAAAAATGTACGGGGTCGACAATCATGTACAAAATATGTTAGAGCAATTTATTATTGACGTATCTGCAGAAGAATGAAGTTAATTTTAAAGATTACAATTGAAGTAGAATTATTTAATTTATATGTTCTAGTGCATACTATATATAACTATTACAATATTGTTTTATATCATAAAAGCGAACAGATTTTGTTACGAATATACTAAGTATGCAAATTTAAATCATAAAACAATTACGTAATTTTTTCTACAGTAAATATCAGAAGTATTCAATATGAACGGGCATTAACAATTTCAAAACAAGAACAAATGCATTGACCAATGACGGCAATGACCCATCTTACTCTGTTAATATCGGAAATGTGCGAGAGACATACTCAGTAGGTACACGTTTGTTAAAAAAACAGACTAAATCCTACTAATATTAAAAACGCGAAAGTTTGTAAGTATGCGTGGATGTATGGATGTTTGTTACTCTTTCACGTAAAAACTACTGAATGGATTTTAATGAAACTTTACAATAATATAGCTTATACATCAGAATAGCACATAGGCTATAATTTATAAAGATATTTTGTGAATTGTCGAAAATATAATGATTAGTGTCAAGTAAGTAAGTAAAAAATCAGCCATATCCGAGACATTCCTGGCGTGCGCTGCAAAAACCCATGATACAATAATATACTGCGCCAGGTACACTCCGAGACCGGCGTAACCGAGACACAAGCATACTGTCATCACTTCTAGCACCGGCTTTCAAACTTTATACCTAATTTGAGGAAATTTGGTGGCAGTAAAATAACAGTCACCTTATATATATATATATATATATATAACGTGGATATTTATTCATCAACAATACTGCGGGGGATGGTGTAGAATCGATAACTGAATGTGATGCACTCATTTTTAATTTTCACATAAACAAAATCAATACTAACTATTGCCTAAGCGGTGGCGCTTTGACTTTGAGAATGATAGCGACGACCACACTTGCGGCCTTAGGACTGAAAGTTAGTTTTTTAAAGTTCTTATTGGCGTATTTAAAAATGTTTATTTTTACAGTGATTTATTTTATTTTTTACAACTTTACCGACTTTTTTATATTTTTCGTAAAGAAAGCTCAACTAAACAAACAATAACAACTATCATCTTTCCTCACGCGTAATGCGTGCATAGGTGAGCTAGTGTTGCCGTCTTTCTCAGTCATCCAGTAGTAAATAAGTGAGAGAGACGGCGCCGGCGGTCGGCGATCTCCGACGCAACCGCAACTGCGCGACCCGACGCGCTTCGAACAATCTATCTCACTCATTCGTTTCAGCGAGCGTCGCGTGCCGATTGAAACCGAGATGCAAACGAGCCAATGATGCATTTGAAGCGGTGTTAAAGATTTGAATCAGTGAATCACTTTAAAGAAACGACTCACTGAGTCGTTTCAGTGAAGAGCGACACACCTCTAGTTCTAACGCTATGCGAGGGCACTGAACTCGGTATAACTCAACTGTTTCTTGTTTGACGGACGCAGAAGCGGTAGCAATGGCGAGGCGGTGCGGGCCAAGTAGGTATTAGTTGGTAAGTAATAAGATGATTGATCAAAGAGGAGATTTTCAACTGGCTCCGTATCAATATCCGCTACCAGAGTTCACTTTTATCAGATAGGGTACATCTCAAAATAGTGTTCACGACAAAGATGAATTTTTTTAAAGTATTAAACTTACCCATTAAATCCAATAAATCAAGATGTAACGATTGTGCATTAAAACACTTCACAGGAGGTAGGTAGACATCGTGTAGGTACAAGCTGTGTGGTAGATATTTACTTGTAAATAGGTAATTTACTTTCCATTACACTTTTATCCGGCTTTGGACTGTCAAATGTCTGTAATTTTATCATTTGATAATTTTCATCGACAATCGATTTTATTTAAGTTTGAGGTAGAATGAAAACATAAAATTACATCCATTTGGCGTGTTTAAAAGTCAATCAATCCTATTTACAACAATCACTGACTAAATCCGTGACGAAACGACTCTGAAAGTCGCGAAACCGGTCGAGACGCCTTCTCGGCGTAATATATATACCTTAAGTTTAATTCGGTTCACAATGTCTTTTAGTATGTGTCAAACTTACGTTAGTTTTAAACAATCACTTAGTAAGTTAGTACCTACACAATTATTTACATGGCTATTTACACATGAGTCTGCTGGACATATCCACCGTTCCTCGCGCTCCGATTTAGATCAACACCGATTCCCGACTCCCGAGGTGAGTGAATCGGTCCGAGATTCAATCTCATGAATCGATCCACTATATTTAAAATAAACGGTATTTTGAAAATAATCGCTTATTCGATTCATGGTTTCAATATCAACGTGCCTACTCTACCCTATGCCGCATTTCATTTTCAAAAACAAGTTAAATAATCGATGCCCTCCTCCTATAGTAACTTTGTGTAATATAATGAAATAGAGACCAAATTTGACATCCCTAGGTGTTAATAGATATTTTGATGATGTCAATGTGGCACGTGTTTTTGCAGCGCGTGGTCTCTGTATTACATATTCTTTGGTGGGATGTCTATGGCGCTCAAAGAATAGATAGATAGATAGAAACACTTTATTTGCATACCATGAAAAAACATTACAGAAAATTAACACACATATAAGGTATACAAAGGGGGGTCTTATTGCTTAAAGCAATTTCTTCCAGACAACCGAACAGAAGATTTACAAAATTTGCCAGGTTGGCAGCTTACTAGCTAAACATAACAATTATTCACGAAGTACTATTTAAGTTACAAAAAAATATATTAAAATATAAACCTATATTAAACATATAATAAATAAATAAATAAGAATACTTATATACATACATACACTTATATAAATATATACATATGTATCCAAATAATATTTACAAAGTAAATATAATTAGCAATAACCAAGGAAATAGATTAGCTCAGAGTGGACAATTAAAATTCATTGACTCTATTTTTGAAAATGTATAGTGACTGAGATTTTCGAATCGAGACTGGCATACTGTTCCATAGTCGAACAGCCTGCACTGAGAATGAACTATCGTAGAAAGATGTACTGTGTGACGGAATTTTGAGTAGAAGATTTTCTGATGACCTCAATGGCAAGGCATGAGCCGGTTCAAGAAACTCAAAGCGTTCCTTAAGATAAGTGCGGAGAATTAAGATTAAACAATATATTGAAGAGTAGGGAAAGAATATGAGTATTCCGGCGAAGGCGAATGGGAAGCCACTTGAGCTTATGACGAAATTTGCGTAACCCAAATATGAACCTGATCGAGATATATCGAATACTATATACTCCAAATGGTGCTTAAGTTCTGTTCTTTAAACGTGTGTTTTGATAACCATTTTTATATATTTTATACCTAATGATAGAAAAAACCGTAATACATAATGTATTAGTTAATATTATGTAGAAATAAATTCTTTAATTCATTTTAGCTACCTATTATAATAATGTAGATACATGAGATGCCTGGTGGTAGGGCACTTTGCAAATGCCCGCCTGGCTAGCTACCACCCTCAAGTTGAAAATCTGTCGCCAAGCACCTAACGGTGTGTTCCGGCAGCTGTCCTTGAGAGCCAGTAACTCTAGGTTAGTCTGAACAACATCTTCGACCACATCATCACTTACCATCAGGTGAGATAGTGGTCAAAGGCTAATCTATCAGGCATAAAAAAAACACACAAAATGATTCTTTAAGTGCAAATTACAGACCGTTTATTACAGAGTAGTATACATTTTATAATTTTAACCGACTTCAAAACAGGAGGTTCTCAATTCGTCTGTATATTTTTATTACACTCATTTATTTCTGCTACAAGGGTGCGCTATGATTTAGACCAACACACACAAAATACGTATCCAATCAGTGCTGCCAACTCATTTTAGCAAAAACGCGCTAGAACGCGCTAAATGACACCTACAAAATAAAAACGTCTTGAGTGACGCCAATCAGTGACGAATAACTAAGGGATTTATCTTTGGTCGTATTTTATGTATTTGATTAGTCAAATATTCACAAAATATCTACAAAAAAAATGGTAGGTAGGTAACCTACTATTTATCATGAAATAAAATTATATGTCAAATAAAAAGCTAAACAAGTAGGTGCCTCCTAAGGATATTATACTTAGCTAGTTCCCCAAAACATAGATAGGTATAACTCGAGTAATCGCCAACATATAATTTACAAAATATATTAACATTTGATTGTTGCTAGTTTAAATATAGTGATTAAGGCATTGTAATTTTTGATTTAAAAAAAGCGCCAGATTTAGCGCTTGGCGCTATTACAGCGTCTAGCGTTATAATAACGCGCTTGTAGCCAAAAAAAGCGCTAGATCTGGCGCTGAACGCGCTAAGTTGGCAGCACTGTATCCAATTCTCGAGGTGAGTGAATCGGTACAAGATTCGATGTCATGAATCGATCCAATATGTAAATAAACGGTATTTTGAAAATAAACGATTAATCGATTCATGGTTTGAACGTACTCTAGTCTCTACTCTATGCCACATTTCAAAAAAAAGTTTAATAATCGATGCCCTGGGAGACGATATTAGCCGACCACGATAACTGCCAACCTGAAATTTACCGGCCCAATAATTGGCAACCAAGTATTTCACGTCCATGTACACGAGTTATCAGGCCGGTAACTATTGGGATGGCTAATCCTTGGTCGAATTAAATCATACCGAGCGGTAATATCCAGCCAATAGTCACCGACTCGTGATTTACCGCCCCGATAATTGGCAACCCATGAACTGACGACCATTATAGTACATGGATTATTGGGCTGAGAGATATTTTGCCGGTACGATATTTACCATCCACGGATCTACCGGCCTGATAATTGAAAGCCAATTATAAGGTCTTGTCCACCATAATTCGAACAATGCTTAGTGGTCAGAATCGTATACCAACGTTAAGGAACTAATTAATGATGCGTTCAAGATAAATTATTTTAATTATACTGTCAACATGATATGCGAGTTTTCGTTCAGATAGGTAAATTAAATTTTTGTCTACCATTAGGTTCTAAATAGATTTGAGCTTGACTACAATCGCCAATACAGATACAAATAATTAAGGAAGTTACAAATATTTAAGGAAACTGCTTAGTACCGATTGTACGTGCTGGCGCAATATTCACCATGTAACGGTTGCCAAAAAATAAAATAAAATACAAAATTTTTCTATGCCCGTCCAGTGGCGTATCCAAAAGAAGGGCAATGAAAAACAATTTCATAAATGTATAAAACTCGCTGTTTTAATTTCAATGGAACAATAAATAGCATTACGAAAATAAATATATTGCAGTCGTGTTTTTTACTTTTTTATGTAATTTATACTTGTTTCTTATACCTATGCCGAGATTGGTATTTTTTCTGCTCGTGTGTTGTACGAAGCATAGTCCAAAACAATGACAGCACGTGCAAGCAAATTGGGAAACAACTTTTCGTCGAGCCGTTTAACATACTTATTATCATAACTCATGTTCTCTGTGGCCTTTTGAATATATCGAGTCAAGGATATTTAATTGATTAATATTTTACCGCGCTCTTCAAAACTTCTGAAGTACGAATGAATGCATAGTAGTCATGGAAGTAATAAGTACTACGTACAACAGGAATGAGCTGTTGTCGCAAAATTGAAGCTGAACGAGAGCTCAGTAACTGTACCTCTTATCCATCTCTGGCAATGGTGACACAATTGAAATATGATTTAAGGCCAATAATTTTATTATAAAAAATGATTTTAGATCTGATGTCAGCAGATCATTGCTTCAGATGGATTTTAATCGAAGATGCTAATGATAAACTTGCTCTTTGCGGCACTGTACATTTCCTGTTTTTGCTTGCATTTCACACTCGCGTCGTATAGGTAGGTACTTACCTACTGGTCCTTGTGGTACACGGCATGCAGTTGGACTGAGATAAAATTACGATATACTACCTATTGTGGTATATTTCATTAATTAAGTAAGAAAAGCAATTAAGTTTACATTTAAGTGTAATTCTAAATCAGATATTGTTAAATAAAACAGCCTTGTGAAGTTTCTGCCGCAAACCCAGCTTATGCCTTATACGTTTCATTGTTTCTAATTTTGCATTATGAGTTAAACTAACATTAGGATCTTTAGGAAATCTGAAATTGAAATAAAGTCATTTTAATATTGAAAGGAATAAAAATACAAATGTATTTAATTTGTTCTTGAACTAGGATTGGATAGTCATGCATGGTCACCATAATTAATCACTATCAAATTATGTTTAAAACTATTGAACCTGTGAAAAGATAAACCATAATCAGGATAATACTCGCTAACGCAAGCTTCCACGACACAAATTCTCCCCATTTTTACTAAACTTCTTCAAAAATATCACGAAATCAAAAAAAACTCCGCTATTAACGTCCGAGTTGGCAATTTCATGTGGGGTTGTCAGGTCAGGTGTCCGTATTTCATACACATAAAAAATACCTATACGCCAATCGCAAAATTTTTGCGTTAGTAAGGCTTTACACGTAGCAACATATAATATTGCTTTAACATGTTGGTACTAAATTATTATTTATGTTTAGGAACATTTTAATAAGTAAATGTTTTTAATTCATTACATTACATCAATCGCATATATTTCGACAAACAACGACAGCATTGAAATCGACTTAGTCTGGAAAGTCTAAGTCACTGTTAGAACAGGACACAGGGTTTAGTGGTAGCCTTCTCACTCGGCTTCATTTTTATTTTGCGCGCAACAAGACTTTTACCACCTTAGCATAAGGTTTTATTTTCTATAATTTAGCTGCATGACGCACAGATAGAGCTCATTCCTGTTGTACGTAGTACTTATTACTTCCATGATAGTAGTATAGTAGCCATAGACACTTTTTTTTGTGATGATTGCGTTGCGTTCGTATACTTTTACATGTTTCTTTTTTTTCGTTTCGTTTGATTTGTCGGGTTTGTCCATCTTAAAATATTGATTTCAGTTATACCTTAATTGCTATTCACGGATGTCAAGTTTTTGGTTGTGATGGAAATTCAATATGTTTATTCTGTTGTAATTCTTGGCTTTAACTAAAAATTTAGATCAGTAAAAAGCATTAGGTATTTTTAAACTTGATACATAAAGAATGAAGATCAAGTAGGTATAGCCAGTCATATTTTTGTCGGATATGCTTTTATAAAACTATAAGAATTGGACAAAATTCGATTTTACGTCCATTTACGGACACCTACTGCCTCTTTTCGATCGTCTTTTTTGTCAGTTCACGACCATATGAAAGTCACTGTGTAAAGACCCTTGATATTTTAGTTTTATGTCTGGAATTTAAAATATTACAAATGTTTACAGGTTTAATTCGGTCAAAAAAAGGAGACAAATAATGAGGCCGATTCTACACCACGAACTTGATTAAAACTTGACTATTATTGGTCTTAGTCCTGTCAGATACATAATTTGGTATTCGGAATAAGTTGAACGAACATAATTTTAATCCCCAAAATTTAAATCAGAGACTATAGTTAGTGGCTGTGTTATAAACTTTCTTGTTAATTTTACCAGCTCATCTGGCAAATAGTTATACAATTTAGTGCACATTACATAATATACTATTTCTATTATCTATATTCGCCGCGGTCATCACTTGGATCGGTGCGGTGACCGCTAGTGAATTACTACTGAGCACTTCCGTGCACACGGTTCTTGTCTTAGGTGGTAGTAGGGCATTTAGAAAATGCCCGCATTGCTAGCTACCACCCTCGAGTAGATAATCTGTCGCCAAGCAATTAACGGTGAGTTGAGAGCAAGTAATTTTAGGTTACCCTGAATAAAATCTCCAACCATATCATCACTTACTATCAGGTGAGATAGTGGTCAAAGACTAACCTGTCCGGAATTTAAAAAAAAACTAAAATTTCACAAATTGTTGTAACTTGTAACCTCTCAATTAATTTGAAATAGGAGGTACTCATGTTATTAGGATTAATGAATATTTTCGAAAATCAACTATTCTTTGCTTTCCTTATATTCAAAGTGAAAAGTGGAGTGTTTAACACGACTGAAAGTCCTTAAAAATCAATACCTACTTGGACCATTATAGGGCTCAGTAGTATAGTCAAAGTACCTCGTACCTATGGGGATTGATTCCTTTCGATGCCTTTATAACAATCTACTACTTATTCTATACGCAGTAGGTACCTACCTACCATGGTTTGTGCCCTGCCCACGGCAGCGCCGCGCGCCGGATCGAACTTCACCAATGGACCAATGAATGGAACAATGGAAGGGCATTTTCCGATTTCACACCTGTCACCTCTTCCCCGTTCTACCTCTAGCCTACTAGCGGATAGAAATAAAAAAAACAAAGAGTGATCGATGAAAATAATAAATTTATATAGAAAAGAAAACTAATGTTTATTTGAAAAATAGAAGGTAGTTAATTTTAAAAGATGATGCAATTTCAACATATATGTACCTAAGAGATGATAGTCATTATGATGGTGTTGAAAAGCATAGAAATGATAATAGCAACTCTGAAAATTAATAAGTAAACACAATGTGTACACAGTATGAAATTTAGAACATGATATATAAAAAGGCAATTTATGGTTTGTGTGCTATTGGAATGCTGGCCAGCTATGCATAAAAAAAACTTCTACAAAAGCACCACGAGCTGTTAAAAATTAGCCCAAACACAGTTACTGTGATTTGAACAGGAGTAACATGAACTATGGACTCAGCTTGTTGATGATAAAAAATGTTCGTAATATTTCGCTGACGTGTGCGCGAATTTTTACATACGAAATAGAAACTAGGTTTTCCGTTTATTACCCGCTGCGACGCCACTTGCAACCGTGGTTGCATGCGGCACTCACTACTTTTTACCGGACGAACTTTTTGTTGTATTAGCATTTGCCGGCCGTGCGTTAAGCGCAGCGTAATGTAAACAATTGTCTCTTGTGACTGAAGTATTTACCTTGGAAGGAAAAATATTCTTGTACATGATAGCTAAATAAACAATTAATACGAAATATAAACATTAATAATGTATTCATAATGATACCTAAACGTTCGGAGGTGTACTACGAAAGTACTAAATTCCATTGATTTTAAGAAAAATACTACTGTTTTATTATTGAATTATATAGAAAAGACAAATGTCAAGCATATCACAAAATATCATTTTAATATTCATGAGAAAACCATAAAAAAACATGTTTAATAATACCGATGGCCCGCCGGTTTCGCAAAACGTAAACAAACAACTGAACTTTTTTATTTCATAGATACATTTTACTGCAAATGGTTATCAAAACGAAGAGTAGCCATATTCTATTGTCTATTATGGCTACATTCCATCTCGCAAAAAAGGACCCAATTTACGAAAATCGATAAAAATACGCTGACGATCTCCGTGAAACCACAGAGGCGCGTGGCAATCACTGTTTTCGTTTCATGCAACCGTGGCGGCACGCGGCAATCACTCGTATATATGCGAACCTGTGGCGACGCAATGGCTAAAGGATCACGCGCGCAAGCCCGTGGCAATCCCCAAAATTACAACCAAAATCCAGCCAAAAATCATAATAACATAACGGTTGACCAATAATAATATGTTTATATAATTATAATAATACGCTATCATAATATCATGACCCGGAGCGGAATTCATCTTCACAGTGAATAAAGGCTTTAAAAAATTAAATTCAGCCTTAAAACTGGTGTATTCAGCTATAATTCACTTTTCACTGAAAAATTACTTGTTTACCTAATTTATTTTAAACAGTTAAAACTCGCAACGTCGTCGTCCTAAACTTACAAATAGTAACGGCCCACCCAACTAATAAAATTTCTTTACGTACATTACGTTCGTACAAAGTATGTGTTGACAACTCGTAATTGCGCGCAAAATGTAAACAAGGTGATACTTGAAACTTGTGAGGTGTCAACTTTGGGTAGAAATGTTAGAGTGACCTTTTGTGTAGGTTACGAGCTAACAATCGCTAGATTTGGCGTGTTATTTTGAATTTTTTCATGTGCATAACTTATTTCGTAAAAAAATTAAGTTACGAGGTGTGGTGTGTGAGATATGCAGAATTTACTGCTTAACTAGGTACCTCTTGCATGTTCAGTCACAATCAAATAAAAAAAAGTTCTTGGCGACAGATTTTCTACTTCTTGAGGGTGGTGGCTAGGCTACCCAAGCGGGCATTTGCAAGATGCTTTACCACCAAACTGTAACAACTGCCATCCAAGACAACAACTGGGACTGACGACGACCCTCCGAAGCACGTGCACGCTCAGTAGTAATGCCACTATAGCGGTCACCCATCCATTTATTACCGCAGCGAACGTTGCTTATTATCTTAGCTACACTTCGAAAGCTTCAAACCTAGAATCTATGCAGATAGATTTTTTAAAAGTAGGTAACAGGAAGTAGTTATTTAGCACAAGCGGGTGTGAAAAGATTTCTTATTTTGATTCAGCATTTCACGCTTTGGTTACTAGAACTACATCAACTCCGTGGGTGGGAAGTCTGTTTTACGAGCTTTTACAAATTATGATCAAGAAAGACCGTAGCTCTGCAATCGTAACCAAAATAACAGGCCATGTTTGAAATGCTTGATCACGCACACAGTATGCGAAATTTCTATTATTTTTATAAGCGGAGTACATAACTAATGGTAAATACGTGCTTAGTGATACCAGTTTGTAAAAGCTTTCTCATAAAAGTAGGTGAAATATATGTTTTGATTTTGGGGTACCAATGATTTTTTTTATGCCTGATAGGTTAGCCTTTGACCACTATCTCATCTTATGGTAAGTGATGATGTGATCGATTGTTCAGGCTAACCCAGAATTTCTGGTTCTCAAGGATAGCTGCCGGAACACACCGTTAGGTGCTTGGCGACTTTAAAGTGTTTTTAGGTAAATATATATGTAATGAACATTATTAAATAAATAATATACATGATCATGATCTCTGATTCGACGTTAATAAAATATTCGTATTTCGTATGTAGCAAGAAACCTCGACATTGACGTAGGTACATATCAGTATAATAACTGTAAGTACTAAGTAGGCATGGTAGGTCTAAGGTTCCATCAAAAACAACGTTTATTCAACGCTTACTTGGGTATGGCAAAATTGATGAGAAAAGTCTCGAAATATACACTTTTTGGATTAAGTATATTTTTTTTTTTTTATTTGTTAATGCTTTCTTATTAATTCCAGGAACAGGGAAACCCATTACGTTTGGTTCTATCCTGATATTCGCCATAACTGATGCCACCGGACTAGAGATCCGCGCCACGCCGGCGTGCCGCCGCCGAGTTACCTCGGCGCGCCGCCGCCGCCGCCGGGTCATGAACAAATTCGCGCCGACGTCGAAAATCAATTTAGAGTTTTCTGCCGTGAGGTGCATTACCCTGGATAGCTGAGGTGTGGGGGAGTGCTCCGACTGGAATCCGAACTGCTCCGGTCGGGACTTCATGTGAGGGGCTATCCGACTTTCAGAGGCGTTCAAAGACTTTCGAAATGCATGTAAGTAGAGTGATAGGCCTGTAATTCTCGGGTCTCCAAACGTCTTTGCCGGGTTTCGGGAACATATCCACGTGGCTCATTTTTCATTGAGAGGGTAAGTGCTCCGTGCGCAGGATCCCGTTAAACAGGCGCGTGATAGCTGCCGTGGTTTTAGAGGACAGGTGACGGATCACTGTCCAATATCTTCTTCTGTGTTTTATGGGACACTGAAGTATTCATCGAGGAACTGTTCCACAGAGTCTGAGTGTTCTCTGTTCACTGTGGGATTGGGCTTGAATAAGTTCTCAAGGGATTGGGCAAATATTTCTGCCATGTCCTCTGCTCTGTATCTCAAGTTGCAATTTTCGTGGAAAAGACAACGAATTGGTTCTGAGTGTTTCCTAAGTTGCCTGCAGAGTTCGTGGAGTGAGGCCCAGTTCTGTGGATGGGGTCTCATTAATGTTGCCAGGTTTTTCTGAGCAGGCGTTTTTCTTTTATGAGCTCTCTTATACAGCGGGGGAGGATGGGCAATCTCGATTCTCCTTAGGGGTTTTCTTTAATTGTGGAGGTATGAAGTGCCTTCTGCGTGCATTGAGTAATCTCTTCTGCAAGATTGTCCACTTCTGATGGGGTTGTGACATGCCTTGAAGTTGAGGTATCTCATGCGGTTTTCATAAACTTAGGCCAGTCGATTTTGGGCTTTTGTGGAAGTTTGTGTATCGGTTGGTGGCAAGATCCTGTTTCTTCAATATTTTGACTAATTAATTTGAGTAGGAACTTACTTGTATGCAAGAAAATAAACATTTACCCTTTTAGTACATATACAGCAGATTTAATTTTTCTATTCCACCATATAGGTAAAAAAATCAATAACACGCCGGCTACGCCGCGCCGCGCCGGGTACGTTTACCAGCGCGCCGCTGCCGACTTTCATGACCGCGGCGCGGACCTCTACCACCGAACCGCCACGAGACGTTCCGATCATGCTGCGATCTCTTTCACTCTCTCACACCAAACGATACACATATCTCGCTCATCCATTTCATTGAGATTCGTTCTAAGATAAAACAAAATGACGATATTTTCTGTTTTAACAATAAAAGTTATAATTACGCGTGAAATTAAACAGTTTTCTTATCTCTCACAGTGCCTGTATAATTGGTGCCGAGTCTAAGACACAAGGAAGGCATATTTTCCACAGATTATTCCTAAAAAACACGATTAGCGGCGATGTAGGTATTCACCGGATGCTCGGAAGTGCAAGACTGGTAGTACTACTGGTACTCAGGTAATTACCCTGAATTCGTCTAGTAAATATGGAAGGCATACAAATCATCTACAGGTAAAAAAATCTTAGGTAGTTAGGTACGTTTTGGAGGTCGGTAAACAAAGGGTGTCGACCTTTGAAGGTGCACATAATGTGATGATCTGCATACCTAGTAGGTACTTAATTCATATTTGCAAGGAAACGTTTTCATTCGTATTCTAAATAACATTCATACAAGTACAAGGTACAATACCATTCGAAAAGCTTCCGAATCCGAGAGAAAACTGTACCTAGATAGGTACTCTGGAAAATACACTTACACACATTACGTACGTACTTACCTACTTACGAACACCTGACTTTAACATGTAGTAAAAAGTTAAAACATTTACATTATTGTAAAAGAACACAAAAAGTGTGTTTTGTTTTTATCCCAATCCGCAGCGGGAGTACGATGAGACGCGCCACGAGCGACGATTGTTCGTTAGTTATAATTTGAATAATATTAATTGTATCAAAAAGGTGTGCCCCCTGCCGCTTAACGCGCCGACGCCGATGCGACGCCGAAACTGACACCTATTCCGACACCGACGCCTATTCCAACAACGACACGGACGCCGACGCAGACACCTATTCCAACAATGACACCGACGCCGACGCCGACGCCGATGCGACGCCGAAACTGACACCTATTCCGACACCGACGCCTATTCCAACAATGACACCGATGCCGACGCCGTCACCTATTCCAACAATGACACCGACGCCGACGCCGAGGCCGACGCCGACGCCGATGCGACGCCGAAACTGACACCAATTCCGACACCGACGCCTATTCCAACAATGACACCGACGCCGACGCCAACACCTATTCCAACAATGACACCGACGCCGACGCCGATTCGACGCCGAAACTGACACCTATTCCGACACCGACGCCTATTCCAACAATGACACTGACGCAGACGCCGATACCTATTCCAACAATGACACCGACGCCGACGCCGACGCCGATGCGACGCCGAAACTGACACCTATTCCGACACCGACGCCTATTCTAACAATGACACCGATGCCGACGCCGACACCTATTCCAACAATGACTCCGACGCCGACGCCGACACATATGCCAACAATGACACCGACGCCTACGCCGACACCTATTCCAACAATGACACCGACGCCGACGCCGACACCTATTCCAACAATGTCACCGACGCCGACGCCGATGCGACGCCGAAACTGACACCTATTCCGACACCGACGCCTATTCCAACAATGACACCGACGCCGACGCCGACGCCGATGCGACGCTGAAACTGACACCAATTCCGACACCGACGCCTATTCCAACAAAGACACCGACGCCGACGCCGATGTGACGCCGAAACTGACACCTATTCTGACACCAACGCCTATTCCAACAATGACACCGACGCAGACGCCGCCACCTATTCCAACAATGACACCGACGCCGACGCCGACGCCGATGCGACGCCGAAACTGACACCTATTCCGACACCGACGCCTATTCCAAAAATGACACCGACGCCGACGCCGACACCTATTCCAACATTGACACCGACGCCGACGCCGATGCGACGCCGAAACTGACACCTATTCGGACACCGACGCCGATGCTGTCACCAATTTTAATACCGACACCTTTTCCGACACTGACACCGAGTTCGACGCCTATTCCGACACTGACACTTATTTTTTTACTGACACCAACGCCGACGCCCTTTCTGATACCGACGCCGACAGTAAATAAATTGATCTTCTTTTTAAAATAAAAATAAAGAAATTGATTTTTTTAACTTTATAAAGTCTATAATTGCGTTCACCTCTGATTTTGAAGGGCAGTCAGTGCGCTCTAAGGTTTTCTCGTACGCGAACGTACGTTTATTCCAAACAAACGGAGTTAGACAGGTTTCCGGTCGCGGCGATCGGATGTGCTAGCAAGGATTGCTATAGATATTAGTGAATATAAACATGTGGTTTATTTGTGTGAGTGACCGTTATTTTGGACGCCGTGCGTTCCTTTTGGTGGAAGGATTAGCAAGCTGTTGACGGGCGGACAACATCGAGGACAAAGGAGCGTATCCCTTACAAAAAATCCATAGCATTTGTTAATTGATCAATTAATCTTTTGTAGGGTGTGTTTAGTGATAGGCTTCTTGTGACGGAGCGACGAACGGGTCCTCTGAAAGTAGGTCCTTCCCGCCCATTTTTCCCACGTGCCTAAGGGCATATATATCGGCTGGTGTCTTCCTGTTACATTCCAGGAGCCCAGTCGAATATGCCACGACATCGAGGTATAGTTTGGGACTACGGGGATCATAAGGGGCCCCATTCCCAAACAAGTGTCCTAAAACAAAGCTTTAAGAAGCAAAGGTTTTAGCAAAGCAAAGGTAAGTATAGTTAGGCAGAGATTTGAAATACTTACATAGATTAGTTATATCCGAACACCACTGCTCTAAAAGCTTACTAGAATTTACCTATATACATACCTACGCCCATGTATATGCAGTTTGTGATGACAAGGAAAGAACGTTCAAATATTATGCGTCATATCTGTTGTTAGAAAGAGATAAATGAGCAATTCGTGTTACCACCGAATAGAGATCCGCGCCACGCCGGCGTGCCGCCGCCGAGTTACCTCGGCGCGCCGCCGCCGCCGCCAGGTCATGAACAAATTCGCGCCGACGTCGAAAATCAATTTAGAGTTTTCTGCCGTGAGGTGCATTACCCTGGATAGCTGAGGTGTGGGGGAGTGCTCCGACCGGAATCTGAACTGCTCCGGTCGGGACTTCATGTGAGGGGCTATCCGACTTAAGAAGAGGCGTTCAAAGACTTTCGAAATGCATGTAAGTAGAGTGATAGGCCTGTAATTCTCGGGTCTCCAAACGTCTTTGCCGGGTTTCGGGAACATATCCACGTGGCTCATTTTTCATTGAGAGGGTAAGTGCTCCATGCGCAGGATCCCGTTAAACAGGCGCGTGATAGCTGTCGTGGTTTTAGAGTACAGGTGACGGATCACTGTCCAATATCTTCTTCTGTGTTTTATGGGACACTGAAGTATTCATCGAGGAACTGTTCCACAGAGTCTGAGTGTTCTCTGTTCACTGTGGGATTGGGCTTGAATAAGTTCTCAAGGGATTGGGCAAATATTTCTGCCATGTCCTCTGCTCTGTATCTCAAGTTGCAATTTTCGTGGAAAAGACAACGAATTGGTTCTGAGTGTTTCCTAAGTTGCCTGCAGAGTTTGTGGAGTGAGGCCTAGTTCTGTGGATGGGGTCTCATTAATGTTGCCAGGTTTTTCTGAGCAGGCGTTTTTCTTTTATGAGCTCTCTTATACAGCGGGGGAGGATGGGCAATCTCGATTCTCCTTAGGGGTTTTCTTTAATTGTGGAGGTATGAAGTGCCTTCTGCGTGCATTGAGTGATCTCTTCTGCAAGATTGTCCACTTCTGATGGGGTTGCGACATGCCTTGAAGTTGAGGTATCTCATGCGGTTTTCATAAACTTAGGCCAGTCGATTTTGGGCTTTTTTGGAAGTTTGTGTATCGGTTGGTGGCAAGATCCTGTTTCTTCAATATTTTGACTAATTAATTTGAGTAGGAACTTACTTGTATGCAAGAAAATAAACATTTACCCTTTTAGTACATATACAGCAGATTTAATTTTTCTATTCCACCATATAGGTAAAAAAATCAATAACACGCCGGCTACGCCGCGCCGCGCCGGGTACGTTTACCAGCGCGCCGCTGCCGACTTTCATGACCGCGGCGCGGACCTCTACACCGGACTGACCATGGCAACGCCATGCACCAGGAGGTACTACTGGTTACGATAGACGAAATAATTTCCAACCGAACAGTGTCTAAGTAGAACGATCTCAAGTAGCATTTTGTTCTCTTTAAGGGTTCACATTCAGTTACACTGGTGATCTCTAGGTGTTAACACTGGCCACACATGGTTCAGTGGCTGTATAAAAGTGTACAAATTTACCTATACCCGTATAAAGCATGCATAGAAGTACATAATTTGCCTATGTGACTATCGGTTTTATATTACGATAACATTAATCATTTAGTCAGCTTTTATTTTAAAAGCTGGTTAAGAGCATTTTGAAAGGGTAAAATAGGCCACGGGCTATTTAAATGTCCACATGTATGGTGTTGTTATATTGCTGGCATTTTAATACAACACGTGTGAACATTGAATCAGCTACAAGCTGTTATATAGCACCTTATGTGGGGCGTTATTCAGCTTGTAGCTGTAAATGGGTCAAGTTGTGATATATTAATCAACCTTAAATCTATTCTATAAAGGAGCTATTTAATGGTACACAGTGTGAACCTTTCTAGAGCGAATGACATTATAATGGTACACATGTCAGACTTTAGAGAGGTCACAGCTTTTATTTAGAGTTACAATGGTTCACTGTAGCTGTAGACATTTTATTTATACAGAAACTAAAATATTACTAAATGAATAATGACTTTATCACATACTACGGAGTTTACATGATTGATTTTGTCGTAAATGTTCAAATAAAAAATCATAAAACTATTTTTTATTGCTTATCTAGAAAGTATTTTGTAATAAAACGGCACTATTTCTGAGGCGCATGAAAATTTAATATATAAATATGTATATACTTAACAATAAATTTAAATTGGCCGTAACTTTAACACAATAGAATATAATAAACGCAGAAGTCCAAACCAGTAATAATTAATATCACAATAAACATGGCTGTTTAGATTACACAATCACTAGCAAATAACTGTAAAATATTAATTACAAAAATGAAGCTAAGTCAAGAGATAATTAGGCAAAAAAGCAGCTGCTAATAGTTTTTAGGACCTTCTTATGAGATAAAGGCTGTATATTTGTTCACTCTTTACTTCTCATAATTCTCTTTTCTGTATGAAGAGCCACACGGAATCATATATAGTGCCGTTGGTCAGCTTTAAGACCAGTTGTTCTCTATTAAACTGCCGTTAAAGTGCTGCTATTCAGCTACTATGTACCTTTTGTAATAATTTGTGCCCAATAACCAGTAGTATAAGGGATGTACCTATAGCATGCTAAAGAGCTCTTATACAGCTTACTTCGACAGTTTAAAGAATAAATGTGTACCAATAGTCAACCGATATAGAACCCCCAATGCTACATAATATTATATGTAGTTCTCGGGAAGGTGGTTACTTTCCAACTTTACCTTTATAACCTCTTTAATATCTCTTATATCTCAAGACACTATTTTACCGGAACATTAGTAAAAAGACATATTGTTGAAACAAGAGTACTTACATTTTTCGATAATTTGGATTATAGATATGGCGAGAATCTTTTACATATGTCGGAATTTTACCACATAGTTATGTGTTCAAGTCGCGGAATTCTAAAGATTACTGTTCCAGTCGATGTTTTCTTATCCTTCATCAGACCTCAGAAATTCATGTCCAGAATATAGTGAATGAGCCCAATCAAATAAGCTTATAGGTACAAGGTGTACTTGTTATATGCATGCACGTCCCTACGATCTACCTAATTCTTTTCCATCAATAGACCTCAGGAGTTTATTTACAGAATATTATGCTCACCGAGTCTAAACAAATAAGCTTAAGCACGGTGTATACATATACAATCACAGATGTCGTATGCCGAATATGCCGGTAACAGGATAGGCACCTACCAAACGACGGCGTTGCTATCGTAAATAAATAATGGTACGGAATGTGAACGGGGAGTAAATAATGTTGTACCTATAAAAAAAATCGTTGGTGACTATAACTATATGCCGCACATAACTATAATTTTATTCCAGACCCATTAAGTGTATCATAGCTCGTTCAAAACGTTTTTTTATGCCTGATAGGTTAGCATTTGACCACTATCTCACCTGATGGCAAGTGATGATGTAGCCCAAGATGTTGTTCAGGCTAACCTAGAATTACTGGCTCTCAAGGACAGCTGCCGGAACACACTATTAGGTGCTTGGCGACAGATTTTCTACTTGAGGGTGGTAGCTAGCCAAGCCGAATGGGCGAATGCCCATTCGCAAATTGCCCTACCTACATGCTATAACGACTGCCATCCGACAACAACTGGGACCCACGACTTAACGTGCCCTCCGAAGCACGGAAGCGCTCAGTAGTAAAGTGGTCACCCATCCAAATCATGACCCAGGCGGACGTTCCTTAATTTTGCTGATCGGTTCAGAATGGCTAAGCAAACTTCGCTACGAGCGCTTCAAAATGCGTGATAAAGTAAGTAATTTCTCCCTTATACCTAAATTAGCGGCGGAAAAAGTTATATGATAATTCATTCCCTCCCTTCGTAGCAGCGAAGAAATGTTGTAAGAAAATCCATATCTGCCCTTCTAGCGCTCTTTTGTTTTATTTAGCTTCTGACAAAAAAATACTATCGTCAAACCTCAAAAAGGTTGTATATCAAATAATAAAAAAAAAGGTGAGATTTTTTCGTAGGTAGGTACTTTCATTGAAAGGACGTTGGCAACCTATCTCTGCACTTCGGAAAAAAGCACGGAAATTCGTTTTGTGAAATGTTGTTTTTTAATTAATCAATCTAATCAAATCTAACAAACTAACGCTAACTAACGCATGTATGTTTAATTTTTGTTTTAAAAAATAAAACCTATTGTGTGCTCCCCAAATTTAACTAAGTACATTCCTTTGGGGATATTCGAGGACCTCCAAGATATGAATATATATAACAAATATATCAAATTATCAGTCCAGTTGAAGAAAATGTATATAATTAATAATAATATTTATTGTTCAGATAACATGATCCATTTTGTTAGTAAAAGCTTATGTCAATGTGTTATATATTCTAATATCATAAACACATCAAAATCCTATCATATCACATCAAATCACATTATGTTTTAAAAAATAATAATAATACATATATTTTCATCAAAGTCAAAATTAAAAGCAAAATTGGAAGTTAGGAATCACAATTAAAATTTAAATCCAAATCAACGTCAAAATTAAAAATCAAATAAGAATGAAAATCCATTAAATAAAAATAAAAATCCATTAAATAAAAATTATATTAAATAAAAATAAAACATTAAAATAATGTGATTGGTTACAATAGGACAAAGCTCATGTGCTCTGAGGCTCTACCCTGGCCCAGATAATTCAAGGATATTTAGTTGATCGTACACCTATCTTTTTCTAATACGCTACGCGCAACGGTTGCCTGTTGAAACATCGTAATGCTAATTGTCACAGAAATTCACAGAACGTGTTAGTATGGCAATCTGCCATACTAACACATTCTGTAAAAAAATCAACCGGCTACTTATTACCGTTCCAAAGATACAGACCTATAAAGGTCAGCCATCCATGCAGCTTTGTAATAGATTCCCTTTTTCTAGCACGGAACCCTAAAACCTGTTATTTAGCCAATAAAATGTGTAGGTAAACACTAACTAAGTAGGTACCTATTTACTAATATTTAACATTTTATTTGTTCACATTAACGATATACACCTACCTACATTTAAAAGCAGACTGTAAAAAAATCTCTATCAAATAATACAAACAACAGCAAGCTAGTGAGATAGGTATATCTACCTGCTACACATACGAGTAGGTAAGGTACGCATGCATGTAGCTAGAGACCGAGTCCGAGTAGGATGTAGCGAATGTTTCCGTTCCGAAACCGATAGGGTAAGTAGCTTATTATACCTATACAGCGGAATGAAATAGGCGCTAACTAGCAACCTGGACTTTTGCAGAAAACGATACGTCGAATTTTCAGAACTCGGAATATATAAAAAGTTTCATTTCAGAACGAAAACTTGTTGACTTTATTATATTATATACTTTATTTATTAGGGCAAATTGGTGTCGACAGACACCAATAAAAAGTTTAATATAAAGTCAACAGGTCTTGCCCTATTCCCGATAAGCGTTCGCCCTAAAGTACTACAAACAATACATGTATTCTGAAGGATGTCGGTATAAAGGTGATTATTTTATTCATTAGTTTTACATTAAAACAGCTTACTATTACTATCATCTTATAATATTGAAATAGTTATCTTATTAAACCTACCATAAATTATTAAACTATATGAAGTATAGAACACATTTTTGTGGTAATCTTACTGAACCTTACAAACAGTTCAATTAGTGACATATTTACTGTACTGTACCAGCCGGATCGTCCACTGCTGAACACAGCCTCCCCAGGGTGTTTGCCATAATCCCCACGCTTGGCAGGCGGCTTGGGGATCGCGGTGCCAGATAGCATAGTTCTTAAGAAGGCGCTGCTGCCCACCTTCTAATAGTATTTTACCTTAGTCGACTTTTACGACACCCACACGGGATGAAATGGGGAGGTGCAATTCAAACCCGGCACCCCACGGGGGAGTGACATACATACATCATATTTATTAGGTAAGTATGTATAATTTTTTTTTTCTTTTTAAATAACCAAATTCAATGTAAAGTTTTGCATTTATATTAATCTAGAGAAAGAGAAGTTCAACATTTATGTTACTATGCATTATCTAGCAAATATTAATTAAATTGTTACTTAACTACTATTATTCAATTAATAAAAAAAAAAAACAAAATGTTTCTTAAATGAAATTCTCGTGAGTTTTATACAGTTTTGAATATTATTAATGGACCGGTTGATAAGTAATTTGAAAATAATAGTAAATAAAGTTAATATTAAGTGTGCGTTCGCCCAGCAAAATGTATCGCCTTTTCAAGAATTGAATGATGCAGATAATTAGTGCCCTATATCGTGTAAATGTGCCCGAAATTTTATATTTGTGCGTCCAACGGCTTCTGAGTTATTTAAGAAAAACGGATTCTGCTGCACGAACGTTCGGTCAGCAAAATTTTTTTTAATTAGTGGATCTAGCTGTCTTTTAAATATGCAAAAAGATAGCTTAAATATGAGCATAAATGTGCCGTGAAAGCCAAATTTGTGCCTCTTAAGATTTCAGAGATATTTCGTTTTTTGCTGGGCGAACGTTTTGGCAATTCCTATATATCGGAAACGGTTGAACGCACAGTCATGATTTTTTGTACACAGATACAGTAAATTTGTGCATATTTGTGCCGGAATTTTCATTAACATGACTAGCATGGTTCAGGAGCTATTATTTTATTTCCTAGAAAATGGAAAAATGTGCTGGCTATCGAACTAACAAGACCAAGGACTTCGCGTTAGTGCCGACTGGTACCCGTTATATATTCACATGTTCCTGTAAAGTTTCGCCGGCCTACTACATATCATTGGCGAGTTATTAACGATTTTGTCTTTTTTTGGAGGTTATCTTGAGTGAAACTTTTAGCATACGAAAACACTAGTTTTCTGAAAGCTGGCTTATTACACGCTTCTACAAATAATATGAGCCTTATTTTAAGAATACGTATGCAAAAAATCATGTTTGTATATCCATTACTTAAGACAATAATGATAAAAAACTATTCGAAATATTTTTGGTAGATTACCCGACCAAATTCGAGTTAACATTAAAAAGCGGCCGCACGATACTTCAAGCTATCCTCCTTAAATCACCATGATATCATTTAGTGTTTGGAGAACGTTGCGTACAAAAGTGGAATTGACATTTAAAAAAGTAAATTAAAAAAAAATTGCATTTATTTTTTCAATTATAATATTTCGAACGGTATATTAATTAAAAAAATAGGTATTGTTTTAGTATAATATTATTACATTGCTCTTTGCAATAAATAAGTAGGTAGTAAGTATATGCTTTTTTATCTGATAATCCTAAAGAGTATCCCCTGTTATTTAAGGAAATATATTTTTGCTCTCTTTCAAATAAATAATTAGTAGCTTTGTCTGTTTGTTTGGTAAATCCTAATGAGCAACCACTTTATTTAAAGTATTTACACACATGATCTACCAATCGATAACTAAATACGAAATTCAACTCAATAAATAAATAATTAATAAAATTAAATATTAATGTATTAGTCTATGCCCTACTTTTTTTATAAATTCTTTAGCTTCAATGCCCCAACAACCCAGGGTCTCCACAGCAATCGCCACAAAGTAGTAAAGCGGTTCCATAGCGGCGTACTTAAGCGTCTTTTGTACACTTGCGTCTTCTGCGGCGGCCGGCGGAGAGTGAACGGTGCGACTCAGGTGGCTGGCGGCAACAGTGTTGACACAAGTAGCGTCCTATACTATATTCACTTATGGCTTATACCATAAGTTCTAGTATTCCATTATGTTACATGGCTTCTGAATCACACACAATCGAAACAATAGCCGCTTGGTTAAACGCCTGGGTGAATAACCGATGCATACCAAATAAGATTATATGTGACGACTCTTCTGCTTTACTTGGGGCTATAACTTGCGCCTTCCATAAAACAGATTGCAATAATTACATAACACAATGTTTTTTACTTCTAGAAGGGTTTTTCAGTAGCGTGCCTATATGCTATGTTCGACTAGATAAATCGCATTTTATAAAAAAGTTATATAAGCAACATTGTTTCGATAAAGCGTCAGAAAAGTGCAAATACTTTTATATTAATTGTATAAAATTAATACAACGACTTCAGTGTTATAAAGAAATAAAGTCTGTCATTAAAGATATTATAACGCTATCTTTACATAATCATGTCAATCCAGGCTTAAATGACGAACAACCTAAATGCGAAGAAGCTTTAAATCGTTTGCAATGCAAAATTAATTCGAATTTAGTTTACAATGAGCAGATTGATAGTGACACGGAAACTGATACAGATATAACGATGCAGGACACGAAATTAGAAATAGTTGCCACTGTTATTCCTCTTATCACATTTTATAATAACAACATGGAAACGGAGCAGTTGTATTTACAATTAATTGACCCTGTAACTACAAAAGCAAATGAATACTTCTTACCTGCAGTAAATGATACTTTAAAGAGACTTTTAAAAAAACTGCCTATGTGGGGCAATGTAATGAATAAATATTTCAGTGAAGCTAAAGAAGTGGCCAGTAGCTCTAATGTCGAAAATCATTTCAAAGATATTAAAACTATCTATTTTAATACAAAAAGTGAACGAATACGATTAGACGAGTTTCTAATACAACATTACAGTTATATAAACGGTGCCGTAAAACTGAATTCTTCTGAATATTTAGAATTAATGAACCAAAAAGAACATACTAAAAAACAACCAAAAAGAAAATTAAATGTGGATTTAAAAAAAATAATTAAAGAAATGCCATTAGAAGATGATTTCGAATTAGAATCAATATTTCAAGATCATCCTATAGAAGTCGAAAATTGGCGAGGCCTCTCTCTTCCTGGAAGAAAGGCCTCAAAAGTTGGGGTTAAACCTATATATATATTACAAAATGGAAATGTGGCCATATCTAAAAAATCTAACATTATATTAACGGACACTTGTGCCTTTGACGCAACAGCGCAAGCATTTGCTGTAGCATACAAGGACCGGCTAACATTCAAACAATACGTA
Source organism: Plagodis dolabraria (assembly GCA_963854805.1). Taxonomy (NCBI): domain Eukaryota; kingdom Metazoa; phylum Arthropoda; class Insecta; order Lepidoptera; family Geometridae; genus Plagodis; species Plagodis dolabraria. The sequence goes on from OY978442.1 coordinate 19,179,647, forward strand.
GACTCTACCAAGGCAATGGATAACGACATCTTTACTTCATTAATCAGAGAGTTGTCTACTGCACAAAAACACGGACAAAGAATGTACAATATCAGAGAAAAATTGCTAACAAACATATTTCACCCTTACGATATTAATGATAATAAATCTACTATTATAAGTTGTGCTTGCAATGTCACCAAAATTTTTGAAGATATTTGTACATCATATTTTTCTGCTATACGAACAAGAAAATGTACTAACATGACTTGCACTAGCCTTGAAAAAAATAAAATTTATAACTGCAAGTACATACCACTTCAATGGGAAATAATTACTAGGAAAGGTATCAAAAATTTACAAGAATCAATCGAATCTTGTCTGAATACTGATTCTTTGGATACCAATTTACCAATTTGTATTTGCTGTGGAGTAGGTAGAGTAATATTTAATTACGATTTAAAAGATCTGATTATAATTGAATTGCATGACATTTATATTAATATCGAGAATGTTCCCCATAACATTGAAATCAATAAAAAAGTATATTTAATTTTAGCTATTATTGAATTTTAGCCTCCTGCACATACGGCAGGTATTGGCCATTACAGAGCTCATTGTTTTAGAACTATAAATAAATCATTTGAATGTTATGATGATTTGCATACTAAGATTCAAAATGGTCTGAAGAATATTATGCCACATGCCATATTTTATACTTGCGAATAATTTTACGTCTCTTGCTGTAAGAAATAAAAGTATACAAGGTACGTATACTAAACATAGTATATATATTAAGATAGATTTTAAATTATTTAACGCGACTGATATTCTGTGATTATTTAGCCAGTAAATATTTTAAAAGGTATTTAATTAGAAACTAAGCCAGTCTATAATTTTTATATCGTTGAAATGCTTAATTTACATGTATGTAAAATTTATCTGTGATTGAGTAAAAGTAATTTTATAAAAATTAGTACAAGAAACAATTTTTATCATATGGTAAATCGCAAAATAAATACTATTTACATGTATCAATAGTTATAAAACTGAACGATCTGTGATTATCATAAAATATGCCTAGTTCTATTATTTAGTAACAGTAGGTACATTAGTTTATCTTAGTATTTTACTGTGATTTTGATTTAATACCTGTATGGGCGGGGGCCCTTTTCAATTCCTTTTCAATAGTCCTCCACTTTACCACAAAGTCGTGGCGTATAAGAATGTCACAGAAAGACACAAGCCGGTATATATAACACAATAACAATATTAAGAAAATGAATAGAAACGAATGGCTTAGGTTTGAAGCGATTACGAAGTACAAAATTTCTTGTCCATCATTATTATCCATTTTTTGTTATGTAATAGAACACACTTTTTGTTATGTTTAGAAATAACGTTACACTTGCATTTTTTTATTTATTTGTAATTTTAATTCAATGGTACATGTTTTAATCATCATCCTGTCATAATTAAAGGTGCAGATAGTATCTAAGCATATTCATTGATTATCTACAAAAAATAAATCCATACAAAAATTAACAATATTGTTTTATTATCGTCTTTTATCCAAATTCCTTTACTTACTTAATAAAAAAACAAATTTACTGTCAACGGTACATCAAGCTATCAAGCTTGATCAGTTATCAAGCTACATATGTAGGTATAGATTTTTGGTGCACAATCATTCATTATTATTTATAAACTCAAAAAGTCTATGTACCCTTGTCTACGGACAATTTACTTTAAATAATACATAACAACATTATAGGGTATTATGAAAAATAAACCAATTGACATATAATTTTATGTCTCTAATATAAAAAAAAATTCCAACTTAACAATTTAGTACGTATCTGTACTATTTTAATTTCATTACAACGCAATCGAGTGAGGAAGGATAGCTTGAAGTATCGTGCGGCCGCTTTTTAATGTTAACTCGAATTTGGTCGGGTAATCTACCAAAAATATTTCGAATGGTTTTTTATCATTATTATCTTAAGTAATGGATATACAAACATGATTTTTTGCATACGTATTCTTAAAATAAGGCTCATATTATTTGTAGAAGCGTGTAATAAGCCAGCTTTCAGAAAACTAGTGTTTTCGTATGCTAAAAGTTTCACTCAAGATAACCTCCAAAAAAAGACAAAATCGTTAATAACTCGCCAATGATATGTAGTAGGCCGGCGAAACTTTACAGGAACATGTGAATATATAACGGGTACCAGTCGGCACTAACGCGAAGTCCTTGGTCTTGTTAGTTCGATAGCCAGCACATTTTTCCATTTTCTAGGAAATAAAATAATAGCTCCTGAACCATGCTAGTCATGTTAATGAAAATTCCGGCACAAATATGCACAAATTTACTGTATCTGTGTACAAAAAATCATGACTGTGCGTTCAACCGTTTCTTTATATAGGAATTGCCAAAACGTTCGCCCAGCAAAAAACGAAATATCTCTGAAATCTTAAGAGGCACAAATTTGGCTTTCACGGCACATTTATGCTCATATTTAAGCTATCTTTTTGCATATTTAAAAGACAGCTAGATCCACTAATTAAAAAAAATTTTGCTGACCGAACGTTCGTGCAGCAGAATCCGTTTTTCTTAAATAACTCAGAAGCCGTTGGACGCACAAATATAAAATTTCGGGCACATTTACACGATATAGGGCACTAATTATCTGCATCATTCAATTCTTGAAAAGGCGATACATTTTGCTGGGCGAACGCACACTAATATTAAAGGTAATCTCAAGTTTTGATGAATTTCAAACTAGTCTTGCCTCTTGGGCCAATCACCTTGACTGTTTGAGGGCAAAGGCTAAAACTGGTTTCCACCATTCATAATTCGACTGGGGTTAAAACGTATATTTTCATTGCTAGTTCAGTGAAAATACACTCGAGAGCAATGAATCCGGGTCACTTAAAGAATGTTAAAAATCTCGGAAACTAAAAATGATAGGTTAATGCAATAAATTGTATTTAATAGACAATGTAATACTCCTTAAATGAAAGTAAAAAAAATATGAGTCACCATACATTTTATTAACACAAAATTACATAAAGAAAAAAACTGCTGATCTCTCCTTAAAACAAAAATAGGAAACATGAAATTTTTGAACTTTATTACGATTTTCTTGAATTTTATACTTCGTATTGCCTCCTCGTGCTTCCATTACTGCGTTTACGCGGTTTGGCATGCTGTACACCAAGTTCCTTATACGATTTTGGGGAATATTCTCCCATTCCTCTGTGAGAGCAATTTTGAGCTCACGAAGCGTGATTGGGGGAGGGTTTCGTTGTTTTACGCATCTGCCTAGCTCGTCCCAAGCATGCTCGATCGGGTTGATATCCGGGCTGCGCGCTGGCCACTCCATACGAGTAATGTTCATCTCTTGAAGGTCATTCACAATCCTACCTGTATGAGGTCGGGCATTGTCATGCATAAATATAGCATCCTCACCTAAATTGACTATAAATGGACCAACGTGATCATTGAGGATTTCTTCCACACATCTTACGCTAGTTAAAGAGCCGTTTTCTATGATCACCAGCTCTGTGCGACTTTCAGAAGAAATTCCGGCCCACACAAGTACAGACCCACCACCGTAGGCTACTTTTTCTTCGATGCATGCTTGCTTGAATCTTTCCCCTGGTCTTCGATACACTCTGTGTCTTCCATCGTGCTTGTAGAGCATAAATTTTGACTCGTCGGAGAACATAACTTTTGACCAATCTTCAATACTCCAATTTACGTGGCTCTGGGCATATCTTAGTCTCGAAATACGATGCCCACGCTCCAGTTTAGGGCCGTTTGCAGGTCTAAGGGGTTTTAAGTTAGATTCAGCAAGCCGACGTCTTACTGTCCATGCACTTGGGTTACTTCCTCCGAGGCGTCGAAACTGATTGGTGAGTTCAGTTCCTGTGAGAAAGCGATTTCGAAGCATGGTGTTCACCAAGTATCGGTCTTCTCGTGCTGTGGTACACCTGGTTCTGCCCATTCCTGGTCTGCGTAGGTTAGAACCAGTTTCTTCGTAACGTCGGAGAACTCTTTGTACTGTTGACAGCGACACACCGACAGTCCTGGCTGTATCGCGCTGACTCCGGCCGGTTTCCAGCATTGTAAGTATTCTGGTGCATTCTTCAGGCGTAAGCGACATAATTTCAGCTTGAATAATGAATATAGAGCACTATCAACATGGTTTATGTACCCACATAAATGACAGATTACAAACAAAAGCAAAACCAAATGCTGTAATTTCGTAGTTCCATCTTCGAAAGTGGCCCTTTTTCAAATTTGATTTTTTTATGATATAACTTTACAATAACTAAGAAGTTTTAATACCTTCATTTAAGGAGTATTACATTGTCTATTAAATACAATTTATTGCATTAACCTAGCATTTTTAGTTTCCGAGATTTTTAGGATTCTTTAAGTGACCCGGATTCATTGCTCTCGAGTAGTAACATGCTGTAGTTACCAGGTGTTGTTAACGATGCCCTAATAAATCACTGTTGAAAAAAGTATGTTCACCTTCGGTTCTCTATCTAGAGTTATTTATTAAAGTCGACTACTTATGTCAACTTTTAGATTATTTAATAAAACTCAGTCCTCAGGTCCGACACCCCGTTATTTAAATAAAACAATTGTTTGAAACACAATATAACTATAGAATAATGCACCTCGATCTCATTACGAAATGTAAAAACTACAAAAAACGCGCATAATTATATTGAAATCACATATCGCAATAAGCGCTTGTAGAGTAAATTTAAGGAACAATCTGACGTTTTTCTGAATCTTTCTCGGCTTCCGACTTCCCGGGTGCCATTGAGCTCAAGGAGCATTGACTTTCCAGTTTAGTAGTTATGTGACATAGTAACGCTCGTAGCCAAGTTTGCTTAGCCATTCTGAATCGATCAGCAAAGTTAAGCAACGTCCGCCGCGGTCATGACTTGGATGGGTCACCGCTGGTGACATTACTACTGAGCGCTTCTGTGCTTCGGAGGGCACGTTAAGCCGTTGGTCCCGGTTGTTGTCTTAGGATAGCAGTCGTTACAGCATGGTGGTAGGGCACTTTGCTAATGCCCGCCTGGCTAGCTACCACCCTCAAGTTGAAAATCTGTCGCCAATCACCTAACGGTGTGTTCCGGCAGCTGTCCTTGAGAGCCAGTAACTCTAGGTTAGTCTGAGCAACATCCTCGACCACATCATCACTTACCATCAGGTGAGATAGTGGTCAAAGGCTAACCTATCAGGCATAAAAAAAAAAGGGAAAGAATATACAACGATCATTTTTACATTAAAATCTTTTTCACATAAGCAATGCGAAGTATTTTAACGGAGTTTAAACTAAAAAATAACGACTTTAGGCCGATGACGACTTTAGGATGGTTTACCCTATAATACATTTGTCAGATTACATCTAAACCTTTATGCTCCTAGCTTATGTCTCAAAGGCGTTTATTTTGTATGAAAGCGATAATAGGTTCCAACTTTATAGAAATAAGGTTCAAGATAGAATACTATAGCTACAGTCATCGGGACGGCAGCAACTCCGCACTCAGGAATGTTTTTGCCTTAAATATTTTGGCGGGAAGAGATGTTTTGGCTAATTATGCAAAGACTATGAGGCCCATTGTTTTGTAAATTTTGGTGCCGATGGCACAAATTCTACCCATAATTTTTAGCTATTCAATAGTACCTAGTCTAACCTTTCCCGTTTGAGCAGTGCAGCATGTGCTAGCTGGGGACATGTGTCTCTAGCTTACACGTTGATTTGAGCTTGTAGCTCCAAGACCTTAATAGCTAGAGACTTGAAAATTGTAGTGCCTATGGCACAAATTATGCTCTAAATTTTTACATTCTAAACAAAGTCGTAGGTCCAGTCGTTCAAAAGATACAGATGAGCAGCTGTAGGTAGACACGTGGCCTCCAGCTAACATGTTGTAATCGAGTCATTAGTGCTACAGCTTTCAATTAGGGCGTGTCAATTTTTTTGTGCCACTGGCACAAATTGTGCTCTAATTCCCTGGCTATTGTATATAATCACATCTCCAGCCGTTTAGTGTACACCTACAACATGTGTCAGTTGGAGACCATAACGTCAGCTAACACACTAATAATCACGTAACATCGAAGTTTATTTGGTACCTACCTAAATGTTTAGTTGGTAGGTATTCAACTATCACACATCCTGGATCTGTGATAGTTGAGCCAGTGCGCATTGGTGCATGTCTGGCATAGCTCGTTCTTGAAAAAGGACTAGTAATAGAGTAGAACTATCTTACCATGCAGTGTACCTTGTGAAGCAGTGATGGCTCAGTGGCATTGGCTTATGGACTGCCGCGCAGCAGGTCGCATGGTTTGAATCCCGCTGTATGCTTGAGCTTCACCGCATGGTGGAAGGACATTTTGGAAATAACCGCCTGGCTAGCGACCACCCTCAAGTAGAAAATCTGTCGCCAAGCATCTATCGGTGTGTTCCGGCAGCAGTCCTTGAGAGCCAGTGAAATTACAGGAACATGAGACTTAACAACTATGTATGAAGGTGAGGTGACAGGCGCAGTGCACTCGGTGACTTGTGATGAAATGTATCTATATATAATCTCTGTTAATCTCTATATATAATCTGTTATAAGCAGAGGTTAGTCCGCTTAACATCAGGTGGGCCTCGAGCTTGTTCGGTCACAATAACATAAAAAAAAAGAATCATACAGTAGTAAATGACATTAATGCTTATGCCTACCTGAGTTCGAGCGTTTCTAAAATAACCATAATAATTACAGAGTTAATCCAATAGCAAAAGTAATATTCATGTGTTTGGTGACATATATTCCTTATTACTAATACTAGTTTTCCAACCGCGGCTCTGCCCGCGCGTATTTCGGTTATCGTGCAAAAACATTAACCTCTTTTTGCACAGTTGAATAAAAACCATTTTATGTCTTCTCCCGGGTCTCAAACTATTACCATGCCAAATTTCATCCAAATCGGTCCAGTAGTAGGTTATCGTGCAAAAACATTAACCTCTTTTTGCACAGTAGAATAAAAATCATTCATGTCCCCTCCCGGGTCTCAAACTATTTCCATGCCAAATTTCATCCAAATCAGTCCAGTACTTTTTAAGTTTATTCTTTCATAAAAAAATACAAACCTTTCCTCTTTGTATTAATATTTATAATTATTTATAGTAGTATTGTTGAAGCAGTTGAATTGGTTTCAACTCTTAGATAGGTGTAGTTAGTGGCGTCCACCCACAAGTGGGAATGTCTAGTCAATGGGGCATCCCCCAAAGTATCTACTAACTTTTACTATAGTACAATATGAAACTATAATATGAAAAACCATCAGTTTCAGTGTCTGTCATTCTTTTCTCACATAACAAGGTAAATTTGTATTCCAAACAATTTGTATTTTCTGTATTACTGGCATTATTTAATTTTCCATACATTAATATCATAAAATAATAATCTATGGCTATCAATTATAATAATAGTGATAATTACAATACCCTCAACACATTAAATTCTTCAATTATTAAATAACTTAATTAATTCACCTACTTCCTAGGAACGAGGGTAAGTTTTCACCGTCTTGTGTCTGTCAGAAACTATCTTTATTAGGTGTATGCTTTGAAACAGAGACTTATTTATGGACAGATGGAAAAGACAATGGTCTCTTGCCTGCCAAATTGTCAAGTTTAATTTTACAAAGTTGCCCTTTATCATACTATATAATCACAAATTATTACTACTGTAGCCTCAAAATTACACAGTCATTTATATTTCTTTATTCTAGTTGACAATAGTTAACAAATAAAAACATTATGTGTATGTTATTGCACAGTATAATAGGTTCTAAGAAAAAATGTATGTATATATTTCGAATAGTCACATTTTTTATAGAAATTTATGAAGAACTAATTATTAATGATACACTATCATATAATGAACAAAACATTTAGTTTTTTGATAAACACCTGAGAGTGAAATTCAAAGAAGTATTTGTTAATCTTTAGCAGCTGGATGAATTTTCATCCAGTAGAATGATGATAATATATTATTTTATCTTTAACATTTATTAGCCGTGATAAGTACCAGACAATATCATGAGTTTATGCCATCAATGTATACTCTTAATTTTGTCGTTAAATCAGCAAGGATCAAAGTTCATCTATTCAAGAGTAAGAATGTAAATTATGCCCAATTACAAAATTTGGAAAATTTCAGGTTTTACCAAAAGTGAAATGTATATAATTGTTTTGCTCTATTTGCTGCCATAGATATTTATAGTTTTAAGTAACACCTACATAATCATTTCAAAATGTATTATTAGGTAGTCTTCTGTTCTGTTGCAATTCTTGTTGATTATGGCGCAGTAGTATAAGTTATTTGATTCACTAAAAAGTAGTGGCAAGATTAGCTATATAATTCAGGCTTTTAAATTTAGACACTTCTTACAGAAAACATCAGTAGGTACATAATTTAAATGATATCAACTCAAGCAATTGTTGGTAACTAACACTAGCTTATCGGTGGAAACAAGTCTGGCAAAAACTACTTGTCACAAAGTTCTTCATGAAATTGGAGCAATAACGGCGGCCCTGTGTTGCATCCGCATTGCCAGAATCCAAGCTTGCCAAATCTTTCATTGGTTTGTTGAAACTGCCACCAGTTCAAATTTTTTCTGTGTATTTTGCTTTGATTTATTATTCTGGATTCGGTCCTGAAGTCTAACCTAATACCTCAGCGTTATCTGAAACTGATATATAACGTTAAATTAATACACCAAAGAAATATGTAGCACCACTGAATTTAAAACAAAAGAAAAATAGGTAATTCCGAAGTTTAACTTATAAATAGTTTGGAGACACCTACCGTTTCTAAGTATTGGCTGATGGATCCGTTTTTAAGGAGATATGTCCGCAGTTTTACTACATACAATTGAATTTAATAAGTTTAAGTATTAATCAAATCACTATGATTGTTTGTTTCTTTCACAACAATCACTACGACAATTATTCATCGCCGGATTCGCCGGCGCCATTATTTATTTGGTTTGCCAGATTGTCAGCATTGCGATTTTGTTTTGTTTTGTAAGCCATAGTATGAGTACAGCCTTACAATTTTTACCATGCTGTCAAAGATATTCCACCAATAGCATCGATTCTGACGTCATTACTGACCAATAGGAAAAATGACCATCAGCCAATAGGAGGTGGTCATGGATTATCAGGCTGGTATTTCACTGGCTGCGCAATACAGCCTGGGAAACAAGCGACCCAAGAATTACCGACCTGATAAATGGAGTACTTCATGGTGTACATGAGTTATTGGACGGGTATTATTAGGCTGGACAGTATGAGCCGTATTATATCCCCATCGGGGTGGAAATCTCAGCCCAATAATGCGCAGCCTGTGAAACACCGGCACGATAATCGAAGTACACATGCATGAAGTATTTGGTCGTGTATTATTGGGTCGCCAGTTATCGAGCCGGTCATTCCCTGGCCGGTGGTTATACACACTCGATGCCCTCCTTTTGAGAAAGAACGCGAACGCTGCAAATAAAAATAGTAAAATACTTGCCAAACTAATTGAATAAAAACATTCTCATATATCATGGCAGATAGTGATGATGAATATGATCGTAAACGGCGTGATAAATTTCGTGGAGAGAGAACAGCTGAAGGCAGTAGCTATAGAAGCAGCGATCGACGCGAAGAGAGAAGTAGAGGCCGTGAAGACTGGCCTGAAAGGTAGTACATCATCATCCGCACGTTTAAGTCAATTTCGAATGATCCTTTTATCCTTCCTTACAGATCCGAACCTCAATCTCAAGATCCTCGAAATCCTCCTTACCACTCTCACAGACCTACCAAGCGCTCAATACCCGTAGTGTTCAGGTATTTCATTTTGTCGTATTTAGACTAGATCACTGAGGAATTCATACATCCTGTTACATAATCTCTGTGTCACAATTCGCCACCAAATAGCAATATAGGCAAACTTAGCCACATATGTGAATTCTAACCCAATCTTCAATTTCATAGCATATTCTTAGAATCTTTTTGCCCACCTACAAGTAGGTAGCTAGAGTACTATGACTTCTAATATGTTTCTGCAGAAATCATAACTTGTTTGTATTGAAGGTCTCGTGGCGGTCGCTCTGGTCCAGACTACAGAGACTATCGTGGAGGTGGAGGCGCAAGCCGTGGGTACTCTCCAGTTCGTGGTGAAGGCCCTCCTACCAAACGCATCAGGCCTGATTGGCCAATAGATGAGAGAAGATATGGAGGAATGCCACATGATTCGTATGGGTCATATGGATGGGCACATGATCACTTTGGACCCCATCCAGCACATCAAGGCTATGGGCAGGCTATGCCGCCTGTTCCTGCAAGGTTAGCACCAGAATTTATTAAACTGTTAGCATCACCTTCACTGAAATCTGGGAATGAAATTCCAATGCTATCATTATCATGTTATACAAAATAATATAGGTACTTATGCATCTCTATTGTATAGTTCAGTTCTGAATACCTTATCAAAGTATCTCATACTTATCTCTTTTTATCTCATAAATTGAACACTGTACTAACATCTGAAGCAATATATTCAATTGATGATTTGACAAATGCTTTTAAATTATGGGTCATGTTGCTATTAGTATTTGATTTTTTGAATTAATTATCTTGTCTATTTTATTCTGTACTACAAAGTATATAGATATGTGTATAATGCTGGCACTTCACATCACTATTTATATTTGATATTTTGTAAACCATCACCATGCCATGTGTTAGCAAATACTTTGTCACTGTTACTGACTACAGTAACAAAGTATTTGCTTTCTTTGCCTACACAACAAATACACTAAAAATGTGTTACTGAGCACAAATAAGTAAGTTGTTCACACCATGGGTGTGTGTGTGACTTTTGTTTGGGATTCCTTTTGAGAAATAAGAACTTTCTTGTTAGGTGCAGTAGCTTACCCTGTCTTTTCGTCTATCCATCTAACCTATCATAAAGAGGCCTCTTAACCCTGCTCCTGGGTTGCAAGCCCCAGGCCTCTAGCCTCTTCCTCTGCAACGCTATGGAACCGGCACCCGCACAGTGAATCCATGGAATGCTAAGTAATTCGTCTCATCATTAAGTGACAGCCCGGAGAGACAGATGACCCTGGAAAGACAGATGGCAGCTGGAAAGACAGATGACGTTGGAAAGACAACTGACTGCTGGAAAGACAGTCGAGGGCTATGGCCTAGCAAGCCAAGCCCGGGAATTATAAAACTAAAAGTCCAAATAAGAAAAATACCCCTGGGACAGTCGATAAGTTCTTCAACAATCACTCCGGATAGAGTTGACCCTCACATATCCCAAGGTGAGCCATTGGGTGATAGCTACCAGGAGTCCATTAACATCCGGACACGTCTTACATCCCTTCCCTTAAACAGTCAACTTGGAAAGTACATGACCAAAACTTGGCAATCATCCTAGAACATCCAGGACCAAAACAAGATTTAAACTGCCAAGTAGATACTTTCCAGAATACTATTTATGACTACTTTTTCGAGCACTATCCACCACCAACTAATTATGCTCATCACAACAAAGAAAATACTTTTATTTTTTTTAATTCGAAGCAAATACCAGTGGCATTCAGAACAGCAATTTTTGTCCTCATACCAAAAAACACGAAGTAACTCATCCTAAAGATACTAGGCCGATTGCACTAACAAACACAATATCCAAAATATTTTTCTCAATTTTACAAACTAGAATGACACACTTTATGATAAATAACAAGTATTTCAGGCCCAATCACCAGAAAGGGTTTTTGCCTGGAATCTCTGGATTCCTGGAACACAATACTCTATTAGCAAAAAGTTTAAAAGATGCCAGAACATACAAAAGACAAATAACGGTGTGCTGGATAGATTTAGAGAATGCATTTGGTTCTGTGCAGCACAAACTGCTGATGTTCGCATTGAAATGGTATAACTTTCCACTTGTGATCAGCGATATCATTGCATCATATTACTCCCAATTAAACTTTGTTATATCATCACAAAAGGGACACACTAACACATTGCAATACAATGTGGGTTTGTTCCAAGGTTGTTGCTTGTCACCAATAGCATTTAATATAGTAATTAATATTTTTAACCGACTTCCAAAAAAAGAGGAGGTTCTCAATACGTCTGTATTTTTTTTTTTTTTTTTTATGTTACCTCAGATCTCTTGACTGGGTGAACCGATTTTGAAAATTCTTTTTTTGTTTGAAAGCTGATGCTTTTCGTTTGGTCCCATTTTAAATTTCATCAAAATCGGTCTAGCCATTTTTGAGTTACACTAAAAAGATTGAAAAAAAATTTTTAACAAAAAATGGAACCGACTTCAACACCCAAAAGTGTGAAATAACTTGTCGAAGTCGGTACCATGCTCACAATATTGTGATAATAGGTACTTTTGAACCATCATGGTACCAACTTCAACAAGTTATTTCACACTTTTGGGTGTTGAAGTCGGTTCCATTTTTTGTTAAAAATTTTTTAAATGACAACCTAATTAGTCATGAAAAAAAGTGGGGCTATCGGTTTAAGATCAATAACAGATATACAGAGTCCATCTTAGCTTTTGCCGACGACCTCACAATTCTGACACGTAACCCAATACAATGTCAGGAACTTCTACGAGAAGAGGATGAGTTCTGTGCGTGGACTAAAGGGTTGAGAACAAAACCAAGTAAATGCCACTGTCTGTGTCTGGTTAGACGGAATACCAAATTTACCTCTTACGACCCGGGACTATTGATAGGAGAAGAATGTGTTTCCACAATTGCTGAAGCTGTGCCATTTAAATTTCTTGGTAGAAAGATAGATCACAAAGGCCGCATACCATCTTTAGACGCAGTTGTTGATAGCTTTCTAAAGGACCTTAGTATGGTAGACCAACAACCACTAAGTAACATTAAAAAGGCTTGGATATACGACAACTACTTGACATCACGTCTGACTTGGCCTTTTCTAGTATACGACATTAATAAGTCCCTTTTAACAAAGCTAAACGTCATAAGGACATTGAAGTTATGGTTGGGGCTTGCACTTTCGGCAGACCCATCTACATTATTTAGGGATCAAACTAATTTTGGGATGAAATTAAAAAAACCATCCGAGCTCTATAAACACCTCAGAGTTACCAAAACGCACGTCTTATCAAAATCTCAGGACGATATAGTCGCATCTCTCCCAAAAGACAAAAGTGCCTCCGACCTTGAATCGAGGCTTCAATTCCACAAACAATTTATGATAGGTGCTTAGTCTAGCAAAGCGGGTTTTGGGTCGAAAAAGAAAGTTGAGGACAAAGACATTGTAAAATCTTATCTACAACAAGACGAAAATGATAGCTATAAAGTACATGCAATGAGCTTAGAAATGCAAAGCGAATGGCTAACCATAGGTGAATTTTGTATCCCTCTGGCGTTAAAGTGGCGTACCTTGATATACGATTGGTCAACTGCCTTATTAAAATTTTATTTAAACGCCTTTCAGACGACCCTCCCAGACCAAAGTAACTAAGTAAGATGGGGGAAAACCACCGAAAAGTCTTGCGGCATTTGTCGGGAGGCGATAGGTACAGCAAGGCACTTACTGGTAGGATGCAAGGTGCTTCTTGATAGGGGTCATTATTCACGTCGCCTTACTCCATCATAGGTGCAGCTCCCGATTGGACTCTTTTGATGGACACGTATGAAAAACGCTACAAAATTCCTGAGGATGCTGGTGTTTCGTCTTCCAGATCAGACATATTTCTATACTCAAAAAATCTAAAACGCATAGTACTTATAGAACTTACTGTACCGTGGGAAACGAACATACCTAAAGACCACACAATAAAAACAAACAAATATTATGACCTAACAAATGAATTAACCAAAAACGGTAATTTGGTTGATTTATATGCTGTAGAAGTTGGAGCAAGGGGTATAACAGCGAAATCCCTATATACCCTACTCAAAGACCTTGGCCTGCCAAGAACAACCGTAAGTTCCATCCTAGAACGTGCATCTAAGGCGGCATTAGTAGGATCTTACCAAATTTGGTTAGGTAGAGGAGGAGGCTTGAGCGGGAAGGGGAGCATTGATATATCATAAAGAGGCCTCTTAACCCTGCTCCTGGGTTGCAAGCCCAAGGCCCCTCTAGCCTCTTCCTCTGCAATGCTATGGACCCGGCACCCGCACGGTGAATTCATGGAATGCTAACGCTAAGTAATTCGTCTCGTCTTCCCCGCGCGCGCCAGCTCCCACCATAAAGAACTGCCGCCAATCCCGGTCATTCACTCACAGTGTTGCCGTTTTGGCGCATTTGGCGCTAGATATAGAACATTTCTAGGGTCTTTATCAGTTTTTTTCTCCTTACCATAAGCTAAAAACATGTAGTGAAATCGGAAAACATGATAATCTTGCTTGATATTAGTTGGCAACACAAATTATATTGTGACATTTTCGCTAGTCTCGCGGCAATGGACAAAGGAGAAAAACTCGCTAAACATTCTTCTCTGATCAAAATCAAGTATTGGACCTGAGTTGCTTTGACTTTTACAAATTCCTGTTGGAAAAGAAAGGTCACTTTGGCAAAAATATCGAAATAGTAAAAAGATCTTGAGCTGGTCAACATTTAAAGTTGTTTGGATATTTATTTATAATTTACATTTAAAAAATAGTTTTACCGTTTTGGGTACTTAATCCTTTGGCATCCGTGATAACGAGAACAATAGAATTTCATTCATTAATGGATATTGTTCACGCGGACGTCTACGTGACGAAAAAAGATGACTTAATTTTATTTTGATACAATATAGCTTGTAGTTTCTAATTACTAGTTACTTGATTATTTATAAAACCAAATTTTTTTATTTATTTTTAATTTGCTGCCACATAACAGTAAGTATACCTTATTATTTTTACCACCAGATTACCTCAGAAAGAGAAGAGTGAATAATTTTGTTTTTGACACTGTAGTGTAGTTTTTTCGCAAAGAAGCTGTATGAATGAAAAATAATATGACCTATTTTTTCATGGGTGTCTGAGAAAAATACTCAATTTCACCCGAATGTCCGTGTTTTTAAAGATTTTGTCCGGCATCGGTGGTTTAGGTGATGGCAGGCTTACCTATAGCTCATATCTCTTCTGACGTGGTTTGCGGGTTAGGGTTGTGGTCTTGCGCTCATATACTGTTTTTATTTTTTTATGCCTGATAGTTAAGCTTTTGACAACTATATGTGGTCGAAGGTGTTGTTCAGAGTAACCTCTAATTACTGGCTCTCAAGGACAGCTGCTGGAACCCACCGTAAAGTGCTTGGCGAATGATTTTCAATATGAGGGTGGTAGCTAGCCAGACGGGCATTCGCAATGTGTGCAAAATAAATATGTTGTATGTATAGCTATGTACGTACATGTCGTTCCTTTAACTAATAAAGCAATTAAATACATTACAAAGGTATCTTGTATTAGTAGAAAACTATTTCTTCTATTACTATGTACTCTTATATGTAATGTTGGTTCGATCTGTTTGGGTACAAGTTTATTTTAATCGGGATTGACTTTTTAATTTATTTGTAGCTAGCCTTTTAACCATGTCATCTGATGGTAAGTTCTATAAGTACTTATATAACTTACCATCAGATGTATAAGTACTAATAGAACTTACTGATAATAATTTACATATGCAGGTGTTACTTTGCAGCATTTATTAGTTAATATTATATTTAGGCGTCTATGACACTGTTATGAAGGTCGATTACAAAATTACTATTTAAATATTGTACATTCTACATCCAGAAAAAAGTTTTAGAGAGCTATAGCGAAAAGAACATACAAGAAACTCGAGAGACATTCTTTTTAAACATCTTTCAACAATGTTGTTATGTCAAAAAGAAAGTTCCTTGCATCTATACATCTATGGAACACATTCCAACTCCTCATCAAAATGTTTGTTATTTGGCTCCATATGTGGATGGTTATATTTGAAATTTTGCATGTTTGCCTGTATTTCAAAACTTTTGCCAAATACAACAAACACCCCATAATGAATTTCCAGACCCATGTGAATTGCCAGCATGAGTTTCAATCAATAGGTACATCTTAGTTTACTCATACAAGTTTGAATTTGTTCACCTGTAGCTTTTATGTTTACAGGGACAGTGGACCAGCCGGCCCAGTTGATGGACCCCCCTCCATGATGTCCTTCAAAGCATTCCTTGCTGCTCAAGATGACTCCATCACAGTTGATGATGCTATTGTTAAATACAATGAATACAAGCTTGAGTTTCGAAGGCAACAACTTAATGAGTTCTTTGTGGCTCACAAAGATGAGGAATGGTATGTAACATTCAATCTTTCCTTTGCACCCAATTTAAAAATTAGCTTCTAGTCCATGTTGAAAAATCTTAATTTAAATGACAAAAATCAGTTTATAAATAAAGATCATTTCAAACCTTTAGAAATACACAGAATTTACTGTTCTTAAATTGCTCATGAAGTAATTTGCTGGTAGTAAAAAATTCTAAGCACCCCATCTACTACAATTGATCGATAATCAAATCACACATGACTCATCTCTGAAATATGATGGAAGTTGTGCCTAGAATTTTTTAAGCATGCTATGCAAATTTTAACTGAAAACTTTTTTCCCTACAGTCTACAGCGTTATCGTGTGGAAAAGCTGGACATCGTAAAGGAACATTTTATGAAAATTATTCAAATAATTAAAATGAATGTGTGTAGCTAGCTTATTTCGCGTTGACCAGTAGCGCGCAATGCTACAGGTTTCGTTACTGTTAGGGGTAGGGTTATGATGTTCCACAGGTGTGGTACAGGTGAGATTATGAAGATTTTTTAAGTATGATATCCCATTTTAGTTTTCTGTATTTTGATGTTCACCATACAGAATTATGAACAAAAGGTGGTTCTTTCATAATTTTGTTTTTATTTGGAGACCAGTTTTTACACATCCTTTCACATATTAATTTATATATTCTTTTGAAAGTTATTGTAAAATGAATGCTTTTATTAAGTTACTTATTAATTACTACTGTATTGTCAATTTAAGGAACAAACAAATATTAATTACAATTTTGAATCCCATAACAAAGTGTATAAAAAGCAACATCTTTGGTAAAAATAAAGCTGATGTAAAATGTAGTCCTCTTTATAATAAAGTAAATATTTCACATTTGAAAACTGGTCTTTACTGTAAACTCGGAATTGTAATTTCTTACATGTAACTTTTATCTAAATCAAGAGAGAAAACTTATACAAATTGTGTTTCTCATTTGTAGGTTCAAGATCAAGTACCATCCTGAAGAATCGGTGAAAAGAAAGGAAGAACAATTTGCAGCACTAAAGGTTATCTCATAATTATTATTTTAAGTTCTTTAAATAATAGCTTAAAAATTGAATAATAGCTAATAAAGCTAAGTTTTTCCAAAAATGCTACATCCATTCCACCCATCTTTTTTCGATTATTATATATATATTTTTTTATACCGAACTGGGTAGCTGGTTATAAAAAGTACCTTGTCCTATTGTTATTTAATCCATTTTAAACCTAACTTTTAAATTCTAGTGCATTAATAAGACAAGGTTTGAATCAGTGACAAAACTTGTGTGAAATGCATGTTACAAAAACTTTGATGAGTTCAAATCTTCAACTGGAAATATATATAAAGTGTAAACTCAATATTTGCAGACCCGTCTCAATGTGTTCCTAGAATTACTACAATCAGGAGAGCTAGATAAAGTAACAGTGGATGTGGACAAATCTGAAAAATTGATCCGTCTACTCGACACAGTTGTGATCAAGCTTGAGGGGGGTACAGAAGAAGATTTGAAGGAACTTGATGAACCTGCACTTCTAGAGAATGACAAGGAGAAGACTGGTGAGTGTTGCTTGCTTAATCTGGCTTCACATATAATGTGTAATATGAATGGTTGATTAATTATGTTTTCTTAAAATGTTTTAAAATTATTTGTATCTATTCATTAATTCTCGTAATTTAAACAAATATTGTAATTATTGTATTATATTGTTTATAACAAATTGTAAACAGACGTTTAAAAGAATGGCACCGAGTTTCTTGCCCGTTCTTCTCGCAGTGGTTCTATAATTTTTTTTTGCTGAACGTGGCAGTACAATGTAGGATATTTCAATATTAAAGTTTGTAATTGACCTTCATAAGAGCGTCGTAGACGCCTAAATTGAATAAATGATTTTGAATTTGAATTTGAATATAAATATTTTTCCCGTATAGAACTTTTAAAATACATATGACAAACTAGAAGATACTCTCATAGTATATATTTTTCACTAAATATGGGAGAGAAATATGTATTTCCATTCCAGGTTTTAAAAGACCCATATTCTTAGTATATTAAATTATAATATCATATTCATAGTAAGTTTATACTCAAGGGAAGCAACTGGGTAGTATATTTTTAACAGATGCTTTTAAGAACACAATAGATACGTAGATAGGTCTCAACTACTATACTACTTATACAAATTGGGATTTTCCAATATTTGTGATTTGTGTTGTATTTTATTTCAGGTAAAATTGACTCAGATAAACCTATTGTCATAGAAGATGATGCAGTGAAAGTGAAACAAGAAAACAGAGATGACAAAGAGGATAAGGTTTGTTTTAATCATTATGTCAGTTTAGTCATTATACCCATCTGCTTTAACGCATTGAAATCCTTCTTACAACTTCCTTTTTATAAGGTAACATTTCCAGCTGCCTGCACTAATGTAATTGGAATTTTATGATTTGATTACTCCTTGTTAATTGTATTGTTATTATTTTCAGGACAAAAAGGCTGAATCTCCAAAGCCGACCGCCCCTTTGACGATGGACATCGACCCACATTTGCGTCAATTGCAGGAACAGGCGAAGTTGTTTTCGCGATTCAACTCTAACGGGACTGAGGTGAAACCGGAACCAGAACCCGAGCCTGAACCCGAAAAGGAACCTCGTACGTGACCTTATGTTCACTTATTTTTTCATTGTCTATTTGTTATCTTGATATTGTCCATCCAGCAAATTGTATTGAAGACATTGCTGTAAGGGATAACATACATATATGTATATATCACTTAACATACATACTTGTATTCCCCGAAGGAGTAGGCAGATTTAAACACCCACGTGTCGGCAATTGTGTTTTGATCCATTACATAAGTCCTAATGAGCTATTTTTATATAACAACACCGCGTTAATACACAGGAATGATACTAATAAGATATATTCCTATCATTTGATAAACACGGGTGTTCATGTTGTCCTGTATATTATTTTTGAATGAAATAATTGTAACATTATAATATATTCTATATCAGCACCTCCCGGTTCGTCGTCAAGTTCGTCATCGTCTAGCTCTTCATCGTCAAGTTCCGATGAAGAAGGTGAATCGACCACTCGTCGTAAATCCAAATCCAAGTCAAAATCAAAGACCCCTGACAAGTCTCCGAAACGTAAAGACAAATCACCGAGCGCCGAGAAAACCGTGCCTAATGATGTAGAAAAAACAAATGATAAAACTGAGAGTGAAAAGGCAGAAGCTGTTAATAATATCGTCGAGAAAAAAGAACCGCGAGCGCTTCACAAAACAACGTCGATATTCTTGAGAAATTTGGCTCCAACTATTACTAAAGCGGAGGTTGAAGCAGTAAGTACCGAAATTATGCTTGAAGTACAGCTATAAAACTCATTGCACATTATGAAGTGCTTTGTCAAAGTTTTTCTGCGATATAAAATTTCAAATCTATGTAATAAATTCCAGTGGGGGGCCAGGCTAGAATGTCAACCCCCTATCTTTTCCCATGGGTGTCGTAAAAGGCGACTAGGTGTAAAATACTGGAAGGTGGGCAGAAGCGCCTTCTGATGCACTGTTATCGTACACTGCGATCCCCGAAATGCCTTACAAGTGTGCTAAGCTTATAGCAAACCCCACCTTATTGGAGGGGGCTGTGATCAGCAGTGGACAATCCGGTTGATATAGTATGTCACAAACATTATTTTGTTCTTCACTTATTACTATTTAGCTGTCTTTTGCACAATTCATTACATACCTCACTTGGACTATTTGTTTTTCTTTTATAGCTTTTTGATTTGGCTAGCTTTGACAACTATGTCACCTGATGGTAAGTGGTAATATGGTTGAAGATGTTTTTCGGCCTAACGTAGAATTACTGACTCTCAAGGACAGCTGCCGAAACACTCGTTAGGTGCGTGGCGAACAGGCGCGAATTGCCAAAATACTATACAAAATATATTATTGAATAATCCTTATTTCGCGTCAAATGTCATGATTTTGTGTTAAGACAATGATTTATTGAAATTGTTCATATTAATAAGCCATAAATGTTTTTTTTATGCATAACACTAAATATATCGCCTAGGTGTACAAATCATGGTGATTTTTGTAGATGTGCAAACGTTACGGCGGTTTCTTGCGCGTTGCGCTCGCTGACCCGCTGCCGGAGCGCCGCTGGTTCCGCCGCGGCTGGGTTACGTTCCGGAGGGACGTCAACATCAAGGACATCTGCTGGAACCTCAACAATATCCGGGTAATCATTGTTACTAACACCAGGTATTCTGATGAGGAAGCTGTCTCTATATTTGCCATTGCTTTATTCATTATTCAGGTACTATGTATCAAACAGGACAGTCAGTAAAAATTGGTAATGATTATTACTTACCTATCCTCTGACGTGGCTGCATTTTAAATGTTTGAGTTGCCTTAGGGCTGCCCTAAGGTTTCACCACGACCACAATCAAACCTCAACCACAACACGTGGCCGGGCGTATATTTCGTATGAGTGAAAATGAATAGGACGATTTACACGTATCACCTCTTGCAGTAGTTATCGACCGTGTGTGTGATACCGACCAGATCGCAACCACAACGCAACCAACCAGCGACACTGCGAACTAGTGGCCGACCACATCGCAAACACAACGTTGCGTCGACGAAACTGTGTCTGCACACCACGTAACCGCATCGCAAATACTGGCGACAACGCAACCACATCGACATGTTCTCGGTACCCAACGCAACTACAAAAAGCTGCAGCGACACTATTCACACGTAACCACTGCTTGACAGCGTTTTGTCGTTGCCCGTGTGAAGAAGCCCTTATACGCACTGGGTGACCATAAATACAAGACTAGAATTATTAATTCTAAATATTGTCGTTTGTAGCTCCGAGATTGCGAACTGGGAGCTATAGTGAACCGTGACCTGGCGCGACGCGTCCGGCCCGTGTCTGGCGTCACCCTCGAGCGGCCCGTGCTGCGTGCCGACGCGCGCCTCGCCGCCAGACTCGTCCATCTGCTCGATACCCGCACCAAGCTCTGGGACTTGGACAATCAAGACGGCGACGGAGACAAGCAGCAGCCGTCTGATGTAAGTGTTCCCGTTACTATAATCAAGCCTTCTTGCATGAAACGCGTTTGACTGACTGACTTAACAGTGGGGAGGCCTGTGCTGTGTTTTTTTATTTGAATGGCCTATTTGCCTAGATTTTTATCTAGGCAAATAGGTTCCTGCTAGGTTAGGCTTGTGCACTTTATTGATATGATAGGATAGTCACAATATACTGATGTGCTTCTGTAACTTACGCAGCACTTTTCTAAGGCAGTCACGCGTATTTGTGCAAGGGTCGTCACAAAATGGAAAATGAAATATGTATGCCATCATAATAAATCTATTCTACAATTCTCATAAAATTCGTTTTATAGACGTTTAGAAACTCATAAAATTAGTTTAACTACCGTGGACCGCACCGCCCGACTTCTAGCGACTTGCATAGAGCAACAGCTGTACAGCAATTCAACATCATTCGTTTCATAACTGTGAATGTATGGAATGTGAATATATACTGCAAATAATACTGTGAATAGATAATTATTATTATATATGATAGTTTTTTTTTAAACTGTCTTCCGACACTGAAAAATATGAAATCATTTGTTGAAGTTGGTACAATTACTATGCCACTTCAAAGCACTCACCTCACATTATCAAGATTGTACTTCCACAAGTTATTGCATACTTTTCAATGGTGAAAGAATTAATTATATGTTTCACTCATTTTAGTCATGCATACTGTTAAGCTGCAACAAGATCATTGACATTCGCTTATAATCATCACATTAACCTTACCATCCAAAATTGAACGAGGTCTCATTGGAGGACTTGCCATAATCCCCACGCTTGGCAGGCGTTTTGGGTATCGCAGTAGAAGTTGTCAGTTCTTCAGAAGGCGCTGCTGTTCCCATCTTCTGGTATTTTTCCCTTAGTCACCTCTTATGACACCCACGGGAAGAAATGGGAGGGTGACACTCTAAACCAGAACCTAACAGGGAATTCGCCTATAATACTGAGTTGCAATAAGCATTAAATCATCCAGGTACGCAAATAATACTTTTTTCAGTTTATTGACTGTAACTGAAAAAGTAGTCGACCAATGTTGATGAATCTTATGTTACTTAATAAATGGGACGGACCAACTTGGAGATATATTCTACCCAAGAAAATGAGCCATCAAAATCAATTCATAATTGGCAGCGTAACGAAACACAAAAAATAACATGCAATAAACATGCGCCTTGTTTAAACGTGCGTTAAAAAGTATCACATACAAATAACCCTATTTCAGAACTTCACCCTGAACTCACGTAATCCCGTGCTACACAAGATCACCGAGCATTTAATAGAAGAAGCATCCACGGAAGAAGAGGAACTCCTAGGATTAGAAGCTACAGAATCGCAGGCGTCAGACCAAGCGGATCCTGAATTGATGCGCGTTTTGGATCGTCTGGTGCTGTATTTGCGTGTCATTCACTCGGTGGATTATTACAACCACTGTGAATACCCTTATGAAGATGAGATGCCAAATCGCTGCGGAATAATGCATGCGCGGTCTGGACCGCCACCAAACAAGGTACAACCTGGCTACTACCCTTAAGTAGAAAATGTAACCAATAACCTAACGGTGTCTTCTGACAGCTTTCCTTGAGAGACAGTAATTCTAGGTAGGCCTGAATAACATTCGCCCGCATCATCACTTGCCATTAGGCGAGGTTAGTGGTCAAGGACTGAGCTATAAAAAAATAAAAATGTTAAGTTATGATACCAAGAATCTAGCTCATAAGATCATGGGAAACGGGATGGTATACTCTCAGATTAGGAAAATACGCCATACAGTGGCATGATTTTCTAGGATTCTGTGTATTATATTTACTTTATAACTAGGGACTGCCGTTCAATGGCTTCACCGCATGGTATGGTAGGACATTTTGAGAATCTTAGCCTAAGAAGCTACCCCCTCTAGAGTACAACATCGTCGCCAAATGCTTAAAGGCGTATTTCTTCCCACAGCTGCCCTTGAGAGCACTGGCTCTGAAATGAGAGAATGAGAACCATCTCAGGTTTAACTTGTTTAATATTGTCTACCACATTGACTGGTGAGAAAATGATCTAATACAACAAAACAAAGGTTTTTAATATATACATAAATTATACACATGTGTTTCCATAATTCAGTCTTTTTAAGATATATGCTTATTTTTCTTATGTTATAGCCATCCCAGCAAGAAATACAAGACTACATCAAGACCTTCGAGGGAAAAATGTCTGCCTTCCTGCAGGAAGTCAAGCCCCTTTCTGATGAGGAGTTGCAAAAGTTAGGAATCAAGGTAAGTTATAGTACATTATGATATAAGTGCGTTAAGTTGAAAATTACAGCCGAGGCGATATTGCTAGCCCGAGCCGTAGCTACAAGAAAGCAAAGGCTGTAATTATCAAAGTGCACGTATGTCATACGACGTTTTATAAAATATTTACGAGGAAATAAATAAATCTCGGACTTTCTTAAACATATAAATCAAATATTTTTGTGTTTTGTTACTGATAAATGGTTGTAATTTATGGTCAAAATTAATTAAATTAAAAATAAAATGTTTATTTATCATATTTTATGTCAGAAAAGTGGTCAACATTTTATGAAAAATTAACTTTGATTTTATTCATAAAATGTTGACCACTTTTCTGACATAAAAAGTCTTTGTTAACATTTAAAAAGTACCGTTCGTTTTAGACGCACACGTGCGTAATGAGATACATTACGATATTGAAATTGATGAAATAAGAGACCCTTTACGAGCAAATGTGGTCATGTACAATATGGGTATAATAAAATGATTTATGTATTAATTATTTGATAAGTACACTTGTATTGGATTTTCTAAAATAACAGGTATCAGAACTTTTACGCAAAAAATAAATTAATAAGGTTAATTAAGTATAAATTAAAAACAGATGCTACATTATCTGCCTGGAATCCTGTAAAGATTTTTATAAATCTAAAATTACAGGTATCAGAACTTTTACGCAAAAAATAGATGAACATGATCATAAGGTTCATAGTATAAATTAAAAACAGGCGCTTCATTATCTTCCTGGAATAGAGTCCTGTAAAGCTTTTTATAAATCTTTACAGGTCTCTATTATATATTTATTGCGTAAAAGTTCTGATACATGAATTTTAGAAAGTCCAATACAAGTACTTATCAAATAATTAAAACATATAAATGATATTATTATACCTATATTTACATGACCAACAAGTAAGAAAGATTTTTTAATTTATTTCATATATGCAAATACTTATGGTCCTATTTTCTACAATCATTTATTCTGTAAGCTATATATAAGAGTCCTGTTTTGCGCCAATGCATGTGGAGCATACTGCTCATTCGGCGAGTTCTTTCCTTTAGGCGTTCTTTAAAACATCCAACAAGAGGGTACATAACAGTCCTCATATATTTTTTATAGCTGTAAATACATGCTTCATTATTGTTTGTATACAAATGACAACACGTAATTACGACGGAAGAATCAGAATGTAATTTCCAAAATAAGCTTAGGCTCGTATTAATAAAATGTATTAATACCAACCTAGGGCACGGTAATGTTATCTATACAGTACTGTAACTCGGCTCTGTCTTCGAAATAAGTACCTACAGCCGCGCTGTACGTAAACATGCGATAGGGCTGCCCGCCTCCAGCAATTTAATTACATTTGCCTACTTTGTGTTTTCATTTAGTTTTGTGATTGTAAATATACATTTTTTTATATAAACAAATAAAACACTCTGTGAATTGAACTAGAAGTGTTCACTAAAAATTCGTGTTGTTTTCTTGACCAGTAGGTAGATTTAAACAAAAAACCATGTTTATGTTTGAATAAAAATCGAAATTTCTTAAAAATTGGCGACCGAAAAATATTTGTGAGACGTACGAAATGATTTATTATTATATTTTAAGGTATTAAAAATCCACATTCTAATAACTACCTGTAATATTATTATAACTTGCTTATAACTACTACCTATTTCACTCGTGTCAATCACTTTCCTTTACTCTATTCACTTTTATTATTAATTGAGACATTTTTTTCGCGGGATAAAAGGAAATACTTGTCCATTAAAAAGACACACATTATGTACCGTCAACTATATGTAGACTATAAAAAAATTGTACTTACTAGTAAGTAAAATTGTTTTATAGTATTAAGTAAAATTATTTTATAGTATTAAGTAAAATTATTTTATAGTATTACCTTTCAGTTTCCAGGTAATCAAAAAAGTTATCTCTGGATGCGTTTTTGACGAATTCATGTAACTTATAACAGCACAATATATCTTACTCGTCATATTTTATATGTAAATATGTACTTGATCTTATTTTTGGTGAAAAAATCGCGCGGTTATTGTAAAAAAACAAGAAACCATTCGCTCGTCACTGCGGCGTAGTCACGACTCTCGAGACTGTCTGCGGTACGAGCGCAGGCTGAGATCGAGGCGCGTAGGTATAACTCGCGTTTCGTCCGTTTCTATGAAGTTGAAATACTGTATAGATAACATTACCGTGCCTAGGGTTATTGAGATGCATTTAATGAATCTCAAAGTTGAGATCGATCTTAAGATGCCATTTTGAACAAATGTTCCGTTCATTAAACGTCAAAACTGTATCTTAAGATCGATCTCGACTTTGATATGCATTTATTAATACAAGCCTGAGTTCGTGAATATGTAGTGTAAGTAAACAGCAAGAAGTTTTACTTTTAGTTTCGTGTTATTGACCTTACAGACCTTGCTAACAAAAAGAAAATATTAAAATACCTTAATCTCAATATTCTCAAGCAACGGCTCGGCCTAAGGTCCTAATAATTAACTATGTTATTACTACTAGCGACAAACAACTTGAGCTCTCTGATTTGTTTACGAAATCACAGACGAAAATATGACTTAAAGCCAGTAAATAAGACCAATTATTAGGTTTGAATTGATGTTATTTAGTCAATAATCCGGTAATATAATTCCAAGAGCTCAATTTGATGCAACATGATATTATATTTGATCATGAATAGCTAAACTGCAGTGTTTATAATTCTAATGTGTTCGTGATCTTTTCTCCCAGGATTCTGAAGCTGAAGTGGAGAAGTTCATTCAAGCCAACACACAGGAGCTGGCAAAAGACAAATGGTTGTGCCCTTTGAGCGGTAAAAAGTTCAAAGGCCCAGATTTCATCAGAAAACATATCTTCAACAAGCATGGGGAGAAGGTAACTAAATGTCTAATAATTAAACAGCTTTAAACGGTTTAAATCGCATATATTAATCATTATTTTTGCCCCGACGTTTCAAACACTTTGCAGTGATCGTGGTCACGGGGTGATTAATTGGTTTTATTTGTCACATGAGGTAGTAAGGAATTATTTTGTACTTCGTCAGAAATTTTAAATTAATCATAAGGTTCCTTTCTGAGATTATTCACGCAGTATTCGCTCACAGGGTCTAGCAGATTTGTGTCGGCCATGGGATTTCATTAATTTGATAACAGGATCCTAAGCAGATGGTACTTGCTAACCATCATCTCTATTAAATTTGGATACTTTTTGATTTAAATAGCCTCGCGTAACATTCTTGGCATAAACCGGGTCTCTCTGGCGAGGATTTGTGGATTGTAAAACCGGATGTAGTGGTTGGGTTTGTCCTGGGCATGTTCACAAAATCATCTATTGAGTAAATTTTAATTTTAAACGCCTGGGAAGTTTCTTGCGGTCATTTGGCAATTATATATAAATCTAGTTTTATTATCTAATACAGACGTAGGTTTAATCACTGCTTCATCTGTTGTTTAGAAAAGACCGTACCGTATCGGTATACGCCAGTTATGATTTAGTACATAAAATATCTATCCGAATTATACATTTTATGATTTGGAACACAATCATTCACATCGCTAAAGTAATCCAACATGAGTAAATTTTCGTAACACCGTCGACAATTTGTGAATTGATGACGAAATCGTCCTATTCAAGTAATTCTGTGAAGTATGCGTAATTTGGTCGTGGGAAGTTTTCAGTTTTCTCACGACATAGACTGCAGACATTGACCACCAAACCCTTTGTGAACTTGAAGAACAATATAATCTATTATATAATTTTATGTTTAAACATTACTTCGACTATGTACATTTTTTGATTATAGAAAGCGTAATGTAGGCTACACAATGTTATGTTGTAATGCTTAATGGCAATGGTAAAGCAGTAAAAATTATCATCATACCGTGGAGTAAGTTTCGTAAATAAAGTTTGCCTTGGTGCGTGAAATTACAATTTCTTTTTTGGACAGCTGTGAGATTATGCTTTTGAAATACAATAATTGAAAAGCCTCTGTAACAGATGTGGAAATTCATCTGTAATAAGGCTTGTTGACGGGTTTTCACAATATTTTTTACTATAACAATGGCTTTCCGTTTGACCATATCTCACCTAATGAGAAGCTATTTGCGTTTGAAGATGGTGAAATCTTACTCTTAAGAAAGGATTTACTCTCTGTATTAAGAAAGCCCAAAGCAAAATTTTGGGTATATGAGCAGGGAAAACTAAAGGTGGAAGTTATTTGACATATTTTTTCCATGGGGGAAGGCATGTAAGGGCCATATACATGCCGTAATGGGATATTTAAGGGCGCCTATTTAGTGTAACTAATGTAATTTGTATAATATTATTTTTTACAAGTTGTAAGTGAAAAGCCAAAGTACACATTATGGGGTTGCTATTTGGGCTATTCATATTCAGGTCTGGGATAAGCGAAAAATACTAGACGTATTTTCATACAAAAGGCAACTCCAGGGACGCCCCTTGCAGTGTGCTACGGCGGGCATAGTATAGACAGAAGGATATAAAGCTCATTACATTTGGTACATAATCTACGAAACCCCAGGTGGTAGGCCATTTCTGACATAGTCCGTTTTACCGTTTACCGCAGCAGTGTCATACTTTCTGCCTATAGAAGCAGCGTGCAAACAATACTGTGTTTAGGCGTGTAACAAGTGTAATTACTGGGCGAAGAGACATCTGAACAGACTGACAAGCGCAGTGCAGTTTCAAGCAGAACAAAGACGGTGACTCTTACTGTAATGTACAGCTGTGAGTTACCATCGGATGGGCAACTTGTCCGTCTCAACACTAAAAAAAAAAACAGATTTATGCTGTTCCTTGGTGGTTAATATAGATAGAATTGCTTGTAATAGTAGAGTTCGTTTGTTATCTAGGTTGATGAGGTTCGCCGCGAGGTGGCGTATTTCAACGCGTACGTTCGCGACGTGCGCCGCCCGCACCAACCCGAGCCGACGCCTAGAAATGTTCCCGCACCCAATCACCAACCACCGCCTGCGTAAGTATTTTTCATCACAGTGGAAAGTACGTCATATTTAGCACGTGTACGTCATTTTAGGGAGGTGAGTACAACACGGTCACATTAACTCGACGCATCACTGGAATGCGGGTCCCCCGCCCGCTTCCCCCGCATTCCCTTTTCTCGCCCGCCAAGTGTCAATACACAGTACAAACCGTACTTGAGCCCCAAAATGACGTCGCAAAGTCAAGCGTCTAGTTAATGTGACCGCGTTGTATAATTAGATGATTGATTGAGACTCTGAAGTTATATTCATACTCTGATAACATATATTTATTTCTTGCCCGCTGGAGTATAAATAAATAATTGGTTTTCGGTAATCTATATCAAAAACTTTATGAGAGTTTTAGTTATATTCTCGCATTACCTAGTATGAAAGTAGTGTTCGACTGAGAAATATACTACGATACGTAAACACTTACGTGTGTAAGTATCGGTAGTGTTGTATATAAGTAACTCACCATTAACTATGGAAATTCTTAGATGAATCCGTAGAACGAAAGAACGTCAGTGCTTTATATTGTAGGAAACAAACTAGAAGAAGCTATTGCCACCTGAATCTTTGATCAACCGGACTGACGGATACGGAATCCGAGAGTCGTGGTTTGAAATCTCGCAAATTTTATTATGTCGCTTGTTGAAGCAATGATAGTCGAGCGGAATAGCTATGGACTGCCGTGCCGCAGTCTATGGATTGTCTATGGTTCGATTCCCATGCCCGCGCGCCGCCTTGAACTTCACTGCATGTTGAAAGGGCATTATGCGAATGCTCGCGTGGCCAGCTAACCAACCTCAAGTAGATCTGTCGTCAAGTACCCAACAATATATTCCGACCGCAATTCTTCAGAGCCTGTGAAATTATAGGCACATGAAATTTAACAACGGTTGCGTCTATCTATACTGTGAAATGTCTCTGTCATAGATAAAGGTTACCGCTTAACGAATAACGGTTCGAATCCCGCCGCTGGCTTGAGCTTCACCGCATGGTGGAAGGGCATTTTTGCGAATGCCCGCCTGGCTAACCGTCAAGTGGAAAATCTGTCGCCAAGCACCTAACGGTGTATTCCGGCAGCGGTACTTGAGCGCCAGTAATTCTAGGTTAAGCCTGTTAACACCTTCGACCACATCGTCACTTACCATCAGGTGAGATTGTGGTCAAAGGCTTACCTATCAGCAATAAAAAAAAATTAAAAAAAACACGGTCCACGTGTTTGTTCCGTCACAAATGAAATTAATTAAATATTTTTTAGTAATAGTTATAATTATTAGTGTATTTTACATATACTAGTTTCTCAGTGAATGGAAATATAAACGAATATAATACGCTTTTGCATATACTGACTCAGCGGTGTCAATTACTTCTTTTTGTCGTACAGTAAATTGTTCACAAACGGGCGCAGTTGACCTAGCCTGACCTTCGCCCGTAGAACCTCATAACATTAATCATTTTACCTGTAATTATTTATTACAATAAAAATACTGTCGTATCGGGTTCCTAATGTCTCGAATTCATCGTTTTAATAAGGCTATAGCTCCACTTTCGATGTTTCTATAAATCACTGCTTTTTATGAAACATCGCCCACTGACAGTAATGGCCTTAAGTGATATCAACCGCTTCTTTAGTCACGAAATAAAGCGGTAAAGAGGTATATTGTTTGGAGGTCAGACATGGCGACGAACTTAAAGACTTGGCAAAGCGCCACAGTAAACATTTAAGTTCAGTAGATAACCTTTTAGTAGGTTTTTTTCTTCTATTATTAGGTAGGTTCGTTATTGTTTTGGACTGTATATAAGCCGTTCTAGATTGACGCTCAGCTTTAAAACTGGAAGCGAAGTTTGACAATATGCGTCTTCTCCTAATTTTTAGCGATGTTTTTACTATATTTATATTTTTATTTATAGCTGATAGTCTAGCCTTTGACAATTATCTCACATGATAGTATGTAATGATGCGGTTGAAGATGTTGTTCAGGCTAACCTAGAATTACTGGCTCTCAAGAACAGCTGCAGGAACTCACCGTTAAATGCTTAGTGACAGCAAATGCCCCAACACCATGCTATAACGAGTGCCATCCTAAGACAACAATCGGGACCGACGACGGCTTACCGTGCCCACCGAAGCACGGAAGCGCTCAGTAGTAATTGTCTCTGGCGGTCACCCAACAAACTCATGACCGGGGCGGACGTTGCTTAGCTTCAGTTAAGTTAATAGCATATATAGTAACAAGAAGACATAAGCAAAGATAGTCCTGGACCTGACTGCAGTCCTGTGTGAAATTTCACGTATTGAGATTTTTTTCAGACAATAGTTTAGTGAGAGACTTAAAAGGTATTTTAGTTTTAGGCGGTTATCCGTCTTGATATTTTTTTTATATAAATGACGTCATATATTTTAGGTATAAATAAAGTAATTTCTTCAGAAACCTACAAATAGGGTATCCCAAATTCTAACATCTTTTGTTCAGCCGTTTTGAGTAGATGGTAACAAACACACGCTCAGCAATTTTCCTATTTATGATGTTGTACGTGTTAATAGTTATTTGTTATACAAGAGTGCAAAGTTGCTTTTTAACCGCGTGTTCAATTTTGTTTTGATGACCGAGCAATCGAGCGCAGCGAGTGGTTCAAAATTAGAATCCTGAGCGTTAGCGAGGGAATCAAAAGAGCACGAGGTGAAAAATCTTTGCACTCGAGTGCAACACGTAACTTTTCATTCCACCTCAGCGAGGAAATTACTCTCGCGTGATTGTTGAGGGAGAACTTTCATTTGCGCATTATTAACAGTTTCAGTCAATTCTGTTGGTGTCAAACAAACTTCCTCGTCGCTAGAATCACTCATTTTAGTTTTTTCACTTGTTTTCAAGTTTCTTGTTTTTAATATAAGGTTTAACCATAGAGATATAAATACTATTTAGAGTGGCAGCCATGTCAGTTTTCTTAGAAAACGAGCGTAGCCAGTTCAACACATGTAAATGATACTTGACATTACATCTTTATTGTTCACTACAAACAATCTGATTCCCTGATTAGTCCCATTTTTACCCAATTGAAACGTTTAATAAACCAATT
Organism: Plagodis dolabraria; assembly: GCA_963854805.1. NCBI lineage: Eukaryota > Metazoa > Arthropoda > Insecta > Lepidoptera > Geometridae > Plagodis > Plagodis dolabraria. Next base: position 19,211,538 of record OY978442.1, read on the forward strand.
TATAACAGTTGAAATTACACCCTATCTAAAGAGTGGTAAGATTTAATTTCTTGTGAACTTTGTCAACCTATCCCTTTCAGTGAGAGAGACAGATATATGGTAATTCCCCTAATATCTGGTGAAATTTGCCAGTTGACAATATCTGTACAGTAATTGTGCAGTCTCTCAGTCAAGTAAAATTCAATTTTAAAATCGTTCCTTGGTAAAATCTGAGCATAGACAATTGAAAAATAGTTCACAAGTAACTGCACGAAAACTGATTACGAGAAAATAATTATTGGGAGAGCTAGTAAAATTTTACCTTTTTTTTATTTATTTATATGGAACAAAAAGTGGTATCCCATTGTCAAAGTAGCCAGTGATGCAGTACATTTTTATCGATAAACTTTTCCATAGGCTTAAAACGATTTATAGGTGATGCATTGATGTACTGTGCGTTTGAGCTATAATAAGTTTTTATGCGGTTTTATATAATCATTTGAATATGTAGTAATGACAGGCAAGTCAGCGTCTTGACTGAACCCTATAGCTTACTAGTATGTCTATACCAAAAGCTTTAAAGACCGCTGAAAACAGAAGCACGTGGAAGAGCATAGTACATCGAGCGATTAACACTACTTCAGACTAGACACGACCTTCAGCAGTGAAGATGCTGAATAAGAAAAAGACGATAAAAATAAAATAAAGCTATTAATGCGAAGAACAGCTTAATTTCGATATAATATGTTATAGGCTTGCTTATTTGTAGTAAAATTATTACAAACACTTGAAACTCGCGTAGAGGGTGGTATTAGAGATAGGCACAGATAGGGATTCAGGAAAATCAGGGAGACCGACACAATAGTAACTACCAGCTAATTAAATTGGTAATCATTTTATTTCCATTGAAACGAATTGTACTTATTGCATAATCGGCGATTGCTATTTCTAGATATTATTATTTAGCAAAAACTGAAAACAGTATATTTGTGTATTTCTCTATTACACATTTTAACAAATGAATTCAATGGCAGCCAATGAGATATTCTCCTTATTGATGATAACGAAAATCTCCAAAATAGACTAAGTCATAACCTAAAAGTTCGCGTGTTCGGTTCCATTCACGTCTACGTTGCTGCAACACACCCCGCGATGCTGCAACGCACATATGAACCTAATCCAAACGGAAAAAAAGAAAAAAAAAACATGTGATGTTGTCAAAGTAGGTTTGGTCTGTCATGGTGAAAGAACACTGCTTGAAATCCCTATCAATGCCATTCAAGTTGAGTGTGTAGAACCTCCTCTTAGCCTTCGCAGGCAGTTTCTCTCCGATAAATTCCTTTTTAAATTAGCTTAAAACTCAAACTTTTCTTGAAAAAAACTAGATTGTTTACTGACATTATATAACTCATGCAATAAAGCCTCATCTGAGAACTTCCTTTGTCTCCTCCGCAGCTATTTACAATTCACTCTTATTCCTTATTCCCTCCTTCAGAATCCTGTTATGCCTTTGTACTCATCATCTTACGAATCATTCGTTTTTAAACCTAACATTATTGTAGATTTTGGTATTGATAAAAACAATAGAAGCTAATAAGGTTTTCATAAATAAATTCTTCACAGAATACAAGGTCTGGACTGCCATGCAGATGCTTCTAAAAATCTAGTCCAATTGGTGTTGTAGTTTGGATCCCATCTACGAGAATAATTTTCAATTATAAATGTCCTTCTACCACTTCCGTCTTTTCAGGAGAAGCCATCGCAATTCTGGAAGCCATCCTTTTTGAAATATCACACAATCTGAACAAAAGTATCATATTTTCAGAAACCAAAAGCTGCCTCCAATCTATTCTTGCTAACCCATTTCGGCCCAAATCTAGGTTCCCAATTGTTTTAAAAATAAGAAATGCCCTTTTCGAATGTAGCTCTCACGGCAAAAATGTGATCCTTGCCTGGATTCCTGGTCACGCCGGCACAGTGCGCAACGAATCTCAAGATCAAGATATCTGTTCGACTTTAAAACCATCTTTAAAAAAACCTTGAAACCAGAAATGGCAAATTTCTAGAATATTAAAAGGTAAATTCTATGGTAACATTCAACCTGAGATGCCCAATAAACTCAGGTTCTCAATATTCCAAAACGCTGATAAAGTGACCACCTCTACAATATGCCGTCCGAGTCGAAACTATTCCTGTAACCCAGTCTTCCTGGCTAAACTTATAACTCCCTCTGAGAATGTGGTTTGGACGAAGGAAATGTGAAACACATATTCTTCTGTTGTCCCAAAATAAACTCTTCTCTCTACAATATTATCCCTAGAGATATCCCTCGTCCTTTCTCCCTCAAACGTATCCTCTCCTTAGTATTTAGCCCATATTCAAATAAAGCTGTAAATTAACTGTTCATATATTATATAACTTAACCAAAAGTTGTTCCCAGGTGTTCTATATTTCCCCTATATATAATGAATTTGTGTGTGTATGTGCGTGTGTGTATATACATGTGGGTTCTTCCAGTAGTTAGATGAACTAACATCTAATGTTTCAGCACCAATTTTGGCTTGGGCAGTTCTCACCGGACATAACTCATTAAAACTAAACAATCTCCTTCGTTTGATCTATTTATTTGGTCTATCTAACTATGTGACATTGGTGAAATTGTGGTATTGCCCACAGAAGCCACAAAACAAGAGTTGAAGTTGAAATCACAACCTTGAAAGATTGCGTGTTCTTGAAAATATTTGAATAATTTGTTAATTTAATTGATGTTTACCTTCTGACCTACACGTGTATTTTTACGTCCAGGTAAAAGTTTTATATGCACTTAAAGCAGTGGGACAGATTGCTTTCGTAGGTCTAACAGGAAAGTTCCAAATTAGATATTGGAATGAGGTGACATTTAGTGACTAACAATTTATCGATAAATTTGTCGATAAAAAAATCATGAATCACTTATATGTCAGATTGCACCGACTTTGTTCATCAGCGAAATATAAAACATTTAGGAATAATTTATTAAATTTTCCGGTGATAGGATATTCCTACTTTCTTTACATTTGTGACATTGCTATTAAATCTGCAACTTATAACAGCACTACGCGGCATTTTCATATAAATTGATGGAGATGCATGCGGCGCGTTAACCGCGGGTCGACTGTCAGTAGCAATGTCGTTGTTTCTGCGCGCAGCGTGGGTACGCCGCACGGACGCGCCTTCGGGCACATGGGGCCCCTGAGCGCGGCTGTCCTTCGCCAGCTGAACGTTCTCAGCTGCGTCGTGGGGTGTGAGTCATCTTCGATGGCTCCTTCGTCTGGGTCGGGGTATGTGGTCATCTGGTATCTTCTGTCCCCCTAGTCAACCTCAGCCCACCGGGGGGTCCCAGTGAGCGAGTCGTTCGGGGGACGGGATGTAAAGCGCGCCCTGGCCGGCCCTTGGAGCCTGGGCGACGCGGCGTCATTGTGTTCTTCCAGCTGTGCTTCTTAGCGGCAGGAAAGGAGTTTTCCGACGCCCGCTAGTAATAGCGGGATCGGATCCGCTCCCTCCCTTATCGCTTGAAGCACCTCTTGGAGGGTGCTTATGGCGGTCTCGATAATATCAAGTTCCGCCGCTGTTCTTGTTCTCTTCGTCTTGATTGTCTCGCTCGCGCGTGGGAGCGGGACAGGTATGCTCGGTCGTCTCTGTCTCTCGGTCGGGGCATGTGGTGCGTGGGCCGTGATGGTGGTGCTCTCTGTCTGGGAAGGGACGGTAGGCGGGGGTGCGCCTTTCCGCGGTCCCTTGGTTCGCTTCTTCTTCTTCTTGCTCCTCTTCTTTTTGCCCACATGGTCGGTGCCACGCGGTGGCGGGTTGTTGGCGGCGGCCATGAGGGAGCTCGGGGATGTCGTCTCGGGGATGGTTGGGGTCGCTTTGAGTGCGACGGTGGGGGGCGGCGGTCGAGTGGATGCGGCTGGAGCTTGTGATGTAAGCGCCGTTGTGCCCGCGCGCTTGTTCCGCGCCTCCTCGCGGAACACAGCGCAGCGGGGGTTATTCGCGGTGTGCGCTCCGCCACAGTTAGCGCACGTCGCGGGCTCGTCCAGCGGGCGTGGGCAGTCGCGCGCATAGTGCTCACCCCCGCACCGTACGCACGCCAGCCGGCGGAAGCAGTTGTGGGAGGAGTGCCGGAATGCCTGGCATCGGTGGCATTGTGCTGGGCCCCTCCTCCCACGCCATGATTCTATCTTCGCCCCCGGCATGCATAAAAGCTCGTCCGTTTCATAGATGCCGGGGGCCAGGTTAGCTGTCTTCTTCATCGCCGCGAAGAAAATGCATCCTGGTCTGCCTTGCCTCGCGGTAATCTTCTTTACGTGCTCGGGTTCGTACCCGAGCTCTTCCAATTCTCGGTGGATGTCATCTGGGTTCGTGTCAGCTGGTAATCCTCTAATTGCCAGTTTGAGGCAGCGCTCCTTGGGGAGCGAGTAAGAGAACCAGGTCATCCTCTCTGTCTCATCCAGGCTTGTGAGATATGCCTGGATGACCCGGAACTCATCGCTATCCGTTGGGGTAAAGCGTACCCCCTTATTGAAGGGGCGTACGGATGGCACTCGTCCTAGTTTTTCCTTTATCGCCCGAAGATGCTTCGTGCTATTGGGGAAGGTTTCCAGCACTATCGGCGGGTACCGCACCTGGGGAGGCTGTGCGGGTGGCGCCGTTTGCGCTGAGGTTGAGGGCGTCGTGGGAGCGGCGGTCGTCATTGAGGTCGTCTTCGGTGGAGAGGCCCGGGATGTCGATGCCACGGCATCCGGGCGAGAAACAAAGTTATCATTCGTCCCTTTCTCTCCTCGGTAAGAGGTAGGAGGGGGACGCGGGGCGGTGGTCTTCCTTTCTGTAGTGGTTAGGGGCGGTGTGGCCTTTGCGCGCCCTTGTGCTGCCGTGGTGATGGTTGCATAGGACGCGGCGTTCTGCCTTGCCGCGGTTGTGGTTGTCGGGGGATCAGCTCGTGCGGCCCAGTCCAAGCGGGCTGGGGTTTGGGCGCAGGTGCGCTTACCATCTTCTTCTTCCGCCTCCTCGCTGCGCTTCCTGCGCGCGCCGGGGGCTTGGATGGCAGTGGGCATGGGCTGCTTGGGTGGAGACTCTGGAGAATCCAGTATGACTACCACTGGGTTGGCTGTCTCGGCAGGGGGGGAGGAGGAGTCGTCTCTCCGGGCCTCTGCTTCCCAGCTCAGGCGTTCTTGGCGGGCGGCTTCTAGAGTCTCGTCGATTGAACGACGGAAGGCCCTATAGCGTTCCGTTCACGGAAGGCCCTATAGTGTTCTGTCAGTAGCATTATAGTTCGTTGACGTAAATACTCCTGTTTAGGAGTATGGTGAGCTCGCTTGCCACGCCCCCTTCACCTTTCTATTGCTTTCTCTTTTCTGTGGGTTTAACAATGACGTGAAAAAATGCCGCGTAAAGAACCGCGTACAAAGCAAATTGGAAAAAGAACACCAAGAAGGTTCCGAGTGTGAGTTTTTAACAAATTAAAAAAAAGTTGTATGATATATTTGGCACCATAGAGGTAGCAGTAAATAGGTTTAATGTTTTTTTTAATTCACAAACTAAGTTTGTGAATTAAAAAAAACACGATGTTCTAAATTCAATTTACTTTATCCTCTAGAGAATAAAAACGGCTTTTCCACTCAGATATTGAAGATTAAAATTACTCTTTCCGAGATGGTGGGATGAAAAATAATTAATATTATAGTATGATTGTATTTCTATTAATGAGGAGAGAAATTAAGGTTAAACCCAAACTATTTACTTAGGTAGCGTTACATTTCTACTGTGAAAAGGCTATCTAGACAACTCGCTTCGAATATATTATAAACATGAAATTGTATCAAAAAAATACAGAGATTAATAGCTCTTTTCCTGTCATGCGTATTTTCGCCCGCGCGCGGATCCGGTCTGCATGCAGGTCATAGTGCTCCTGGCCGCGTGCGTGCTGCCCGCTTGATAGGATAAACATGTATGAAATTATAGGCTATTATATAGACGATACACTTTTTAACGCTGTCAGCGAGCATAGAAGTAAGCATCTCTGGATCTATCCCGGCAACAAAAAACCATTATCAATAGTATTCAAACATGTTCAATAGGTATTTTACGTACTGCTAGTCGTAGGTGTACTTGTCTTGTGAGTAGTTTTACTGTTGTTTCCCTGGAAGTAGTAGTTGTTTGTACAGTGTTATTTGTCGGTGACAGGTACGGCGGCGGTCCGGGTGGCGGCGGTCCGCCCGCCAGCCGCGGGTGGGCGTGGGGTGGCTGGGCACCCCCCGCACCCTACGCCCCGCGACACCCCCGGTTCACTCGCCCCAGGTAAACATCTTATTTAATATATGCAAAAAATAAAACTAAATATTCATCGGTTAATGGTGAACTGGTCGGTCAGTTTTCCATACAAACTTCGTAGGGTGATTACTCCCTTATTTGAGGATTTCAGTCCAAAACAATGCATGATATCGATTGATTTCTTTATTATCTAGGCTTGTATCGTAACGTTTTTTTAATAAGATAATTAACTTGAGAGTTATGAGTCTTGAAACATTATCATATAAAGTTTTCGAGGCTTACAACTTTCAACTTAATTATCTTTTTAAAATTTCGGTATCATACAAGCCTAGATAATGACGAGATCAATCGGTATTATTCTGCACTAAAATCTCAAATAAGGGAGTGATCACCCTAAGACGTTTGTATGAAGAAGTGAGTGGCCAATTCAGCCTTAAGTGCCCTGATAATGAGTTAACTGAACTTACCCTCATGTTAGTCGCAAGTTTATTAAACGCTGTCTCTGTTGGCGTGATGATGGCGCATAGGAAGGATTATTGTGCTGAGTTATGGATGAATATTTAGTTTTACCGCATGATTTTGTAAATATTTAAACGCTTCGGGTATAAGTCTGCGTAAAATTTTATGACTCTGAGCAACAA